>OY728125.1:1743728832-1746128832 GCA_963277665.1 Viscum album | reverse complement strand
TCTCTAAGGAAGCTCAATCGGTCTACCCTCATGTACTCTATAAAATCCAAGACTCTCTAGGAGATCACTTGGTCCATCCCTTCGGTTGTCTGTAATACCTAAGACTCTCTAGGAAGATCACTCGGTCTATCCCTTATAGTCTATAGCACTGGGTTCTCTCAGCCTCGTGCCAGTCAGTGCTTAATAATGCTATAAGGCCAAAGTACACCTATTGAGCTACTTGGATAACCAAATTACACCTATAGATCTACTTAGATATACAGTCTACAAGGCAACAAGCATGTCACGGGTTTCACTTCAACCTATAACCACAAGGCATAAAAAAGGGTGTAGCAACCAAAGGGAAACGAGACCCAAAGGATGTAAATATAACAAAGAAAGGGAAAAATACATCCAAGAACAAAAAAATATCCTAAAACATGGTCAAATTACCCTTATACAATCATACAATCAAGGAATGAAAACAATGAAGGAAAAAAGGGGTAACACGCAATACCCCGTTCACGGGTATCCGTGGAAATTCACACATAACTCATAGACTTTGAATGGTAAGGAACAAACCACCTACCTTGATCTTGGGAGATCGATAAACTGGGACCATGACAGATGATTCTCCTTAGAACGTCGTAGATCAGAGAAAACCAAAAAAATGTTCGACCTTAATAACTGGAGAAGGAGGAAGAATTGAAAAACAAGGATCATGCAGAAGGAATAACTCACCGCTGCGCTTCCAATGCAATCGACAGAGCTCTAATCAGAGAAAGGATGGAGGGTCGGGAATCTGGAGATTTTTCGTAGTCGTACGACGTCTCTCGGTCAATCCAGACCTACAAGAAGACAATTATGGTGATTAGGTGCAACCCTGGTCTTTTTAGTGAAAAAAAAGAAAAGTACATTGCGTGTATTTTTAAAGAACCCAACGTGTATTGGGTTTTTCCGTACTCCGCCAAAATCGGCATCCACGTCACCCCTACACACTGTGTGTGTGGCCCAGACATGGCCAGCACATGGCTTCGAGCTAGAGAAGAGTACATAGCGTGTACTCAGAAAGTTCATGGCATGTAATTAAAAATTTTCAGAAACATCATTTTTCTTAAAAACTCCAGAAAAAGGAAAGGCATACCTGAAATGAAGATCTGGGTTCTTTCAACCAGAAAAAAAGGTATATCCTCAACATAAATTATGACACTCTAAATTAAAAATTAAACATTAACTCCATTAGGATGTGTTCTGGAAACTCACAACCATTACCCATCATAATGTGAAACCGACCATGACCTATTTTATTGACCATTAGGCGATGTGTAATTCTGTTACACCACATTTCACCCTATGATAGTCTATATGAAACAACCATTTGAAGGTGAAAATAAAAAAATATCTTACTTCACCATTATATGTATCATACCAATCCAAAATCTACCCAACCTCATCAAAGGGAATGAAAAACTAAGACAAGTTTCAAGGTGTTCATTTCAAAATGGTAACGAGATGATAAAACCTCCCCATCATATGAACTGTTTGTCCTCAGAAAATATATGATGAATCTTCCAGGATAAAGAGATGAGGCTACTACTCTCTCATTAGTGCCTCATGTTCCCACATATCATTATTATCAGTACGGTGATTCCATATCAGACGAACCCAAGGTATTATCCACCCATGAAGTACCTTGGTCTCAAAATCAACTACCATGATGGGCCACTCATTCAACAACTAATTCAGTTCAATATCATGATTACTCTAGCTCAAAATGTTATATGTATTAGAGATATAATTTCATATATGTGATGCATATTGTACATTATGTACCGAAATCAGATATGGTGGATGTTCTAAATGGTAAGAAAACATCCCCGCCTATTCAACGACCTAAAAAGGTCCCAAAAATGGAGAGCAATATTTTCTTTCCACCATTTTTCAATGACACAACAAGGATAAAATATTAAAAGAAACTTGATCACACACTAAAAACTCCAATGGTTTTTGGAATTGATCAACTTAAGAATTATATAATCTATATTATTTCAACATTATCTATTGAATCAACAGATCATAGGTGTCATATCGTGCACCAAGATTGGTCCAAACAAGGAACATTCACCAACATTCAACTAGCACAAAAAATATTTATGAGGATATCTATAAAAGTCCAAAAAGGATCCATTCTGATTGTGGAATAGTAAATGATGTTATATGAGAAATCAAGGAGCTGAAAGTGACCATCCAAAGTACCACTAATGTCTAGAACACATACATGAAGCATATCATTATGAATATGTATAGAACTCTCTGTTTGACCATCTGACTACGGAGGTATCCCGTGATAAAACGAACTTATGATACCAGTGCCTCATGAAGGAATCTCAAAAAGTGACATGTAAACTATGAAACCATATTAGATTATATAGCATATAAAAATCCATGTAATTAAAAAATTTCTCTCATGTAGAGACCTCATATTTCCTCAACCTTTTTTCCCTCACGAATGAGTATAAATTGATCCAACATGGTCAGCCTATTAACCACAACCCATATCTCATTATTCATTCTCTAGTTATGAGTCATCTTGACCCCAAAGTCAATAGATATCTCATCCCACATCCATGTAGGTACTCCAAGTGGAAGAAGAAAACCTGATGGTTTCTAGATCATAGCCTTAACCTACTAGTACATATCACAATGAGAGTCAGACACAATAATGTATTGGCTAATTACTTGTCACCCGGACTATTGTCGCATATATTAGACCATTTTTGTGGTTTATAGGTGTAGATACCACATGAAATTATAAATATCTCTCATAACATCCTTTCTTTCCACTAAAGGCACAACCGAGTGATTCTGATAGCATAGAACAACCTCATTAGATAATGACCACTGGGACTATATCTCCCAAACACAAATAGATTCTCTAAAGCTAACAAATTCAACATCAAGAAGTTTATCTTGAAAAATTAGCTAGAGATAAGTGGGTGATAACTGAATGATGGCTAAAGAAGCTTTATCCCATGTGTCCTAAACTATGATATGAATTTATTCAAATATATCCAATAAATTCCAATATTTTAATGATTTTTCCACTTCTTGGGGTTGAATTTTCCTACATTACACATCTTCAACGAAATTACCTTTTTATAGGTTATAGGTTATGTTAATGTCAAATGACATCATCCAATCCTATAAACACATCTAGGGAATATGACAAAAATAGAAAATATAATACTCATAATTTTATGGGAAAAAAATTTTGTAATCCTTTCCCCAAAAATATAATACAACTAACTCTTATGTGAGTGTATTAAAATAAAATTTTCAAGGAAATGGATTATTTAATTTATTCTATGTGGACAAATATGATGAGATCCAAATGTTGAAAAATTATCTGTCTTCATAAGAATACATCCGAAGACTGAACCTGATGCATAAAAAAAGACCACATATCCCAACCCGACCTCTAGAAGAGTCAACACTAGTGCAGTAGTCAAATGATGTTTTAGATCAACAGAACAATTCTAAAATTTATCATCCCATAAAAACTACACACCATTCTAAGATAGAGTAGTCATCAGAGAACCCAACATTGAGAAGACCATAGAAAAACTTTTGTTTTATCCCTCTATGCCCAAGATACTCTGAATCTCAAAGAAATTCTCTGGTCACTCCCATGACACAATAGCTTTCACCATCAATGTATCAATAGATATACCCCATTCAGACACTGCATATCCCAGGAATTTCACTTTCTGAATTCAGAAATCACATTTCAAGAGCATGGAATATAGTCAGTGACTTCTCAACAGACATATAACTCTTCCCAGATGATGCACATGTTCCAGATAGGATTTAGTGTAAATAAGGATTTCGTCCACATAGACCACTAAAATGTATCAAGATATTCATGGTAAGTATTTTTCATAAATGCCATGAAAATTATAGTTGTTGTTTATGACCAAATGGAATAACAAGGAACTCATAATGGAAATACCTTCCCCAAATGGTAGTTTACTGAATGTAAAATTCTTTTATACTCAATTGAGTGTAACCAGACTAAATTTCAATATTTGATAAACACTTGACACCATTCAGATTAGAAAATAGATCATCAATCTATGGAAATAGATAATTGTTCTTTATCGTGAATTGATTGAGATTATGATAATCAAAACATAGGTGAAAATATCCATTATACTTCTTAATAAAGAGATTTGTCACCACTCAAGGTGACACACTCATGCGTATAAATCATTTCTCAAGAACATTGGTCAACATGGACATCAGCTATTTTAGTTCAACTAGAGCCATTCCCTACGAGGGAATTGAAATAGGTTGAGTACCGTGAATTATGAAAATAATGAACTCGAATTCCCTTACTAGTGGAATACCATAAAACATGGGGAAACATGTCATGAAACTACACGATGACTATAGGGAGATACATACTCAATGATTTCCTCTCTAGATCAAAATCAAATACTGATATCACTTTTCCCATTTCTAGATAATAATTTCCATCTCTAGTCGACCATGAGTCCTAATGTCCCTAAAATATAAGGGACACACCATTGGGTCTAGTAAAGTAGATCCTTCAATGATAAAAAAAAATCCTGGATTTATTGTATATGTTTTGATCCATCCTAAATCCAAAGTCAATAGATTCCAAGTTGAGACCCATAATATTTTAACCAATGTCAACATATGATGGAGAGAAGACACAAGTGGGATTTTAAAGATCATTCTCTCTCTTCGTACCTTCGGTTGAAGAAATATCTATTACCAAGAAATTTTCCCCACATAATGATTAATTTGATTAAAAATATAGATTGAAATAAATGATTCAGATGAACCAGTATCAAATAGTGTAGTAACTAATGAGGATTCTATAGTAATGGTACGTCTCATGGTTGATGACCTCACATATGGTTCCTTAGGGGATTCTTACAGTGTGTGAAGAATAATTAATCTAGATTCTGGTGGCTGGAACCCTATTATACATGGTGAATCTGATTTCCTTATAGTTTTAAGAGAATATTATGATCCTCTTCTACTACGAGAAGAAGGGAAATAATGGAAGAATAGCTATTAGTTCTATGAACTTCTACATGAGATACAATTCAATGGTACCTTAGTATAAATTCTCTTAGAATGCCCCTCATTTCCACACTAATATAAACTCCATGAATATCCTCCCAACATTATTAGAGGTATAGAATGAATCTATCATTGGGAACTACTTTGAGAATAATCTAATTTATATTTTATGTCAATGGAACCAATGATTCCACTAATAGAAAAAGAAACTCTTAATAACAATGTACTATCAGCCAAGTCCATTTCAACCATAATCTCCATATCCATCACATTAGTATAATTTAGTAGCTTCAACAAGATAAATAATTATTGAATTTTTGTACAAAGTACCATCTCAAACCAATCGAGCCATACACTGTATGTTATATAATATCTTTTGATCAAAGTACACTAGCTCAGCAATGCAATTTAAATAACTAGTCGTGGTATTGTTAGATTTCTCATGTTTGAAAATCACTATACCCTTGGACAAAACCATTACCTCTAGAGAAGACCGGTATATTAAAATAACCTTTAATTCCTTTCACTATAATCCATCATGTTTGACTACTATTACAATATTAACACACTATCTTCTTCTTGGTCCTTCCTGGACGACGGTAGCTCACTTTACCTTGATCACGTCATGTGTTTCCATGATCTCAAACAGAAGTGTTATCTTTCTCATCGACTCCCCCAGCATATTGAGGATTAGTAGTTCCTTTAAAAACTAGTGGCCTCTAGAAAATGAAATGTTGAGAACAATTTTAAATAAAATCTCCTTATGGATCCATAGTTGGAGACAGAACATGAACTGGATGTGGTTCACATCCCATATCATAAACATTGTCCACAATAAACTCAACTAGATTTGGGTTCACTAGAGGATTCACTCATTGTGTTTCAATAGCACATTCCTCTTAGATATGATTTGTGTGTCACCATGTAGGCATGATGGAACACATTATCATTAGATAAAAGAAGAAAATTATATTCACACTCAACTAGAACAATAAGGGAAAATATTTCAAAGACAAGGAACAATTAGATTTGGATTCCACACTAACCAAATTAGAATAGGGAATGATCTATAAATAATCCATAAGACATCATTACCTAACAACTACTGGTGAAATATGGTTCATTATAGTGAGTTATGGTCAAGAACCAAATTTAAACTACATCTTATGTCACCAAAAGATTATAATAATTTATACTGAGTTGAAGACAAAATAGCAGCGTCCTCATCTAAAACCACTTTGTCGTGAATGAGACCAGGTACCCGGGTAACCTGACAACTGAGGCAACCCTAACATAGCCTTAAGGAAGTTGCTGATCCCCATGGGTCTATGACTAGAACATATAATCATACACTGTCCAAGTGGGAATGATGTTTTCTCACGAAATAGAGGATGTAAGATAAGAAAGTCAATATTCATAAAAAAAATACACATTGATTAATGTATAAAAACACAATAAGGCATAAAAATTCCAATGTACTAAAATCCATTTCCTAAAAACAGGGAAAACAACCCCAAGGTTTCTAAATAAAAAACTCACCGAGTACAAATCTCAACAATTGAATCCACCTCTATGATATCTCTTCCTTCAGCTCGACCCATGAAGGAAAATATCTAAAAACGCCTAATGGAACAAAGTAGGGTGTGAACCTATGACTATTAAAATAACACAATAGATTCAATAAAATGTTCCAAATATAGATAATACAAAGAAAATATTTCAATTTTCAATATAAATGGGTTTGGAAATTGGAGAGAATATTTTTTAAAAAAAATTACTCAATTCCAAAACGATGGAATATAGATTTAAAAAAGAAGATTTACATTACAAGAGATGGAAAATGTCAAAAACATTGGATTAAAAAATAAATTTTATGTAAATATAGAAAAATAATGTAAACAATTTTTATAAAATTGGAATGCATTTATATATCATATATAAATAAACAAACAAGAAACAAGGTCATCTTAAACATATGTAAGATTGTATAAACCGACTATATGATTATGCACACTAAGTTATCATAGAAAAATTTGTATACACGTGTCCCGATGACACTAGCCAATGGATACCCATCATCAACCCTTAAGGGATGTGACCCATGCATGTCTGTTTTTGAATGTTTTATTAGTGTTGAGTGTCTCTAAATAAATACGAACTACCTAAATCATTCATGTTAATTGACAAAATAAATGATGTAAATTTTATTTTCAGAATACATAGAGTAAAAATAATCTATATTCTTCATTTTCAAGGAATATTTTCCTTTTAAAAACAAAACAGGTTTTAATAAAAAATATTCCTATTTCAGAATATAAAACCATTGGAAATATATCAAAAATATAGTATTATATTCAGATATTTGAAATCTATTCAAACAAATTCCATCATTTCAAAACTAAAATTCACTATTAAATTCAATATTTTAATTGAAATCATTTCCATCAAAAACTATGTTTAAATTAATGAAATAATTTTATAAATTTCATATCCACACACCAATTGAAAGGAAAAATATGTATTCCTAATTATCATGCCAAATCCATTTTAAATATCCCAACTCAATGAAATTGGGTTTTATTAAATCAATTGAACATGTGTATAGAAAATTGAATTCAGAAAATCAATTGAAATAGTCCATGAATTTCAACGTTAATTTATTTGGATAATAAGAATGGAACCACCTACTTTTTCTTCAAACTCAAAACTCATGACATAACCTTTTAATGAGAACGATGGTGAAGAAGTCATTGAAAATAAACATAGAAGAATGATTATGAAATATAGAAAATATATCAATAAATTTAAAGATGAACCATTATAAAAACAAGAGATCAGAAAGAGAGAAACACAATGAAGGAGGGATAACAATTACATGAAAAACAAACTGCAAGAATAACAATCATCCAAAGATGAATGAACGAATTCAAAAGAGAAGAAAAAAATAATACATGGATTATGTCATACCATTCAAAATGTCAAACAAATATTATATGTGATGCAATAATAAAAATGAATCACATCACTTAATGAGTCAGTAGTCCACCATAAGCATGAACAACAATATAATTTATTAAATCAATGATAATGTAAGAATAAGTAAAATGTATTTATATTATTGAATGACTAATATTTCATTAATATAAATTTTTAATATGAAATTAAACCCTATTAAATTATATTTAATGAAAAAAAATAAAATTAATCACATCTATTTTTGAGGCGGTAGTCCGCCATACAATCAAATATTGTTATCATATTCACTATAGAATGAAATGTAATATGTTATATATAAAATTATTATTAAATAGGAATAATTACATTATAAATAACTTATGTAGAAATTATATTAGTCATTATATCTTTCTTGGAGAAGTGGTGATGGGATACAAATTATTACGTTTCACGAGGTGGTAGTCGGTCATACACATGATTATCATTTTATTTCCCTTTTGAGGGAGGAAAATATTGTTTTAAGTTATTAAAAAAATATAAAAATATTTTACAATTTTTAATATTATATTCTTATTTATTAATATTGGTTTAACAATATTTGAATTCAATGTAAGAATTAATAAAATAAAAAACTAAGTTAATGAGGATAACTTTTCACTAGAAAACTTTTTTTGGTTTAACCAATAGACTTACTTGGTATGATATATGAAAAAAAGATATTTTAGGATTAACATATGGGTAGATGGATATTATATTTTATTTTAATTTCTGAAATAATATTTTTTATGTGAGTAAAGAATATGAGAGGGGATGACCATTTATAATTGGGGGATAGGACACTGTTTTAATTATTGAATAAAAAAATAACATCCATGATTTTCACATTAAAAGGGGTCCAAAATATAACCTTATAAAAACTATAACATATAGTTTGGTATTTGAAATCCCTATATTAATTACCCATGTTTTGGTTAATTTTAAACTCTTATTTTTTAAAGTATCCACTAGAAAAACCATTTTCCTATTTTCACAATTAATAATTGAAAAAAATTATGTTAGAATAATTAGATTATGTAAATTAATATTTTTTAAAAATGATTAATATATAATTTCAAATTAAAATCAAATAATTGGAATATTTTAACTTTAAATTAATCTCATAGGCATTTCAAAAAATAGTTTTCCAAAAGAAAAACCACCAAATATTGTATAAGTTTTTGTTTGAAAATTCAATAAAAAATTTAGTAAAATTATGTAATTGGGATTAAATAATATATATTTCAAAAAAATTTACCTTTATAACTACATTAATATAAAATGTTGAGTTTTAACAATTTAAACGAATAGGCAATTAATAATAAAAATTATTATTTGTTTGAACTCTTCGAAAAATGAATCTATTCTGAAGATTAAAAAAATCCCAATGATGAATATTATATGATTATTTAAATATTTATATTTATTTATTAATTTAAGTTTTATAAAAGTGGAACAATTATTTTTACTTTTTTTTGCAAAGCATGACTAATTCAAATTTAATAAAAAATTATAGTTTTTTGGAAAACAATTATTTATTTTTCAAATCGTTATTATTCTATTTAAAATAAATATATTTTAATTGAATATATTTATACCTAACTAAAAATAATGTTTCATAATTTAGTTATTCATGTTAATACCGACCAATTTAATTTTCTAGATTATTAAGGTTATGATGAAAAATTATTATTTTATTAGAGAATAATGTTTTGTGTAAACATAATGTTAAATACATGATAAGATATCAAAGAGATTAAATATATTTCAAAATAAATATATAATATTTCCATAGGGTGATACAGTCCCCTTATTATAATATTATTATAATCAAATTATTTAATCATCATTTTTACTTCAATATTATATTTCATGCTCATCTTAATGATAAAATGGTTCTTGTATTCAATTATTTACCTTTATATATTTTGTATTCCTTATGTTCTGAAGAAAAATTAAATTATACATAACCCATACTAAGCATTTTTTGTTACCCTTGATTTATTTTTCTATAACTAGGATGATAAGAAGGAATATTCAAATGTATTCAATAATGTATAATATTTACATTCAATTTTTTTTATAATTTCATTCTTATATAAAAATGAGAATCATGAACATTTATTTTTTCGAGACTATTAAAATGTTATGTCCATTAGGAAATGATCACTTGTATTTTATTCAAATTTAAAAATTTGACTATTAAATCTGGGTTAATAGGGGTTTTCTCTTTAATGAAAACATATTTATACTCAATTTTGAGTATTTAAAGAGCTTTTACTCACATATCTATTATTTAGAAAATCTCACCTTCTTTAATAATTATTCCCTGAGTTTATTATCATTAGATAAAAAATTATTTATTTTCAATGATTCCTATTTTTTATCCCAATATCACCCATTATTTTTATTCTTTAAACACACCTCTCAATCTATTCATTACATATTAATTTTTCTCAAACCCATCAATATTTAAATTAAACATTATTTCATTAAGCACAAGAAACCTATTCCAGTTAGTGAACACATCACCTCAATTATTTTTCATTTATACTCATATTTTCAAACTAAATAATCATATAATACACAACATTCATACGAATAGCCATCTAAATGAAATTATTTTTCCAACATATGAGTGGATAATAATATTAAATAAAATTATTTCAACTCACTATCCTTCATTGAGATGTTCTTCTATCACACAATACACATATGGATTTACATATTGATAAAATATATATCCACTATAATGTGGTATCTTCATCAAATTTTCAATTAAATGTTTTAAAATGAACTTGAAATGATTTTCTCACCTAGTGTAGCAGTATGATTACCGGAATTAGTGATCTTCTACATCACATAGAAGTAATTTAACACACTTTTAGTGATGAATTTCAATATGGGGACCTACATAAGGGTCATAAAAATGTATCATGAGTTAATTAATAGGTTTCATTATAACCTTTTAAATACAAATAGTTATACTGTCACTCATTGTTTATTATCCCATTTATGCAATTTCTATAACTAGGGACTGATATAGAGTAATGGGGTCACTTCCACAGAATTTATAATATTTATAAAATATTTGATAGTTATAAAAATAATTTGTAATATATTCATTGAATATTAAATGGTGTGATTTTTTTTAATTTGTTGATAAGGAAAAAAGATTCGTTTATGATCTTATTAATGTTTTGGAGGGTATGGCAAGGAATTATATTTTTGGGCTTATTGATGGAAAATTCTCATGAAATAGGAATGATAGATATTTTCTCATCAAATTTTCTATTTTTTTAAATGTAGGTGGAGGGTAATGTGTATGTATAACTATTAAATCTTGTTATCTAATTGAACTTGTTATGATATTGATACCATGCATAATTTTAAAATATACGTCCAATATTTCATTACTCATTAAAAGGGATAAATGTAAATTATTTTTAACCTAGGATTATTAAATAGTTATATTAATTATAGTGGTCTACAAACATATATTTATTATTGAGGTACAAATATCATGTGATTTATATTGGAATAGAATAATATATTTTAAATGACGTATCAAATGACAGTATTTATCAAAGGAGTACAAAATGATGTTGATATGTATTTATGATTAATAGTTTATTTAAGATATATTCTTTTTTAGTTACACTTATTATTAAATTATTTTATTTTTAACGAATTTGTGTTTTATTTTCAATGTACAAATAACTTTATGGTTTTTTCTTTGGATGTGATCCGACTTCTATATAATACAGAATCTATTGGATGAGATATTATAAGACAATTCATCATTCAAACTATTTGATTTGGTTGAGATTTATAACTAGTTGTTTTATTGATATATTAACGGTCAATATTATGTTTTTGATGAAAATAAGATAAGGATAAAAATATTATTTGTTTATAATGACATGTAAATTTAGGTCATATGACTTCTTTTGTGGGGGGTTTTTGTGAGTTTCTTATTTATTATTATTATTGTACCATGTGCCACACTACATAGATAAACACACACTCTATCTATTTCTCTTCATGTTTTTGGGTATAATAATTGTGTCAAGTACTATGTACATGAAGTTCATAGGGAATTTACCTAATTATGTGACCATGATGTAGAAAATTTAGTGGTCTCACTTTTCTTGGCTCAGTTAATTGATAGGGTTCTTTCAAATTCATCAACGATTATTTATACTTCACTCATTATAGTGTTACAAATGAATTTAATTCTTTGGGAAAAATTATTTTTGACATAATTTATTAATGTTGATCAAAAAAAATTTAATCCTTACATACTCAATGGTAAAATGTCTATAGGATGATAGCGTTGCATATTTTTACCTTCATACGAAGGACTTAATTCATAGTATATTCAAATTATAACCTAATTAAATCACGAATACTGAGGAAA
This sequence comes from Viscum album, assembly GCA_963277665.1. NCBI lineage: Eukaryota > Viridiplantae > Streptophyta > Magnoliopsida > Santalales > Viscaceae > Viscum > Viscum album. Next base: position 1,746,116,330 of record OY728125.1, on the reverse strand, counting down.
ATATAATCATCTATGTTGAATTTATCTGGTAGACAGAATTGGATGTAAATACCATTGAATGTGGGAAAATGGATTATGAAAAAAATATCATGTTGGTATAGGATTCTTTTTAAACCATCATAGAATGTGTGTATAAACTCTTAATTACAGATAAAATCAGTAAGGATATGGATTTAAATAGTAAAGGGTACTAGTGAAGTTAGTATAATTTAATATATATATATATATATATATAATCAATCTTTATACGATTATTATATTTATATAATCCCACTCCATTCTTTGTGGATATCCTACAATAACTAGATGAAGAATTTGTGAGAAAAAATAATTTTTAATCACTTACATTTCTTATATATTTTTTATATTGAATCTATTATCATGTTGATTTATAAGATGGATAGATTTTTTATAGATGTTTTTGGAGTCTTATAGAGGATGGATTTAGTTTAACTTTATAAATGCAATTAATAAATTCTAGGGTATTGATAATCCAAACATTCAGGATTATTTTTTACTGTTTTTCTTTCAAAAGTAACATCTCATTAATTCATAATGATTAATTACTAAAATATACATTATGATATATTTTATTATTATATTTTTAAAATTTTTATATTATGGTTAACAATAATTCATTCTATAAATATATATAAGGTATTAAAATCCAATTTTATGTTGTTTACACTCATTTATAATCACACAGTCTTGATATAAAAAATGATTTTTGGTATTTAATATTATTTTAATCAACAATAGAATATTTATATCTTCTAGGGTCATGTAATGTTATGTGGATTGTGATTACTCTTAACTATGAAATTGATATCACATATACCCTTAAAGAAGGATTTTCTGGTGGTAGATACATTATGAATGATTTTTTATTCTTATATTACTTAAGATGTTGTGGTTGATAGAAATATGATTAATTAGTGATAATCCATATATCCACACATGATGAAGGATGTTGTATGAGGCATCCTATATAATGAATTTATATATTTCTCTCTAGTGGATTATATAGTTGAGTATTAGATAGGTCGTCTAGTGATATATATATGGATAGAAAAGGTTCATAGATATGTTAATGGTTTCATGTATATAATGATAATCATTTAATGTTTCGTGTATAATTTTTTTGTTGTAATAGATAAAATAGTAGTATTTTATGGATTTCATATTAACCCTTTTCTAAAAATCTACGAATAAAATATATATATTATTTATTGATATAATAATTTTAGTATCCATGTATAAATAGAAATTTTATATAAATTTTAAGAAGATTCATTTATTTTATTTTATTGATAAACCATTATGTTCTAGTATAGAATTTTCATTCACTATGAATGACTATGTTGATGTAAATAAATATATTGATTTAGTAATATAATTACCCATGAACATAGTGACAATGATTTTACATGAGTAGTTCTTGGTACTCAACCATATTAATATAATGTTTTCACTATTAAGTAGTGGAATTATGTTTAATCATTCATTATGGTTATATATATATAAATATATAAAACCATTGTTTTAGGAAGTTTAATGACCCATTATATTTGATAATGTTCATTGGTTTTTATTGAAGTTATAGTGAGTAAAAAAACATTATTTTTTATCCTATTATGATAATAGAAAATTCAATTTTAAAATAATTATATTTATTATAATGGGGAGATTAAAATTTCTGAGGATATTATTTTCTATTGATTTTTATATTTTGTGGACTCATAGGCTGATCATCAATAAAAAGTATTGTTTTCATAAAACAAAAAATCCATTAATCTATCACTATGGAACATTACTAATAAAATCATAAGAAAAAAAAATATTTGTTATACTAGGTGTGTATATAAGATTAAATTTTAAGATGTTTTGATGCAAAGTGTAACATCGTAGATTCTAATGCCTCCCAATATTGCTTTGAACCCTATTATTCGCCTGACTTCATACACATTTATGCAAACACCATTGGCTTCAGACTCGAAGTAAGGGACAATGTGAGATATTGGGGAATCTATTCCATCATTGGCAGAGTATATATGGCAGAAAACAAATCGTAATCAATAAAGTAATAAATAATTCCAAATAAGAATCATCACTAAAAAACTAAATGATATGTCAACAAAAGACATATCATATATATAATAATGCATGTCATATGTGTATTGGAAAATAACCAAACTTGTAAAAATATTTGAAATACAATACAATCCAATAAATAATAAAAACAATTAAAATATAACATCATCTCAAGCCTCTTCTTGGTCCCATGCTCTACAACACCGATAGAAATCAATTACCTACTGAAGAAGGGAATATTCACTTATTGATATCTCTAATCATATAATCTGTTTGGGTCCAAATGCATGACCCAAACAAGGTGTGAAATTAATATCAGTAGGAAACCACCAATAGATCTATGCCTAACTGTTAGTGAATATATATAGAATTTAATATTCCAAAAGGAAGCAATAAACATGTATGTAACCAAAATTAAATAACACAACATTTTTCAATTACATTCATTTAACATTTAATTCACCCGTTGAATTGTGTAACCCAATTATCTCACCTAATATATGCATGTCCAATATAAGGTATCCAAAATAGAATCCTCAAAATAACATCTCTAAAATCATGTATGAACGAATCCATACATTGTATTTGGCTTGCATATTTGCCACAATCATAAATTTTTTCACACATGACCCTTTGATATGTTCTCACTATCTATCCCCTCTAGAATAATCTATCATAATGTAATTAAATAATGACCCTTTGGGATGCTCACATGATCTATCACCTTTGATCCATCATAGAAACAATCAATAATAAATTTCCACCTATGAATATATCACTATCTAAACCCTCAGGTCTAACATTCAATTAATCAAATATAAATGACCACGTATGTAGCTCTCCCTATCTAACCCTTTGGCAAGATCTCGTAGTCTAATCCCACTTGGTAAAACATTCAAAATGCATATCAAAATAATTTCATATAATTAATGACTCCATTTTAAAAAACAAGTAATGGAAAACAACTCAATCCTAATAGGAATTCTCGACCTAATGGCCATAAAAAATCAATTGATGGAACAAACCCATAGGTTATCCCTTTGACAAGGCATATATACTTATTCTTAAGATAATACTATTTACCAATCAATCAAACCATAGAAGGTAGAAGAAATTGTTACATTCGAAGTCAATGAATACCCTAATGTGGGTATGTGTCAAAATTTTCATATATATTCCAAATAAAAATAACAAAAGTCACAAAACCACCTACCTCAATGTCGTATGATCGATGTACATGAACATAGTCCATTGAATTAGTATAAATTGACGTAGGTTATCAAAAAGGTGAAAAAAATCAAAACATTAAAAATATATCTAGAGGAGGAATCTGGAGGAAACATTGAAGAGTATTCGAGAACACACCAGTGGGATTCCAGTGCATCTACCAGTGTCTCAATCAGAGCTCAGACACAGAATCCGGAGATCAAAATTCATTTTTCATTCTAGATCGCTCCAATAGGAATAATGGGATAAAGAATAAGTTTCTAGTTATGAGACTCAACCCCCATAAAACATTAAAAAAATATAACTTTACGATGTTTTCTTTAAAGATATATGCCATATAGTAACCGTTACCGGCCACTAACATAAGCGGTCTACCAGGTCTCCAAACAGCCTTGTACTTGACCATTACAAAGCAAGTATGCGTCTACATGTGGTAAAAATGTACAAAATGTGTACATTGAACTACACGAAATGTACTCAAGAAAAACTATTTTCTTCCTTTTTATTAAAAACAACCCAATATAAATATCCATAAAAAAAATGATGATCATTGTCCTTAAAAACTTCTCCATATATGGCAATTTATATTAGAATTTCCATTCCAAGGGTGGTGAATAAGAATATGTAAACAACAATGACCACTAAGATAACACATCAACCTCCCCCTCTAAAGTCACATCATGAACTTGATTGTGCTACCATAGTTCCCATAATAGAAGAATAAACTGTTCACAAGGAACCTTCATTTCATGATCCACAATCTGAAGCATGTTCTTTTTAAATGATGAATCAACCAACAACTCAACATCATAAAGTTGAAAAATGTGAGATAGGTATGAAAAGTAATGTTGTAGCTATGGAACATGAATGATATTTTTCATATTGAGGTATATATAAGGTATCTACAGCTAATAGGCATCTTGGTCGACTCTCTCCAAAACCATAAGTTTCCTGAAGTATCTCACTTAAAGCATCTTTTATATCCTAATCCTTATGTTTCCAAACCTCAATGTGATAGGTAGGATAAAATGATCATCAACCTCATACTCTAGAGGCTGTTTGCATTGATCATCATGAGAATAATGAAAAGTCTATGTAGTAGCTAGCCTCTTCTAAATCGAATCCACATGATTAGTGGTATCCTAGAAAATATATGGACCAAGCATAAATTCCTCTCCTGGCTCTATCCGACATAGTGGTGATCGACATGGCCTATCATATAGAGCCCCGTAATGTGCCACCTGAATCGTTTCCAGAAAAATATTATTGTAGGAAACTTCCACCAGGTGTATGTGTCTCTTCCAAGACCCTCTAAAATCCAGAATTCATACTCAAAACGTTTCTTCCAAAACCTAAATCATGCACTCGGACTAACCATCTATTTTGGGATGGTAAGTCGTACTTAGAAGTACATGTGTACCCAAAGCCCTATGTAGTTCACACTATACATTATATGTAAACCAAGAATCCATGTCTAAAATGATAGAGTATGTAAACACATGATAACATAAAATCTCTTAGATGTAAAAACATCCAAGCTCAATAACACTGAAGGTTTCATCAATTAGTAGTAAATGTGAAACATTCATGATTCTGTCACTAAAAGCCAAAACCACATCATTCCCTCTAGGAAAAATCATTAAACCTGTCACAAAATGTATTGTGACATCAATCCTATTTCACTTAAAAATAGGTAAATGATGTAATATCCCTTCTGGGAATTGTTTCTCCTCATTCACCTCATGGAATGTCGAACATCTCAGAATAGAACTAGCTACATCCCTCTTCATTCCTAGTCACCAACACTAACAATGTATATCTCGATACATCATGGTGACACCAAGACGATCTATCCAAATTAAGGTATGAATGTCTCATAACATCTTATTTTACATGTCTTTTGACAAACATATGAATCCATGGTAATGAAAAAAATTATCCTCACCTATGGTCCACCCAAGATTAGGGTTCTCTTCTGACACACTCCACCACATGGCTTGGACTTTAGAATCTGATAGCTACATCATTTTTACTCGATCCAGTAAAGTAGTGGTAAAAGATATTGAATAAATAATGGTCTAACCCTATCTATCGTGCATGTCCAAATGAAATTCCGAGAGCATTGACCTAATCTTCCACTCACTATTGGCCTTGTAAAGCTCTTGTATTAGAGTTCTCCATCTTAATGCATATACAACTATATTGTATTTTCTACGCATATTATAAATTTCTAATTCAAAACATTTAAGGTACTCAACCAATCTTCACTGTCTCCAATTCAGATCACATAGTGTGAAGTTATACATGAGTATTTTTTGGTTAGTTTAAATTTCAGAATTCTCTCCCAAAATATAGTGAATCCAACAGTGAAAATTATGCACATCTACAACTATCTCGAGATCATGCATTAGGTAATTACTATCATCTGTCCTCAACTGTTGTGAACCATATGAAAATACTCCTTTTCACTATATAGGCAATTCTCCCAAGACGATACCAGATGTGTCACATCAAACAGTGTAACTCATTCCTGATTAAGGTATATTCCTGATCAGTGCTAAATTAAATATCCCTTTCAGATCATGAATGGCCGAATCAAAGGAATATGTCAACAATTACTTCACACCCATCATTTCCAGGCCCGTCAATGGAAATGATAATAGTGAAAAGACTTTAATAAAGAATTTGTAGTAACCTACCAGCCCTAGAAAACTCCACACCTTAAATATTTTATTCAGATGCCCCCATGAAATGGCATCTCTCACATTATATAGATCTATTGATACCTATGTCTCTGAGATGACCTGACCCAAGAAGTGAATATTATCCATCCAAACGTGGAATTTTGTGAGCTTAGTGTATTAGTGATCATCTCTAAATGTACTCAAAATGATCTAAATATTGGTGGAACGGTCTTGTCGAGTGTGAGTGTATACCATGAAAATTCCAATGAAGACTACCACAAAAAATTAAAGATTGGTTTTAACACTCAGTTCATTAGTTCCATGAGAACTACTAGTATGTTTGTGAGACCGAACGACATAACCAAAAACTCGTATAGACCATACTTTCTCTTAAAGGCTGTAAGAGTTATATATGATAGCCTAACACGCAACTGATGATATCCGGATCTCATGTCGATCATTAAGAACACCTGGTCTCTGTTAATATTATCAAAGAGATCATAAATCCATTGCATGTGATATCAGTTCATGAATATATAATGTTTCATCTTCCTATAATTTACATAAGGTCTGACGGTATTGTCTGAATTATTTTCCCTAAGTATAGTAGAACCCTAGAGAGATGTACTCAGTCCTATAAAATCCTTTTCTTGTAACTCCCCCAATAACTCCATGCTACCCTGAAACACTTGTGTAGAAATTCTATACAGATGAATGGACACCAGTGCCACTCCAGGGACAAGATAATTAGTGAAATCCACCCATCATACTAGAGTTATACATGAATAGTCATCTAGAAATAAATTTTGGAAATGATTAACCACTAATGAAAAGTCAATCTGAGGAGTCCCTTGGCCATCCAAATTTATATTAACAATATAGGATATAATTTCACGAAATTTATTATACTCGGTTCCATCTCTCCATTCGTTTACATTCCTTTATCCATTTTAAAGAAAATATATTCCCTCTAATGATGTGAAACTCACCCTATAGAGATAGCACACAATAAAATCCTAAAAAGAGACCTACCAGTCCATTCAAAGAATGACGGCGAATCCTGTAATCTATAAGACATTGAGGGCCCACAAGAAGCGACTGCCACCAAAATCAAAAGGGAACTCCATGAATTAATTTACACTAGTCATCATAATACCGAATAGTGTTCCTAGAATCCTTATATAATCAGAAGTATAGTTACATATCCCAAGGATCTTTATTATGATAGTAGAGATAACATTTTGGAATGCCCCTATATGAAAAAGAGAAGAAGTTAAAACAGAGGAAACAACAATTATACCTATAATCATAGAAGTTCCAGGATCCATCCCTAGTTGGGTCTAATCTATTTCAAATATATGACACGTACTACGGCCCTATAGCCATATATGGATACCCAGAGCTAATCCAGCATACTTTCGCTAGATATATGACATCAAGATACCATGTCCATGGACACCCTCTTGGCCTAAATGGCCTGATATACTTTAGTTCCATGACTAATAAAAAATAGTTTGCTTCACTCCTATATGTGGAGTAATAAAATATCCCCTCTCTCTCATTTCTGGTGAGAATAATATTCAAAAAATCGTAATATGGCCCATCACTCCACATGATTATCACTCGAATGGGACCCTTGGGAAATGTTTTCTTATATTCCCACTCCTTCTACATTAGTAGAACACTACATGGAATCATGTAGAAAAATATATTTGGCACTTCCTACTATCTGATAGAGGAGTACAATCCTTGGATGTTGAACCACCCTAGATCCCAATCCAAACTCCCTCAAATTTCACTCTATAATCAGTTTTTGATTTACTATATCAATAATTTAAGACCACCAGAAAACATTCACCTGCAATCAAATGTCTTACCTAATACCATCCCCCAAATGCCCAGCTAGTTATAAATTTTCACTCCCCAGAATAGGTGTGATGTAAAAAATCTCTGTAAATCAATAAGATTAATTCATAACAGAAATTTTTCCTTACACCAAATGCATGAACTCCTGGGCTCGGTCAGCCCAAAAAGTATTAGCGTAGAAGTTGTCAAAAAAAGTTTCTTTGAAAATAATTCCATGTAATGTCCTGATGACATCCTACCTATTTGATAACATCCCACCATCTCATGGTGGAATCACATAGAATGTAATTTGTTAGCTTTACCCACCTCACAGGAGGAGTCTCTAGATTCCCAAAGATAAAAAGCATGGACTCCAACCATGACTCTGTATCATGTGGCCCTCCATCCCCTTAAAACGTGGGAGGATGTTGTTGCTGGAACACCTGCATCAACTCATCCACAGTCATGGTAGGATATGTTGCTCTTTGAAAGTACTACATAATCCTCATAAATCATTCACAGAACTATGCTTCAGCACCTGTGTCTTGTATAACAGTCGGTTCCATCATGGGAATGATGGGAGGATCAAATGGTAGTGCCCAAACTACCTTTTATATTGTTTGATCATCATCCTGTAATTCTCTTTCAATCAGAGGAAATGATGGTGGAATGACACATCAAGGTCAAGCACACACCTTAATACAAGATTAAAAATGACTACAACAATGATGTGAAATAAAAAAACATGAAAAGGTATACATTTTGGTTTAAAAAAAAGGTTTATATATACATTTTTGAACCAAAACATAGGGTTTTCCCATAAGCAGTATCATGGGTGTGTACCACTACATACTTTTTCGTGTAACACCACATACACACTATATGTTCCTCATGAGACACAACATGTACTTGAATATTTTCTCCTTCCCAGGTACTTTTACATGACTAGATCTAAACATTTATGCTGGTGTAACACTACATGAATTGTACACTCTAGACACAGTGTGTACAACTAATGTTCTATCCACCTGTGTTGTAAGTCACACAGTTGGATAAACGGTCGATTACTATCTAGTGTGTACTACCAGTACCTATTATGTTTTAGCAATAGTTTACCAACCCTTTTTATCTTCTCACACAATCAGTCACACAGTAAAAAATGAATGGACATGTATATATGGAACATTATATGTACATAAGAAAAGTAATTTCATATAGAAAAATATAACACAATTCATTTTTTCATAACATCACATGCCATGTTTTCTAGTATTCCCATATAGTAAAGCTTTGGAACATCTTTGGAACCACAAAAAACATAAACATTGGCCATGGAATGCCATGTTCAGGTCTGTGAGAGCCCATACTCCTCACGAATCAATGTTTTTCATCTTTATTCATCTCATATATTTACATAATTCAATTAATGATTTATCATGATCCACCAAATTCTAATCCATGAGGGCTCATAACATCATAGGGACCAAAGCATTGCGTTCATTCAAATGATTCATTACACATACAAACACCCTATCAAAAAATATCATCTACTTTTATCACAAAATATATCATAACATCATACATATCTAGAATAACCTCTAAAAAAAGATCATGCAATCAGTAATTCTTTCTATATTGCATGACAAGAACACATTGCATGTGATTTCTTACAATTTCCTATATGATAAATTAGATGGATTAAAATAATTTCGTCAGGTTTCAATATAAATTTAACCATAATGATATCATCCATAACATAACAAAAAATGTTCATCACCAAATGGTGAAATAACATCAATTTTAATAGTTCAGAATCCAAACATTTCAATTCAATTTGATGTAATTCGGCTTTTCCCTGTACATAGGGTAGCTACTCCCAGGTAGAGTTAATTACCAAACTCCATTTCTTTCTTATACCTTTCTAGTGTCACAAATAGTAAGACAACCCAAGAAATAAACTACTTTAAAAAACATTATAGAGTCCCAAGTGTCACACAAAGGTTCTCTGAAACTGGTTGGTCGCATGGCCTCATGTGTATTTTATAAAATTATAGAGGAATTTTACATGAATTGAGGTCCAAGGTGACATCATGGGAAAATAATTCCCTCATTGGTAAAGTATACACAGCTGAAAAATAATAAATAATTGAAGAAATATGTCAACACAGGAATAATCATAAGAAGTATGGAATTAAATTCAACTGAAGCCACATCATATATAAAATGATACATGTCATATGATTGTTGGAAAAAAGGCAAACAAGTCACAATGATGGAAGTAAAATAAAATCCAATAAAAAAACAATTAAACTACAACATCATCACAATCCTCTGCTTGGTCCCATTCTCTCCTAATCTAGTAACAATTAGGTACCTAATGATGAAGTCCACTTGAAGTTATTTATACCTGCAATATTTTAATCTATTTGGGTCTAAAGCAATGACCTAAATAGGGTGTGAGATGATTCCCATTAGGAAACCACCAAAGTATCTATTCCTAACTATCATTGAATATATAAATATGATGTAATATATAGAAATGACTCAATAAACTTTGAGGTACTCATAACTAAACAACCCTACAGTTTTATATTTCATTAATTGAAAATTTAATTCACCAATTTAATCATGTGACTTAGAGATCTAGACTAATATCGGTATCCCATGAGTATGGTAACCAAAACACACTCCTCATAGGACTATATAAAAATCATGTAAGACCAAATTCATGCTTTTTATTTGTCTTGGAAGACATGTCCAAATCATTAATTTATTCAAACATTACAAATTGGGAAGTTCTCATAGTACATCCCCTCTAGTTTAATCTATCACCAACCCATTAAATAATGATTATCTGGGAAGATCTCATGATCTATCCCCTTTGGTCAAACATAGCATCAATAAATTATAAACAACTACATGGGCAGCTGTCACTGTCTAAACCCTCGATTCTAAAATTCATATAATAAAATATAAATGACCACATGAAAGGCTCTCATGGTCTAACCCCTTTAGAAAGCTCTCACAGTCCAATCCACCTTGTTCAAACATTCAAAATTCATATCACAAGAATTTCATATAAATAATAATGATATCCTAACAAAAAAAGTCATGTAAAACAAGGAAATCCTAATAGGCACTCTAGACCAAAAAAACATAAACAATCAATCAAGGGAAATGCACCAATGCGGTGTCCCTTAGGAAAGGAATCTAACATTACATATAAGAAACAACCATTTACAAATCTATCATACCATAGCAGGTAATAAACAAGGTTAAATACCATGTCAATCCATATCATAACGTGGGTATGCGGCACTTTTTTCATGTATAATCCAAAGACAAACAACAAATGACACAAAACCACCTACCTCAATGTCGTATGATCAATATTATTTATCAGCTTCCCTTGAATCGGCCTAAATCGGCATAGATATTAAAAAAGATGAAATAGATCATCCCTTGATAACTCAATAAAGAAAAGGAATCAGGAATAAATACACCAGAGGATTCAATAACTCACCGGAAATATTCCAATGTATCCACTGGTGTCACAATATGAGATCAGATAGACAATCATGAGATCATCCAATGTCAGTTGTTTTAGAGTTCTATTGTATGAATCATGGGAAGAGGAAGCCCTTTTTGGATATGAGACATGACCCCCATAAAATTTATAAAAGAAAATAATAATTACACAAAATGTTATATAAAACAACATTTCATGTAGTAACCATAACCATACCCCAACTTAAGTTGTATGCCAGATCACCACAAAGTCATATGCTCGACCGTTACATGACTGGTACGTAGCTGTATGTGGAAACCGAGTAGAGGGCGTGTACATGGAAGTACACAATGTGTATTAAAAACCATTTTTTGTCCATTTTTATTAAAACAACCCAAAATCAAGAACCATACGTGAAATGATTATCTAGGTTCTAATACAATGTAAGATGTAATTAATGAAATAGATAAGGTCGTGTATCAAGGCGTTGTAAAGATGATATAATACAAATAATAATTTCAGGAATAAATAAAAGTATTTCATGGTTGGTTATAATGTATCATTATATGTTTCACCAATTGTATGAGAAATTATTTTATGGGATATGCAAAATTCTATGACAATGATTACAAGGCCATTTTGTAATTCCATCTAGAACAATAAAAGTAGATTATTAATTAGGGATACTATTATAGATTACGCAAGTACAAGATTTATTAAAGGATTACTAGATGGGGAATCATGAAGTGGACTATATAATGTGATATAATAGGGATATCCAGATTCATTGATAGATTTATTATTTCTAGTTCATTATATTGTGATCATGGATTATATGAGGAAGTTTCGATGAGTAAATTTTATTCCATTACTTATGATGTAATGAAGACATTATGGTAAGAAGGATAACACATGGGAAATGATTTCATTGATAAAAATTAAACACACTATGTATATTTAGTATATTTTCACCCAAGTAAATGTTTTTTTTATAATTAAATATTGAAGAATTTTTATTTAATTGTGGAAAATCTATTTATTTAATTAAATAAAAATTATATTAATTATTTATATTAATATTTGAATACTCCATAACAGTTTTGATAGGTATTAAATCATTGACACACGAGGAATATTAATTTGGATAAACAGATAACATGTCATATTTCTTGATCCCTTATCATTTCTCTTGGATAAAGTTTTTTCGTAGTTTTTCTTGTATATAATGTTACAATAGTAATGATCAAAAAAAGAATATGATTGTTTCATAATCTTATTTTTTAATAGAATAATTTCAAAATTATTGTATATAAAGTATTGAAAAAATTATTATGAGGAATTGATTTTGAAATGTTGGTATTAGATAGAGGATGGAGTTGGTGGATATTTCTATATATCATTTTGATGGATTAATGTGTTTTTTTTTTATTTTCATATGTTTTTTTATGAGTGATAATTTTAATCAATTGTTTCACATGAATGATTTTCATAATGTCTTTTGATTATATATATTTATTTTTCATCTTAGTAATTTAAATTATGTATTACGTCACTACATACTAGGGTAATTCATTCAGTTTTCGTGTTATACCTTAGATGATAGTCATAAATCCCTATTTTTTAATTCCAGGCTTGGGGTGGAAATTTTTCTATCAATCCCAATATTAAAAAATTTCTACATTGGTTTGGTTGTGTTAATCAATATTTAATGGAGTCAATTTTTAGAACATCATTACATATATATCAGAATAAATATGTTTATGTTTTTTATATCAATTTGATATTAGTTTATTAGTGAATTAATGAATTTAGATGAATTATTTTTCATAAGATTATTAAAATAATTATAACTATATATATAGAAATTAATAATTTCTGGTGAAAAATGAAAATAATGAAATTATCCATCTCTGTAATTATATATGTAACCTAAATAAGATAAATATTTTTTATAGTCCTGTCAATGATTTGTTAAAACATTCTTCCTAATTTATATAAAAAATATCATGGAATCATTTTTTTAATAAATATAGACTGAAATATATAAAATTTATGATAAACATAAAGTCAAATAATTTGAACTTCCAAGGACAACTGGTCAATATATTTGAAAATGGTAAGAGATATAAGCACATTTTTATGGTCATTTGTGTGTGTTCCAATAAGAGGTTCAATGACAATAGAAATATATATATATAATGAATATAGATAAAAAATTAATATAACAAAAAAATTTGTATTCATTGATTAGAGGAAATTAATAATGAGTACAAAAAGGGAAATAATATAGTAAAAATTATAATGGGTGATTAATGAGAATAAATATTATTGTTACTCATTCCATTTATAAATATTTTATAGAAATAGTTTTTTAAGGATTTTAAAGGAAAATATAATGTATTTCTTATTCATATAGTGATTGTTAAATAAAATAGTGTACAACTGAGTATAAAAATATCTTAGTTTTGTTCTTGAATATTTATAATAGAATTTACAGAATATTCCATCTTCTTAGTAGTTATAAATTCATTCATAAATACAACTTAAAAGAAGTGATAATGAGGGGGATAATTATGTTTTGAAACGTTTTTTTATATATAGAACTTATAATATCATTTTAAATAATATATCAAAATAATGAAAATCATTATATATATTAATTTTATGTGTTCTTTACAATCATAATCTCTAGAGGCTGGACATGATCAGTCTTATCTATTGTGAGGGATACAATGAAATAAATAAACCACATTTGTAATGGTTTTAAAATTACAAGAGAAATATTCTACATTATTCTGTGAACTGGCCTCGAAATTTTTGGATCATCTAACAAACTAATTTTTTTCATTTTTATTATAAATATGTATTAATTTAATATCAACATTTTATATGAAAACACATAGACACACACACACGTATATATATATATTTATAATGTGATGACTACAAAATGAAATAGTATTTATGTAATGGTTGTGATATTTTTAATCATGAATGTTTTTAATATTATTTTTTTTCTTTTTTAATTTTTTCATTTAATATTTAATAAAACTTATTTCAACCGATTTTTTATTCAACATAAATTATTTATTAATGTTAACACATTTTTTGACACCTCATAATATTTGGGCCTAAATAGACCTATAGTTTTTTTAGTCTTGTTCATCTGGTCTTTCCCTGCATGACCACACTCTAGAATATTAAAAAACCTATAACAATATCAATAAAATATTAATTTAAAGGTCAAGAAACAATTATTTTAAATATTTTTAAAACTACAGGTTATATAAAAATACTATAAAATTTGTGGTGTTCTTGTGTAAACAAATAACAATTCCGTGTATGTGATAAAAAAAATTAACATATGGATCACTACTAAGTAATGATTTAGTGCCTCCTACCTCTGATTAATAGATAAATTCATGAAAAATAATTGAATAATATATCAATATATAGTGATTCATAATCAATACTATAAAAATAATTTAACCACCACCTAGATGTTGTTTTATATCCCACTCACGAATTTTAATATCATTTTAACATCAATAATAATGTTTAATAAATGGGATCTCCCATATATAATGTATAAATTTTCAAAATAGAGATTAAACTCCAAAACCATGTTGCATATCTTCACATATGATAACAATTATTTATTATTTATTGGGTCTTGAAAGTATGTAATTTTCATCATTCAAATTCGAGAAGTAATAATACCAATTTCCTATAAATAAATCATTCATCATTTAGTTAATTCCCCAAAAATATCTATAGACTTCCATGAAATTTAATCTATCAAATTCATTAAAATTATTAGATTTGTACTTGAACATGACATGATAGAAAACATTATATCATGTTTATTCAATTACACAGTACAACCATACTATACATATGAATTTTTTTGAAAACCTATAACTAATCAATCTATTTTAACTTTTAAATTAATAATATCATATTTAAACAAAACATATTACTACTTATTTCATGATGTGTTTTATCTCATACCATAATGAACAGATTTTCATTGGACAACATTAATCCCAAAGTCATTTAAAATCAAGTGACAAGTGTTTTTTTAATGAAATGTGTGATATGATTCATATATTTAATTTTTTCCCTATTTCTAAATTTTTCCACAATATTCAACCTTATGAATTTCTCACCCATATAGAATTAAAATACCCCAGTTCTGATTTTTATTTCATCAATATTATATATAGTAGTGGAAAGAGTATTTAACACGTCAGTATTTCCTATATCGGTTCTATATAACTGACATGATAAATTGATGAGAATCAATTTTTTAACATCGGTAATTTTAAAACCGACGTAATAAAAATCAAGATTAGATTTATTACATCAGTTAGTTTATAACCTACATGATATATCAAATCTCAGCGCTTTATCAGGTCGGTTATTAAATAACCAACGTGATAATGCTAATCTCAACGATTTATCATGCCAGTTATCAAAAGAACGGACGTGATAAAGTGAAATTTATCACGTCAGTTATTTTATATTTGATGTGATAATTTTTTTTATAAGTAGGTTATTAAATAACTGACGTTATAATCATTAATAAAATGGTTTTTCATGTCAGTTATTTAGTAGCCATCATGGTAAATAATTTAAATGATTTATCGCACACCTTATTTAGTCAATATGTTTTCTTCCATCTGGCGACCTGTGACTCTTCTCTCTCACACGGAAAACCCTGAAATTATTCATTGATTTCATCCCCACCATCCATTTTTTTCCAACATCATTCTTCCAATTTATTATCATCAGATCTATCAGGTCGACTCACAACACTCATGTAATCCTCAAAGGTCTCGGTTTTGGTTTATATTATCAGAGAATCCCAAAAGTAAATTTTTAGATGTTATTTTTCATTGTTTATGATATTATGGTAAGTTTAATTGTGTTCATTTATACCATGACAAATTCTTTTCTGGTAAAATAATCCTATAAAATTGATATAATGAAAGTTTACAATTTTTGTGTGTTCTATCATGTGTGTGTGTGTAAAGGGGGTTTCCACGATGTGGGGGTGGGGATTTGCAAGCTGGTCGGGGTGTCCAGGGGGTTGGGGTCCTTCTAGTGGAGTAGGTGTGTCTATGGGGTGTCAAAGGTGGGGATGTGGTGTCTAGTGGGTGTGGGGGTTGCCCAAGGGGTATGGGTGTCTAGGGCAGTAAGGGGGGGTGTCCATGGGGTGAGTGGGAAGTCCATGTGGGAAAGGGTGTCTAGGGGTGGGGGTGTCCATTGGGGGGGCTTTCCAGAGGGATGGGGGCTTGTCCAAGGGGCGGGGGCTATCTAGAGGGTTGGGTTTCGGTCCATGGGGTAGGGGGATTTCCAGGGATTGGTGGTGTCTAGGGGGTGTCCAAAGGGGTGGGGGTGGTGTCTAGGGGGTGAGGGAGCTTTCCATGGGGTATAGTTGTCCAATGGTGTGGGGGGTCCAAGGGGAGAGTGGGCTGTCTAGAAAGGGTATAGGGTGTCCAAGGGGGTGAGGCATCCTCGGGGGTCGGGGGTTGTCCATAGGGGTTGGGGGTATATCCAGGGGGTGGGGGTTGTCCAATGGGGTGGTGGTGTCCAGTGGATGTCCTGGGGGTGCTTTCCAAGGAGGGTGGGGTGCCCAGTGGTGGGGGTGGTGACTAGGGGTGATGGGGGTGTCTAGGCAGTGGGGATTTCTAGTGGTTTGGGGGTGTCCAAGGGTGTCCAATAGGGTTTAGGGTGGGGTGGGGTGCATGGGGGTGTGGGGGCTTTCCAACAGGGTAGGGGTGTCCTAGGGGTGGGGGTGTTGAGGGGTGTGAGGGGTTGTCCAGGGGGTGGGGGTGTACAAGGGGATGTCTATGTGGGTAGGGAGTGGGGGTGGTGTCCAAGGGTAGTTGGGGTGGGTGTCTGGGGGGGGGGGGTGGGCGTGGTGTCCAGGGGTTGAGTTGGATGTCCAAGGGGTTAGAGGGTATCTAGGGGGTTGGGGTGTCAAGGGGGGTCCAGAGGGGTTCGAGTTTCCATTTAGGGTGTGTGGGTGTCCAGGGTGTGTGGCCTAACCGTGGCCAGTGCCCTAGTTCTTTAAAAAATGTAAATTTTTACCATTTCCCCTATTGATTTTTTGATATCCCCGGGATCACCCAATTTTAGACATAACATGGTATCCCAGAATTGGTAGTGGATTATTCGGGAATACATGTTGTACTAGTTTAAGATTAATATCTTGTTAATTAACCCTTAATATAAACATGCTCTACTTTGGGGATGGTTCTCTTCATGCATTAGAGATGTTTGATTGCATCAAGAATTCCAAAAGGATGGAATATGTTACGATATGTTATAGATTTTCCCCTTAGCTCCAAGGTATTACAATGTTCTCTGACACTTGTTTATTTGTGGAGGATAATCTAGGTACCTCTTATGGTTTGGTTACATGAATAATGTTTACCCATTACCCTTATTATGTCATTATTTATTATGCTCCTTAATTATGGTTTGTCTTGCTGGTAAAATAGAAGGCTTATTTTCAAATGTTTTCATGAGGATTATTTTCTGATAAACTATGTTTATTTTCCTGTATTTCAAAGTAGCATCAAATGAATATTTTATATAAATGAAATTAATAGGGACATCTTGCACCCCCTGTACACCCCATACCCCCTAGGACACCCTGGATAGCCCCTACCCCAATGGACAGTCCTTACCACCTTGGACAGCCCCCCCCCCCAGAGAGCACCTTGACCCCTTGGACACACCCTTGGTATATATATATCCCAATAGATTCATTGAAATCGTGGAATATTTTAACTTCAAGTAGTCTCTAACAATGGTTCCTATAGAATCGTTGGTATATGGCTATTGAACTGACCATCATGCCAACAGTGTGTGAAACCTTTGTGGTATTCAATACCAATGGTTTCAGAAGCTATCCCAATGGTTTCAAAACGCTGGGATATATGTAATTTTCAGTAGTGAATGTATACATATTTTAATATTTACACTTCATTTTTCTTTTTTAAGGAAGTTTGGATTCGGTAACTAGTTGCATCAGGATGTATTCTTTGTGTACAATAAGAAGAAAGGAACCAATATGAATTTAAAACTATTATATCTTTCTATATTTTCTTTTTAAATTCATTTTCTTGCATATTTTTTACAAATAAGCATAAATTTCTTTTATATTTTATATTTTCTTTGCATTCAAATTATCATATTTTTCATATAAATATATATTTGTATTTTCATAAAAAGATGTATAATTTTGATATTTGTTCTATGTAATAATGAGTTGAATCTGGGTTATGGAACATTGAATTGGTAACGAATATGAGGAAGGTGTTGATGCCTTTTTAGAATTTTCAAAATGAAATGTTCCAAGAAGTGACATTTTTTTCTATCCATTCCTGAAATGTTTCAATATGAAGAAGTTGAAAAGTAGAGAGATCAAAGATAATCTGATTTTTCATGGTTTTAATCATACTTACATCCCTAGAATTTGGCATAGTAAAATATGGTATAATGATAGATCTACTGATGATGATGATTTTCAAGATGGTAACTCTAATGGAACTGAATAATTGATCTGTGATATTGCAACAGAACAAATTTATATACAACCAATAGTTGCACGTATATATGGTGATGTAGAAAAACCATTGTATCCTAGTTTTATGGATTTTATGGGTTTTTAGAAGTGTTAATATTGATTAACCTGAAGGTGAAACGTGGAAGAAGTGACATAAGTTTTACAGAGCTACTATAATTGTTGAAAGACATTCTTCCAAAAGACAATGATCTTCTAGATTCACATTATAAGGCCAAGAAAATAATATTCCCGATTGGATTGGGATACAAGAAAATACATGCCTGTTCAAATTACCTTATGATATGTAGGAAGGAATACAAATTTTTATTAGAGTGTCATAAATGCGGGACATCAATGTATAAGTTGAAAGAAAATTAACAGGTTAATGTAGAGATTACAAAGACCCATTCCATGGTATTTTGGTATCTTCCAATAATTCAAATTTTGAAACGTTGATTTAATTATTCACATGAGGAAAAAATGTTAAGATGGCATGCTAATGAGCAGATCTCTGATGGAAAAATACGTCATCCAGCTAATTGTCTATAATGGAAGAACATTTATGGGCAGTATAATTCTTTTGGAAATAAAATTAGAAATATCAAAGTACGGTTGTGCACCAATGGAATGAATCTATACTGAACCATTAGTAGAACACATAGTTAATGTCCTGTTTTATTGGTAATTTATAACTACTCTATTGAAGTTTGTATGAAGCAAAAATATGTCTTGTTGAGTATAATTATCTCTATTCCAAAGAAACCTAGAAATGATATAAATGTTTTCTTGACACCATTGATTGATTATTTGAATAATTTATGGGAGGATGGTATTATGGTGTATGATTCTTATAAAATGGAATATCTTCAACTGCATGCAGTGTTTTTGTTCATAATAAATGAATTCCCAGTATATAGAAATTTTTCTAGATACAGTGCTAAGGGGCTTAAAGCATGTACAATTTGCGAACATCAGACTTCATATTGTCAATTTCATCATGGGAGGAAATCAATATGCATGTTTCATTGAAAGATTTTTCTAATGGATCACTCTTATATAAGACTAAAAAAGTCATTCAATGGCTCACAAGAATTTGATATTGCTCCAAAAACTATATCCCCTAATGAGTATTTTGAGAGGGTGGAAAACCTTGATATGACATTGGGAATGACACAGAAATCTGGTAATGATAGACATATTTTGAAGAAAAGTTCAACATTTATTGATCTACCATATTGAAGATATCATGATGTCAATCATAATATTGATGTCATGCATGTGGAGTAGAATATCTATGATTGTTTGATTGGAACATTTATTGATATTAAATGAAAGAAAAAAGATGGTTTGAATGAAATATTAGACTTACTATCAATGAAAATATGTTTGGAGTTAGCTCTCACTCTTAATGGGAGACAAAAATTACTTCCCCCAGATTTTCAAACATTATCTAAGAGGGAGAAAATTAGATTTATTGTCAGTGCCTTTATGATATAAAAGTGCCCCATGGTTATTCATCCAATTAAAAAAAATCTCTGAAGGATTTGATAATGATAAGTATGAAATATCATGATTTTCATGTCATGATGCAACAACTTATATTAGTTTCATTGCGTGGAATATTTCCCATCCATGTTAGAAAGACTATAATGAAGTAGGGTTATTTTTCAATTAAATTTTTAATATGGTTATTGATGTGAAAGCCTTTTACATTTTGGAAAAGGTTGAAATTTCTATACTTTGTCAATTGGAAATGTATTTTCCTCCATCTTTTCTTGATATAATGGTGTATTGAATGATTCATCTGGTTCAAGAAATAATGCTTTGTGGACCTTTATATCTTTTTTGGATGTATCCTTTTGAATAGAATATGAAAATATTTAAGTGGTGTGTTATGAATCTATATCAACCTGAAGCCTCCATTATTGAAAATTATATTTCTTAAGAGGTTGTTGAGTTTTGTATGAGCTACATGGCTACGACGGAGCACATAGGTTTGCCTCCATATCTCCATGAATGAGTTATTAATTAGGGAAATGGGATTCATGGGATGAAAGTGAACTCATTGTCAGCTAAACAGATTAAGAAGTTTGAATTATACATCTTGAATAAAATTGTTAATGCTCAACTTTATATCACATTTCATATTAATACGTCAAAACAAATTCATCCAATGAAGAATGAAATGTGGATTTTTAATGAGCACAATTTTTTTTGAAATGGTTTAAAAAGACATTTCTTGGTAGATCAGATGTATTAGAGACATTAAGATGGTTAGTGGCTGTTCCATGCTTAAATGTGATAACATGGTCTGGTTAGGAAATTAATGGCTATATATTTCTTACAAATTCTCAGGACAACAGAAGTGAAATTTAGAATAGCAGTGTATTGGTGTTTGCAGAAGCTATGAATTTTTGAGTACTAAAGAAAAAACAAAATGTCTACATCAAATGAAATTTATGAATTAATTTAAGAAATATGGGAAGTTGATTACATTAAAATTAACGTTCAGGTTTTTAACTTCAAATGATTTAACAGAAAAAAATGTTAGACATGATGAATTTGGAATGATTTTTGTTAATCTGAATAGATTGGAAGACACAACAGATTCTTTTATAATGGAAACACATGAATAAGAAGATTTTCTATGTAGTTGATCAATCAGATATGCAGTGGTCAGTTGTTTTACAAGGGAAGAAATATATTGGTGAGGATGAACATGAAGAAGATGCTGATTTATGTGAGATCCCAACTTCCTTGGAAGGATTAGCATAACATAATGATGATCATGTTGAAGACATGGTTTGGGCCATATTGAAAGATCATGATGAAATAATTCGGGAAAATAATCCATTTGTACATTGCGAATATTACAGGAAACATATGTTTATTTAGTGTTTACCTTTATTATTTTCATAAAATTATAGATATTATAATTTATTTATTCATTAAAACGTGTATTAAAACAACTAAGTAGAAGTTTTATTTCATATTAATTTTTATTAGTTTAGATTATCATGTTTACAATTATGTAAATTATATATCGATTATTATTGTTTAATGACAATTACATTACCATATTTAACATGTTTACCATGTTTACCATGTCTACTATGTCAACCATGTCTACCATGTTTACCATTTATACCATGTTTACCATGTTTACCATAGTTCACCATTGGATACCATTACATAACTTTTATATTTATATATATTATTGAATGACAATTAGACTACCATGTTTACCATAGTTTATCATGTTTACCATTTTTTAACATGCTTACAATATTAACCATGTCTACTAGTATATAACTTAGTTCAATTTTCCATTTTCTGTATACATTAGTATTGTAGTATTTCAATTTTTATATTTGTGAACTAATGTTTGTTTTTTTTATTTGAATGATAATGAAAGATAAATCTATTGATCAACCACATGATTATTGAGATGAGCTTAATGATCATGCATCTAGGGAAGAACATTCACATGATCCTTTTGAAGTTCCCCAATCTTCCTCATATGCTCCAATATCTACAAAGAAGAGTTCTAATGTTGGTAAACATGCGTGCAAAAATTTACCCAAATTACCACTTTCCCATACAAAGGACCAGAGGATACAATTTGAGTTTTATGGGAATTATAGACCTAGAGGTCCAAAAGAAAAACATATTAAGAGTTATGTATCATCTTAGGGTAAGAGAAAAGTAAGAAATTTTTATGCTGATTAGAGAAGTGTGGACAATGCGAAAATATCTTAGTTGTGGGAGACAATTTTGGTATGATATTTTTCTATTGTTTTCCCATTCAATAAATGTTTCAAGTATAATATGTTTTACCTCTTCTTTATGAGATGACATTTGATATTCCTAACACTGGAAAAGTTTGGAAGAAATACTTATCAATGGCTTCTAGGAGATGGATGGATTCTAGATCAACCCTCACATGTGATTTAATTTTTGGACATACGAGTCATGACAATCTATTTTCTATAAATCCTTTCATTGATGAAGATACATGGACACAGTTTGTTGAAAGTATAAGAAAAATTTCATTTTTGATAAGGGAAATGTAAAATTTTATAAAATTTATTATATAAATGATCATAGTAATGTTTTTTTAATGATTTCATCTTCATAATTTACAGAAAAAAGGCCATCTCATTTGGAGATCCAATACAAAAATGTGTACCCTAATAGTTTATCTCAGGGAGGGTATACATTTTTGGAAGAACAAATGATGGTGGAAAAATTACAAAAACTAGGAGCTGAGTCATTAAGATCTGGAGACATTTCCCCTCCATCCCCTCCATCTAGACATAAAAAATGGAAGAGAGGTCGATGGGAAAAAATGGGAAACATATTTTGGAAGGTTCGAAAATCATAGATGAGAGGATTGTAAGATAATTATTTTATTTATTTATGTTAACAATATTATTTATATAATTTGAATCATTATAAAATTTTTCAATTAATTAATACAAGATTCTCTTGAGGAGATGAGCTCACAAGGGGCATTTATAGCTACTGGGAGGCAAAATAGTTTATCTGCTACATTGGGAAAGCCTGAACATCCTGGTCTTGTATGAGGATATCCGACGGGTGTATCGATAAAAAATGTTTTTCCACGTTCTTCAACTTCTTCCATTGAAGGTGTTTATCAAAAAATAGAATCCTTAGTGACTTAATTTCACAATATTAATGCAATGATGGTGGAAATGATTAGAGAATTGTTACAGTCTATGTTTGTATACATGTAAAGACAATTTCTGAACACATCTCCCACCCCTCCACCGCCCCCTACTGACCACATTATTTATCCTCCACCTCCACCAGTAGCTCCCTATACCAGACCTCAGCCTGCAAACCCCATTTTTTATCAAACTCCTCTGCCGTAGATTCTTACTTATTGCGAGTTGAATTTTTATGATCCTCAACATCATATAGTTACATATGGGCTTGTATATTGTATAAGAGGTATAGTCCATCATCAACAATTAGATTTATAGAATCATTGAATCATTATACAAGATATTATAGATTGATCATCTTGAGTACCATTACCTAAATATGAGGTGACTCTTATTGGACATAGTATCACGCATTTTTTAGTTTGACCATCCAGACTTCTGCAACTCATTACTATAGCGATATGTATGTTAAATCGTATATTTTTTTAAAGTATTTTTAATATTTAAAAAATAATATATTTTTCTATTTAAATTTTAAGGAATACTTAAATGTTAATCAAATAATGTATAGAAAACAACAAAGGAAAATGTATGTGACATCAAATATAGTTTATAGTAGTCTTGACATATTTTCAGGATATTCCAATTTTTTTCAGATTATTATGATTCTACGATGGAAGATCATGTTTGTTGACGTGCAATAAATTTATGAATAAAAAGATATGATGGATCTTGTTAATGGAGAAAAGTTGGCCATCAACGTGGTGATTATTTTACCATGTAAGTCTTAACATATTTTCCCTACGTTATATTTATTATAAATTTATACTTATGCTTGTTTTGTATTATATATCATTATAACATGTGTGATATGAATGAGTGGAATGAAGTATATGGATTCATGGACCCACATTTTATTTCCCCTAAACCACTTCAATTTGATGAGGAAAGAAGAATGATTTATATTGCTGAAATATTTGATCCGAATATAATCACAGAGTGTTGGATGATGCCTTTTTGTGAGATGATTGAAACATATCTCTGAAAAATAGTTCTTTATCTCTTATCATAAAAAATAACTAACATTTAATTTTCTTCTACAAGTGATCATTGTATGTTAGGTGTTTTTTCCCAATAGAGAAAACACTTTATAGGATATGCTCTGTCCCTGGTGATGTGCGGGAAATTATTAAGAATATTTTGGAAAATTAAGTTTCAATTTCATTATAATTCTATATATTATAATTAATTTTAAATTTTTCTTATTCGTATTATTTTCTAACAGGGAATGGGTCTACTTTCAAAAAAATCCCAATGAAAAAGAGTGTCAAGATCAAATATGTAAAAGTAAAGGTAAAGATCCATTTATAATTTGTACTTTTTAATGTTTTTCAAAAAAAATATTTTGAATTTACACTCATTTTAATAGAATTGTCATGAACAAAAAGGATTCATCGAATGTAGATATTATATCTTAAGATTTATGTATGATATAATTAAAGCTGGAACCCTTGTTCACTTTTACATGGTAATATTTCCATTTAAACCATTCCATAATATTTCAATAGATTTATTCATTATACATGTTAACTACTATCATTTTTACCTTATAGCTATTTGTTGACCCTCAACCCTATACGGCTCATGATATCCTACACTTACTAGTGGAATGCTCAAATTATGTTACAGGTTTGATTGTATATTAGATTTTTTTGTAGTGTGAAATGTAATTTTAAATATTGTCATTATAAATGTGTATTTGGTGGTCATTTAGGATAGAATTAGGTGTTTTTTAGATGACATTGTAAGTATGGAATCTAATATATGAGAATGATTAATTTTGGTATAATTGTTATTTTGGTATAGTTTTAATTATTTTTATGGTATGGATTCTTGTCTTGGTCGGTGTCCAAGGGTATGTGGGAGTGTCCAGTGGGTGGTGGGGTTTCCAAGGGTGTGGATGAATTTTCCAGTGGAGTCATGGGCTGTCCAAGGTGTCCATAGTGGTGGGAGGGTGTCCAGGAGGGTGGGAGGGAAATCTTAGAGGGGGGGGGGGGGGGGTTGTCTAGGAGGGGGGGTTCCAGGTGGTATACATGGGTGTGCAGGGTGTCTACTGTGGTTGGGGATTTCCAAGTGTGTGGGAGGGGTGTCCAGTGGGTGTGGGGTGCCCAAGGTGTCCATGGGGGTGGGAGGGTGGCTAGAAGGGTTAGGGGTTGATCAGGATGGTGGAGGGGGTGTTCAGGGGGTGTCCAGTGGGTTGGGGGGTTTCCTGGGTTGTGGGAGGGCTGTCTAGTTGGGGTGTCAAAGGTGACCATGGAGGTGGGAGGGTGTCCATTGGGGTGGGAGGGTTTCCAAGAGGGTGGGGTTGTCCATGCGGTGGGTGTAACAACCCAAGATTTTTTGAGATATATTATTTTTAATTCTTTTGTTGTGTTCTATTATACACTACACCAAGATTATCTTCTACTATACGCAACATCGTATTAGCTTGCAGTATACATAACACTATTCTTAGCTCATGTTACACAAATTTTCAAGTTTGTTATGTGGAAATTATTCTACACAACATTAAGTATAGATTTTTTTTAATGTATAAATGAAATAAGTTTTGATTATGTTATACACAACACCAAACAAAGTTTTCACTACACACGGCCATAACATGTCTTGCATTACACGCAATCAAGACTTTCCTCGATAGCGTGTGTAGTACGCAATACCGAGGTTCACTAAACAATATATTATTATAATATTATTATGAACTAGCCATTATGAATAGTAATACCGAATTTTTGAAATTTTTTAAATTTTATCTTTCAAAATGGACTTCATTTTTGGATTCAGAATATCGAAATTAGCCTAGGGTAAAATTTTGGTATTTTTCTGAAAATGTTTAATTTTTTATGAATAGTGAAAACACTAGGTTACTATTTAAAAACCGACTTTTTATATAAATAATTATTTATTTTATTTAAATTTATTTTAGGAAAAAATTGATACATAATACCTATATAAGTTCAATTTAAATCATTGGAGTCATTCTATAATAATTTTAGATATATAAATATTTTATTGAACTTTTCACCGCCTTTTTCCCATCTCCTAGGAGAGTTTGAAAATTTACAAAAAAGTTAATTTTACCGCTTCTATGAGTGGATTTTCGAAAAACCGAGAGACATAGTAAACATCAAGGAGAAATATGTGTTTCACTAAGATAAATGTAATTATTTGTGAATAGTAACTTTTTACTTTTATTTTCCAAGGTTAAAAGTAAATAGGGTAATTAAGGGTAAAAATGATATTACTATTACCCTAACACATGTCCTAATTCTATTGGATAAGTGTACTTCGACCAAAAACAAACTTAGGGATATAATTTTACCATTTATGTCCACTTGGATTAGATTAGGACATTTATTATTATTTTACATAAAGAAGAAGTAAAATAGTTAAAATCAATGTTTAATAACTAAAACATTTTTAATATAGGGTTATACATAAGATAAATTCAACTAAAACATTTATTTATGACACAATGATGATGCAATAATTACCTTATTAATGAAATATTAACATAATTGATGTTATAAATACCCAAATAAATGTAATTTTTGACTTTTTATGAATTCCAATAATTTTCCAGGTTAATAAGACTTGTTTGTATTGATTTAATTAACTTATCTCGAACTAATCATGTTGTTATAATTTAAAAACAAATCATGTACCAAATAGAGTCAAAATTGACATAAAATAGTTTTTAAAACAAATATTATATTATTAATTGTTATTTTATTCCTAAAAGTATATGGTTCGGCCAAATGACTTGGATAAGGATATATATATTAATAGTGAACAACTTGGGGTTCTTTTGGATTGGTATAGTATGTTTATTTACAATATATTGTAAGAAAACAAAAAGACATGGTAAAAGATAAATTATTTAACTTAGATTTAAATCTAAATGATAAAGATAAAATAGTAACCTAAACTTCTCTAAAATCTATTGGTTGAGAGGATTGTGACCCATCCCCACCTTAGCTTCTAAATAAATCAATTTGGAGCTATTAAAAACCAAATATGACTTTATTATAAAATAATATTTTATGTTTTCCGAAGGTGCCTCTCCCATCCCTTATAAATGGGAACCCCTTACCTCTTCTCCTCACACCATTTTGAGCCTTGAAGCATGGAAACCCCCTACCCATTACCCTTATACACTTTCCTAGCAACATTCTGAAGGTTCTGGTCTTCTCAAAAGACCAACTCTACTTCCTTAAGAGGAAGCTTAAAGGAGCTGCGTTAAAGAAGAGGTAATCTCTTATTCCGATTATCTCAAATTTCATTCTTATTATACTTATTATTCTTTAGTTGTATCATTATAATGTAATAACATTAGTATTAATTATATAAAGATATGTTAATATAATTATGAAACAACCCTATTTCACCTTCTATCCATTCTACGGAAAACGAAATCATCACGCGTGTGTACGTACGGAATAGAGTCTCCACACCGTGGTGTGATCTTTTTTCGACCACCACCTTACTTGGATTGGTATAATGGTGTAAATAAATAACCATATATGATTATTTTAAAGTGATATTGATTCTGAAATATTATACATACACTTCAATACAATTCCACGATCATGGGAATGATATCATCGCTCATGCTTATGTACGGACTACCGTCTCCATGACGCGATGAGATTCATTATCCATATTAACCATTCAAGAATTACTATAAAGAATATATGATGAATAATAATGAAATATATTCGATAATTAAGCTACTGGATATATTTATATATATATATATATATGTCATCTACTTACTTCAATACAAGTCAATAAAGAAAAGAAAACAGCATTCATGCGTACGTACGGCCTACCGTCTCCATGAACGGTGTGTTTAATTTCATTTATCTATCTATTATATATATATATACTGAATATATATGATATATAAATCATGTTTTACATTCTGGAAGTAATTAAATCATGATATAAGTAATAATAATATCAAGAACAACAAGTCCAATCACGTACGATAAATGAAACAATTTAACCCAAAAGGATACATTAACATGAGATTGACAAATGAACGGGTAATATAAACACCTAAGTGAAAAATATATGATATAATAACAAGTAATATGATTCTGTAATAAGTTAATGTAATTATTTAAATCATTAAATAGGATGTTCAGATACATACGAAGCATATCGGACATAAGGTAAGGGATAACTTTTCCAATCTCATTTTTATCTGAGATTGTTTATTCGTAAATATTTACTGGGATTATATTTTTCATCCATGACATGTTTTCTAAAAATGGTTTCATGTATGTTTAAATTCCATCTTACCCATTTTTGTCTTTTACTACATGGTGTGTAAGGAATCTTTTTTTTCACCATACGAGGTACTTTTTGACTTTTCTGACAAAAGTACGAGGAGAAGGTTTTTTTAACTTATACGGAATGAACGGATTTTTATAGTTTTATAACTCATTATTTTAATTAATATTACTCTACAATATTTCATGAATATTTTCAACAAAATCCTTTTATTTTAAAATTTCAAGGAATTTTGTTAAAAGAAAATGATATGGAAAAGAAAGGATATTTTCCTCAAGAATTCATTTCATGTGTTTTATAAAAACCATTTTTCATCTAAGGTGACATTATTTCCTATGGGTATGTTTCAAGCATAATGTCTCAATTATTTTCATGGTTTAAATTTTCTTATGATGAAATGATATCATTTTTTTGTATGGATTATGTTATGATGGGATGATGTTTATGAAATCCATTTTATACTTTGGGTAATGATGAATGATTTATGATCATGTTGTGGCACAAGTAATAATGATTTCATTATGAAATGGGTGTGACCTGTATCTCCCAAAAATGAATTGGGTAATGATTTATATCTCATGATATATACATGGCTGAAACGGAAAGTTAAACTAGTTCAGTAATAAAGGACTAGAATGAGGAGTGAACTCGATTCTAAAAAGGACTTTGTCCTCTAAGATGGTCTTGGAAGCAATGCCTTGGCTACTGTGGAAATCATAACATGTGATTAATGGTTTCCACAATTACATGTTTTATTCCCATGATATTGTATCATTATTAATGTTTCTTTATGTTCTATTCCTTATATACTACCATGTTTTATGTCATTTATCAATAATATGATGTTTATACATTATGTTCATATTTTTAAGTTCAAATGTGTATGGTTTGATTTATTTTTTTCATGCTTACCCTTACTGAGCATTTGAGCTCACCCTTTTTATTTTTTCTTTTCCCCAGGATATAAGGAATGGTTTTAGGTAAGAAAACAAAAGAGGAAGATCATTATGGGAGATTTTGAAGATCATTCACCACGATTACAAGATTATGTTCTGAGTTTCCACAGACACTAAAGTATTACGGTCCTTGTGAGTTTTTTTGTTATGTATTAAGTATTCCACAAAAGTAACGTAATTTCTATGTACGTCAAGATTTGTGTCTCTATAGTTGGCATCAGAGGAATGGTTTAGTTAACCTTTGGAAACTTGGATGCAAAAAATTTAGTGAAATCACTAGATATTTTTCTTAGGTATGTCTAGGGACCTCCCTAAGGTATAGTTTAACTAATAGTTACAATCCTAGAGTTTTGTTGACGATCATGAATAACCTAGGTTTAACCTAAGGTGTCTTGGATTAAAGAATATGTGATAAGTTAGACATCCCATAAGTGACTTTTAATGATTATCTGGTTCCTCGTTATTTTAAATATTTCTTACACTATCATTTCTGGTTTTAGTCAATGGAGGGAACGAGAAGGAATTCAGTTAACGTAGATTTCGATGGAAAAATTGGTGACTGTGATAAAAAATTGTTTAATAGCTAAAGAGAATGATATTGTTATTATGCCAAGTCAGGCATCACCATATATGATTAACATGGCGAACTTTTGTGGTATTCCTAAGTCGTCAAATAAGAGGAAGATGGAATTTTATGCATGGTCACAGGGTGAGGAGCATAGATAAAGGAAGATTTATATTTCTAATGAAGGGAAGATGAAACTTGAGGAATACCTCAAATGGAGGGGAAGATGTTATCTGTGTGGAAAAAATGGTCATAGAGTGAAAAACTGTTATGCAGTTCAATGTCTTATTTGTGGAGAACATGGGCATCACCCAACTCAATTCCCTGACCTAAGAGGTTACTTCTATATCAAGGAAGGACTTACTCCATGACAATCAGTGAAGAGGATGGATTGAAGAGTTTATGCATTGGTATTCACGAATAATGTTGTTGAGGTACTTGTATGGTATGTTGGAATATTTTTGTATTAGTTTATTGTGGTTTTCAATAAATTTATGGTATCGGTAACCATGAAAAGTGATTCCAATATTTTGAAATGTAGATGATATGCGCATAATGAATGGATAAGTAGAAAATAATATGTTTAATAGTATCCATGAAATCATGATTGTTATAAGGACTAAGTGATATCATGGAATGAGTAAATAGAATTTTTTGGATTTTGATATGTGGAATGTGTTAACTTTTAACTGCATTTGTGTTTTCACTAAGGTTCAAAGGGTATTCATTTTTTAAGATAATACATGACTAAGGCCTTCGAATGATTGCAATGTGACCATCAAGACATATCATATGATATATGGGGAACAATGATGGTATTAACATGCTTGTTATATGAACTCTCTAGTAATCGTTTTCACTATAATATGAGATTGGACAACAGTATTTTGGATAAGCCTAAAGATTGGAATGGATTATGTTGAACATAAGTTATTATTGTTTAAGGCTATAACTTTTTCGATATTATTGATGGAAAGTTATAATAATGTATTTTTATAAAAAAGAAAACCACCAGGACTTGAGAAAAGTTGTCACGTCGGACAAGGCAATGGGAATAGAACCCACAACCGAAGTGTGATGGGCCTTTATCACCTACCACTGGCCTATAGGAAGTCCCTGGTTAGAGAAACTATTTTTATTATATTAAGTAGTATGATATATGAAGTATAATTTCATTTTAGAAACAAAACATGATTAGTCTCACTATATATGGACTTATGTATATTTGATAACTTTTTCTAACTTTTTTTTTGAGAAAGATGGAATGACCCATCAATCTATCACCTGATCTACTAACACTTTTTGAATGACAAATTCAACTTCATTTATTTAAGTGATGAAGTGGAAATTTTCCATAGAACGACCAACAGTCATATTTCACCAAAATTAAGTAAGTATTTCTTCTAATTCAAAAATTTCAACTTTAGGGAAATGAAATTGAAAACCCAAAATGTTGTCCTAGTGCCCTTATATCTGATGAATCAGATGGCAACTTAGATCATCACAAATTTATGGCTTTGTGATTGTTGGCTTTTTCATTGCCATGTTTTCTACCACTCTCCATCCGAACATGATGGTTAGATTTCTCTTCCATATCAATATTTTCACTTATGTCTTCCTATGTGGAAACCTGGTGATTAGTTTATTTGGGTAACCATTACATTTCATACTTTAGTTTTTAAAGATAAGATTTGGTATTTCATTTTACGATGTGGGTTTCTATGAAAGAAAATCTCATGTAATAACCCATTTATAACCCCATCGAATTTTGAGGGTGAAATTAATTTTAATGGGGGTAGAATGTAGCAACCTGATATTTTATGAGATATATTATTTTTAATTACTTTGATGTGTTCTATTATTCACTACACCAAGATTATCTTGTACTATATGCAACCCTATATTAGCTTGCAGTATACACAACACTATACTTGGCTCATGTTACACACATTTTCATGTTCATTTTGTGGAAATTATTCTATGCAACATTATGTATAGATTTTTTTTAATGTATAAATGAAATAAGTTTTGATTATGATATATGCAACACCAAACAGAGATTTCACTACACGGATCCCTGACTTGGATTGAATTACATGCAATCAAGACTTTCCTCGATAGCGTGTGTAGTACGCAATACCGAGTTTCACTAAACAATATATTATTATAATATTATTATGAACTAGTCGTTATGAATAGTAATACCCAGTTTTTGAAATTTTATAAATTATATCTTTAAAAATGGACCTCATTTTTGGATTCGGAATATCAAAATTAACCAAGGGTGAAATTTTGGTATTTATCTGAAAACTATCAAATTTTGATGAATAGTGAAAAAACTAGATACTATTTAAAAACCGAATTTTTATATAAATAATTATTTATTTTATTTAAATTTTTTTTAGGTGCAAACCGATACATAATACCTATATAATTTCAATGTAATTTAATGGAGTCATTTTATAAAAATTTTATTGAACTTTTCACTGGCTTTTACCCATCTCCTAGGAGAGTTTTAAAATTTACATAAAAATTAATTGTAAAGCTTCTGTGAGTGGAATTTAAAAAATCCAAGAGACACGGTTAATACCAAGGAGTAAAATGTGGTTCAATAAGATAAAAATAATTTTTGGTGAATAGTAACTTTTTACTTTTTTTACCACAGTTAAAAGTAAATAGGGTAATTAAGTGTAAAAATGATATTACTATTACCCTAACACATGTACTAATTCTATTGGATAAGTTTAATTAGACCAAAAACAACCTTAGGGATAAAATATTACCCTTTAGGTCCACTTGGATTAGATTAGGACATTTATTATTATTTTATTTAAAGAAGAAGTAAAATAGTTAAAATCAATGTTTAATAAGTAAAAAATTTTAATATAGGGTTATACATAAGATAAATTCAACTATAAATTTTAATTAGAAAGATAAAACGATTTACTACATAATGGTATTTTATTTATAATTATTAGAAATTATATAATTTAATTTATTTATGACACAATGATGATGTAGTAATTACCTTATTAATGAAATATTAACATAATTGATGATATAAATAACCAAATAGATGTAATTTTTGAATTTTTATGAATTCCACTAATTTATTTAGTTAATATGATATGTTAGTATTGATTTAATTAACTTTTTTCGAACTAATAATTCTATTATGGTTTTCAAAAAAATCAAGTACCAAATAGTGTCAAATTTGACATAAAATAGTTTTTAAAACAAATAATATATTATTATTAGTTATTTTATTGCTAAAAATCTAAGGTTCGTCCAAATGACTTAGATAAGAATATATATATTAATAATGAACAACTTTGGGTTCGTTTGTCTTGTTATAGTATGTTTATTAACCATATAGTGTAAGAAAACAAAAAGACATGGTAAAAGTTAAACTATTTAACTTAGAGTTAAATCTAAATGATAAAGATAAAATAGTAACCTAAAATTTTCTAAAATCTTCTGGTTGAGAGGATTTCTACCCATACCCACCTTTTCTTCGAAATAAATCAATTTAGGGCTATTACAAAGCGAATATGACTTTTTATAAAATAATATTTTAAGTTTCCCTAAGGTGCCCCTCTCCAACGTTATAAAAAGCGAACCCCTTTCCTCTTCTCTTCACAACATTTTGATCCTTGAAGCTCGGCCATCCCCTACCAATTTCTATTCTCCACTTCCCTAGAAACATTCTATAGGTTCTGGTATTCTCAAAACACCAACTCTACTTCCTAATGAGGAATCTTAGAGGATGTGCGTCGAAGAAGAGGTAATCTCTTCTTCTGATTCTCTCAAATTTCTTTCTTCTTCTACTTTATCTTATTTATTTGTATAATTATAAAGTAATAACATAAGTATTACATATATATTGATTTGTTATTATAAATATTAAACAACCCTATTTCACCTTCTATCCATCTTACGGAAAACAAAATCACATCGCGTGCGTACGTACGGAATACCTTTTCCACACTGTGGTGTAATCTATTTTTGACCACCACCTTACTTGGATGGGTATAATGGTGTAAATAAATGACCATATACTATTATTATAAAGTGATATTGAATCTGAAATATTATACATACACTTCAATACAATTCCACGATCATGGGAATGATATCATCACTCGTGCGTACGTACGGACTACCGTCTCCACGACGCAATGAGCTTCATTATCCATGTTAACCATTCAAGATTGATTATAAAGTATATATAATGAATAATAATTAAATATGTGAAATAATGAAGCTACTGGATTTATGTATATATATATATATATGTCATCTACTTACTTTCATTCAAGTCAATAAAGTAAGGAAAACAGCGTTCATGCGTACGTACGGCCTACCGTCTCCATGAACAGTGTGTTTAATTTCATTAATCTATCTTATATATATATATATATATATATATATACTGAATATATATTGATAAATAAATCATGTTTTACATTCTGTAAGTAATTAAATCATGATATATGTAATAAAAATATCAAGAACAACAAGTCCAATCACGTACGATAAATGAAACAATTTTACCCAAAACGCTACTTTAACATGGAATTAACAAATGAACAGGGTAATATAAATACCTATGTTAACCATATATGATATAATAACAAGGAATATGATTTTGTAATAAGTCAATGAAATTATTTAAATCATTATACAAAAGGTTCGGATACATACGATGAATATCGGACATAAGGTAAGGGATAACTTTTCCAATCATGGTTTTATCTGAGATTGTTTATTCATAAGTATATAAAGGGGTTATATTTTTCATCCATGTCCCTATTTTCTAAAAATGGTTTCATGTATTTTTAAATTCCTTCTTACCCATTTTTTAATTTTACTACATGGTGTGTAAGGAATCTTTCTATTTTCACCATACGAGGTACTTTTTGACTTTTCCGACAAAAGTACGAGGAGAATGTATTTTTAACTTATACGGCATGAACGGATTTTTACAGTTTTATAACACCTTATTTTACTGAAGATTACTCTTCAAGATTTTAGTAATATTTTCAACAAACTCCTTTTCTTTTAAAATTTCCTGGAATTTTGTGAAAAGAAAATGATTTTGAAAAAGCAAGGATATTTTCCTCAAGAATTCATTTCAAGTGTTTTATCAAAACCATTTTTTCAAATAAGATGACATTATTTCTGATGTATATGTTTCATGTATAATGTCTCTATGATTTACATGGTTTCACTTTTCTTATGATGAAGTGATATCATTTTTATGGATTAGGTTATGATGGGATGATGTTTATGAAACCCATTTTATACTTTGGGTAATGATGAATGATTTATGTTCGTGTTGTGGCACAAGTAAGAATGAATTAATTATGAGATGTGTCGGACCTATATCCGCCTACAATTCATTGGGTAATGATTTATATCTCATGAGATATACATGGATGGAATGGAAAGTTAAACCGGTTCAGTAGTAAAGGACTAAAACGAGGAGTGAATTCGATTCAAAAAGGGACATTGTCCACTAAGATGGTCATGGAAGCAATGGCTTGGCTACTATAGAAATCATAACATGTGCTTAATGGTTTCCACAATTACATGTTTTATTCCCATGCTATTTTACCATGATTAATGTTTCTTTTTGATCTACTCCTTATGTACTGCCTTATTTTATGTAATTGCTCGTGAATTTGATGCTTAAACATTATGTTCATGTTTTTAAGTTCAAATGTCTATGGTTTGTTTTATTTTTTCCATGCTTACCCTTACTGAGTATTTGAGCTCAGCCTTTCATGTTTTCTTTTCCCCCAGATATAAGGAAAGGTTATAGGTAAGAAAAAAAAGGAGAATATCTTTATGGGAGATATTGATGATCTTTCACCACGATTAGAAAATTATGTTCTGTGTTTCCAAACACACTAAACTATTACGGTCCTTTTGTGTTTTTTTGTTACGTATTAAGTATTCCTCAAAAGTAAAGTAATGTCTATGTACGCCAAGCTTTGTGTCTTTACAGTTGGTATCATAGGAAAGGTTTAGTTAACCTTTGGAAACTGGAATGCTAAAAATTTAGTGAAATCACTAGAGATATTTCTAAGGTATGTCTAGGGATTTCCCTAAGGTTTAGTATAACTATAGGTTACCATCCTATTGTTATGTTGACGATCATGAATAACCTAGGGTGAACGTATGGTGTCATGGATTAATGAATGTGTGATAAGTTAGACATCCCATAATTTACATTTAATGATTATGTGGTTCCTCATTATTTTAACTATTTGTTACACTATAGTTTCTGGTTTTAGTCAATGGAGGGAACGAGAAGGAATTCAGTTAACGTTGATTCCGATGCAAAATTTGGTGAC
Organism: Viscum album; assembly: GCA_963277665.1. NCBI lineage: Eukaryota > Viridiplantae > Streptophyta > Magnoliopsida > Santalales > Viscaceae > Viscum > Viscum album. The sequence goes on along the minus strand of OY728125.1, from coordinate 1,746,079,470 downwards.
TGTGATCACCAAAATTGTGTAATGCCTAGAGAGAATGATATTGTGATTATGATGAATCAGTCATCACGATATATGATAAATAAGGTGAACTTTGGGTATTCATAAGTCATAAAATAAGAGGAAGATAAAATTTTATGCATGGTCACATGGTGAGGTGCATAGAGAAAGGAAGATTGAGATTATTAATTAAGGGAATACGAACCTTGAGGAATACATCAAATGGAGGGAAAGATGTTATCTGTGTGGAGAAAAGGTTCATAGGGTGACAGACTGTTATGGAGTTCAATGTCTTATTTTTGGTGAACATAGGCATTACCCCACTCAATGCCCTGACCTAATAGGTTACTTCTAAATAAAGGAAGGACTTACTCCATGACAATCATTGAAGAGGATGGATTGAAGTGTTTATATATCGGTATTCAAGATTAATGTTGTTGAGGTACTTTTATGGTATATTTGAATATTTTTGTATTAGTCTATTTTGGTTTTCAATAATTTTATGGTACCAGTAACCATGACAAGTGATTCAAATATTTTGGAAAGCTGATGATATGTGCATAATGAATTGATAAAGATAAAATAATATGTTTGATAGTATTCATGAACTCATGATTTTTATAAGGACTAAGTGATATCATTGTTTGAGTATATAGAATTCATTGGATTTTGGTATGTGGAACGTGTTAACTTTTAACTGCATTCAGGTTTTCCCTAAGGTTCAATGTGTATTCATTTTTATGAGAATACATGATTAAGGCCTTCGAATGTTTAGAATGTGGCCAACAAGACATATCATATGATAGGTGGGGATCAATGATGGTATTAACATGCTTGTTATAAGAACTCTCTGGTAATCGTTTTCACTATAATATGAGATTGGACCGCAGTATTATGGATAAGCCGAAAGATTGGAATGGATTATGTTGGACATAAGTTAGTATTGTGTAAGGCTATAACTTTTTAGATATTATTTATGGAATGTTATAATAATATGTTTTTATAAAAAGAACAACCTTCAGGACGGGCGACAACCCGTCACGTCGGACAAGGCTGTGGGAATCGAACCCCCAACCGAAGTGCGACGGGCCTTTATCACCTACCACTGGCCTACATAAAGTCCCTGGTTAGAGAAAATAGTTTTATTATATTAAGTCGTATCATATATAAAGTATAAGTAAATTTTAGGAACCAAATATTATTAATCTCACTATAGATGGACTAATGTATATTTGAAAACTTTTTCTAACATTTTGTTTGAGACAGATTGAATGACCCATCATTCTATCACCTGATCTACTAATATTTCACGAATGACAAATTCAACTTCATTTCATTAAGAGATGATGTGGAAAATGTCCAAGTAATGACCAATAGTTATATTGTACAAAAATTAAGTAAGAATTTCTTCTAATTAAAATTTTCAACATTACGGAAATGATATTGAAACCCAAAAATGTTGTCCTTGTTCCCTTATATCCGCTGAATCAGATGGTACCTTACATAATAAAAAATTTATGGCTTATGATTGTTGGATTTTTCATATCCGTGTTCTCTACCACTCTCCATCAGAACTTGATTGTTAGATTTCTCTTCCATATCTATATTTTAACTTATGTTGTCTTTTGTGGAAACCCAGTGATTAGATAATTTGGGTAACCATTATGTTTCATACTTTAGTTTTTAAAGATATGTTTTGGTATTTCTTTTTATGATGTGGGTTTCTTTGAAAGAAACTCTCATGTAATAAACCAGTTATAACCCCAACGAATTTCGAGGGAGAAATTCATTTTAAGAAGGGTAGAATTTAACAACCCAAGATTTTATGAGATATATTATTTTTAATTTATTTTATGTGTTCTATTATACACTACACCACGATTATCTTGTACTATACGCAACATCGTATTACCTTGCAGTTTACACAACACTATTCATGGCTCGTGTTACACACATGTTCAATTTTTTTTGTTAAAATTTTTCAATGCAACATTAAGTATAGATTTTGTTTAATGTATAAATGAAATAAGTTTTGATTATGTTATAAGAAAAACCAAATAGATCTTTCACTACAAGAAGGTATAACTGGGCTTGCATTACAAACAATAGTTCATGATTTAGGCTTCGAAAAGGTTATATATCCCATAGACTATAAATATTTTCCCCTATAAAATAGATTTTACTATTGTTTTATACTATGATTTAATCTTTTTTATAGAAATTAACATGGTAATAAACACTATGACATGGGATTATTCCCTTAAATGATAAATTCTTAAAATATTATTATATATTATTCCATCTTATCAAAACATCACAATATATTTTATTTTCTTCTCTACATCGATTTAAAAATATTGATATTAATGAAGTAAAACCCCTATATTCTGTGATTCATCAAAAAAATTATTCCAAAAAGAAATATTATTGTTTATTCCGATATGTTAGGTGCAAATTTTGTGTATTATTTATATATATTTCACACACAAAGGTATTTTTACATGAACGAATGCATACTTTTTTATAAATGCATCATTAATGTAGGAAACATTGAATGTATGCCTTATATTCAGCCCTGAATTATTTTTTGGGTATAATATCATCTATCATGTATAATCAAATTAATTTAAAATTTTAAATACGGTTGTGTATAAGATTTTATAGACATAAGTATGTGTGAAATAATTTAATGAATTATTAGTATAAAAGTACCCATATAACATATAATTTTCTATAATTGTATTAAATTATGTTTATATATTATAATACAATTATGTAAAAAATTATATTATATTTTTTACGTAATTTTTTTTGTTTACAATTATTATATGAAATATCATTTAAATTTTTAATAATAAATAGTGTGTTTACAAATTTATTGGTAATTTTTATAGATAATATCACTATCTATTGATAAGTTACAATAAAATTAATGTTTTAATAACATATAACAATCCCATATCTAGTATAATTTATGTGATAATTCTATTGATTTAACGAAATTGAATATTTGGGCCCACCACTCTCACTAAAAATGCATATTTGTGGATTTTGTGCATGTTTTATTAAAATAAAGATTTTGATGTTAGACATAGGATATCATAAACATATAAACATATTTTATATTTGTATAATGATATAAACCTGAGAAAAAATATTTAATAAATTATAGTTGGATATTACCATCAATATAATGGGACCACAATTCCTTTATGTTCTATATGGAGATATTTACATTATAATAGTTCTATAATTTTTCATTTGTAGTAAAATTTCTAATAAGTATTTATAAATATAAATATATATTTTCTAGTGGATTTTGGAGATAATAAATCAATCATTTGTTGGATGAAAATTATTTTAATCAATTAATTAATTATTTCAATGATTATATATTTCATACATATAAACATGATTGTTTATTGTAACTTTTTACTAGAAAAATATTACTAAACCTAGATATGTTTTGTTGATGTTGGGTATTATTAATTTTATAACTTAATAGTATTTATGTTATTTGAACAAAATATTATGATTTGGGATTTAATATTTTTACATGGAATTATATTTGGAATAATTAAGTTTTAGAGTACTGTGTGTGCGATTTATATTGGAGGGTTTGTGATTTTTTTGATACTAGATTGGGGTTTTAAATAGTAATTTTTCCTCACCATTATAAAATCTTTTAAGGGGAGTATAAAATTTAATTTATATGTCTTTGATATTATCATCCTCTAATTATTTTTTGGAATACAAATTAATAGTTCTTTGTTACTAAATATATGGTAATTGGTGTTAATATTGATTCCCTAGTTTGGTTGAATTTGTTAATTTTGATTTAATTTAGAGTTTATAAGGATTCTCTCTATTAATTTATTTCCATTTTTTTCAAAAAAAAATATTTGTTCTGATTGTTATTATATGGAAGTATGAATGTTTTATAAAGAATGATATAAGTATAGTTGTTGTGGTACAAATATTATATGTTTCTCAAAAATATGATAATATTTGGATAGATTTAGGAGGTATCATTTCAATACAACAACAATTTTGATGCCAATTTTTTATATTTCTATTGGTGGAGAGCTTCTATTAGTTAATTGTGGAATATTAGAGGAATAAAATGATTCATTGTTCAGTATCCTAAAATAGTATGAAACTCTGAACAATTTCCATAAGGACTATTATTCTATATATATTTATTAACTTTTTTCCATTTTCTCTAGTTCTATGAATTTTGGGTTATCAGAATGTATTAACTTGATGTGTGGGGAGTTTTATTGAAAGGTTGTTATGGGGTTGGTGGAAGTGAGAATTGATACTGTATATGGGGTTTTAGATAGGATTAATTCATTCTAATCATTGAAACCTTTATTTATAATCCATGGTTAAAATATTTATGGACACTCCATATGGCATATTTTGTTAAAAGTGATAATAATATAAATATTTTCATCTCCAAGTAATTTTTTTTTTGGATTCTTTTTTAATCCTGTTTTTAAAAATATTCCAGGTATAACATTTCTAATGGCCAAATTCAACAAGATCGATAATTATGATACACTAATTTTTTCCATTTCAATGCACTTTATATGAAAATGGAATATAGTATAGATTATTTATACAAGTGTTGAACTAGTAGTAGATGAACCAGGGGGAGAATCATGGGTGATATTGACTTGACTTGAGTCTATAAGTTATTTTAATGAATTTTATGAGTGGTTTGATATTACTGTTTTATAATAGGTAAATTGTGTGGTCATGATGAATCTATCTTGAAATGGAAAATAAAAAAAGTGATAGTGGATGTTGATTTTTAAGAGTAAAAACAACTAATAATTTTTTTCTTGAGTGAGAAATTAATGGAATTAATTGTTGATTATAATTTATAGAAATTATTGTTCAATATGGTGGTGGATTTAATAGTTGGATATTAGTTTTATAAGATTACTTACAAGATAATTTATCAAAAATAAGTTTTTTCTATGGTGGATAAAAAATTTATGTGGTTCATAACTCTATGGTATCAACATTTTTATTATTTTACAATGATATCTTATATTCCCCATTTCCCTAAAAGATACCAATTATTTTTTACTATAGGATAAATTTACTATTTTACATGATTTATTGATTTAATAATGGCATCATTAGATGTGTATTCATTAATGTGGTTCCATTTATGCACTCATATGAGCATATAGTGAATCCATTGTAATAATTATCATTGATAAATATGTGTATAATGGGATAGTGTAATATTTAATGCTTAATATCATAATTGGATCATTAATAGTGAATCATTAATAACCATTAATTTTATGGAAGTCTATGATTGTCTTGATATCTGTTATTACCCAAACATATACTTCCAATTATAGTGAAACACTAACTCAACATTGTTAAATAAGTTTTAATATTATTTCAAAATATAATTAGATAATATCTTGTTTAGTGTCATTGGGATCTATATTCATGTATAATTTTCAAATTATATAAATCTATAACTATATATTTATATTATTTAAATGGTTCTTATAAAAAAAGTGAAGAATCAAAATAATAAACCATGAGTCTGAAATACCATATGTGCATGTAGGAAAACATATTGTTGAATGAGTGCTGATAAACATAATTCCCAACAATAAATGGTCATGTTTATTAAAAATATGTTAATCTCAGTGGGATCATGTATCTTGTTGTATTATATAAATATATAAATAATTACTAGGAATCTATATACATTATACATTAAAAAAGTTTCACTATGTTATTTATATATATAGATTAATCTCTTGGGATTACAATAATGTATTCTAGTCTTTCTTTATAATAATAAATGATGAATTCATTGATTCCAATTATAACATATGTAATTTTATATAGAAAATAATACAAAATTTTTATCATAATAATCAATAAAAAATCAAGAAATAAAAAAGAACTATTTATTTGGGGAGATTAGAGACATAACTATAAACATAATCATAAAACTAAACATATCTATTTAATTATAAATAATATACTCATTATTTAAATAAAAGTTACTGTAATTCATAATATATCCTAGATTAATATAAATATTATATAAGTGAGTGAAAAATATCAATAAAGTGATGTTTAATTAAAATAATGTGAATATAAGAAAATCAATGATCACATAATGTTACCATAAAAAAAGAAGGTTCATGTAAAATGAAAGAATGGAAGAATGAAGAAAATATGATAATATCATGGAACCATAAGAATATGAAAAATGTAAATCATGATTATATAAAACTAAATCATGGGTAGTTATCCATACAATATGACATAGTATTTTAGGATATAATCTTGCAAACCATATTTGGTATTTCATTAGAAAAAAACACTACTAAATCCATTGGCGGTTTTATATCTATTAGGCCACCTTCCATATTAATAACTTATACATTAATATATGTGATAGTTAAGAAATAGATAAAGTATAAATAATCATAATAAAAACTCGTTAATCAGATATGGGTTACATCTATGTTTAGAAAGGATTAAAAAATATATTCTCATTATTATTCCTCTTAGAAGAAGGGATTAATGAATTTGTAGTCGTTAATTAATTCATAACGAATATTATGTCATTTTAACGATGTTATAGATAATATGTTTTATATTATATGATTGAATAATATGTTTTAGAAATCCTCTAATAAGATTTGATTTTAATGAAATAATAAAGAATCTTTATCAATTTGAGTAGATGTTGTTTTCTCTAAAACCCAAATTGAACCTGATTGGCTTTTCCAAATTTGTAATCAATGCTATAGATAGTTTTAATTATGTTATATATATATATATATGGTTTTTGGGTTATATAAGCCTAGGATAATTGCTCTTACACCATCCCATAGATAGTTAACAATATATATAAATTATAATATAATTTATTTCTTATTCAAATATTTCCATATTCATAAAAAATTAATATTTTTTAAAAAACATAAATTAACACAACATAATAAAATTTTATTATGCTGATTACATACATAAAAGTCATTATATAAATATAATTGTGTCAATATGAGAAATTTAATTTTCAATAATAACATTATTAATTATCAAATCTCAAATTATCGAATATGAAAAACATTCATCCTTAGAAAAATAAAATATAAATGCATAAAATAATTTATTTATTTATATACAAACAATTATTTTTGAAAAAAAATTATAATTATAACCCGTTATTTTAAATAATTTAAATTTTTATAAATATATATTTTATGGGAAATAATAAACATGTGTTTCCTAAAAATAAAATTATAGATTCTTTGTATCAAATATTTATTTAATCATTTTAAAATATTATAGTTTAATTTTCTTATGACATGAATTATTTATGATTTTTCACATTCTAAATGCATATTATTTTAATAATACACCTGTTTGGTTTATAATTTAATGATTAATTATCAATTTATATCTATCATGAAACTATTTAACTCTCATATTTACAATGCTCATATAAGAATAATTTATCTTATGAATACCTCTTATTTCATTGAATCAATATAAACTACAATTTATTCTAAGGTTATATAATTTATATTTATAAAATAGTGATTACATTTAAAAAACATTTCTTTATTTTATTTTATTAACCACATGTAATATTATATTAGGAGATCAAGATGGTCTAAAATTATATATTCTTGTAATTTTATATTCTTATGTTTATTTACCCATGATAATAAATTCAATTTTTATAGTTATATTTATTCTCTAAATGTAATTATAAAAATTAACATAATATTTACCTATGGTATTTTATTAATGTTCATGAGTTTTATACAATAATCTACTAAAAAACATCATAAATATTATTCAAAAGGAAAATTGAGGATATTTTAATTTGGGTATTTATATTATTCACCCATTAATAAAATTTTGAATTTAAATTTTATTTTATACCCTATGATAAAAAATGACGAGTTAAATTTTGTTTCATCTATTCCAAAGGTTCTTATTTTTCATCATCATAATTGTGGATATACAAAATATACTTTAATAATGTGAGTTTTTTGTATAACATTTTTTACAATGTATAAGATATTCACTAGATGTTCTTCATTTGGGATATCATGATATAAATTAACCACATCTTAATTTAGTATATTTGAGGAATGTTATGTGTACATTCTCAAAATGGGTAAATTCAAAATTTCATGCACATGAGATAGGTTTAGTGGGTGTTGTATGTAACAACCAAAACTTTTTGTAATGAAAATTCATCATCATCAATTTAAATGTCTTATTATGTAAAACATTTACATAAAACTTTTACAGTTCCTTAGTTTTATGTTTTTATATTTTAAAATACGGTTAATAATTGTTACCATGGCTAAAATAGTTGTTGAATAGTAACAAAATGATTTGTATAAATATAGGGCTTTAACATTCCAATTTACTCAGAAAAAGGAAGAAATCTTCTCATCCATAATAATTCTCAATACAAAGTCCATTTTTAGGAGCGTTGAAAGGAGTTGGTATCACATGGCTTTGGTCTTGACCAAGCCCAAGACTAGCTGCAACACATTAATCTTGAGTGGAACCGCTGATGGGAGAAGTGGAAGTTACGGGAGATTACCTCCCAATAAATGTTATGGTAGCCTCCCCAAGAGTCTATCACTATTGCAAACCTTACACTTTGGTCTTATGTGGGTGTTATAATAGGTTATTTAACAAGACATAAGCACTATGATTATGTGGATAATTTTTTTATATAATAATAAATATACATTAATTTTATTATTGTCAATTTGTTAATGAATTTTAATGTTGAAATAGTAATATTTTAGTTAATATTCTATTGATAAATATATTTTGATTAATTAGTGATTTTTTTAATGAAATAATATTTTAATAAATTATTATTATTATATTACTTTTTATAATATATAAATTATTTTATAATTTGTACAAATAAAATTGTAATTTTTGTTATGGTTTAAAAGCTATTTTTTTCAAAATGAATGAATTATTGATAAATGTCAGTTTTTATTTTATAAATAAAAAGTCAATTATTTTTAAAATCATTAAAATAAAATGAATATTATTTTTTTGAACTAGGACGTCGAAATTATCCAATGGTGAATTTTTCATAATTTTCTCACACAGTCAATTTTTTAATAAAAATTAAATATCGTTTAAATATATAAGGTGTTTTATGACATCATAATGACCCAATAGTGATCTAATAAAAAACTATAAATTGTATTTTTGGACAATATTAGTTTTATCCTTAATAAAATGTGATTTTATATTTGTTTGAAAAAAGGTTATGGAGTTTAGTGGACCCTCAAAGACTTGTAAAACATTTTAACACTTAAAATGATTTCCTTGAATGTGTGACTCACCTCCACATATTCATGCCTAATATTTTAATATTTTTGGACATAGAACATATAAAATAATTTCTTCCACTCCCCTTTGAGAAAAAAACATGGTAAAACCCATTGGTTGGTATGGGGTTATGAATTGTTTAATGCATGTTTTCCAAAAACTAAATAAAAAAACATTCCCTGTGTTTTGAAATATAAACCCCCTGAAGTTCCCACATCATCTTAACTAAAAAAATTAGGGATAAACCAAAATTTCTTTAATCTCTCTAGAATCCGACCAAGGTTCTCCAAGCTCCCACAAAGCCTCTCACAATCCTTTGGGATCACAGTTCTAAGTAAGGTATTACTACCATTCTCATTTAGACCAACATTCTTTATGTAGTTATGATATTTTAATTTCAATTAAAAATTTTGGGATATAATTTATAACCTCCCCCATACTTCCATACTTATGTTTTAATGATGAGATACATCTTTCAACCTCAATAATTCCCCCCATGTACACCAGTTACAATGCCTAGATTTCCCTCTTCTCATTTACATTCAAGAAATAAATTTATATAATGAATCTAAATTTCATTACATATATTGGGACATAAATCTATATGACATAATTAATTTACATATCATATAAATATAATTATACTTCCTTTTATCTATCATCAACAGTTTTTATGAATTCTTTTGTCATGCCTTTATGCTTCCGAAATTACAACATGATTTTCCATGCCAAAGAGATTGTGTAGTGAATTCCAGGACCATTTCTTAATAAATGGTATTCTCCATTATTCAGATTTACATATTGATTATGTAGTTACATTTATGAATTTCACATTCACTTATCTTGTAATAAATTTTGATGTTTAAAAAATCCATGTTATATGATCCATGTGGAAAACTTATGCATGAAATGAAATGATTAAGAAGGGTGCACCCAGATAGTGCTCCCATGCATTGGATAAAGACTAGTATCATGATACTTCAAGGTAAAAGAGATTTTAATCATGATAATTAAATTTAAATGAGGGTTTACCCATTGTCCATGACTAATGATCCTTGGTTCATGCTAGTATACGGTTAAATATTGTTCCCACATTTCAATGTTATCATAATCATGATATATCATGCCTTTATAACATTGATTTGAATGGTTGGCTGCTTCATTGGTGGGATAAAACCTAGGCTATAGAAATCCATAATGATCCATGATTGGAGAGATATGAGGAAATTTTCCAATGTTCCCTCAATGTTGAAATGGATATAGAAGAATATTAGGGGTTTCATGGGGATTAGAATAGCTTGTTTGAATTAATTATGGTATTATGATGGATAAATAAAATATTACAATGAAAATGAAGAACCCCACATGCCAATGGTATGGAAAGAACCCCAAAAATTTCATGAAAGGGATGAGAAAATGCATTAGTTGTGGATGATAAGGGATCATGGCCATTAACTACAGACAAGAAAAACATGAGGTTGTGACAGAGGAGATGAAAGCATTATTCGACCCTCAACGTGTAATTAATTGCTTCAACTGAAATGAACCCGAGCACATTTAAATCCAGTATCGCAAGCCATGGGTTTTCGAAGGCAACCAAAAACCTCCAAGGAAACAAGGGTGAGATTCTCCCATCACATCCGTTGATGTGAACACCAACAACAATGTGGTGATAGGTACACTAGTTATTCATTCAAGAATAATGATATTATTTGTTGATTATAGATTAAATAATTCTTTTATATAAAGAATGTTTAGGAGAATGATTCCAACACAACCACTAATCATGGAATTAATGATGTCGATCTGAATAGAAAATTGGAAAATCACTACATCCAATTAATATAACACCTATTGTATCATAATTTGTAGATTGAAAATCCTAGAGAATCTCGTCACACTCCATATGGTGTAATTTGATGAAATTATTGTCATGAATTGTCTTTCATTATATTAGGCCAACATAAATTTCCATGAGAGGTAAATCACACTCTATATAGAGAATAAACCCCTCATTCAAAAAAATATCAAGGAGGATGATGAATCTTCCTTAACTCCATCATCTCAATAATTGATATTACTACCCATTGATCACATGTATCACGTTCACATGATGGAGTTTAAGGAATAAACAATACTTGAATATGTTCTTATTGTGAGGTAATTAAATGAAGTGTCTCCCATGAATGTTACTGGTCTTCCTCCCATAAGAGATGTTGAATTATCAATTGATATTATTCATGGGGAATTTCCAATATCCCAGAATCAATATAGAATTGTTGTTGTAGATCATTAAGAGCTGAATAATCATCTAAAGGAGAATATAGATAAAGGGTTCATACTCACAATTTCTTCCCCATGGGGTGCACCAGTCCTCTTCATCAATAAGAAGGATGGGTCAATGCACTTTTTAATTGATTGTCATGAGCTTTAAAAACACACGATATAGAACAAGTACCCCTTTCCCCTAATTTCTGAATTGTTCGATTAGAAATGTAGAGAGAAATACTTTTCCACAGTTGATTTTCAGTCATGATATTACCATGAAATGGTAAAGAATGTGGATATCCCAAATACTACTTTTCATACATGGTATCAGAACTATGAATTCATAGTAATTTCTTTTGGACTCACTAATTCTTAATAAATCTTCAAGGAAATGATGAATAGAGTCTCTAGAAATTACCTCAGCAAATTTGTGGTAGTATTTATAGACAATATTCTATTATACTCCAAAAAAATGAGGAACATGTGGAGCATCTATGCATTGTACTAGAATCCTTATGAAAGGATATGTACTATGAAATGTAAAGAAAGTGAGAGTTATAGTTGATGGATGTCTCATTTTTAGGTCATATAAACTCGAGAAATGGGATATCTATGGATCCTTCCAAGACAAATTCAATTGATGGATGGATGAGGCCGACATCAGTAATAGATGTCCATAGGTTCCTAGGATTATCTTGATATTATCGCTGATTTGTGATAAATTTATCATGATTGTCCAATGCTCTAACCATGAAAACTCGAAAGGAAGTAATGTTTTCTTGGAGTGATGAATGTGAAAAGAGCTTTAATGAGATAAAAATGATTTTTATCTCTTCACCCATGATCACACTACCCACAAGTGGATAACTTTTTGTGGAATTCAGTGATTCTTCGAAGAAGGTCCTGTGATGTGTGTTGATGAAAAATGACAAATTCATTGACTATACTTTACGGAAATAGTAATTTCGAGAGAACATCTATCCAACCCATCAATTGTAGTTGGATATAGAAAAATTTTATTGGAATATATGTCAACATTACCTCTTTATGGAGAAGTGTGAAAGATATACAAACCACAAAAAGCATCAAGTATATTTTTACACAGAATGTGTAGAACATGCGCCAATGAAGATGGATAGATCTGATCAGAGACTATTACAACTCATCCCATTACAACCCTTAGAAAAGCAACAAGGTGGAAGATTCTCTAAGAACAATGGAACCATCCGTTATATCTTTGATGAGAATTTAAATGGATCCAATTTTCATAGATTTGATGAAGATGGATATGTGAGTCATAATGAAGGGAACATCATAAATCCTTTCATAAATGACTTCTCAACAGTCTCTTTTGGAAAGGTTAAATGTTGTTAAAAAATATTATGTGGGAATTCTGAAGAAAGTAGGGACAACCCGAAAAGATAAATCCTCATAGTTCAATGTTAATGAAGACGAAATTGTGAGATTTGGGTCATGACTATTTGTTCCATTAAATACAAAGTTAATGAAAGAACATTTTGATGATTCACATAGTTTGAATTTATCCATTCACCTAGGAAACCCAAACATGATTCGAGATCTCTGAGAGAATTATTGGTGGTATCATATAACGAATGAGATCTCTGAGTATACATCATAGTACATGGTATTTCAACAAGTGAAGGATGAGAGGAAAAAATCTATTGGGATGATGCAACCATTACCCATACCAGCATGGAAATGGGAGAACATAATTATAGACTTTTCCACCGAACATTAGAATAAATCAAAAGGAATAAATGATGTATGGGTTGTTGTGGATCACATTACAAATAAAACACACATCATTGAAATTTTGGAGGATTTCTCATTGGATCACTTGGTACAGATATACACCAGGAATGTAGTAAGGTTGTATGGAGTACCATTATTGATAGTATCCAATCGAGATCAAATATTCACCTCAATGTTTTTGAAGAGTCTTAAAATTATCAAAATACTGAGATGGTATTCATTACAAATTATCATCCTCAAACTGATTTCAAATATGAATGGACTATCTAACCCCTTGAAGAAATTTTGAGAGAATGCTCAATTGACTTCAAAAAGGATGCAATCTACATCGTCCTTTAGTGGCGTTCCTCTAAAAAAATAGTTTCACTAAAGCATAAAAATTTATCCTTATGACTCCCATTGTGGGAAGAGGTGAAAAATACCAGGATGTTTGTATGAATTTAGGGAGAGGAAAATACTATGTCCTGAAATTTTCGATGAAATGACGGAGAAGGTTAAGACCATCCATCATCACATTAAATCTACTTAGATATGAAAAAAGAGATATGATGATAATCGTTGAGGACACCTAGAGTTTGATGTCAGAGACATGGTATTCCCCTACATATTATCATGGAAGTGAGTCATGATATTTGGGAATAATGTAGTGTTTACTCTTAGGTACATCATCCCTATTGAGATCGTTGATTGCATTGGAGTAGTGGACTATGGACTAGCACTCCAACCGAACCTATATCAAACACATGATGTATTCTATATATCAATCATTAAGAAGTAAAGAATCGGCTCATCGAATGTACTCAATCTAGAGGTGGTACCATTGGAGAATGACCTCTCCTATATGGAGATGCTAGTGAAGATTATAGATCGTAGGGAAAAATTTCTACAAAATAAGACAATTCCCATCCTCAAGGTGTTGTGGGAAAATGACAAGATTGACGAGGCAATGTGGGAATCACAAGATGTAAAGAAATAGAGTTACCAAGAACTATATTAGTGTGGGAAAAGGATATTTAAATGGAAAATATTCTTACAGGGGGATGATTGTAATGACCCAAACTTTTATTAATGAAAATTCCTATTGATCCATTTAAATTAATTATTATGTTAAATGGTTTGATAAAATTTCCACTTCCATGGTTTTAAGTTATTGGATTTTAAAATACCGTAAATATTTATGACCATTTCTAATATAAAACATTGAATAGTGATTAAAAGATTAGTATAAATATAGGGATTTAACAAATCTGATTCACTCAGACAAAGAAAGCGATGACCTAATCCACTATAATTGCTCCATTCGAAGCCCATTTTTCTGAGCTTGGGAAGAAAGGGGCATCACAGGGCTTCACACTTGACCAAGACGTATCCAAGATTCATCACATTAATCTTGATCAGATCCTCCAATGGGAGACGTTGAAGTTAATAGAGATTTACACCAGAGTGATGTTTTCTAAGCCTCCCCAAGAGTCTATCAATATCACACACCTTACCTTTTGGTCTTATATTGTTGTTATAAGGGTTCACGTAACCATCCCATATAACTATGATTATGTGCATTATTTTTGTATATAATTAAAGAATATAAATTCATTTTATTATTGTTACTTTGTAAAAGTTTTGAAATGCAGATATTGTATTTTTTAGTTAATATTCGATTAAGAAGTCAATATTTATGAATTAAGGGTTTTATTAAATTAAATAATATTTTAATAAAATATTAAAACTAAATAACATTTTATCAAATAAAAATGATCGTATAACTTTTATGTAAAAAATTGTAATTTTTATTATGGATTGAAAATAATTTTTTTCAAAACCCAATAATATTTGATAAATATAGGGTTTTATTTTAAAAGTAACGAAATTGCATATTTATAAAACTATTTATATAAAATGAATATTATTTTTTGAATTCAACTATTGAAATTGTCTAATAGTATATTTTTCACAATTTGCGGAGATAGTCGAACTTTTGAGTAAAAATTAAATACCATTTTAATATATAATGGGTTTTATGACATCATAATTACCCAATAGTGATGTTATAAAACACTATAAATGATATTTTGGGAAAATATATGTCTTACCATTAGAATAATTTGATTTTATTTTTGTTTGATTAATTTATGGCACCTAACTGTACCCTCCAAGACTTATAAAACATTTTAAAATTTTAAAATGATTTCCTTGATTGTGTGACTCACCTCCATTGTTATATAGACCCGACCATAAAATATACATAATATTGAATTAAATTAATTATTCACATTGAGGATATTTTCAGGTTTAGAGTTTTAGAGAATTAGGTATAACAATTACATTACAACTTAAATATTACATGTATACACTACTACTCAGTGTCCATTTTTTCATAAAAGAAAAACACTTAAAAAGAAACATGTGTAGTTCCATGTATTAGATAGCATGAATTTTCCTTGATCCCATCCTTGACCCAATTCATCTTTAGTCCTGTGGAAAAAATTTCAAAAACATGGGGTGAGCATAAAAATCTCAGTAAGGGTTATAAAATAAGGAAGGAAAACATTAGCCCATCAAGAAATACAAATCAATGAAACCATACATTTTAATCATAACATACCTAATGAAATCATGAAATTTATGAATAACACAAAAAAAAATCATAAATCATAAAGGATACTTATGGAATCCATATCTAACATACATTATAGCTATCACAGCTATATAGGGAGTCACAATTGCAATACCCATCACAGTATATTCCCTAAATCTCTTAGGAGGAACATCACGTTTACCTCTGTCACATTACCCAATGCATTGGAGAGCTATCTCAGGCTCACCCGCCCTAGGTTTATCACGGAAACACCCATATACGCAAACAATGCCCAATAACCATAAAATAATCATAACATATAACACATTTATATTGTAATGATAACATTTCCACATTCCAATATATCAAATCATGATATTTAAATATACAATCTTTTATCAAATCATTTTCAAAACCATTTAAAAATGGATTTTTAAATCAAAGTGTCCCATACCACTTTGAAGCTTTTAAATGAATTATAATTTGAAACATTAATGTCCATATAAATAAATTCAAAAACAAATTTTTTAATCAAGGATATTAATGAGAAATATTTAGAAGAATTAATCTTTAAAACATTTAAAACAATATTTTAGTTAATGAGTTTTTAACAAAAAGAGGGATGCTTGATTACAAATAATTGAATAAAATCTTTTAATAAGAACTTTATAATATCATGAGAATAAAGGTATTCATGATATAATATTTAAAAGGAGAGTATATACACCATATAAGATTTAATTGGTGCATAACAACAATGAAGTCTTAATGGAAATGTAAATTGAGATGATATCCCTTATAAAGATGGTATCCTTAAATTAAGGATAAATAAATCTCATAATTATGTGTGAAAAATATAACTAAACAAAATATAAGTGGATATTATGTGTAAAAAAATCATACGTCATTCACACATATTCATAGGATTACATGAATAAAAAAAGAGAAGATCGGCCCAAAGAATGGGAATTGGATTAAGGAGTTCCCTTACCGATTTGGTAACTTACAAAACATATTCCACATGAAGGAAGGAATATACAATGAAGATGTAAATACAAATAATTGAATTTATATTACACAAAGAGTATAATCATTTGTAGTAAATACACCACACAAAAGGAGATAGTTGCAAATATAGCATGAATATCACGGGAATAAAAATAAGTGAGATGAAGACCCCTTACCACGTTGTAATTCAATCGAGTCATATGAACAAAAATTATTAACCACCAAAATAATCATAGAATACCATGAATATAAAGATAATCATGATAGTATATAGAATATTTTTTACACAATAAACCACATGCAATAAATAGTTGGTGAATAATAAAAATCTCATGGAATTAAAAGTGAGATGATAAATCCCTTACAAAAATTCAGCAGCCTAACGGTGCCACATAAAAATTATTAAAATGAATTGATGAGATTAATATGGGGTATCTCATAATATTGAAATAAAAATTACATCAAAATGAATATAGAATAACATCCTCCAACATAAGAACATGTAGAATAAAAGAAATTGACCTAAAAGAGAGTATTTGAAAGGAAAGAGAGAGGTTGGATCCCTTACCTTGTGTCCGACTTATCTCGATCATTCTTTAATCTCGTGAATAATTAACTAATGTTAATTTATAATTGATTAGGAAAATTTTTCATTTTTATTATTCTTTTATATCACTTATTACCATTTTATAAAAATTATGTAATCATTTATGTTAATAATGTTTGTTTTGCCGATATTTGGTACTTGAGTCAAAAATGGACTTCTTATAATTACATGTTGATCATGTGGTCAATGTTTTATTATAACCAGAATGATATTAATGATTTAGATATCATATATATCATATAAATCTAGTATATACATGTATTTATAATAGTACATAACATTTAAGGGTAAGAAATGAAATGCACAGTTCATGGAGACGGTAAGCCGTACGCACGCATGAATGCTACTTTCAATTATATATCTTCTTTTAATGGAATTAAACATAATGATACATAGGTATATTAAACTTCTAGTACAATATCATATATAATATTGTTTAATCTATCATTTATACATCCCACAAAAGGCATTAACGAGTCATATCACTTTGAGGGGGTGGTAGTCTGCGCTTCCTCAAATGAGATTATCATATTTACCCACTATGGAAACCATAAAGGCGTGCTATAAATGGAAAATACAGAAAATAAAGAAAACATAAACATAATATATATCATATATAAATATAGTTCCATCATAATGGCCACCATGAGAGGCGGTTGGAGATATTTTAACAATCATCGTTTCGTGCGGCGTTAGTTTTCTATCCACAGAAACATTATGTTCTTCATCCATTAGATGGAGGTGTGTGTAAGTGTAGTTAGAATCCATCTCAGAAAAACGTCCGAGTATATTGATGATACATGTTTTGTTACAAAATAAAGGAATAAAAAGAGTTTAGGGGATGGATAAGTAAAATAAAATAAAACAATTTAAGAGAAACTGTTATCTTTAATTTTGGTAACTCCCTTTGGTTTGAACCAAAACACTTCTTGAAGTGCCTTCTTACTATGTTAAGGCTTATAGAAGGAGTAGAGGGATTTAAAGGGCATAATTTTGCAGAGTTTGGGTGATCCAAATGGCTTGAGAGGTGTGAGTAATTGGTTAGAAGTGGTCTCCTTTTATAAGGGAGAGGAGGTTCTTTTTAGGAAAGTGTGAAAATATTATTTTATAATATAATGATATTCAGATTCTAATGGTCCAAAAATCATTATAGTCGAAGCTATAATGAGTAATAGTCGAAATAAAATCATACAATCATCATTGGGGATGTTTTGGATAATATTGTAATCATTATAATCTTATTTATTTAAATCATTTATTAATGAGGTAAATACAGCATCATTATTGTGTCATAAAATATTTAATTTATTTGATGTCTAAAAATTATAAAAAATACCATGATATTGGAAATAATTTTATCGTTCCAAATAAAATTTATAGTTGAAAATATGACATATATAACACCATATAAAAATTAATTACTAAAATATTTTTGTTAATGTCAATTTTTTCTTAACATTAAATTAATTATTCTAAATTGGCATTATCACACCCAAGTGGCTCAATGGGGTTCTAAAATCGACCCAAATATGTACAAGGTCGTAAATGACTCAATAAATAAGGTTTGGACAAGTGTTAAGCTAATTGTGAATTATTATAATATATTCTTTTAACGTTGAATTACATTATTTACCTTTAACCGCGGTAAATAAAAGTCAAAAGTTACTATTCAGAAAAAATTATTTTCATCTTAATGAACAAGATTTTACTTATTGATAACAACCATGTATGTAAAAATTTTTAAATTCAATTCACAGAAGTGGTCAAATTTCATTTAAATGAAAAATTCATTTTTTTAACTACCACTAAGTGGTTTCACTATTCATCAAAAATTGATGTTTTTTAGAAAAATACAAAACATTCAGCCTAAGAATTATTTGATATTCCTAATTTAAAATTGATGTCTATTTTTCCAAATTCAAAACATATAAGTGACATTAATTAATTTAAAAACTAATTCCCGTTATCAAAACCAATAACTTGTTTTTAAGAAAAAATAACTATCAAAAGATTGATACTTGTTTATGTCCAATTTAAAAGTGAAATTAATTCTAATAACCCACATTGGATTAAATGGTAAAAAACTATATTAATTTCAATTTAAAACCACTTAAAAAGATAATCTATCCATATAAATAAATTATATTAAAAATAACTTTTCGATTAAAATACAATATTTTTCACTATTCATTAAAAAAAGAACTATATCGAAAAAATTCAAAAAATATACACAAAGAATTTTTTGATGTCCCCATTATAAATAAGGATTTTATTTGGTCAATTAAAATTTATTAATGTGACCAAAACTATATTTAAGGAGTGTTCGCCAATAAAAGGCGGTAGATCGGCCTTTTAATGTAAATTATGCTTAATATTAGATTCATTCATAATTTAAGCCTCTAACATTTATTGGATAAATGTAAATACATTTAAATGAAATGTATAATCATATTTTATTTAGTTTTGTTCATTCATTCCAATACAACAGCTAGGATTTGACTACCTTTTAAAATAATAATAATATATTATTATTGTGTAACGTATGATTTCAAAGAAACTCATTGATTTGTATCGGGTACGCTATCGAAAATAGAAACCCTTTTAAAGTTAAATTAATATTTAATTAAAAAATATTAAAAAATATGAAAATTCTATATTCTTTATTTACCTATGATGTTACATCCTTCCCCCCTTTTGGGTATTGTGTCCCTACAATTTTAAAATTGGGCTCGGAAACTTCATCAAAAGCCCCACATCGAAAAAGGGGTAAATTAAACTATCACATTAAAATAAATGATGAAAAGTTCAAAGTTAACACGAGACAAAGAATACTAGGATTCCATGAAAAAAAGGATATTGAAGAGAAAAAGTGTCAAGTTCTGATGGAGAGTGTTAGAAATATTGGTTAGGAGAATGTAAACCACCAGAAAATCACAAACTTGTGATGGGTTAAAAGCTATTTGATTCCCCAGTAGGATAAGTTAACAAACAACTTTTTTTGTTTTAAGTTATTTTTCATTTAGTAATTTATTTATGAGCTTAACTAAATCATAAGTAAACATACTTACTTGTCATGTAGACTTTCATCACTTACTATATTTCTTACACAAACTCATATTTTAACAAAAAGATGAGTATTTAGGATGACTTATTCGCATTAAGAGCGCTATAATCATATTCCAGAGAATCACCTAATCCAAAAAAGATAAACTACATATTTCCCTTGCCTTTAAGACTTAACGAAAACCAAAATGGTATGTACAAGATCATATAATCCCCCAAAAGTTTAATGTTTTACAAATAGAAAAACTACTCTTAATCTCCAAAAAATTTCCACAAATACCCAAAGTTCATAAAAGTACATTTAATATAAATTTATCCTTAAAATTATTCCAAGTAATCCAAACTAATATTGAAACCCAAATCTCTGAAATATTTAATCACATGGTCTTCCAAGATAAATCTTAATATTAATATCCAAATAACATCAGTTACTCTTAAAGTGTCATACTGAAAAGTAATTAACCCATTCACATATCCTCCATGATAGGCTAATCATTTCCATAGATAACCCAAAATCAAATTATTCTTGATTAATAATATCATACAACTAAAAATAATTTGTCATAATAACCAGGGACTTCACGTAGTCTAGTGGTATGCGATAAATGCCAGTCACACTTTGGTTGTGGGTTCAATTCCCACAGCCTTGTCTGATGCGACAGGTTGTCCCACGGTTTGTGTGTTGTGCCTTTTCAAAAACTACATAATTTTATAACATTACAAAAAATAGATAAATTCATCAATAATAACCATAACATAATTAAACCACAATGGTTATCTAATAACATTCTTTTTGCATCCCAAAATGTATTAACCAGTAATTTCCTCAAATTCAAGGATCATATAAACACAAATGGTTCTTTATAACTATATCCAAAAAAGGGAAGACAATTATTCCTTGAATAAAGTCTTCATATATCAAACATCAGGGTTACACATACTATAAAAATTCTTCTAATATAATCCCATCATCAAATGAGCCTTAATAATTTTAACCATTTCACCATCCTGAAATCTACTATAAACCTTAAACCCCTTATATGTTGACCTCTTACAAATTCCACATTATTCATAATCCATTAACCATTTTTTACCAACTTATTCTAAAATAAATAATTCCTACAAACAAAATCATGAATCATATCCAAAAATTTCAATAATAGGAAAACATATGTTATGAAATAATCCATACATTTCATTGGTCATTGTCAGTTTCTCCATCCTCTATAGTAATGGAATTAGGTATTGGTAAACGAAAATTTGTACGATCCTGGTGATCCCATTATCAAAGCATCTTCATAGTACATGTGTTTTCATAATGACCATGATCACCACATTTAAAAAAATCAATTGATCATTAAAAAATAACTTCTTTCCCTTTTTTAGAGTCAACTAGATGCTTCCTTTTTCCATGGTAGGTTCTTGATTTAGGACCTTCATTTCCATATCACAAGCATTTTTCTGTTCCTTTGAAACATTTTCTTGTGTGTTTCTTTCGACATCATTGACACATAGCTTTTTGAACATACTTGCCTTTATGATTATTACCTGAACAACCATAGGGATTTGTTTCTCGCATATATGATGTCTTATGAAAATAACTAAGGTTTAGGTGGTCAATCATGAATCCAGATAGTTGGTTGAGAATAACCACAAGTGTTCTCATTGCAACTCCTATATCATTTAGCTGCTCGTTCAGAAAACTATCATAGTGTTCTTTACATCCACTATTAATTTTTTGCCTGCTATATCCAACCATTTACTAAAAACAAAAAGGTCATTGTGAGTATATCATTAAAATCAACATATAATATCTTACAAGGAGGGTAAACACTATGATATACTTATTCATGTTATCTTAAACTCATTAACTTTATAAAAATAACTATGAATCTTTCTAAAATCCTAACCATTATGGAAATGTCACTTATGCATAAATTGGATCCTAACCTCTAAAGTTATCTAAATCTCCCTTTGATACCAACTACAAGGACCCAACCTTAAACCATACATAATATTGAATTAAATTAATAATTCACGTTGAGGATCTTTTCAGGTTTAGAGTTTTAGAGAATTAGGCATAACAATTACATTATAACGTGAATATTACATGTAGAAACTACTACCCAGTATCCATTTTTTCATAAAATAAAAACACATAAAAATAAACATGTCTAGTTCCATGATTAAGTTAGCATGAATTTTCCTTGATCCCATCATTGACCCAATTCATCTTTACGTCCAGTTGAAAACATTTCAAAAACTTGGGGTGAGCATAAAAAGCTCAGTGAGGGTTATAAAATAGGAAAGGAAAACATTATCCCATCAATAAATACAAATCAATGAAACCATACTTTTCAATCATAACATACCTAATGAAATCATGATATTTATGAATAACACACAAAAATCATAAATCATAAAGGTTACTTATGGAATCCATATCAAACGTACATTATATCTATCATAACTACATAGGGAGACACAGTTCGAATATTCATCACAATATATACCCTAAATCTCTTAGGAGAAACATCATGTTTACCTCTGTCACGTTACCCAATGCATTGGAGAACTATCTCGGGCTCACCCGCCCTAGGTTTATCACGGAACCACCCATATACGTAAAAAATTCCCAATAACCATAAAATAATCATAACATATAACACCTTTATAAAGGGAAGATAATATTTCCATATTCCAATATATCAAATCATGATTTTGAAATAAACAATGTTTTATCAAATAATTTTCAAAACCATTTAAAAAGTTCCTTTTGAATCAAAGTGTCCCATACCACTTTGATAATTTTAAATGAATTATAATTTGAAAACATTAATTTCCATATAAATAAATCCCAAAACCCATTATGAAAACATGGACATTAATGATAAATATTTAGAAGAGTTATTCTTTAAAACATTTGAAACAATATTTTAGTTAACGAGTTTTTAACAAAAAGAAAGATGCTTGAATACAAATAATTGAATAATATATTTTAATAAGAACTTTATAATATCATGATAATAAAGGGATTCATGATATAATAAGTCAAAGGAAATTATATACAACATATAAGATTGAATTGGTGTATAACAACAATGAAGTCTCAATGGAAATTTGGTTGAGATAAAATCCCTTATAAAGATGGTATCCTTAAATTAAGGATAAATGAATCTCATAATTATGTGTAAAAAATATAACTAAACCCAATATAAGTTGATATTATGTGTAAAAAATCATAGTTAATTCACAGATATTCATAGGATGACATAAATAAAAAAAGAGAAGATCATCCCAAAGAATGGTAATTGGGTTAAGGAGTTCCCTTACCGATTTGGTAACTTACAAAACATATTCCATATGAAAGAAGGATCATCCAATGAAGATATAAATACTTATAAATGAAAGTATATTACACAAATAGTACAATAATGGGCAGTAAATACACCACACAAAAGGAGATAGTGGCAAATATAGCATGAATTTCACGGGAATAAAAACAAGTGAGATGAAGACCCCTTACCACGTTGTAATTCAATCGAGTCGTATGACCAAAAGTTATTAACCACCAAAATAATCATAGAATTCCATGAATATAAATATATTGATGATAGTATATAGAAAATTGTTGCACACAATACACCACATTCAATAAATAGGTGGTGAATAATAAAAATCTCACGGAATTAAAAGTGAGATGAGAAATCCCTTAAAAAATTTGGCAGCCTAACGGTGCCACATAAAAATTATTGAAATGAATCGATGAGAGTAATAGGGGGTCTCTAATCATATGTAAATAAAACTTACAGTATGTTTAATATATAATAACACCCTCCAACATAATAATATGGAGCATAAACGAAATGACATAAAAGAGAGTACTTCAAAGGAAATAGAGAGGTTGGATCCCTTAACTTGTGTTCGACTTGTCTCAATCGTTCTTTAATATCATGAATAATAAACTAAAGTTAATTTATAATTGATTAAGAACCTTTTTAAGGATTATTATTCGTTTATATCAGTTATTACTATGTTATAAACATTATGTAATCATTTAAGTTAATAATGTTCGTTTTGTCGATATTTGGTACTTGAGTCAAAAATTGACTTCTAATAATTACATGTTGTTCATGTGGTCAATGTTTCATTATATAAAGAATGATATTCATGATTTATATATCATATATATCATATACATCCAGTATATACATGTATTTATAACAGTACATAACATTTAGAGGTAATAAATGAAATGCACAATTCATGGAGATGGTAAGCCGTACATACGCATGAATGCTACTTTCATTACTATTTATTCGTTTAATGGAATTAAACATAATGATAAATAGGTATATTATAATTCTAGTATAATATCATATATAATATTTTTTAACTCTATCCTTGATACATCCCACATAAGGCATTAACGAGTCATATCACTTTGAGGGGGCGGTAGTCCGCGCTTCCTCAAATGAGATTATCGTATTTACCCACTATGGAAACCATAAATGCATGATATAAATGGAAAATACAAAAAATAGAGAAAACATAAACATAATATATATCATATATAAATATAGTTCCATCATAATGGCCACTATGAGAGGCAGTTGGACATATTTGAACAATCATCGTTTCGTGAGGCGTTAGTTTTCCATCCACATAAACATTATGTTATTCATTCCTTAGATGGAGGTGTGTGTAAGTGTAGTTAGAATCCATCTCATAGAAAATTCCTAGTATATTGAGGATACTGGTGTTATTACAAATGAAAGTAATAAAAAGAGTTTATGGGATGGATAAGTAAAATAAAATAAAACAATTTAAGAGAAACTGTTATCTTTAATTTTGGTAACTCCCTTTGGTTTGAACCAAGAGACTTATTGAAGTGCCTTCTTAATATGTTAAGGCTTCTAGGAGGAGTATAGGGATGTAGAGAGCATAATTGGTCAGAGTTTGGACGATCCAAATGGCTTGATAGGTGTGAGGAATTGGTTAGAAGTGGTCTCCTTTTATAAGGGATAGGATGGGC
Source organism: Viscum album (assembly GCA_963277665.1). Taxonomy (NCBI): domain Eukaryota; kingdom Viridiplantae; phylum Streptophyta; class Magnoliopsida; order Santalales; family Viscaceae; genus Viscum; species Viscum album. The sequence continues at coordinate 1,746,053,766 of OY728125.1, read as the reverse complement.
TTTTTAGGAAAGTCTGAAAATATTATTTTATAATCTAATGATATTTGGTTTCCAATGGTCCAAAAATCATTATAGTCGAATATATAATGAGTCATAGTCGAAATAAAATCATCCAATAAGAATTGGACTTGTTTTGGATAATATTGTAATCATTAAAATCTTATTTATTTAAATCATTTATTAATGATGTAAATACTGCATCATTATTGTGTCATAAAAAGTTAATTTATTTGATGTGTATAAATTATAAAAAAATACCATGATATTGGAAATCTTTTTATCATTCCAAATAAAATTTATAGTTGAAAATAGGACTTATATAAGACCATATAAAAATTAATTACTAAAATCTTTTTGTTAATGTCAATTTTGTCTTTACATTAAATTAATTAATCTAAATTGTCATTATCACCCCCAAGAGGCTCAATGGGGTCCCAAAATGGACCCAAATATGCCCATGGTCGTAAATGACTCAATAAATAAGGTTTGGACAAGTGTTAAGCTATTTTTGAATTATTATAATATTCTTTTAACATTGAATTACGTTGTTTACCCTTAACTGTGGTAAATAAAAGAGAAAAGTTACTATTCACCAAAAATTATTTTCATATTAATGAACCATATTTTACTTCTTGATATCAACCATATATGTTAGATTTTTTAAATTCAATTCACAGAAGTGGTAAAATTTCATTTTAATGAAAAAGTAGGTTTTTTAACTACCACAAAGTAGTTTCACTATTCATCAAAAATTGAAGTTTTTCAGAAAAATACAAAAAAAATCAGCCTAAGCATTATTTGATATTCCAAACTTAAAATTGATTTATATTTTTAAAAATTCAAAACATTGAAGTGACATTAATTAATTTAAAAATTAATTCCCGTTATCAAAACAAATAGCGTGTTTTTAAGAAAAAATAACTATCAAAAGATTGATACTTGTATATGTCCAATTTCAAAGTGAAATTAATTCTAATAACCCACATTGGATTAAATGGTAATAATATATACTTTAATTTCACTTTAAAACCACTTAAAAATATAATCTAACCTTAGAAATAAATTATATTAAAAAGCACTTTGGAATTAAAATACAATATTTTTCACTATTCATTAAAAATGAACTTTATCGGAAAAATTTCAAAAATTTACACAAGGTAAGTTTTGATGTCCCCATTATAAATAAGGACTTTATATGGACAATTAGAATTTATTAAATTGACCTAAATTATATTTAAAGAGGGATTGCCAATAAAAGGCGGTAGATCGGCCTTTTAATGTAAATTATGCTTAAAATTAGATTCATTCACAATTTAAGCTTGTAAATTTTATTGGATAAATGTAAATACATTTAACAAAAATGTATAATCATATTATATTTAGTTTTGTTCATTCCTGCCAATACAACAGCTAGCAGTTTACTACCTTTTAAAATAATAATATTATATTATTAGTGTTTAACATAAGATTTAAAAGAAACCAATTGTTGTGTATCACGTATGTTATCGAACATAGCAACCCTTTTAAAGTAAAATTAATATTTAATTCAAAAATATTAATAAATATGAAAATTATATCTTCTTTATTTACTTGTGATGTTACATCCTTCCCCACTTTTGGGAATTGCGTCCTCGAAATTTTAAAATTGGGCTCGGAAACTTCATCGAAAGCCCCACATTGGAAAAAGAGTAAATTAAACTATCACTTTAAAAGAAAGAATGAAAAGTTCAATGGTCACCCGAGACAAAAAATACTAGGATTCCATGAAAACAAGGATATTGAAGAAAAAAAAAGTGTCAAGTTCTGATTGAGAGTGTTAGAAAACCTGGTTAAGATAAAGTTAACCACTAGAAAATCACAAACTTGTGATGGGTTAAAAGGTATTTGATTCCCCAGTAAGAAAAGTTAACAAACAATGTTTTTTGTTTTTTGTTACTTTTCATTGAGGAATTTATTTATGATCTAAACTAAATCATAAGTAAACATACTTACTTGTCATGTAGCCTTTCATCTCTTAATATATTTCTTACAGAAACTCATATTTTTACCAAAAGATGAGTATTTAGGATGACTTGTTCGCATTAAGAGTGCTATAATAAAATTCGAGAGAATAACCTAATCCAAAAAAGATGAACTATATATTTCCCATGTCTTTAGGCCTTAACCAAAACCAAAATGGTTAGTACATGATCAGATAATCCCACAAAGGGATAATGTTTTACAAAAAGAAAAACTACTCTAAATCTCCATAATTTGTCAAAAAAATACCCAAAGTTCATCAAAGACTATCTAATAAAAAGTTGTCCTTAAAATTATTCAAACTAATCCAAACTAAGATTGAAACCCAAATCTCCAAAGGATTTAATCACATAGTCTTCCAAGACAAATCTTAACCTTTATCTCTAAATAACATCAGTTACACTTAAAGTATCATACTAAAAAGTAATTAACCTATTCACATATCCACCATGATAGGTTAATAATTTCTATATATAACCCAAAATCAACTTATTCTTGATTAATAAGATCATCCAACTAAAAAGAATTTGTCATAATAACCAGGGACTTCACGTAGTCAAGTGGTAGGCGATAAAAGAAAAGTCAAACTTTGGTTGTGGGTTCAATTCTCACATCTTCGTCTGATGCGACGGGTTGTCACACAGTTTGAATATTGTGCCTTTTCAAAAACTACATAGTTTTATATCATTCCCAAAAAGAGATATAATTAATCAAAAATAACCAAAACATATTTAATCCACAAAGGTTATCTAATAACTTTCGTTTTGCATCCCAAAATGTGTTAACCGTTAATTGCCTCAAATTCAAGGATCATATAAACCCAAATGGTTCTTTATAACTATATCCTCAAAATAGAAGATAATTATTCATTGAATAAAATTTTCTTTTATCAAACATTAGGGTTACAGATACTATAAAATGTATTCTAATGTAATCCCATCATCAAATGAGCCTTAATACTTATAACCATTTCACCATCCTGAAATCTACCATAACCCTTGAACCCCTTACATGTTGACCTCTTACTTATTCAACGTTCTTCATGATCCGTTAACCATTTTTTACCTAATTATTCTGAAATACTTCTTTCCTACAAACAAAATCATGAATCATATCCTAAGATTTCAATAATAGGAAAACATATGTTTAGAAATAATCTATACCTTTCATTGGTCATTGTCAGTTTCTCCATCCTTAATAGGAATGGAATTCAGTATTGGTAAATGAAAATTTGTACGATCATGGTGATCCCATTCCAAAAACATCTTCATAGTACATGTGTTTTCATAATGACCATGCTCAGAACATTTAAAACATTCAATTGATCCTTCAAAAATAACTTCATTCCCTTTCCTAGAGTCAAATAGATGCTTCCTTTTTCCATGGCAGGTTCTTTCTTTACGAGCTTCATTTCCACATCATAAGCATCTTTTTGTCCCTTTGAACCATTTTCCTATGTGTTTCTTTCCACATCTTTGAAACATAGATTTTTGAATATACATACCTTTATGATTATTACCTGAACAACTGTAGGGATTTGTTTCTCACATATATGAATTCTTATAATAAGCATTAAGTTTTAGGTGGTCAATCATGAATCTAGATGGTTGGTTGAGAATAACTACAAGTGTTATCGTTGCAGCTCCCATATCATTTAGCTGCTCGTTCAGAAAACTTTCATAGTTTTCTTCACATCCACTATTAATTTCGTGCCTACTAGATCCATCCATTTACTAAAACCAAAAATTTCATTGTGAGTATATTAGTAAAATCGTCATATAATATCTTACGAGGAGGGTAAACACTAAGATATACTTATTCATGTTATCATAAACTCATTCACTTTATAAAAATAACTACAATTCTTTCAAAAATCCTAACCATTATAGTAATTTTACTTATGCATTAATTGTATCCTAACCTCTAAAGTTATCTAAACCTCCCTTTGATACCAACTATAAGGACTCGAACTTAAACCTTACATAATATTGAATTAAATGAATAATTCAAGTTGAGGATATTTTCAGGTTTAGATTTTTATAGAATTAGGCATAACAATTACATTACAAGTTGAATATTACATGTAGACACTACTACTCAGTATCCATTTTTTTCATAAAATAAAAACACTTAAAAAGAATCATGTCTAGTTCCATGATTTAGATATCATGAATATTCCTTGATCCCATCCTTGAACCAATTCATCTTTAAGTCCTGTGGAAAACATTTCAAAAACTAGTGGTGAGCATAAAAATCTCAGTGAGGGTTATGAAATAATAAAGGAAAACATTATCCCAACAATAAATACAAATCAATGAAATGATACTTTTCAATCATAAAATACCTTATGAAATCATGAAATTTATGAATAACACACACAAATCATAAATCATAAAGGTTACTTATGACATACACATCAAACATAAATTGTACCTATCATAACTATATAGGGATTCCTTTTTGGAATACCCATCATAGTATATTTCCTAAATATCATATGTGAAACATCACGTTTACTTCTGTCACGTTACCCAATGCATTGGAAAGCTATCTCGGGATCACCCACCCTAGGTTTATCACGGAACCACCCGTATATGCAAACAATTTGCAATAACCATAACATAATCATAACATATAACACATGTAAAAAGTAACAATAACATTTACACATTCTAATATATCAAATCAATATATTGAAATAAACAATGTTTTATCAAATCATTTTCAAAACCATTTAAAAAGTTAATTTTGAATCAAAGTGTCCCATACCACTTTGAAGATTTTAAATGAATTATCATTTGAAAACATTAACTTCCATATAAATAATTCCTAAAACCCATTTGGATAACATGTACATTAATTATAAATATTTAAAAGAATAAATCTTTAAAACATTTGAAATAATATTTTAATTAATTAGTTTTTATCAAAAAAAGAGACGCTTAAATAAAAATAATTAAAAATCTCTTTTAATCAGAACTTTATAATTCATGAGCATAAATGGATTCATGATATAATATGTCAGAGGACAGTATACACACCATATAAGTGTGAATTGGTGTATAACAACAATTAAGTCTCAATGGAAATGTAAATTGAGATGAAATCCCTTATAAAGATGGTATCCGTAAATTAAGGATAAATAGATATCATAATTATGTGTGAAGAATATAAATAAACCCAATATAAGGGGATATTAAGTGTAAAACAATCATATTTCATTCACACATATTCATAGGTTTACATAAAGTAAAAAAGATAAGATCAGCCCAAAGAATAGAAATTGGTTTAAGGAGTTCCCTTACCGAGATGTTAACTTACAAAACATATGCCTCATGAAAGAAGGATCATCCAATGAAAATGTAAATACTCATAAATTAAAGTATATTACACAAAGAGTACAATCATGGGATGTACATACACCAGACAAAATGAGATAGTGGAAAATATAGAATGAATCTCACGAGAATAAAAACAAGTGAGATGAAGACCCCTTACCACGTTGTAATTCAATCGATTCGTATGCCCAAAAGTTATTAACCACCAAAATAATCATAGAATACCATGAATATAAAGATAATAATGATAGTATATAGAAAATGGTTGTACAAAATACACCACATGCAATAAATAGGTGGTGAATAATACAAATCTCACTGAATTAAAAGTGAGATGAGAAATCCCTTACAGAAATTCGGCACCCTAACGGTGCCACTTAAAAATTATTAAAATGAATTGATGAGAGTAATAAGGGGTCCCTAATCATATGGAAATAAAAATTACAGTATGTTTCAAATATAAAAACATCCTCCAACATAAGAACATGTTGCATAAAATAAATTACATAAAAGAGAGTACTTGAAATGAAAGAGAGAGGTTGGATCCCTTACCTCGTGTCTGACATGACTCGATCATTCATTAATCTCCTAAATAATAAACTAAAGATAATTTATACTTGCTTAAAAACCTTTTTAAAGTTTATTTTTCCTTTTATATCACTTATTAACATGTTATAAACATTATGTAATCATTTAAGTTAATAATGATCGTTTTGTCGATATTTGGTACTTGAGTCAAAAAAGAACTTCTTATAATTACAATTTGATCATGTGGTCAGAGTTTCATTATATATAGAATGATATTAATTATTTAGATATCATATATATCATATAAATCCAGTATATACATGTATTTATAATAGTACATAACATTTATAGGTAAGAAATGAAATGCACCATTCATGGAGACGGTAATCCCTACGTACCCATGAACACAACTTTCATTTCTATTTCTTATTTTAATGGAATTAAAACATAATAATACATAGGTATATTGTAATTTTAGTATTATATCACATATAATATCATTAACTCTATCCTTTATACATCCCACATAAGTCATTAACGAGTCACATCACTTTGAGGGGGCAATAGTCCGCGCTTCCTCAAATGATATTATCGTATTTACCCACTATGGAAAACCATAAAGGCGTTATATAAATGGAAAATACAGAAGGATAAAGAAAACATAAACAAAATATATATAATATATATATACAGTTCCATTATAATGGCCACCATGAAAGGCGGTTAGAGATATTTTATCAATCATTGTTTCGTGAGGCGTTAGTTTTCCATCCATAGAATCATTATGTTCTTCATCCATTGGATGGAGGTGTGTGTAAGTGTAGTTAGAATCCATCTCATAAAAAAACCTAGTATGTTTATGATACTGGTGTTGTTACAAAATAAAGGAATAATAAGAGTTTAGGGGATGGAGAAGTAAAATAAAATAAAACAATTTAAGAGAAACTGTTACCTTTAATTTATGTAACTCCCTTTGGTTTGAACCAAACGACTTCTTGATGTGTCTTCTTACTATGTTAAGTAATCTCAGAGTAGGAGAGGGATGCAGGTAGCTTAATTGGGTAGAGTTTGGTCGATCCAAATGTCTTGAGAGTTGTGATGAATTGGTTAGAAGTGGTCTCCTTTTATAAGGGAGTGGAGGGGCTCTTTAGGAAAGTGAGAAGATATTATTTTATAATATAATGATATTCGGTTTCTAATTGTCCAAAAATCATTATAGTCTAAGATAATATGATTAATAGTCGAAATAAAATCATCCAATAAGAATTGGACATGTGTTTTATTCTATTGTAATCATTACAATCTTATTCATTTAAATCATTTGTTAATGAGGTAAATATTGCATCATTATTGTGTCAAAAATAATTTGATTTATTTGATGTCTAAAAATAATAATAAAATACCATGATATAGGAAATCATTTAATATTTACAAATTATATTTATAGTCAAAAATAGGACTTATATAACACCATATAAAAATTAATCACTAAAATATTTTTTAATGTCAATTTTGTCTTAACATTACATTAATTAATCTAAATTGTCATTATCACTCCCAAGTCGCTCAATGGGGTCCCACAATAGACCCAAAGATGCCCATGGTCATAAATTACTCAATAAATAAGGTATGTACAATTGTTAAGGTAATTTTTAATTATTATAATATTCTTTTATCATTGAATTACCTTATTTAGCATTACCCGCGGTAAATAAAAGTCAAAAGTTTCTATTCACCAAAAATTATTTTAATCTTAATGAACCACATTTTAATTGTTGATAAAAACCATGTATGTCATATTTTTGAAATTCAATTCACAGAAGTGGTAAATTTTCATTTGAATGAAAAAGTCAATATTGTTTACTACCATTAAGTGGTTTCACTGTTCATAAAAAAGTGATGTTATTCAAAAAAATACCAAAAAATCAGCCAAAGAATTATTTGATATAATGAATTAAATATTTATGTCTATTTTTACAAATTATAAATATAGAAGTGTAATTAATTAATTAAAAAATTAATTCCCGTTATCAAAACAAATATCTTGTTTTTATGAAATAATAACTATCAAAAGGTTGATACTTGTTTATGTCTAATTTCAAAGTGAAATTAATTCTAATAACCCACATTGGATTGAATGGTAAAAATAAATTTTAATTTCACTTTATAACCACATAAAAAGATAATCTATCCATATAAATAAATAATAATAAAAGGCACTTTTGAATTAAAATACAATTTTTTCACTATTCATTAAAAAAATGAACTTTATCGGAAAAATTCCACAAATTTACACAAAGTAAGATTTGATGTCCCCATTATAAATAAGGATTTTATTTGGTCAATTATAATGTATTAAAATGAACAAAACTATATTTAATGAGGGTTCTACATTAAAAGGTAGTAGATCGGCCTTTTAATGTAAAATATGCTTAAAATTAGATTCATTCACAATTTAGGCCTCTAAATTTTATTGGATAAATGTATATACATTTAACAAACATGTATAATCATATTGTATCTAGTTTTTCTCCATTCATTCCAATACAATAGCTATGAGTTGACTAACATTTAAAATAATAATAATATATTATTAGTGTGTAACATATGATTTTAAAGAAACATGTTGTTGTGTATCGGGTACGCTATCGAACATAGCAACCCTTTTAATGTAAAATTAATATTTAATTCACAAATTTTAATAAATATGAAAATTTCTTATTCTTTATTTTACTGGGATGTTACAATTTTATCAATACAAATATTTTAATAAGTACCATTGTTGTCTTTATGAAATAATTAATTTCTCCCCCTATGAAAAATCCTTGGGCCAAAACCATGGGTTGGTGTTTGGTTATGATTAGTTTAATGTGTGGTGTCTAAAACCTAAAAAATGAAATTCCATATATTTTCATATATAAACCCACCCAAGATCCCAGGTTGTATTCACTCAAAACATTTGGATATAGACCAATCATTGACCTCCTTTCTCTATAATATTCCCAATTTTCCCCATACTCCCATGTTTCCTCTCTCAAGCCTCTCCCAAGCCTTTGGGATTACACCTCCAAGTAACAGATTTCTTCCTCTCTAATTTTTTTACAAAATTATTTATGTAGTTATTCCCTTTTAGTTTCAATTTAAAATGTTGGGGTATGATTTCTCACATCACCCATATTTCCCTCCTTATTTTTTAATGATTATAGAACTATTTATCGCTCATTATTTCCCCTCATATACACCTATTACCATGTCAAAATTCCATATAGATTTTATTTCTTCTCATTTACATTCAAGCAGGACTTCTTTATTATGAATCTAATTTACATTACATATATTGGTATAAGTATATATATAAACCCATTAATGTCCATCTCATGTACATATGATTATACACACCTTTCTCTCTCATCATCTACTTTTATTAATTCTTATGCAATGTCATTATGATACTGAAATTACACCATAAATTTCCAAGCCAAAGTCATTGTATACTGAATACCATTCCCATTTCACTAGCAAGGGTATTAACCATTATTCACATTTATTTATTGATTATGGATTTTCATGTATAACATTAACGTTGCATTATTTTGAAATAAATGATAATGTTTAATGAATCCATCTTCTATGATCCATGTGGCACACAAATGCATGATATTTAAAGATTATTAAGGGTGAACCCTGATATCACTAAAATTCATTAGGTAATTATTAGTATCATGATATTCCAAGTGAAACGAGGGTTCACTCATGATAATTCAGGTCCAATGAGGGTTTACTCATGCTACATGTGCAATGAGCCTGGTCACATGAAAATATCATGTTAAATGTTATTGCCACATTTCAATGTTATGATAATAATGCAATATCATACCTTTATGTTTATGTTTCTCTTACTCTACATTGATATGTATATTCACTAACATGTATTGTATTATTCATGATATGGCCCATTTAATCCCTTAATTAGCATTATTACTCACCCTTTTCTTATGCATGTCCTCAGGTTATCCCATGGAATTCAAAAAACAAATGAATGTGTGTGGTCATGTAAAAAACGTTTTCAATAATTAAGTGTATTTGATGGTTTATGTTGTTATTTATTGTTTCTAAACCCCAAAGATAGTAGTCCTCTCGATCTTCTATGTTTTATGAAGAGAATATTTTATGTAATAAATTATGTTTCAGAGAGAAAAAAGGATGGGGTAGTTATCAATAGTTTGTAGGCCATTACTTTGATGAGATCGAGTTAAAAAATTTGGATTGTAAAATTTACTTATATTTACATCTTCCAAAACATCATGACCTATATCCATGGGGATATAATTTTGAATAGTTGTCACCATCCTTAAACTACATGCCTTTTTTGTCTTATGTATGACCCATTCATATAATGTTTATTCCTATAATGTTATTTTAATGACAATTACATTTTATGGAATTCATTTGAATAGTTCAGGGGATGATACATTATTTCATCCAAATTAATCAAAACATGTGGGTTTGTTGAAATATATTTTTACATTGGGATTTATAAGGAACCTTTTGAGTGCCTATGTGGATGATTTTTTTGTATAAAAATCCATGAAATGAATATATTGTTCTGAATTTTTATGCAATTATATAGGTAAATTATAAATATATCCTCAAGTCTCATGATATTTCTCTCATTTTATCCATTAATATGGTGTTGATATGTTATACTATGATTTACAATTTTGACACTATATATGAAAGAAACTTCCAAAACAATATAGTAAACCATATATCCATGTTAGATGAAATTTATACTTTTGTTACATGAAAACTCAAGACCAATATGTTGTATGACTTTGTATGATGATCATGTGATATGTCCATTTTAAGGGTGGTGATGTGATCAGGCTTTGAACGATGTCCACAATAAATAATATTTACATATTTCTTTTGGATATATTTTCAAGATCCATGAAATAATCTCTAGTTAAATTCACTCATTATAATGTAGGTATGGGAAGTGGTTGCATCAAACCCAATGTATTTTATTTCTTCCCTCACATTCCTATATATCATGATAATTTATTTACATCAATATTGTTCTATAACCATTGTTATATATATCTCTATACAATACTATGCCCACATGGTGGATATGAAATGTTGAGAATTTTGAGACATTCAATATCTCATAATTCAACATTTACAATGTTTTGATGTATTTTATTTCCCAAAATCAACATCATCAATGATAATGTCTATTTATTTTTCTATTCATAATGATTCAACATTATTTTATATCACTATATAATTAATTTGATCTAACATGATCTTATCCAAAATAAATAGTTCTGAAATCTTTTGAGAAATAAGATATGTGATTCTTTCCTTAGGAAATCACATGCCCATAATTTGCATAAGAATGTGTATTTTGATTGATCTCCATTATTTTCATATAAATTTTTACAAGATATTTTTTTCAGTGGAAATAGAAATATTTATTCTCTTTTTTATGATGTTACTGGACTACATAGTATTTAAACTCCACTAGCTCAAACCATCATCCCTAGTGTATATTAAACTCTGTATTCTTGAATATATAATTAATTATCACATTATTTTTATATATGTAAAAAATATTCACATATAACTGATGCCTCCAAATATTAATTGAAATGATTGTTGTCGCTGACTTCATATCATGAATTGTATAATTATTCTCATGAAACATTACCTTTATTAATCAATAGGCTATTACATTCTTATATCCCAAGATTAAAAAAACCAATACCTTCACTAAAACATCATTTACTACCATATATCCTTCCATTTTATTAGGTTCTATGAGTACATGTTTTTTTAGAATAATCTATTTCATTTACATGATTCTATCTTCACATTAATTAGTCTATAAAACATATCACTCTATTATGTGTAATCATGGATAGTGGGTTTGACAATCATGTGATGTTTTCCTCAAGTTGATTAAAGTAAAAAAAAATCTATGGAATCTACAGATATCCCTTATCATGGCTGGACTCAATCATCTCTCACTAACTATGGTCTTTGATAGATTCACATATAATGCATTCTGGATATAACATACCCCTAGAATGAACATTCTCCATCCAAAACACAAATTTGATAATATATTCATAGAACATCTTATTCTTCATGACCTTTATCATAGAACAATTTTTTTTCATAATCCTATTTTATATGGGATTATTTAAGAATATTATCTATAATTAAGACAATAAATTTTGTTGGTATATCAAGAAAGTTATTATTTATTAATCCTATGAACATTTTTATATCATCGGTGTGTTTTACTAGAATCAATATGAACTCAATGTGTCTATACATTGTTTTAAGGTATTATTATCAATAACCTTAATTTTCACATTAAATTAATGCTATACAAATAAATTTTGAACAATATTTTTTATTCGTACACATGTATCTGATCAAATAATTTATCAACCCATGGAATGGGATACATATTCTTTAACTTGATGTTGATGATTTTATGATAATTTGTGAATATATAAATCAACTTTTCCTTATTATTGAAAACATGGTCCGTCTAACCCCATGAAAAATGAACATGAACATATAAAACAACTTTCAATGTTATATTATAGTTTGTAGGATTGTTCATTAAATTTAATAGTGTGAATTACATGAGGATTCTAGGAATTGGTATATATCCTTTTATGATATCAATTGAGAGAAAACCAATAAATCATAAAGAATAATTAATATATCATTAGGGAAAAAACATCAAAATATTCCCTCTTAATGGGAATTAATTTTAGGATGAACCACTATTTTTTAAAATTGAATTGAGAAAGTTATGAATAATATCAATTCAAAAATATCAATTCATAAAATAAATTTTCCATGGGGGATTCATTATCCTCCTTACACTTGTATTGACTTTGATATTGATTTGAGAAATATAAAGTGATTTACTTCTCCAAAAATGTTGTAGTGACTGTATATGTTGATAGAATTTCCATGGCCATTATAAATTCAATTCATTTGAAGAGAGTCTGATTTAGATTTATATGTGATCAATACAACCAATTTTAAATGGAGAAGAGTTACATTCTTCTAATGCATGAATTGAACAACTCAGTTTTTTCATGAATAATTCAACCTCTATGTCACGAGGTTGTGTTATAATAGTTCTTATTAACATACATGAAATTTATTAATTCATAGAAATATTAATATTGATTTCATTTAATTTAAAAGGATATAAAATAATCACAATCTTCCCAATTTTATTATATTTGTAAAATATAACAATCATTATAATAATGTGGTTATTGAGAACACTCAAATTACAACCATTAAAATTGGAAAACTATTAAATACAAAGGAATAAACCAAAAATTTATGTATATACCAACATATAAATTACTATATTTCAATTTTTATTTTTCTTAATAAATTTTCTATTATTATATCTACCATGTTCCTAAAAGTTTTGTGACTATGCACTGATAGTAAATAAGATGGTCAAAAGCCATAATTTTGGATTTAATATAAGAATTAAAAACATTAGAATAAAAAATTAAATTTTATTAAAAAACCCAATCCAAGATTCTTTTTCATGGTTACATTTAAAACTAATTTTTTATTACAACATCAATTTATACAACTACATCATAGTATATTGAAATAAATAATAATGATTAATAGATATTATGTGAAACATCCAAAACATATCCCCTAGGAGTGTCAAAAAAAGTGCATAGTTAATCCCAATTATTGTGAACTAAATAAATATGGCGTTAATACCAAACCATAATTTACATGTTTTTTATCCATAGATGAATTTGAGATAGAGTTTATATCCATATTTTGAATCCATAAAAGGATTATATTTCATAGAAACCACAAACTCTTCAATAAAATTATATTATTATTTCCAATATTTAGATTTATAACTAGGGTTTACAATAATATATTCTATTAATAATTTCCAATATGTTTTAGTACTTTAATTGATAAAATTATAGAATATATATTTAAAAAAAGAATATCATAATATTTAACATAGATATCCTTAAAATAAATGAGGTTTCATGGTTTAATTAAGATAACAGATACAAAAAATGATAAAATTAACATATTATACAATAAAATTATTGAAATATCCATATTTTCATAACCAATACCATTGAAATTATTGTATTATATAGGATATCCAAGGAAAATAAAAGGACCTGACCATATTACATTATATTTTGTTGAATTTTAGTTAAGATGTCACTTTCATTCTCATTTTGGATCTTATCATGTTAATAGTATTAGTGATTTGGGACATTAATACATATATATAATTCCACATTAATATAGAGTGGATACCACAAAAAGAGAGTCTATTTCTTAAAAAATATAAAACATTTCAAATAAAACATGATTTCATTGAAAAACATCATAACATTTAACTTACACATTCTTATAACCAGTTAAAATCTATTAAAAACCATGAATGATTAGAAGAGTCATACTAAATTATATAGAATAAAGAAAATGAAATTTATTCCATGATTACTTGTGACATATAAAATCATTTTCAAAAAATACATACATGTGACCCATATAAACTAAAATTGTGAAACCCAATATTTCCATGATATTTGTACAAAACATATAGAATATAAGTAGAACCATAAATGTATCATGGGGAATTAATTACATTAGTTTGTAACACTCTTAGAAAACTTATATTTTGTAACTTTCACAGCTACCTTACAATGTAAGCCTCACATTTACTTTATTATGTAACTATCACAATTATACATGGAGTAACCAAGCAATCAACCCCAAAATTACCCATAACCAATTAATTTTATGGAGTTATAGATACCACCGTTCATCATAAATAATTTCCTAGAATAATAAATTAATCACATAACATGTAAAATTTCATAAAAACATCGCATTTGAATTTTTTAAAACAGAATTTCAAAAGAGGATTTTAAAATAATATTCCCATACAAATACCATATAATTGATGTGAGAATTAATATAATTGATGGAATATTTATATAGTCACTATCAATAAAATTAATTAAACTTAATATAAACAATACTAACGAGACAAACAATTTTAATATCATAAAAATAATGAAGTAGAATGTTAACCCAAAGAATTGAAATTGGATTAATAATTCCCTTAACTTGGCATAGTATTACTTAAAACATGTTCAATCCTCCTATGAAATGGTTAATATATTTTTATTAATATCATACATAAACATATTCATTTTTATAACACCTATTATGATCATATAATAACACCATTTCACCCTTTAATTATTACTATTTTGTTCTTTCGATTTGTTTGGGTGCATTCTTTCCAAGATTTCCATGGTCGGTTTGCATTTCATTTTCTTGTTGAATGAAAATGAAATTATAGAAGCGGAAGGAAATTTTATTCATTTGTTTCAACAATATATAATGATAATAGAAATAATTTTTTTATCATATCTAATGATGAATCATTTGACAGAACATTACATATATTTATTTAGATTATTTTTTGTGGTTCCTCAATAATCTTGAACTCGTTTCATTATATAATTTATTTTTTTGTATATAATTTCATTATATAACATAATATTGGTCACATAATAAAATTTAAATTCTATTTCAACCATTAAAATTGATTTATTATCATGTTTAAATTATCTAATGAAAATTATAAACACATCATCCATGATTTTTGTAAATCGACACATCACAGACGATGTTTTTATTTTTAAAATAAGAGGGAGTAGAGAGGAAGAAATATAGTTAATACTTTAAATGAAAATGAAAAAATACACGAATAAATATTATTCTGGAGATTTCATACCATCTAGATTAGAGGAGGGTATGTGAGTATATGAAAAGTATGGAATTGAAAAGAAATCACATGATAAATGAATTGGATTCTTACATTGTGATATCTTCTCCTTGAGATCCTCCTTAAGGCCTTTGGTTTTGGACTTTTGGATAGATTAGGAGGACATAGACGTGAATAAGATCCTTAGGGAGGGGATTTAGTAGAACATTGAAAATGATCATGGCTTGAAAGTTGCGACCGGAAGAGGAGAATGTGGGTGGTATTTATAGGGGATGAGAAAAGGAATATTACATTATTTTAATTATTATTGTAATATTTTTTAACGATAATAATAATAGTAATGATTTATGTTATATAAAATAGAAATAATTCCTTGTGAGTTTGAATAAATTTGGCATAAACCATCCTGACATCTCCAATGATGCAGTAAAACAATTGTTTATCATTTATCAACATTTATTGCCATTTACTATTCATATTTTTTTTCGAACTTCGAAAAAATATACAAAACATTCCCTAACAATTTTTATAAATATATAATTAAAAAATAAAATAACTTTTTTTAAAAGTAAATATATAAATATTATTATTTAAATTTTAAATAAAATCATACATTATTAAAGAATTAACAATTTTAAAACAATAACTTGTTTTATATAACATTTAAAAATTATTCAATATGTAATTATATTGGAGCCTTAAGAAAATAAAATAACAAAAAATCTACTATTCATGAGGGTCATATTACTATTTATATGTTTATATTACTAATCACCAAAAATCAAGTTGGTTCCATTAGGCTCTAAGTAACATACCAATCATAGCCGTAGATGACCATTATTTAAAATTCAAATCATAGAAGTAAAAATATTATTTTAAAAGGATATATATAAACATATATTTAAAACAATGTTTTGTAAATTTCAATTTTTCTTTAAAAACATGGTTTGTTACATTATACCCAACTTCCATAAATTTGATCCTCACAATTTTATTTATAGATTCAACACGTTATGATACCTATCTCTTATAGAAATTTCAGAATCCAATGTTAGTTCATCAACGAAGTGGGTTTTCAAAAATAATTTACCTGGTATATTACCTTATTCCACAATACATCTTCTCTTTAATACAAAATATGAACAATTTTTTCTTCATAAGAAATGTTCTCTTCCAACTGAACTACTTCTTAGCGCAAAACATGTGATGAATCTGGCACACTCTTTATCAATGTCGAAAAATGAAGAAAATTATGCACCTGAGATAAAACTAGAGTCAATTATACTATGTAGGTGGCGATTCCAACTTTCCCCATAATTTCATAAGGTCTAATGATTAGTTGTATTAGTTTTCCTTTCACACCAAAATGCATAACACATTTCTAGGGTGAGATTTTATGAAAAACATGGTCACCTACCTAAAAAGGAAAGTATTTCTTCCTATTGTATGGATAAATTTAATGCCAGCTCTGAGATTTCATCATTTTCTATTGGAATATATTCATTTTACTAGCCACTTCCTACACTAATTCTAGTTCCATCAACATCATTTCCGTAACATGATGCCAAAAAGTGGGTGCTTGACACTGCTTCCCATAAAATGCCTCTAAAGGTGACATCTGTATATTGGTATGAAAATGGTTATTATATATAATCTCAACAAAATAAATATGTTGGTGATAACTTACCTATTAGACCATTGAAAAATCTTGAAGCATATCTTAAAATGTATGAATTGTTCATTCTGATTTTCCATCTGATTAGGGATAGAAATATTTATTGAAATTTAATTATATTCCAAAGTTATTTTGAAGACCCTTAAAAAAATTATAACTGAACATGGGATCTCGGTGAAAGAAATAGAAGTCGGAACACCATGTAACCTGACAATATCATTGATCTAAATTCATAGAATATGATCCAATGTCATTGTATCTCAAACAAAATGGAAATTTATACATTTAGTCAAATGGTCTACAAGAAACCAAATCACATTGTTAACTCTAGAAGCCATTGGTAGTGCTACTAAAAATTCCAGGTATATATCAATTATAGCAATAGAAAAGGATGAAGCATCCCCTTCGGTAACTGCTGATATGCTTTAACCTATTGACATTTCAAACATTTCATGGTAAAATTAGAAATTTATCTTTTCATTCCACCCCACCATTTATACTCACGATGGTCTCTATAAATCATAGTACATGGAGGTTGAATTGAAAATGGAGAACCGTAAACATCAAAAAAAACATATTTTATCAAATGGTAATCACAAGTCACACCCATCCTTTTTAAAGCTCTCAAAACAAAACCCTCATCACGGTTAAATTAAGAAAACTAACACATTTTATCCAATTATACCTTTTCTGAAGATCACATTTTTCCTTTAATGATTTCTTAATTATATCTGATAATAATGACTACCATGAATCCAGAAAAAAATATGTGTATTTAATGCACCAACAACTTCTAAATCAAAATTAATCAAATCATTAATTAAGGAATCATGTTGAAAATGTAACATGGTTAATGATGCATGATTCTTTCAACTAAATTCATCTGCCACATTGATTTATTTTCCAATATGATAATTGATCATGAAATAATAATAGTTTATTAGTTCAAGAAATATTTTTTTCATCATTTTTAATTGTTTCTCATAGAATATATACTTCTGACTTTTATGATCAGTATATATTTTTCATTTTTCTTAGTATAAATGATGCATCGAAATTTTCAATGCAAACCCACAACTACCAATTCTAAATTCATTTGGGGGATAATTTAACTTATGATGTTTTAAATGAATTGAATCATATGAAATTACCTATCATCTTAATTAGAGAAAAGTAATGTTTCTTCAATAAATCATCAGTGTAGATAACAAACTCACTATTTCGGGATGACAATGCCAAAACTATAGAATTCAATAATCTTGTCTTCAGTTCCGGAAAACAAACAGAAATTCTTTTGTTCAAAATAAATTATCCCATTTTTGTGTTAATTTGGTTAGTGGGATTGAGGATTGTGCATTGTTTTTTTACCAAAGATCAGTAATATTATAATAATACAAGAAAACTATAGATATCTCTATTATTTTTTGGTCTTTTCCATTCATTAACAACTATGGTTTTTGTATGATCGATTGTAATTATTTCTTTATTTATAATTTTCCCTAGAAAATAAATATATTGCATTAAAAGATATATACATATAGAATTATCCATACAGTTTATTTTTCATTTATGTTTTCAAAAAAACACTTATATGATTTTCATGCTCCACTTTACTTTTATAAAATATCCTAATTTAAACAGTTAACACAACTAAAAATTTTTCAATGAAATATCGAATAATTATATTCAAAATATGGATGAATACAACAAATGCATTAGGTAACCCAAATATATGACAATAAATTCATACTGACCAAATCTAGTAAAAAAATATATTTTCTGGATTTCAACATCCTTCTCTTTTAGAAAATGGTATCCGGATATCATATCAATATTCGAAAAGTATTGACCTCCAATGAGATAATAAAACAATTCATCTATATGAGGAAAATGATACTTTTTTTAAAAGTGATTTTATTAAAGGCTCTATAATCAATAAATATTCTTATCGAACCATAATTCATTTTAATGATCAAAATCGGGGAACCACATAGTGACATACTATGACAAATGAATCCTTTATCAAGAAAATCATGCAATATATTTTTCAACACTAAATGTTCCATTTGAGACATTTGGTAAGGGGGTTTCGAATGTTTTTTAGAACCAGTAACTAATTCAATTGGGAATTTAACTTCTTAATTAAGTATAATACAGGGTAACTCATTAGGGAAAACATCAAGATATTCATTTACCAAGTTCACATCATTAATCTAGATAGTTCCATTGTTTTCAAAAATATGTTAAAGATAAATTTCATTTAAATCCATAAATAGTTTTTAGGCTTCTTGATATGTTATCAAAATTATAGGATCATTCTTGTATAAAAACTAAAAATATTTTTAAAAAACAACTTATTTACTAATACAAACAATCTTATCATGATAAACAAAAATCCAATCCACTCAAAAAATAACATCAAAATATAATATTTGGAAAACAACAATGTTTTTTAGTAATGTATATCCACAGACCACAATATATATATTCCTATAATTCCTATTTTATATAATGTTTTTCCATAGTGTTTTAACAATAAATTCTGGTCTCAATTTTCGAGGTGATACTTCCAATTTACCTAAATGTTCCTAAAAAATAACAGAATATGTAGAACCCACGTCAAAACAGAATTTTGAAAAATATGGGTAAACAAATAAAGTACCTGATACCACTTTGTTGGATGGCCTGACATCTACTGTTATAGTCACAATGGATCTCACTACACCATTCTTCTTATATTATTGCTTCATTGCATCATTCGGATCTCTCTTTAGGAAGGCATTTTCATAATGACCCATTTCACCATATTTAAAACAATTTAATTTTTTATTATTAATATTAGTGTTAGGATAATTTTTATTTCAATATAAGGCCATATATCCAAACATACCACGTTAAGACCACTTCCCAATTTTGGTAGGGCCTTCTCTAGTGTTCTTTTTTCCACACTTTTCACAATCAAGAATGTGAACATTTTTACCATCATATTTCATTTATTAATTATTACCCATAACTTTCCATCTGATCCTCTTCTTCTACTTATTGAAAACATTCACATGATCATCAAAAAAATCAATTTCTACCCTCTCACCATATAAGACATGTTTCTTATTACTTTTTTATTCAAGGGAGGCCAATTCCCTTTGACTCCTTTGCTTCAATCCTTGGTAAAAAGGGGTTATTTTTCTATAATGATCCATAATATGAGTTAGAGAATACATCATCAGTCATGTGATGTTAAATTCATAAAAATCCAATGAATCTTCCTCATTTTCATTAATTCACAGAAATCCTTATCCGTCTTAAGTGTCACCACCTTAGATAAATATTTTTCAAGGAAAATACATTTAATTTCATCCACTCTAATGGAGAAATCATTTCACTATACTTGATATTATTGACCATTTACCACCACTAATCAGAATCACCTTAAAAATGATACATGAAATGACTTACATTTTGATTATTTGAACATCCCATAAAATCATATATCTTTTAAATGCCTTTAATCTATCCTTTGCAGCTACTGGGTCACAAGATCCATAGGATATAGAAGAGTTGTGTATTATAAAATGTTCCACTATAGTTATGTTCTATTGTGGTACCTATGTTTGTTATCATCCATATAGTACACCACAATTTATTTCTTGTGTCAGATGATCCATTAGTAACACAAATTACTCAACTCCATTCCATACAATTACGAGCTGTAGATTCAGAAGGATGTAATTTTGTCAGTGCATGTCCACTTCAGTTTCCCTATTTATTTTTTGGAAAAACATTATGACCAAACATATCTTAGATGATGTAAATGTAAATATTTAATTTCAATATCAATTAAAATAAACCATAGAGTAATAAAATTCATATATGGAATTTTATTAACATCATCATAACCCCTAATTTTTTTAAACATCCTCTGATACCATTTATAAGGACCCCAATTTTTACATTACATAATCTTGAATTTTAATCAAGAACTCACATCCATTCACATTTATGATCTTTTCAATTTTAGTGTTTTAGTGATTTTTGACATAAATACATACATAAAATTCCATATTAATACATACTGGATATCACAAAATTAGTTTCCATTTTCTACAAAATATAAAACTTTTCAAATAAAACATAATTTATTTGACAAATCATCAATAAATTTAACATGGATTCCATAATTGATACAACCATCCATAGAACCTATGAAAATTATTTAAATAAAATGAGATGATACAAATAATCATAGTAAAGGATATATACTGAAGGAAATAAAACATTATTCCTTGAATACATGTGTCATACGAAATCATTTTCAAAAAATACATACATATCACCCTTATAAACTTCATTAGTGAAACATGAGATTGAAACGAGATTTACGCAATAAATATAGAACATAGATAGATCCATGAAGGTATCTTGTAGTATTACTGGCATAATATTGTAACCCTCTCGATCAAAATAAATTTTATGACCCTCACAGACCTTACTATGTAAACATTTCAATTAAACTTGATGTTACCATATGGAAGACCTCCAATATACACATAACAAATGAATTAGAGGGAGATATAGATCCTAATGTTCATCATAAAAACGTCCCTAGAACCAAAAAATAATCATATATCAAGAATAATTTCATAAAAATAATTATTTGTAATTTGGGTAAATAGATTTTTAAAAGAGGGTTTTAAAAGAAAATGCCCTAGGTAATATAATATAATTAAATTGAGAATTACTATAGTGGATGGAATATGTATATAAAATATTAATACACAAAATTAAACATAATATAAACAAAATTCATTACACAAAAAAAATTTACACCCTATAAATAATGAATTAGATTGTTAACCTAAGGAATGGAAATCAGGATTAGAATTCCCTTATCTCAGGTATGTTATACTTACAACATATTTAATCCTTCTGTATAATGATTAAAAGAGTATTATTAATATACATAAAAACTATTCATGTCTATAACACTTTATATAATCATATCATAACATTATTTCACCATTAAGATGTTAGTATTTTTTCCCATCCATTATTTTTGGTTCATTCTTTATAAGATTACAATGAACGATTTGTAATTTATTTTTTGGTCGAATGGAAATGAAATTACAATTGTGGAATAAAATAGTATTCAATTTTTTCAATAATATATAATTATACAATAAATCATTTTATTATCATATATGGTGATGAATCATTAGATAAAATTGTTCAAATATTTCTGTAGATCATTTTTGGCAGTTCCACATTAATGATGAACCTGATTCATTTTTGAATTTAATATTATATGTAGAATTTAATTATATATCATTAATTAGGTTAAATCGCACAATTTACATCCAATTTAAAACAATAAATGGTTTTTTATGATCAGGTTTTAAGTAATTAATGAAAATATAAAACACATCATCCGCAATTTTTGTAAATTGGCACATCTCAGAAGGGGGATTTATATTTAGAATAAGAGGGATTTGAGAGGAATAATGATGAAGAATATCTTACATAAACATGATAAACACAAATAATGTAATTGATTCTGTAGATTTCATACATTTTGGATAAGGGGAGGGGATTCAATTATAATAAAACAAAAGAATTGAAAAAAACATAAAAAGGGAAGTTGATTCTTACCTTTTGATCTCTTCTCCTTGAAACCCTTCTTAAGGCAATTATATTTGTCCCTTTAGTGATATGAGAAGGACATGGAAGTGGGGAAGATAATTGGGGAGTGTATTTGGAAGAACATTTATATTACTCAAGGATTTAGTGTTTTGAGCAGAATATGGAAATGAGGTTGGTATTTATAATGGAAGAGAAGATGTATTTTACATTAGTTTTATCATTATTTTAATATTTGTTTCTCTACACTACGAATAGTCATGATTCATGTTACCAAAAATAGTAATAATTTCATTTTATTTCTAAATAAGTTGTCTTATATCATCCTTGAATCACTTATGAATTAGTAAAACACGTATTTAACATTTATCATCATTTGCCGTATTTTACTATTCATAAAAATTCACCAATTTCAGAAAAATCCGAAAAATATACCATAGCCATTTTTAAAAATGTAGAACACAAAAATGAACTCTATTTATTAAATTAATTTTTTAGATATTATAAATTTTAATTTTAATTAAAATCATTGTTCATTAAAAAATTTACAATTTTAAACATATAACTCACTTTATATCGCAATGACAAATTAATAATTATATCATTATCTTGTTGCCTTATGAAACTAAAATAATAATACAATATAATATTCATTAGGGTCATTTTACTATTAAAATTAATATTTATAAGGGTATTTTACTATTTAACTAAAATCAAGTTGGTTCCATCAGACTCAAAATAACATACTGATATCATCTATAGATGACCCTTTTTTGTAAAAAAAATCCTAGAAGAAAAAAAATTTGGTTTAAAGTGTTGATATAAATATGTACAAAAAACAATGTATCATGAATTTTAATATATGATCAAAAATGGGGTAATATAGTAAATAATGAAAGGAGAGTGGTTTTATATAAATCTACGTAATGTAATAGTTAAAGTATAACATGGTAAATATAAGAAAATAAACGGTAACAATAGGATATCATAAAATGTAATATCATCTATAAAATAAACAAGGAATAATAAAGATAATATAATATTATAACAATATCATAATTATTTTGAAAAAATATAAAAACATTTCATTATAAGAATATGTTAAGGCTCCCAAATATTAGAACATATCATATTGTACTGCGATATCTTCCAATGAAATATATATACTATCCCATGGAACGAATACACATCCAAATGAATGGAGAAAGGGGTTTATAATTTTAGTCGCACCCATGACATTGATAATATCATCATGTATATGTGTTCCATATGAAAATTTTATACATAAGGTAAAATCATATTAAAACCCCATGACAAATATATGGGTTAAATAATCTATTCTTAAGTTCTAAAAATTTACATATCATAATCATTCTCACGAGAAGAAGGGACTAAAGTGTTTTGGGAATTAATAAATAATAAAGGATTAATAGGTCAACATGATGATGTTTATGTTAATAATTTATTTAATAATGGTGTGTATATGTAAATTTGGAAATGGCCATTTTAATTATGTGTTTTTTATGAAAATATTAAATAATATTTATTGATGGATAACACATGGTGTATTATTTTTAAATACATTTGATCAAGATTGGTTATAAATAAAATGTTGATATCATTTATAAAAAATATTTAATTATGAATAACTAGATAATATGGTATGTTAAATAATAAAAAAATTACCATGTTCCCTTTAATTATAGTTTCTTAAAAAATGAAATTTATAAGGTAACATGAATTCATGTATATGAAGTAAAAATATTATATTAGTTATATATATAAGGAACGTATATAAGAAATACTAAAAGACAAATAATAATAATATAAATTGAATATGGGATCTACAGAGAAAATTTATGACTTAAAATACGATAAGGTTATTCATAATTTACCATAAAACATGTCTCGAATAACATGATAAATGTGTCTAGAATCTTGAATAATGAAATTAGATTTACTAATAAAAAATTTAATAATGATTTCCAGGTATATTATTGTATTATTATTTTTTTTATTTTTATATCAATTTTATTATGATATCATATCCATATTCACTACCATGATATTTTTCTTGTCATGGTTTTGAGATCTTGTCACTTTTTAGATAATTAGTAATGATGGTAGCAAATTATTCAATAACTATAGAAATATATAGAAACAATGTACGTATGTCAAATGGACTTTATATTTTTGTAAAAAACGTTTCATATACCTTTTAGGTATGATCCATTTGATGTAAATATTAGTTTTTAATGATCAAATAATTTAGGGGTGTTTTTATTATGAAAAATGTGAAGTTATCTAATTTATTTTGAGTCTGATTGTTTTTTAACCATGAAAAATATGTCAAATAATATAATAATATTATTATTATTACCATTTTTAATATTTTAATTACAATTATATCCATATATTATGTAAATCATTTGTAATTATCTATGTTTTTCATTGAGATGGTGACCTGCCTATAATAAGATTGACATTTTCATTTTTTAAGAAAATAAGGGTAGGTTAAATAATGAATATTCATTTAAAATTATAAATTTTTAGTGTATATATATATAATAAAGTTTTAAATAGTTTATGTTAAACATAATACATTTTTGTGGGTAGAAGATGAAACACATAAGATATATCAGGTAAGTACATTGACTCCTCCATTAGATGTCCACTCATGGACTAAACTATATAGATAAGTAGAATGAAAGTTTTCTGATTCCAAGTAATTAATTATGGATTTATCTTAATGGTGATTGAGGGAGAATTTTAATATAATGTTTCTTTTCAATGTTTATTTGGATAACAAACATAATTTTCATAGGGTGGTGCAAAAACAACAAATGTTTTCCTTCTGCAGCGCAATGGATTACCATGGTGAGTTCACATTTAGGGTTTTATAGATGATCACACGCCATTAATAATTAAATTATATAATTTTTTGAATTATTATTTATATATGTTAAAAAGAAAAAATTAATTTTTGTAATTTTAATGAAAAATTAATACAAAACATCCAGATGAAATGCAATGGAATGTAATAAATTTAGTGATAAAATGGTAACTCGGTGAAGAGATCCATTTATTGTGTACCATTATTTTCATATTTTATATTCACATAATCTCTACAATCCACCATATTTGTGAATATATTTTTCTACCCCTATTTGGAATATATATTGATCTTAATAATCACCATGTACATTATACATCCACTACTTCTATCAATGAAGAATGGTTGTTGAGGAAGAAGCTAACCCTTCAAAAACCGTATATGGAATTACACACATCGTAGATCGACCATAGACTATCCTCAATATGATATTAAAGATATAATTTTGGTCAAACACTAAACTAATTATATGGGATGCTAATTTGTTTAGTTATTCATATTCATGAGTACAAGTGATCAGATTTATGAATGTTGTGGAAGATAATAAAAAAACATATTAATGGAATATATATATATATATGCGTAAAATGAAAAAATAATTCTAAAACTATAGCATAACTAAAGCATATAATCTAAATAATCAATATTTTATATTCAAACATCATATTTCCCTTAACTCATTTTCTAATTACATTGAGATATATTATTTTTATCTTACTTTGATTCATCCCTTAATCCTATCATCCATTAAATCTTCCCATTGGATATGATATTTTTTACAATTTAAATATCATCACATGTGTACTTATTTATAAATATTCATCTTTTTTATTCATGGTTGAATGATGATAAGTTGTGTCCCCAAATATTTCATTTAATTTGAATTATAAAATCAATTCATTCCAATATTCTCATCAAATTAACGAGACTTAAACATCCATATTTCTTTACAAGATATAGTTTTTTTTATTTTTGATCCAACATAAATATTTATTGTTTTCAAAACCAAATTATCAAAATGAAAACAAACATAAATGTTTTAATATAATAACAATGTGGTGGGATCTTTATATCTCTCAAGTGTTTCCATTGATGTTTCAAACTTGGTTGTATCCATTGACACTATATATCTTATCCAATTTCATAGAAAAAGAATTATCACTCTCATATTCCTTTGAAAATTTCTTAGGAAATTATATTGATAATGGTATGAAATAAATCATTGAATTCATTCTCATGGTCATTTTGATTTTGGTGTTACCCTTTTAACCATAGACTACTTGGATATGGGTGTAATCCCCACCATGTAATCTTATATTGATACAGGAATCTCAAACTAGGAATCATCCATGCATGGTTTATCCAAAATAGTGGTTTTATTTAATTTTGCATGGTCTATATAAATATTAATTGGTTTTTTCTCTAGATTTAGTGGTTTCATATGTAATCTTTTCACTACGGTGTCCATCCGTAGGACATAGAAAGAGTCATAAAACTCTCTTTATTAAGCAATGAATTCATCATTACAAAAATGAAGGACATCAACTTAAAACTTCTTCACCCTAGGTGTTCAATGATTTTGTGGGCCATCAATGGTGGTTTTGAGTTTCATCATTGACTATCAATGTTGGGATTGAGATTAATCTATGCCTATGATAGTGGAATTTCTTGATTTAAATTTTTGCCTTATTGTGTCGTTCATGGTTACATTGAGGTGGGGTATTTCTTAGTTGAGCAACATGAGTGAATATGTTAAGTGACACATTTTTTGAAACAAAAGAATTGTTTCCCAATGGTTCTCCTATCACTTTATCTTTGTGTTGGGTATATTCGTGCCTTTATCATATGGAAATCTCCTTCCACATCTCAATTGCTGATTATAGTGATGATATCCAATAGACACTACACTCAATCCTCATAGGTATTGTTTACACAAAACATCACATAGGGCCTTCACTAACGTAATTAATAATCCATAAAAAACATTGTATAACCTATTGACCAATATATTCCATGTTGGATCCACAAATCATTACTTATATATCATATGTATTACTATAATTATGCATTTTTTTCTTATATAAAAAATTAATTCAATTAAAATAACATAATATTACAAATATATTTAATGAAAAACATAAAATTTAAAAGAATTTTTTTTATTTTCTTTACCCATTTTTTACAATATTAACACAAAAAAACTGATATATAAACTTATTATTGTAGAATTAAACAATAAAAATAAATAAATATTTTTAAATTTTTATCATGTAAAAATTATGTGTAGAAAATAACCCTAGACCTGAATTTCTGCATATTCTCAAGAAATTTATCTCAATTATAAATTTCAATAGGTACGAATGGAACCACTGTTTAATTTTTAAGGAAATAAAAATAAATGATTTTCAATGGTAAAAATTAAAGTATCAAAAAACGATTAAATATATATTCAATCTCAATTTTATTAATTAAATACACTCAATAATTCATTTTACTTCATTCCATAGGAAATTGGCGAAACTTCTACTTTTATTAATTCAAATATCATAATCAATTTTTACTAACCATTCCATGCCAATATCTTCCAAAAATTTATCTTTCCTACCCATGCAAGGTAAAAAATTAAACAAATTTTGTGCTCAAAAATTTCCTACATTCATCCCCATAGGATTGTAATGAACATTAATAAACAATATAATAATGTAAATGTAACACCCCAAGCTTCCACGGTACGTTTCCCTTTGAATAATACAGTAGTGTGTGTTGTACGCAAATTCGAGTTCTAACACACCACACAACCAATCAAACTAGCCGTTATGAATAGTAATACCCAATTTTTTAAATTTTTTAAATTTTATAATTCAAAATGGACATCATTTATGGATTCAGAATATCAAAAATAGCTTAGGGATCATTTTTGGTGTTTTTCTGAAAACATTCATTTTTTTATGAATAGTGATAAACCACCGAGTTATATTTTAAAACCGAAACGTTATTTAAATAATTATTTATTTTATTTAAATTTAATTAAGGTCAAAATATATATATAATAGATATATAAGTTCAATTTAATTAATTAGAGTTAGTTTAGAATAATTTTAGATATATGAAAACATTATTGTACTTTTCACCGTCTTTTACCCACCTCCTAGGAGAATTTGGAAATTTGCATAAAACATTATTTTACCGCTTTTGTGAGTGGAATTTCAAAAATCCAAGAGACACAGTTAATATCAAGGAGTAAAATGTTTTTTAATAAGATAAAAATAATTTTTGTTGAATAGTAACATTTTACTTTTATTTACCACGGTTAAAAGTAAATATGGTAATTAAGGGTAAAAATGATAGTAATATTACCCTAAAACATGCCCTAATTATATTGGAAAAGTGTATCTCAACCAAAAACAACCTTATAAATAAAATATAATCATTTAGGTCCACTTGGATTAGATTAGGACTTTTATTATTATTTAATTCAAAGAAGAGTTAAAAGAGTTAAAATCAATGATTAATAACTAAATCATTTTTAATATAAAGATATACATAACATAACATCAATTATAAGTATTCATTATAAATATAAACATATTTCCTACATAATTATATTTTATTAATAATTTTTAGACATTAAATAATTTAATTTATTTTTGACACAATGGTGATGCAGTAATTACATAATTAATGAAATATTGAAATAATTGATATTATAAATATTCAAATAAATGTAATTTTAGACATTTTATGAATTCCGATAATTTTATTGGTTAATATGACATAATAGTATTGGTTATATGAATTTATTTCGAAGTAATAATGCTGTTATGAATTTATCAAAAACAAAATACCCAATAGTGTCAAAATTGACATAAAAGAGTTTTTAA
Source organism: Viscum album (assembly GCA_963277665.1). NCBI lineage: Eukaryota > Viridiplantae > Streptophyta > Magnoliopsida > Santalales > Viscaceae > Viscum > Viscum album. Next base: position 1,746,023,954 of record OY728125.1, on the reverse strand, counting down.
AAAAATATTATATTATTAATTGATATTATGTTCCTAAAAATCAATGGTTTGGCCAAATGACTTATATCATGATAGGGGTATAATTAATTTACCACTTGGGGGGTCTCTTGGATGTATATAGTATGTTTATTAACTATATAATATAACAATACAAAGTGACATGGCAAATGTCAGACTATTTGACTAAGAGTTAAAACTAAAAGATAAGGTTAATATAATGACCCAACCCTATATAAAATCAATTGGATGAAAGGATTTAGACCCATACCCCCTTTATACTTTTAATAATCCACTTTGGTGCCATTATAAACCGAATATAAATTTATTATAAAATAATACTTTATGTTTTTCCTAAAGGGCCCCTCCTCCCCCTTATAAAAGGGCACCACTTCTAACCAATTATTCTCACCTTTAAAGCCTTTTGGTTCAGGAAAAACCTTACCAAATATTCTCCCAACTTCCCTCAATTCAACCTAGAAGCCTTAGTTCGATCATAAAGCCAACATAAGTACCCATTTTGATCAAATCAAAAGAAAGAACCCGAAGAAGAGGTAATGTTTTCAAAACCCTCTTTCAAGTTCCTTTTTTAATCAACTTCTTCATTCATTATTTCAATTATAAAATAATAACTTCAGTATATTATATATACTGTTATGTTATTATAAATATGGTACAACCATATTCAGTATTCTATCTATCCTTTTAATGACATGTCACCATACGTGTGTACGTACAGCCTACCATCTCCACGTCGTGGTGTAATTGTTATTCAATACATTATTATTTGGATGGGTAAAATAATGATGTGTAATTCATGTAAATAATAAATATAACATTATAATGATTATGTATATATTATATATCATCTAATTATATATTATTTTAATATCAAAAGGATGATATTATCACTCGTGCATACGTACGGACTACTGACTCCTCGAACGCGATGAGATTCATTCTCCATTATATCCATTCAAGTATAATTCTCATTTGATGACTAAAAATAATGTTTAAGGACGTGATATAATTATTTATATGAATAAGATACAACCTATCCATAACAAACACATATTATGTAAGGAAACATATAAAATAATACGAGTAAGATAACACCCGAAACGACGATAATTCTATGATTTTATTAACAAAGTAGTGTTAAAAAGATCATATATGATATCATATTAATGTATATGATTTTTGAATAATTTAAAAACAATTATTTCACCATTATTAAGTAGGTTAACCTACCCTCAACCAAGAAAATTTACAAGGTAAGGGTTTATTTCACAATATCATCATTACCCAAGGTTGTTTATACGTAATTATCTACATGGACCTCTTTATCAACCACGTTCATGTTTCTTAAAAATTTATTTCAAAACATTCTTACTAATTTAAAAAATATGGGTTAAAGTCATTTATAACCATGTTTGACTTTTTATAATAAGTCTATAAAGGAATCTTTACGTCATTTTCCAAACAAGTTCCTTTTTAACATTTTTGACAGAATTAATGGAAGAATGTCTTTTTTAAATTATATGACGGGTGCAGCTATTTTCCATCATTATATAATCTTTGAATCATCCCTTATGAGATTATAAGAATATTTTCAAAGTAAATGTTTTATTTTATAATTATGTAACCATTAAATGATTTCAGAAAAAAGAGATATTTCTCTCAAATGGTTATGATTTCATTCATGTCAACATCCTTTGATGGATTTTAAGCTTATTTGATTTTTTTTATTATGATACAAAACATCTATATTGTATTTAAGGTTTTGTGATATGTTTGACTATGGATGTGTTATTTTTATTTCATCCATGATTTATGGAGAAAGTATTTACATTTCTTATGCTAGTTTTAATATGAATGTTTATGTTATGTTTAAACATGATCATATGATGAATGCATTGGAATTTATAAGTGATGGATGAAGCCCGCTATAGCTCCTCGATGCATCATTAGGACTCATAAGACAAACTAGTGTCTTGGCACAAGTCCTTGACAAAATCATATTTGTATTCTTGGCATAAGGCCTTGACTTTGTGGTTATGATAGTCTGGGATTATGTATTCCATCATTACAAAAGTGGTTATTGATATTTCATGTGATTATTCGACTAGTAGTATATCCATGTGAATAAGTAAATTGAATTATTTCATTTTATCTTTTCCAATTTATGTTGAATTTCACATTTAAAAGTATTTTGTTTTAGTTATACATTGAGTTAAATGTTTATGCTTATTTCTGAAAGTTTCCGCTCTTTGGTTATCCATACTGGGAATTTGAGATCACCCCTTTCAATGTTTGATTTTTCCCAGGATGTGAAGAAATATTTTATGAATGACCTGCATGGATAGAATTTGGGGATATGGGTGTGAAGAAAATATGTTGTTGTAGTTTTCACTCTTTGATGTAATGTAAACTTTATGAATGTATCTAATGTTTTTAAGGTTAGTAACTAATCAGTATTTTGAGATTTTATCTTTTGTGATCATGCCAATGTTATTTAATAATGAACCAACTCTTGGTAACTGGGGTTGGGGAGTTACAGTTGGTAACAGAGGATGTTTAGTACAAACCTTGTGAGCTAGATTTAGATAAACTCTGATTAGAGGACATACCCCTAAGACAAAATTTGAAGATTAGTATAGAAGAATTTCATAGAACTTAGGTATTGTAGATATTTTGTGAGTTTTCTGAGAAATAAATCCCTGTTTAGATACGAGTAAGTAGAGGCGGCTCTGGAACATATGTACCAAGTGGTAAAACCTAAAAACACCGCATTGAGCTAGACTCGAATGGGAACTGGTGAACGACAACGGGCCTTGCTGCACTCTTGGTTACAACACTCCCGAGGATATTCTTAGGATAATTATCATTTTCTTTACAAACCATTATGAAGGGTTTATGAGTATATACTTCCTCAAAGAAAACATTTTTTTGTTCTTATGGATTATAACCATAAATAGTTCAATTTGTGTTATGTGTTTTACAAGTATGGAATTATTTATTTTGATTCATACACTGATCTAGTTTATAACATTGTTTAGAAATGGAGCCTAGTGGAAGGAATGGAAACCGTATTAGTGCACGCCCTCCATGTAGAGATTTCCCTCCTACTAAAGATAATTATAGTGGAGTTGGTTATAAAACGAGTGTTGATCAGCTTATCACTATACTGGGAAACTCACTCAGTTTATGAATAATAACCTTACCCGTATAGACCACCCTGATCCACACCATGGAGGATCAATGTTAGATAATTTCATGAGGCAACAACGACAAACATTCAATGGAAGTACAAATCCATTATTAAATGTGCAATGGATAAGTTCCCTAAGGAAAATATTTTAGGCTTTGGGGAGTAGTGAAAGGGAAAAAGATATCATGCGAATTTATCACCTCACTGGAGATGCTGATCAATGGTGGTCATTGATTCAAAACCCAAAGGAAGATGATGAAGTATAAAATATGGAATGGAGGTAGTTCAAAGTGCTTTTCTTAGAAAAATACTTTCCTTGTGGCCATCGAGCAGATATGGAAAGTCAATTTATGAGTCTGAGGAAAAAAGAGGAAGAGTATGTTGCAAAGTGTGAGTCTAACTTTACAAGGATAGAGAGGCATGCTGTAGATTATATACGTAACCCAAGAAGTAATATTGATCATTTAATTGATGGATTAAAACCATTTATCCATCTAGATTTAGTATCACAATTCTTCTCATCGTACGAAGATATTGTCTCGCGAGCTATCAAGATAGAAAATGAATTCTCTAAGTCTTATGACTACAAAGTAAAGCAAGAAAAGAAGATAATGGTGGAGAAAGAGACAGATAAAGGGAAAAAGTGACAGAAAGATTTTATATTATGTGATAATTGTTATATGAAACACCCTGGTACTTGCCTAAAAGGAATGGGAGTTTGATACAAATATGGATAAAAAGGTCAATAGACTCGTGATTGCAAGGGAAAGAAAGTGGTTGTCAATGTTGAATACTACAATTGTAGATAAATGGTGCATTATTCAAAAAAACTCTCTATGTTCCAAGGAAACATACCTCATAAAACTCAAGGGGAGATATTCCAAGATTATGTTGTTACTACAGATGAAGTTGAATAAATAATGTATTTGTGTGATTGGACTCGAGTATTATATTCTAGTTATAAGAATAATGTGATATGTATAAGGATTGTACTGCAGTACTTGTTGTTTTCATTAAGTGTTTAATATGGTGAAAATAATCATATTTTTAGTATATGACAATAAGAATAATTACTTTGTTTGGGGAATCTGATGTTACAATTTATTTTGGAATTTAGAAACCTTTAAGAGAGAGAGTATGGACAGAAGTATTTTGGATAACTATAAAGGTAGGAATAGATTATGCTGAACATTGGATAGTATTTATTAATGATAAAACATTTATTAAGATTGTTTTTGGAATATTATAATACTATATTTTTAAGAAAAGGACAACCTACAGGTTAGGGGATAACCCTTCGCGTCGAACAAAGCTACAGGAATTGAACCCACAACCATAGTGCGACATGCCTTTATTACCTACCACTAGCCTACAAGAAGTCCCTGGTTATTACAGAATAGTTTTCTGAATTTAAACAATATGTGTTAATATTTGTAACATTGTATGATTAGGATAAATATAATATTTTTGAGTTCTATTATCTTTTTGAGTGAAAGATGAGTTTGTGGTAGAAATTAGTTGAAGGTTGAAACTCTACATGTAAAGTATATATATTTATATATATACCGCTCTCTTATTATATGAATAAATTAATTCTTAAACATTTGGAAAGGGATATTAAATCAAAAATTTGTTATCATAATACCATATATTTTTTAAATCACCATAGATTGAAGGCTTTGAGGCCCTAAATTTTACACTTTTTTGTGATTGATGACCTCAATCACTCCATACAAATATTTATGTTTTTCTTCCAATTATGTGTCTCTAATTTCCACCAATGTTCTCCTAATTAGGATCATAATTTGGTTGTGAATTTTTCATTTCCCTTTTCCTCTTGTTAGGACTAAATTTTATTAACCTTATCTCTGATGTGGGTTTTCCAAAAAGGTATTTTATATTTTCAACCTTTTATTTTCAAAGAACAATTTCAAATTGTGACAATGCAATTTGTTGAATGAGTGGAGAATGTAATACCCCAAGCATCCACGGTACGTTTCCCTTTGAATAATACATTAGCATGGGTTGTACGCAACTTCGAGTTCTAACACACACCACAACCAATCAAACTAGCCGTTATGAATAGTAATACCCACTTTTTTAAGTTTTATATATTTTATCTTTCAAAATTGACATTATTTATGGATTTAGAATATTGAAATTATCTTATGGTGAATTTTTGTTATTTTTCGAAAAACTTTTAATTTTTGATGAATAGTGAAAAAACACTATTTTATAGTTTAAAACAAAATTTTTATTCCAATAATTGTTTATTTTATTTAAATTTAATTAAGGTCAATATGTATATATAATACCTATATATGTTCAATGTAATTCATTGGAGTTAGTTGAGAATAATTTTTGATATATAAAAATATTATTGACATTTTCACCATCTTTTACCCACATCCGAGGAGAATTTGGAAATTCACATAAAACATAATTTTGCCGCTTCTGTGAGTGGAATTTTGAAAATCTGAGAGACACAGTCAATATCATGGAGTAAAATGTGGTTCAATGAGATAAAAATATTTTTTTGTGAATAGTAACTTTTTTCTTTTATTTACCACTGTTTTAAGTAAATAGGGTAATTAAGGGTAAAAATGATATTAATATTACCCTATCACATGTCCTAATTATATTGTAAAAGTGAATCTCGACCAAAAAACCTTAGGAATAAAATATTATCATTTAGGTACACTTGGATTAGATTAGGAAATTTATTATTATTTAATTCAAAGAAGAGTTAAAAGAGGTAAAATCAATGTTTAATAACTAAAACATTTTTAATATAGTGTTATACATAAGATAAATTCGATTATAAATATTAATTAGAATTATTATAAGATTTTGAACATAATGATATTTTATTTATAATTTTTCGACATTAAATAATTTAATTTATTTTTTACACAATGGTGATGCAGTAATTACATTATTAATGAAATATTAAAATAATTGATATTATAAATATCCAAATAAAAGTAATTTGAGACTTTTTATGAATTAAAATAATTCTATAGGTTAATAGTACATATTAGGATTGGTTATATGAATTTTGTTCGAAGTAATAATGTTGTTATGAATTTATCAAAAACAAAATACCCAATAGTGTAAAAATTGACGTAAAAGAGTTTTTAAAAAATATATTATATTATTAATTGATATTATGTTCTTACAAATCTAAGGATCGGCCGAAGGAATTATATCAGGATATTTTTATCATTAATGGACCATTTAGCGGGTCTCTTGGATGTATATAGTATGTTTAGTTACTATATAATATAAAAATACAAAGTGACATGGTAAGTGTCAAACTAATCAACTAAGAGTTAAATCTAAAAGATAAGGTTAATATAATGACCCAAACATATCTAAAATATATTGGTTGAAAGTATTTAGACTCATCCCCACCTTAGACTTTGAATAATTTACTTTGGAGCCATTAGAAACCGAATATGAATTTATTATAAATTTATACATTAAGTTTTTCCTAAAGAGCCTCTCCCCCCTTATAAAATGACACCACTTCTAACCATTTCTTCACACCTTAAAAGCATTTTTGTTCAGTTAAACCCTAACCAATTATTCTCTTAAATTCCCTCAATTCATCCTAGAGGCCTTAGTTTGATCATAAATCCCACCTAAGGAGACCTTTTTATCAAATCAAAAGGAAGAACCCGAAGAAGATGTAATGTTATCACCACCCACTTTCAAGTTCCTTTCTTCTTCAATAACTTCTTTCTTTATTTCCATTCCAAAATAACAAATCCGGTATCTTCTATATACTATTATATTATTATAAATATGGTACAACCATATTCATAATTCCATCCATATTTTGAATGACATGTCACCATACGTGCGTACGTACGACCTACCGTCTCCACGTCGTGGTATATTTGTTATTCAATACATTATTATTTGGATGGGTAAAATAATGATGTGTAATTCATGTAAATAATAAAAATAAAATTATAATGATTCTGTATATATGATATACAATCCAATTATATATTATTTTAAAAACAAAATATTGATATTATCGCTCGTGCATACGTACGGACTACCGTCTCCACGAACGCCGCGGGATTTAGTCTCCATCGTTTCCATTCAATTCTAATTCTCATTTGATGGTTAAAAATAATGTTTTACTACTTTATATCATTCGGTTTATGAATAAGATACAATCTATCCATAACATACACGACTTATGTAACAAAACATATAAAAGAAAATGAGTGTAGTTGGGGTTTGGCTTAGTGGTAAGCACCTCGTAATACTACATGAAAAATAGGGGTTCAAAACCCATTGGGCGCAGGTACTGTAGCAGTACTGTAGCAGGTACTGTAGCAGTGGAGGAACTGTTGATCGGCGGGTACTGTAGCGGCGGCAGGGCACTGTAGCGGTGGTGGTACTGTAGAGGGTACTGTAGCTGCCAGGTTACTATTCACAGAATAGTAATTTGGCCAAGAAATTGGGCCTACGGGCTATGTAATGGGCTTCAAGCCCACTGGGCCTTTGGGCTATGTAATGGGTCTCCCTCTACCCAGTTAAAAGAGGTCTTTGCTTTGCTTTATTAATAAAAATGACGCTTTGGCCCCAACCTTTAAAAAAAATATAAAAGAAAATGAGTAAGTTAACACCCGAAACGATGATAATACTAAGATATTATAGACAAAGAAATGTTAAAAAGATCATATATGATATCATATTAGTGTATATAAATCTTGTATAGTTTAATAACAATTATTTCACCATTATAAAAGAGGATAGCCAAACCTCAACCAAGGAAAAGTACAAGGTAAGGATTTATTTCACAATATCTTCATTATCCGAGGTTGTTTATACGTAATTATCTATTGGGACCTCTTTATCATCCACATACATGTTTCTTAAAAATGTATTTCAAAACATTCTTAATATTTTACAGAATATGGGTTAATGTAATTTATAACCTTTTTTGATTTTTATAAGATTTTTATAATATTTTTATAAAGAAATCTTTATGTCATTTTCCAAATAAGTTCCTTTTTATCCTTTTCGACAGAATTAAGGTAAGAATGTCTTTTTTAACATATACGGTAGGTGCAGCTATTTTATGTCATTATAGAATCTTTGAAGCATCCCTTATAACCTTATAAAAATATTTTCAAAGTAAATGTTTTATTTTATAATTATGTGACTTTTAAAATATTTTAAAAAATGTGATATTTCTCACAAATAGTTTTGATTTCATCTATGTCAACATCCTTTGATGTATTTTAAGCTTATTTGAAGTTGATTTATTTTGATACAAAACATCAATGTTGTATTTAAGGTTTTGTGATATGTTTGGCTATGGATGTGTTATTTTTATACCATTCATTGTTTAGGGAGAAAGTATTTACATATCGTATGCTAGTTTTAATACAAATGTTAATGGTATGTTTAAACCTGTTCATATCAGGACTGCATTGGACTTTGTAAGTGACGGGTGGAGCCGGCTATAGCTGCTCTATGTATAGGTAGGTCTCATGAGAAAAACTAGTGTCTTGGCATTAGGCCTTGAAAAAATATTATTTTTAGTCTTGGCACAACTCCTTGACTATGTGGTTATTATATTCTGACATTATACATTTCATCATAATGAAAGTGGTTATTGATATTGCATGTGATTATTTGACTAGTAGAATATCCATGTGAATAAGTAAATGGAATTATTCCATTTTATCTTAGCCATTTTATGCTGAAGTTCATGTTTAAAAGGCTTTTGTTTTAGTTATACATTTACTTAAATAATTATTCTTAGTTATGAATGTTTCCGCTATTTTGTTATCCTTACTGGGCATTTGAGCTCACCCCTTTCTGTGTTTTTTTTCAGGATGTGAAGAAGCATTTTATAAATGACCTACAGGGATAGTATAAGGGGATATGAGTGTGGAGACCATATGTCATTATAGTTTTCACTTTATGATGTAATGTAAACATTATGAATGTATCTAGTGTTTCATAATCTACTAAACTAATCGATATTTCGAGAATTGATCTTTTGTGATCATGCCAATTCTTTGTAATAATGCACAAACTCTAGGTAATTGGGGTCGGGGAATTACAATAAAAATCATATAATATCAATATGAACTATCAATTAAGGGTTAATGACTATGAGGCTTTAGTTTTTTGGGTAATAATTTTTAAAATATTAAAGATTCAATAGGATTTTTATCTCTATGTATAAATAGATGATGTTAAAAAGTAAAATAATAATTAAATTATTTTTTTCCAAAGTGTAATACTCCTTATTCCATGATCAGTTTAATTCTAAAAAATAATGATATAATAATGAAATAGTTTCTCTGTCTTCAATTTTTTCTATTTTCCTATTTTTTTATTTTCATTTTTTTGTATTTCATTAAATTTATTATTGAATATTATGATTTGGAATAATATCTTATTAACCACCAAACCGCATATGACTAAATAATTATTTTTTTTACAGTGATTATCGACTCCCTTGAGATTTTTTTAAAAGTATTCTTTTTTTTAAATTCTATAGGATCATAGAGAAACATTCTGTGGAGGTGATTCTCTTTATTCCTTTTTAAAAATTAAATCATCTCAAAATTATACCCATGAAATTGTAATATATTCTTCTTTATCATGATTTATAACAATAAATCTAAAAATGAAATAGATATGTAAAAAATAACAATACAATTTATAAGGATTTTCCTCAGTGTGAGAACATACATCCATTCCATAGACACGCCCATGGGTCTATCGGAATTATCTATTTTGAATTAATGAAAACAATATGGTGCAAATTCCATTGTAAACCATCTATATCCTGATAGAAATGATTATACATACTTTTCTTAGATTAAAAAATTTTGTTTGGAAAAATTTATTCCAAAACAAAAAATATCTTACATTATAAAAACATATCCACTATAGGTTAGTCGAGAAAACATTTGTATGATCAGCCTATTTTTTATCTACCAATGTCAGACAATCTCAACCCAATTTCACTATTCCTTATTCATCACTTCCCAAAAAACTTCCCAAATATTAAATTATTCCCCTTAGTTCAATTATCATTATCTGGTAATCTGAACAGGTTTTAGACTGATTTTTTTATTAGTACCATATGACTGAAAGTTCTTATTCAACATGAAATAACTTCATTTAAAAAACATACAACTTACACCATTATTCAAAAGTACCATATTTTAGTATGGTTGATCCTTTTTCTATAATATTATACAATCAACCCTTATTTTTGTATGATAAATAAATATTATATGTAAGAAACATAAATAATTTCCAGTCCCCAAAATTCCAAAACTTATAATCTAACTCATATTTGACCTTCCTGTAGACTACTTTAAAACTTATCACAAATTTTGGTGTGTTATTAAAAAATTATTTTTATTAACAAATCTTCATTAATATTTTGTAATTAAAGAATATAGGAAACAATTTTAATGAAAAAAATAAAATTTGGAAGTAATGATTGAATATTTTTTAGTCTAATCCTTTTGAGTAAATTTAAGTACACTCAAACATAAAATCTCACATTGTCAATTATCTTTTTAGAAATTTAATGTCTAAAACATTTCTATTTAAAAATATGTTCAACTTTATAGATCCCATGATCCAATATAAGTAAATTACATATTTTTCTCTTGACCCATTATGAACATTACAAATGAATAATTTCTTGATTCGATGCTTGAAGACGAATGACAAGTGATGAAAATAACATTGCAAATTATAAAAATATTAAAAATATACAACGACTATTTGGAAAAAAGTTTTAAATTTATATATTCTTATTTTTATAGATACTTTGAACAAATATACTTTTTTCCTAAAATGTACTCAAAAACTATCTTCATCAAAACAATATGTGTTTAATTGAACCCTGCATCTGAGGTCATATTAGTGTCAAACACGTATCTCATGGATCTGTTCCCTGATATGATACATTTGATCAAAACCACAATTAGTATATACTTTAAATATATCTCTTATAAGAATATATAATTCCAATATTACACTAAAACATCTTAATTTTTCAACAACATCTACATTAGATCATATCTATTAAATAAAAACTCAAAATCACCCCTTTTATTTTATCTTTTAAAAAAACTATCATAATTTCTTTCACTTCTTATAATGATAATAATAACTAATCTTGATTGATTAATATATGAGGGATCAATGGAAATATCTTATATTATACGACTTATTATTCATTTATATTTTTTAGAACAACATGATCATAGAAATCACAACACATATGGATTTCTGAAAACATATTCACTTGATTATCTTCATCTGATGGTTCATATGATGATGAGTATAATGGTGCATCTGATATTAATCTTTTTCAAAATCAGAAACTTCCTTAAAATCATACTTCTATTCTTATGAAAATATTTGTGTTTTGTGATTATTTTTCCGAAGACATCTATTCAAAATATTTCTTCCATGGAAACACAAAAAAAGTCACATTTATATCTTCTTTTATAAAATACAGATTTTAACAGGACTTCTTCATAACGTTTCAAGAACATAAATGAATGTAAAAGCATCTTATGAATTTATTCTGAATTTTATATTACTTAAAATTTTTGAATCTCAACACATTCTGATTTTTATTAAAAACTACCTCTGTTGAATTGTGTGCAATGGTTCATCCGATCAAGTGTCTAATTACAAAATTTTCAAAAAACTACTTCTTCATTTAAACATTTAGAGACATATAATCAAAGAATATATTAGGATTAAAAATATATTTAATCACCTGATTTCAGAATACATTATTTTATAAAATGATATTTATAAAAAATCATTAATATAATCTCAAAGTATCTTCATAATACACATTTGAATTGGTTAAAAATTATCCTTCTAAATATTTTAAATTCTACATTTTATATAACTATAGTTTTTTTAAAATTAATATTTAACATAAAACATATATCCTTCCTCATAAAATACATTCTTGACACTACACTACATGATAATGTATTGTTTTTAATAAATTTCATCTGTTATTAACCTAAAACTATGCGGTAATGTAGAGATAATTATGTAGATCTATACTGCTACTTAATTTTATCATTTAAAATAATTTTTTTTTTCTACCCTATTTTATGATACACATATATTTAAAACCCTTATTTATAAAAATATTTATTTTATCATTATATGAATTTTTTTACAAATTATCCCCATTTGTCATCATAATCAAAATCACGGTGAGGGTGCTTTTTTAGGATGCTTAGGAAGTATTTGTTAGAGGTTAAACATTTTTTTTCAGACTCAATTCCTAAAATCATTCCTTAGTATCATCTTTGTAAAGATATCACTAATTTGATTCTTTCTTTACATATAATCCAGTAAAACATCTCCACTAGTAACTTTTATTTTTTGAAATGAAACCTAATAACAATTTTATGATCTTGAGTGTTGGAGAATAAATTTTGAATGATTAATGGAGCAATCATTATCAAAAATAATCTTTAGTGGTTTGAAAACATCAACTATATAATCAATCAAAAATACATTCATACACAAAATATAGTACAATCCTTTATGGAATAAAAATGTTTGTATTTAAATGTTCTCAATGTTAATAAAATATGGTTAATATGTTTCAAATAAATATAATATTCAACTCCGAAACATTTTCATCTAGAAGTTTGTTTTCTATCATTTGAATATACATCCCACTCAGAATTTATAAAAACATGAATTTTTATTTGAAGACATATTTTTCATAATATCCTATGTCAATTTTTTCAATGAACATATATTAGAAAGAAATTTTCATTTACATTATATGATTCATTCAGATCACATTAATATTTAGAAAAAAAAGTCATAGAATAAAAAATATAAATCCATGACAGTATTCAATAAATAAAACATCTACTAGTCTTGAAATGAATTTTTATAATCATACTTTTTTAGTTCAAACTTTATTCAAAAAATATCTCACTGAAATATAAAATGAAACATATTTTCATATTGATATAATCAACTTCTTTAAAACGTAACTAGAACATTTTTTGTTTATATAGAAAAATGTGTTTTTCTTTTTTTTGAAAATTTAAACAAAAGAAGATAGCAATTATCCCCACATTTAATTCTCAAAAATCTTCTTAATTTCCAAAAAAAATTGAAACATATTCTTCATCCTCCGAAAAAATTGTATTTTCAATATAAACTATTAATATTATGTTCTTGAAGTTATCATCATTCACATATATGTTTCTATATATTTTTACAATAGAACAAATAATGTTTATAAAAAAATTCAATGTTTTTAATACTAATAACATGGGTATTTTTTAACACATAAAATAATTTCCTGAATTCACAAAACATTCTTTTATCATTGTAAAATAAAACTCATGATGTTTCTCAACATAACTGTATACCTCAATATCACCATTTTAAAATGATGCCTTTACATACATCTGACAAAAATGTTATATTGATGTTCATCCAATTATTTATATATTCTTATAGTATATAATCATAAAACTAGGGAAATGTTTTGAAAAAAACATATACCTTCCACCTATGTAATGACTTTACAAATTTTTATTCATTTGATTTTTTAATTTTCACTATGTTCATTCAATTTATATATGAACATCCATTTTTTTCCAATAACAGTCTCAGTTTCTAGATCTGGGAAAAGTTTTGTGTTGTTTTTTTAGTATAATCCAATGATTAATTCATATCAAAAACATGTTATTTGTATTAATCTACTTCAAAACATGATTCTGGTATAACTTTTGAAATGAGTGTTGTCATATTTTCTAATATCAGCATTTTTTATCTAAATAAATTATTTTTTTCATGTATATTTTTGATTCTAAAATATTTTTGGAGATTATTAAATTTTAATATTTACCACCTAGCATCACTTTCTGCATCACATGATCCTTAGAAACATGATAAGTCTTCTTCAACTAACTTTTATAATTTTTTTAAATATTTAATTTACTATCCTCATCATTTTCAACATTAATTTTTATGATATTTTGACATACATTATCATTCATATCATAAGAGACCATCAACATTTATAAAAGGTGATTTTATAAACAGTAACATCTTCTAATTGGTGAATATCCCAAAAAATCCTTCTTCTCTTTTTTAATGATATTTTCCAATATCATGGGTTTTTTTTATTTTTAATAAATACAGCTTCCAAAAATATTTATAGGATTCAATGATTTTTTTTCTATCAAACCAAGAATCTCATGAAGTAATGATTGATTTTGGTTAATGAAAAAATATAATTTTTTCACAAGAAATATAGTAATCATATCTTTCCTCTAGTGGAGCATTGAATGTTTGTACTATGCTAACATTCTTTATCCAATTTCAAATAGAAATTCTATTTTTCATCCGGTTACACCATTTTTTGTTGGTTATGGGATCACTATTATAATCTTTGATTCCATTATTTATTTGATGATATTAAAAATAATTTCTTGTGAATTCTAAACAATTTTATATTCTAAATATTTTTATATAAACCCTTATATCCCTCAAATAATATTTTTATAAAATCCTTAACATTTATAATTCTTATGAATTTAACAACATAAACATAATGTTTTTCATTTGGTTGAATTATTAAAAAAAATAATTGTATAAAGATATCATTTTATTGAATAATTCCTCATAGGCCAATATATATCAATATGAATATGTATAGGATGTTTGGAAAACATAATCTCACATTTAATTGGATATTTATTTTTCGTTACCATTTTAGAATATATATATAAACATCTTCTTCTCTAGTTTTCAATTTTGGAATATTTTATACATCATCAAATTAAAATATTTTTTCATATTTTTTCATCCAAGATTCCCATGTCTGTAATTACAGATCATTTTTTTCATCTTCATCGCATAGATAAAATGATTTTTCCAGTTCCCCGATCTGAAATAGGATTTCATCTGATTCTTATTCCTCTCAAAATAACATTTCTATATTCTAAAATTATGATTATTCCAGAATATGTTTTGAAAAAAACTTATTTGTTATCATAATAAATGTGAATTACACTTTTTATATCATGATTTATCCCATCATCTAATAAGTAATATTTTGAATTCAATTTAACTACATCAATATCTATTTTTCAAATAAATTTTATTTTTAAGGAACATTCATTCATGATGGTAATAACTCCTCCACCATGTCTTTCATAATCTATTAACATAATAAAATCACCTTTAATGTTTGATGTACAACCACTATCATATTTTCAATAGTTTTATATTTTTATAGACTTAAATGTTCTCTCATTAAAAAAATATGTTTCCACAACTTTCTTCCTTATAGTTTCATTTTATTTTCTATTTTAAAAAACATGTTCAAGAATGATATTAATTCATTTATCAAATAATTAACACGTTTGGTCACATATGTATTAATATCAACCCATTAAATAAAACATATTTGTTTATGTAATTTTTCTAATATCATGAAATTTTACATTTCTAACTTCCTGTTACATAGTAAAATAACTCATTATTCTTTCAAAAATTCTTACGCTCTATTAAAAACATATTCATTAATGAGAAATGTTATTCTAAAAATGGTATGATATGTTCCCATAAATTACATAACACCAATAAAACCCATTAAAATCATTTTTTTCTATAATATAATGATTTATCACTATAATAAGAATTTTAAGGCTCATAAAATCTATGAACATAACTTACCTATTACCGTGTAACAGATTTTTTCTTGGTGTATTTTAATCTTCTATTGATGTGAAAGACTATTCAAATCCTCTCTCATCCCATGATTTCACAACAAATCTTACCACACCAGAAATGTATTAAAAATTAGATGAACATTTTTATCATATTGGATATGTATTTTACCAGATCCATTGAGTGATTTTTCTTTCAACTATAGATGATTCAAATTTCACATCTGATGTATTTCTAATATTTCCATTCAAATTTATTAGATATAATTTCAGCTTCAAGAATACTTCATTTAGACATTTTTACATTATATTTTTTACCGTATAACATCATTATATGTTCTTCAATCATCATTAAATATAGAAAAAATTTTAGTTAATAGGTTCAGATCTTCTGACTATATTCTTATTCAAGATAGATATAATATTTTCAACCTCCATCATCTTTTCCACTATATATTTTTACAATTATGATTTTTTTTCTTGACTGCACTATTTTTATAATGGAATGAAATAACTTTTTACTTGATCTAATACTCTTTGTTAGAATCTTTAGAAACATTTTCTTCTTTCACCTTCCTATGAATCTTTTATTTTCTCATCATTTTCAATTTATGGTCTGAATGTTTTAAATCATTATTCTTTAGAATATTTGTGGCCAGTTTAGTTCCTTTAAAAACTCTTACTCGGTATACTTATCTAGTTTCATGTGAATTTTTTATAATAAATGTTGGATGACATTTATCCTTTAAAACCTTTTCTCCACTTCTCCTATTGAGTGATTTCAATAGAATCAAATTCTTTTTGTACAACATTCATAATGGTAAAATTATTTACAATGTTAGGAAATTCAAAAATAGCCAAAATATTTGAGAGTAAATATACATCAATACATTCCCCATTATCTTTTGTAATTCATTGAAAAAAGATACATTATTTTTCCAATCAATGCATTATCTGATTTGCCTTCAAAATCATATATATCGACATAATCATCATATTGAATTTTCAATATTCTAATTACTTCAAAACAGATTCTATATTTAATCATATTTTAGAACAATATTGAATTTATCATTTCATAATAAAAATGATCTTTATATAGTCCATGAATACATAAATCAACTTTATCTTTTAATGTTGAAATTCTATAATCAAACTTCTTCGAAAAAAATTATAATGATTCTATTAATAATTGTTGAAACATCCATAAAATATCTAAAATCTATAATGTTTTATATAATTTTATCTAATATATTTAAATACTAATCTATTCTATCATCATCTCTCATTATTATGTCTCCAAACATGCTACTCACTATTTGTGGCTTATATTCATTTATATTACTATGCCCTTTAAAAATATATTTAACCATGTCCCAAATGATCATTTCTATTTTTATCCCTATAATAATAAATTATATATTTTTAAAATATACATAAGATTTTAATTTTTAGCATTTCCATCTACTTTAATATTTATTTTTTCAGTAATATTTAAATTCTCATAATTCTCATTGGGTGGAAAAACTATCATAGTAGTTTAAAAAACAACCATGAAAAGACATTGAGGATATGGAATCATACTATTTTCCATCCATATTAATTTTTTCCATAAAATACTAGACATAATAAACTATTGAAAAAATTGATATTTTCCTTGAAATTTATTCAATACGGGAAACATCCCTTTGATCATGAAACCTCACAATTTGGTAAAAAAATTTCATTAATTTGTCATTTTTTATATTTTTTATTTCACTCAACCATGAAAATTGTTTATTTTATATTGAAGTGTTGTATTTGTATTGTATTATAACAAAAAAAATTAATTTATAACTACATGAAACATAATTTTAGGATTCTCCAGATAGTACACTAAGGTTAGCTTTCATTATATGCAATATTGACATTACTTGAGGTCTTGCGTAACACCCATGGAAAATATTAACCAAACAATAATATATTATTAAAATGATATTATTTAGTATTATATGATATAACCAAGATGTTAAATTATCAGTTGTGAATATAATTAACAAAATTATGAAAACATATCGTTTATAGAAATATAAGATGAATTCATAGCTTACTTGTTAATTTGAAATGAATATAAAAAAGATTGAATATAAAGGGAAATGTTTTTATTATTATGTTCAGAACATTTTTTTACCCTATTGAAAAAAATAAATTATAATTAGTGAGTGGAATAAATATAATATATATTTTATATATTCAATGATATATTTTAGATATTCATCTAATGTATTTTATAATCATAAGATAATATCAAGCCTAATTTTATGCTTAAAACCTTTATTTTTATAAGGGTAGTTTTATAGACTTTTGTTGGTGAACCAATTTCTAATATAAATCTTGACTATTATAATGATTTATTAAGCCAAAATAAACTTCTTTATTTCAAATAGAAACACAAGAATAAGGATATTACAACTCTTTGGTATTATTCTGTATGTTTTTATTTTATAATGAATTGTTAAAAATAATGAATTTAAATTCAAAGTTGTCTTTTCACCTAATTTTATTTTAAGATATAATTATATTTAAAATTTGTTTCAAAGAATAATTACATAATATTTTCATCAATTAATCTAATTTAGGCCATTGGAACCTTTTTTAGAGTGAAAAATTATATAAAACATTGCAAGCATTAGGTCATTTTTACTTTAAAAACTCGTACAGTCGTCCAATCAAGGTGATTAATTTTATTTAAATTTTCTTTTCTTGTGTGTTTAGTATCATTATAAATGTATTCAATATTTGGAATCATCAAAATTAATAATTTATAATAGGTTCAACTTATTTTATGACCTAAAATACTAGTGAATATAATTGAAAATAATTACACCAATAAAGGTAAAATTAATATTAACTAATGACTAAACATTTCATTTAATACCCAAAATAACCCAAAACATTGACCAAGATCCATAGGTTGTCCATTATTCTAATATATAATCCATTTTCCTTAATTAGTTCTATAATAAGATCCAAATTACTAGTTATAGACATCTATTTAATTACTTTTTCAAAATATTGTAAGAGTACCACTCCTCTTCCCATATATAAAGGAATCCTCTCCTCCCACTTCTTCACACCTCCAAAAGAACTTAGTGTAGATAATTATCGGCTAAAATATCCTCCCAATTACACTCCCTTACATTTTGTATCCTAGTTTTATTCATAATTTCTACCATGTAAACTTTTTCGTTCAAAGGAAAATCATTTAACTGATCAAGAGTTAACTCCCTCCGTCAAAGTATTTTATTTTTTTAAAATTATCCACTACCTCATCTATTGATATCCCATGATTGTTTTAACACACAATTATATCCAATATACTAATATTTTTATGTTATTTCTTCAACCTAAATATACACACACATCCATGTAAGGGTTAATGAACAAATTATTTATGTGCAAGACAAACTACCTCCTCACTAAACGTTGATTTATCATTTTTCATTACAATTTTCCATGGTGGAAATTATTATGGAAACTCTATTTATATATGTAATTTATTCTATATATTATTTATTTAGTATTTTTAATCCTCTATCCCAACATATCTTTATACATTTCATCTAGTTTAAATTCAATAAATTCATTTGAAAAATTGTGGACTACTGTCCCTCAAAAAGATGTGCTTCATTCAAACACAACAATGAAATTATTAATGATGGTTTTATAGATAATATTATATATATTTGATATAATTATTATAATAGAATAATGATATATAAATACATTAATATTTCATTTATTTAGTTTCGTTTAATATGATAATTAAATTGAAATAATGTTAATGTGTATGTACGTCCTACCGCCATCGTGAAATTTTTAGCTAGTGGGTAATATAATTTAATAATAAAACCATATATTAAATTAGATATAATTTGAATGTCATTAAAATATTTTTAAAAGACATACATTAATTATATAGTAGTTTATAATGAGTATGAGAAGATTCAAGACACAAGTTAAGGGAATTTTATCTATCATTTTATTTATATGAGATACATTCCATGTTTACCACTCATTTAGTTTGTGTGGTGTATATACTACACATAAATGTATTATAATAATATTTTTTCTAAATTTACCTATTATTACATATCCATTCTATGAACTTATTTTCATGTGCTTTATGTTTCATAAGTTACCAACTTGTTAAGGAAGTTTTTTATAAATTTATCTTCTTTGATACACATGACATTTTATGTACTTATTTTTTTATATAAGGTCTGCATACTGCCTTTGACAAGTTAAATCATAAAACTCAATAATTTCATGATTTTTAAGAATAATGTAATATCAAATTATTACCTATGGTGTATGTTTTAATGTTACTATTTGATAAGTGTTCATTGAAACAATCTCATAGCTTTTTGTGATTGTTTTTTATTATGTTTCATTAGTTCAAATCTTATGATCCATCTCTTAAGAACATTGATGAATATTCTTATGCACTAGTTAATCATAATATATTAATATAGTGGCATTATTTTATAATCATTTTAATTTATTATAATTATGACTTTGTTTTTATATAATCCTTACAAAACCCAATATTCACAAGAAATCGGTGCTCCTTCAAAAAAATGTTTTCTAAAATTTGTTTTTAAGTTTATTATAATATTCTAATACTATCATTAATTGATTTTTTTTTAATTTTTCTGTTACCAATTTCTTCAAAGGAATATTATTATCTCTTTTTTAATAATGAAATTTTCTTGCATTTAGAAATATAAAAAAGAATATCTTTTTCACCTTGTACGACATGTACAAATTCACCTGACCCAATTTCTGTGAACATAATATCCATGTATAAAAATCTTTATTTTTTTGAAAATGAATATAAATTTAAATTTCCCAGAAATTATTTTTCCAAATATTTTCATGTTTATTTCATAATATTTCATGTAAAAATGATTTCAAAAACGTTTCATAATTTTATTATAATTTTAAAAAGTAATTTTCAATGAAACTGTTTTTAAATGTTCTTCATAATTTATGTATATATTATTAAATTTTATTTAATGAAATTTATTTGAAAACGTTTTTAAGATTTATTTTAACTATTTCAAATTGATTTCAAATGAAAAAATAAATTTAATTTTTTTGAAGTGCATATTATAGTTTTTCAAGGTAATTGGTTTTGGAAATTAGTTGTGTCTTCTATATATATGTTTTCAATGTGTTTTATATGAAACTTAATTTCAAATAATTTTATACATTAAAAGTCATTTTTCAATGAATATATATTTTCATCAAGACTATTTTTTGAAATATATTTCAATATGATTTTCCATCTAAGATGAAAACCGTTGATGTTACTCATTCCATTCTATGGAATGATCTAAATGTTACATTCATATTCTGTCTCTCAATGTGTAATTGTTAATGTCATTGTATAAATGAAATATTTTTTATCTATCACGGGGTAAATTTTTATGAAATAAATTTTCTTTTATTAATTTTAGGTTTCTGAAATCCATTTCACGTTAACTTATTATAATATTATGGAATTCGTTTCACTTTAATGGGATATGATTTTGATGAAATTATTATGAAAACTATTTTTTTCCATGTTTATTATATGATTGAATTATTTTGATACCCATCTAATTTCCCACGTTATGATAGTATTGTTTATAATTTTTTGGTGAAATTATGTTTAACTTCATTAAAAGATGTGTGGTACCTATATCTCTATACAATACATTGGGTAAATATTTATATCTCACGAGATAGAAAATGATGGATTGATAAATGAAATTAGTTTGTTTTATAGTGATGGAATGAGAAGTGAACTCGATTCAATAATATTGGACTGGAACATGGAGGGAACATAATTCCACAATATTGGGCTAGAAAGGGGTTAGAACCGAGTACAAAAGAGGAATATGTCAGCTATGATGTCATTCATAGTGATGCCTTTACTACTATGGAAATATTTATATATGATTATGTGTCGTCAAAAATTACATGTATTATTCTTATTTTATGAACTTTTTTATTATTCTCATTATTAAATCATTATTAATGTCTTATAAACTTCCATGTTTTATTCATGGTTCATTATCATGATCTTTGATATGTATGAAATGAGATTCTAATATTATGATCACATTCTCATACCTCTTTGTTAATTTTTCTTCTTATATTTATCCATTTTTATACTTAATGAGAATTTCATATCACCTATATTTTTATTTTTTTCCATCCCCACATTATGAAGATTTGTATTAAGTATGATGTGTATATGAAGTTTAAAAGTCAAGTAGAATATTGTGAAAGATACTTTAGTTCACTTATATACTAGTGTTTATATTTCAATTTTTTCAAAGGCATTAATCTAATACGTTATTTGGGAATATTTGTTTGTAATGTGCTATGTATTCATAATGTGTTAATTAATGTCTATGTGTACCAAGATTGTGTCTTAATATATGGTATCCGAGAAATGATTTAATTATCCTTTTGATACTATGATGTGAAAAAATTTAAATATCCCTAGGAATAGTTCTATGTACATGTATGGGGATGAATCTAAGGTGTAATATAAGGATTAGTTAAAATTTTGGAAAATATAAATGAATTTTTGAAAAGGATAGTGTGATTAGTTTCCTAAAAATACATCAATATCTAGAAACTACATGTGGATGTGGCGCTGGCATAGTCCTACCTATATGTAATAGATCTGACAAGATGTCTAGGGCCAAACTGTGCATAATCTGGAATTGAAAATTGGGCCTTATTACAGACCATATTTGACACTCCCATGGGATATGATTTGGGAATTACAAACTATTTATGAAACATATAGAATGATATTGAAAGAGAATGACTATGAAAAACCAAGGATAAACCTAAGGTTTCATATATTATATAAGATAGTGACATGATTTAGGCACCCTATAAGTAATTTTTCAGGATTATATAGTATCCCAATATGAAAAAATGTTTCTCACACCATGTTGTCTTTTTATATTCATTGTAGATAACTAGAATTAATTTGGTTTTTTTTAATTATTTACATCCAGAAAATATGGACATTATGCGAATCGATTTTCCCATTGGGAATATCATAATGTCAATCCGGAAGGTGGTAAAAGTAATGGTTTTCCTGATGATGATGATGAGAGAAAAAACAACATATGAAAGGTAAGCAGTGTTCTTCAAGTATTATTACCTTATATTTATGAATAATGAAAAAAATGAGTTACTTAACCTTTAGGTGTGATTTATATTTCATAATCATATAAATATGTATTAAGTAATATGTTTATGAAACATGTTTAATGGTTTAAGAATAATGATGGACGAATAAAGTATTTATGTTATTGAATTCAATGATTATGATATATGAATAATGAAATATATAAGTAATTTTTTTCATTATGGATTGAAAAGGATATGTCAATAGAGATGAATACATATAAAATTAATTTCATAAAAGGGTGATATTTTTAATAATAAAAAGTATCCCATAAATAATTATTTACATTTAGGTAATGATGTTCGGATAAAGATATGTTGGATATGAATTAGTATATTGGATGGTACATATCACCATGGAATTGATCATTGAGATAGTGGTCAATTTAATAAAGGATTGAGTTTGAAAAATATGGTATTTAAAGAATTTATCTAGTAATCATGGTAATAAATAAGGATTATTGTTAAAAAGGATTAATGGTAATTTAGGTTTTTACCATGTTCTAAGGGAATATAAGATGTGTAGAGACCCGTATCTTGACGTACATTGACATTACATTACTTTTGCGGAATACTTAGTACATAACAAAAACACACACACAAGGATCGTAATAGTTTAGTGTCTTTGGAAACTCGGAATATAATCTTCTAATCGTGGTGAAAGATCTTCAAAATCTCCCATAAAGATCTTCCTTTTTTTTACCTAAAACCTTTCTTTATATCCTGGGGAAAAGAAAACATAAAAGGGTGAGCTCAAATGCTCAGTAAGGGTATACAAAAGAAATAAAAATCATATCATATCTTTTTGAAAATCATAACCTGCAAAAGAGATCATAATATCTTAACATGGAACAAATCATAGAAGTGAAAATGAGATCACCATAATCATAACATGAAACTTGAAACTTTGTGGCATGCACACATAATCATGGAAAATCATTTCTTGTTAGTCATGACTCATTGACAAGACTATCTTAGTGGACAAAGTCCCTTTCTGAATCGAGTAACCCTCGTTTCAGTCCTGTTTCACTGAACCGCTATAACCTACCGTTCCAGCCCTGTCTATCTCATGAGATATAAAATCTTTACCCAATGCATTGGAGGGAGATATAGGTCCCACCCATCTTATAATGAATCCTTTCTTATGTGTGCCACATAATCATAAAACATACATCATCGCATAACACATGTAACAAAAATGGGATTCTTGAAACATCATGACATCATAAATCAATTCATATAAGATAAAGGAATTCATAAAAATAATTCCATCACAACATGATAAAATCAATGTAATAATAGGTATAAAAACAGAACCCTTTATAATCTTATATGGAAAATAATTTTGATAAAACACTTGAACTCCATTATTGAGGAAAATATCCTTTCTTCTTCAAAAACATTTTTCCTTTCATAACGTGTCATATAACATTAAAATAAAAGAAGTTGATTAAAAATAAACTTGAAAACTTGTAAAGTAAGCTTCTTGGAAATAATGTTTTAAAAATCCATTCATGCCGTATAAGTTAAAAAAACATTCTTCGCACTTTTGTCGGAAAAGTCAAAAAGTACCTCGTACAAAAACGACAAAAGATTCCTTTCATTTCTTTTACTAAAAACTCACCAAAGGGTAAAAATGGATTTAAAAAATTGTAGGTGGATCGAAATAATATTACATATTGATGAAACATGGATGTGGATGATAAAATACACTCCAGTAAATACTTACGAATAAACAATCTCGGATAAAAATGAGATTGTGATATTTCCCTTACCTTATGTCCGACTTGCTTTGTAAGTGTCCGAACCTCCTGTATAATGATTTAAATCATGTTATTGACTTATTCCAGAATCATATTCATTGTTATTATATCATATATGGTTCACTTATGACATTATATTACCCGTTCTTTTGTAAATTCCATGTTAAAGAAGCGTTTTGGGTAAAATCGTTTCATTTATCGTAGGTGTTTTGACTTGTTGTTCTTGACATCATTATTACTTATATCATGATCTACTTACTTCCAGAATATAAAATATGATTTATATATCATATATATTCAGTATATATATATATAATAGATAGATAAATAAAATGAAAAACACCGTTCATGGAGACGGTAGTCCGTACGTACGCATGAACGTTGTTTTACTTTCCTTATTGTCTTGAAATGGAAGTAAGTAGATGACGTACATATATATATATATACATAAATCCAGTAACTTTATAATGTCATATATTTCATTATTATTTCTTATATATACTTTATAATCATTCTTAAATGGTTAACATGGAGAATGAATCTCATCGCGTCGTGGAGACGGTAGTCCGTACGTACGCACGAGCGATGATATCATTTCCATAAATATTGAACTGAATTGGAGTGGATTATACAATATATCAGAATCAATATTATGTTGTAATAACTATGTATAGTTATTCTTTACACCATTATACCCATCCATGTAAGGTGGTGGTGGAAAATAGATTACACCACGGCGTGGAGATGGTATTCTGTACGTACGCACGGGCGGTGATTTCTTTTTCCGTAGGATGAATAGATGGTGAAATAGGGTTGTTTCATACTTATAATAACATATCAGTATATGAGTGATACTGATGTTATTACTTCATAATGAAACAACCTAAGAAGAAGAAGTGGAAGAAAAAATAAAGATGAAAGAATTGGTAACGGTAATTACCTCTTCTTTGAAGCGCCTCTTTGAGACCTCCTCTTAGGGCACTAAAATTGGTCTTTGAGGAAGACCAGAACCTCTAGGATGTTTCTAGGGAAGTGGAGAAGAGATTTTGCAGGGGTTGGCCGAGCTTGGGTGCTCAAATTGGTGTGAGGAGAAGGGGGAGGAGGTACCCTTTTATAAGGGAGGAGAGGGGCACCTTAGGAATATCTCAAAATATTATTTTATATTAAAGTCAAAATCGGTTAATAATGGTCCCAAAGGGTCTTATTTCGAATCTAAAGTGGGTATCGGTCGAAATCCTATCAACCAATAAGATTTAGACAAGTTTAGGGTATTATTTTAACCTTATCAATTAGATTTAACTCTAAGTTAAATAATTTAACTTTTACCGTGTCTTTTTGTTTTCTTTCACTATATGGTTAATACACTTACTATAACATTCCAAACGAACCCCAAATTGTTTATTATTAATATATATATATCCTTATCTAAGTCATTTGGCCGAACCTTAGATTTTTAGGAATAAAATAACAATTAATAATATAATATTTGATTTAAAAACTATTTTGTGTCAATTTTGACACTATTTGATATATGATTTTTGTGAAAGTCATAAAAGAATTATATGTTCTAACCACGTTGATTAAATCAACCCTAATATATCATAGTAACCTAGAAAATTAGTGGAATTCATAAAAAGTCTCAAATTACATTCATTTGAGAATTTATAACATCAATTATGTTAATATTTCCTTAAAAGGGTAATTACTGCATCATCGTTGTGTCATAAATAAATTAATTTATTTAAAGTCTAAAAAATTATAAATAAAATATCATTATGTATGAAATCTTTTTAGCTTTCTAATTAATATTTATAGTCGAATTTATCTTATGTATAACCCCATATTAAAAATGTTTTAGTTATTAAACATTGATTTTAACTATTTTAACCCTTCTTTAAATAAATTAATAATAAATGTCCTAATCTAATCCAAGTGGGCCTAAATGATAATATTTTACACTTAAGGTTGTTTTTGGTCGAGATACACTTGTCCAATAGAATTAGGACATGTGTTAGGGTAATATTAATATCATTCTTACCCTTAATTACCCTATTTACTTTTAACCGTGGTAAATAAAAGTAAAAAGTTACTATTCACCAAAAATTATTTTCATCTCATTGAACCACATTTTACTTACTGACATCAACCGTGTCTCTCGGATTTTTGAAATTCCATTCACAGAAGCGGTAAAATTAAGTTTTATGAAAAATTCAGTTTTTTTAACTACCACTTAATAGTTTCACTATTCATCAAAAATTGATGTTTTTCATAACAATGCCAAGATTTCATCCTAAGCTATATTTCATATTACGAATTCAAAAATGAAGTCTATTTTACCAAATTAATAACATAGAAGTTGCATTAATTAATTTTATAATTAAATCCCGCTGTTAAAACAAATAGCGTGTTTTTAAGAAACAATATCTATCAAAAGATTGACACCTGATTATGTCCGGTTTAAATGTGAAATTACAAAAAATGACCAACATTGTATTAAATTGTAAAAATATATTCTAAATATACTTTAAAACCA
Source organism: Viscum album (assembly GCA_963277665.1). Classification (NCBI taxonomy): domain Eukaryota; kingdom Viridiplantae; phylum Streptophyta; class Magnoliopsida; order Santalales; family Viscaceae; genus Viscum; species Viscum album. Next base: position 1,745,996,465 of record OY728125.1, on the reverse strand, counting down.
CTCAAATTAATAATTTATCACTATTAATTATTTCGATTAAAAAAGTTGTTTTTAATTATAATTTAGTAATTTTCACTATTCATCAGAATATGAAAGTTATCCGAAAGTACCAAAATTTCACCTTAGGCTAAATTTGATACTGCGAATCCAAAAATGAAGTCCATTTTGAGAGCTAAAATTTCTAAAATTTTAAAAGGTGGTTATTACTATTCAAAACGGCTAGTTATAATAATATTTTAATAGTATATCGTTGTTTAGTGAAACTCAGTATTGCGTACTACACACGCTATCGAGGAAGGTTGCGATTGCGTGTAATGCAAGGCAAGTCAAAGATGCGTGTTATGCAAGCTCCTTTTGGTGTAGCGTACAACACAAGACATTAATAAAATTAACAAGAATATTTTTCATAAAATCTCGGGCTGTTACATTCTACCCCCCTTAAAATGAATTTCGCCCTCGAAATTCGTCGGGGTTATAAATGGTTTACTATTCGAAAGTTTATTTAATAGAAACCCACATCGTAAAAAGGAATAACAAAACCAATCTTTAAAAACAAAAGTATGAAACCTAACGGTTACCCAAATAAACTAATCACTGGGTTTCCACATAGGTGAAAATATGGATATGGAAGAAAAATCTAACCATCATGTTCTGATGGAGAGTGGTAGAGAACATGGATATGGAAACGCCAGTAATCACAAAGCCATAAATTTGTGACGATCTAAGGTACCATCTGATTCATCATATATAAGATCACTAGGACAACATTTTTGGTTTTCAAGATCGTTTCCCTAAAGTTAAAGAATTTAAATTAGAATAAATACTTACTTTATTTTGGTACAATCTCACTGTTGTTTTTGCCTTTAACAATTTCCACTTCATCTCTTAAATAAATGAAGTTGAATTTGTTATTCGTGAAGTGTTAGAAGATCATGTGATAGAATGACGGGTCATTCCATCTGTCTCAAACAAAAGGTTAGCAAAAAAGATTATATACATAAGTCGATCTATAGTGAGATTAATCATATATGGTTCCTAAAATAGACTTATACATCATATTTCATATAGCTTAATATAATAAAACTAGTTTCTACTAAACAGGGACTTCCTGTAGGCCAGCGGTAGGCGATAAAGGCCAGTCGCACTTCGGTTGTGGGTTCGATTCCCACATCATTGTCCGACACGATGGGCTGTCGCCCGTCCTGCAGGTTGTCCTTTTTCATAAACTATATTACTATAACATCCCATCAATAATATCGAGAAAAATTCTATCCTTAAACAATACTAACTTATGTCCAACATATTCCATTCCATTCTTTAGGCTTATCCATAATACTGCAGTCCACTCTCATAACATAGTGAAAACGATTACCAGAGATTTAACACCATCGTCAAACCCCATATATCATAAGATATGTTTTGTTGGTCACATTCCAAACATTCAAAGTCCTTAATCATGTATTCTCTTGAATACCTTAGTGAAAACATGAATGCAGTTTAAAGTTAACACTTTCCACATACCAAAATCCTCAAAATTCTATATACTCAAACCATGATATCACTTAGTCCTTATATCAATCATGAGCTAATGAATACTGTTAAACATTTCATTTTCTCGTTTTCCCTTCATTATGCGCATAATATCTCAATCACTTTGAATACCACATTAGACCAATACATAAATATTCCAATATTCCAGGATACAACATTATTTTGGAATCCCATTACATAAAAACTTAATCATTCCACCACATCGTTGTCATATTCAACATTTCCAATAGTGATCGCATGTGACTTCCCTTTGTCCTTTGCCTTAAGCGGTTGCTCATGTCGATCATCACTAACCCTTGGATTAGGGCATTTATTGGCATAATGTCCCATCTCCTTGCACTTGAAGCATTAAAGTGTTGGTTGTGCGTTCTCTGCAGTGTTTGCTTTATTCACTTCATTAGAATCCCTTTTTCCATTACTTCGACACTCAGCTGCTCGATGACCTTCTTTTCCACACTTAAAACATTTTCTAGTCCCTTTTAGACAATCTCCACCATTCTTCTTTCCACACATTGTGCATAAGGAAACATTCATCTTCTTCTCACCATTATTCTGAGATTTCTCCTTGAACTCCATCTTTCGTTTCTTGTCAAAACCATGAGATGGATATGTAACACCAACTTCCATTTCTACTTTGATAGCACAACGCACAATTTCTTCATAGCTACTGAAGTCTCTTATAGCTAATTCCCTTCGAAGACTTGGTTTTAAGCCACTGAAAAATCGATCAACTTTACTTTCAGCTTGGATGATAATGCCAGATGCATACCTTGCAAGTCTTGTAAAATTCGCTTCGTATATACCAACAGATTCATCATCCTTTTGCTTTAGTTCAAGAAACTCCTTCTCCATCTTCGTTCGAAGAATACGAGGGACGTACTTACTGAAAAACAAGTTCTTGAACTCGTCCCATTCCATGGAATCAATTTCATCTCTTTGCCTCGTATTCTTGATAAGATTCCACCATTGATCAGCTTCACCTTCCAAACGATATACTGCTAAGATGACTTTATCATGTTCAGAACATTGAAGAACTGAAAATATCTTTTTAGTAGTACTAATCCATTGTTCAGCAACTAATGGATCAGTAGACCCACTGAAAGAAGGCGGACGCTGCCTCATGAAGGATTCAACAGAATGTTGCTCCTTCCTTTGCTCGTTTGGAAGTCCTGCATGATTCATAGCTTGAGAAAGTTGTGTGAGCATGGCTACAAGATTTTGCATTCCAGCTCCCATATCGTTTGGTTGCTCAGGGGGACAATCATTGCATTGTCCATTGCATTGATCAACACGGTTCCTTCGGGTTCCAGCCATCGTCTAAAACCCCAAAAGAATAGTGTGAGAGGAAAAAATCATGCTAGGTAAAACAACATAATAAAGGGGTAGTGCCCTCAATATCTAACATCTTAGGTTAAATTCTAAGATCGTTAGAGAAATTCTAGGACTATAACCTATACGTATACTTAACCTTAGAGACATCCCTATACATACCTTAGAAATATCTCTAGGGATCTGACTAACGTTTTCGCATCCTAGTTTCCAAAGGTTGACTAAACCTTTCCTCTGATACCAACTGTAGAGACCCGTATCTTGACGTACATTGACATTACATTACTTTTTCGGAATACTTAGTACATAACAAAAACACACACACAAGGATCGTAATAGTTTAGTGTCTTTGGAAACTCGGAATATAATCTTCTAATCGTGGTGAAAGATCTTCAAAATCTCCCATAAAGATCTTCCTTTTTTTTACCTAAAACCTTTCTTTATATCCTGGGGAAAAGAAAACATAAAAGGGTGAGCTAAAATGCTCAGTAAGGGTATACAAAAGAAATAAAAATCATATCATATCTTTTTGAAAATCATAACCTGCAAAAGAGATCATAATATCTTAACATGGAACAAATCATAGAAGTGAAAATGAGATCACCATAATCATAACATGAAACTTGAAACTTTGTGTCATGCACACATAATCATGGAAAATCATTTCTTGTTAGTCATGACTCATTGCCAAGACTATCTTAGTGGACAAAGTCCCTTTCTGAATCGAGTAACCCTCGTTTCAGTCCTGTTTCACTGAACCGGTATAACCTACCGTTCCAGCCCTGTCTATCTCATGAGATATAAAATCATTACCCAATGAATTGGAGGGAGATATAGGTCCCACCCATCTTATAATGAATCCTTTCTTATGTGTGCCACATAATCATAAAACATACATCATCGCATAACACATGTAACAAAAATGGGATTCTTGAAACATCATGACATCATAAATCAATTCATATAAGATAAAGGAATTCATAAAAATAATTCCATCACAACATGATCAAATCAATGTAATAATAGGGATAAAAACAGAACCCTTTATAATCTTAGATGGAAAATAATTTTGATAAAACACTTGAACTCCATTCTTGAGGAAAATATCCTTTCTTCTTCAAAAACATTTTTCCTTTCATAACGTGTCATATAACATTAAAATAAAAGAAGCTGATTAAAAATAAACTTGAAAACTTGTAAAGGAAGCTTCTTGGAAATAATGTTTTAAAAATCCATTCATGCCGTATAAGTTAAAAAAAACATTCTTCGCACTTTTGTCGGAAAAGTCAAAAAGTACCTCGTACAAAAACGACAAAAGATTCCTTTCATTTCTTTTACTAAAAACTCACCAAAGGGTAAAAATGGATTTAAAAAATTGTAGGTGGATCTAAATAATATTACATATTGATGAAACATGGATGTGGATGATAAAATACACCCCAGTAAATACTTACGAATAAACAATCTCGGATAAAAATGAGATTGTGATATTTCCCTTACCTTATGTCTGACTTGCTTTGTAAGTGTCCGAACCTCCTGTATAATGATTTAAATCATGTTATTGACTTATTCCAGAATCATATTCATTGTTATTATATCATATATGGTTCACTTATGACATTATATTACCCGTTCTTTTGTAAATTCCATGTTAAAGAAGCGTTTTGGGTAAAATCGTTTCATTTATCGTAGGTGTTTTGACTTGTTGTTCTTGACATCATTATTACTTATATCATGATCTACTTACTTCCAGAATATAAAATATGATTTATATATCATATATATTCAGTATATATATATATATAATAGATAGATAAATAAAATGAAAAACACCGTTCATGGAGATGGTAGTCCGTACGTATGCATGAACGCTGTTTTACTTTCCTTATTGTCTTGAAATGGAAGTAAGTAGATGACATACATATATATATATATATACATAAATCCAGTAACTTTATAATGTCATTTATTTCATTATTATTTCTTATATATACTTTATAATCATTCTTAAATGGTTAACATGGAGAATGAATCTCATCGCGTCGTGGAGACGGTAGTCCGTACGTACGCACGAGCGATGATATCATTTCCATAAATATTGAACTGAATTGGAGTGGATTATACAATATATCAGAATCAATATTATGTTGTAATAACTATGTATAGTTATTCTTTACACCATTATACCCATCCATGTAAGGTGGTGGTGGAAAATAGATTACACCACGGCGTGGAGACGGTATTCCGTACGTACGCACGCGCGGTGATTTCTTTTTCCGTAGGATGGATAGATGGTGAAATAGGGTTGTTTCATACTTATAATAACATATCAGTATATGAGTGATACTGATGTTATTACTTCATAATGAAACAACCTAAGAAGAAGAAGTGGAAGAAGAAATAAAGATGAAAGAATTGGTAACAGTAATTACCTCTTCTTTGAAGCGCCTCTTTGAGACCTCCTCTTAGGGCACTAAAATTGGTCTTTGAGGAAGACCAGAACCTCTAGGATGTTTCTAGGGAAGTGGAGAAGAGATTTTGGCAGGGGTTGGCGGAGCTTGGGTGCTCAAATTGGTGTGAGGAGAAGGGGGAGGAGGTACCCTTTTATAAGGGAGGAGAGGGGCACCTTAGGAATATCTCAAAATATTATTTTATATTAATGTAAAAATCGGTTAATAATGGTTCCAAAGGGTCTTATTTCGAAGCTAAAGTGGGTATGGGTCGAAAGCCTATCAACCAATAAGATTTAGACAAGTTTAGGGTATTATTTTAACCTTATCAATTAGATTTAACTCTAAGTTAAATAATTTAACTTTTACCGTGTCTTTTTGTTTTCTTTCACTATATGGTTAATACACTTACTATAACAAGCCAAACGAACCCCAAATTGTTTATTATTAATATATATATCCTTATCTAATTCATTTGGCCGAACCTTAGATTTTTAGGAATAAAATAACAATTAATAATATAATATTTTATTTAAAAACTATTTTGTGTCAATTTTGACACTATTTGATATATGATTTTTGTGAAAGTCATAAAAGAATTATATGTTCGAACCAAGTTGATTAAATCAACACTAATATATCATAGTAACCTAAAAAATTAGTGGAATTCATAAAATGTCTCAAATTACATTCATTTTAGCATTTATAACATCAATTATGTTAATATTTCCTTAAAAGGGTAATTACTCCATCATCGTTGTGTCATAAATAAATTAATTTATTTAAAGTCTTAAAAATTATAAATAAAATATCATTATGTAGGAAAGCTTTTTATATTTCTAATTAATATTTATAGTCGAATTTATCTTATGTATAACCCCATATTAAAAATGTTTTAGTTATTAAACTTTGATTTTAACTATTTTAACCCTTCTTTAAATAAATTAATAATAAATGTCCTAATCTAATCCAAGTGGGCCTAAATGATAATATTTTATACTTAAGGTTGTTTTTGGTCGAGATACACTTGTCCAATAGAATTAGGACATGTGTTAGGGTAATATTAAAATCATTCTTACCCTTAATTACCCTATTTACTTTTAACCGTGGTAAATAAAAGTAAAAAGTTACTATTCACCAAAAATTATTTTCATCTCATTGAACCTCATTTTACTTACTGACATCAACCGTGTCTCTCGGATTTTTGAAATTCCATTCACAGAAGCGGTAAAATTAAGTTTTATGAAAAATTCAGTTTTTTTAACTACCACTTAGTAGTTTCACTATTCATCAAAAATTGATGTTTTTCAGAACAATGCCAAAATTTCATCCTAAGCTATATTTCATATTACGAATTCAAAAATGAAGTCTATTTTACCAAATTCATAACATAGAAGTTGCATTAATTAATTTTATAATTAAATCCCGCTGTTAAAACAAATAGCGTGTTTTTAAGAAACAATATCTATCAAAAGATTGACACCTGATTATGTCCGGTTTAAATGTGAAATTACAAACAATGACCAACATTGTATTAAATTGTAAAAATATATTCTAAATATACTTTAAAACCACTCAAAATTAATAATTTATCACTATTAATTATTTCGATTAAAAAAGTTGTTTTTAATTATAATTTAGTAATTTTCACTATTCATCAGAATATGAAAGTTATCCGAAAGTACCAAAATTTCACCTTATGCTAAATTTGATACTACGAATCCAAAAATGAAGTCCATTTTGAGAGATAAAATTTCTAAAATTTTAAAAGGTGGTTATTACTATTCATAACGGCTAGTTATAATAATATTTTAATAGCATATCGTTGTTTAGTGAAACTCAGTATTGCGTACTACACACGCTATCGAGGAAGGTTGTGATTGCGTGTAATGCAAGGCAAGTCAAATATGCGTGTTGTGCAAGCTCCTTTTGGTGTAGCGTACAACACAAGACATTAATAAAATTAAAAAGAATATTTTTCATAAAATCTCGGGCTGTTACAAGATGAGTGCATTTACATCTTTGGAGTGTGACAACCAAGTGATAATTATATATATAGGGGGTCAATATTAATTTGATTACATGAAAATACCTATATTTTTTTGATTTTCCTATTTTGAATGGGTTATAATTTCAACACTTTATAGGGAGATTGTGTAAAAATTTGATTTATGTTTTTGATATTAAATTTTTATCTCACAACAAGATGATTTTTTTATATTGGATGACATGTTCTAACAACATTTTATTGATGATAACAAATGAAAAATGGGAATTCATATTCTATATCTCATGATCTATTATTACATCAGGAATGAAAAATTCAAATTACTTTTTGGAGAATGAGGTGAAGTGGATCAAAGAACAAAATTGGGTGAGGTTTTCTTAAAATCGTGAAAGTATATCATTACATGAAATTATTCAACATGATGAAAATTTACCAAAGAAAATGATATCCTAGACCATTATTTTTGATTAATCATATGGCCCATTAAGTCATCACATATTTATGGGTTTTTTATTATAAACGTCCTCCTAACCATGTTTTTCATCACTCTCTATCAGAAGATGATAGTTATATTTATCTTAAATATCCATTTTTTCAATACCCACCTATGTTCTCATATATAGAAACCTATTTTTATGTTTATTTGGTTAAACTTAATGGTTCCAACTTATCATTTTTAAGGATGTTTTCCAATTCATGTTTATGATGTGGGTTTATATGTATGAAGAATTCAAGTACTAAAACTTTGATAAACTAGATGAATTTTAAGGGATAAATTCATTTAAGGGGGTATACTAAATCACACCAAGATTTTGTGAGTAAATATTTTCAAATTAGTTCTATCTTTTTGATTTTTCACATTTCACACGACCCCGAAAATTGATTATTTTATAATAATGTTCTATGATTGGAATTCATTTTTGTGGAACAAAAATTTAATCTTTCAGTAAAACAAATATAAATATACATTTATATATACAGAACACGATGTTAGCTTATGATATATGTAATAATGACTTTCCTTGATGGATTGTGTAACACACAACATCGTGATTTATAAAAAAATAATATATTATTAAAATGTTATTATTTAAAATAATAAGATATTAAATAGACGTTACATTAGAAGTTATGAAAACTATTCAGTAATTTCTACAAATATTTGTTTTATGAAAATATAATATGATTTCATAGGTTAAAAGTTAATAACAAATGAATATGAAAACTGATTAAGTATAAACAGATTTATTACTATTTATTAGTCGCAAATATATTCTATCATATTACATTAAAATAATTATAATTAGTGAACTATTTTTAGTTATTATATAGGTTATATATGTGATAAAATATTTTTTATTTTTATCCAATAGATTTTATAAACATATGATATGAAAAAACCCAATTTTAGGTTTAAAAACCATTATTTTTATGAAGGTATTTTTGACAACTTTTAACTGGGGACCCATTTTAAATATTTTTTTTTGGAAATTTGAAATATTTAATAAATCATAATAAACATCATATTCTAAATAGACACATTAATATTAGGTTATGATAATTTTTTGTATTTATGGTAAAGTTAAATATTATAATATATAGATAAAAATAATGATTTTTATCTGCAATTTTTTTCTGAATTTTTTATAATGTAAAATTATATTTTAAATTGGTTTAATAGTTTGTGTTTATAGTATTTATATTTATTTACCCAATTTAGGACCTTAGAACCAATATCTCAATGAAATTTATAAAAAACATAGCAAACATTTGCTAATTATTACATAAAAACACGCATTGTCGTCCGGACAACGAGTATAATTTTAAATTAATTTTTCCCAATTATGTGTTTGGAATTTCCTAAAATTGATTCCCTATTCTGTATAATAATATTATATAATTTATTACAAGGTCATGTTAGTCTCATAAAAATAAAATTGGTGAATTTAATGAAAAATACTTACGACGATTAAGGAAAAATTAAGATAAACTAAGGATTAAACAATAAATTTAAGATAAAAAATGACAAAGTAACTTGTTTGAGATCCATATTATAGACATAATTTTATCTTATCATCCCTTTTATCTAATTTGTTACATTATATTATGAACGTGAAATTTGAAAAATGTGTTTTTAATTCAATTAAAAAAAATATTTCAATCGTTCTACTCCTCATCCATAATAAAAGGGAATCATATCCTCCCATATAATCACACCTATAATACCACATAGTTTCACCCAATATCTACCAAAATATCTTACATAAGACACAAAATTTTATATTGATGCTTCCATTTTGGAAGAATGGCTACCAAGGAAGCATTGGACTTAGTAAGTGACGGGTAGAGCCCGTTACAACTCCTTGATGCATCGGTAGGTCTCAGGAGACAAACTAGTGTCTGGGAAAAAGGCCTTAAAAATTCTTATTTGTAGTCTTGTAACAAGGACTTGACTATGTGGTAATGATGTCTGACATTATGCATTCCATAATTTTGAAAGTTTCCATTGATATTGAATGTGATTATTCGACTAGTAGAATAACCATGTGAATAAGTAAATATGATTATTTTATTTTATATTTTCTATATTATGTTGATTTTCATGTCTAAAAGGCTTTTGTTTTAGTCTTATACATTGAATTAAATGTTTATTCTTATTTATGAGAGTTTCGTATATATTTTTATCCTTACTGATCATCTGAGATCACCCCTTTCTATATTTTATTTTTCCCAAGATACGATGAAGTATATTATGACCGACCTATAGGGATAGTCTAAGGGATATGAGTGTCACCTATGGAGACTATGTTGTTTTAGTTTTTCATTTTATAATCCAGTGAAAATCCTGTGAATGTATCTAGTGTTTCCAAGGCTACTAAACTGATCTGTCTTTCGGGACATGATTCCTTGTATCATGCCAATGTTATGTAATAATGCATAGACTCTAGGTAAATAGGGTTGGAGCATTAAAATTTTTATAAGATATAAATGATATTTATGATTTATTTTTTTCCTTTTTAATTATTATATAACATATATCTTCCTTCTTTCCAATTTTTGGCAGTACGATACCTTCAGTTGTGGATGTGTGGACTACTATATCCTCAAAGCAATGCGATTCATTCACACATTACATGGAATGTATTAAGGATTGGTTTATTAAAAATATGTTATATTTATGAAATTTTAAATTATAATTTAAATAATATATATATATTTATTATATAGTTTTCATTATCTAAATATATCGTTATAAAACAAAAAAAGATCATGCATACCCACAACCTACCATCTCCGTGAATGGTGTATTTTATTTCATATTTATATATTTTATATATTATTATAAATACTAATATAATTAATATATTTTATAATTATATCTATTTTTTACATTCTTAGAATATATAAATACTAATCTAAGTAAGAGTATCATGAATAACAATTCAAAACATATACGAAATACAAAGCGGTTCTTACCCGAAACGCAACCATAACATTGAGTTGATATTAAATTATTAAAATAAAGTCATAATATAATAATATATGATATGAAATATAATTATATGGTTATTTATTAGATTTATAATAACCTTTTATTTATTATACATGAGTTTTGAATGAGTATGAAGAATATCAATACTTAAGGTAATGGTTTTCTCATCTAAATTTTATTTCTGTGAGATATACGCTATATTAACCACTTATTATTATTTTGTGATGTATATTTGGACCTAGGAATGTTATATATTGAATTTAATTTTTTTAATAAAATTAAGAGTTTCAATTGATGTTATTATTTCATGTATCTCATGATTCAAATGTTACTCAATTAGTAAGGGGATTTATAGTCTCACTTTTATTTCTGTAAGACTTATACCTTATTAACCACTTGTTTATTTTTTAGCGTATATATAGTTACCATGAATGTATTGTATTATTATTTTACCTAAATTTATTTTTATTTACATATCAATTTTATGTTTTGTCTTTTATGGGTTCATGATTCAAAATTCACTCATCCAGTTATGTACTTTGGTCTCAAATTTCCTTCATTGAGACACATTTTATATTATGCACCTTTACACTTTTACGAGGTGTATATGAAACCTTTGGAATATTATATCAAGAATATAATTATTCTTAAGATTTTTTTTATTCATTTAATTAAATTATTTTATGTGGATTATGATTTAATGTTAGTATAGTGGTATGCATTTATTTATTCAATAACATCATTTATTAGGATTGATTACTATTATGCTTCCATCAATGAAATATTATGATCCATATCTAAATATAACTAATGAATTTTCTTAACCTATGGTTATTAATTTATATTCATACAACAGTACTATCTTTACACTATTTTGTGCTTATTATAATTATGAAAAAGTTTTTTTGTGAAAATAAAACATTATTTATCTTTGATAAGAAATATATTTTATTCAAAAACCATGTTTTATAAAAATGTTTTCAAATTATTTTATAAATGATATTTTATGTTGATTTTAAAAGAGAAGGATTTAATTAATATTCAAATCATCCTTTATATGTTTCAAATCACATTTTAAACAAAAATGTTTTGAAAAATGTTTTATGTTTAATATTTTTTTAAATGATTTTCAATGATTACATTATAATATTAAATGTTACATTAAAATAAAAATGTTTTAATTTTTTTTAATGTTTCAAAAAGGGGTTCTAATAGATGAAAGGATAAGTTATTGAAGAAATATTATAAATGAACCTTTAAAATTTCTTTTTAATAAAAGATTAAATACTTTGATATAGTTTATTATTTTTATGGATATGATCCAAGGACACCATTGTAATTCTTTCTCAGAATGGTTTATGATTATGAATAAAAGATTCATATAAGACTTGTTTCTATTCCATGGGTTATACAATGATAAAAATCATATGAAAATTAGTACCTTTCACTTGTTATTATATGATAAAATGATTATGAAACCTACTTCTTTCCAATAGGTTGTGATAGGATAAAGGGTTTATATTACCCATTTCATTTCATGGGTTATAAGATTAAAACTTTTTATGATATTTTGGAAGACATATGTTTGATTATTATGTGATGAGTGAGACCTATATATACATCCAATTCATTAGGTAAAGAGTCATATATCATGCGATATAAATGGGAAACAAGTTACTGGGATTGATCAAAAATGAATTCCATAGAGGGGAATAGGTCTGTCCTGATCCATATTGGGAAATATGTATGTACTGATCCATAATTAGAAATAGGTGCATCCTAATCCATAATGGGATATTGGTGTGTCTTGATTCATAATGGGGAATTGGTGTGTCTAGATTCACAATGGGAAATAAGTTTATTCTGATCTAGTATGGGAAATAAGTGGGTCTTGATCCACTATATCGACAGTGTTGGTAGTTAAAGTTGACACAGGAAATGGTTTTCTATATTTATGATAGTGAAAAACTATTATGACACGATCTTATGATTTATGATTGATTTATGATTATTTTTCATCATTATGAGTCATGACTTATGAACTTCCAATATTTATTCCATGAATCTTGAGTATGTTCTTTGATATGTAGGGTATGATATTATAATATTATTATTATGTTAGCATACCCTTATGTTCTTGATTAGGCCTACATATCTCTTTTTTATACCCTTAATGAGCATTTAAGGTCACCTTTTCTTATTTTTCCTTTCCCAATGTTATGGTGAATTGTTTTAAGCAGGAGTACTAAAGAGGAAGATATTTATGGGATAATTTGGATATATTTCACTAAATTATATGATATGATGTTTCATATTTCAAAAGACACAAAATTAATATAGTACATGTGCATGTATTTTTTTAATGTGATGAATATTAGTCTAAAATTATTCTATATTAATGTATCTTAAGCTTGGGTTTCCATAGTTTGTATGAATGTAACAATTATTTCAACCCTTGGAAATTAGGATGAAAAAACATTAGTGATATAACCAGGGATAAATATAAAGATATTTAGAGGGATGTATCTTAGGACAGGACTAAGGTTTCATTGATTTAAAAATAGGTGTCATGATTTGGGCATCCTATAAGTAATTTTTTAAGATTATTTGGTTTTCTCCTCTGAAAATTTTTGCTCACACCATGCTTTATAGTCTTAGTCAATAGCGGGAACTAGAAGGAACTCAGTTCCAGTTGAATTATTTTGATGTGGAAATGGATGGTCATTAAAAAACATGATTTCCAAAGTTGAAATCTAATGATTATAATCAAGAAGGTGGTATGAGTATTGGTTATACTTTGGATGATATGGAGATAGTAAACAACATGTGAATGGTATGGGATGATATAACATCATTGTTTGCAATAAACATAATAATCATTAGTGTATTGAGTTTGAGGATCCTTAATACTTGATTCATGTTTCATCTTCTTAGAAATGGGTATTAAGGAATAAAATGATGAAACATGAGTAATAGTGTATGAATAATGTTTGACGATTATAGTTTTTATGTTTTGGAATTCATATATAATGTAATATAAATCATGAAATATATATTTATTTTTAGTATAAGTTTTTCATTAAGGTTTTATCAGGATTTTTTGAATGGCGATGATTAATTAAAAAAGTGATTTAATGAATTTTGATACTTTTATAAAGGTAATTTGACTATTAATGTGTTCCTACTGTGAAGAAAATTTTGTTTAGCTTGGATAAAGTGATGATTTATATGGATAATATAAATTGTATAGAAATGATTACCATGTAAACGATAATTTATTTATTATAAAAGTGGTCTATGTTATCATGGATTTAGTTTATAGATTTTTTAATTTAATTAATAATTCCAATAATATTTTGAATAGGGAAGCATGCATATTTTCAATAAGGATTTATGGTAATTCAAGTTTTTACCTGGCTTCCAGAGAATACATGATTATGGTATTTACATATTTGGTATATGAAAAGCAATATATACTTTATGATATATGGTGTATCAATGCTAAGGTGATTTTGATAAACCTATTGATCATATTTCAAATGTTTTTTATTATCATAGTTTTGAATGGTTTGTGGGTTAACAATTTATGGAATTGGTAAAGTTAGACTTATGATGTGTTTTTAGAGATTAAAATATTATACCACCATATGATGAATTAAAAATATTGGACAACCTATTCTTATATTTTTAATTATATAATTATAACTAAATATATATTAAATGAATTATAATTATATATATGGATCTTTTTGATCCATTAGTACTTCCATCATAACAAATTCATCTTCATTATTGGAGTAAGAGATGAAGTGGAAATTGGTCAAGAAAAGACCAAAGGGTGATATTGTGCATATAAAGTGGAATTAAATCAAGTAAGTATATATCCTTGTGAGAATTCATCAAATATTAGAAAAGGATATTTGGAATTTTTTTCCTAGTACCTTAATTTTAGATGAATCAAATGGTCCCCTAGATCATCATGGATTTTTAGTTTTGTGATTGTTAACTTTCATTGGATCACCCACTTCTACTGATCAATATTCTCTATCACTCCCTATCATAAGTTGATTGTTATATTTCTCATCCATCTCTATGATATCACATTCCACCTATGTTCTCTTGTGCAGAAACCTAGTTTTGAGTTACTTTGGTTATGAATTATGTTTTAGATATCTTTAAATGATGTTTTTGTAGTAATTTATATGATGTGGGTTTATATGAAAGGACCTTAAAAGTGTTAAAACATTTATAACCCGGATGTATTTTTAGGGAGAAATTAATTTTAAGGTGGGTAAAATGTAACACCCTAATATGTTATGAAATAGTTTTTTAAAATTTATTTAATTTTTTGATATTCAGTCTTTCACAAAACACTGAATATAGCTTGCGTTATATGAATGAAAAACGTTTGGATTAAATTCAATGAAAAACTATGTTCATCATGTTCTACACGAATCACTTATATTATCTTTTGGTATGCAAAACTCTATTCTTGGCTTGTGTTACACATAATTACAAGTTGATTCTATAACTTATTTTACACGCAAGACCTAGCTTTACAAAACTATAATGTATTAATATTTATAATATTAAAATATTATTATAGTTTTCACAAATCCATTGGAATGGTCTTTATGAAAAATAATAATTATATTATAAATATATGACTTAATCATCTATATACGAATTAATTGGGGATCAATAAACTTGAAATGAACATAAAACCATTATGAATATTCAGGAAATATTTTTCTAGAAATCCATATTTATGGAATCAACCACTTTTTAACTCAATAAATTAATTAAACCACTTTTGATAAATTATTTCAATGATATATATATTATATTAAACCAATTTTTTATTGGGAAAATTATGTGTTTTCTAGAAAATAGATAATAATAAAACCAATTTTATGCAGAAAGATATAGATTTTTCTAAAAGTAATTTTACCGTATATTAATGGCACATCTAATTTAAATCTATTTTTTTAATATTTTTTATATTATATTTTTTAAAAAAAAAATTAGTTTTTGAAAGAGGAATATAAACATTATATTAGGGTTAATTATTGGTATTTTTTGAGAAGTTTCTTTATTAAATGAATAGTGAAAAATACTGAATTTGTATTCTACTGAATTGCCCAAATCCTTATTTTTATTGATTTTTTGATATCCCCCCTATCAAGGGATGAGGGGGAACTCTTAAAAGGGTTGTAGGCTTAGAGATTTCAAGGCCCATAGTCTTAAGAGACATTACATGATTTGAAGGTCTTAGGGAATTCAACCAGACTATAACTACAAGGAACTATCCCTCCCCAGCATCTATGTCATGATGATAGCTCTCCACCTTGGCGTGGACATCCGGCTTTGATTCTCATGAAAGAACGGCCTGGTCCTAATGGCATTTGCATACCCTCTCATTCTTCCAAATCTGTTGTTCTACTCTGGTGAGTGCACCTGCTCTGAATCATCCTCTGGGGTTGCTTTTTTTTTTGTAGAGTCTATCAAGGGTACCTGCATGGATCATGTTTCCTGAAGGCTTTGAGGTGGCCCGAGAGCCCTGAAGGGCTCGAAGACCAAACTAGTGACCTGAAGTCCTAAACTGGTGACTAGTTTCTAGTGCTATAGTATAGAACCATAACTGCTATAGTACCCACTACAATACTTCTACAATAATACTACAATACTACTACAGATCTTCCAAAAATTATCCCTCCAATTTGTTTTGATCTATGGTCTCTTGGATTCATTTTCCGAGTCCTCAATAACTGGGCTGATACTCTTGTGCCTGAATTTTTAATGAACATTTCCTTTTAATCTAATTTATTTATATAGATAAATTATTTTTAAATTATTTTTTTAATTTATAATTAGTTATATTATACATAAATTAATCCAATTTAGTTAATTATAATGATTTTAAAATTTAAATTGGATATAAAAACATTTCATTCTCTAAAACCTTTTCACATTAAAAACCTTCTATCTCATCCCGTCTTTGGGATTAATTTTAAATTAATTTCTAATACTTATTGGAATATAATTTTTAAAAATGGATTCAATATTTTTAATTGTAATAATTTATATTTTTTAATAAGTCCAACTATGTTATCTTATCAGAATTATTAGGGAATTTAATTAAAATTAATTAAAATGATTAAGGTAAAAACAAGAAATCTTAATGGTTAAACTCAAAACATAAGAAGTAAAAATGGACCTATACATGTCCAATACCCATTTTATATCCATAATTGGACCTTAAAAAATCATGTATATAATTGTTTGTGCCATGTATGCCTCTTGGTAGGTAAAATCATAGGGATTACACAATTATTTTCAAAAACACCAAGTGTTTTATCTCCCTCCAATTATAAAAGGGTGTTCATGCCCACACTTCTTCACACATCTCAAGCCCTTTGTATCTGCCAATCCTAAAAAAATATCATCATAAATTCACTTCATTCATCATAGAATAATTCATTTGGGAAGAAATCCATCTAATAAATACATTTAATGTAGACCAGAAAGGGTTACCCAAAGAAGAGGTAACATCCTTCAATACGAACTTTTATTTTATTTCCTTCTACACACCAATAAATTATTCTTATCACATGATTATTTAAAATCCTCAGTATCTTAAAAATAATTTTTTGTTTTTATTTTAATGTTATGACCTAAAATCACACACACTTCCATAAAAAGGGTTATGCAATCATAATTGTTTTGTACGGTGGATGACGACCTCACAAAACGATGACATTCATTTTTCAATTAAAACATTTAATGATTGGGAATAATTATGCAATTACTATTATATATTATATAAATTATATTTATGATGTATATATTCTAACACATACATTAATTCTTTCCATTTTGTGGGAATACGATAACTTCGTTTGTGGACGTGTGGACTATCGCCTCCTCAAGGCAATGTGATTCATTCATGCTTTACATGAAATATATTAAGAATTAGATTATTCAAAATATGTGATTATTATGAAATATTAATTTTTCTATAATGATAATATATATATATATATATCATTTTATTTAATTTATATAAACATATTAGAAGAAAAGGGAAACAATATTCTTGTGTACATACAGTCTACTGTCTCTATGAATGGTGTATTTCCTTTGATATTTCAATATTTTAAATATTATTATAAATAATCATATACTGAATAAATATGATATTTATATCATGTTTTACAATATTTAAATAAGTAAATCATGAACTAATTAAGATGATCAAGAATAACGAGTCAAAACATATAGCAAAAAAAATTTCTTGTTACCCAAAACATAATTTTTAAATGGAATTATTAAATACCTATTAATGGGTATTACAACTCCTGCACTTAGATGTATTGAAGAAAATGGTGATGACACACTGTTCTCAGCAAGGTAGGATACGTTGGGTGTGTCACGAGTAATACTGCATTAATAGATAATGCAAGAAAGGATTTGTCCCTTCTGTTCCATAACAGAAGTAGATATCTCAGGCCCTTTGATGGAATTGATATAGCCTAAATAAATCCACGCCCATGGAATGGTATGGGAAAGTTCAATTCTAGGAAGTCAAAGAAAGAATAATCGAGCACATGGGTTGATGGTACTACCATGCAACCCGCTTGATTAGAGATATGGATACAAAGAGATTATATTACACAGTAAGCATTCATAGGAGGTGACACGTCATTGCGGCGTTAACTTATTTCTCTATGGGTTCCTTGGCGTGTTGCTAGATGCTAACCTTGGTCATTAGGCAGGCTCCGCCTAATGACACTAATAAAGAGGCCTAGAGGGTCACACACTAAGTGTGTCCATGTATCTCAGTTAAATATTAATTTAACAAGTTAAATTTATATTATTTCCGACTGTGGTTTAATAATTATATAAGGATACTTGATTGCGTTTATTTCGACACTAGTTATTCGAGAGAATATATTGTGGGTGAAAAAATATATTTATTAGCAAGTAATGTAGTTACATTTATTTAAGAAATAAAGATCCATTACTCATGGTCTAATAAATGTGGTGGAGAAAAATGGAAAATAAAAGTACACGTCGTGTAGTTTTATGGAAAAGAAGTACACACCGAGTATTAATTATTACACGCCGTGTAGTTTTCCAGTCAGAATTTTGAGGATATAATATTGTTTTATTAAATGATATTAATTATAATCAGCGTGGCCGCATGTTAAGGAATTAATAATTCGACATGGGGGTTTAAATAAGAGTTAATGAAATAAATAAAACGCATAACGCGTTTATTTATTATCATAACTCTATTAACCTCAAACCCGATAATAAATATCCTCACAACCCCAAAAAAATTTCCATAAGAGCCATTTGTTGTGAACAATGGATTTGGAAATAATCTCAAGCCAAGAAAGAATTCCCATTCCACCAAGAACGCCCTCATGTTATGAGACCAAGATCCTCCACCTGATCAAGGCGGTCGAAGGCGGACATCACAAGCGAAAGTTCTTCCACGCTAGCACCCGGAGATCCCTTTGGCGACGTCCAGAGATACGTGGATCACATATATATAACCTCTAGAGGAATCATATACATGTATTCTACTACACAACGATGGAACATAGGATTGTGACTAGAGACATCGACGAAGAAATAATTCCACCGAGGTAATTCTTATGAATTAATTAAATTAATTATAACCAACATATGATGATCCTATCTCAATGGTTCTGAGACTCATCTTTTCTTTTTCGTTCTTCATTCTATTCTCAAGATCCGACGTTTTATATCGTGACGGATCATGTATTGAACGTTGTTTAATGCTAATATTAAAGTTGGGTAAACCCACCAACGCGCTTCCACTACGCCCAGAACCTATAAGTGGTATCAGAGGGATCATATTGTTGATTATAATTATTTAGTTTTTCATTGCTGATTTACACATTGTATAATTTAGTTATTTCAATTCAAGTTTTATCATTCTGTAAATCTGAATATTGAGATCCGTTCCTCCTCCCTCGTTTCTCGTTCACCTCACAAAAACAAATTTTTCTTTTAATTTTGATTAAAATAAAATAGAGGAACTCATCTAGAGGAGCCAAAAATTTCTGTCCGTACAACACCAGAATACACAGCGTGTATTCCGAAGTACACGTTGTGTAGTCTAGGTTTAATGCATTGAGAGATCCGCCAAATAAGGTCATGTATTGATGTCATTTATGACACCGTGTGTTGACCCGAAATAGGTGGAACACTATTTCCGAATTACATGCCATGTGGTCCAATTGAACACGGTGTGTATTCCCTTCGGGTTCGGGTTTGACCGTGTACTCCGTACACGGCTTCCCCAGCTGGAAACCATGTAATGCAAAAACTACACGGTGTGTGTCCAAAAGAACATAGTGTGTACTCCGAAAACATCCGAATTACATTAACACGCCCTGTCCCTGGGCGGGTACTTCGGATGGATGGTGAAGAAAAGTACATTCCGTGTAGTCATAACTACACACCGTGTACTCACCCAAATTACGCAGATTTATTGAAATTTATTATTATATTATACAAGACTTTGAGACATGTACCATGGTGTAGGTGTAAAGATGTGGCACAACACGTGATAGGTGTTTTATATATATGTGTTTAATTTAACATCTACATAATGAATGGAAATTCACCAGGTCTCTTTAAAGGTACAAGATACATACAAGAGTAAGTTTAAATGAATTTATTTGTTTAAAATTAAGATGGATGAGAATCTCATGGATGTTTAGAAAAGGGTTTAAGATAAAATAGATTGATTAATTAAAGATAATTAATTAATTCCAGCGTGATTTATCATAAAAAGGAATGATTAAAGAATTGAATGCTAGTTTTTTATTTATTCGTAAATACCGTTGTATGTATGGATGATCATGAGCTAGACTAAGACCTTTTTATGTGAATGGTTTCTTTTAATTTATTTATTTAAATTAAATTTGTTGTCCTGCAATTTATATCCTCATTGATATGTAGGGCCTGCGTGCCCGAGGATTCTTTTATGTAAAAACCCCCTTTTACCCCTCACATGTGTGTGAGATAAATGCATATGTATTGGATGGAGATCCCAAGCTAGTGGAGGCGGCTCAAGTTAGGAGCCAAGGTGAAACCAATCCAAGGAGATACAAAGTTGGACAGGTGGAAAGCTGTAAACATGAACTTGAAAGGTTCAATGTGTTTCTCTCCAAGGTCTTGGGTTAGTTTATCAACCGCTAGATAAACTATACAATAGAAAAGCTCATGATCATATCATTTATTTTATTTCTATCAGTTGCATGGTTTTTTTATTTTGGGTGTGTTGTCACGATCACACAATTAATGAATTAAATGAGCATGCAAGATTGAACTAAAATAAAAACCATCTTTTATGTAAATGTTATCTTAGACATGGTTAATCACTTAAGTATATCACACTTAATATTAACAGGCTTGTAATCAAATACAATAAAATGGAAATTTACATATAAGGATAAAACCCCTCAAAAGAAATGTTAAGTCGGTATAGCCTTCCATAATCTTGGTTAGAATCGAACCATAGTTCAAAGTGCTTGACCAACCCTAGTTGGGGTGCTTTCACTTATCGGGGAATTCTAATTCATGGTTTTGGGTTGACTTGACTTGGTTCGCATCAAGGGTTGACTGCTACAGTAGGACTTGGTGTGACCAAGTGGCAAAGGTTGAGGAAATCCAAAATAAAAGGATTTCAGGATTGAGGAGTCCACTTAGCGGATCAAGGAGCTGCTAGTTAAATGCAGTTGGAATTTGGAATGCCTACCTAAAAACCCTTCAAGTTTCTTTACCAATCCTTGTTGGGGTAATGCGATGGGCAATATGGATCCTTGCCACAAGAATATTCAGGCAACAGAATATTCCAAATTCAATGGTGAGGGATATTGGATATCGATAAAATAATGGGAGACTAATAAGTATTAATTTATTTATTTGTCTCAGTTTTGTAATAAAGTACTAAACCTTTTCTCATCTTAATTTGTAGAAACAGCAATAAAATGACTTCAAACATATCATTGCGAACCATACTCGAGAAAGAAAATCTTCTCACCGGTCCCAATTTCGAAGAGTGGTAGAGGAATTTACGCGTTATCCATCGCCATGAGAGGAAATTGTATGTGCTGGAAGAGCCTGTTCTAGTTCCCCTAGATCAGAACTTCTACCATTAACTCACATGGTAGATAAGGACATGGGGCGTGACAAACCTGCAGCCATTATGGTGAAAAGAAAAGGAAGGACAAGGAAAATGGTCCAAAGACTTATAAACGGTCTGAATCCCCCGAGCACTGTCCCACCAAGAAGGGGAAGATCCAGAGGTAGGGAAAGGAATGAGAGGCAAGGTGTTTTACATGTGGTAAACAAGGCCACTGGAATAGGAACTACACCCAGAAGCATCGGGATGCTGATGGTGCGTTCGTTATCGAGTGTAATCTTTCTATTTCTACACATTGGGTATTAGATATAGCTTGTGGTGCTCACATCTATATTCAAATTCAAGAACCAAGTAGATTTAGAAAGATTGTATGAGGAGAGGTGGATCTTCGAGATGCCAATGGCACAAGGCTGGTTGCATTGGCTATTGGCGACTACCACCTCTCATTGTTGACTGGGATGACCTTCCTTTTACATAACATTTATTATGTGCCTAGTGTTACCAAAAACATAATTTCTATATCTTGTCTGGATATGGATGGATTTAGTTTCATGTTTGGAAATAATGGTTGTCTCTTTTATAAGAACAACATATTTTATGGTATGGAACAATTAAATAATGGTTTTTATGTATTAAATTATGAAAACCAAGTGTTGGCAATCGATAATGAAACAAAGTCACATGACTCATACAGCACCCAGTTGTGGCATCACCGTCTCGGTCATGTAAATGAGAAGCGCTTGACAAAGCTCTGGAAAGATGGCTATTTAGATTCTACTGAGCTAAAACCACTTGATAGATATCATGCTTGTTTACAAGGTCAAATGACCAAGCCTCCTTTCAGTGGACAGGGTGAAAGGGCTACACAACTTCTAGGATTGGTACACACAGATGTATGTGGACCATTTCTAATAGAAGCTAGAGGTGGATATTCTTACTTCATTACTTTTACTGATGATTTGAGTAGATACAGATTTATCTACTTAATGAGGTATAAGTCATAAGCCTTAGAAAAATTTAAGGAATTCTATAATGATGTAGAGAATCATCTTTGTAAGAAGATAAAGAAACATCGATTAGATTGAGGTGGAGAATATCTGAACCAAGAGTTCATCGATCTTCTACGGGTGTCTGAGATTCTATCTCAGCTCACTCCTCCTTATACACCATAGTGGAATGGTGTTAGTGAAAGGAGGAACCGAACCTTGTTGGACATGGTGAGGATGATGATGAGTCATGCGGATCTTCCATTAACCTTTTGGGGATATGAATTACAAACTGCAGCATACACATTAAACTGAGTACCAACTAAGGAGGAAAATTGAATTCCCTCTGAGTTATGGAATGGAATGTAACCCATATTGTTGCATACACCTGTATGGGGATGAGAGGTGTTTGTTAAGGCCTTCTCAGGAAACAAAATAGCACCCCGGGGAACAAAGTGTATATTTATAGGATATCCCAAGGAAACGAAAGGATATTACCTATATAATCGTCAAGACAAGAAAGTGATTGTCGCCAGACTAGCCGTCTTTCCTGAGAGGGAGCACATCCTCAAGAAGGAGAGTGGGAGGATGATTGACTTCGAAAAAGTTGATGATCAAGATACACATGAGTTGGAACAGGAACAAGTTCCACAAGTCCCCATGGAAGAGGTTCTAGAAACACAAGTACTGCGTAAGAGCTCAAGAAAGGTAAGGGAACCAGAGAGATTTGGTTTCCTAGTCACTGAGGAAGGTGAATCATTATTGTTGGACAATGATGAGCCTCTCTCCTACACGGAAGCAGTACAAAGCTCAGAAGATACAAGATGGCTAGAAGCTATGAATTCTGAGATGGATTCCATGTATTAGACCCATGTTTGGGTTCTGGTCGATGAGCCAATTGATGTAGAGCCTGTTGGATGCAAATGGTTATTCTAGAGAAATATGGACATGGAAGGTCATGTTAGCACCTATAAAGCAAGGAAAGTGGCTGAAGAATTTAGACAACATCAAGGAATTGTCTATGATGAAACCTTCTCGCCAGTTTCCATGTTTAAATCCATTAGAATCATACTTTCCATAGCAGCTTACCATGACTACGAGATTTGGAAGATGGGTGTCAAAATAGAATTCCTTAATGGGATCCTTTAAGAAGATGTCTATATAACACAACCAGAAGGGTTTGTGACCCCATGTGAAGCCAAACGGGTTTTCATGTTGCAGAAATCCATTTATGGTTTTACGCAAGAATCCAGGTCATAGAACATTCGATTTGATGAAGCCATAAAATAATTCGGTTTCATTAAGAACGAATGTGATACATGTGTTTATAAGTGGTTTAATGGGAATGCAGTCATTATCCTAGTAGTATATGTTGATGACATATTTCTTATTAGAAATGACGTAATAGACTTACAGTCAATTAAGGACTAGTTGAACAAGTGTTTCTCTATAAAGGACTTAGGAGAAGAAACCTACATTCTAGGGATTAAGATCATTCATGATAGATCCAAGAGGCTACTTGGACTATGTCAGGGTACATACATTGATCAAATACTAAATAGATTTAGTATGGAATAATCCAAGAGGGGATTGGTTCTAGTATCACATGGCCTGCATCTTGATAAGAAAATGTGTCCTCAGACACAACAAGAGAAAGGTAGAATGAGTAAGTTCCCATACTCTTCTACTATAGGATCCATCATGTATGCCATATTATATACCAGGCTTGATGTTGCCTATGTATTGAGCATGGTAGGTAGATATCTAGAAGATCTAGGAGAACAACATTGGATTGTTGTTAAGACTATCCTTAAGTATCTGAGAAGAACTAAGGATATGTTCCTAGCATATGAAGGGGATGAGTAGCTTGTCATTAGAGGGTATTATAATTCTGGTTTTCAGACAGATCAGAATGATCTAAAGTCACAATCTAGATATGTTTTCTGTCTCAATGGAGGAGCTTTGTACTAGAAGAGTTCTAAGAATCCAGTTGTCACTGATTCTACAACAGAGTCCGAAT
The DNA here is from genome assembly GCA_963277665.1 of Viscum album. Classification (NCBI taxonomy): domain Eukaryota; kingdom Viridiplantae; phylum Streptophyta; class Magnoliopsida; order Santalales; family Viscaceae; genus Viscum; species Viscum album. The sequence continues at coordinate 1,745,971,443 of OY728125.1, read as the reverse complement.
ATATAGTGGCTTCTAATACATCCATGGAAGCCATCTGGATTCGTAAATTTTTCCATGATCTTGATGTGGTTCCTAGTAGTAAAGATATCATTACATTGTATTGTGATAATACTGCATCGGTGGCTCTTTCAAAAGAACCAAGGTCACATCAACGGACAAAGCACATACTCTAGAAGTATCACCTCTTGAATGATTTCTATTAGAGGGGTAAAGTTTCTATGAGAAGAGTGTCCGCGGAAGAGAACCTGGAGGACCCCATGACTAAAGGCCTATCTCATAAGAAGCATGAATATCATGTGAGAGCTAGCAGGTTAAAGGTTGACAGCAGTTAGATCTAGTCCAAGTGGGAGTCTGTTGGAGTTGGTGGCCTAGAACCAACTACATTGTACTTTATTCATTAATAAAAGACTTATAACATCTTGGTTGTTCTTCTGCATGAAAATGTATGTGATAATATCCTAAGGACAACTGGTTCATTAAAGGGTCATAGTGGATCCCTGCTATGATTAGAACCCTGAAGTTCCATAGCACTATTCTTGAATAAATGTTCTATGGCCGGATGATATTATTTGAGGGACACCAATAATACACGTCATTAGGGGTGAGGACTCATAATACATTGAGGAACCTTCTCATGGTGTGAGACCTTGGTAATATCCATGAGGATAATATGAGAACGAGACCTGCCAGTAGGAAATCCACATTTCATAGTGCCATTGGATGTTCATATCTGCGGACGTGTATATTGGTCCTTAGACTTTAAGATTATTATTAATGGGTATTACAACTCGCACACTTAGATGTATTGATGAAAAATGTGATGACACATTGTTCGCAGCAAGGTAGGATACATTGGGTGCTTCACGAGTAATACTGCATTAATAGATAATGAGAGAAAGGATTTGTCCCTTCTGTTCCATAATAGAAGTAGATATCTCAGGCCCTTTGATGGAATTGATATAGCCTAAATAAATCCACGGCCATGGTAAGGTATGGGAAAGTCCCATTCCGGGATGTCAAAGAAAGAATAATCGATCACATGGGTTGATGGGACTACAATGAAACCCACTTGATTAGAGATATTGAGACAAAGGGATTATATTACATGGTAAGTGTTCGTAGGAGGTGACACGTCATTACGGAATTAACTTCTTTCTCTATGGGTGCCTTCACATGTTGCTAGATGCTAACCATGGACTTTAGGCAGGCTCCACCTAATTCCACTGAGAAAGAGGCCTAGAGGGTCACACTCTAAATGTGTCCAGGTATCTCAGTTAAATATTAATTTAACAAGTTAAATAAATATTATTCCCGACTGTGGTTTAATAATTATTTAAGGATGCCTAGTCGCATTTATTTCGACACTAGTTATTCGAGAGAATATATTTTTGGAGAAATAATATATTTATTAGAGAGTAATGAAGTTACATTTATTTAAGAAATAAATAGCCATTACTCAAGGTCTAATAAATGTGGTGGAGAAAAATGGAAAATAAAAGTACACATCGTGTATATTAAATATACACGTCGTGTAGTTTTATGGAAAACAAGTACACACTATGTATTAATTATTACACGCCATGTAGTTTTCCAGCCAGGAATTTGAGGATATAATATTGTTTTATTAAATGATATTAATTATAATCAGCATGGGCACATGTTAAGGAATTAATAATTTGACATGGGGGTTTCAATAAGAGTTAATGAAATAAATAAAGCGTGTAACACGTTTATTTATTGTCATAACTCTATTAACCTAAAACCCGATTATAAATATCCTCACAACCCCAACACTTTTTCCATAAGATCCATTTTTTGTGCACAACGGATTTGGAAATACTCTCAAGCCAAGAGAGAATTCCCTTTCTACCAAGAACTTCCTCAAGTTACAAGAGCGAGATTCTCCACCAGATCAAGGATGTCGAAGGCGGACATCGAAAGCGAAGGTTCTTCCACTCTAGCACCTGAATATCCCTTTGGAGACATCCAGAGATACGTGGAGCACATTTGGATCACTGGTAGAGGAATCCTATACTTGGATTCTACGACGCAACGACGGATCACATGATCATGACCAGAGACCTCGACGAAGAAAGAATTCCACTAAGGTAATTCTTGTAAATTAATTAAATTAATTATAACCAACATATGATGATCCTATATCAATGGTTCTAGGACTCATTTTTTCTTTTTTGTTCTTCATTCGATTCTGATGATCCGGCATTTTATATCGTGACAGATCTCGGATTGAACGTTGTTTAACGCTAAAATTGAAGTTGGGAAAACCCACCAATGCACTTCTAATGTGCCCAGAACCTACAAGTTAGAATCATTCTCATAACAACATCCTATTATATTTAGGATACTGGTTCTGTTACAAAAGAAATGAATAAAATGATTTTAGGGGTTGGAGAAGTAAAATAAAAGAAAAAAAATAAGAGAAACGGTTATCTTTAATTTGGGTAACTCTCTTTGGTTTGAAACAAAGGACTTCTGGAAGTGTCTTCTGCCTAAGGTAAGGCTTCTAGGAGGAGGAGAGGGATGTAGGGAGCTAAATCTGGTAGAGGATGGATGAGGAAAACGTATTAGAGATGTGTGGAATTTCTTAGAAGTGGTCTCCTTTTATAAGGGGGAGGAGGTGATCTTCAGGAAAGTGTGAAAACATTGTTTTATTATTAACTTATATTCAGTTTTAAAAGGTCCAAAACACTTTAATGTAGAAGATAAGATGACTCATATTCGAAATAAAATCATCCAATAGTAATTGGACAGGTTTTGAATAATATTTCAGTCTTTATAATCTTATTTATTTAAATCATTTATTAATGAGGTAAACACTGTATCATTATAGTGTCATAAATAATTTAATTTATTTGATCTCTAAAATTTATTAAAAAATACAATGACGTATAAAATATTTTTATCTTTCCAATGAATATTTATAGTCAAAAATATAATTTATATAGTCCCTTGTAAAACATAATTTACTAAAAGATATTTTCTTTTGTCATTTTTGCCTTTACACTAAGTTAATTAATCTAAATTGACATTATCTCTCCCAAGTGGCACAATGGCATACCAAAATTGAGCTAAATATTCCCATGGTCATTAATTACTCACCAAATAAGGTTTGGACAAGTGTTAAGATAATTTTGAATTATTATAATATTCTTTTTACCTTGAGTTACCTTATTTAACTTTAACCATGGTAAATAAAAGTCAAAAGTTACTATTCACAAAAATTATTTTCATCTTATTGAACCACATTTTACTTCATTATAACAACTACGTATGTCAGATTTTTGAAATTCAATTCACAGAAGTGGTAAAATTTCATTTAACTGAAAATGTCACTTTTTTTAACTACCACTTAGTGGTTTCACTATTCATCAAAAATTGAAGTTTTCTAGAAAAATACCAAAAATTCAGCCAAAGATATATTTGATATTATGAATTCAAAAATGATTTCTATTTTTTCAAATTCCAAAAATAGAAGTGGCATTAATTTATTTTAAAATTAATTCCCTTTATCAAAAAATAGTCTATTTTTAAGAAATAATAAATATTAAAATATTGATACTTATTTATGTCCAATTTCAAAGTGAAATTAATTCCAATGACCAAAATTGGATTAAATTGTAAAAATATATTTTAATTTAACTTTCAAACCAATTAACAATATAATATAACACTATAAATAAATTAGATTAAAAGACACCTTTAAATTAAAATACAATATTTTTCACTATTCATTAAAAATGAACTTTATCAGAAAAATTTAAAAAAAATTACACAAAGTAAATTTTGATTTCCCCGTTCTAAATAAGGATTTTATTTGTTCATATAGAATTTATCAAAGTTACCAAAACTAGATTTAAAAAGAGTTCGCCAATAAAAGGCGATAAATCAGCCTTTTAATGTATATTAAGCTTAAAATTAGATTCATTCACATTTTAATCCACTAACATTTATTGGAAAAATTTAAATACATTTAACAAACATATATAATCATATTTTAGTTAGATTTGTTCATTCATACAAATAAAACAACAAGGAGTTAACTTACACTTCAAATAAAAATATTACATTATTAGTGTGCAATGTAAGATTTCAAAGAAACCTGTTGTTGCATATCAGGTACGCTATCAAACATAGCAACCCTTTTAAAGTAAAATTAATATTTAATTCATAAACTAATATATATTAAAAAGTCATATTCTTTATTTAACTTGGATTTTACATCCTTCTCCACTTTTGGTAATTGCGTCCTCGCAATTTTAAAATTTGGGCTCAGAAACTTTATTGAAAGTCCCATAACGGAAATAGAGTCAGTAAAACTATCACTTCAAAAAAAGAAAGAGAAGTAAAATGTTCACTCGAGTTAACCAATACTAAGATTCCATGAAAACATGGATATGGAGGAGAAAACAATGGGTCACGTTTTTATGGAGAGTGATAGGAAACATGATTAGTAGAAAGTTAACCACAAGAAAATCACAAACTTATGATATCTGTAAATAGTCTTTGATTACCCAGTTGGAAACATAAACCAATAAAAAAAAAATTTTACATTATTTTTCATAATTTTGATGAATACATCATCTAAATAGAATAAAAACATAAGTAAATATACTTAACTTCAAGTAGAATTTCATCTTTTAATAAGTATCTACCAAAACTAATCATTTCTCTAAATGATGAGCATTCAAAAAGACTTTGTCACATAAAAAGCACAAGAATCATCTTCTAGAGAATCAAATAATCCACAAAAGGAGAAATATCTATTTCCCTTGTATTTAGACATCAACTAAAACCAAAATTGTTAGTACAAGATCATATAATCACCAAAAGGATAATCTTTTATAAAAATAAATACTAATCTTAATCTCTAAAATTCAACAAAAAGAACCCAAGGTTCAAGAAATACCATTAAATAATCATTTATCCATAAAATTCATCAAAGTAATCCAAACTAAGATTGAAACCAAAATCTCTAAAGTATTTAATCACATAGTCTTCCAAGGTAAATCATAACATTTATCTCTAAATAACACCAGTTACTCTTAAAGTCTCATAATGAAAAGTAATTAACCTAATCACATATCCTCAATTATAGGTTAATCATTTACATAGATAACACAAAATCAACTTATTCCTAATTCATAAGATCATCTCACAAAAAAGAATTAGTCATACTAACCAGGGACTTCACGTAGTCTAGTGGTAGTGTAACATCCCAGGTAAATAAAGAATAAAATATATTTCATATTTATTAATATTTACAAATTAAATATTAATTTTACTTTAAAGGGTTTTCTATGTTCGATAGCGTACCCGATACGCAACAAAGAGTTTCTTTGAAATCTTACGTTGCACACTAGTAGTAAAAGAATATTATTTTAAATGGTAGTTAACACGTAGCCATTTGTATTAGAGTGAATGAATAAAAATAACTATAATATCATTATATATGTCTGTTAAATGTTTTTACATTTATCCAATAAAATATTAAGGCTTAAAATATAAAAAGAATTCAATTTTAGGCATATATACTCTAATTTTCACTAAAGGTCCACTTATCGCCTTTTGATGGAGAACCATCATTAAATATTGTTTTGGCCACTCTTAAAAATTCTATTGGACCAAATAAAACTCTTCTTTAGAATCGGGACATCACAATTTACTTTGTGTAAATTTTTGGTATTTTTCCGATAAAGTTAATTTTTTAATGAATAGTGAAAATGTTGTATTTTAATTAAAATCATCTTTTTAATATAATTTGTTTATATTATTAGATTATATTTTGAATTGGTTTTAAAGTGAAATTGGAATATATTTTTTCCATTTAATCCAATATTGGTCGTTTGAATTAATTTCACTTTGGAATTGGACATAAACTAGTGTCAATCTTTTGATACTTATTGTTTCATAAAAACACGCTATTTGTTCTAACGGGAATTAATTATTAAATTAGTTAATGTAACTTATATGTTTTTAATTTTTTAAAATAGCCATAATTTTTGAATCCGGAATATCAAATATAGCTTAGGGTGAAGTTTTGGTATTTTTCTGAAAAACTTCAATTTTTGATGAATAGTGAAACCACTAAGTAGTACATAAAAAATGATTTTTTGTTTAATTGAAATTTTACCACCTCTGTATTTTGAATTTCAAAAATCCTACATACATGGTTTCCATTAAGAAGTAAAATTTGGTTCTATGGGATTAAAATAATTTTTTGTGAATAGTAACTTTTATGTTTTTAATCGCAATTAGAGGAAATTAGTGTAGTTTAAGGTAAAAATAATGTTTTAATAATATGAAATGACCTAGAAACATGTCCTAATATTATTTTATGTGTCATGTCTGAACAATACAATCCATGGGTTAACTTGGGGACCCCATGGAGCCACATTGGTAGGAAAATGACATTAATAACTTTTTATTTAATGTTAAAATAAAAATGTCACAAACATGAGATGTTTTACTTAAACAATTTTTAAATGGGGTTATACAAGTCATAATTTTTACTATAAATATTAATTGAAAATATAAAAAGCTTTCCTACATCATGATATTTTTTTTTATAATTTTTAGACATTAAATAAATTAAATAATTTATGACACTATGATGATGCAGCGATTTCTTCATTATTTAACGATTTAAATAAAATGAAACGATAATGTAAAATCTAAGACCTACACATGTAAAAAACCAATTTTATGGGTGGATTTAGAACCCTTATCATCTTATACTCTAAATATATTATTGTGGGACCATTTATATCTGAAAGTCATTTTATAATAACGTATCATTTCTTATCTTTCCAAGAGTGCCCCTCATCTCCTCTTATAAAAGTCCCCCACCTCTACCTCCTTACCCACACCTCTAAAGCCTTTGGTTCGGCCAAGATCTTCTCATTTTATTTCTCAACATCCATATCCTCATCCTTGAAGCCTTACCTTGGGCAGAAAGCTATTCAAATAACCCTTTTGGTTCAAACCAAGAAGAGTTACCCGATTTAAAGGTAGTGTTTTCTCTTCTGTTCTTATGTTTTATTTTCCTTCTCCAACCCCCTAAACTATTTTTATTCCTTTATTTTGTAACAAAACCAGTATCATCCATATACTAGTATGTTTTTATGAGAATTATTATATCTAAACCTACACAAACCTACATCTAATGGTTAAATAACATACTGTTTCCGTGGATGGCAAATTTCTACCTCACAAAACGATGATTGTTCAACACTCATATAACACCTTAAAAGGTAGCCATTATGATGTCACTATATTTATATATGATATATAATATGTTTATGTTTTCCTTAAGATTATTTTTTTTTCATTTATGTCATACCTTTATGGTTTCCATTATGGGTAAACGCGATATCTTCATTTTAGGAAGTGCAGACTACCACCCCCTCAAAGTGATTTGATTCGTTAATGCCATATGTGGGACGTATAAAGGATGGATTTAAAGTTATTATATATGATGTTATACTGGCATTGTATTATAACTTTATATCATTATTATTTATTTCCATTAAAGTATGATATAGAAATGAAAGTAGCGTCTATGCGTACGTACGGCTTACCGTCTCCATGAACGCTGTATTTTATTTCTGATCCCCAAATGTAATGTACTATTATAAGTACATATATATAATGGATATATATGATGTATGTTACATATAAATTATTAATATAATTCTGTAATTAAAATATACATATCTATCATTTAGTTTTAATTCCATTAATATGACATAGAAATGAAAGTAGCGTTCATGCGTATGTACGACTTACCGTCTCCATGAACGATGCATTTCATTTATTACCTCTAAATGATTATGTAATATTATAAATACATATATATTCTGGATATATATTATATATATGATATCCAAATCATGAATATCATTCTGGATATAATGAACCTTTGACCACACGAACAACATGTAATTGTAAAAAGTCCACTTTCGACTTAAGAACCAAATATCGACAAAACAAACATTATTAACTTAAATGAATACAAAATGTTTATAACATGGAGATAAGTTATATATAATGAATAATAAACCTGAAAAGGCTCTTAAGCAAGTATAAATTAACTTTAGTTTATTATTCAGGATATTAAAGAGCAATCGAGTCACGTCGGACATGAGGTAAGGGACTTCATCTCAATCTCCTTTCATTATGGCATATTTTTTTGTATAGATAACTTTCTTTTATACGGTTTATAAACCCCTTTGAATTTTAATTTTATTCAAAAAGAATCTTTTTATACGAAGCATTTTACTAAACGACAAAAATAAATGTTTCTTTTAACGTACGCGGTGACAACGACATTTTTCGCCGCCATGAGTATTATTTGGTATTTGGCTTCCTCAACAGGCCATAATGTTTTTAAAATGAAATAAATACCATATACTCTTTTATGTATTTTGATATTGAAAATGGTTTTTATAATGGATTTTTTATGTCAATATATTTAAGTGATGTATTGTGATCAAAGCGTGGAAATGTTTTCTTTCCATTATATTTGTTTTATGTCTTATGATTTTATAATGGTACTTAGACCTTTGACGGGTGGTTACGTGATAAACCATATGACGGGTGGTGTCGTGAATACCAGGACAGGTGGTTACATTATAACCTCCAATGCGTTGGGTTTGGAAGTCGATCATATGGCTATTTCATTAAGTGATATGTGTGGAAGTTGACCGTATGGTTATTCCATTTAAGTATGTTTATGTCCCAAGTTACCTTTATATTTTATGTGTTCTTTATATGTGTTTTATGGTAATCATTTGGTTACAAAAGTGTTAGTATTGATCTTTTATTCAGTGAAGTGTTTTTACTACTTCATAAAGGTGGAAAGTATTACTTTGATAAAGTATACATTGGTTACTTCTTGTTTTGAAAAACTAACAGTTTTCATTCTTTGTGTATCCCTTACTGAGATTTTTATGATCACCCCTAGTTTTTTTTGAAATGTTTTTCATAGGACGTAATGTGGAATAGGGTCATGGATGGGATCAAGGGAAATTCATGCTATCTAAAACATGGAACTAAACATGTTTCTCTTTAAGAGTTTTTATTTTATGGAAACTTAGTAGAAGTGTCTACTTTGTAATTTTTGAGATGTAATAGTTAAGATCTAATTCTATAAAACTCTAAACCTGAAAAGATCCTCAATGGGAGTTATTCATTTAATTCAATGTTACGTAATTTTTAAGGTTGGGGCCTTATAGTTGGTATCATAGGTCGTTTTAGACAACATTAGGAGTTAGAAAATTGTGAAATTATAAATTAATTTATGGTATGATTGAAATGATATAGCATTTGAAGATTACCAGGTTGCTTTGCCTAAGATATTTATGTGATAAGAATGGATTTCCATAGAGGAAACAGAGAAGATTTTCTAGGAAGGCATACAGAGTATAATGACCTTTTGAATCAGCAACCAGAGATGGTCGGAATCAGAATTGAGCAGTTTACTGCACTGATGGCTTAGTTGAATCAGGTGATAAATGATGGTTGTGCTTATTGATGATATTTTGGTCTTTTATAAAATTAAATAGGAGCATGAAAGTCATTTAAGGGTTATCTTGAAAACCTTAGAAGAAAAGAAACTGTATGTAAAATTCAGCAATTGTGAGTTTTGGTTACACCAAATTTCTTTCCTTGGTCACATTGTTTCAAAAAATGGCATAACTGTTGATCCCTCTAAAATAAAAGTTGTTGAAGAATGGCCAAGACCCACAAATGTAACTGGAATTCATAGCTTCCTTGGTTTGGTAGGCTATTACCAAAGGTCTGTTAGAAATTTTTCACGGTTATCTATCCCAATGACTAAGCTAACTCAGAAGGGTGTTAAGTTTATCTGGACAAAAGAATATGATGATTGTTTTCAGGAGTTGAAAAGAAGATTGGTGAATCTCCAGTTTTGGCTCTTCCTTCTAGGAATTGTGAGTTTTTTATTTACAGTGATGATTTTTTGAAGGTACTTGGTTGTGTCCTTATGCAGAATGATCAGATAATTGCATATGCTTCACGTCAGTTGAAAAATCATATGGTAAATTACCCTACACATGACTTGGAATTAGCTACTGTTGTTTTTTGCTCTAAATATTTGCAGGCATCATTTGTATGGAGTAAAGTGTGAAACATATACTGATCACAAAACTTTAATGTATATATTCACTCAGAAAGAATTGAACATGAGATAGAGGAGATGGCTGGAATTAATCAAGGATTATTATTGTACAATTCATTACCATCTGAGAAAAGTAAATAAAGCGGATGATGCTTTGAGTCGAAAAAGTAATGCTTCATTAACCATGCTACATTTGGAAGGAGATCCTTTGGTTTTTGATTTGATAAACTTTGGCATAGAAGTTTTTGGTGAAGGATGTTCTTCTATTTTGTTTCAGGTATCAGTGAGATCATCCCTATCAGACAGAATTAAGAAAGCGCAGAAGAAAGACAGTGGGTCGCAGAAAAAGGTAGAGCTTGTTCAGAAGGTTAAGTTGCCTAAATTTAATATTGATAATGATTGTGTTTTGAGATTTGGGAAGAGATTATGTGTGCCTAGTGATTCACAGTTGAATAATGAGTTGTTATGTGAGGCTCATAGTTCCTCGTTTTTAGTTCATCCTGGTAGTACTAAGATGTACAGAGATCTGTAGGAGTATTACTGGTGGGATGGAATGAAAAGAGACATTGCTGATTTTACTGTAAAGTGTTTGACTTGTCAGCAGGTTAAAGAAGAGTGGTAGTTACCGAAAGGGATTCTTCATCCTTTACCAGTGATAGAGTGGAAATGGAAAAATGTATCCATGATCTTTGTTTTGGGATTACTGAGGACATCTTGAGGTAATAATGCAATCTGTGTTATTGTTGATTGCTTGACTAAATCTGCTCATTTACTTCCTATTCGAGATAATTTCTCTCTAGATCAACTTTATCAATTGTATCTTAAAGAGATATTCAGGTTTCATGGAATTCCCCTATCCATTGTATCATATCATGATCCCAGGTATACTTCTAACTTTTGGAAGGGCCTTCAGAAGTCGTTGGGTACTGAATTAAATTTTAGTACAACTTTTCATCCGCAATCAGATGGGTAGTCAGAACGAAAAATTCAGACCTTGGAGGATATGCTACGTGCTTGTTCGATGGATTATCAGGGAAGTTAGGACCAACATCTTTCTTTGTTTGAATTTTCATATAATAACAATTTTCCTTCCAGTATACAGATGGCTCTGTTTGAAGCATTATATGGGAAGCAGTATCGAACTCCAGATTTTTGGGATGAAGTGGGTGAAAGGAAGATAATGGGACCAGAATTTGTTGAAGAGATGGTGGAAAAAGTTCAGTTGATTTAGAAACACATGAGAACTGCTCAGAGCAGACAGAAAAGTTATGCAGACAGCAGGAGGAAGGATCTCCTTTTCAAGGTAGGTGGTCATGTTTTTTTTCAAAGTCTCAGCGTGGAAAAGTGTGATAATATTTGGTAAGAAAGGAAAGCTGATTCCAAGGTTCATTGGACCATTTGAAATTCTCGATAGAGTTGGATCAGTTGCTTACTGAGTGGCTTTACCTCCGATTTTATCTCAGGTACACAATGTTTTTCATGTTTTAATGTTGAGAAAGTATATGCCAGATCCATCTCATGTGTTGAGCCCAGAGGTAGTTTAGATGGAAGAGAATCTCTCTTATGAAGAACAAACAGTCCAAATTCTTGACCGAAGAGAGAAAGTGTTGTGAAATTAGGTAATTCACCAGGTAAAGGTTTTGTGGAAAAACCATATGGTTGAAGAGGCATCATGGGAATCTGAAAATTCTATGAGGAATAAATACCCCCACTTATTTTGAAAGGTGAATAAAATTGTGAGGACGCAATTCCAAAAAGGGGGGAAGGATGTAAAATCCAAGGTAAATAAAGAATAAAACGTTTTCATATTTATTAATATTTACAAATTATATATTAATTTTACTTTAAAGTGTTTTCTATGTTCGATAGCGTACCCGATACGCAACAAAGAGTTTCTTTGAAATCTTACGTTGCACACAAGTAGTAAAATAATATTATTTTAAATGGTAGTTAACACGTAGCCGTTGTATTGGTGGGAATGAATAAAAATAACTAAAATATGATTATATATGTTGGTTAAATGTTTTTACATTTATCCAATAAAATATTAAGGCTTGAAATATGAAAAGAATTCAATTTTATGCATGTATACTATAATTTTCATTAAAGGTCCACTTATCACCTTTTGATTGAGAACCATCATTAAATATAGTTTTGTTCACTCTTATACAATCTATTGGACCAAATAAAACTCTTCTTTAGAATCGGGACATCACAATTTACTTTGTGTAAATTTTTGGTATTTTTCCGATAAAGTTCATTTTTTAATGAATAGTGAAAAATGTTGTATTTTAATTCAAAACCTCTTTTTAATCTAATTTGATTATATGATTAGATTATATTTTGAATTGTTTTTAAAGTTAAATTGGAATATATTTTTACCATTTAATCTAATAGTGGTCGTTGTAATTAATTTCACTTTGGAATTGGACTTAAACTAGTGTCAATCTTTTGATACTTATTGTTTCATAAAAACAGGCTATTTGTTCTAACAGAGGGAATTAATTATTAAATAAATTAATGTAACTTATATGTTTTGAATTTTTTAAAATAGACATCATTTTTGAATCCGAAATATCAAATATAGCTTAGGAGGAAGTTTTGTTATTTTTTTGAAAAACTTCAATTTTTGATGAATAGTGAATCCACTAAGTGGTACTTAAAAAAACTGATTTTCCATTTAAATGAAATTTTACCACCTCTGTGTTTTGAATTTAAAAAATCCGACATATGTTGTTGTCATTAAGAATTAAAATGTGGTTCAATGGGATTAAAATAATTTTTTGGTGAATATTAACTTTTAAGTTTTTAATCGCGATTAAAGGTAATTAGTGTAGTTTAAGGTAAAAATAATGTTTTAATAATATGAAATGACCTAGACACATGTCCTACCCTTATTGGATGTGTCATGGCCGACCAAGACAATCCATGGGTCAACTTGGGGACCCCATGGAGCATATTTGGTAGGAAAATGACAATAATAACTTTTTATTTAATGTTAAAATAAAAATGTCACAATCATGAGATGTTTTACTAAAAAAAGATTAAATGGGGTTATACAAGTCATAATTTTGACTATAAATATTAATTGGAAATATAAAAATATTTCCTACATCATGATATTTTTTTTATAGTTTTTAGACATTAAATAAATTAAATTATTTATGACACCATGATGATGCAGCGATTACCTCATTATTTAACGATTTAAATAAAATGAAATGATAATGTAAAATCTAAGACCTACACTTGTCAAAAACAAATTATATAGGTGTATTTCGAACCCTTATCGCCTTATACTATAAATTTATAATTGTGGGACCCTTTCTATCCGAAAATCATTTTATAATAAAGTATCCTTTCTTAACATTCCAAGAGTGCCCCTCCTCTCCTCTTATAAAAGGCCCCCACCTCTACCTCCTTACCCACAACTCTCAAGCCTTTGGTTCGGCCAATATCTGCTCATTTTATCTCCCCACATCCCTCTCCTCATCCATGAAGCCTTACCTTGGGAAGCAATCTCTTCAAGGAACCCTTTTGGTTCAAACCAATAAGAGTTACCCGATTTCAAGGTAGTGTTTTCTCTTGTGTTCTTATGTTTTATTTTGCTTCTCCAACCACCTAAACTATTTTTATTCCTTTCTTTTGTAACAAAACCATTATCTTCCATATACTAGGATATTTTTATGAGAAGTATTAGAGATACAACTACACACACCTACATCTAATGGTTAAAGAACATACGGTTTCCGTGGATGGCGAATTTCTGCCTCACGAAACAATGATTGTTCAACAGTCATATAACACCTTCACAGGTGGCCATTAAGATGTCACTATATTTATATATGATATATAATATGTTTATGGTTTCCTTAAGATTTTATATTTTTCATTTATGTCATACCTTTATGGTTTCCATTATGGGTAAACGTGATATCTTCATTTTAGGAAGTGCGGACTACCGCCCCCTCAAAGTTATTTTATTCGTTAATGCCATATGTGGGACATATAAAGGATGGATTTAAAGTTATTATATATGATGTTATACTGGAATTATAATATACCTTTGTATCATTATAATTTCATTCATTTAAAGTATGAGATAGAAATGAAAGTAGCGTTCATGCGTACATACAGCTTACCGTCTCCATGAACGGTGCATTTCATTTCTTATCCCCAAATGTAATGTAATATTATAAGTACATATATGTAATATATATATATTATGTATGTTACATATAAATGATGAATATAATTCTGGAATTAAAATATACATATCTCTCATTTAGTTTTTATTCCATTTATATGACATAGAAATGAAAGTAGCGTTCATGCGTACGTACGGCTTACTATCTCCATGAACGGTGAATTTCATTTCTTACCTCTAAATGATTATGTAATATTATAAATACATTTATATTCTGGATATATATGATATATATGATATCCAAATCATGAATATCATTCTGGATATAATTAACCTTTGACCACACGAACAACATGTAATTGTAAAAAGTCCACTTTTGACTTAAGAACCAAATATCGACAAAACAAACATTATTAACTTAAATGATTAAATAATGTTTATAACATGGCGATAAGTTATATAAAAGTAATAATAATCCTGAAAAAGTTTCTTAAGAAAGTAGAAATTAACTTTAGTTTATTATTCAGGAGATTAAAGAGCAATCGAGTCACGTCGGACATGAGGTAAGGGACTTCGTCTCAATCTCCTTTCATTGAGGCATATTTTTTTTGTATACACAACTTTATTTTATATGGTGTATAAAAACCTTTGACATTTAATTTTATTCAAAAGAATCTTTTTATATGAAGCGTTTAACTAAAAGACAAAAAGGAATGTTTCTTTTAAAGTACGCGGTGACAACAACATTTTCCGCCGCCGCGAGTATTATTTAGTCTTTGGCTTCCTCAACAAGACGTAATGATTTTGAAATGAAATAAATACCATATACTCTTTTATGTATTCTGGTATTTAAAATGTTTTTTATAATGGATTTTTTATGTCAATATATTTATGTTATGTATTGTGATCAAAGTGTGGAAATGTTTTCTTTCCATTATATTTTTTTTATGTGTTATGATTTTATAATGGTCCTTGGACATTTGACGGGTGGTTACATGATAAACCATATGACGGGTGGTTCCATGAATACTAGGATGGTTGGTTACGTTATAACCTCCAATGCATTGGGTATGGAAGTTGGCCGTATGGATATTCCATTAAGTGATATGTGTGGAAGTCGGCCGTATGGTTATTCCACTTAAGTATGTTTATGTCCCAAGTTACCTTTATATGTTTTATGTTCTTTATATGCATTTTATGGTATTATTTTGGTTACAAAAGGGTAATTAATGATCTTTTATTTAGTGAAGAGTTTTTACTACTTCATAAAGGTGAAACGTATTACTTTGATAAAGTATACATGGTTTACTTGTTGTTTTGAAAAAATAATAGTTTTCATTCTTTGTGTATCCCTTAATGAAATTTTTATGCTCACCCCAAGTTTTTTTTTTGAAATGTTTTTCATAGGAATTAATGTGGAATAGGGTCATGGATGAGATCAAGGGAAAGTCATGCGATCTAAAACATTGAACTAGACATGTTTTTTAGGAGTTTTTATTTTATGGAAACTTAGTAGAAGTGTCTACTTTGTAATCTTTTGAGATGTAATAGTTAAGATCTAATTCTCTAAAACTCTAAACCTGAAAAGATCCTCAATGGGAATTATTCATTTAATTCAGTGTTAAGTAATGTTTAACGATGGGGCCTTATAGGTAGGCGATAAATACCAGTCGTACTTTGGTTGTGGGTTCGATTCCCACAGATTCATCTGATGCGATGGGTTGTCATAAGGTTTGTGTGTTGTCCCTTTTCGAAAACTAAATAATTTTATAACATTTCAAAAAAGAGATAAATTCATCAAAAATAACAATAATATATTTTAACCACAAAGGTTATCTAATAAATTTTGTTTTACATCCCAAAATGTATTACCCTGTAATTACCTCAAATTCAAGGATCATATAAACCCAAATGGTTCTTTATAACTATATCCACAAAAGAGAAGATAATTATTCCATGAATAAAATTTTCATATATCAATCATCAGGGTTACACATACTATAAAAATTCTTCTAATTTAATTCCCATCATCAAATGAGCCTTAATACTATTAAGCATTTCACCGTCATAAATTCTACCATAACTCTTGAATCCCTTATATGTTCAATTCTTACTCATTCAACATTATTCTTGATCTATTAACCATTCATTTCTAACATATTCTGAAATAATTCTTTCCCACAAACAAAATCATGAATTATATCCTATTATTTCAATAATAGGAAAACATATGTTATGAAATAATCCATACCTTTCATTGGTCATTTTCAGTTTCTTCATCCTCAATCGAAATGGCATTAGGTATTCGTAAACGAATATTTGGGTGATCTTGGTGATCCCATTACTGAAACATCTTTATAGGACATGTGATTGCATAATGACCATTCTCACCACATTTAAAACATTCAATTGATCCTTCAGAAAGAACTTCTTTCCCTTTCCTAGATTCA
Source organism: Viscum album (assembly GCA_963277665.1). Lineage (NCBI taxonomy): Eukaryota > Viridiplantae > Streptophyta > Magnoliopsida > Santalales > Viscaceae > Viscum > Viscum album. Next base: position 1,745,954,687 of record OY728125.1, on the reverse strand, counting down.
ACTAGATGCTTCTTGTTTCAATGGAAGGTTCTTGCTTTATGACCTTCATTTTCACATCTATAGCATCATTCTGTCCCTTTGAAACATTTTCCTATGTGTTTCTTTCCACATCATTGACACATAGGTTTTTTAACATACTTACCTTTATGATTATTACCTAAACATCCGTAGGGATTTGTTTCACGCATTTATGATGTCTTATAAAAATCACCAAGGTTCATGTGGTCAATCATGACTGCAGATAGTTGGTTCAGAATAACCACAAGAGTTCCCATTGCAGCTCCCATATCATTCAGTTGCTCGTTCAGAAAACCGTCATAGTTTTCTTCACATCCACTGTTACTTTGGTGCCTGTTAGATCCAGTCATTTACTAAAACAAAAAAGGTTAGTGTGATTATATAAGTAAAATCATCATATAATATCTTATGAAGAGGGTAAACACTTAGATATACTTATTCATGTTATCTTAAACTCATTCACATTATAAAAACAACTATGAATATTTCTAAAATCCTAACCATTATGGTAGTGCCACTTATGCTTAAATTGAACCCTAACATCTAAAGTTATCTAAACTGACCTCTGATACCAACTATAAGTACCTGAACTCAAACCTTATATAATCTTGAATTAAATGAATAATTCACTTTGAGGATCTTTTCAGGTTTAGAGTTTTATAGAATTATTCCATAACTATTACATAACAACTTAAAGATTACAAGTAGACCATACGACTCAGTATATTTTTTTTCATAAAATAAAAACACTTAAAAAGAAAAATGTCTAGTTCCATGTTTTAGACAGCTTGACTTTTCCTTGATCCCATCCATGACCCTATTCATCTTTATGTCCTTTGGAAAAAATTTCAAAAAAACTTGGGATGAGCATAAAAATCTCAGTAATGGATACAAAAATAATGAAACTATTAGTTTTTTGAAACAACAAGTAAACCATGAATATCATGAGTAATAATTTTAACCTTTATGATGTAGTAAATACTCTTAACTGAATAAAAGATCATTGCTTACCCTTATGTACCCAAAAGATTACCATAAAACCCATATAAATAACACATTACATATCAAGGTAACTTGGGACGTAAACATACAAATGGAATAACTAACGGCTGACTTCCACATGTATCACTAAATGGAATAGCCATATGGCCGACTTCCATACCCAATACATTGGAGGTTATAACGTAACCACCCATCCTGGTATTCAGGGCACCACCCGTCATATGGTTTATCACGTAACCACATGTCAAATGTTCAAGTACAATCACAACACATAAAATATTGAAAATATAAACATTTCACTAATAACATTTCATTTTCAATCACAAGAAGTAATTTCAAGATATTGAAATAATCAATTCATTTTCAAAAACAATTTTAAAAAAAGATTTTTTAATCAAAGTGTCCCATACCACTTTGAAGATTTTAATGGAATTATATTTTTAAAACATTAATGTATATATAAATAAATACTCAAAACCATTTTTAATATATGGACATTAAAGATAATTATTTAGAATAATAAATCTTTAAAACATTTAAAACTGATATTTTTGTTAAAGTGTTTTTATCAAAATGAGAGACTCTTGAATACAAATAATTGCGTAATAACATTAAATCGAACATTATAATATCATGAGAATAAATGTATTCATGATATAATAAGAAAAAGGACATTATATACACCATATAAGAGTGAATTGGTGCATACCAACAATGACTTCTCAATGGCAGTGTAAATTGAGATGAAATCCCTTATAAATATGTTATCCTTTGATTAAAGATAAATCAATTACATAATTATGTGTGAAAAATAAGAATACACCCAATATAAGAGGATATTAAGTGTAAAACAATAAGTTCTCATTAAAACATATTCATATGACAACATATTCATGAAGTACAAGTTGAACCCAAAGAATTGAAATTGGGTTATGAAGTTCCCTTGTAAAAATTCGACAGCCTAACGACGTCACTTTAAAATTCAGAAAATGAGATGATGAGAGATAAAATGATATATCATAACTTGAACATAAAATATACATCAATAAGGATATATAAGAAGACCTCCCAACATAATAATATGTAAATTAAAATTCATAACAAAAATATGTATTTTAAAAAGAGTAGGGTGAAGGGTTCCCTTACCAATTTGGAAACTTACAAAACATATGCCACATGAAAGAAGGATCATAAAATGAAGATGTAAATACTCAAAAATGAAATTATATTTCACAAATAGTACAATAATTGGAAGTACATACACCACATAAAAAGAAATAGTGTCAAATATAGCATGAATCTCACTGAAATAAAAAGTGAGATGAAACCCTTTACCACGTTGTAATCAACTGAGTCTTATGACCAAAAGTTAATAACCACCAAATGAATCATAGAATACCATGAATATAATTATAATAATGATAATATATATCATATTTCAGTACACAATACACCACATTCAATGACTAAGTGGCTAATGATGGAAATCTCACCGAATTAAAGTGAGATAAGAAAATTCCTTATAAAAATTCGGCAGCCTAACGACGCCACATAAAAATTATTAAAATGAATTGATGAGAGTAAGAGGGGGTATCTCATCATATGAAAATAAAAATTACAGTATGGTGAATATAATAGTACATCCTCCAACATACGAACATGGAGCATAAAATAAATGACATAAAAGAGAGTACTTAAAAAGAAAGAGAGAGGTCGGATCCCTTACCTCGTGTCTGACATGACTCGATCGTTCTTTAATCTCCTGAATAATAAAATAAAGTTAATTTATACTTGATTAAGAGACTTTTTCAAGTTCATTACTATTTACCAATACAACTGTTCCTCATCAATAATTGATCCCAACTCCAGGTATGGTGGTTTTTTCATTTTTTCTTTTCCCTATTATTAATTTCCATGATGAACATAAGTTAATCCCCAAACAGATTGATCTATTGTTTGGTCATTGTTGTGGAATGGGTTATTGATGCAGGATTATCTGTAGATTAGTTTATCCATTTTGTTTATCCTTCTAATGAGAATGATTCAAGGATTACATAAAAAAAGACAAGGCTCGTTATTCAGACATTCATGGTACTTTTATCACCCATGTTCTTGGTATTATTCCCTATTTTATCATTATAACAACAGATCGACTTTCCTGGAGGCTCTAAACATGATCGGACATCTGAATTGGAGGCATGATGAAACAGAGGTTGGATCGGTGTATATTGGAACCCTAAGATCATAGAGGTGCTTCTGTTTAATAGTTTAGAGCACTAGAGAAATAATTGATGCTCAAGAATGTAGCGGGGGATGTGGAAATGTTGCATGGGATATAGCGGTAGCTGCGTGAGAGTCAGTGGACTAGGTGGTATTAGAGGCAACATGATGTGGTGCGGTGCAACATGGGATGTAGAGGAGGTTGCTATGGGTGATCATGTGAGTGGAAAGACCTAGAAATGGGTCTAGATGGGTGAGAAATTCGGGCTAGTAAGGTCTGTCGGGCCCATCTAGAGTTGGCTGGGTCCAGTGGTTCCGGTCGACCCAGAAGACCGGGTCTAACCTTGGAAGAAAAAATGGGCCACGGTCAACTATGGTGTTTGACCATGATTCGTGGTCGACCAAGCTACCACATGATCATGCAAGCTAGGGCATGGTAAACTACCATGATCCTTCCATGGCCTAGTAAACCATCTACTGAAATTTTCAAACGATAATAAATTTCAAACTAGATTTCTATTTGATGATCTATATTTATTATTGGGACCCTTATGATAAGGAATTAATTTAGAGATATTCTAATTTTATTTTATGGGAGCTTTCATATGACCTAATGGATTGATGTGTGAGTTCTCCTAGAATGACCGTGCTTCGAGCAAACATTTATTTAGCTGGTTGTGACAAATAGATTGTGTGTCTTATATAGACTGTTTGTCTTATATAGACTGTACATATTATGGAGATTGTATATCTTATGAATATTGTGTGTCTTATGGAGACTATGAGCCTTTTTGAGACTTTGAGACTTATTGTATTATTTATATATTATGTTCTTGATATATTTTCTATAGACATATATTTTTGTGGTGATGACTATGAATTATATTATAGTATTTCTGTATGGTATTCCTTCATGGTATTCATTTTTTGTATTCCTTGTTGGTATTCTTTCATGGTATTTATTTTGTGGTATTCCTTCTTTTTATTTCTTTTACAGTATTCTTTTGTGGTATTCCTTTGTGGTATTTCTTTTATCATATTTCATTTGTGGAATTCCATTATGGTTTCATGGTGTCCGATTGAGTATTGTTTTACTCACCCATGGATGGTATTTTCCTGCATGTGTTGTGTAGTATGCATATGATCAACTCTATGATGGAGTTACAGGTATGTCAGGACCATGTGGTGCCTTTTGAGTCCGAACAGGACAAGGTGTGTTTCGATAGCCCTTCCAACAATAGTCCCATTACCACTTATTTTAAAGATTGGACTTATGGCTACAAACTCTTTTCTTTTTTTGGGATTATTTTGGCCTTTTTACATTATAATACTTTCACTATTGTACTCTGGTTGTGGGATATAGTGGTTTACATGCATAGTTTACTTCGCAACACCATATAATATTCATCAGTGTTGACCAACATCCCTTGTCCCTTACATGGTCCACCAGCCACTCCAACAAGATTAATTTCTAGGTTGACTTATTCTTGAATAGATGACTCATGCTCATATTGAACCACATCATTATCATCAGCCACGTTAGCTCATGTTTCATTTCAACCACCCAAAACACAAAATAAAACCTTGGAGTCCATGAAACCACTATGGGTGTCCACATTTATAGCAGTATCATTCATAGTGGGAGCATCCGAGATGACTTTATTGAGATCCTCACCAATGGAGGAATTTCTAGCAGTGCAACCTTTATTATTGTTAATGGATTACCTATTTCTTAGAGGCATATTCTTTATCTATTTTTTGTTACTCCAGTCAGATAAATGTCCTAATAATTTATATCGAGAGCTCTGAATATTCCTTCAACATTGCTCAACATAATGACAAATACAGTGACAAGCATCACAAAAATCAACCACCCACTCACATTGAATAGATAATTCCAGATTAAAATCCCAAAAAACTAAAAATACAGTTTCAATCAACTCATGGGATATATCAAAATCTTGCAACACATTATAAATATCGTCATACATAGATCAATCAATTATCTTATCATCATTGATCAAAGATCCTACTATAGAAAAAACATCCCCAATAACCATTGGATACCAAAAAACCAACTGAGTCCCCTAATTATAATCCATATTTGTATCTTTAAGCACCTAAATTTGAATGGATTTGATATATGATATAATTTTTTGAGCACAATGATTCTTGTTTTCAAAATAATATTACCAAAACCCAATGTATAATTTTGTAAATCCTTCGATGGGAAGACAATGTGAAACATATCTTTCCCAATCAATATCAAATCACTGTCTCTAAAACCCTATCATATAAACAATCAATCTCTCAAAGAATCAAGCATCAATGGGACGTCCCTTCGGGGTCCCACGATCTGAGATAGAAGTGATATGTGATATTCCTCAAAATAGACTTCTTGAAATTTGGGGCTTACTTCAAAAAATGAAATAGACCATTTTTTCAAATAATAGATTTTAAATATTTTTATTATATTTTATTTATTTTTTAAATTGTTATAATTTTTTAAAAAAATATATATTTCCAATGTAAATAATAATTTTATTTTAAAAAAAACTATTTTATTATATTGATACAATTATTTTAAAAAAATAGTTCAATTTTGGTTTCTACATGACATAAAATTATTAGGCGGAGTTTCTGAGATATTTCTAAAAATGTTGACTTTTTGTGAATAGTAAAGGATGCCAATTTACAGTATAAATACATTATATGTTAAATTAACTATTAAATGATTTATCTCTGAGGTATTAACAATAATATTAAACTCAATTGTAGTATATATAATATATTTAGTGATACTTTACAATCTAATCATATTATTTTGCCAAAATATTATACAAAGGATGAAAATATACATAAACACCCCTCTCCACCTCTATAAATGCAACCCACAATCACTGTATCCCCTCACACTTCTAAAGCCTTTTAACTTTCATGAATTATGCCCAATTATTCTATAATTCCTCTCTACCACGTTTTCTTTTTTTTGTTTTCACCTAAAATAACATTTCAATTTTCCACAAGGAGGTTATCAAGGAGAGGAATTCAAGAGTTAAAATCCACTATCGTTTTATTAATAGTATTTATTGTTTTCTTTTCATATTCATTACTGACCTCTTATATCCAAAGATACATGATAATTCTAGTTTCTTTTCTATATTTAAATTTTATTATTTTAATGGAATATTCAAAAACGTTTTACATTTCCATTCCCTTTTATTTTTGTGATGAATACATTGTCAGTGGGGTTCTGATTTACCAAATTCATGAATGCCAGGTTTTTATATTTCAATTCCTCTCTAATGGATGGCCAATAAAATATTTTTAGGGTTAAAACAGATTCTTATATATTTATTACATATTATCTAATGGTTGGGAGAATTTATATATACAAAATATTAATTAATGAAACAAAACTAGATTGTATGATTGATAACCCACAAATATAATCTAAATTATTATCACAAACTTCTAATGTAATAAAAGATTCTCAACCGAAATAAACATATGAATTATATAAAAATTATTTGTTCTGAAATAAAAATAATAGAATAAAATTTTATTTCAATATATCTACTCTCATTTTACATGATCATCCATATACGTATAAATGAAAACTGATCATGAAGTCTAAGGAAATAACACTTTCAAAAACAAAATCAATTCTTATAAGTCATATAATAGATAAAAAATGATATTAATTAAATTTTAGTAAATAAAATACATATTTAATTGGATATAAAATAATTTATTAATTCATCTAATTACTTTATATAGGACATCATTCATAATTAAGGAACACTTTTTACCATAAGTTATGGGTTTCTTCCCGAACATTAATTTTTCATTTTGGTTACACATCATCTCTATTTACCCATATTTAAATCTTATTTTGTACTATATAAATCTATTAATAATGTTTTCGTATAAAAAACCCCATGTATATAGATCTTTTTAGCTCTCTATGATGGTTAAACACATGTTTTTAAAGTTTCACTTCTCAATTCAATATGATAAGAAGAACCAATTATAGGGAACATCATAATTTCATCCCCATCTTAATGTTCCAGACATAATTATTTTAAGAAACCACAATTTTATAAAATAACAATTCTTTCAGGAGAAACAATATTTGTTCATTTCTTATTTATTACAATCTATTTTGAAAAATATAAATATTTATCTAAATGAACTATTTTCAGTAAAGTAAAAATTATAATTCTCTCAATAATTCAATGATGAATTTAATATATTTATTTTATATATTTCAATAAGTCTATTGAATAATTTTCATTATTGAGATTCATGTATTATTATTACCATCTATAATATTTTATTAAATGTATTATGATCATTTGGACTTTGGATATGTTATCTTGATACCATTCACCATACTATTCAATATGGATTGTGATTATGTTTTATTATTGGGAAGATTTATTTAAATTAAATATGGATGTTTTTTTGATGATTAATCCCAATCATATGAATAATTCCCCATTTATTTTCATATATTGAACTAAACAAGGATTTATCCATTTAGTTTCTATTGTCTTGGTTTAGGACTAAATGATATATTTTAGATGTCCCCGATTATGCATTCCCTCAATATGATATTAGTAATTGATGATTCATGTGATTATATTATTAGTTGAGAATTCATGGATAGGTATTATTATCTTGTAATTATTTATGGAATTATATAATTAGTTTTCATTCATACCATATTATGTTCTAGATTAAAATTTGCAAACATGATTTTTTAGTTATTCACTGTGAATTATTGTTTATAATAGAATCATCTATATTTCATAACCTTACTGATCATATAATGTTACCCATTTAATATATTTTTTATCCACCATGTGATGATTTTTATTATGAATCAATTGCAGGGAATTATAAGTGTTAATGGGTGTTCACAATGGGTAATATATTTTGTTTTCTATTTAAATATGTAATATAAAACTTATGAACGTATCTATTTTCCCAAATCTGCAAAACTATTTGGTCAACTAGGATGTGATATCTTCTTCATAATACCAATGTAATTAAGTAAGGAACTAGATTAGGGTGATTAGGGTCAAGGTCTCCACATTATTTATAATTTTGTTTTATCTATTCATACCCTCCAATCAAATGGATATATAATAACAACAAAATTAAATCAATATTGTTACTAGGTTTTATTTATGCAAGTTTTCATGTTTCATAAATGTTATTATTGATAGGTTTATTTATAAAATAAAATATAAACTATAATCATGGGGTATTAAAGTTATATTGATTATTATTCAAAACCATTCATCAATATTGATGTATTATTATGAATGATTATATAAAATTGTATTTCCACATTCATTTTGTTGGATTTGTAACACATTCTAATCAAACACTACTAGAATGATTTTCACATCGAAGAAAATGGTACTAGAATGGGATTTTCTCGAATCATTGACTTTTATTGAGTTATAATTATTCCTCATTGATTATTATTTAAGTTATTTCTTTCTTATATCCTATAATGATATTATATTACATTTGATGTTTGTTTTTTTTATAATTACATTTTTAAATATACAATATCTTCTTTTATGGATTTCAATATTCATAAAATTTGATGATGCCACAATAATAAGCATTTTACTCAGATAATATATATATACTCTTTGTTTATGTTATATATTCCCACCAATGAACAACTTTATTATTTATAAATATTAATATTTATAATTTTTCAGGCGTTAAAAATTTTTCATTTACAATTTTCAAATAGAATAATTCTCACACATTTTTTGATTTCATGTTTAACAAATATATTTTTAAAATGTAGAATGGTTTTTTCTTCTTTACTGATTGTAAATTTTATCTTATAGTGAAAATTGTTTTGGATATACATTAATTAAAATAAATTATTTCATTTTTTATTAATGTATCCAAATAATTTTCCAGAATTTATTAATTTCAATTTAAAAAATGATATTTTCCAAAGTGAATCATAATTTCTTTTCCTTTTGAATTTTTAATGAAAATTTTTCCAATGAAGTTATTATATATTTCTACCATTTTTCTCATTTACAATACATGATCCATATCTTATGGAGTTATGATTAATAAATATCTATTTAAATCCCTTTATGGATTTTTTTTTGTAAATAAAATTTTTCATACCAATAGAAATATTTATTGAATTCATTTTATGTTATACAATTTTGGATATTTCATTAAACCCATTATATATTCATGGGTTATTTCTAATATAATGAAGGAATAATTTTTAGTGTAACCATAATATATAGAAACATGATGAGTTGGGGGCTATTATCATCATCCAATACCTTTTTAAATGATTTATTTCTCATGATATCAGTGTCTTGTTCAAGAATAATGTTTTTCAAAACCGTGGGTGTGATTGAGATACTTATTATATGATATTATCCAATGAATATAAATTTTTCCTAATATATGATATCAATTTTTGTTATATTATTATCTGATGATTTATTACTACTTTTCTATATTTTTAAGATATATTATAATTTTTATTCCTCATTTTTGAAATTTCACTTGACTTGTATTCAGATTTCAATAGATTTAATGAAGTAAAATGTTATAAAATTACCAACAAATATATAAGGATTATTTTTTCATATAATAAAACTATCGTTTTTATCATATGTTGTTAAAACAACCATTATAAATCAACGATAAGTCTTCCCTTACTAATAACTCGACATCATCCCTTTCTATTGATTCATTTCCACAGGTTATGATGATAAGTTTGTCTTATGAGAAGTCTATGTAAGGGGTGGGTCTAGTAAAGTTTTTTTATGTTATGATGTTCACAAGTTTTTTAAAACATTTCTCTTATGTAACTTGTACTCCAAATACAATAAATAATACTTCTTTTGGAATTTTTAAGTTATATATGAGGTTTAATGTTTTACATATTGAAATAATGTAAAATAAATATATTTTTATATTGGTTAGCCACCCATTATATCGAAGCCAGTTGTATTATTTGTGACTTTTGAAAACGACATATAAAAATAGTCATTTAGAACATCATATATGGTATTTAAAAGACGGAATGGTATATATATAATTCGATAAATTTAAAAATCATGGAATACCATATGATATAAAAGATTTGTTTTCACATTAATGAATTAACTATGATGGTGAATATAGTTTTTAGGGAACATTCAAGGATTCACCCCACACTTTGAAAAACAATGTACCAATTTTGAAAATCCAAAATTATATTGATTTTAGGATTTTATAGGGTTTCCACATGGGGAGTCCTAAAAATGATTCTACAATATAACAATTATTCTTTCACATTTTTTTTCATAAAATTAAAACAAACAAAACTCAATGAAAATAAGAAACCAATAATAAATTATAATATTATTCAAAAATGTAACTATAGTTGTGACATTATCGAATAGGAAAAATATTATTTATGATGCACCCGAATCTATGGAAAATATGTTTCATGATTTTATCTTTATCCATATTAATGTATTTTTATTCCATATTTAACATTCAATGTATTGTCTATATTAAAATATTATTACTATATTATGTGGCTTGTAATATGCTCATACTGTAATAACCAATCATACATGATATGATGTGGACAAATACACTATAAACAATATCATTTAATATTATATTCATTGCTTCATAATTTAAAACACAAATAACCTCATCATTAAACATATATATATATATTTCAAAATCTATTGGGTTTAATGGTTGTACAATTATCATATATTGATCGATGTGAATTTTTTTTTTGTATTCGTATATAAATTGAAGACAATATCTATTTTAATTTCTAATAATATATGTCATTTTAAGGGATTCCATCCCCATTTTGGAATTTCTATAGAAATTATCCTTAGTTCATAAACTATAAAATAAATTTAATAAAAGAGGACCCACATATGAGAGGCATAATATATTATACAAATATTGGTCCAATGTAATATTACTAGTATGCAAAGATGTGTGGTGAAAATCACTATTACATAAATACATGATTTATACAACAATTTTCAAATTTAGAGTATCTGTAAAACCACTAGTTTTTTATGTAGATATATATATTAGATATTATGTATCAAACACAACACAAATTGTAAAAGAGAACAAAACATCCTAGGAATAAATAATACATTTATAAATTCAATTTCTTTAATAGCTTTCAATGCTCACAACAATAGTTTTGAAGGATACACATTAGATTAATAAAGTATTCATATTGGAAGATTTACATAATATCCAATACATTAAATTGGTGGATATAAATATTAATCACCAAATGGTATAAATTATATGGTTTAAACATGAATAAAATAAATAAAATTTATTACTTATTTATTAGTGGTAAAATTAGAACTATTTTATTGAAAAAGGAATTTCATTTGAAAATAGTAAATTTTTATAAATATATGTTCAGTTTCCCTTTGCGCGTATAAAAAAATTAATTTCCAAAACATTTTAGGAAATTAATTTCAAAAAATAAACATATTTTTTTTAATTTGGATAAAAAAATTATCATAGGTTTATGTTTTAAGAAATTTTATTGAATAGATTCATTGTTTATAGAACACTGAAAAAATAAATTTTAAATGAAAACTGCATGTTCGCTTAAACTGTTTATATTGATAAAATGTATTTTTAATTATTTATAAAGTATATATAGTAAAATAATATATATAATAATCCAAAATATTAAATTTAATATAATTTAATATTGAATTTATACATAATAACATTTTAAAAATTAAAATTATTTCACTTTTAAAACCCAATTTTATAATGCATGTGAGAATAAACATTTTAATTAAATTTTTTGAATTAAGTGAATTCAATTTGGTTATATGAATTAGATATTTGGTGTTATCATTATTTATAGTATATATTAATTTCAACCTAATTTTTATCCAAAAAAATTGATAAAAATTATAAATTTATTTACAATGGTTAAGGTAAAAATGTGTTTTTTTGAGGGTTAAAATAAGAATATAAAAGTTAAAATGGGCTACCACTTTGTCTAACACACATTGTATGACCATATTTAAACACTAATGAAATTCAGATCTATTTTATTGTGTTTTTAGACAATATTACATGAAACAGTACTATATAATAACTTTCGTAAATAAAGATAAAAGGTTCATTTATTACATTTAAAATATATTAATCATGTTAGAAAACATATGTTTGGTTATAAATATATTTTCTAAATGTAATTTTTTTTTTGGTATATTGATAATTTATTTTAATTTTCTTTATATAAATAATTATTTTAATGCTTTTGATATATATCCACCTTAATTATTGAGGTATTAATTAAATGAAATAAATTATATTAAAAATATTTAAAGTGAATTAAATTGACTGACTTACATTGTTAATTTTTTATATTAATATATCATGGCATATAGGTTTGAAAAAATATATCTTCTAATTCCATCCGAGGATTAATATTGTTAAAATAATTTGAAATAAATAATGACAAAATTGAAATTAAAGTTATTTTATGATAAATTTTATTTTATTAAATGATATTAATTTATTAAAAAACTAATATACTATATTTTCTTAAATGTTAATAAATATCATTTATGTCCCACCATAAATAAATTGTTCTATTATAAGGACTATATTAACCACTAAATAATATAAAATATTTTAGTATTATTAATTAATGGGAATTACTTATAACCACCTCCTCTTATATCAAATGTAGTTTGAAATCATCATTTCTGTGTACATTAGGCAACCGCATCTCTACCTGATGTCATTTGTTTTTCTATTTCCACCACTGAATGTTTGTTATTATAATGTATGTGAAGTATATATTTGATATTTATAACATTATTATTACTCTATAGTCATTATATCATATATTTATATTTTTACTATCCATTCCATAAGGGATGAAATTGTGTGACCCATCTGTGCGATGAACTACTACCTACCTGAGTGATGTGATTCACTTTTAAAAAATGATTTACATGGATGGAAATAAGGTTATTAGTAAAGAATTTATGTGATATACATGAAATGATTATTATATTAATTAAATATTTATCATTTGGAAAACATATTATATCATTTTATTTTTTCACTAAAAAATGATAATGTCATTGATGGATGTATGAACTACAACCTCTAAGAATAAGTGTGATTATTTTTTTTCATTTTCAAATAAGAAGAATGATATATATAAGTCTATTAAATTATATAATATGATACTTATTTATTATTATAATTGTTAGAATATAAAATATTTCGTCCATATTGATATTTTAAAAATGGAAATGTTACTCATGTATCTCACAACCTACCATATCCATGATCATATCATTGGTTAATTTTTAATCTACATGATTTATAATTATATTTAATATCATAATAGATATATTATAATTATAATTATTCCATGAATAATTTTATTTAATGTTTTAAATATTTACCTTTTTGACTATAGTCATCCTAAAAATTATGATTACTACACACAAGATGTATATAGTGAAAACATATTATCTAAACCTAATTAGTTTTATAATTGTATATCTCGGTTATAAATGAAATAAATTTTGTAATAAACATGAAAAAGTTAATAATGAAATTAAAAAATTGTCAATAATTTATTATTCAGGAAGATAAAAACAAGTGTGACATATTAAACCTAAGTTAAGATTTTTCTCATATCACATGTAATTATATGAGATATATCCCATTATATTGTAGGGGGTCTATTTGGGATTCTACATAATCACAATTAGGATCAGGGAGGACAGTTGAGGTGACTATGTTTGGTCGATTTGACCCAATAACTCTCGATACAAAATCCTTATTCCATCTAAAGGATATTAATTCATAGAAGAAGTCCTCATTGGAGGATAAAGTATGAACGGTGATTTCTTAGAACAGGTTGAGCCCCCTCAAATTAGTCCTTTTGGTTGAGCTGGGAAACCATTTTGGAGGTTTAGATGCTCAAGAACCATCATCATCTCAAGAGGATGATGATTTAGTTTATGATTGTTATAAGAAATTTTTATTGGATTTTATGGAACAAATTCTGGGAAATTTTTTAACATCCCTATAAGTAAAAATTTTGAAAAAAGTTAATTAAGAATCTAAAACATTTATTGTGGTCAAAGAGTAAAAACTAAATGATCACAATGTTCTTTCACACATTCAAAAACTGGTGGAAACAAGGTCAGAAAATATTTTTGGAATTACGGAATGAAACACCATACATAATGGGGAAGGTGGGAACAATGTGGGAAAACAAGAATTGTGGAAGAAGATAAAGGGATTGTTTTGAAGCTTATCCTCCATTACAATGAAAATTGAATAAAGATGATAACATGATCAACGTCTCATTGTTTGAGATCAATGGAATATGTGATAGAAGGTTTTTAGTTGACGAAATTGAGGATAAAGATGAATTATTTTATGAAAAAGACATAATCCTGACCTTGGGATTCAACCAATCCAAAATCAACTCGATTGGATTCATACAGATAATGTAAATAATCGGTACAAACCTTGAAGAGCTTATCAAGGATGATCTAGATAATCAAGTTATTACTATGTACTACGAATTATATATAGTGTATGATTAAATTTATATTACACAGGTGTTTAATCAATTTTTATACTCTCACATAATCCAATGGTATCCATGTTTAATGAACTATGGTTTCCAACTTTTCATTAATGTTGATTAATAATAATTAATAATTGGTGGTGGATATATGCCATAATAACAAATCATTTATGTTGTTTGGTGAATATAATTACCTTTAATGTATTTTATTGTTTTCATAAATAATTATATATAGATTTAAATATCCAATTGAGTATTTCCTTTTCATTTTGTTTATGGTTTTGATATTAACAATGTGGTTAAGGATTTTTATCTCAATTTTCCTTCTTTGTGACTTATGTTATGTTATGAAACTATATTCTTTCAAGAGTTGTTTTGAAATTCCATTTGAAATTTAATATTATAAAGTAGTACATTATAAATTTATTTTAATTTTAATTATTATTTATTTCATTGAATGTGGATTTCATTTAAAATATACCAAGTGAAAAATAATTTTAAACTCAATTTATTTGAATTGCCATATATTACTTATTCATTGTCTTTGATATTTTGAAATTATGTGTATACAGAATATTAATTATTTTATGTTATATATCCAATCAATATTCATATATTTATTTCTAATACACACATTAAATTCATTAATTATTGCTTATATCATCATAATGACCAATTTAAGGGATTATATCACAATATTATTCTAATGATGTTCATTTATACTTGAATTTCCATTTATAGAATTATTTATTAATTATCTTATAAACAATTTTATTTTTCACCTCTTATATTTATTAATTATAAATTTCCATTATATTACCATTTTCATTTTCATGGTACATGAAAAAATGGAGAATGTGTTTTAATAAAATCAAATATCATTTCTCTCCTCGATCAGAAATCCATTATCTTCCAAAACTATTTTTTCTAAAATGGTTATAAAATATTATTTTATCCATTTAAAAATGATTAGATAAATAAATATTATCCAATTTCTTCTTTTCATAGAGAATTCAAATGAATATTTATGATTATTTTTTAACTATGTGCATTTTTAACACATTAATCTTGTAAAACAAATGATCATTACAACATGTATGAAATTACCCACCGATATGGTCGTAATTTCCTTAAGGATTCCATGTTGATATTAAATTTCTATTTAAAAGAAATGTTTTTCTAAATATTATCTAAATTATTTCTATTTAATAAATTAATATTCAATGAATATTATTTCAAAAATATTATATGATTAAAAAAATTTATTTCAACTTGGAATGATATTTTACTCAAGTAATATATATAAATGATTTTTAATACCATGATTTATATATTTAATGATTATATTAATGATAATTATTTATTATAATATTTAATGAATTTTTATTTTCTAAAAATTTTATTTCAAAATGAAATGTCTATTTTTATAAAAAATGATTTTAAGGATCTTTATGTGATATTTTCATGCATAAATATCAACCCCCTTTCTGTTACAAATTCTCAACCAATGAAAATATTTATTGATAACGAACGCATTATTTATCATACTGGATTCTGATTGTTTCAGGTAAAATATTATAGAACTCATTTCATTTCAATGACATAGTCTTGTTTCAAAGAAAGTGTCAGGAAAGTCATTTCTTTTCCATGATATAACAATGTTTCCAATAAATGGTTATAGAGACCATTTCATATCCACATGTTAATCATGTATTAATGATATTTACATGTAACCCATTCCACTTTCATGGGTTTTTCATTTTATGAAAGGAATAATAACTGTTTTTAATAATTTTATCATTAATGAAATGCTTTTTATAATTTATTCATGTTGAGGTTATTAGACATTATGTATTATGGGTGAACCAAGATAGAGCTGTGTTATCCTGTTATAGCTTAAATTATTGCTTCCCTAATATATTACTACAATTTTTTTCGTAATGTTTATATCATCTATTGAATTATATTGGGATTAAAATATGTTGTTATTATAATTTTATGGATTTTATAAGGGTTCTATAAGAGTATATGATGATCATATTCAAATATACCAACATGTTTTATCTATTCATTCCATGGGTCTATATTTTTCCTTCATTAAATAATTTTATCACATGGCTCATGATTATTTATTCTTTTGAACGATTCAATTTTAAATAATTTTTAAATGCTTTATGACTATTGATTCATGTATTCATAGGTATAATTTCTTTTATAATTACCTCATGAATTATGATTATGTAACCATACTATTATGCACTTCTTATTGTCATTGATAATGTTTACATTTTAATTTTTTGGTTTATCTTTACTGATAACTTGATCATACCATTCAAATGATTATTTTCTCCAACATATCATGAAATAATATTGAACTAATTATCCATGATTGGATTTCATATAAATGATGAGGGATATGTAATTTTATATAGTAAATGATGGGTTTTTTTGTAGAAATTCTCATTCAATGGCATAGATATATTTTATATATTCCATTGACCAAATTATAAAAAACTAAGAATGTACATTTTACTTGAGAATTTAAGAGATCCTTTTTTACCTTCTTATTTTGTATAGTGTATATATGAAAAACTAGGACAGAATTATCTAAATTAAATCCAGATATGTAATGTTTATGATTTCAGCACTGAAAATGGGTGTGCGGGTTCTGGGATATTATTTTTTGTATCAGTTTAATTGCATAGATAAATTTTTATATAAGGATGATTTTATTGATTATATCTTATTATTTAAGTAAACCATCATTGATTTATATGATTTAGGTTGATCATGAGTTTGAATTCACAGACACCCGATTTAGTGTTTTAAGTAGAATTAAATTTTTGTTTATTATTGTACTTTTATTTGTCGTTTTATTGTTTTGGAATATATATTACAGTTTTATCAACCTGATCTTTAATTTGGGGTGTAATTATTTTATTCAGGTTTAACTAACAAATAGGGAAACAAGAGTTCCACGTGACAACCTAGGACATCCGGAAAGGCATTAGGGATTGAACCCTCAATCGATGTATGATAAGGGTGTAGCACTACGATTGGTCCACACAATTTTCATGTTATTATGAAATTTTTAAAGGTAATTATTATGCTTATTCTTCATACAAATGGGATTTTATTTATGTGAAATCATATTATTTCTTATGGAAGAATGTATGATAAATTTCGTGTAATATTTGGTTTTTGAACTTTTTTTGGAAATGATTGAATAAATATATGGATAATTATTTATATAATGATTTCGTATGAGCCAAGGGTATTAATATTAAAATTCATAGAATTGGTTTTAATTCTTTACTTTGTCCTTGGAATTTTCTTATAATGTTCTATCCATTTTGGTTTTCATTATTATCTTAAGATATTATGAATATTTTGTTATTCATTTGGGGATTATGTAATCTGTTAAAAGTTTATTTTAGTGCATCATGCTTGAGAAATTATTCCACAATTAAAATATTTTTATATTAAAATATTATTTTGGTTGAAATTTCTTATTGGAGTATATTCCACTCATCATGTAATCATATTTCAATATTTTCTTAGACTAGTTGGTACGAGAATTACTCAACTATTGGAAACAATCAATGAAATTGAAATATTATCCATGAACCTTCATTTTTGATGAACAACTGGTATTTTTTATCATCATATATTTAAAATTTTGAGGACCATAAAATTTTATTGATCTTTATATTTCTTATTTCAATGACCTATATCACTGTATATATATTTTAAAACATTTTATTCTATGTCTAAACCTTCACATCCCACATATATAATCCATTTTGGAAACCATGTATGTTATGTATTGGATTTTATTCATATGAAATTTTCAAGATTTTAAGGTTAAAGTTTCATTATCCCTATTTAGTATTTGGAATTTTCAAAAAATGGATTTTCAAATATCCATCATTTTATTTCAGAGATAATGTTCAAATTGTTAGGTAACCATTTATTAAGGTGATGTAAAACCTAGAGTTTTTAATAGAATAAAATTATATTCGATACCATAAATGACATGAAACATCATGAGTTTAATAAATTATAACATCCTAATAAATTATGATATATTTTTAAATTAAATCACTTTAATAGGTTTCAACGTAGGCAATATCTTGTTTGAACGAAACACAATTCCTTTTTAAAATATTATTATTTACACATTCCCATTATAACCTAGACATTAAATTAGGGGAATTAATAGTACTATGTAAAAAATGAAATATATATGGTTTAAAAATTTATAGAATAAATAATATACATACTTTTTGAATTCATATAAAATTATAATCATTTAAAAGAAAATCAAACAACTTTCAAAAAAAACAGTATGATTTATAAAAGATGGATGTGTTTTAATTTGTGAACTAAAATTGAAAATTATATTTAGCACTATTAGTATATTTTTTATAAAAAATGAAATTATTTATTAAATAATAATTCTGAAATTATCTTCGGGTTATGTTTGGGTGTTTTCTAAAATGCATAATTTTTTGTAATAGTGAAGATACCTGATTTTTAATTTACAAATTTCTTTATGATTAAATAATTCATAAGGATAAATTATATTACTAATTTTTTTGATGAAAAATTAGTTCAATTTTATATTAATAAATTCAATATATTTCTTTTTAATAATTTTTATATTGAATGTTGATATAAAAACATTTACAACTTTTAAACATTCTCTACATAAAAACCCAATTTCTCACCACATCTATAAGAATATTTTTTGTATATTAAAATTTCCCTGTATAATAATTGAATTCATTGAAATGGAATGAATATATGGAATTATAGAAATTTATAATTTATAATTTGTTCAACTAATGTATTGACCGAAGTGAATAGTGACGAAAAAAATAATTTATCATGTTTAAGGTAAAAATTGGTTCCTCTGAGTTTAAAACTGAGATGATAACAGTTAAAATGACCAACCAATTTGACCAAATAAATATTTTCCACCATTATTAGACCATCATGACCTTATAATATTTTTTATGAGTTTTTTTACACTTTTCTAGGGAATGTACCAATATAATAAAAAATGTAATGAAAAAAGAAAATAATGTAACATTACTTATTGAAAAATTAATAAATTATTGGGATGGTCAAATAAAACCCATGCTCAACTAAAAAAATAATATATAATGACATTTCTAATTTTTAGAGTGATAATTTATTATAATTTTTGGAGATAAAGTAATTACATTATATTCTTAAAAAATTCCACATAGTAATTATTATTTTTACATATTATAAATTTTAAAAGAATAATAAATTGAAAAAAAATTAATTTTATGTTATTTTTTATGAATATATCTGTTCACATAGGTGTTAACAAAATATATTCAAATTTTATATTTTCTATTATATTTTTAAAATGATTTAAAATGAATAATTTAAAAAATGATCATAATATTATTTTTGGATAAATTATATTTTATTAAATTTTATAAAATTAATAAAAATCATATGTTATATTATAATAAAATTTTTAAATATATAAAATATGTTCCATTAATGGGCTAATATTTTAATTATCATAATTATATTTATTTTCTAATAGAAAAATCATTGTTAGCGCAGTGAACATTAAAATAATGTTTTTCAAATTACATGAAATTAGGCTAAAATTACATTTAAAAACAAGTATTATTATTATTATTTTAAATGAATTTGATATTAAAATATTTTTTGTCAACATAATCTAATTATGATCATTTTTGTTATTCATGAAGGATAATCCTTATATGGTAAAATAGATTATGTACCATTGTGAAAAAAAATGGTAAAAGTAAAGAAACATTAATGTTAATGAACAAAAGTAATTTTTAAAGGGTTATTATTATGTGGTGGGGGTGTTTCTAGGCCATATAATGCTTCCACACCCTTAATTATCAAAGATGGAGCCACATAAAGTAAGACTGACCTCCAAGTGATCGATAATTATCTTCATTCAACTTGGATTCTCTGAATTAGATTGTGAGTTACATTTTCTACAAGATGAGTTCCACGTTTTGCGTCCCTTGATTAATATGGAATCTGTTGAAGGAACTGTCACTTCTTTTACTGTATTAGATAATTATCCCATGATCTAGCTCAATTATAATTTGAGAAAAAACATAGAGGGATTATTTTTTCCATTCATACCTCTAGAGGAAATTTTTTTCTTTGAATGATCATCTGAGAGATTCTACCTGTTGGAAATTGGTCCATATACTTCATTCCTTGGTAGTGTGTTTAGATTAACAGATGTTACCATTATGCATGTGCTGACCCTTATAGAAATTTTTTTCCTCCTTTATGTAGGATGTTATTCAACTATTTTTCATGGGTTTTTCACCCATAATCATCCACTATGGTACACTTATGTATTCTCTAATTAACAATTATACATCCTAATGACAACCCTTATGTGAATCCATATTGACCCTTATGTCATCTTTATCACCAAGAATCAAGAATTCATCTGGTTTTAATTGGAGATGCATGCTTGGAAATATCTTGATATACCTCTATACAAGCATCATCAAAAAATTGTGGCTCTTATCCGATCATAACCCACACGATAATTTTCTTCCTTCAATTTAGCACAGCACCAGAAAATATTTGGGTGAATATTTATTAGTGTGGATCATCCCTATATGCATCAGTAGGTGGGGACCTTTACATCAAAGGTAGAAGAAAAAATTCCATAGGGAGTGTGATTTCCCCAACTCATTAATGGCATAGTCAGTGTGGTGGCCTTCTTCATTGTAATCTTCAGTGGACATGGGTGGCAGGATTTATCATCTTCAATCGGAAATGGTCATGGAAAGATTCGGTTTCATTAATAATGTTTTGAGATTTAAATGATAAATTAGGATCCAAATATTGTAAAGACCCATAAAATTCAAGGGAAATTTTTTTTCTAATTTTCTTTGGGATTTTACAAGAACGCATTTTCTGACGGAGCCTGATTCCGAGGCCCGGTGTGCCCAGAATCAATTTCCAAAGTTTGGCTCGGGTACGTTCAATGAACGAACGAGCGGGTTTTTCTAAATTTTGAACCGGTGCTCGGAATCGAATTCTGAGGGCACCGATGGAATCATAGGACCGGTTTTTTCTTAGAAACGCCTCTTTTGGAGTTGCATTTTCTCAGTTGTGCTTTTTAATTTTTGGGGTATATGTTAAGAAATAAAATAAAGTTGTATGACAATTTTATTTCATTTCACTTAAATCCGCTTAAAGACCACTTTAAGCTACTTAAGCTGGGTTGAAGCGGATAGGGTGCAATTCAAAATATCCTACCCACTTGGTAGGATATTTGTGAGGTGGGACCCACACGAGCCCCACCATTTCTTTTCTTCTTAATTAACGCACCCGCACCCCCTATTAAACGAAGTCAACCGACGAGTTTCCTTATTTTCTTAACGCCTCTATTTTAATTGGACAGGTAAGTTTTACAATTAATTATTTGAAATTAATTGTGAAGGTTATGTCGTTTACAATTTGAAATCGTTGGCAGAAAACAATAAAATAAGGCCTTAGCCTCATTTTATTTTTGGGTTGGGAAGCGTTGAGCTGAGTTTTCCTCTCCTCCTTCTCCCCCTTCACGAAGAACGTGAAGAACGTGCCACCTTTGACGAAGAACGCTCGGAATTTTTTCCCTTCCGCGGCAGGACTCTGCAACGGATCTTCTTCTTCCCCTTCATCATCAACAGATCAACGAACAAGCTCGGAAGTGGAATCGGGTAGCAAGCAACGATGGCTTCACCTTCCCTCGAGTCGGACGAACGTCGACGTCCCCCTTCAACGTCGTCATCCCCACGACGCCATACCGCGACGAACCTCGAACGACGACGCTTCCTTTCGATCAGCTTATACCCAAGGTAGGGGTTTTATTTATTTAATTGTTCGTGAATACCAACTTGATGATCTTCATGGATTAAAACCAAATGTTATCAAATAACGTGAGGGGGTCGGACCGCACAAACATGGCCGACCCTCCTCCTTATTTTCGTGTTGGTTTCTTTGTGGATGGTACGAGAAAGCGTGGTGGCATCGTACCACGCAGTTTGTTGCGGAAAGGAATGGAAGTGACGCGGTGTTGTTGAATCGCGCGGGGACGACAAGGATCGCATTCGGAACGGCCCGCGGTGGTGATGCGTGGCGCCGTCGCGCCGCGTCGGGCGACCGAAGGCCGTGGCTTTTGGCCGCGGTAGGAGAGATAGCCGCGACCCATACTGGCCGCGGCAGGAATTCCGGGGCGGCCGGAGGAACCGGTCGCCAGTGCTTGGGAGGCGGGACCTTACGGTCCCGCAGCATAATCTTTCCGGCCGGCCAAAATGGACGTCCGGTTACCAAATCACCGGGGGTTGAAACCGCCAGCGTACTTTCTCGAGCGGGTCCCCATGTGGGGGGGGCGTTTTATTTTTTTTAAAGGCACGGCACTAATTGTCGCGCCAGGTTTTTTTATAAAAAGGGGGGCTTCCCCCCCATGCGGTGACCAAGAAGCGGGCCCCCCATGTGGGGGGCGTTTTCTTTTGAGGCACGGCATGATGTCGTGCCGTTAGAGAACAAGGGGGGGGGGACTTTGCCCCCCGCGCGGCGCATATGCGGTGCCCAGGCCACGCCGGCCCGCGCTACCATGCCTGCCCGCGCCGCCGCGCCGTGTCGTGCCGCCGCGCTGGGCTTCCGGGCCGGGTCGCCGCGCCTGGCCGTCGGGCCGGGTCACCGCCCGGGCCGGGTCGGCCCGGTTCGGGCGGGCCCAGGGGGGTACTGGGCCGGGTCGGACCGGGCCCATACCCCCGTTTCGGACAGAATTGTTAAAAGGCTCATAACATGGGATAAGGACCTCTGATCGACGCACCGTCAGTTGCGTAGTGATCCTTGAAACGAGATGGTCGTTTTGGTATATTACACTCAAAGTTTCGGAGAACTTTGGGTTTAGCCGGGTTGGTTCGTACTCGAAACCAACTGGGCCCTCGGAGCGGAAATGCTTATATCTTGAGCTACGGACGTCTGATTGATGTGCCGTCGACTTTGATGGATTCCTCTAAGTCAGACTGATCTTTTGGCTTACTCCGCTAGAGGTTTGGATGTCGTCGGAGTGCAGTCAGGTTGGTTCGCTCCTGAAACCAACCGGGCCCCTGGAACAAAAAAGCCAATAACTCACAGACCGAGCATCTGATTGACGCGCCGTCTGTCTCGTTGTATTCCTCTTGATGAGACGGAACTTTTGGCATACTTCGCCCGAGTTTTGGATACAGTTGGATAGTGGTCGGGTTGGATTGTACCCGGAATCCAACCGAGCCCCTGGATCGGGAAAGCTGATATCTTTCAGACAGGACGTCCGTTTGAGGAACCGTTAGTGGCGTTGATGATCATGTTGAGAAACGGTCCCTATGAGTATACCCTAGGAGATTTCGGGGTACAGTTGAGATACGTCCGGGATTGGTTCGCTCACGAAACCAACCGGACCCCTGGGACAAAAAGGCTAGTAACTCACAGACCGGGCGTCCGATTGACACGCCGTCTATTGCATTGAGACCCCTATGACGAGGCGGTCCTTTGAGATACTTCTTCGTGGGACTTTGAGATACTTGGAGTATCGACCTGTAGCTCGTGGAGAGGACCCTCCCGGAGATGAGCGTCCGGAGTACGGAGACCGTGTAGCTGACTGAGACTTGACGACTGCTTGACCGACTCGATTTGGAGTGAGTCGACTAGCCCAGTGGACGGAGCACTACTTGTGAGGTGCAGACCCATGGCGGATGGAGCACTACATGTGTGACAGTGCAGACTCCTGGTACTCGTCCAGAGAGTACCTCAGCAGGCTACTAGGGGGTGTGCAGTACTGTGTTTGGGTGACATACCTTGGCGGGAAGCACTACTGTGTTTAGGTGGCTGACCCGCGGTACTTGATAGGAGGAGTACCTCAGCAGTCTTAGGTTAGTGAGCAGTACCTCGGAGTCGTGACAGGACCACTGTTGTAACGCCCCGACCCTAGTTGCCTAGAGTCGGTGCATTATTACATAACATTGGCATGATCACAAGAAAGATCAAATCTCGAAAGACCGATTGCTTTAGTAGCCTTGGAAACACTAGATATATTCATAAGTTTTAAATTACATCATAAAATGAAAAACTACTACAACAACATAATGTTTCCATAGTCCACACTATAATCCCCTCATAATATCCCTGCAGGTCATTCATAACTTACATCTTCACTTCCTGGGAAAAATAAAACATAGAAAAGGGGTGAGCTCAAATGCTCAGTAAGGATAACAATATAGCGGAAACTTTCATAAATAAAAATAAACATTTAATGAAATGTATAACTAAAACAAAAGCCTTTTAAATATGAACTTTCAACATGGTATGTCATAAATAAAATGAAATAATGACATTTACTTATTCACATGGATATTCTACTAATCGAATAATCACATGCAAAAATCAATAACCACTTTCATAATGTTGGAATGCATAATGTCAAACGTTAATTTCATTGTCTAGGCCTCATCCCAAGACCTAGGGGTTACTTCTAACCGGAACCCAACCCAGAGTGCCTCTAATAACCGGACACCAACCCGGAGTGCCTCTAATAACCGGAGACCAAACCGGAGGGCTTACTTTTACCAGTCCCTAACCTGGAGGGCTTACTTTAACCAGTCCCCAACCTGGAGGGCTTACTTTTACCGGTCCCCAACCCGGAACATACTTGTTCAGCACATTCATCTGAAGAAAGGTTTGAAATATCACATAAACATTCGGATTAAAAATAACATCTGAAATGTCAACACTTTAAACATAAACCATGAGTGATATAAAAATAGCACATCCACAGTCAAACATAACTCATTCGATACAATATGGAAGATTGTATTGTATCACATTGACCTCAATCAAGAATAATGAAGGATGTTGACTTAGATGAAATCAAAATTCTTTTTAAAGAAATATATCCTTTTACTTTTGAAATCATTTAAGAGCCATATAAAATAAAACATTTTCTTGAAAAAATTCTTATAAGCTTGTAAGGAAAGCTTTGAATATTTTATAACGGCGAAAAATAACTGCACCCGTCGTATAAGTTAAAAACATTCTTACCTCAATTCTGTCGAAAAGGATAAAAAGGACCTTGTTTTGAAAGCGACGGAAAGATTCCTTTATAAATCTCTTATAAAAAGTCAAACAAGGGTATAAATGACTTTAACCCATATTATTGTAAATAGTAATAATGTTTTGAAATACATTTTTAAGAAACATGGATGTGGATGATAAAGATATCCCAGTAGATTATTATGTATAAACAACCTCGGATAATGAAGAGATTGTGAAATAAACCCTTACCTTGTACTTTTCCTTGGTTGGGGTAGGTTAACCTCCTGTATAATGGTGAAATAATTGTTATTAAATTATACAAGAATCATATACATTAATATGATATCATATATGATCTTTTAACGTTGCTTTATTAATAATATCTTAGTATTATCGTCGTTTCGGGTGATAATTGATTCGTTCTTCTTAAATGTTTGGTTACGTAAGACATGTTTGTAATGGATATATTATATATTATTCATAATCAGAATGATATTAACATTATTTTTAACCCTAAAATGAGAATAATACTTGAATGGATACGATGGAGGATGGATCTCACCGCGTTCGTGGAGACGGTAGTCCGTACGTACGCACGAACGCTACTTCCATTTAATTTTTATTTTAAAAGAATTGAATCCAAATGATACATAGGTATATTACTATTCCAGTATAATATAATATTTTATATATGTTACTTAAGTTCATTAACACCATCCTTTATACGTTCCATGTGTGGTATGAACGAGTCATATCATTTTAAGGGGGCGGTAGTCCGCACTTCCTCAAATGAAATTATCGTATGTATATACAACATGAAACGAATAATGGTATGAAATAAAATGGAATTACAGAAGCTTATATATAAAATATATATCATTAATATCATATTTAATTATAGTGCCATCACAATGGCCACCATGAGAGGCGGTAAGATGTATTTGAACAATCATCGTTTCGTGAGGCGTTAGTTTGCCATCCACAGAAACATTATGTTCATCATCCATTAGATGGAGTTGTGTGTATGTGTAGCTTGAATCCTTCTTATAACAACATCCTAGTATATTGAGGATACTGTTGTTGTTACAAAAGAAAGGAAATAAAAAGAGTTTGGGGGTTGGAGAAGCAAAATAAATGAAAATAATTTAAGAGAAATCGTTACCTTTAATTTAGGTAACTCACTTTGGTTGGAACCAAAGGACTTATTGAAATGCTTTCTGCCTAAGGGGAAGCTTCAAGGAGGAGGAGAGGGATGTGGGGAGCTTAGTTGGGCAGAGTTTGGACGAGCCAAGTGGCTTGAGAGGTGTGAGGAATGAGTAGAAGTGGTCTCCTTTTATAAGGGAGAAGAGGGGCTCTTTAGGAAAGAGTGAAAGTATTACTTTATAATATAATTATATTCGGTTTATAATGGTCCAAAAATCATTTAGGTCGAAGATAAGATTACTCATATTCTAAATAACATCAACCAATAAGAATTGGACAGGTTTTAGATAATATTTTAATCATTATAATCTTATTTATTTAAATGATTTATTAATGAGGTAAACATTGCATCATTATTGTGTCATTAATAATTTAAATTATTTGATGTCTAAAAATTATAAATAAAATATCATTATGTAGGAAAGCTTTTTAGCTTTCTAATGAATATTTATAATCGAAAATCCAACATGTATAACCTTATGTAAAAATTGTTCTTCTAAAATATGTAAGCTTATGCAATTTTTATTTTTATTTTAACTTTATTAATATAAAGTGTCCCTACCACATACAAGTGGATCCAAGGGGTCCCCAAATTGACCCAAGGATGCTCATGGTCAGATATGTGTCCACCAATAAGGTTAGGACACGTTTTAGGTTAATTTTGTATTATTATAATATTATTTTTTAACCCTTATTTACCGGATTTACCCTTAACCATGGTAAATAAAATATTTACCACAGTAATTATTCAAAATGTCTAAAAATAAAAGTTACCTATTTACACAATTTGGACATCCTGATTCCAAATATGGAATCCATTTTTCTAAATTCAAAACATAGAAGTGGCAGAAATTAATTTAAAATTAATTCCCGCTGTCAAAACAAAAAGCGTGTTTTTAAGAGGTAATAACTATCAAAAGATTGACACTTGTTTATGTTCGGTTTAATTGTAAAATTATGTACAATGACCAACATTATATTAAATGGTAAAAATATATTCTAAATATACTTTAAAACTACTAAAATTAATAATTTATCACTATTAATTATTTTGATTAAAAAAGTTGTTTTTAATTAAAATTTAGTAATTTTCACTATTCATCAAAATATGAAAGTTATCCGAAAAGTACCAAAATTTCACCTTAGGCTAAATTCGATATTCCGAATCCAAAAATGAAGTCCATTTTAAAATATAAAATATATATAATTTCAAAATTTAGGTATTACTATTCATAACGGCTAGTTTGATTGGTTGTGGCGTGTGTTAAAACTCAAGGTTGCGTACAACACACGCTACTATTTTATTCAAAGGAAAGCGTACCGTGGAAGCTTGGGATGTTTCATTTTAAATTTTTTTGATGTCCCAATTTATTCAGATAGTTTAAAATATTTTATTTAAAAAGGTTTCACTATTAAAGTTGATAAAAGTGCAATACTGAAAATGAATCTGTTCTTGCATTATGACTAAGAATCTCATAATAGGGATTCTAAAATTATAAGGATTATATAAAGTTAAAAATGTTGTTAATACTATTCATGACCTCTTTTAATGGCTTTTTTTTGTACGTCATGGTGTGATTGAAATCGGTGTTGCGTGTAGTGCAAGTTATTGAATTATTTTTAAGAAATAACACACTATGAAATCCTGGGGTGTTACATTCTCCCCTCCTTCAATAAATTGCGTCCTCGCAATTTGAAATTGTTCTTCGAAAATAAAAGGTTGAAAATAGAAAATATCTTTGTGGGAAAACCCACATCGGAAATTAGGTTACTAAAATTTAGTCTTAATATGAGGAAAAGAGAAATGAAAGAGTCACCACCAAATTATGATCTCGATTAGGAGAACATTGGTGGCAATTAGAGACATATAATTGGAGGAAAAATGTAAATATTTATAGGTAGTGATTGAGATCATCAATCACAAACAAGTGTATAATTGAGGTCCTTAAATTCATCAATCTATGATGATTTGAAATACCATCGGTTCAACAAAACATAGGGTATTAGGATAACACATTTTTGACGTTTCAAAATATCTTAGTTGAAATCCCACATAGAAAAATGAATTAATGAGGACTCTATTTAAAATAAAGAGTCGAACGTATGAAGATTACCGAAAATAACACATACTAGGGTTCCATGTAGGAAAATATGGATATGGAAGAAAAATCTAACCATCAATTATCTGATGGAGAGTGGTAGAGAACATGGCTATGAAAAGGCCAACAATCCCAAAGCCATTATTTAGTGATCATTTAAGGTACCATCTAGGAAAACATTTTTGTTCTAAGTTTCTTTTCTTAATATTGAGGAATTTATTTATGAGATTGGCTAAGATCATAAGGAGATATACTTACTTTATAATTAGAGTTTTATCCATTAATAAATTTCTACCACAAACTCATCTTTCACTCTAAAAGATAATAGAATGTAAAAAAAATTCTATTTACACTATTCGTATAGGGTTCCAATATAAATGAATTTATAATTCATCAACAATATCTTTTAATAAAAACTACATTATTTAATCCAGGACATCTCGTGGGATAGTGGTAGGTGATACACCCTTGTCTCCCTTCGGTTGGGGGTTCAAGTCTCGCAGCCTTGCCGGACGCGACGGATTGTCGTCCGACCTCCGGGTTGTCCTTTTATGGAAATCCAAAATAATCCAAACTAGAACTATCCAAAATACTTCTGTCCAAACTCACAGTCCAACATTCATAAGGAAGGTAAACATAATATAGATCCTTTTTACCCCGTAATAGCATATGAATACCTTCATCATGTATTACTATATTCCTTATTGATTACATTCATGCTCCCTTATTCCATATAGAATGCTGGATATACTTCATTAATCCAAAAATGTTTTAAACCCCAACAATGATGGAATATACAAATCATTAATCAATTCCAAGGTAGTCAAGAATATCCAATATAATTTATCCAAAACAATCACATATTATTCCAAAATCACTACCTCAGTATCAGAACTATATTATGGTTTATCATTCTCTCAACCATATATTTTCCAAAAATCTATCCTGCTATTGAGTCACTTTTCTTTGTTCCACACAATCTCAAGTCCTTAATGAAATAGTACTGCAGTACAATCCTTATATACTCCATGATTATTGTAACAAGTACATTGTTGATACAACACTCAATTGACATAATCAACATAAGAACTCTAATCATTCCTCTTCATCTGTGGTAGTATCATAACTTGATTATTATCCAATAACATCATTTGCGGCATAGTCTGATGACTGGGACATAGGTTCGCGTAGTGTCCAAACTCCTTGCAAATGAAGCATTGTACATTTAAAACCATTTTCTTACCCATGCAGTCACGTACTTTGTGCCCTTTTCCTCCACACTTATAACAAACTCTCATTCCTTTCAGGCAAGTTCCAGGGTGTTTCTTTCCACAGTTACCACATATGGGAAAATTCTTCTTTTCCCTTTTTCCTTTATCCATCTTTCTCTCTTCCATCCTTTTCTTCTCTTGATTCCCTTCAAAGCCATAAGACTCAGTAAACTCTTTACTTATCTTATCAACACATGATATTATTTCTTCATATGATGATAATACATGGGAGACTATTTCTCTTATAAATTCTAGCTTAAGACCATGAAAGATATGATCCTTCCTTCTTTTGGAATCATGTGTATTTCTGGAGTTCTCATTCCTTCTACTGGGCGCCATTTCTAAACAATGGCATAAACTAGATCAGTTTATGAATCAAAATACATAATCCCATACTTATAAAACACTTAACATAAATTGAACTATTTATGGATATAATCCATAATCATAAAAATGTTTTCTTTGAGGAAGTATATACTCATAAACCCTTCATAATGATTTGTAAAGAAAATGAGAGTTATCCTAAGCATGTCCCCCGGGAGTGTCGTAACCAAGAGTGCAGCAAGGCCCGTTGTCGTGCACCAGTTCCCGTTCGAGTCTAGCTCAAAGCGGTGTTTTCGGGTTTTACCCCTAGGTACATCTGTGCCAGAGCCGCCTCTACCTGCTCGTATCCAGACAGGGATGTATTGCTCAGAAAACTCACAAAATCTCTACAATAGCAAAATTCTAGGAAGTTCTTCTATACTAATCCTCAAAGTTCATCTTAGGTATACGTGCTCTAATCAGAGTTTATCTAAATCTAGCTTCCAAGGTTTGTACTAAACTTCCTCTGATACCAACTGTAACGCCCCGACCCTAGTTGCCTAGAGTCGGTGCATTATTACATAACATTGGCATGATCACAAGAAAGATCAAATCTCGAAAGACCGATTGGTTTAGTAGCCTTGGAAACACTAGATATATTCATAAGATTTAAATTACATCATAAAATGAAAAACTACTACAACAACATAATGTTTCCATAGTCCACACTATAATCCCCTCATAATATCCCTGCAGGTCATTCATAACTTACATCTTCACTTCCTGGGAAAAATAAAACATAGAAAAGGGGTGAGCTCAAATGCCCAGTAAGGATAACAATATAGCGGAAACTTTCATAAATAAAAATAAACATTTAAGGAAATGTATAACTAAAACAAAAGCCTTTTAAATATGAACTTTCAACATGGTATGTCATAAATAAAATGAAATAATGCCATTTACTTATTCACATGGATATTCTACTAATCGAATAATCACATGCAAAAATCAATAACCACTTTCATAATGTTGGAATGCATAATGTCAAACGTTAATTTCATTGTCTAGGCCTCATCCCAAGACCTAGGGGTTACTTCTAACCGGAACCCAACCCAGAGTGCCTCTAATAACTGGACACCAACCCGGAGTGCCTCTAATAACCGGAGACCAAACCGGAGGGCTTACTTTTACCAGTCCCTAACCTGGAGGGCTTACTTTAACCAGTCCCCAACCTGGAGGGCTTATTTTTACCGGTCCCCAACCCGGAACATACTTG
Organism: Viscum album; assembly: GCA_963277665.1. Taxonomy (NCBI): domain Eukaryota; kingdom Viridiplantae; phylum Streptophyta; class Magnoliopsida; order Santalales; family Viscaceae; genus Viscum; species Viscum album. Next base: position 1,745,922,545 of record OY728125.1, on the reverse strand, counting down.
TTCAGCACATTCATCTGAAGAAAGGTTTGAAATATCACATAAACATTCGGATTAAAAATAACTTCTGAAATGTCAACACTTTAAACATAAACCATGAGTGATATAAAAATAGCACATCCACAGTCAAACATAACTCATTCGATACAATATGGAAGATTGTATTGTATCACATTGACCTCAATCAAGAATAATGAAGGATGTTGACATAGATGAAATCAAAATTCTTTTTAAAGAAATATCTCCTTTTACTTTTGAAATCATTTAAGAGCCATATAAAATAAATAAATTTCTTGAAAATATTCTTATAAGCTTGTAAGGAAAGCTTTGAATATTTTATAATGGCAAAAAATAACCGCACCCGCCGTATAAGTTAAAAACATTCTTACCTCAATTCTGTCGAAAAGGTTAAAAAGGACCTTGTTTTGAAAGCGACGGAAAGATTCCTTTATAAATATCTTATAAAAATTCAAACAAGGGTATAAATGACTTTAACCCATATTCTTGTAAATAGTAATAATGTTTTGAAATACATTTTTAAGAAACATGGATGTGGATGATAAAGATATTCCAGTAGATTATTATGTATAAACAACCTCGGATAATGAAGAGATTGTGAAATAAACCCTTACCTTGTACTTTTCCTTGGTTGGGGTAGGTTAACCTCCTGTATAATGGTGAAATAATTGTTATTAAATTATACAAGAATCATATACATTAATATGATATCATATATGATCTTTTAACATTGCTTTATTAATAATATCTTAGTATTATCGTCGTTTCGGGTGATAATCGATTCGTTCTTCTTAAATGTTTGGTTACGTAAGACATGTTTGTAATGGATAGATTATATATTATTCATAATCAGAATGATATTAACATTATTTTTAACCCTAAAATGAGAATAAGACTTGAATGGATACGATGGAGGATGGATCTCACCGCGTTCGTGGAGACGGTAGTCCGTACGTACGCACGAACGCTACTTCCATTTAATTTTTATTTTAAAAGAATTGAATCCAAATGATACATAGGTATATTACTATTCCAGTATAATATAATATTTTATATATGTTACATAAGTTCATTAACACCATCCTTTATACGTTCCATGTGTGGTATGAACGAGTCATATCATTTTAAGGGGGCGGTAGTCCGCACTTCCTCAATTGAAATTATCGTATGTATATACAACATGAAACGAATAATGGTATGAAATAAAATGGAATTACAGAAGCTTATATATAAAATATATATCATTAATATCATATTTAATTATAGTTCCATCACAATGGCCACCATGAGAGGCGGTAAGATGTATTTGAACAATCATCGTTTCGTGAGGCGTTAGTTTGCCATCCACAGAAACATTATGTTCATCATCCATTAGATGGAGTTGTGTGTATGTGTAGTTTGAATCCTTCTTATAACAACATCCTAGTATATTGAGGATACTGGTGTTGTTACAAAATAAAGGAAATAAAAAGAGTTTGGTGGTTGGAGAAGCAAAATAAATGAAAATAATTTAAGAGAAATCGTTACCTTTAATTTAGGTAACTCACTTTGGTTGGAACCAAAGGACTTATTGAAATGCTTTCTGCCTAATGGGAAGCTTCAAGGAGGAGGAGAGGGATGTGGGGAGCTTAGTTGGGCAGAGTTTGGACGAGCCAAGTGGCTTGAGAGGTGTAAGGAATGAGTAGAAGTGGTCTCCTTTTATAAGGGAGAAGAGGGGCTCTTTAGGAAAGAGTGAAAGTATTACTTTATAATATAATTATATTCGGTTTATAATGGTCCAAAATTCATTGAGGTCGAAGATAAGATGACTCATATTCTAAATAACATCAACCAATAAGAATTGGACAGGTTTTAGATAATATTTTAATCATTATAATCTTATTTATTTAAATGATTTATTAATGAGGTAAACATTGCATCATTATTGTGTCATTAATAATTTAAATTATTTGATGTCTAAAAATTATAAATAAAATATAATTATGTAGGAAATCTTTTTAGCTTTCTAATTAATATTTATAATCGAAAATCCAACATGTATAACCTTATGTAAAAATTGTTCTTCTAAAAGATGTAAGCTTATGCCATTTTTATTTTTATTTTAACTTTATTAATATAAAGTGTCCCTACCACATACAAGTGGATCCAAGGGGACCCAAATTGACCCAAGGATGCTCATGGTCGGTTATGTGTCCACCAATAAGGTTAGGACACGTTTTAGGTTAATTTTGTATTATTATAATATTATTTTTTAACCCTTATTTACCGGATTTACCTTTAACCATGGTAAATAAAATATTTACCACAGTAATTATTCAAAATGTCTAAAAATAAAAGTTACCTATTTACACAATTTGGACATCCTGATTACAAATATGGAATCCATTTTTCTATATTCAAAACACAGAAGTGGCAGAAATTAATTTAAAATTAATTCCCGCTGTCAAAACAAAAAGCGTGTTTTTAAGAGGTAATAACTATCAAAAGATTGACACTTGTTTATGTTCGGTTTAATTGTAAAATTATGTACAATGACCAACATTATATTAAATGGTAAAAATATATTCTAAATATACTTTAAAACTACTAAAATTAATAATTTATCACTATTAATTATTTTGATTAAAAAAGTTGTTTTTAATTACAATTTAGTAATTTTCACTATTCATCAAAATATGAAAGTTATCCGAAAAGTACCAAAATTTCACCTTAGGCTAAATTCGATATTCCGAATCCAAAAATGAAGTCCATTTTAAAATATAAAATATATATAATTTCAAAATTTAGGTATTACTATTCATAACGGCTAGTTTGATTGGTTGTGGCATGTGTTAAAACTCAAGGTTGCGTACAACACATGCTACTATTTTATTCAAAGGAAAGCGTACCGTGGAAGCTTGGGATGTTTCATTTTAAATTTTTTTGATGTCCCAATTTATTCAGATAGTTTAAAATATTTTATTTAAAAAGGTTTCACTATTAAAGTTGATAAAAGTGCAATACTGAAAATGAATCTGTTCTTGCATTATGACTAAGAAACTCATAATAGGGATTCTAAAATTATAAGGATTATATAAAGTTCAAAATGTTGTTAATACTATTCATGACCTCTTTTAATGGATTTTTTTTGTACGTCATGGTGTGATTGAACTCGGTGTTGCGTGTAGTGCAAGTTATTGAATTATTTTTAAGAAATAACACACTATGAAATCCTGGGGTGTTACAACTGTACACTCTAGAGACGGAGCTCTTCAGCAGTTATGGTTTCGATAATGAAAATCTTGGTTTAAGATGAATCTTTTGACCTTTGTGTTTACCTCATGATTGAGATGGGTTACTTGATAACTTAGGTATATGTATGGGAATATACCTGGGTAGTGGTTATCCGTTGATTTCATAATCCTTGTGTTTCCTCATGATTGAGATGGGTTACTTGATAACTTAGGCATATGTATGGGCATATACCTAAGTAGAGGTTATCTATTGAGATGTTATTTATGGTTATCCATGTTGGTTTAGTTAGACCTTGATGGTCTCGGGGGCCCTACTGAGTATCGTTATACTCACCCCTGCACGGGCTATGCCCGCACCTCATTGTGTTGGTTGCAGACGACAGGCACTGCTGACGGAGGCGGAGTGTTTGAGGACTGGGCGGTACCCGGAGGTGGACTACACGACGAGTCAGTACCCAGAGGTGGACTACACGACGAGTCAGTACCCGGAGGTGGACTACACGACGAGACGACACACGGAGGAGGTTGACGAATGAGAGCATGGAGAAGGCTATCTGTACCTACCCTTCAGGTAGGATCTGTGGTGGACGACCAGGAGCTGCGCCATCTGTACCTACCATTTAGGTAGGATCTGAGGAGGATGACCCATGAGCCACTTCCTTCCTTCCAGCTGTTATCTTTTCTTTTGTACTTGTTCAGTTGTAGTTGTACTTTCTTTTGGGTTTGTATTCTAGCCCATTTATTTTTCAGCACTTCTCTTGTACTTAGTGTTTAATTTTTCTGCTTGCTTACTCTGTGGTGCTTGTTTTCTTTTATAGAGGCAATGCCTTCCCAGTTATCTGGATTTACCATTTGGTGCTAGTTGCCAGCCCCTGGCCTATGGAAGGTGGGCTTGGGGTAGTCACGGCACGGGCCCCGAGGATGGGTCGTGACAAATTGGTATCAGAGGAGTCGGTTCTACCATAGAACTTATAACTTTTATATTTTCTTCCTGTGAAGCAATAGTGTTAAGAGTACCGAGTGTGGTTTTTAGTTCAGGGAGTCCAGTTTTGGTACGGGCGGCCGACGTATCCATACACCAGGTCCCTATGAACTGATTTATGACTTTGTGCACGAAAAAACTGATTGAGTGTGTGTTTCCAGAAGTTTTTAAATGTCAGCTCAAACCAGGTCATCTCACCAGGTATAAATGTTTGACTGTGTCACGATGTTTATTTCAAGATGCCTTTTCACGGACGACTAGATAGAGCCCAGAAGGATGTGCGTGCTGACAGCCTTTCGAGCGACAGGGATTTGGTACAGGGCCCTCATGCAGTTGAGGCACCAGCGGTACTACCATACGTTGGGCCACTGATGCCACCAGCCCCAGCAGTAGGCGATGCACGCTACTTGAGTGCGCTGCACGAGTTCCAGCGCCAGAGGCCACCCAGGTTCCGTGGAGAGACGGACCCACAGGAGGCTGAGGATTGGCTGGAGGATGTGGTGTGAGTCTTCAGGCTAGTGGGGACGCTGACAGACTTCATGGTGATCTTTGTTGTCATCCTCCTTCAGGCAGCAGCAGGCAGGTGGTGGAGCTACTTGTTCTAGTTTTGCGACGGGATGACCTTCGCATGGGAAGACTTCGAGACCTTCTTCAGGGTGGAGTTTGTGCCAGTAGCTCTACACCTCGAGTGTGTACAGGAGCTTCTGCCTTTGCCGCAGGCTTTTCGATCAGTTGTCGAGTCATCTGTGGGTAGTATAAAGATGATGCAGAGGTCCAGGAGGACCAGACCAGCAGTTGGACGATCTCGGGTTTTAGGACCGATGGTGCAGGGCACCCGGGGTGGGAACAGATCTAGGCGTTCCAGAAGCAGGTTGTGTTACTCATGTGGTGGAAAGGGTCACCTAGCACGTGACTGTTCGAATCCCCATACGGTTGATTAGCAGGTGTTGGAGGAGCCACCGAGACAGAAGCAGCGGCTGGTGCTTGAGCAACAGCCGAACAGTGGACAAGGCAGTAGAGCTCCGAGAGCAGGTGGACAGGAGAGGAACTAGTGGATACATCCTTTGTACTTCTAGTTCCATGTTGCTTTTGTATTCGTGTCTTTGTAGTATGAGCTGCAATAATAAAAAGACACTTATCTTGTGATGTTTGCTTTCCTGTCCTTTTTGTTTGGTTGGTACTGAGTGGTCCTGGTTAAGACTATTGACTTGACCCTCACTTTCGATATTTCTACTGGAGGAGACCCAGTGACCTCACACTGATGCCGATAGTGTGACTCGACCCTTGGAGGTGATAGTGACAGTTGGATCTCTTGGTAGTTACGTCGAGGCCTTACGACGTCATCCATGGAATGAATGCATCATTCATATTGGGATTGACTGTATTAGGCAACAAATGTGGTTCATCCAGGGGATGAGAAGAGATATCTCTTATCGGCAAAGAAGAAATAATAGCAGCTCTTAAGAGACTAAAGAAGGTCCAGGTCATACAAGAGTGGATGAAGACTGCACAGTGCAGTAAGAAACAGGAAACCAGTGCCAGTCTTAGAGACTCGGGCGTGTTAAATTTTTCAAGAAGTGGAATCTTTAAGGATAGATGAGTTTGCGAAGCAGCATACGTGGAGGCAGAGTTAGGAGAGCAGTATGAGGTGGTGTACATCTTAACATGCTACAACCACCCGCCTTAGTTATTCCTGCCAGGCTCAGGGAGCTGGAGGGCGGAGGAAGAGAGTACGGCTGCGTTCGGTCAAGGAGTGTGACCCAATGGCTCTAAAAATGATTCAAGGGACATTCTGTGTCCACTACTAGTTGTTGTAGTAACAGACGTCGTTATGAATCATTCCTTGCTTTCACAAATCTTGTTCCAGACCTAGAGTTTCTGGTAAGCCGTGGACTTGACCCTCACGTCGGGAGATACCTTGGGAGGAGACTCAATGATCACACTTACGCCGATGGTGTGGTCAGACCCTCGAGGTGAGAGTTTAGGTTGGAATCTCTTGGTGGCAGTGTCGAGGCCTTACGACGTTAGTTTAAGTATGGAATGGGCTATAACTGTTCATACTCAAATTGACGGTTTTAGGCAAACGTCGGGATGGTATTTCCTTGGTCGGCGAAAAGGAAACCCCAGGCAGCATGGAATAAACTCTTTCACAGGAGGGTGCGACCGATCACTCTTGAGTCGGTCAACCATACCCTCGTGGAAGCAATATTTTGAGTTTCAGTTATAACATAAAATGGAGACCTATGTAGTTCGAGGATGACGATCACGTCCTTATACGGGTCTCACCTCGACGAGGTTTACGGAGATGTGGCCAAGGCGGAAAATTATCTTCGAGTTTCAATGAACCTTTCTAGGTCCTCATCTGGGTAGGCGGGGTGGTTTACCGCTTAACCCATCCACCTCAGTTGCACCAGGTGCATGACGACTTCCATGTATCTCAACTAAGGAGATATGTGCTCGACCCTTCGCATATCATCGACCATGAGGAGCTGGACGATGGCCATGGAGTGTCTTCCACGGAGGTTCCAGTGGGAATTGAGGATCGACAGGAGCGGATCCTTCAAGGATGGCCTATTCCTCGGGTGCGCTTTCACAAGCAGTACAGAAACCTCCGGGTGAGCACATGGGAGTGGAAGGCTCAGATGCGTGCTCAGTACCGTTTTTGTATCCCTAGTTTATGTTAAATATTTACGAGGACGTAAAGCCCTGAGGTGGGAGTAATGTAAAGACCCGTAAAATTCAAGGGAATTTTTTTTTCTAATTTTCTTTGGGATTTTACAAGAACGCAGTTTCTGACGGCGCCTGATTCCGGGGCCCGCTGTGCCCGGAATCAATTTCCGAAGTTTGGCTTGGGTACGTTCAGTGAATGAACAAGCGGGTTTTTTTAACTTTTGAACAAGTTCTCGTAATCGAATTCTGAGGGCACCGATGGAATAGCAGTGCCGGTTTTTGCTTAGAAACGCCTCTTTTAGAGTTGTGTTTTCTCGGTTGTGGTTTTTTAATTTTTGGGGTTTAAGTTAAGAAACAAAATAAAGTTATACGACAATTTTATTTCATTTCACTTAAAGCCGCTTAAAAACCACTTTAAGATACTTAATCTAGGTTGAAGCAGATAGGGTGCAATTCAAAATATCCTACCCACTTGGTAGGATATTTTTGAGGTGGGACCCACACGAGCCCCACCGTTTCGTTTCTTCTTAAGTAACGCACCCACACCCCCCCCCTATTAAACGAAGTCAACCGATGCGTTTCCTTAATTTCTTAACGCCTCTATTTTAATTGGGAAGTTATGTTTTACAATTAATTCTTTGAAATTAATTGTGAGGGTTACGTCATTTGAAATTTGAAATTGTTGGCGGAAAACAATAAAATAAGGCCTTAGCCTCATTTTATTTTTGGGTTGGGAAGCATTGCGCTGAGTTTTCCTCTCCTCCTCCTCCTCATTCGCGAAGAACGCGAAGAATGCGCCACCTCTGACGAAGAATGATCGGAATTTTTCCCCTTCCGCGGCAGGACTCTGCAACGGATCTTCTTCTTCCCCTTCATCGTCAACGGATCGACGATAAAGCTCGGAAGCGGAATCGGGTAGCAAGCGACGATGGCTTCACATTCCCTAGAGTCGGACGAACGCTGACGTCCCCCTTCGACGTCGTCATCCTCGCGACGCCATACCGCGACAAACCTCGAATGAAGACGCTTCCTTCCAATCAGCTTATACCCAAGGTAGGGGATTTATTTATTTAATTGTTCGTGAATACCAACTTGATGATCTTCGTGGATTAAAACCAAATGTTATGGAATAACGCGAGGGGGTCGGACCGCACAAACACGGCCGACCCTCCTCCTTATTTTCGTGTTGGTTTCTTTGTGGTTGGTATGAGAAAGCGTGGTGTCGTCGCACCACACGGTTTTTTGTGGAAAGGAATGGAAGTGATGCGGTGCTGTTGCATCACGCGGGGACGACAAGGATCACGTTCGGAACGGCCCGCGGTGGTGATGCGCGGCGCCGTCGCGCTGCGCTAGAGAAACCGAGAGAGATCACGTTCAGAACGACATGTGATAGAGGATGCGCGGCGCCGTCGTGCCATGTTGGGCAACCGAAGGCCTCGGCTTTTAGCCGCGGTAGGAGAGAAGAGCCGCGACCCATACTGGCCGCAGCAGGAATTCTGGGGCGGCCGGAGGAACCGGCCGCCAGTGCTGGGGAGGCGGGACCTTACGGTCCCACGGAATAATCTTTCCGGCCGTCCAAAACGGCCGGCCGGTTACCAAATCACCGGGGGTCGAAACCCCCGGCGTGCTTTCTCGAGCGGGCCCCCATGTGGGGGGGCGTTTTTTTATTTTTTTTAAGTTGCGGCCCTAATTGCCGCGCCAGGTTTTTTTTATAAAAAGGGGGGCTTTCCCCCCCCCCCCATGCGGCGACCAAGCAGCAGGCCCCCCACGTGGGGGGGGGGGGGGTTCTTTTGAGGCACGACATGATGTCGTGCCGTTATAGAACAAGGGGGGACTTTGCCCCCCGCGCGGCGCATATACGTCGCCCAGGCCACGCCGGCCCGCGCCTGCCGCGCCGCCGTGACGGCCCACGCCGCCGCGCAGTGTCACACCGCCGCGCCGGGCTGCCGGGCCGGGTCTCCGCGCCGGGCCGTCGGGCCGAGTCGCCGCCCGGGCCGGGTCGACCCGGTTCGGGCGGGCCCAGGGGGGTACTGGGCCGGGTCGGACCGGGCCCATACCCCCGTTTCGGACAGAATTGTTAAAAGGCCCATAACATGCTTTACGGACCTCCGATCGACGCACCGTCAGTTGCGTAGTGATCCTTAGAACGAGACGGTCGTTTAGTATATTACACTCAAGGTTTCAAATAACTTTGGGTTCGGCCGGGTTGGTTCTTACCCGAAACCAACTGGGCCCTTGGAGCGGAAACGCTTATATCTTGAGCTCCGAACGTCTGATTGACGTGCCGTCAACTTTGATGGATTCCTCTAAGTTAGATGGATCTTTTGGCTTACTCCGATCAAGTTTTGGATGTCGTCGGAGTGCGGTCGGGTTGGTTTGCTCACGAAACCAACCGGGCCCCTGGAACGAAAAAGCCAATAACTCACAGACCGGGCGTCCGATTGACGCGCCGTCTGTCTCGTTGTATTCCTCTTGATGAGACAGAATTTTTTGCATACTTTGCCCGAGTTTTGGATATAGATGGATAGTGGCCGGGATGGATTGTACCCGAAATCCAACCGGGCCCCTGGATCAGGAAAGATGATATCTTTCAGACAGGACGTCCGTTTGACGAACCGTTAGCGGCGTTGATGATCACGTTGAGAAATGGTCCCTATGAGTATACCCTATGATAGTTCGGGGTACAATTGAGATACGGCCGGGATTGGTTCACTCATGAAACCAACCAGGCATCTGGGACGAAAAATCTAGTAACTCACAGACCGGGCGTCCGATTGACGCGCCGTCTGTTGCGTTGAGACCCCTATGACGAGGCGGTCCTTTGAGATACTACTTAGTGGGACTTTGAGATACTTGGAGTATCGACCTGTAGCTCGTGGAGCGGACCCTCCCAGAGACGAGTGTGCAGAGTACGGAGACCGTGTAGCCGACTGAGACCTGACGACTGCTTGACCGACTCGACTTGGAGTGAGTCGACTAGCCCAGTGGACGGAGAACTACTTATGAGGTGCAGACCCCTGGAGGACGGAGCACTACCTGTGTGACAGTGAAGACCTGCGGTACTCGTCCGGAGATTACCTTAGGAGGCTACTAGGGGGTGTGCACTACTGTGTTTGGGTGACATACCTCGGCGGGAAGCACTACTGTGTTTGGGTGGCTGACCCGCGGTACTCGACAGGAGGAGTACCTCAGCAGTCTTAGGTTAGTGAGCATTACCTCAGAGTCGTGACAGGACCATTTTACACTCCAGAGAGGGATCTCTTAAGTAGTTATGGATTCGATAATGAAAATCCTGGTTTGAGCTGAATCTTTTGACCTTTGTGTTTACCTCATAATTGAGATGGGTTACTTGATAACTTAGGTATATGTATGGGCATATACCTAGGTAGTGGTTATCCGTTGATTTCATAATCCTTGTGTTTCCTCGTGATTGAGATGGGTTACTTGATAACTTAGGCATATGTATGGGCATATACCTAAGTAGAGGTTATCTGTTGAGATCTTCTTTGTGGTTATCCTTGTTGGTTTAGTGAGACCTTGAGGGTCTCGGGGTCCCTACTGAGTATTGTTATACTCACCCCTGCACGGGATATGCCCGCACCTTGTTGTGTTGGTTGAAGACAACAGGAAGTGCTGACGGAGGCCGAGTGTTTGAGGACTGGACGGTACCCGGAGGTGGACTACACGACAAGTCAGTACCCAGAGGTGGACTACACGACGAGTCGGTACCCGGAGGTGGACTACACGACGAGACGACACACGGAGGAGGTTGATAGACGAGAGCGTGGAGGAGGCTATCTGTACCTACCCTTTAGGTAGGATTCGTGGTGGACGACCAGGAGATGCGCCATCTGTACCTACCCTTCAAGTAGGATCTGAGGAGGACGACCCAGGAGCCACTTCCGTCCTTCCAGCTGTTATCTTTTATGTTGTACTTGTTCAGTTGTAGTTGTACTTTCTTTTGGGTTTGTATTCTGACCCATTTACTTTTCAGCACTTCTCTTGTACTTAGTGTTTACTTTTTCCGCTTGCTTACTCTGTGGTGCTTGTTTTCTTTTATAAAGGCAATGCCTTCCCAGTTATCGGGATTTCCACCTTTGGTGCTTGTCGCCAGCCCCTGGCCTATGGAAGGCGGGCTTGGGGTAGTCATGGCACAGGCCCCGAGGACGGGTCGTGACAAATATATTTTGAAATTTATTAATTCATTATCACTTGTTTTAATTTTTATTAGGTTAGGTTTTTTTATCATGAGAGAAATCACGATCACTTTAAATTTCAGGTGAAGTTTGTTAAGCTACTATGAAGATACAATCAATTGGGAAGGGGATGATCGTGGTTAGTTATCCATAATTACATAATTAACCATGGTCAATGGTGTTGTATGTATGATATACTAATAATGATCAATTGGATTGAACATTCCCATTATCTTCATTTTCAACACACAGAAAATTCAACTTTTTTAAGCTCAGTCACTTTGGTGTAAACTTTTATATTTCTCACATTTCTAACATGTAAATCAAAATAAAATAAAATTTCTAGAGAAATTTTTTTCCAAATAAATTTTCAAACACTAAAAATCATACATTCATAATTCCAATAAATAATTTCAAAACCATTTTAATGAATAAATTAAAAAATATAATTTCCATCATTTAAAAATAACACTCTAATCCAAATTATAATTGAAATTCTATAAAACAAAATCTACATAAATATTTTACTTAAATTCAATAAATAATTAAAATAATTTAAACAAAAAATAAATCAATTATATAATTTTAGATATAGATTGATTATTTATAATATTAATTTTATGTTTTTAAAAAATAAAATTCAATTTTATATAAAATAAATTCATGGATTATTCATTAAAATAAAAATGAATAGATCAATAAAAATTCATTTTATCCAATTATCAATTAATTATAAAATTAAAAAACTCAATATAAATACATAATTATCCAATATTCTAATGAAATTAGGTGGTATATTAAATAAATAATGGACAATGTTTTTTTGAAATTTTTATTTCGCATCAATAACAATCAATCAAATTTTTCATTTAATCGGGATGATCAGTAACAAAAATTTAGTGTTTTAAAAACACTAAAACATGAATATAATGATGAAAATCATATCAAAAAAACCACTCAATGACATAAAATAAAATTAAAACTATATGTTTATTCTTTTTGATGTGTACGAGCAAATGACATGTCAATATAATATGTGGTGTACCTAGAATGACCTAATAATCAATAAAAAATTACATTAAGGAGTAAAAACTATTAAAATGAAATATAATTTCTTGGAAATAATACAAAATGTTTTATAGTGATATTAGGAATTTTGGAACTAAAAAAACATCAATCTGAGGTGTTGTTTGACCAGAATGACCAAATTTACATTTTTAGTCTTTTAAACCCCTAAAGTGTGTGCACAAGGGTAAAACAGAAAACCACATATAAATGATTTGAAATAATAGTAATGTTGTATTTTTATAAATTTTAATGTTTTCAAGTAGATAGATCATCAATTAGATGTGTGGTGTGCGATGTTGGACATAATATCTAGTTTTTAAAAGTTCGGAGGTTTTTAAAAACACATATAATGAGTTAAAAACAAATAAAATGGAATATTATTTCCATTAAATAATATAAAAACAACCATAGATATATTTTTGAAATATAGGAGTGGTTTTATTGTCAATCAGGCATGTCATTTTCTTAGTATGGTCAAAAACACACATTTAGTGTTTTCAAAACACCAAAATGTGTGTATAACGATAAAAACATATAAAATGAATTTTTAATGAAATCATTGGAAAATAATAATTATTTCATTTATAAAATATAAGATAAAATGTCAAATAAACCAACATAAGGTGTGCCTAAAACGACCAAATAAGCATATTTTAAAGGTTTAATGGCCTTTATAAACATGGTTCAGGAGTTCATGCTATGAAAAATACAAATTATTTCGATAAAATCATACAAAAACAACCAAAAAGTCATTTTCTAAATGTTAAAACCTCTTTAACAATTGTATGAGGTGTCATTTGTCTATGGTGAATGGAAACATACTTTTAGTGTTTAAAACACTAAATTGTGTGTGTGATGGTCAAAAGCATAACATAAAACCTTAAAATGTCGTAAAATAATAGGGATACCATATTTAAAATATTACTCATGTGCCTAAATAGACCATATGCTAATTGGATGTGTAGTGTTCCCAGAAGGACCAAATAATATGTTTCGAATGTTTTTTAAATCATTAAATCTGAGTGTTAGGAAGTCAAAACCAAGAAAACGGCTTGTGATTTCTATGAAATTAGAGGAAAAACTGTAGTGAAATTTTCTAAATATTGGAACCAATAGAAAATGAATATGAGGTATAGTTTTATATGGATGATCGAAAACACACTGTTAGTTTTTTTAAAAACTAAACCATGTGCGTACTAGTGAAAAACATAAAAACATAACATCAAATGACATGAAATCATAAAAAAATTGTTTTTATATATTATATTCTTGGGGTATGAGTATAAAAAAGTCAATAGTACATTTTTTGTGCTCCGAAAGACCACATAACCTTTTATTAAAGGTTTGAAACCCCATAGAAATGTGTTTCATGGGGTCAAAAGAAATCAAAAAACCTATGGTTTCACTGAATTTATAATTCAATAATCACATGGTGATTTTTTAAATATTGAAACTGATCGAGCATCAATTTGACGTGCAATTTGTTTAGAATGACTAAAAGTTCATGTTTTCTTTTTTAAAACACTAAAGTGTTTATCTAACAGTCAAAAATCATTACGAAAAGAATCTTAATAATGAGTCATAATATGAAGACCATCTTTGTATTATTAATATCATTTACAAGAACATGAAACATCAATTGAACATTCTATGTTCTTATATGGAATGAAGTATTTTTTTAGTGTTTGAAAACCTTTAAAAATGTGTTTCCAAGGGACAAAACTATAATTATGACCTTCTATTGGCATTAAATCACAATAAAACAACTTTTGAGTGATTTGTAAAATGTAAAATTATTCTTCATGTCAATCAAACATTTAAATATCTAGGGATGGAAATAAATATACATTCAATGTATCAAAAATACTAAAACATGCATGTAAAAATAAAAACCATATTAGACAACCTTAAAAAGACATTAAAATCATATAAAAACATATTTGATTAAATTGTGATGTATTCAATAAAAATACATGTCAATTCGACATGTGGTGTGCCCCGAATGACCTAATATGTAATTTTTATAAGATTTATGACCTTTAAAAATGTGATTCATGGGGTAAACCCCAATGAAACAAACTTTTATTGTGGTGAAATACTATGAAATTTTATTTAGGAAGATTATTAGAAATTGTTAACTAATGAAACATTAATATTAGGTTTCCTTTGATTGAGATGACTAGAAACACACTTTCAGTGTTTTAAAACCCTAAAACATGAATGTAATGATCAAACCCTAAAACAAATAACCCCTAAATGATGTAAAATACTAGGAAGAAAGTATTTTTATTTTCATTTACATGTATATGTATATGATGTGTTAATAGGGCATATTGTGTGATTGGAAGGATCGAATAAGTTGTTTTAAATGTTTAATAACCACTTAAAATGACCCTTAGGGGGACAAAACCAAGAGAAAGGCCTTTAATATCCACTTTAAGTGTTTTAAAAACACTAAACCATGTTTGTAATGACCAAAATCATATAAAAACAATCAATTTATGTGAAATCAATGTGAAACTTTGTTTGTATTAATTTTCATGTGTGAGAGAAATCAACATTTCAATTTGATGTTTTTTGTCCTTGAAACAACTTAAGAGGTCATTTTAAATGGTCTTATGGCTTTTAAAAACATTTATTTGTGGGTCCAAATGTTCCGAATGACCTTAGATTATCATTAAATAAAACAAAAACGACAACATATGGATTTGGAAATATTATAATGAACAGTACATAAATATGAGGTTTCATTTAATTGGGATGAATGGAAACTCACATTACTTGTTTTTTAACATTGGAACTTGTGAGTAACTTTCAATCCCAAAGATAATGACCTCTAGATGATATGAAATCAGAAAAATTATATATAGTTATATGCGTTGATGGGTGAAGAGTAAGGAAAATTATTGGTTTAGTTTATCTATGAGACTATGAAATTATATATTCTATAGAAACTTATTTAATCATTGGATAATGGTTGTTTTTATGTTTTTATAATTCTACAGTAATTTCATTAAAGTAAATTATTTATAGTGGCCCCCATTTTTCGATCAATATATGGCCCCTCTAGCAGTGATAATAGGAAACAATGACGGGTCTATACATAAACTCGTTTGGCGGTTATTGGATGGCCATTGTAAGCCTTGAGTGATATTTTATGTGGTTTCTAAATGTATTTTCAATAGTAGTGTATAGACTAATAATCTGAGATATTGATAGGGTCATAATGTGCTCTATCAAAAGATATTAGAGTATTTTCCACCAAAATGAAAGAGTGGGGGATTAAAAATTAGTTTTTAGAATTGAATTCCATTTAGTACCCATTAATAGATCTCATGAATTGTGGGTCTTTTAGAAATTTTTTCAACATCTTTTTAAATTTTTTTATTGAATATTTTTTCTTGCATGAAAATAATAAATACGTTTTCAAAATGATAATGAAAATTTTATAGAAATATTCCCACGTATGAGGATCAAGAACACAATTATTAAATGAAAATTCATGTAGGCTGAATTTTTTTCACATAATTTATACTAGGATGAAAAATATTATTCAAGAAAAAAATGAGGTTTTTTATTTCCATGAAAGAGATATAAAATATATAAAGAAACACATATTTGTATCAGATATCTATCAAAAAACAGGCAACCTATGCATTCTTATAGAAATAAATATATATAGAGAGAGAGAGAGTTACCCTAACAAAAAATAATATAACTCCATGTCACCAACATGCGATGGTTTCTCCTACTACCTTCAATGGTATTATTAGCCTTACCATAGAAAAAGGACACCAGCACCCTATGGAAATGGTTAAGGAATCCTAGGAACCAAAAGAAACTGTAAGGTATGAAAATGTGGCTATATATTTGACAACAAACAAATCTCACTTAGTTGGTGCTATAGAAATAGATCAGGCACTCCAAATATCATGCATCCCCGAATTCCCATTCAATAGTGAATGATCAGACCCAAAGGTAGTGCAACCTAAAGAATATTAATATATGACTAAAAATATACCATGCGTTAGTGAAACGCAACTAGATATTGAAATCGTCCTTTCATGTAGTATGTCTAATCTACCAATAAACAGTGCCAGTCTGGAGAATTCCATAGACTTTTTCATTTTATATATTTTTCATTTCACTTTTACACACATCAAGGGTTCAAAAAAAATTATATGGACCCTAATTATGATGAAATAATAGGTCAGTAAATATATTTATTTTTATAATGTAGGAACTCATTCAATATCAATCAAATTTTTTGTTTCTCAAGATGAAAAAATGTATTTTCAGTGTTTCAGAACAAAAAATGTGCGTGTAATGGTTAAAACCATAAAAACTGACCTCATATTGACATCAATCATAGGAAATAAATCTTCATATTATTCTATCATCTATGAGTATATAGATCATTTATCAGACACATAATTTTCTTGAACTAACTAACTAATAAGTATTTAAATATTTAATATTATTTAATAATGTGTTATACTAGTTTAACAATTGATAAACCACCTCCCAATGTCGTGAAATAAAAGGAAAACAACCAAAAATTTATTAAAATAATGTTAAAATGATATTATTTCAATCATTATTTTCATTTTCATAGGATGAAATCAAACACCTAAGTGTTTTAAAACACTAAAACAAGGGTATAATATTCAAAACCATATCAAGAAACATAAGAATAATGTAAATTCATAAGGGGACCATATTTGTTTTTTTATTCATGTGTATGATTATAATACTTTCCAATAGGACATTTGATGTGCTCAAACGGACTGGATAAGAAGTTTATATGGTAAGTGGCCCTTAAAAATGTGCATCAGTGGGTAAAACCATGAAAATTTCCTCATATTGGTAAGAAATCATACAATAACAATTGGATGGTGATTTTTCAAATGTAGGAGTAGACCACGCATCAATCAAACATGTTGTTGTATCATCATGAGTGAAAATGTATTTTTAGTTTTTAAAAACACTAAAACAAATGTGTAATGGTCCCGATCATGTAAAATTACCTATAGAGGATGATAAATAATAGGATAACTGTATTTTTATTATTTATTATGTGTGTCAGAAAAAGACACACAAATATGATCTGTAGTGTTCCTGAAAAAACCTTATATGAAATTATTAAAGGTTTGGTGACCTTAAAAATGTGTGTTAAAGGAAGAAAACCAATAAAATAGAATTTGGTTCCCATGAAATCATACCAAAAAATCCTATGTTTATTTTTGAAATATTGGAAGTGATAGAATGTCAATCTAGTGTGTTGTTTGGTCAGGATAACTGGAAACATACTTTTAGTTTTTTAATTCACTAAAATGTTTGTGTAACTATAAACAGCACCATATAAAACTTATGAATTACCTTAAATCATAGTTATAATATCATTATATTATTTTTGACGTTTAAGACTATATGATATGTCAATTGAAAATTTGGTGTGCTTCGAAGGCCAGAATAAACAGTTTTTAAAGGTTTAGAAGCCTTTAAAAACGTGTGTTATGGGGCCAAAACCTATGAAATGAAATATAATTTCCATGACAAAAATTATTATATTTAGTTTTAAAATTTAGGAGCATACAACATGTAAATTGAACGTGTTTTCTTTCTGCGATCATTAGAAACATGCTTTTAGAGTTCTAAAAACACTAAAATGTGCATGTAACGGTCAAAATCATATCAAACAACTTTTCAATGAATTAGAATCATAGAAAATTTGTCTTCAAATTATTTATTACATGTAGTAGATAATAGAACGTCAATTTGATGTATGGTGTGGATAAAATGACCTAGAAAGCAGTTTTTAATGGTTTAATGACCTTTATGAACCCGCATGAAGGGTTAAAACAAAGGAAAGAACATTTTATTTCCATTAAATAATATGAAAAATACATAGTTATTTTTTAAATTTGGTAATGTAAAAAAACATTAATTCAAGTTATTATTTAATTAATATGACATAAAACATACTTTTATTCATTTAAAACACTAAAACATGCATGTAATAATCAGAACCATAGAAATGGACTTCAAACTTTGTAAAATCATAGGAATATCATACTTATGTTATTAATTATGTCTAGAGTTTAAAGACACAACAATTGTTTGTGACATGTGCTCTGAAGGATTTAATAATCAGTTTCTAATGGTTTGATAGCATTTAAAAATGTGCATTATGGGGTTAAAATCCAAAAAGGACCTCTGAGTTACTTCAAATAATATGAAAATTTACATAGAGTAATTTTGGAAATTTTGGAACTAATATAATGGAAATCTGAGGTTTCATTTTTTTTAAGATGATCATAAACACACTTTTAGTGTTTTAAAACACTAAATCACGTGTTTAATAGTCAAAACCATAAAAATTGAATGATGGATTCTCTAAAATAATCATATAATTGTCATTGTTTTTTATGGGTATCCATTGGTAGTATGTAAATGAGACATGTAGTGTCCTCATATAGACTGAATAAGTTGTTTTCAAAGGTCTAATGAACTTCAAAAATATGCATCAGTGGGTTTAATCCAAGAAAACTACCTCTCATTTCCATTAAAAAATACAAAAAATATTAGTGGTTTTTAAAATGTATGGGTAGATGACACATCAATTTTTCAGGTTATTTTATCAAGATGATCATAAATTCACTTTTAGTGTTTCAAAAACATTAAAATTGGTGTACAACAATAAAAATTATATCAAATGACCTCTGAATAACATGATGTCATAGGAAAACAATATTTTTTTTAGAATTTAAATGTATGAGAAAATGACACATCAATCTCACATGTGGTGTACCCAAAATAACCTAATATGTAACTACCCAAATAGTTATAAATATAATTCCCTTTTTGAATCAATAAATACTTTATTAAGTAATGTATTTATGGAAAATACATGAACTACATTGGTACTTTTATACAGTTATATGGTTTAATAGATTTAACATAACATTAATCATTATAACCATTGATAATATGTCCATTGTAAATTGGCCATTATGATTAGTATATTTAAGTTCATGATAAAATCCAATTAATATAGAAGGAAGGATTAATGGCCCCATCCAATAGGATTGTACCATATGGATCCCATTTATTAGATATTTAAAGGGAGATGTCATAACAATGATTTTACATTGATAAATCTTAATCCAGGATTCAACAACTATACAATGAGTAAAACCTTTTACAGGTGAATTGCATGCTCATTGAGATCATCGATCAAATCATGTACGTCGAACTGCCTGAAGAAAAGTTTACCATCACAAACCGTACCATTAGGGAATTCATTAGGGAAATAAAGGTCTATGTATCTAGACCCTAATAGTAAGAATTTTTTTATTTTGTTTTAATAAAATAATATTTATATTTATTCATTATTTCTTCTTTATGATTTGATAATGAGTTTAAAAAAACGTATTTTGATACGATGAAAAAAAATTGTTTCTTTGAAATATATCATTTTAATTTAAATACTCTATTTAAAGAAATCAATATTTTTATTAAGTAAATGATATTTTATGAAAAAATTATTCGGGAAAATTATTTAATAAACATAAATGATTAACTAATTTAACATAGCAAAGGTGATTTATTTAAAAGCCAGAAAAGTATTACTGTCCAAAAATCTGTATTTTTCTATAAATTGGGATTTTTATTTAAAAGTACAAATTATCATTTTTAAATAATTTTTTTTATAAAATAAATATTATTTTTTCAATATTCAAGTAGAAATTATCCAATACTGATTTTTTCATATTTTTTTGCGGTAGTCAAATTTTTGGGTCAAAATTAAATATGGTATAAATATATACTATGTATTATGACATCACAAAATAACAAAAGTGAATAATAAATACTAAAAATAGTATCCATGACCAAAAATATTTTTCCCATTTAAAATAATATGTTTTAAAGTTGTTTTATTACTCTTATAAACCCTTAATAAATCCTCCAAAATCTATATTATATTTTAATGTTTTAAAATCAATTATTTATAGATATTACTCATTTCCAATACAAATAGAGTATTATTTCAATGAATTCAGTTTATAACCTTATAAAATAGTGAAATCCACCCTTATTTGGTAGAAACCATGAGAATAACAGTGGGATGGTTTTTCATTTAGATAAATTTACTATATATAGTTTAAAACCAATGTCTAGAAACTAATAATAAATATCCTCTCTTTTCTATATAAACCCACCAACTAGTCATTCCTCTTCACTCAAAATAATTGGATTAATAATTAACTCTACCCTTCCCTCTCTAGATCATTCCCAATGTGACTAGAAGGTATTAAGTAGACCCCACCAAGATATAAGAATCTTCCTCTCGAGCAATGTGTTACACCCAAAGTATCTAATATATAAACATTATAATCTATAGGGAATCTTATATTTAACACTAATCCTAAAAAACCCATGAAATATATTTCTTTATATTTAATATCTTTAATATCTTTCAGAATAGGCAACCTCAAGTCTAAATGTACCATAATATAGTATACCATTGTAACCTATATATTAAACTTGTGGGTATTAATAGTACTAAATAAATTATAAAAAAATATCATTATCTATTGATTATAATTAAATTAATAATCATTTTAAAGAAATAGAAATTTTTTCTCAAAAAACATTATCTTACTAAAAGACTATTTAGCTTCATTTTTCACACATATTTTAATATTAATTTACACAAATTTTAAAAAATTTATTTGAAAAAAAAATTAATTTTTCAATTATAATATCAAAATTATCTAAGGATTAATTTCTGGTTTTTTTATAAAATTTTTAATTTTTCTATTAATATTGAAAA
The DNA here is from genome assembly GCA_963277665.1 of Viscum album. Taxonomy (NCBI): domain Eukaryota; kingdom Viridiplantae; phylum Streptophyta; class Magnoliopsida; order Santalales; family Viscaceae; genus Viscum; species Viscum album. The sequence goes on along the minus strand of OY728125.1, from coordinate 1,745,901,545 downwards.
ATACTGAATTTTAATTAATAACATTCATTTCATTTAAATTATTTATAATGTTATATTATATTTTAAATTTATTTTAAAGTAAATTTAGTTCAAATATATATCAATTAATTCAATTTAGGTCATTGGAATCATTTTCATATTAAATTTTTATATAAAAAAATTGAAAATATTTTAACATTTTCTCATTGAAAACCCACTTTCTCATTGCGTTTGTGGGACTAATTTTAAATTATATTTTTTTTATTTAGTGAATCTAATTCCGCAAAATTAATTCAATATTTATAATTATCATAATTTATATTATCTTATATGGTCAAGTTAATTTTTTAGGATAATTAATACTAAAAACAATTAAAATTATTTACCATCGTTAAGGTAAAAATGGGTTTACCTAGGATTAAACTAAGAAGATGAGTCTTAAAAGGACCTAAAAACGTTTTTAAGATCTATTTTGTGGGCATATTTAGAAACTATCATGTCTAATTGTTTATAATACTCTATTTTTGACCCTTTAGACTAGTGAAAGTCATGGTTTCACTTTTTTCTTTTCAAACTTTACAATTGTGTCACTGACATCACTTATAAAAGTCCACCCCAACTCCTCTATTATTAAAACCTTAAAAACTATTTACATCATCCAATACCTATCCAAATAACTTTAAAAAATCTCTTTTCTCATCCAATAATCGTTTTTGTTTGGAATAAATTCAACCAATTAATGCTTTTGGTGCTTTTCTAAGGAGGTTACCCGAAGATGATGTAATGTTCTTCGATAATCATTTTAATTTTATTTCTTTATCAACCTCAATAATTATTATTAAACTAGGATAGTATAATAACCTCACTATATTACAAGTAATATGATTTTTTATTTTATTTTCATGACCTATAACCAACCCACTACCATCAAATGGGTTTTGAAATCATTATTTGTGTGTATGGCGGACTACCGCCTCACGAACCGTGTCATTATTTTTTAAATTAGCACCTCTCACAATTAAGTATGATGATTTATATAAAGTATATATATTATATATAAAATATAATTATACATTTTGAGTAATTATATCATATATATAACCTTTTATTTTCCTTTCTGTAGGGGATATGATAGCGTCTCTCATGTGTACAGCGGACTACTGCCTCACGAAGTGATGTGAATTGGCTTTCACTAACGCTTTACATGTAAGGAAATAAGGATACTTTTAATGAATATATGTGATATATATGATTTAATTATGATATTAATGATATATTTATCAATCTTAAATTGTTATATATTATATTATTTCTTACCTTTTTACTCAATTGGAGATGCTAACATCGTCTGGGTATGTGTGGACTACTGCCTTTATGAATTGATTGACTCTATTTTCATCACCAAGACACATGAATAATATATATATATATATATGTAAATTTTAATAAATAATATTTTATTTATCATGTTATTATAATTCTTGAAAGAAACTGTATTTCTTACCACCTTTCCATAATGTCCGTTGAAAAGTTGAAGTATTACACATGTATACATACGACCTACCATCTCTATGATCCTTAAGTACATTATTTCTCAAAACCATATTTCATGATTAGAAATAAAATTATAGTTAATATATTAATATTATAATTATTTAATAATTATTATTCTATAGATTTTGTAACTATATAACATGAGAAATAATCAGATCTTTCATGATGAAACAAGAATGAGAAAACAAGGCAATTAACACTTGAAATAATGAAAATAAGAAAAGATAATTAATAAATTGGTGATAATATGTAATAAAAGTATCATATTTAATATTATAAATATTAGTATGGATCTATTATAAATTAAAAATATGTTTAAAATCACTAAATAGTTGGTACAATCATATTCAATCAAAAGGATGTGTGAACTAAGGGGCTTCATCTCAATTTCCCTCCATTGGGGAATATTTTATTATTGTTCACACAATTTATTTTATATGGTGTACATAATTACCATGTTAAATTTTATATCATAATTCCTTAATAATTCATGTTATTTATAATTTCAATTTTAATTATTACATCCACATTGATTTTACTTAAGAGTTATCAGATGGTAAATAATTTCATAAATCAATTTATTTTCATTGTGTAATATTATTTTTTTATCTTTGATATTATAATATTTTTTTTAATGAAATTTGATTACCATATTATGTATTTATACATGTTTTATTTGTATTTACATTTGATACACATAACATATTCATTGATTAATTTTTACTTAATCGTTATGATCTATGTACTGGTTTATTTCACAATATCATTCTAATAGAGATTATTTATTCTTCAATTTTAGTAGAAGGAAATTATTTGATAATTTTTTAATCATATAGTCAATTTTAATATCCAATGGTTATTCATTAGATTTTTCACATAATATTAACATTTTTACACTTGTTTTTTATTAAAATAATTGAGAAAATAATTTTAATAAAATCTAATTCCCTTTCTCTCTTCGGTGTGAAATCCATTTTCTTCTAAAAATGATTTCCAAAAAAAATTTCAAATTTTTTTTGCCTTATTTAGAATGATTTATTAAATAAATTTTTACCCAATTTGAATTTTGACCATATTTTTTTAAAGTAATCCTCATATTTTTTTCTAAATAATGATTGTTTGGTTTTAATCAAAAATATAAAAGGGTTCATTGTTTTAACATACTTAGAATGTATAAAATTTCTTATTTTCATGACCATGCATTGTTTTAATGATTATTTTATATATTTCAATGTATATTTCAAATAAAACTATTTTAAAAATACATTGTGAACTTTTTTCTAAAGGTTTTTTTAAATGAAAATGAAATTTTCATTAATAATGTTTTTTAATGTCCATTTTATGGTATTTCTATTCGTCAATGACAATGAATGTTTATTTTTCATATAATCCACTAGGTATATTTTGTATTAATATAATCATTATTAATTATATAGATGTTTCATGACTATTTTTTCCATGTAATGTATTTACATCCACTTCATTGATTCATTTTTGTGGTTATTTGCCTTCTCTTGAATGTTTCACTTTCCTATGGACATTAAATTTCCCCTGAATATACATACTAATTATCATAGATATGTTTATTTATTATAAAATATTTAATATAAACATATGGTTTTATATAATTAATGTTATTTTTTATTTATGTAAATACCGATATATCGTTATTATTTACTCAATATGGATATTTGATGATAATGTGCATTGTTCATGAAATAAATAAAATATTTCATATTTAAGGAATGATTTGGAGATGTAGTGATGGGTGGGGCCTATAATTATAAATCCCATAGGTGAAATAATTGTCTCATGAGATGATTCATTAACATGGAACTAAATGTATTTCTACCAAAATTTTTAAATCCTCTCGAGAAAGGTCAAATTGGTAGAGGTATCATGATGCATGAGATCATAACATCCAATAATTATGAAAATTATTTCATTAAGAATTATTCTATTTTTATCCATGATATTTTCAGAATGATATTAACTCATGATTCATTTCATTCTTAGTTTATTGATTAAATGGAATGTGTTTTTATATATTTACAATTCCATATTGATTATTCCTTATCTTGTTATCCATGAGTTTTTCATAATGATATTATATATAGTTTCTTTTCACACTCAATTTATTGATTAAATGGAATGTTCTTTTATTAATTTATCAACCCATTTTGATTATGAATTATATAATTATGATAGAAAAATTATCGATTAAATTCAAATGTATATTTATTTATTTATTTTAAAATATTGATTATTCTTTTATGGATTCGTGATAGCTTCTACTGTACTTAACCCTTAATGATTATTTGAGCTCACACTTATTTTTCTTCCTTTTACCAAGATTCCATGAACTGTACTATGAATTATGTGAAAGGATATTCTCAAGGGAATAGATTTATTCTCAAAAAATTGTAGTAATATTTTTTTTTGAAATGTAATATGGGAATAAAGTATATATCTATTTTACTAAGACTATTAAAATATGTTTCCCTTTTGGATATGATTCCATGTATCTTATTCCATCATAATATATAAAACACTATATTTGGGATACTATGGTTGTGGTAACTATAGTTGGTATCAGAGTGCATTTAATAGAATCCTTGGAAACTGGATTTATGAAAACATAGATTAGGTATTCAAACCCTATGACAGACTTTAAAGATAAGTATATAATAAAATCCTAATGTTTTGGTAAAAAAAATATTATTTGGTTTTTTCCGTGCAATAAATCATCATATGGATATTATAAGTGGATGTGATTATAGTAATAACTTTTCAAAGTGTAATAACTCTTAAAAGGGGTTATTAGGCTTGACCCAGTCGTCACCATGTGCATGACAAATGGGCTTACTATGAAATTGGTTTTACACACCTAAGGGGTATTCTTATGATAATTCATATTTTATTTACAAATAATTGTAATGGATTTTAATAGATGATGAAAATTAATAAAAAAATTTAATCCTAATGTGTCCTATATTGAAAATAATTTTTCATAATTTATACATCCTAAAAATTATTATATGGTTATCACACTATGATTATTATTTCTCACCATATGTTTTTTAGTTTTATCCAATAACTGGATCCCAAATGAATCATGTTGACATTGAATATGAAGGATAAGGTAGTGACTATGAGGAAAAAAATGGGTTGATTACAAGTCTAAAATATCATATGATTATCCTAAAAAGTTTTCTTAAAATATGATTAAAAACATATATCATAACCAACACCCAGACTCACTAAAGTAGAAAAGGTATGAGTTCTATAAGAGCTCAAGTGATGGAGACCATGGAAAAAATAAGACTCAATTTCCATCATGTATGAAATGATTAAGAAAGAACCCAGTAATGTGTCATAATGGAATGGTAAAATTATTTTTTTCTGGAAAGGAAGGACATAAATAAAATAATAAATTAGTAAAAATTAATAGTTTAATCTCATCCTAGTTATCCATTTATATTTTAATGTCTTAAATGTGTAGCATATGTGAATTATACTAGTCTATTAACTATCTAAAAGTTAACCCCTTGACGGATGAAGGAAATATGTTTAAATAAAATGGATGGAGCATCTATATATTAATAATCATGAATAAAATTTTGGAAGTTATTTTTTTACAAATAGTATTTTGGTTATAATAATCATGAAACATATATCGATTGTGTAATATTTCAAAAGAATATATCTCTTCATTAACATAATATTTATGGATACCATCATGGGTTATGAGTTTAAGGTTGATTATAAGTTAAAGTCCTAAACACATATTTTATTTATTTAAGTGATGGGAGTATCCCAAGATTAAGAATATTCTTAGAGAAATGTATGATTATATATATTAGTGGAATGGTTATTTGAGGAATAATGTATTTAAATTTTATAGATATAAGTTTGAATTTATTGATAACTACTAGGTTTAATATTATCTTTAATGAAATTGTAATAATAGTTCAATAATATTATCATACTTTGTGAAAAAAATATATCGAAAACCATAGTAAAAAGGTTATTTAATGATTAATTTTATTTCAAATATTTCCATCATATTTTTTAGGATACTTATAGGAATTATATTAATATTGTTTTAGGAAATGTACAACCCACATGTTAGGTGAAATCATATCACATATGACAAGGCTGTGGGGTGTGAACCCACAACGAAAGAAAAATACAGTTTTAGCACCTAACATTGACCTATTTGATTTTTTGGTTAAGATGTCATTGTGTTTAGTCAAAATATATAATGAATAAATATTATTGATGAACTTTTTTTCTTACTATTGTGGTTTACAGATTAATGTATTATATTGGATAACTTTTTCTAACAATATTGGTTTTGAAAAATAGTTAGAGTTGGATGGAAATACATTTCACTCCATTGTGGATATTACGATCTGTTAGAAGTTAATTTTATTGCTTCATTTATAAAAAAATTCATTTTTTTTATATTCATTTCTTAGGGTAAGTAATGAATTTTAAATTTATAAAACTAAATAAAAATGATTAATTGTTTCATATTAAATATTAATTTATCAAGTAAGTATATTTCCTTATATTCTCATAAAGTAAATAAAATCCTCAACTTTAGAAATAATGGTTTTGAACAAAAATGTTATCCTATTACATTCATATCTGGTGAATCATATGTTATTTTAAATCATGTCAAATTTATTGTTTTAGATTCTTAACATTCCATTGATCATTCACTTTATTGTGATCAATGACCTCTATCTCTCTCTATAACTATTTAAAAATTTCTTCCATGACCATATATTCACTTTCCACCAATGTTCTACTTAGAAACCTAATTATGTGTTATTATATATGCACTTTTTATTTTTTTTCATTCTCCCTTACTTGGAGGATATCTTATTATCTCTTTTTTGATGTGCTTTATAAAAAATTAATTTTCAAATATTAAACCCTAGATTTCTAGAATAAAGTTAAAATTGTGAGGAAACAATTTGTTTATAGTGTTGAGAATGTAACACCCCAATATTCTAAAATAAGAACATTGTATTCGATATCATATGTGACATGAAACACTGAGAATAAACAACCCACAAAATTAATATTTTTTGTATTTAATCTATTTGATAGCTTGTGGAACACGCACCCCCGAGTCTAAATGAACTGTAAAATAGAATATCATTATAACCTAGCCATTAAATTGTTAGGTATGAATAGTATGAAAAAAATTATCAAAATTTGGTTATATAATGATTATAAATAAAGTAATAATCATTTAAAAGAAAAAAATAAATGTTTTCTGAAAAAAAATATTTTTCAAATGTAAGGTGTATCCATGTTTTGAGAAGATTACATAAAATTATTTTTTACCTATTTTGGAAATTTTTTTAGATAAAATGAAGGTATTGTTTAAATTATAATATTAAAATTATCTTGGGGTGAATTTTTCAGATTTTTAGGAAATGTTTTATTTTTTAATTAATAGTAAAAGATGGTAAATTTTAATTAGAAAATAATGATTCATTTATATTATTCATAATTTTATATAATATTTTAATTTATTTAAAGTAAAATTAGAAAAATTTTATATCAATTAAATTGATTTGTGGAATTGGAATCATTTTCCTATTTAATTTTGATATAAGAACCTCTTAAATTTGTGAATATTTTTACTTTGAAAACACGCTTTATCATCGTGTATGTGGGGTTAATTTTCAATTATATTTTCCACATTAGTTAATTGAATTTATAAATATGAATTCCATATTTCTAATCAAAATAATTTATTTTATCTAATCAATTCAGATTAATTTTTTACCATAATGACAATAAAAACAATAAAAATTGTTTAGCATGATTAAGGTAAAAATGGGTTCATCAGGGGTTAAACTAAGAAAAATAGTGTTAAAATAGCCGAAAAATCTAAAATATTTTTTATATAAATATTTCAAACTTCTCATGTATAAAACTCAATAGTATTCTATTTTAGACCCTTTAGACATGTGAGAAACAAGGGTACAAATTTTTATTTTCAAAAATTACAAGTGTGCCACTCATCTCACATATAAACAGTCGCCCCTCTCATCTCCTCATAACACCCGAATGGCCTGAAGGCCTTTATTTGTTATTGATTTTTGATAACCCCTCTTTCAAGGGATGAGGGGGAACCCTTAAAAGGAATGTAGGCTTAGTAATTACATATCCCATAGGATTAAGAGACATTACATGACCCGAAGGTCTTAGGGAATTCAATAGGACTATAAATACAAGGAACTACCCCTCCCGAGCATCTAAATCATGATGGTAGCTATCCACCTTTACATGGCCATCTGGCTAAGCTTCCCGTGCAAGCACAGGCTGGTCCCGATGGTGTGTCCATACCCTCTCATTCATCCAAATCCATTGGTTTTACTCTGCTGAGTGTGCCAGCTCTGAATCCTCCTCTAAGGCTTCTCCTTTTCTATAGAGTCTATTTAAGGAAACTGTATGTGGCCCGAAGGTCTTGAGGTGGCCCAAATGCCATAAATTTTTCCTGAAACCCCTACTTACCCAAATCCCTGGGTGGCCTGAAGGCCTTGTGGACTCCAAACCCAAACTGGTGGCACAAGGTGAATAGTTCTGGCTGCTACAGTACCTGGTACAGTACCTACAAAGTGATTACTATAGTAACTTCTACTATACCATAGAGTGACTTATACAGTAACTTCTATAGTAACCAAGAAATATTCCTCCTCCCATTTTGGAACCTAGGTCATGTGGATGCACTTAAGGATACCTCGCCAACCAGGTTGCGGCTCATGTGCATATCCTTATATCACCATAAAACCATTTTCTTTCAACAAAAATATGTCCAAATAACTTCCCAACATCCCTCCTATAATACTATACTTTTTATTTTTGGAACAAATCTTACCTAGTAAGGCTTTCGGTGTATTCCTATGGAGGTTACCTGAAGAAGAGGTAACATTGTTCAATAAGAATTTTTATATTATTTCTTCCAAAAAACTATTTAAAGTACAATTAAACCATGCTTATTTAATAACCATAGTATATTAAATATAATAAAATTTTATTTTGTAAAGTTCAGGATCTAAATCTACCCACCCCTCCATCAAATGGATTACAAAATCATCATTTTGGTGTGTGGAAGACTATAGTATCCTGATCTGATGTCAATCGTTTTTCAATTACCACCTCTCATTATTGGACATGATGATTCATATAAAGTATATATATGATATTCATAATATAATTTTACCTCTAGAGTCATTATATTAAATATACCTTTTTATACCCATTCAATAGAAGATATTTTAAGATCTCTTCTTTTTCTAGGTGTATCCCTCTTTGAGTTTTTTTAACCACTTTTGTTCGGGTTCTTATTATATTTAAACCCTGTTAGTTAAGTCTTTTTGGATATAGATAGATGTTTTTGGGAAAATTACCTAAATTTCAGGGATGTGTGTTATTTTAATTAATTGATTATGGTTATAAACATGTTATGTGGGCATAAAAGGGTCTTCCATAAGTTTTGAAGGCCTCATAATTGGGTTGGGATATAATGATGGTTTTAGGAAAAAGATATCTATAGGGAATTTAAACACTATTTAAATGAGTTACACACTATGTAACTTCCACCTAGAAGAATTCATGAAATGGGTGGAGGCTTTGAATGGTTTCATTGCATGAAATAGATTACACACTGTGAATATACAATACAGGATCTGTAATATTTGTGAATAATTTAGTTCACCTGAGGTGATGTGAATTGAGAAGTTCCACAAAATTAAGTATTAAACCCATGTAATATACATACACACCATTTCAGTGATATTCTTGGCAGTTTTAAGGACAAGTGGTGCTTATATTTGTCATTCATTCACTCAGCACATCCTCCTCTCAAAAGAATGTCATTTTCCTATTGATTCTAGAGATATTTAATACCTTATGGGCACCATGGTTAGGTGTTTGATCCTGGGCAATCCCATTAGTTTGGTTTTATTATTTATTCCTCATTATTCTGTTAAAGTGGGGTGTTATTTTAATCCCCACTATGGAATTATGTGTTGATCGTTTTTTGTGGATGACATATCTTTCTTAATAGCTCCCCTTCGCATCTATCCTCTGTCGGTTATCCCTTTGTCGGTGTTTCATGATAATTAGGCTAAGGTATGTAGTCTACATCCTAATTATGTGGTATTTTTTATTTATTCAGTAAGAGAAATAATGTGATTTCAATTTCATAACATTAACATTAATAATTTTAATTATGAATAATGAAAAATCATGAAATAGATTGTTCCTAGGATCCCTTTGGATCCAGCAATGTTATTACCAAGCTAGTGGTTACCCATGGGGTCAGCGAACTCATGAATATTATTGAATTAGTTAATGGATTAAAATTGTTTCTTGAATGATATGATAACCCAAGTGGTTTATTGTTGTATAATTACATTGGTAATTGATTTTATTTATCGAAATTGATAGATATAATTTGATAAATAAATGGATTAGAAATTAGAAGAAAATGGTAATTTGAATAATTAACCCTCGAGGCTTTTGGAGTGATATTATGATATCCTGGATATTTTTACCTGTTGATTTGGTTTTTTAATGATTATATAGATATATAGTCCTAGTTTCATGTTGAAATGATTATATATTGGGTTATTCTTAGTGATTAGGATGTTCTTATATAGTGGGTATGGCCCAATTGATGCTGAAATGATTATAATGTAGTTTTGGACTAGTTGATGCTAAAATATTTATATATAGGGGTTTTCCCATAAGCTCGTATACTTATATAAAGGTATTTTCCTAGTAATATTATTATTACATGGTTTATGGTTATGATGGAATGGTTTTTCTACATTCTTAGAGACATTCCATAATAGAGTCAAAGTATGTTATTTTATGTATACTATTAATTTATTAATTAATACACCTATTTAACTCTTTATTTTATGGACATATTATCAGTCTGGTTTTGTTTATATACATTGGTTTTGACCTACTATGTTTTATTCACATCCTATTTGGGCCACCATTGGTACCCAAGAAGAATACATGGATGCAAGTTTGGAATAGGTAAATAGACCTTGTTTCTTATTATTCTTTGCTAGATGGTTTGGACATTGGAGATGGGACTGACATGGGATTTGGGACAAGAAACTCTTGATATTATGTGTGTTAGTTGATTCTTTAGTGTATTCTTTCTAGTTTTACATTTTTATATACTTCATTTTTTATTAAAATATCCATTATTATAGGTTTATTAGTTCCTCCTTTTACTTCCTAGTAGTATGTTATATTGTTTTTTCTATTATCACTACTATGATATTTAAGGATGCCTATTTAATTTTGGGGTATTTTAATCTATACTAGAGGGTATAGTCTTTCCACTATACATATCACTCCCCGACCACTAGTCATCTGCCTCTGTCATACGGGGTGGCACACTTGAGGTCTCGTAATTAACCCATTTTTTCCATGTGAGCGAGTTCAAGATTAGGGGACATAGAAAAGTGTTATCAGAGGTACATGTTTTTCGATTCTACTACATTACTATTTGGGAAACGGTGAAAGAGGAAGTATATGGTAATGATCTTCTGCATGGGAGTAGATAACCCATGTATGGGGGAAATCCAAGTGCTTAATGATGGGATGGTTGTTTTGGAATTTCACTTGTTATAGTTTGATGTTATTCTTTCATGGGTAACTCAAATGTTGTGTGGTGTTTTTTTCTTTAGATTTATACTCAATGATATATATCGAAAAAAATGAGTATTCATGCTTCCTGATCAGAAAATAGGGATATATCATGACATGAATTGTTCTTGATAGGGACATATTTATTGTATGAGAAATATAATTGCATATAAGAATAGTGAAAGGAGATAACTATTATATTTTATTAATGGAATGAAAGAATTTTTATTTTATACAAAAAAATTATTCCATGTTTAGAGAGACCATGAGTCAGTATTTCTCATTACTTGTCACTTGTTGAGGTTCACCTTATTTTCAGCCAGTGTTCTAAAGAATGTGTTTTTATTATAAATAGAATAACTCCTTTTCATCTTTCAACTTACTATCAGGAGAGTGGAAATTAGTACACTCCTAACACAGATAAAATAGATCTTCCTATATCTCATAGTTATTGAATGGATTTTCATATTCATGATATCATTTTTGGGTTACGAAATCCATTGAATGTGGGACTATTCTCATTGTTTAATTGATGACTTAGCTATTGTGAGAGTTTATCTATATCATCTGCCTTTGTTTAGTGTGGAAGGATGAATTCATACATCTTAGTATTATATTGATTCAATAAATATGACCTTGAGGAACAATGAGACACCTACATATATGAGGGAAAATCTTACTTCAAACATGCTTCATGGACCTTCCAAGTGTTCATGGGATATTTTAGAGAAATATGGGAAGAAAGAGGAGTTTTCTTGGAAGGAATACAAGGAAAAGTTCTTGAGACAATTCTATCCACAGATGTTGAGGGATTATAGGGCTCTTGAATTCATGAATTTGAAGTAGGAGGGAATGTCAGTGATGGACTAGGGTGGAAAATTCCCCGACCTAAATCACTTTGAACTATCTTTAGTAACTGATGAGATCATCAGGGAGAGGAATTTTCTATATGGGATTCACTATGGGATCAATTCATAGGTGAAATTCCTTTTCTTGAGTAGATTTTAATATATGATGAATCATGAAATCATCATGAATGGGAATCTAATAGAGTCCCTAAGAAGTGTCTATGAAGTTTTAGTAGGGTGAACATGGAGACCTTCCCTTAGAGGAAAGTTGTTTTTCTATAAATTTTTCTTCCAAGGCAATACTGGGAAGTGCGGATAGGGAAGTTGGAAGAAATCTCAAGACCATATTTTATTGGAGTGATTTTGGCTTGGTACTTTGATCCATAAGAGGCCTCAGTGTCCACACCCCACTTTTTTATATCATACAAGATGTAGATTGGGTGACCTTCAGTGGTTTTGTAGGGGCATACAAGAGCATTATCGTGGAAGTGGAATGGGAAATGTACAAATGTCTGGGAAGGACTCAGATACTCCTCGACAGACAGGTAGCTAGAGTTCCACTAGAAATTCTGGGTGATATAGTTAATGTGTTGCACCAGTGGTGGAGAGGTAGTACCAACTGGAGGGAATAGCTCCGTGGAGTCATAATGGAGACCAAGGTATTGGGTAAAGTCACTTATGCACTATGTAGTCTACTCTAATTAGAATTGATATAGGACCTTCTAGTGTTAGTGGTACGATTCTTGTATCATCATCCATTTTTTGTGTTTTTTATACTTGAACATTGAATTCCTTTTTATCTTATATTTTTTAAAGTATATTGGTCTTGGTTGTGGAAATATTGAATGGCATTTTGACCGTCAATACACAATTGGGAGTGTAGTTAGAGAATATCAAAAATTAAAATGCATGTTCTCTAGATATTGGTGGTTACCATTTCTTTTTGGAATCATTTTTGATGGAGATGAAAAGTTTTGATTTTATTATTGTTATGGATTTTATAGTTATATAGCAGCCTCATACCAACTATTTTCATAGGATTGTTACCTTTTTATCTCCATAAGGAGGAAACTATTCTCACCAAGTTGACTGGGATCTTCATGTTGGTTATGTAGGACCAATTCAGTGTAGGTTTGATTGTATCATGGTCTAGATACAAATCATATTTCTAGAATATGGTGTAATATAGTAATATACTTTTCCTCCAATGGTGGACCATTTCCATGATGTTTTTTCTAAGGAGTTTTTTGGCTTACCACCCGAGCGAGAAATCAAGTTCACGATCAATTTGGTGCAGGTAGTGTAGCCAACTTATATCCCACATTATAAAATTTCAGGAGTAGAGATTGAGTATTTGAAGGTTCATTTTGAATATTTCTGAATCCAAAGATTTCATATGGATATGCACATCTCAATGGGGTTCTTCGGTTCTCTTCACCGTGAAGATTGATTGGAATTTTCACCTATGTGTGGATTATCAAAAGATTAATCTGATGATAGTCATGAACTGGTATCCTCTTCCATGAAATGATGATCTATTCAATCATTTTATAGGTGATAAGATCTTTTCCAAGATAGATTTTAGATTTAGATACCACCAGTTTATGGTGATACCATCGGACTTTCCATAAACTACTTATAGGAGAATTAATTTCTTGTATAACTTTGTAGTGATTCCATTTGGTGTGAAAAATTCATTGGCAATATTCATGGCCATGATAGATCTGATCTTTCATCCATTTCTAGATCATCCTGTTGTGGTTTTTTAATGACATTTTATTTTACCCCTAGTCAAAAAAAATCATTCCCATCATATTGACATTGTCTTTCGTACATTTAGATAGATGTGGATTCATTAAAGGATAATGAATTGACATTTTTGGATTGATAAAGTGAACATATTAGGATATGTTATCTCAGAGGAAGGAATGTTAATTGACCGAGAGAAAGTTTAATCCATGGAATCTTGGGAGTTACTTTTTTTGTATGATTATTTAGAGATGTATTTTCATATGATGAAAATATGGATCACCTTATCACCTATCGTGAAATTACATATGTCGATTAAAGGATATATTATGTACTATATTGAATCCGGGGTTTTACTAAGATTTGTTCTAAAGCAGTAGGATCATGTGGTTGCTTATGGATCAAGATAGATGTGAGTGCAAGAGAGGTATTTTCCTACCGATGTATTAAATTTAGAAGTAGGGGTAACTACCCTGAGATGTTGGATACAATATCATTCAGGCGAGAGGTTATTGGTATACTTGGACCACAAGAGCCTCATGTACATATTTTCTCAGTTGGACCTGAACCTTCGGTGGGGGAGGTGGTTTGAGTATATGTGGTCTTTTAACATCGAGTTGGCCTATACACTAGGTAATGGAAATGTTATTACTAATTTCTTGATCCATAATATGATGAAATAGGTAGTTCGGGATTCATGGGATGTGTGGAAGATGATAGAACCCTTTTTTTAAACATGGATTTAAATGTTCTAGAGTCTTAGGGATGAGTAGCTCTGACTTTTACATCTACATACCCATTCTTTTGTACTGAATGAAGACATAGAATTTATATTATCAGGATGTACTTGTTTTGGGAGATAGCTTATATGGTGGGGAAAAACCAATAGGATAGTCTCCTGGTAGTGGTAGTTCACTTCTTTTATATAGCTATGTATTGGTTCCTATGGAAGTACGCGAGAAGATGATGAGAGGGTTTCATGAGTCTAATGGATGGTACATCAACGATTGAAAAAGATGCATCATGATATCTGTATATAATATTGGTGGTAAGGAATGGAGGAGGTATAAGTCTTTATGTTTATATGTTTCACTTGTCAGTAGGTTAAATCCAAGCATCAGATGACATTTTTTGGTTTTTATAGCCTCTTTCCATTACAGAGTAGAAATTTGATGATTTCATAATGTTTCAATGAGTATAATTTCTAATAGGGATCCTTGTTTCATATCTTAGTTCTTGAATGGTTCCATAAGGCTCTAGAATTGAAGTCTCTTTCAGTATAGCCTATCATCCTCAGACTGATGTCCAATTTGAGTGGAATATTCAGATTATTTCAGATATGTTGTGATCCTATGTTTTTTATTCTGGTGGATCATGGGAGTAGCATATGGAACTCGTCGAGTTTTAATACAATAAAAACTTTTGATCATCAATCCAATTAGACCCTTTTGAGGATTTATATGGAAGTTTTTTTATTCACCTCTTAGTTGGTTAGACATAGGAGAATCATAACTTTATGGGCCTATTCTCGTATAGGAGACGTCTAGGTTGGTTTAGCTCATCATGAGGTATTTGGTGACATTGTAGAATCAGAATAAATCTTACTTTTACCATCGAATATGAGCTTAGAAGTTTGAGTTTGGTCATTCTATTTTTATTTAGGTGTCACCTTGGTTATGGAAACTCTATATTAGGAAATAATGAAAGTTGGAACTAATATTTTTGGTGTTTTTTTATGATATTGGAGAGGTTTTTTCATGTGTATTACAAATTATCCATTCCATAGTGACAGATTTATATGCACGACATGTTTCATGTATCAAAAATTTAGAGATATAATGTTCACCATTCTAATGTGTTTGATATTGAGGATGTTGAGATTTGTGTTGATTCATCCTTTGAATAGAATCTGATAAATATTGTGGATTGTAGAGTGAAATATCTATGGGGTAGGACTATACCTCTAGTTAGAGTGTAGTGGTAGTATAGAATTTTTTGAGAGGAGACCTAGGATATGAAGTCTGATATGATAGTATAAAGGACATATTTTGTTCACTAAGTCCCTATAATAATGCTTAGAGAAGATCGAGCAAGAGATGTTATATGGTGGGGAGGCTATAATATCATGTCATTTTCTAGGTTGGTCCCTCATGAATCTTTTTCTTTTTTGGGTTTTCCTTGTCTATAAACCTTTTTTGATGAGTCTCATTTGGATATGTAGATAATTTTTAGGGGGGAATGACCAAATGTTTGGGGATTTATCTTTGTATGAATTAAAGGAGTCCATGTATAAATGTATTAAATGGTCTTAAATGATTTTTACATAAGTATAAAAGACTTTAGAGGTTGTATGGGATATTTTGAGGACTACGAGATTAAAGCTATCTGCAGGGAATTTACATGTCGCGTAAATGCATTACACACCTTGTAATTTCCACTGAGTAAAAGGCATGAATGGGATGTGGGATGAGAATGGATTCTTGGGTTGAACTGGATTACACACCACGAATCTACATTACATGGTGTGTGATGTTCAGGTAGGGGTTAATTCACTTGAGGAGACAAAAATTTCACCATACCTCATAATCATAGATTACATGTCATTCAGTGTACTGACATGTCGTATAATTCATGGGCTAGGTGGTTTTAAGGATATGTAGTTATTTTTTTTATTCATCCACTGTAACTCTTAATCCTCTCAAGACTAGCTGATTTTCCCAGAAATTCTAGAGCTATTTCATTGCTTCCAAACATTTTGGTTTGGTGTTTAATCCTTATTAAAACCCTTTGGATCGGGTTTCTTCTCCTTTCATCATTCTTTTGTTAAATAATTCTCTTATTTTGATATCTTCTATGGAATTGGGTGTTGATCATGTTATTTGAATGATATAGGTTTCTTCATAGATCTCATTCATGGTTTTCCTCCACTGGTGATCCCTTGGTTTGTGTTTCTTGATCTCCAGGTTAAGGTAGGTGGTATAAATCCTATCCTTATGGTCTGTTTAATTTCTTGAGTACGTGAAATAATATGATTATGCTTACATAACATGTGCATTAATTATTTGAACGATTTATGATGATAAATCATGTGATAGATTATTCCTGGGATCCATTTGGATTTAGTAATGTTTCTATTTGTCTTGTGGAAACCCATTGGGTGAGTGAACCCTTGGATAATATTTAATTAGATAATGAAATAAAATACTCTTTTTCATGATAGGATAATCCATGTGGTTTTTGAGGTGGAATCACATTAGTAATGGATTTTTTATCGAAATCGATGGAGGTAATTTGATAAATAAATATATGAGTAATTAAAAGAAAAATTTTAATTTTCATAATTTTCCATTAAGGCTTATGAAGTTATACTATGATATTTAGGTAGTTATGACTTGTTGAGTTTGATGTTGTAATGTTTATATAGCTGGATAGGGACAGTTTCATGCGGAAAGGAATATATATAGGGATATTTCTTATCAAGCTAAAATTATTATATAATGGTCTTGGCACCATTAATACAAAAATACATATATTTTGGGATTACCCTAGTTAATGCTTAAATAATTATATACAGGGATTTTTCTAGAGGCTAAAATTCTTATACATAGGTATTTTCCTAGTTACATGATTATTTCATGGTCTATAGTTATGGTGGGCATGGTTGTGCTACATGCTTAGAGGTATTTTGGCCTAGTTCCAAAGATATTTCATGTATGTATTATATTAATTGATTAATTAACAATCTTATTTACTACTTTATAGCATGAACTTATTATCAGACTATTTTTGTTTAGACATGGGTGTGTTGACATACTATATTTTTTTCTCACACCCTATTCGAGATACTATATGGTATCTGAGAATATTACAAAGAAACTCATTTGGACAAGGGAAAGGGACCATACTGCTGATTTTTTCTTGCTCCATGGGCTAGAGATTGAATATAAGGATGACATGGGGTTTGGTACCGAGTTCATTTGATATTATTTTCATTAGATTTTTCTTTAGTTTTTTTTACCATTTTACATTTAGATATACTTTATATTTACATAGCAGGATTCAATTTTATTAGTTTCTCCATAATGTACCTAGTTGTATGTTGTACTATTTCTACTATTTCCATTACTCTGATATTTATTGATACCTATTTATTTCTAGTATATTTTATTATATATCATGTGGTATAGTCTCCCCAATATACATATCACACTCCTACTGCTAGTCAGAGGCCCCTGGTGTATGGGGAGGAGTGATTTATGTCTAAAAACCAACCCATTTGTCCATGTGATATAGTCCTGGATTGGGGGATGTTATAGATAAAATAACATTTTTCGTGTGTATGGAATACTACCACCACATAAAGAGATGTTACTCATCTTTCACTTACACTTTACATGGAAGGTAAAAAAGGATAAAGTAAATGAATATATGTGAAATACACGACATAATTATGATATTCAAGGAATATTTATCATTTTTAAAATATAATATATAATTTTATCTCTTACCTTTTATCTCACTTAAATATGATCACATTGTTCATGTATGTGTGGATTACAAACTTAACAAAGTGATGTGACTCTATTTTTATCACCACACCAAATGGATGATATATATATAAGTATATTAAAATAATAAATAATTTATTTATTATTTTGTTTTCATTATGAAAATATAAAATATTACTTACCTCTATTCTATAATGATTGTTGAAAAATGGAAACTTTAACCAAATATACGTGCGACCAATCATCTCTTTGATCATAACATACTTCATTTCTCAAAATCATATTCAATGATTGATATTAAATGAATAATTGATATATAAATATGATAATTATGTCATGATTATTCTTCTAGAGGCGATTGAACTATATAACATGTGCAAGAACCAGATCCTTCATGAGAAAACAAGCTTGAGAAAACAAGGTAATTAAAACACAAAACAATGAAAATAATGATAGATAATTAATGAAATATTGATATAATATCACAAAAGGATAATATATGATATTATAAATATTAATATCATTCTATTAAAATTTAATAACATGTTTAAAATCACTTTATATGATGTTAAATAATTTTAAGCCAAAATTAAGTGTGAGTTAAGAGACATCATCTCAATTTCCCTTCATTGATCCATATTTTTTTATTGTTCACCTAATTTATTTTATATGGTATACATTATAGAAATATAACATGTAATATCATTATTATATAATAATTCATGGTATTTGGATTTTCAATTTTAATTATTAAATCCAAGGGGATTTTACTTAAGAGTTATAAAGTGGAAAAAAAATTCATAACTCAATTTTATTTCATTGAGTTATATTACTTATTTTTCATCTTTGAAATTATAAAATTTTGTGTGTAATTAATTTTTAATATATTATGGTTTATTTTCACATTTTTTTTGGATTAATATTAGATACACATAATCGATTTATTTTCTATTTATCATTACAAAATTAGCATCGTTGTAAGGGTTTATCTAACAATATCATTCTAATTGAGATTGATTGTTCTTGAATTTCAGTTGAAGAATATTGTTTCATAATTTTTCAATAAATTATTTAATTATATTATACTCTAGTAGTTGATGAAATGTTTCAAGTAATAGTACCATTTTCCACTATTTGATCTTAAAATAATTGAGAAAGTGTTTTTAAAAAAATATGCCTTTATTTCTCTCTTGGTTAGAACTCTTCTTTCTTATAAAACCATTTTTTCAAAAAAAAATCTTTTTCAATTGATTTATTAAAATAAAATTGCCCATTTTTACTTTTTTTTTAAAAAATTAAATGATTCTTCATGTTTTTTTCAAATCAAGGCTCATTTGGTATTTACCAAAAATGTGAAAAGAATCATTGTCTTAACATACTTTGCATGTATATTATTTGATTTCTTTAAGAATGCTCAATCTTTTAAATATTATTTAATATGTTTCAAAGTTTATTTTCTAAGGAAAATATTTTATATTTTTTTTTGAACTTTTTTTAAAAGTTTATTTTAAAAATGAAAATTATATTTTCCTTAAGTAAATGCATAATAAATTTTTTAGGGTATTTCTATTCATTAATTACGACAACCATTTATTTTGATGATAATCCACTAGGTATATGGTGTTTTGATACCATTATTATTCATCATATTTATGGTTTATGATCATTTTGACCTAGGAAATTATTGATATTCACTTCCTTGATTCATTTATAAAGTCATTAAATTTCCCTTAAATTATTTAATTTTATGTGGACATTAAATTTCCCCTAAATAACCATATTATTTATCAAGGATATGTTTATTTATTAAACTATATATCATTTATATATAAATTTATCTATATTGAATGTTATTTGTTTATCTCGGGAAATATTGATAAATATGTATTCTTTACTCAATATGGATATTAGATAATAACGAACATTATTCACAAATAAAATTTATTATCCAATATATGAGGAATTATTTGGACATACCGTGATGGATGGTGCCTGAAATTATATATCCCCTCGATGCATCGACAATCTCATAAAGAAAATCAGTAATCTATCATTAAATTCATTTATAGATATAATTTTAAACTGTCTTTTTAATGTATTGTACGATATCAGTATCATGATTCCTGAGATCATGATGTCCAATAAATAAGAATTTTCTTAATTAAAAATTAAGTTATTATTATCCATGATATTTTCATAAAGATATTATGTCTGAATTCATTTCATTCTTAGTTTATAAATTAAAGAGAATGATTTTTCATTTATTTTTTTTTAATATTAATTATGCCTTATCTTATTATCCATGTTATATTAATAATGATGTTATCTCTGGATTCATTTCATTCGTATTATATTGATTAAATTGAGTGTTCTTTTAGTTATTTACCTTTCTATATTTATTATGCCTTATATAGTTATGATAACCTACTTATTGATTAACTGGAATGTGGGTTCAGTTATTTAACTTCCTATATAGATTATTCTTTACTAATTAATTATATATTCCATTATATAAAACCCTTACTAATAATTTTATCTAATACTTATTGTTTTCTATTCCACATTATAATGAAGTGTACTATGATTTGCGTGCAAGGATATGTTAGTGGGAATAATATAATTCATGAAAACAAATATGTTGTAATTTTTGTTTTCAAATATAATATGGATATCAAGTATGTATCTAGTTTACCAAGAGTAAAAATATATTTGGTCTTTCAAGATGTGATTCTTTGTATCTTATGCTAATGTAATAAATAAGACACTAGCTTCTTGATACTGGGGTCAAGGTTGCTTTAGTATTGGATCCTCTCATTATCTTCAATATTTGAGAACCTTCATTGTGTAAAACCTTTTGATTTAGAATTTTTCATGTAGGGATATGTTCATACACTTACCTCTTACTATCCTTATGATTTAAAAGTGATGAGATACCCCTTTCACTCTCATTAAAACATCATTAATTATATTTAAACCCCTATTATACTATAGAAATCATCCCGTGATCTTCCATGACAAATATTTTTTAATGAATACTCATTCCCAATTCCACTCAATTGTATTCACCTAACTATACTCATCCTTAACTTTTGGGTATTTCAATGTATTTTACACACACTCCTTAATTTTTGGGTTAAAATTGATGAAATTCATCCTTACGGGGTATGATCACTGTGGAACACCTATGCATGTATATTATATAAAAGTAATGGGTGGGAAGCCATCCGATGTGCTAGGTAATGTTTTTATCTCATGAGATTCTATATATAGTGAGTGAGAGGTTATACTAAGAACACTATTTTATGATGTGTTGTTGTTCAGCCTCGACTTATTTTTATGATGTCATGTTTATATTATTTCCACATTCATATGTTATCATTATGTTATCATGTTATACAATGCCTTATTGTTAACTATTTTTATTCTCATCCATTTTATATCTCATTGATGTTCCAATTGACTCACATGTATTTGTTTCATCATGTTATGATTTAATTATTCTCTTACTAACTTTATAGATAATCACTTTTTTGTATAGCCCCATGTTATCCCTTTAAGTCCTAAGAGTTCTAAAGAATATAATGGAATGATTTAGATTATTTATTTAATTATGTTGTACTCATGTTTTAATTTAATATTTTATGTACCAATTTTAATAATGATATTTGGAATCATGATCTTATGGGGTTTTATTAAGTGTAAATTTATGTAATAAATCATGAAATAAAGTGTATTAAAGATATGGGTTTTCATAGTTGGTTTTAGATAAAAATCTTATTTTGATTAGGGATTAATATTAGAAAACAATTGTGAAATCCTTAGGGATGTGACTAAATATATGAAAACATCCCTAAATTTTTTTTATAGTATATAGTAAGTCATTTACAAGAAAATACATCCTTGTCTGGATACTCCAAGTACATGCGGATCTAGGACAATTTTACATAGTCGTAATAACACTTAAAATGGTGAATTAAGCCTACTTGATTGTTTCATTTTTCGTGGAAAAGGGACTGTAACGGAACTAGTTTGACACTCAGGGGCATATTCGTTAGTAAATTTTCAAGAACATTAGGAAATATTATTAAGGGAAAAAATATGCATAAGGGTTTATATAAATAAATAGATGATTTATAACTTTTATTGAAACCTATAAATTCATAGGTTAAGGAATATAAACCATTTTGAGTAATCCCTTTAATGTTTTTTATGTAATTGATTATTTTAAAATAATTTTCCCTAATTTTCCTTTTATTTTTAGTCAATGGATAGGAATAGGAGAAAATAATTCAATAACTCATGTGAGGGGAAATGTGATGAATACCCAAATGAAATTCCCAAACTGATGGGACCAAGAATTGGGAGCTTCATCACAATAATTCCTCATTTAACTCATGTTTTAAATTAAGAATAAAATTAGGAGGAACATATAATCCCCCAAGATAGAAAAAGTTTCAATTGATACCATTATGTGACAAAGGCCTCCAATATTAAAAGGATCTTATAATCCTTTAATGATAGAAAAATGGATCAAATCCACTAAAATTATCATCTCTATCCGAAAATTTTGTGAAAATGATATGTTCATGATTGTTGTTTATCGTATGGAAGGATAAACTGGTCCATAGTGGATGTTTGTTAAAAATATGATTCCTTGGTAGGAGATAAAAATCATAGAGTAGAAGGAATTCCATAAAAAAAATTTCCAACAAAAAATTTCCCTGCACTCTCCAACATAAAATAGAGAGGGATTTCTTTAGCCTCGTGCAAAAGGATGATGAATCCATCAGGTCATATGAAGTGAACTTCACAGGACTTGTACAATATGCCATTGGGTTTTTCAATACCCCCAAATGTAGTTTTAACCACATATTTTTTTGGATAAATCTATATTTATGAAGATACTTATCCATTTGGGACATCAACAACCAATAATAAATTATTCATTGTGCACTCAAAGTCAAAATAGAGACCAACGAATCTAAAAGTTATCATAAGGATAAGATGTATAAAATACACTTTAGTTTTTTCAATATTATGTCGAACTCTAATGATCTAAATAAATTCCAATATCCCACTCATCAATAGTGTGGGAGGAAGCATCCTAGAGATTTAATGATGGAGACAATGAAATAATTTAAGTGCTGAAAGGAAGGTAATTAACTAGTGATTATCCGCAAGAAAAACCAACCAATGTTATGGAAGAATGGGATTCTCTATTCAAACCTCATCCTAGTGTTCAATGTTACAACTATAAGAAATAAGGTAAATATTAGAATAAATGCAATAAAATAAGTTTTGTTGACAACACCTGATGATAACCACCTCCAAATCTTATAGAGAAAAGTTGATTTTATTCTACTATAATTGCTAAGGTGGATCATGATAATGAAGTGGTGATTAGAAAATTATTTATTCATTCAATAATAGTGAATATACATTTTTATTATAGTTTCATGAATTATTTTTTTAACATGAATGTTTAGTAGAACTATTCTAATACCACTCAATACATGTTAGTAGAGTTATCGATGAAGATGAAGAATGGGTCAATTATTTCATCTCATGTATATAAATCCTCACTATCTGAATTTATAGGATTAATTCCATAGTGTACTTTATTATAATACCTTTATGGTAATTTGATTTTATTATTTGAATTGACTGGTTTTCCTTATATATATCCAACATAAATTGTTCAGGGAAGGAAATAACCATTTATATTAGGAATCATACTCTTATTTTAGACAAGGGAAAGGATGAGGATGAATCTCTTCTGGTATCATCATCTTAATCATATATTTTATTAAACTATAAGAAAGTATAACATTCAAAAATGATTTGGAATAAGGAAATAGGAATCCCTAAAAAAAATTAAACTTTAAGTGAATTTGTTGAAGTATTTCCCAAATAATTTTATGGTCTTTCTCTAAGATGATAGGTTTAGGTATTAACAGGTATTAATTGGGATCATTAAAAACATCCAAGAATCCATATATAATTGATACTATTTAACATTTGGAGATAAATAAGAAACCAAAAGTGAATCTGAATAAAATGTTTTACAGGATCATGTGATTCATTATGGGTTGTACCAATCCTCTTTATTATGAATAAGGATGGAAGAGTGTTCCTCTATATTAATTATCATCAGCTCAAAAATATCATTATAATGAACAAGTATCATCTAACATGGATTTATGACTTGTTCAGTTAGCTACATGAAGCCTAATACTTCTCCAAGGTGGATCTTCGGTCAAGGTATTTTAATGTAAAGGTGGAGAACGAGGATATCTCCAATACTTATTTTCATACATTGTAGGGGCACCATGAGTTCACAATGATTCCATTTAGACTCACTAATGGTCCACAAATCATCATGGACTTGATGAATAGTGTCCTTAAATATTACATCAACAAATTTTTGGTAGTCTTTATTGAATATATTCGTATCTACTACAAAACATAATTATGATAATTTGGATCATTTGAATTTTTAACTGAAGACTTTGCGATTTGAAAAGTTATTTTAGTAAATGTGAGTTTTGGATTGACAACGTATATTTCCTATGTAATTCTATCACACAAAAATATATATTTATGGATCCTTCAAAAATATAGGAAATTAAAGGATGACTTAGTCCATTATGATGGGAATATAATGTTTCTGTTTATTAGCTATGTACTATCATCTATTTGTGAGAAACATATCATGATTTTCAATCCTAAAACAAGATATATTTAAAGTGACTCATGTTTTTCTGGATGGATCAATTTCTAGATATCGTTAAGAGTAGGTTACGAGGCTAATAATTTCACCTATGATCACATTACCCACTAGTGGGGAAGGATATTTTATTTATAATGATGCATTCAAAATGGTATTGGTTTTTGTACTCAAACAAGATGAAAAAGTGATAGCCCATTCATCCCACCAATTAAAGATCCATGTGAAGAACTACCCAACACATGTTCTAAAATTAGATTTTGTGATCTTAACATCTAAGATACTTTGACATTATCTCCATGGGGATAATCCTGATATATATATGGATCATAAAAGCCTCAATTATATATTCACACAAAAATGAGCTCAATATGAACCAATGCGGTTGGTTATAGATGATCTAGGATTATGATTGTTCAATCCATTACCATCCTAGGAAGGAGAAAAAAGTTTCATATTCTCTATGTAGAAAGGATCTAGAAACCCTATCCATGATATGTATAATAAGGGAACAAATCCTCATTAACATGTAGTGGATTGAAATGGAAATAATAAAAGGATCATCATCCCTCCTTTATCAAATGACTATAAAACTATCTATTTTTTGAGTATTAAGGAGGATCAGAATGATAATTATGTTCTAAAAAAGGTAGTGAATATTATAGAGTAAAAATTTTCTAAATGTGGAGTTATATGGTTTGGAACTAGCAAATGTGTCCTATAAAAAATATAACTAAAGAAGGATCTCCAAGATGATGTGCATAAATCATCCTACTTTATTCATCCAGGAAGTACTAATCTATATAAAGATATGAAGGAAAAACATCTATTTGGATCACATGAAGAGGGTGATTGTAGAATTTTTATCATGAAGCATCGTATGCCATCAAGTAAAGCAGGAATGAAATAAGTCGAAGGGTATGATGCAACCATTTCCTATACCAGTATAAAAATGGGGAAAACATAGCCCTGTATTTTGTCATAGGACTCCCAACGACCCTTAAAAGTGATAATTCAAACTAGGTACCATTTTATCTCCTTATAATGTTAGTAAATTTCATTAAAATAAATGAATATTTCTGTCTTGACCAACTCACCAAGATATACATAAGGGAAGTTATAATACTAAATAGATATATAATCTCTATTGTATTTTAATGTGATACAAGTTTTACCTCATAGTTCTGTAGAAGCCTTTAGTATGTATAAAATGTGGAGATAAGAATCATCATAGATTATCTCTATCAGACAGATGGTCAATCTGAAAGAAAAATTCAAAATTTGTAAGATATAGTGAGATTATGTTCAATGGATTTCTATGGATTTTGGGATCAACACCTTCCCCTAATGGAGTTCTCATATAACAATAATTTCCATTCTAGGATCCAAATGGCTCATTATGAGGCTCTGTATGGGAAGAGGTGTTAGACTTAAACGTGTTGGGATAGAGTTGGAGTGCAAAAATATGATGGCACCTGATCTTAAACAAGAGAAAATATATAAGGTTCAAACAAAAAAACATTATATTAAATATATATAGATTTGATAGAAAAGTTATGTAAATAATCCAAGATGAGACCTAGAGTTTCAGGATGTAGATAATATGTTCCTTCATATAAGTAGTCAGGTATGGGAATAATAGAACACATAATCCAGGATAATTTAGCCCATTTGTGTTCCTTAATCACATTAGAGTCATGGAATACTGGTTAACACTCTCACCTAACATATCTCAATTACATGATGTGATCCATTTATCCCTCTAGATAAACAAAATACCAGACCCCTCAAATGTTCTAAATCTAGAGGTGGTACTATTGGAGAATTTTCTTTCATATGAGGATAATCCAATGAATATCTTATGTTATAAAGACAACGTTATATGTAATAAGACAACTCACCTGGTCAAAGTGTTGTGGTGGGACCATAGGTTTGAGGAAGCGATATGGAAACCATAATTGGTGATGAAAAAGAAGTCACCTATTTTATATTAGAGGTTGGAATTAAAATTTAAAGGGTTAAATTTATTAAGGGGGTAACAATGTAATTCCATAAACATTTATAATTTAAATTCTCTATTGGAATAAATAAATTCTTTATTAAGTAGTTTAGTTATAGAAAATAATGCACTATTTTGTAATTTTGGACCATTATGTGGTATTTCAGATTAAAATGACCATTAGGAATCATTTTCATCAATAATATATCCATTATAAAATGGACATTATGATTTTTATATTAATTATATAGATAATTTTCAATTGAAACAAAAGGATGGAGTTATGGCCTCGACCAGTAGGATCATACCCTATGAAGGAAGTTCATCGGAGCTTTTGAGGGAGATAGAATCACTAGGATTTTCCATTAACCAATACCAATATGATATTCAAAAAATAATCATGACAGAATCTATTTATGGGAAAATTTCAAGTTCATAGAGATCATGACCGAAACAATGTTCATTGAAACATCCCAAGAAAATAACACCATTGCACACCATACCCTTATGGAATTTTTTGGTGTAATAAAGGGCTCTATATCTATAACACAAAATTGTAAATTTTTTCATTTTATGTCAATAAATTAACGATTATATTTATTAATTATTACATTCTAAATTATTAGATAATGATTTTGATAAAAATAATATGTTGAAATGATAATGCAAAAAATATATTTTATAAATATATTTTTTCAATCAAGATACTCTTTTTGATGAATTCTAGAATTTTTGAAAAAAATGATATTTTAATAAAATGTTATTAATAAATAATATTTACTATATATAAATGATAATAAAATTTAATGAAGTTAAATTTAAGTTCTGTATGGGTTATAAAACCATTATTATAAAAAATAGTGTATTTTTTCCTAAATGGGGATTTTTTTATTTAAAAGCATAAATTCCCATATTTATAGTATTATATTAATAAAATAAATATTATTTTTTAAATGATTATGACTAAATTATCCTAAGGTTAATTTTCTAAAATTTCTAATATGGTCAAATGTTTTGGTCAAAATTAATTAAGGTATAAATATATAGTATGAATTATTACATCATAAATCCCAAAAGTAAATTAATAAATGATACCATGATTTTCCATAGAAAAAACTATTCCCTCCTTTAAAATAATTGTTTTAAAGGTATTTAATTAATTTTATAAACCCTTAAGGAATACTCCAAAACCTATTTTATATTTTATGTTTTTTAAATCATTTCTGTATTAATATGACTCACTTCCACATCACCAAGGTTATTGTTTTAATGATTTCAGCTCTTAGACTTTTAAAATAATGAAATCCATCCTTATTTGGTGGAAACCATAGTAGAAACCATGTTATGGTTTGTGGACGGGATTAATTTATTATATAGATTCCAAAATGTATGTATATAATTTAATAAATAATTATCCTATCTTTTTATATATAAACCCACCCAACCTACCATTACTCTTCACTAAAAAAATTGGATAACAAAGTTACTCTATCCTTCCCTCTCTAGATCCCTCCCAAGTATCTCACCATGTTGTTAAGAAGCTCCACCCGAACATTAAGAATCACCCTCTCAAGTTAAGAGATCCTCTCTTTCTCCTCATTATTCAAGCACCTTATTTGTATTGGGAATTTTATTTCCCATTATTCATATTGAGATATGTACTTATACATACCTATTAATGTCCTTATGATTTCCATGTGATGAGATTTTAATCTCATTAAATCCTTCTATGAATCTTTATATACTGTCGTTATACAACCGAAATAATGTTGAGATTTTCCATGCCAAACATTTTTGTAGTGAATTCTCATTCCCATTTCCACTCAATGGTATTCACCTAGTTCTAATTATCCTTCACTGATTGGGTATTTCCATTTATGTGACCCAAACTCCTTAAATTGGGAGAGTTAAAAGTGATATAATACATCCTTATGTTGTATGATCGATGTGGAACTCTTATGCATGTACATGAAATGAAAGTGATAGTTGGGCCCAGAATTATATAAACCTCCAATACATTGGGAACTGATTTTATCTCTTGATATTATATGTATGGTGTGCATGATATTATCCTAGGAATAAAATTTTATGATGTCTTGGTGGTTAACCTTAACATATATTTGTACTTTCATGAGTTTTTCTTTCCACATTCGTATTTTTTCTGACGTTGTCATGCTATATCTTGCCTCATTGTTCAAGATTATGATTCTCAATATTTTTATGTCTCATTAATAATTCTATTGAATCACGTTTATTAGATTCATCTATTGATCATATTTTATTCAACAATTTTTTTAATTTCTTTTTGTATTTGATGCACACAAACACACACATTTTTTATTAATAATGTTATTTTTAAGTGAAATTAAGGAAAATAATATTTTTTTAGAATATTTATTATAGAAATATATTCAAGTCCTTATTCCATGCGAAGTATTTGTTGAATTATTCTAGATGTGTTTTTAATGTATTATGGAAACATTGTTCATACCCTATGTTCATAAGAGTAATAGAAGGTTCAAAAACCCTAAATTTGAAATAGTACATATAGATCTTTTACCCTATGATATTGGAAATGTATAGATAAACAAACCTAAATTTTTAACCAACCCTACATTTAAGGAAAAAATTCATGGTTCATCCACCCTACTTTTTCAATCAACAGTACATTGTCAACCCTGTGATTGGATTTATTTCATCATATGAAGAAACCATATGTTTGACTGTTAAACAGTGGAATTTTAAAAATATGATATAATTTGAAATTTTGGAATTGATTTTGAAGTAATTAAAGATATATTTAATGCAATTTTAGGACTGATTTAATGAATAATTATTATTTATTTTAATTCTCGTATTCAATGGAGTAGATCATTTCTATTCTTAATGGAAGTTATGAATCTCTTGAATGATTTTGAATTCAAATATTCACAAGTTATTGTGCAGTATTTTTTGGAGATGGTTTGACCTAGAGATATTAGAACTGTAATATAAATATCAATACATTCATTATTGGAACGAAGATAAGATATATGCATAATGGAGAAATGCGATTGAAATACAATAATTGTGTCATTTATTTCAGAGCTACACTTTGGAGGCATACATGTTCTAATCTATCTGATCGGATCACTATTGCTACTTCAATTATTGGTGCATATTATTTTTACATCTTCTTATGCATGATCAATAAATAATTGGTTGGAGATCCACATTAGAGACATACATGCTTAAACATCTATCTGGTGTTTTCTTTACTGATGTTTGAATAAATTCTATGCAACAGTGATGATCAATTTTTTATTGTGTGTTATTTAAGATCAATTTCATTTTTCATTTTCTACAATAATTGTGAATTTAACATGTGTTACCAATCAAATCAAAGTCTTTTGATTTATTGGAGTTTCTAATGCTCTGACTCAATTGTGGTGAAATGTAAGATTCTTTCAATAATCTAGGGATTTCGGTTTTCTTGTAAAATAATTAGAAGTACGTGTAAAATCCTTGCAAGTTGTCAACTACCTTTACTTAGTTTGAGAGGTATCAAAATAAGAGGACATGCGATTGAAAATCACCAATCTTGTGGTGTTAAGCATTGTGGGAGTGGAAAAGGTTATTTGTGTGCCTTGAACATCTATACATCATTGTGTTCTTTTCTTTTATTTATTTAAACTTCTCACATAACTTTAAGTGAGATGGACAAGTTCATTGCATAACAAGATAGGTGTTCTGAATCTATCAATTTTTTTGAAGTACACAATTCACCCCCTCTCTTATCTTTGTCTTTGTCATATCCATCCCAACCTAACAAGTGGTATCAAAGGTTAGACTCTATTAGAAATATTTTTTAATTTAGAAATCCTTGAATATTCTATTGGTTCTATCTGATATCGACAACTAATATCAAAGGAAATTATCTATTTCTATATAATTCATTTTGGAAATCCTTGAAATATTATATTATCTTTTACTAACATGTGATATCATAAGCTTTATCAAGTAATATCAAAGGTGGTTTTCCTATGAATAATCATGAATATGTATTGGTTTTAACATTTTTGAGTATAATATTCAAACAATGATATCATTAAATGATTGATTCTAGAGAAGTTATATCATTGATTCATGATCATAACTTTAATGGTGATAATTACAGATGTTGGAAATACAGTATGATTATTTATTTGAAAAAACATGGTATAAGGGTTTTTCTAAAGGTTATTAAGCCTTATAAGATTCCTAGGGAATATTTGGAAGATTGTAATGATGATGAAGAAATATAATATGATATCAACTCCAAAATACATAAATGATATTGTTTTTGGTTTATGAATTGACTAGTTTGATAGAGTATCTCAATTTCCTATAACATATTATATGAGGTAGACTATTGATGCTTCCAATGAGGAAACTAAAAAATATAAGATAACTAGGGTTCACTACTAAAAAGGTAAAAATTTATATTTTTAGAATGTGTGAGGATGAAACTATCACTCAAATGTTTGTAAGATTTACAAATATTTTCTATAATGTTGCTAACTTGGGAGATCCAGTTTCATAATAAAATCAAGAATTAAATGTACTCAGAGCAATACCCTCTAAGTGGAATGAAATATCTGAAGCTATACATCAATTTGAACCAATAAAAAATATAGATATGAATTAATTTATTGGAACTTTAATGATGTATTAAGTTGAGATGAAATATGATGATAAAATTCATATGCAACATAAAGAATCTACTCTAAAATTCTACTATGGATGAATCATTTGATTCTATTAATCTATATTTTGATAATGTTTTAGAATATCTTTATAAAAGATTTTAAAAACTGTATAGAAAGGAAAATAATTGAACTAAAGAAAATAGATGTTGTGAATGAGAAGAAAGAGGGAATCCAAAGGTTAACTTTCCTTTACATAAAGCTAAAGGTAAATATGATTATAAGAGAAAAGATAAGAAAATCATGAAGGATACCTAGATAAATTCTTCTTGTTCAGATGATGAGACATCTAAAACTTATGTGATTGGGTATAGAAGGAAAACGGTATGTCTTATATCCCATAATAATGATGTACACTCTTCTTACTCTCAAAACACTAGTTGTGAAAATCATTATTATGATGAATTAAATTTTTATTTATTTATGATAAAATATAAATATGAATCCTTAAATAAGTACCATGGAAAAATTATAAAGACTTGTTATGCTGTTCTATTAGATAAATGAAAATTTTCAAAATAGAGTATAGATTTAAAATATAATTCTTCTAAAATATCTTTTGATCTGTATAAAATAAATATTAAATAATTATGCACTGAATCTGATAATTTAAAACAATCCTATTGTATACTGATAAAAGGATAAAAATATTCCAATTAAATCCTTGGTAAAAATAAGATTCAGAAAAGAAAACATGGAATAATAAGAAATGGTGAATGACTAAAATTATAAAATAATTATTTTGTTCCTAGATTAAATTGAAAAACATTTCTACTATTAAATTGTTTTATTGTGGTATTAATGGAAATTATTTGAATGAATACGACTTTATAAAACATCAAATATCTTGTGATGAAAATATTCATTTCTCAAAACAATTGTTTAACATAAATAGTATAATTCCTCCTCAAAATAAACAAGTTTGGTTACCTAAAAATCTGATTGCTAATAATAATGGATATAAAATGCATATCGTTACCAAAAAGAACTTGTATTTTTTGTTTCTCTAGATCATACCACTATTATACATCATGAAATAATTAATAATTCTATTGATTGATAAATGAAAATATCTTGTAAATGAGTGATCAACTATGAAATAGTTCATTATCAAAAAAAATCTCAATAATAATATCACATATCTATGTAGTATTTCATTTTTATATATCTTTATGCTTTTAGAGAATTAAATTTTTTTACACAGGGAGAGAGTGATAAATCTTATAATTTGATAAGTACTCTTCTTTAATCATTGAATAAATTCTTGGTCTATGTTCTAAAAATGTCAAATATCTCTAAACATTGTTTTAATTTCATAAACTATATTGTACTTATTATTCAGTACAAAGTAAATTTCATAGTATGAAAGACATTTTGGTCTCAAAAGAATATTTTGATGACTAAAAATTATAAATTCTTTGTCAGATAAAGTTACTTAGAAGAGAATTTTTTACTAATCTAGATCATGATAAGATGAAACTATTTCTATTTGACCATTTTTTCCTTCTTCATATCAAAGAATTACATATGTTAAAAATAGATTAGAAGCACTTTTGATAGTTTTATATACTTTAATATAAATATTTTGATGTTTGAAATGTTCACATGAACCATATATTCCTTCCAAGTACTATAATTTTATTTCATGTAGATTATCTAAATTTAATGTTATATATACTATTTTAAGTATATTGTTTCGTGAAAATATGTGTTAAAAGTTGTTTCTTAGTTTTTTTTAAACTTTTAGTAAAATATCTAACATATGAAGGAACTTAATATTTGGTTATCACATTAAAAGAATTTATTTTATTGATGTATGTAAAAAATAATTTCTTTTTAAATAATATTTGTAAAAAATTAGTTAAAAGTATTTTATTTATTTACAAAAATATTCATTAAATAATTTCCTGCACTCCTTTATTCAAAACATATATATTTTTAAGGAATCATGAATTTAGGGGGAGTTTATTTTAGCTACACTTTACTATTATCTTCTTGATGTCACAAAAAGAGGAAGAATTTTATAATTTTAGTTTGCAGGTGTATCATCATGATGGATAAGTTGGAGATATTTACCCTTAATACCCTTGAAATTGGGTACAAGTTTTGATCCTTATAATGGGGGATATTTTTTTTGTAAAAAAAATTATAGTAGAGAGATAATTGGGGAGAAATTTATATGATAAATGTTTATTAAAAGAGAAATGTGTTTTTAATTAATTCAGGGTTACAAAAAAATTGTTTTTAATTTTTTGTATTTAGATATGGGTTTTTTTGTCATCAAAAAGGGGTATATTGTTGATAATGTATTGAATCATCAATTTCATTAATTTATTTTTGGTTTTAACTCTCACAAATTCACCAATTTTTGTTAATAATTACGTTATTTTTATATGAATTTTAGGAAAATAGTATTCATCAAAATATTTATTCTAGATACATATTCAAGTCATTGACCCAGCAGAAATATATTTTGATGTATTTTTTGAATTGTTTTAAATGTATTCTAGAAACATTGTTCATTCCTTACATTCTTAAGTGTGAAGTAAGGTTTAACAGCCCTATGTTTGAAATAACATGTATGGATCATATATCATATGCTGTTGGAAAATTATGGATAAATAAACCTACCACTGGAATCAAACATCTGTTTTAAGAAACAAATGTATGGTATATCAACCCTAATTGTTTAATCAATCGTATGTTGTTAACCCTATTTTTGTATTTTTTTCATCACCTGATGCAACCCTGTGTTTGACTATTCAGCAATAGTATTTTAAATCTATGATATTATTTGAGATTTATGCAACTGTTTTGGAAGAATTAGAGATATATTCAAATATATTTTATAACCTATTCAATTGCTTCTCATGATTGATTTAAAGTATTCTATTCAATGTATTAAATCATTTTTATTCTTATAGGACATTATAAATCTCTTTAATGATTTTGAATTTAAATATACGTGTTTTTTTATGAAATTTTTTTTGATCTACTTTAACCTAGAGCTGCTCAACCTATAGTATAAATATCTATTCATTATTCATTAGAAAAAAGATAGGAGATATACACAATGAAAAATTGGGATTCAAATACAATAATTTTTTCATTCCTTTTAGAGCTAAACTTCAGAAACATACATGTTCTAATCTATCTAATTGACTCACTAGTGTTGATGTCATTGTTGTTGCATATTATTGTTACATATTCTTCTATAATATTAATGATGTTTTGGTTGGAGATGCACTTTGGAGACATACATGTTTAAACATATATATAGGGTTTCCTCTCCTGTTGTTTTAAGAAAGCTTGTGCAACCTTAATGATCTATTTTCTATACTGTCTTATTGAATATTAATTACATATGTTAGTTAATAATACAACTGTGAAATTTTACCTATGTTCTAAATCAAATAAAACGCTTTCGATTAATTAGAGTTTCAAATTTTCAAACTTATTTTTGGTAATGGTTCAGATTCTGGGACTAAGATGTGGTTTTATGGTTTCATATAAATGAACTCAAAGACCCCATAAAAACCTTGAAAGGTGATCATAGCCTATACTCAATTGTAAAGGTCTCCGAATAAGATGACATACAAGTGAAAATCACCAATATTGTTGAGTTAAGGTTGGGGGAGTGTACTAGGGAATCTTTGTTCCTTTGACCACTTTACATATTTGTGTTCTTTTCATTTATTTATTTCCACCACTCACTCATCTTTAAGAGAGAAACAAAAATTCATTGTATAAAAAATAGGTGTTCTAAATATTTCAATGTTTTCAAAGTACCAAATTTACCCCCCCCCCCCCCCTCTTGTGTCTTTCTCTTCTCTATATCCATATCGAACTAGCAACATCATGTTATGATTTTATTATTCCTTTACTAGGATTTATAGTCCACCATATTCTTATGCACGTCCTCAAGTTCTCCAATGAAATTTTAGAAGATCCAAGTAATTTGAGGGCATGATTTAGAGTTTTTAATTTATGATGTTATAATTATGTTTTATGTAATTATGTCATGTTGATAATTTATAGAAGACAATAGGTCTCATAATCTTCTGGATTTTATTAGCTATAGATTTGTGTAGTAAATATTGAAAAAACTGTATCAAAGATATGGGTTTTCATATAATAAGTTGTTCCTAAAGGATGTATATCCCTTAAAATCATTCCTTAGAGGATCAAAACGACAAAAATAACCTCCAATTGAAATTAAATCATATAAAAACAATACTATAGTTATTAGTGGAATGTTAAATTTGAAAAAACATTAATCTAAGGTGTCATTTTATTAGGATGGAAAAAAATTCTATTTTAGTGGTTCAAAACACAAAAATGTTCGTGTAAGGGTAAAAACCATAGAAAACAACCTCCAAATTATTTTAAATCCTAAAAAAAATTCTCTGTATTATTTTTTATGTTTACGAGTATATGGTACATCAATGGAATGTGTGGTGTGCTCGGATGGACTGAATAACCATATCTTAATGTGGCCTTTGAGAATGCATGTTATGGGGTAAAAACAAATAAAACAAACTAAAATTTGCATAAAATTATTATTAACCAACCATGGATTTTTTTTAAATATAGGAGGGTACTACATGTTAATTAAATGTAGGATTTTCTTAGGATGATCATAAATGCAGTTTTAGTGTTTTAAATACACTAGACCTTGTGTGTAGTGATAAAAATCATATAAAATGACTTTTGAATTATGGGAACTCATAGAAAACCCATATATATATTATTTTTTATGTGTAAGATAAAATGATAAATCAATATGGCATGCAAGTTTCTTGGAACAACCTAATAAGTAGTTATTAAATGTTTTAAAGTCCTTAAAAATGTGGTTTGTGGGGTCAAAACCAAGAAAACCTATGATTATTATGAAATAAAAAAATAAACCATAGAGTAAATTGTGAAATATATGAATAAATATAATTTTACTCTAAGGTGCATTTGATCAGGATAAATGGAAGCACAGTTTTGGTGTTTTTAAACACTAAATATTTTTGAAATGGCCAAAACGATAGAAAATAACCTTTATATAATGTGAAATATGAGGAAGGTCATCTTTATACTATTATTGTAATGTATGAGTAGAAGGAATTCTAATTCGATATGTGGTGTTCTCAGATGGTCCAAATAAGTAGTTTTTATTGGTTTGATAGCCATTGAAAACTTGTTCCATGGGGTTAAAACAAAATGAACGAACTTTGATTTCCTTGAAATCATAGGAAAAAAACAATATTGTGATTTTTTTGATTTTTTTAACTAACATAACATCAATATGAGGTGTATTTTACTATGGATGACTGAAAACATGATTTATGTTTTTTAAAACACAAAAACATGTGTTTGCTGATCAAACCCATATAAAAAGACTTTAAAAAGATGTGAAATAATTGGAAAATTGTCTTTGTGATTTTTTTTATTTTTATAGGTAGAGGAAAAATTAATTAGACATGTTTTGTGTTCAAATGGACTGAATAACAATTTTTTAATGGTTTTACAGCCTTTAAAAATGTGCATCAGGGGGTTAAAACCTTGAAAATGACATCAAATATTTGTGAAATCAGAGGTTGACAACCGTAGTGTTATTTTTAAAAAAAATAAAATCGAAAACACCTCAATTCAAGGTTTCATTTTTTTAGTATAGTCCATAGTGAACATTTAGTGTTTTAAAACATTAAATAATTTTTTTGACATTCAAAACCAAAGAAAAAAACTCCAGAATGTTGTCAAATCTTAGGAAGATCATATTTTAGTTATTATTAACATGTACAATATGATGATTCATTATTTTAACATGTTTTGTTTCTAGATAGACTAAATATGTACTTTTTCAAGGTTTGAAGACCTTTAAAAAATTTTGTCACATGATTACACTAAGTGAACATCCTGTGATTGACACAAAATCAAAAAACAACAACCATATAGTGAATTTTGAAATGTAAGAGTATCTAAAATGATAATTGAACATGTTGTCTTCCTAATAAGATCAAAAACACACATTTAGTTTTAAAAAAACACTAAAACACGTATGTAATAGTGAAAACATTTTCAAATTACTAATAAATGGAATGATAATCATAGGAAAACTATCCTTTTATTATTTGTTATGTACGCAAGAAAATGACAGGTCAATTTAACCTGTGATGAGCCCTGAATGACCTAATAAGAATCTTTTAAAGGTTTGACGACATTAAAAAATGTGATTCATATTGTCAAAACAATGAAAATGACATTTGATTATAGTGAAATCACATGAAAACATTAGATGTTTTTTGATATTTTTGAACATACAGAACATCAATCCAAGGTGTCATTTGATCGACAAAAAATGAAACAAACTCTATGGGATTTTTATTTACTATATCAAATATTATTTGATTTATTTGATTTTATATTATAGTACATGATGGTTACAGAGAGTGAAAAATATTGAATTATTTTTTTCATGATTTTATGAAATTATATAGTATGTAGAAACTTATTTAATATTTGAAATATGATTTTTTCTGTTTCGATAATTATATTTTAATCCATATTTCATAGGCAACATCTTCCCCCACAAGAAACCCTCCCTTCACCAGTGAAATGAAAATGGATCTGGAACTCCACCTGGAATGCATCCCCCAACTCCCAATCAACAGTTGATAGCCGGACCCAAAGGCAGTTCTACCTCGATCACTTTTATCCGTCACCAAAAACAACCCATGCATCGATGCTGCACAACTAGATCGGGAACTCTTCTTGGAATGTTGTATACATATTTTTTTGATCAATGGAATCAGTATAGAGTCTTTGTAGCCTTTTTCAGTTCACTTTTATCTATGAAGATGAAGGATGGAATGAAGAATTATGAAATAAGTGAACCGAACCAACGGCGGGTTCCAGTTGGAATAGCGGAGAGTTCAACATCGACTAACAAACTGTTTAAAGTCATCTGGAATATGATTGTGGGGATGGGTGGGATGGAGGTGACTCTAGTTATTGAGAAGTTTTTTACCGATATATATGTGACCATGAGTCATAATCAATTATCGATTCCATTCAGGAGTTAGAGGAAGATGGAGTTCCTAGGGGCTGGGGTGTGGGAGGCAATGGTTGGGGGGAGGGGATGTGGGTGAATTTGGTGGATTCGTATGGTTATCATCATGGGATGGAGACATTGAAGCAGTAGGAGATGATGAAGGTTGCTAGTCGGTTCTTCTATATGTTGGTTCTGAACAACACCTCAAACACCTTCGCAAGGAGAAACAACCTCCAATATCGCATGGGTATACAAGTGTGGGCCTTCCAATTTAATTTGAGCTTCACATAATGCTTGTTTTTATCTATGAAAATCGTGAACCAACCACATAGGATGATCAATTCAACCCCATATAAACCCTTTTACATTTTCTTCACTGTATTTTGTTCATTGTTTCAGTATTTTTTCAATGAATAATATTAATTTGTTTTCGCTTTCCTGGTCTGGTTGGGTGCTAAACATTTTTATGTTAAGATTCAATAATGAATTTATCTTTTTTATTTATTTTTATAAATTCATGTAATATAATAAACCCAATTTATATATATCTTGATACATGGAGAGATATTTGAACATCATCATGTTTTTTTTACTTTATCTAATATAATAAATGGGCATTGTTTATAGTAAATGACGTTATTTCCACCAATGTGGAAAATATATTTTCAATGTTGTATATAAAAACTAACATTAAAACTGTTTTATGAAATCTATTATTTAAACAACTTATATGAATGTTATGAAATATTTTCATTTTTATAGTACTACTGGTGTGATAAAAATGATTTCATTTAGGATACGAAAGAAAATGATGTGAACCCAAAACATTTCTATAATATAGCTTTGTTAACATTCCACATAATTTGTTTTAATATATAATGTGGAAAAAAATTACCATGTCTATTATTGATAATATAATTTATCTTTATCATTGATTATTAAAATACCCGATGTGCAAAAATATTTCTATTAAAATTATATAAAAATTTATCGCAATAATTATTGTAATAAAATCATAACAAAAAAATAGAACAAAATGATATAATTATAATCATTAACAATAAATAAAAAATATATTAAATTCAAAATAAAACTTAATGGAATAAATAATAGTCTAATTTCATCATACTAATATTGATGATAAAATCTGAATGAAGCCTCATGATCGTTTCA
Organism: Viscum album; assembly: GCA_963277665.1. Classification (NCBI taxonomy): domain Eukaryota; kingdom Viridiplantae; phylum Streptophyta; class Magnoliopsida; order Santalales; family Viscaceae; genus Viscum; species Viscum album. Next base: position 1,745,861,546 of record OY728125.1, on the reverse strand, counting down.
TGAATGAATTCAATCCAAATTAATAATGTCTACCAAATAAATCAATATATGGTTTGAGAAAATCTTCACATCAGTGTTATAATAAATTTATTCATTCATATTAGATATTAATATAATTATGGGAAAATATTATGTGTTTATTTACTACAATTCACTTAAAATTTCCATTCGTTTTCTGATTTTATATGTTGGTGACATATTTAATTTTTGTAAAGACATGAAAATCATCTCTGTAGTTAAATCATAAAAGTGGTGTATTTCTAAAATAAAGGATCATGGTATTTCAAAATAGATTTAAAAAATGGAGATATTAAGGGATCCATCAAAAATATTATCTTTTGAACAAGATACAACATGTGTGGGTAGAACCCATATAGATGTTAGTATAACACTGTCTAGTAGGACACCCCAAAATCAACAAACGTAAAACATAAAGGGAGTAATCAACACATCTCCATGAAGGTATTCTAATCAAGATGTGGGACATAAAAATATATAACCATAAACCCCTCATATGCTCAAGACAGACACTAAGTCCCAAGGGTTTGTTCATGACCTCACTACCTTCATAGGATTCTACTATAGGCTCAAAGGTAACAGTTTTCTAGGATAACTCACTCCATGTGCCTTTCCATCCCTAATGGCTCTCATCATAGTGGTCTTACTCATTGGTTCTTGCTATATTGATGGAACTCATTTGAGAGATCACACTCATATGGTATATCCCTGAATAATAATGAAGGAAACTTAGATAGATCTTCCGAGATACAGACTCTATCGGACTACACCTCACCAAAAGAAAACATATATTGATACACAGAGAGGGGATCACACCCATGACCTATGAGGTATACTTGACATTAAATGGAACTTCGAATATCTTAATAAAAATTGAGAGGATCTCAACCATGACTTCTGGGGTATACCTACCCTACCATTAATAACCCATTATGAAGTGGATTATACGTCCATGTATCACTATAAGGAAAAAATGGGTTTGGCAGTGGTTTTTTTACGGTGATTTTCAAAACTACCACTTGATATTCTAAAAATATTTTTTTCACAACAGTCCATAAAAATACCGCTAAAGGTGTTTTTTATTTTTCTTATTTTATTTATTTATTATAGTTTATTTAAGTTGAGGTTATTTAAAACAATTTCTAATTTAGATTTTAAATTTTTCAAAAAAAACTTATAGTTATTTTTAATTGAAGTTTATGAAAACCATCAGAAAATAGTCTGGTTTTTATAAAACCACATTCCAATTTAATGATAAAAAATATATTAAATTTTTATTTATTAGTAAAAAGTAATATTTAATATTTATATTCATTTTTTTATTTATAATTTTGTTTAATTATAATGTGATAAATATTAATTATATATAATTATTAGTTAATAGATTTCCAAAACTGAAATTAATTATTGTATTAGCTAAAATAAATTAATTCAATAACACATGACTAAAACTTCTGATCTGGGTGTCTTTTTTAGCTCCATAACAAATCAAATTCAAGGTTATGAAATGAACTACATTCCTATTGATTTTTTGGTGTTGTAGTTAATGTGGTTTTCTCTATTTTGGTGTTTTATTATCTATTATATATGCTAGGACAATGATAAAATTTAGTTTCCTAATGCATCCCCCTATATTGACAAGAAAGATGCACCATACATAAAAAATCTGATGCCCAACACAAAAGGAAAAATACTAATTTGGACCCAAACCAGAAGAATGAGGCATAGGACCCAGACTAGTAGCATGAGAATTGGAACCAACCCATTAGCATGAGTCAACAGATCTAGACCATCATAATGAAACATGGTTAGAGATAAATGACGTGCTAGAATTATGGGTAATCATGGAACATTCTAATGTGAATCTGGTGATGTTTTTATATTCCTTGATTTCTAATAAATCATGATGAATTCTTGAAAAAAGTTGGAGTTATGGGAAGACAAGATAATACAATGTGAATTATTCTGGATACTGCTCATAGGTGAGATGAACTCCAAACCCATAAGTATATAGATAATTAGTAAGAGAATCATCAGTGTGACAATATTATAAGGCTGGAAGATTGGTATAGATGAAGTAAAGAAGTCCATGCCTATATCAATCCACCATAATAGATTGTCACATCGATTCATTTTATATTTTTGTTGTACTTTGTCTATTGGATGTTGTGTTTTATCATATGTTGAATGTTTAAGATGGTTTGAAATGTTGGAAATGATAATAAATTAAAGTTAAGTAGAGACCAATCCATTAGACTAATGCTAACACTAACAAAGGCATCAAATATAAGATCATTTGTTTTAGGAGTTAAAGAAAATGAGAAATACTTTGATGATATTTCATATATGTTCTTATTGATAAAGTATCGTTGAAGGATGTTTTGAATAATAAAAAATGTTCTCAATGTTTTAACAAGTTTTTTTCAGTTTGTATGGAGCATATGTATGTGAATAATTTTAGTGTTTACTAAAGTTTATCATAATGAGTATTCTTTAGTTTTGCATATTTTTTCATCGTAGAATAAAGTATTTGATTGAAGAATTATAATAATGAAATGTTTATAAACATGAATAATTTTTATGTTTTTTAGAAGATTCATGATGATTCTAGAACCTCTTAGAAGTATTAAAAGGAGTTAAAGGATTCCAATATGAATAATTTAATGAATTTGAAATTTGGGAATTGTAAATTTCATTTAGCAGGAAAATGAATTCATTTTCCTTCCCTTTCCATTATCAAGTGCCTATAAAAGGAAAGCACAATAAATTTTTACTTTGTGATTTGAAATGTTGATGTTTTTCAGACCACTGTCAATTGTGGGATATGTATTTAGTTTCCAATTGATGTTTTTCAGGTTGATTTGGAGGAAGATCCATCATAATGAGTCCATTAGAGCGAGTCTATTGGAATGGTCCCGTCAGAGTATGTTCCAGTAGAATGTGTCCATTGAAGTGAGATCCATCAGAGTGATTCATGCCAGACTGTGCTCCATCAGACTGAGTAATTGTGATCTACCAATTTATATTCTACTCAATTTAAGAAGAAAGATAATAAGGAAAATGGGACCAATTCCAATTAGATAGAACCCATCAGACAGAGGTTACCAAAATGAGGATGATCAGAATAACTTTTTTTAAGAATATTTTTGGACATAGTTTTATGGATAATGTTTCAAGACCAACAAGTTCCTTTTAAAATTATTGAAGTTCATCAATATTGTATGTAGGTAAATTTTGATTCACCTTACTTGTGGAGGAAGTGAATAAAATTATAAAGTGAATTAGAAAAGAAAAAGGAAATTAAATCTTATAACTGTGGATACTTACATTTTACTGAAATTGATTCTGTGTTTTCTTGGGTGTATGACCATTTATGGGGAAGGGAATATGAAAAAGGATAGTTGGGGGTTATAACCAAGTATATAAAGAGAGTTTTTACTAGAATTTTAGAATTTTTCACTATATATTCCGTTGTATTATGGAAATAATATAGTGAAATAATCCATGTCGGAGGGACTATCCAACATGGAAAGGAGTATGTCATTTTTTCAAACCGTTTAAATATCATGTTCCAACTTCTCTTTAATTATTTTGAATATGAAAGGTAATGTTGAGGCGTTTTATTTGAGTGTATCTTAACTTTAATAATTTTCTAAGCCTAATAAAGTTTACTAAAAAAGTTAAGAATCATTCTTATAAAAGAAAGAGGAACCACTAAATCACCCCCACCCCAAGTGGTATTGATCCTATTTGTGAACAAAAATTGGTATCAGATATGATTCCCTCTTGAAGACCCATCTATGAGGAATAATAATTTCAATTAAATGAACAATAGGGGTGTAATGGATGTTAATGTTATGAAATATCATAGTTGAAAGCATAAGATGTTACCCTGTCTTCTTTCACTTGGACTTGAAGTTAGAGATGCAATATTAGTGTTATTTCCACCAATAAATGAAGCTAATATGACATTTGATTATAATAAAAATATTGATGTTGAATGAAAATCTCAGAATTCTTTGCTGATGGATATCAATAGTAATGTTTATGTAATGATTCTGAGGTTTCCAAAAGAAAAGAAAATGTTGGATAAGTTGAGAAACAACTATGAAGGGACCGAGAACTTTAAGAAAGCCATATTGTAAATCTGAAGAAATAGATTTCAATATTTGAACATGGATGATGATGAACGTATTGATAGTAACTTTAGAGGGGTATATGAGATTGTGAGTTACATCAAAAAAATTTGTGAGAATCTAGAAGAATCTATAATTTTTAAGAAACATTTCATATAGATTTGATGCCAATGTTCTAGCTTTAAAAGACCATGAAGATTTATCTTTGGATGAGGTTTAGAATATTTTAGTGGAATATGAGATGATAACATAATTTTATTTTACGAAAAAGGGTGACAGATAAATGGTATTCAAATCATTGTTAAAAGATAAGAATAAAGATAAAGAATCTAAAGAAGAATCAAGTGGTTCAGAGACAAAGGAAGAAGTTGAATATTTCAATACAGTTGTTCCCCTTCTCTCTAATAAATAAAATATAGGAAAATGGAAAAGTAAAACACTCAAATGATAGAATTTTTAAGGGAATGTACATTTTTCATATAATTTTCCAACTATGAAAGTTGAAGAGTATGAGTATGAAAGGATGATGATAAATCTCGAAAACAAAAGTGGAAGAAACAGGAGGAATTATTTCCTTATGATTAGAAGAATTAAAGGTATCTAATTATAATAAATAAGGGTGATATCTCCTCCAATAATGAATCTGATCATTAGATCATCTTTATTTATCAAGTTATAAATAAGACTCATTCATCATATAGTTATTATGCTGAAGTGATTACATAAATGGAATTGATTCTTGAAACATATTTAGAAAAACCCATTGAGCATAATAGTCAACTCAAGAAAGAAATCATGAAGTTAGAAAATAATTTTAAAGATATATATTTTAAGAATGATGATCATATGAACAAATAGGATAAAAATATAATTTTATAAGATCTAGGAATATTAATATTAGTGATTTTTAAAGAAAACTAAAAATCTATAAAGAAATATCAGCTATAAATGGGGACCCAACATGAAATAATCTACACTAGTTGAATAAAATAGGCAGAACATGTTGTATATAGTTGAATCCAAAAAGATGATAGATGTTCTAAAAGTTATTATGGCTGAGAAAGAAGATGAATTTTGTGAAACAGAATCAATGATTCTTCAAAAAAAATTGAGATAATAAAAATGATAGAATACTTTACCAAGGAAGTTTGTGTTAATGGTGACACTCTAAAGAAGCTAAAAAGTAAGATTTAAAAAATCTGTTTTTTGAGAAAACATATTTCACAAATAAAGATAAGAATTATTTAGGAATGTTTCCTATTAAGAAAAGTGGTCCATGGTTTGTGATGAAAAAATAGGAACAATGTTTTAAAAAAGATCACTATCAGTCTAAAAAATCAAGATTGAGATGTCACTATTGGTGTTGTGGAGTCTTTAGACACAATGATTATTCATCCTAGTATAACATGTATCTACTAAGAAATGGGTATGAATAAAGGGAGAGATATGATGAGAAAACAAGATCAAATATTCAAAAAAAAATTATATATACCCAAAAAAGGAAACTAATAAGAGAGCTGAGTATGATAAGAATGTTTAGAAAAGAAAACAGGTTGAGAAAGAAATGAAAAAATTCTTAGTTATCTAGTCAGAACAAGTTTCCATGGCAATAAATTTAGAAAATTCACAAATATCAACTAAATAAAATGGGATGAAAAAGTTTTATAAATATGAGAGAAATTTTGATAAAAAGTCGTCAAAATATGGTGATTTGAAAATTATAAGAAATGTGCAAAATGTGTGAGAATGATTTTCATATTACTAAAAATTTTATGACTATATTACCTGCCCAAGAGGAAGGAATGAAATAGCGATTACAAACTCAATGTTAAAAAAGGTTACTAAATAATAAAATAGGTTGATATTCTTATTATAATAAATTTTAGATGAAAAGAAACTTGATAGAAAATTTGAGAATGATGAACAAAATGAAGAAAATAAATCTAATTAAAAATATAATAATATGAATAAAAATTCAAGAATGAGATAGGAATCTTAGTCTGAAAGATGTTTCTATGAAACTATTTAGTTTCCTCCATGTTCCCAAAACATTTGTTTATTTGTACTAATTTTTAGTTAATGTAAGGAATTAAAATAAGGAATCTTATTTTGAGACTCTTATTATTCTTATAAAATAAGTAAATGTGGTTACAAAATATGAGTTTTGGGAATGTTTTTTTATACACTTGAACATTCTGATATGTTTGTTGAGATAGGTGCAGGTTATTCTTATCCTAACAAATTTTCTCATGAATTCCCACAAAAATGATAATTCTAACAGAAGTATGTTAATGTATTACATGAATTTTGTGTTATAAAAAACATTTATAACCTTGATTATATGCTCATGATTTCTACCCAAGTTTTTTCCAATTAGACTTAGATTTGTTTAGTCAAAAAACTTTTTTAAGAAACTCATTTTATAATTATGTACTCCTAAATAATAATTTCATGATTATGAGAAGAATAGTTCAAACCCTTATAAATGAATAAATTTTTCAATAAAGGGGGAAACATGTCATAATGGACCCTTTGAATTTTATTTTCAATAAGGGAGATAGAAAATAAGAAGGGTTAGAGATAAAAAAATAGGGGAGTAATAAATGAATAGGGTGAAAAATGTGGGAGAATAAAACTAAAAGTGGTATTATTTTAACGTGGTTATTGAAAAAAAACATGAGGGAGATTGTTATTCCGAATTTGAGTTTTGGTTGTATTTTTTAATAGAAGATATATGGTAGAAGTTGAGGTAAGTTGAGGTTTTGGTTTCTAGACAAACCCTATCTAACTAAAAATTTATTCGTAATAGACAAAGAAAATCAAATAGACAACACAAAAGGAAGCACTGAACCTTGAACCCAAACCATCATAACGAAGAATGGGACCAAGAACAGTGGAATGATAATTTCATCCTACAAATCGACATGAGTCAACAGATCTAGACTATTGTAATGAGGCTTGGTTAGAAATATATAAGGTTCTTGTAGTTTTAAAAGTCATATATCATTCTAATGTGAATCTGATAATGATTTTCTAATCACCAAGTCATCATAAATCATGAATAAGTGTTGATACATTATAGAGTTTTTGGAAGAGAGGAGAATACAATGTGAATTATTCTTGATACTACTCATCGGTGTGAGGAACACTAGACATAAAAGGATTTAAATCATTGTTTTTTGAATAATTAGTGTGGCAATATCATTAAGCAAGAAGATTGATCTTGCTGAAGTAAGGAATTCACTTCTGACACCAATCCATCTAAATGGTTTCTGACACTGATTCATTTTATGTTAATAGAATCATATATGTATCAGATGCATAGTTTTTTTAGAGGCAGAATGTTTATGAAAGTTTGAATTTTAGGAACCCTTGCTTTATTTTATTGTTTGGAATCACCTTAACTAAATATAAATTGGATAAAAACATATATTTGTAAAATAAAACGGTTTCCCCTTGATTTATGTCTTGTGTGATAGTACCCCTAAAATAAATTGAATTGTCATGAAATACCCTTTTTATATTAGTAAAAATTTCTTTGATGTGTTTTGGTTTGGTTGGTCATGCTTTTGGATCAGTGAGGTGATGGTTTTTTTGACCTTGCTTTTAGGGTGATGAGGTGGTAGTTTGTTTTTTCTTACTTTTTGGGTGACCAGAAAATGGTTTGTTTGACCATGATTTTGGGGTGTCCAAGTGATGGTTTGTTTAGAAATTCTTTTACGGTGGAAAGGTGATGGTTTTTTTGTACATGATCTACAGAAGAAATGTGATGGGTTTTTTTGCTATGTTTTTTGTGTGGTGACGTGAATGTTTTTTTGGCTGTTATTTTTGGGACGGTGAGGTGATGGTTGAATAGGAATGATGAGTTTCTTGTGTGAATGGTTGTTTTGTTCTATAATCCTAAGAAGTGATTGAATAATTTTTTTAATAATGATTGAAATATGTGATCTTTGGTTTGGTTAATGAGATAGAGCCAACGAGCCAGTACCTAAGTGATATAGGACCCTTCCTTGCAATCGAAAGACCCAGGATCAAATCTAGTTATGGTGGAATCCTGAGTTACTGTAGTAGTACTATAGTAGTTACTATATCAAGTATTGTGTGTTATTATACTATCCATAACTATTCATATGATGTGGGCCTTAAGGACACCTTTTTGGCCCAATGGGTCTTAGGAAGTTCAGGCCACCAATGGAATTCAGTCTGTAGGGATATAGAGCCATCATAGGCATTTGGGCCACCAGGCCACAAGGAACTAAGAAGCTACCTAGGAAGAACACACATGAGTAGGCCCCAGATTAGGATACAAAGAAATTAGTATCCACCAAAGCAATCCAAACCTGATTGAAATGATGATAATGCATGATAATTTCCAATTTTGTCTATCACTGTGAAGATCTGCACTGGGCAATTCTGTCCAATCATCTATTCAAGGTGGGGAGCTGGATTCCTTCAATAATGTAGATGCTAGGGAGGGGAAGTTCTTGTGTTTTCTAGTCTTGGTCCTTTCATTCATGTATTAGTAATTTTGAATTGGTCCATTAGTTTATGTAATAAGCCTTGTGCCTCTAGGATTATGGGTCATATAAGGATTTCCCTTATCCCATAAAATAGAGATTATCCAAAAAAATAAATAAAAATATTGATGGCCTTTGGTTTGGATTGACCATAGGTATTGAAATGACTAATGAAACAAGTAAATGATGGGTTGTGTGGTTATATTCTATTATTGGTAAATTATGAAATTAATGGGCTAGATAATGTATTTGGTTGGTCATGTGAGATATGTATTATTCTTTTGATTGTGTTATAAATTAATAGGTGATAGAGAAAGTGGGGTTATTTTGTGTTAGATATTGTTTATTTGTGAACCCATTGGTTAGAATTATGTATGACTATATATCTATACTTTTATATTCCTTTTTATTTCTAGAAACACTCCACCAACATCGATTACTATGTGATGACACCAGTATTTTCACATGGGTAATTTTTTCCAACATCTTGGGGTTAAGGATAAATGGATAGCTACCTACTCATTCCTGATCTCTCATCCAGACCAATAAATATGCATAGGCTATGATGGAAGAAGATTTATTGTCTTGCTAGGTGATGAACAAGGTTTCTTTAGGTAGGATATGACATAATCATGTTTTTGGGTAGATTAATGTAGGTGTCATGTATGATTGGAGGAGGGAACGATGTTTATTCCCTTCATGTTCATGATACACTACTACTCTAGTTATGGTTGTGTTGTGATTACTCAAGTGTCTTTGGATGAGAAGAGATATGATAGTGTTGTGGGGCGGTGGCCCAGGTGTCTGTGGGCATGATGTGATGTGACCATGATTTGGGATTGTGGTATGTGTTATCCTAAAGATATGTTAGCATCAAGGCATATAATTTTGGGAAGTGAGAGCATAAAATATGTGGAAAAGTGGTGTTGGGTACACTTTATTGATATGATTCTTATTATGTTATTGTACTTGGATTTCATTATTTGGTATGTGTGAGTTGGCAAGGTTGGTTTGGATAGTTGGATTGTTTAGGAGTTATTGGATATACTATTTTCTCATGGGTTCATTAGTATGATTCTTTCACATGTTTACAAGACACATTGGTTTTACTTATGAGTATACTTGAATGATCAACCAACATATATAAAAGGATATTTAGGTTTCTATGAGGATTACATGAATTTTTTTGGATAGAATTATCTTGATCCTTTTTAGATATGTGTTATGTAATTTCATTAGATTTTATTTTTGGGAATTTACTTTGGGATTCTTCTACTTGTATTTGTTTTATTTATGAATTCATTATGTGATGGTTTTGGTTTCCTTTTAAGTCATGTCATGATGTTTCATGCAGTTGATTAATCTTATCTCCAGATCTTATTTACATTATAGAGGGTAACTCATCCCATTTATGACATTTTTATACTGTCAGTGTTAATTTCTAACTCAGGTATTTTTTAGGCAAGACACATGGGTAATTATCTTTCTCCCTTCATCGTGTTATCATTTTTTTCAAGGGTGTCATGATATAGTGGTATAAATAGTGATTTTTGGGAGATAAGATGGATTTTGGACATTGGTATAGTGAATATTGAAAGGTTTGGCATGGAAACTATTCAACTTATCCTTGTTTAATGTCATAATCCAAGGAGACTACCTAGGACATGGGATTTTAGAGCACCCCATGATCCAGTGCACAACCTTTTAGGATTTTAAATAACATAGTGAGGTGGAACTATTTGTAGGGTAAAGACCTATGCGAGGTACATGCAATATGATGACTTGTTTTCTTAATTAATTTGAGTATTTTTGGAAGGTTACAATTAATAAAGTGAATTAAAATGAATCTAAATAAAATTATATAGTATATAACTTAGGAAATTATTATTTTCATTTAAACCATGGATGATGGATGTTTTCCATGTGTGGCTTATGTAGCTGTACTTGAACAAGCTAATCTAATTGATCTTTGTAGCGTTGATCTGGAAGAGGAGGATGAGGCATGAAATAGGGAATTGGGATCTTTTTAGTGGAATTAAATTTGGAAGTATGAGTGAAGTGTATCAAATGTGGAGACTGAGATCTGGGCAGACGAGCTCAAGATAACTTTTAGTTTGATTTGTTCCTTAGTGGGATATTCAATCCCTTTTTTAGTTATCAAGATTTTGATAGCTACACATTAGTGGAATATACTATATATGGGTGTTCTAGAAGGATTCATATGTTTAATAGGTTGAATTTCAAATATATTTCAAAAATATTTCCTTTCATCGACCATGAAGGTATTGAAGAGGTGGGACCTTCATTCTCTTCAGTATGGGAGTATGTCAATGCTGGAGTTGGGAATAAAGTTCATGGACCTTATGCATTTTATCCTCGATATTTTTCAAAATGATAAGTCTCATGAATCACATCTTTAGGAGGCACTCCATATTTATATCAAGTGTATTATTATTCTTTTTACCTTTCCAATGTAACTGGAGGTTCAAAATACGGTTGAGGTGATATCATGGATTCACTTTTGAGGAGGTTTACCATGAGAGAGGAATTAGCAGGGCTCGTCGAGGAGTAGGGTTGTCATTGGTAGGTCCGAGGCACTATCAACATCAATTTTTCTATTGATAAGGATTCAACCTCAGAATATTACCTTTGTCATTTCAAGGGCCAATGGTTTTAATGAATTTTCTAGAGAGGTCGAGGTATTTTTTTATCTATGGAGTTCATTTACTTCACCAAAATTAGTTTCTAGGGGTTCTTAAAATTCAGTTTGTTGGAGGTGTACATTTTCAGTGCCTACCGAATTTTTAGTTTTCAATGATACTATTTCAACAGTATAAGATGTATTCTTATTCTTCATGGAGAAGAGATGGAGTAGGTAGAGTTGGACCTCTAAATTTTCATGAAGTTTAGGTACCTCAATCGAAGAATGACCATGGATGTGTCCATTAATAGAGAGGTAGAGGATATGGGCATGTTCATTTTAACACAATGGATGAGGCATAGTTTGAGGGGCCACATATCATTCCATGAATGCTCATTTTTTCACCTACTGATGTTAGTTCATTGTTAGATTTAAAAGAATCATGCTCCTTTGTTTCACCAACTCTTTTCATATCTTGTTACTAGATGTAGAGAGGCTTCTAGTGCCCCTAGTGAGAAATATGCCAATCGGAGGGCAGATCAACATGTTTGAAGTGTTATGGGGGAGTAGACTGATAATGGGAACACATTAATCCCTTGGGGATATTTTCATGAAGTGGATATATCCATTTTATTTCAACTTAGGAATCGATCGGTTTAATTATGTACATACTATTATAAAATCCTTCCAAAGTAGAGTCGTGTTCCAATATATGGATGGTCAGCATGTGGTTTTTGTTGATGAGTGGAGTTTCTAGGTAGATAGTGGGTGTTTGGAGCCCACTTTTTCCTTGATGGTTGAGTTTTTTTGGAATTGGTGTATATCTCGATAGTGGATGTTCCCATGGTTATTGGGGATTTTTTGGATGTTTTTTCAGAGGAGGTTATGACCCTACCCCCTTAATGTAATGTTGAGTTAGGGATATAGTTTCAACCTGGTGAGTCTAAAATTTCAATGGATCTTTATTGGATGGAACATTATGAGTTACACTATATTAGGATATAGATGGATAATAGGATTATAGAGGTTTCATCATAACCAATGTATCTTTATGGGGTTCTCTAGTGCTATTCTCAAAGAAGTCAGATGATATTATGATGTTTATTATAGAATACTAGAGGTTGAATTAGGTAATATTCAAGAATAATTACCTTTTTTAGAGGAAAAATGATATTTTTGACCAGCTAGGAGGGGAAATTTGGTTTTCTAAGATTAATCTATGATCTAGATATCATCGTTTCAGGGAGAAGGAGGGTGGTATCATAAATAATTACTACAGATATAGGTATGGGAACATTGAGTTTTATGTCATAGGGTTTGGTGTCATAAATGCACACATTTTGGTCATGGATCTCCTGGAATCTATGTTCTATGAATTTATGTACTATTTTGTAGTCATGTTCATTAATGACATCGTGATCTACTCAGAGTTAGAGCAGGAGCATTCCAATCAACTCAGATCTATTTTTCAAGTTCTTTAAGTCCACTAACATTATATAAATTTTTCTGTGTCTAATGTTTAGACATGATAGGTTCATTTCATCATGAATGTGGTGTCTTAACAGGGTGTAGTAGTAGACCCATCGAAATTTTAGGCTTTTTTTCTTGGGAAGCAGCCAATAATGTGGAAAATGTTTATAATTTTCTCAGTCTTGTATGCTATTATTGGATGTTTTTTCCTGATTTCTCTTGATTTTTGGCTTCATTGGTATTGTTGATCATAAAGGAACAATATTTTTTGTAGATAGATCAGTGTTAGGAAATGTCTAGTTACCTAAAGGGGGATTTGTTCAATGCTCCAATACTTCATTTTCTTGTAGAGGGTATGATGATTGAGGTACATTCTGATGCTTCTCTTATGTGTTTGGGATGCATATTGATGTAGTAGAAAGTAGTTATATCCTAAGGGTCCAGGAAGTTTTGTCCCCATGATCATAACTATTCCACCCATGACCTAGATCAAGAATATATTTTTTCTCTATATTTTTGGCATCATTACATCATTGGTGATCGCTTTTTGAACTTCACAAATCACAAGAGCATGAGATATATCTTTTCTAAACATGATTTGATTCTTTAAAACTAGTGGTGGATGTATTTTCATTAGGATTATGATTTTTATATCTTCTAAATCTCATGATAAATGTATGTTTTGGATTACTCATTGAGCAGAAAGTCATGGGAGGATGTTGTTTAGGAGTTTGAGGATGTTTGGAAAGGAATGGAGGAGTCGGAATCCTTTCACATTGATGTGAGGTTGGCCGAAAGTAGAGGTTATTTGTTTTAGATAGATATTTTTGTATTATATATTGTGTAAGTTGTATGAGTCTTGGTGGGGAGACTCAAATTAATATGATATATGCGACCATGTTGGCCATAGTGATGCTCTGGAGGGATGTTCGTAGGATAGTTAAAACCGGATGATGTTTCATGGGAGGTTTTTTTATGGAAGCGATGCATGTGGTGGTGATTTCTGAGTTTTAAAACTCTACATTATATGGACATATAAATGTTTCCAAGCTGTATTGTAGCTTGAGCATGTAGTTTTAGTGGCCCTATATAAAATTGGTAGTGGCAGAGTTTGTATCTCATTGCTTGGATTGCAAGTGGGTAATGGTTGAGCATGGTGTTTCCAGAAGTTTTTTCATAATTTTTATATTCCCTAATGGAAATGGGATTAAATATATATGTATTTAATCATAGGTTTACCCAAATATCATGGACGATGTGATGATATTTTTTTAATCGTGGATCAATTGATGAAATCAACCCACTTCTTAGTTATCAATGAGTCTAAAGCAATTGATTCATTAGATAAGATGTATATAAATGAAGTGGTATGGTTTCCTGGATTTATAAAGGTGCATTGTCATAGATCAGGACATATGTTTTACCACATCATTTTAGAGGGGATTATAGCCTGATTTTGGAACTCAATTATGCATCAGTACTGATTTCAACCCTCAGATGGATGGGAAGATGGAGAGGACTACCCAAACACTATATGAAATGTTGTGGGTGTGTGTCTTGGAATCTTGTGGATATTAGGTGTGACATTTTCCTTTATATGAGTTGAGTTTTATTGTAAAAACATATATTACTCATCTATCGGTATGTATCTGTTTCACGCATTGTATGGGTGGACATGTTGTTCTTAGTTTTGTTAGACAAAGGTTAGGTAGGATGTTGGTCTTGGTGTCAATGTGGTGTAGATCATTATAGAAAAGTTTTAGCTAGTTTGAGGGTGGATAAAAGTAGAAAAGGACCCAAAAAATTCTTATGCCAATCATAGGAGGAATCCCTTGATGGTTGAGGCTGGGGACCATTTTCATTGAAGGTTTTCCATTGATGTATGTTGTAGAGGTTTGGATGGTTGAGTTGTATTTCTCCTAGGATCATGGACACTTTGAGGTGATGGGATGAGTTGGTGTGATGGCATATCATTTATCATTTCCATCATGGTTGTAGGGGATCCCTAATGTATTCCAAATCTCTTAGCTTCATCGGTATCATCATAATGTCATGCATGTCATTGACTTTGGAGACTTTGATAAAAAGAATGCATTGAAATTTTTTGATCAACTAGTATAGATCTGAGATCACCAAGAGGAGGTGCTTCATTAGAGAAACATTCTCTTGGTTCATGTGTAGTGGAGGCATGGTGGCCTATAGGAGAGTACATGGGAGAGAGATATGATGATGCATGCCTAGTACCTATAGTTATTTTGAGTTTTTCATTGCTATTTTTTCCTTATGATGTGATGTTTGGATCTTTTTATGTAATGATATTTTCTATTTTATTTTTGTATGTTGTGTGATAAAGTTATGAGATATGAAAAGGTGGTGAAATCATCCCTTATCGTGATGAATTATATCATGATGCAATTTAACCATTTTGAACAAGGCACTGTCACCCAAAGTGGATAGTATCATGACACAGAGGATGGAATTTCCATATTCATTTATTTAGGGTGGTGAAGTTTTTTGGTTGTGTAGTTTTTTCTGGATGGGTAGTTGAGTGGTTATTCTCTTTCATGGGAATTTTATGGGTGTTTTGGTTGGCGGTTTTGGTTGGTGTTAATGTTTATGGTATAAAGAGATCCTTGAGAGGTATCTCAGGTGATGGTTTTTTGGGGCCCCTTTTCTTTCTTTAGGTTTTATTTTGATTCTCAACGGAGATATTTATTTGAGAGGTATCTTATGTAAGGTTCATTGAAAAATTATCCCATTAAAATGTTGGTTCTTTTTGTTTGCGGGTTTTCAGATGAAGATTGAGGATTTTATGTGGTGCGTGGAGGTGTAATAGAGATGTTGTGGGATATTTATATTGTGAAAGGTTTACACAATGTAATGTAGTGTTTTATGGATTTTGTAGCTGTGAGGTTTCATGAATTTCATGTGGCTATGGGGTAACCCATTAAATGAATTTATTTCATTAAATTACTAAACAATGTGTAATTAAATCTGGATGATTTTACATAAATTTTTGTTAAAGTTGGTGTTTTGGGAAAACCCATTAAATTCACATTGTGAATGGGTTACATTACAAGAAAGTATCAAGTTCTAGGTTTTAAATAGTTCTTCTATGTGAACTCTACATAATTTTGTTGTATATATTTCCTCTTTCATTTTGGGATAAACCTAGCTATTTCTCGGAGGATGTTCATTCCCTTCTTCCTTCCTGGATCTATTGGTTCCAATGGGGTCTCATTAGTGATATGTGGTGTGTTATGCTCTCTTCTATATGGTTCTACTTATATTCTTCTTTGGAGATCCTCTATGGTGGTGAATTTTTGGTTTGGTTTGTGAGTTGGGATTTGTTTTTTTGTAACCCTTGATGCGGTGAATATTGATACATGAGGTTTTCATACGATTTTGGATTGTGAGTGTTTCTTTTTATCACTGTGGTATTTTTTGAGTAGGTAAAGCTTCTCTGAGGTAGGAAATCCATCATCTCTCACTTCTTTGTATCCTATGGGAGTTATTAATCTTATTTATCTATGGGGGTGGTTTTATCTAGACTAATAAAGATAAATATAATAGTTAATTGAAATTTAAAGAAAAACGGAATGATTCACATGATTTTAAATATTTTATATTTTTATGATATTGTGTTTATATAGGTCAAATACCCTGCTAAAAATTATTCTCATTGGAGGGGTTTGGATGAACTAATATAACTTGAATTGTGTAACCCTTTCTTGTTGTGATTATATGGAATCACCTTAAAAAAAATATAAATTGTCTGTCCACTTATATTTGGTTAATAAAATGGATTCCCTAGATTTATGTCATGTGTGATATAACCCATAAATTAATTTTAAGTGTGATAAAACCCCTTTATTAAATTAGTAAAATGATCTTATATGCGTTGTTCTTGTTTGGCCATTATTTTGGGGTGGCGAGGTGATGTTTTTTTCATTATTTTGGTGCGGTAAGGTGGTGGTGTGTTTGGAAATTCATTTAGGGTGGTGAGGTGATGGTCTGTCTGGACATGATTTGGTGTGTCATGGTGATGTTTTGTTTGGTCGTGCTTTTTGGGTAGTGAGGTGGTGGATTGATTTCCTGGGATTTTAGGGTTGAGAGGTGATGCTTTGTTTGTCTGTCCTTTTGGGGTGTCAACGTGATGTTTTATCTAGATGTGCTTTTGGGGTGGTGAGGTGTTGGTTCGATGGGGATGATGACCAGCTTTTGGGAATGATTGTGTTATGCTAGAATCCTAGGTAGTGATAGAATAACTCTTTGATAATTATTTAAATCAAAGGGGTTTGGTTTGGCTATTGGGATGGAAGTTACTAATGAAATAATAAATGATGATATTTTTGGTTAAATGTATTTTTTGGTAAATAATAACTGGAATGAGGTAGATAATATATTTTTTTAGTGGTGGGATATGTGACATTTGGTTTTTTTGGTGTTATGGGATCAAAGGTTGTAGTCAATTTGGAGATATTGTGAGTTTGTTAGTATTTTGTTCACCCAAATGTTGGGAATGTGTGTGTATATATGAATACACATGTATTTTCCTTGTGATTTCTCTATGAACCCCACCCATGTCGAGCACAATATTCCAACACCCATATTTTCCCATGGGGGTATTTTCCCAAAACCTCGGTGATGATGATGGATGGATTGCTACCCGCTCTCTCCCTCTCTCTCTTCTAGGTGAGTAGATATTCACAAGTTGTTATGTGGAAACATTATTGGTTCACTTAGTGATGGATCAGGTATCTTCTTGTATAATGTGATATGACCATGTTATGGGTTGTCTTTTGGTGGGGGTCCTGTATGGTAAGATGTGGGAATGAGGTCAATTTATATCATGTTTATGAAACCCTACGACTTTGGTTATGGTTTTGATCTAATGTCTTAGGAATATTAGGGAAATATTAGATGTTCCCATGTTGTGGGTTGGTGGACCAGGTGTCTGTGTGTGTGATGTGATGTGGCCATGATGTGGGGCGGTGGTATGTATTATTCGGAAGAGTATGAAGTGTCAAGGCATATGATGTTGGGGTGTGAGAGTAGAAAATTGGATTGAAATAAAATGGGGAACCATTTATTGATATGCTTCTTAATATGTTATTATTATTGTCTTTTATTCATTAGTTTCAATGCATTGTTGAGGTTGGAATGTATAGTTGACCTTTTTAGGTGTTGTTGGTTCTGTTGTTTCTTCATGGGTGCGTTAGTATGCTTCTTTCACATGTTCACATGAGACTTTGTATTTCATATTGAGTATACTAGTATGCTCACCCTATGTATATAAACTTATTTTTAGGTTTCAAGGAGGATTACAATGATTTTGATGGATAGAAGTAGCTCATACCTTTTGGATAGTATTTCTGTCACTTCATTAGCTTTGTTTTTTGGGGTATTTACTTTTAAATACTTTTACCTATATCAGTTTTATTTATGAATTCATTGTTGGATGGTTTTGGTTTCCTTTTAAATTATTTCATGGAGTTTCTTTTGGTTGATTCATCTTATCTCCTTATATTGTTTACATTATTAAGGGTAATGCTTCCCATTTATGAGATTTTTATATCATCAATTCTAGTAAAAAACCTAGGGCCTATTGGATATGGGACTCATGGTTCATTATCTCACTACCTTTATTACATTATCATTGGTGGGAGGGGTCATTATAGGTCTTTATACAAAATATTATTATATATTAAAAAATCAATTAAGTTCATGAATATTACTTAAGGATTGTACTAAAGCCCCTAAGGAATGATTGCTTGTATTAAAAATTAAAAATGTGTGAATTTTGACTATCAATTTTTTTTGTTATATAATCTCATGCAAGAGTATATTGGTGTATCCATAAAAGATGAAAGTTATTGAATGTTGGCCAATAATGAAAACTACCACTAGGATACATATTTTTCTTGGTTTGGATGGGTATTATCGGATCTTTTTGGTGATTTTTAATAACTATGAAATATACTCACCAAGTTAACAATGAAGAGAGACAAGTTCCTTCAGACTGATTAAAGGGATGAAATTTTCAAGGATCTTAAGAGAAGGTAATTCAGTGAGCCTGTTCACGCACTACCCAGTAGTGGGGAAGGGTCTGTGATCTATAGTGAATCATAAAATATGGGAATATGATGTTTCCACATGCTAAATTCTGTGGTGATTTCTTATACCTCATGAAAATAGAATGTTCGTGAGAAAAATTACCCAACTCATGATTTGGAATTAATTGTTGTAATTTTGACATAAAAGATATAGATGCTTTATCTTTACGAGGAAAGAGTGATATATATATACTAATAACAAAATTTTAAAGTATATTTTGATACAGAAAGAGATGAATATGTTCCAGAGAATATGTTTATAGTTGATTAAATATTATAATGGCTCAATACATTACCACCCTCAGAAGGAGAACAAGATGGATGATACTTTAAGGTGAAAGAATCATGCATTATTATCTATAATGAAGATTACAAAAGCTCTAATATTTATGGATTTTCAATGAATTTATCTATAATTATTTGAAGTAGGGGAAATATTCTCTATCTCAAATTAGTGGTCAACCATCTATCCATGCGATCAGTAAATAAACAAATAAGTAAGATGTGGAACTATTTAAGCTGGTGAGAAATGTTCCTAAGTTAACCTTGATTGTGGTGGAATGATAATGTTCAGGAATGGTGTTTGTGTTCCATCCATACCATATTTCAAGAATGAGGTTTTATAGGATGGTCATAGTTTTTTGTTCTCTATTAATCCTTAGAGAAAAAATATGTATAGATATCTAAATGATTATTTCTAGGTGTGCAACATAAAGAGATATATTGTTGATTATATATCTCAGTGCTTGGTATATAGGAAAGTTAATGCAGAGAGATTTAATTCCAAGGTGATTTTATTACCATTACCCATACTTGAATGGATATGGTAAAAATACACCAAGGACTTTATCATAAAATTTTCTAAAATATCTAAAGGTAATAATGGTATTTTGGTTTTAGTCAATCACCTCACAAATTCATCATGCTTCATTACTATCTAGAAGATTTATCACATCATTAGATTTCTAGAATATGCATTAAATTAGTGGTATGGTCTCAAGGATTACCACATTTTAGTTCATAGGATTGATATCTAAGGATTAAATAAATGTTCTAGACAAGTATTTTAAAGGATCTAACAATTGATTTAAGGTTCATCATTTCTTTTAATCCTCGTACATATGGTTAGTATGAGAGAACCATTCAAACCCTAGAGGATATTTTTAAAATTGTTTATCTTGAAATAAAATGTGGTTCTAATCAACACCTTACTCTAGTGACATTTTATTACAACAATATATTTCACGTGGGAATTTATATAGATCCTTATGATTCCCTCTATGTAAGAAAATTTAGAACTCCAACGTGAAGGGATGAAGTTAGAGAAAGAAAACTGGGAACTTAGCTAGCTAAGATAATAGAAGATATAGTCAAAAACATGCAAAATCAAATTAATATATATTATATTGGAAAAAAATGTGCTGATAATCATCGATATGATATAGGTTTTGATTTTTTTGTGATTTTTTTCCTATTAATTTCTCTATAGAATAAGGTTATGAGATTTAGGAAGAATTTAAACATTATACCTATGTATATTAGCTTATTAAATATTCATGATCGAGTAGGTATGGTAGATTATTTCTTAAAACTTCCATCAAAACTATTTTAAGTTCATGATGTGTTCTATGTATCTATATTAAGTAATTACATACCTTATCTATCACATGTACAAAACTCGAAGTTCATTCCTCTGGAGCATGATCAATCCTATAAAGAAGAACTGGTAGAAATCATGGATCCTAAAGATAATGTTATACTGAATGTGACTACACATCTGGTTAAACATAATTTTGGGAATCATAAATTTTAAGAATCAAAATTGGATCTAAAGGATGTGATTAGGTAGATATATCCTTATTTTTTATGCTGGTGTAATAAAATTTCGAGGGCAGAATTCATTTTAAGGGGGTAGAATGTAACACCAAGAGATTTTATGACATATTTATTTTTGAATAAATTTAATATATTTGATAACTTTCAATACACACAACACAAATTCTAAATGAAATGTACAATGCTATATTGTAGTAACATATCCATTAAATTGGTAGTTATGAATATGACAAATGAAATTATTAAAAGTATATGTCTTATAGTGGCCTTTTTGGATGTGATGGGTAGTTATAAGACATGATGGTTTTCCTTTTTCTAACACTATGGAGAAACTATTTTGACTATAATATTCATAATTTTCCATGATCCTATAATATTCACAAAAAAATTATGATTATATTCAATAATAAAATAATCCATCAAAACACTTTTTTTACCAATAATATTTTCTATATAGCTCATTCATTTCTAAAAAATAAATTAATCATATCAACAGAAAGCACATATCAAAGATTTTATTTTTCTAAATTTTGATTTTTCCCATAGACTATCACTTTACCATTAAATCACCTTTCTAGTTCATTAGTAACATTCAACATATTTTTCAAAATTCAAAATAAAAAACTTCTACAGAATAATCCTTATATATTTATATATATATATATATTTATTTATTTCATGATACACATAATTATTAAACTCCAATAACTAATCATCACAATCATTACACTTTATTATTAAACCATTAACTAGGCATCATCATCTTATTCCTTAATATTTCCATACTTTCATATTTCATTTTTAGTCTCTTCATCATCAATATAAAAAACTATTACTCATAAAAACATATTTATCATCTTCTTGAGCTTTCCCCCTAGCACATTTATTTTCATAATGTCAATTATTAAAAAATATTAATCATTCAACCATAGTTAATTACTTATGGAAACCATTATTCAAATTCATTATTTTAATTGAACATTTCATTTTAACTCTAAAATTACTTACTTTGTTCCCTTCTTCTCCACATGTAAAATATCTTATCATTCCTTTGAGATATTCCCTTTAGTTATTCTTCCCCAATTCTCGACATATAGGAAACTAAATCTTCTTCCCCCTATGGTCTCCACCACCCATGCTCTTATAGAACTCTATCCTTCCATTTATTTGTAATTATGAGTGTTTTTTAAGGTGTGGGTTGTTAATCCTATATCATGGTAACTAATTAAGTATAGTCAATATATCTATCGCTCCAATCATTATCTGATTTAGTTTTTTATCAACACATTGTATGTCGCATTCAATGTCAACCTAGTTCCATCTAGTTAACATGATTGACTAAAACCATAAATCATAGTATGGGAAAAAATATTAATAGTGGGAGATAATATAATAATGAAAATTTATTTATAAAATGTATAAATCGTGACACCTTTATTTCAATATAAGATACCATAAGTTTAACCTATGTAATTTATGGTCATAATATATTAAAATCCTTAATGATTGTTCATAATGAGTTTGTGAATTTCTAAATCATATCCCTCAGGAGTGTCGAACTAGGTGTTCAGTATGGACCATTTTCATGTACTAGGTATATCTCAAGTCAAGTCTGGCGTGCCTTTTTTAATGTTATTACCCCTTAGTACATATTATATCGAACCACGTCTTCTTATACTATATAGACAAAGATATAATTTTGTGGAAACAACTTGATCCATACTTCATGAATATTCCATGATACGCTACTATAACATAAATCTATATCCATTTTTTATGACCATGGTATAGACCCTAAGACTATGGATTCTGGTAATATCCATGGTGTGGATGGTTGTGGCTCCATTTGGATTGGAAATAGGGACATGGATATAGCCATAGTTTCCACCATGAAAGTACATTTTTAGCCTTGGTTTTTAACCATGGATATAACTAATTAAATTAACATCTATTTCTCTGGTTTTAAATCATGGAAATATGTAAATATCCACAATATACACCGTGGAAATAATGGAGTACCCACAGTTTCAAACCATGGCTATTTATTCTTCCAAGAAAAACCATAGACATTATTAGAAACTATGTCAATAAATTTTGACACATCAAATTTAAATCATTTCATTGTAACTTTATAAATATACTTTCGATATCATAAAAAATTCTTCACTCTAGTGAACTTAAATCCCTATCAAGAATTCACTATAAAAACCAACATGCTACACATAAATCCCTACACTAAAATTAGAACTCAAACATTTCAACAACAAAAAAACAAAGATACAATATAAATATAACTCAAATAGAATTAAATATATACCACAAGAATTCAAGCACTTAATTCCCATCCAAGAATAAAGTATAAAAACAAAATTACTGTACATAAATCCTAACACTGACAGCAGTACTCAAACATAACTCAAACCTTGCAACTAACAAGAGAATTAAAAAAGCAAACATTCAATATAAAAAGAACTCAAATATAATACACTATATATGACAAGAATTAAAACAATCTCCAAAGTAAACAGTATAAAATTTCAATATCCATATCATCTGAATAAATAAAACTATATGATAAAATTCAATTTAGAAACCAATAATAAAAATTACAAGTGAAACATACCTTAATATCAGTATCACCATAACCATTATGACCCTCAACATCTCCTATAAAAAGAAAAACATCATTATCACCACCTCTTAGACCACCAACAACATCATTATTATGAAAATAGACATCCACATTTGAATATGCTCATAAATGAGTGTAAAATATATGAATCCTCATAAACCAAACACAAATAAATGATAATACATATAATTAAATAAAACATAAAACAGATATACTTATAAATGTTATGATAATGTTTAATGTAACTTGTTTTTTTTATAATAACTATTATTGATTCTTTATTAGATATAAATAATTTTTAAATTAAATTATTATTCCCATGTTCATTTACACTAAAAGAAGTATCAAGGAATTTTTTAAAGAAATTATTTCTCATATATGAAATCTTAACACATATTTAATTAATTTAAAAAGTACGATATTTGTTTAATTAAATAGTTGAGTCATAATATATATAGTTAAAACCAAATATGTATTGATAATTTATAATGATAAAAAATACAGGGATACTAAACAGATTGCGTGTTTCTGGATTGTGGTATGAAAACATTCTTATATTAGTTTTATAACAGGATGCTATAGAAGATGAACTGACCACTATGTGAAATTTTTTCATCACTATAGTCCAAAGGTTTATCATCATTAATGGTTGATGATAATCTATAACATAAATAAATTTTATTAATGAAGGCTTATCTAAATTATGGACTTTTGTTATATTATGATGAATTCAAGTTAATAAAATTTAAATTTTTTCAATCATTGAATGGTGATGCATAAAAAATTATTAGCAATACATCTCCTTGAATGGAAAAGGACACCTTTAATGTGATATAGGTAAGTCTAAAAACAATAGTTTCTTATGGTACCAAAAATATTGAGGTTGAGGGATTTTTTGATTGTGGTGCATTAGAAATTAAAATATATTTTTACCATTACTAAAGAAAAATAACAAGTCTTGTAAATCAGAATTAAAAGTAAAAATATTCCATAAATTATAAAGGAACAAAATTCAACACTAATTAAGAGTTTTATTGAATTAAAAATTTTATTCCTAAAAATCCATAAAACCAATGTGTAAATTTAAATATGTTAATAAAAATGTTTATTTTATTTGTACATGATGAATTGAAAAATTTGAATATATTGATAATATTCTAGGATGAATGAATCCTGTTTTTTGATAATATGTTAACAATAATTAAGTGTTGTGATAAATAAATAAATAAATAAAAAATATGAATAAAATGTTTGACATGTTAATGATTTTATAATTTTTTTATGTAAATGAACTAACTGTATATCCCAAGGGAATACCAAAGAGGTTTTATCCAATCTTGGTAAATGAAATCATCCATTATATAATGCTGCTATTGTAACACGATGTTCCAATAATGACATGAACTTTGTTAGAATGAAAAAATCATAAAAATAATTATCATTATTAGATATGAGAAATATATATATAAGAAAATATGATTATAAATACCAATAATACCTAAACATAGTCAAAATATTTCCAGAAGTTAGTGAGATGTTCTTGAATTAAATAAATAAACAAAATTATATATATCATATTGTCAAAGTATTGGAATCTATATAATATATTATAATATGATATTTAAATTAACATTAAATTTGTTTTTTCTTCAAAATATACAGTTCGTGAAAAAATATAAACTTACAAGTCTAATTTATGAAATAGAACTGAAATTTAAGAATGATTTGTTTTCAAGTCATTCTAATAAAGGAATTTGAAATATGAAATTATGTGAAGAAAAAGTTCTCTTGATTCAGGTTTTGTTTTTATAAAAACTATATAAACTGTATCTCAAACAGAATAACTGATATTATTCTACTATGATCGATCACCCGTAAATGATCTTAATATATATTAGAGAAAAAAAAAGAGTAATAAATCATAAAATACTTGAGTAACCTTGTCTGACATAAAAATTTTGAATTCAAATTATAGAACATATATTTTCACAGCCTAGACTATTCAACCAAAAATTTGGATAGAGAAGGAGATGTGATTTTAATGAAATTTTGGGCTATTTCATATATATTATAGAAATTTTTTAGGTACATAAATTCTTGTAATCAGTTTCTCCATTCCAATAGACAAACTCTAAATAAATATCCTAGTCGTGTAGTTTGCAATAGGATGACTATATAAAATAATAGCATGGTTTTAATGATATTAACTATTATGTAACAAAACATAAATGTAAATACAATTAAATATAGAATTAAAATTAAACTGACCATGAATCAATAAATATATACTATAACCACATGATTATATAAATAATGTGTTTATGATGGGATATACCGCTATTCCATGATGATTTATAGACATTGGGTTAACATTTAAATTCTCCCATATTTATGATTGTGATGGCTAATACCCTCTATTTCATTATGATTTAGAAAAAATTATTGATTTCGTTTTCTATTAAATAAATGGATTTTTATAAAAAAACATAGGGAAACAATTTTATTTGATGGTTTTTTTATAGCATAAAAAATTTTATATCTATGAATAATATAATATAAAACATGGAATTTTGAATATCACATATTATATACTATAATTTTTGAGAAGAAAAAAATCAAACATTCATATAAAAATAAGAATGCATACCAATTCAATAAATTGATAAGAAATGGGAGTTTTAACAAAGTTTCTAGTACCTACAAGAAGAAATAAAGGGATAAAGTAATTTTGTAAATATGAAAGGTGGTAATATAAAAAAAATATAGATATATGAATTAACAAGAAAACATACTAGGAATAATAATATACATAGTTTGATGTGATGATCTAAAAACTAAATATAAATGTTTAAAAAGTATAAAAAATGTAAAAATGGAATGGATGATAAAATCAATTTGATCCTTATAAAATTAACAATAAATATAGGATTTCATTATGCTATTATAGTGAAAAACTATTGTAAATATACATTAATGATAAACCATTCCATTATTTTCATTCTTTATTGGATGCCTAGTGTAATCTAAATATAAAAATATACACCACTTGTCTTTATAAAGATAAAAAAATTGAAAATATATATATAGGGTAATCATTGGAAAAAATTAACATAGGGTACATATACAACATTAATTTTCCAAAAGAAAACATATATAGAAAGTTTTTTTATTACATTACACATATGTAACATTGATTTATGGAAAACCATCAATAGAAAATGACTTATGAAAAAATTTACACGTTGAAAATTATATTAACAAATAAATAAGTAAAATTATATAAACAATTATGATCACATTTTTATCAGGTAATTGATATGATTGAGTAGTGATATATTACCTTACACTCGTGATCAATATGAATATTGAAAAACTATACATGTGTAGAATTAAATTGATTAATTTTTTAAAAATATAAAAAATATTTACTTAAAAAATGAACCACAATGGGAAAATTGCAATCTAGAAAATTGATGAACCAATAAAAGTTAAAATAGTGTAGATAAATCTCAAACACTAATGAAATTACCAAAATTCATCTAATTTCCTGATATTTCTCAGTTATAAGGTTTATTAAATCCCTGCATGGGTTCAAGGATGTCATACCCAAGAATTTCATCCATAGATTACAATGGGGTTGGATTATGTTTTTCTAAATTATCAATGTCGTAACAAATCAATAAGACTTGTAACAATGTCTTCATAGTGTAAATCCCATACCATATTTTACTGATCGAACTTTCCAGATTGAGGATACCAATGGTGTGGTATGTTATGACCGGTTCTAGTAGCCCCTCTAGAAATTACCAGTAAAATAGAAGACTAAATACATTTTTATTACTCTCATGAATAATATCAAAAATTTAATTTTAGTCCCTAAAAATTATGAAACTATCACCAAAAAAATGGAAAACCCAAGATGTTCCCCCTTCCATGATCAAAAAAATTACCTAAACATTGAATTGAGATTATAGGAATACGTCATATAGAAGGAACAATAATATAAATATTCATGAATTAATATTTTAGGAATTAAAAAATCATGTTTCTCTAGGTATTATACTAAGTTAACCGAATATCATCCATATTACAAGATTTTGCATTTCAGTTGTGTAGAAAAAATTAACAGGGAGAAATAAAAATATAAAATTTCTAAAAATAAAGATAAAAATTTATATAATTAAGGAATTATGAAGGAAGGTAGGAAGAATCATTTAAAATTATGATATTTCTTTAACAACCCTTATTGAATGACTTTTATTTCACTCAACACATATGATAATAATTTTCTGAATATATTTGATGTTTTTTTCATTGTATAAAATTAGTTACACATAGTAATTATATTTATGTCTAGTTTTATGAAATGAACACTAGAATTTTTGTTGATTTTTTGGAACCCACTGAAAACACAGAGGAAAATCATGGGGCCCTAAAATAGTGGAGGCCCAAAGCATCATTGAAAAAAAAATTAATATCACCAAGAGGAAAGGAACCTAGATTCAAGAATAGGGAAACATTTTGATTTGAAGATGCATGCGATGCCAAGAATTCTGCAACCTTATTCCCCTCACTCCATGTGTGAGGTACCTCCTTATGGGTACCCAATATCTTTTTTCACTTTTAAATGTGATATGATATATTCCAAGGGAAAGTACCATTGCCTATTAGCACTTTTTAGAGTATCAAGGAATGTGTCTCCACTGCCTTTAGATGAATATGTCTTTTCTCACATGATTTTAAACCCGTATCAAAAGTCATAGCCTCAGCCTGAAGTATGTCGCCTCTACCATAATAAAATGATAAAGCAGCGATAAAGTACCTCCTAGGATCCCTAATTAAACCTCCACTTCTCATCCCCGCCCCCAGGAGGGACCCATTTGTGTTGAGTTTGATCCCGCTACTTAGTGGAAACCAATTTACCCAATTCCCATCTTCTATTCTATCACCCTGATTATACGTACCTGAGATTTTGGGTCTTACTAACGCGGATACCTTTCACTCTGTACACATATTAACCAAGTACAGAAAGGTATTCGTCATTTTTATGTTGCATCTAGTTCAAGAGCCATCGATTTTCTTATGTCGAACATCATTCCTAGCATTCCAAAGGGTCTATCATCCCATTGTTATAATGATTGCACAGCCTTTCCTATCGGTACTTTGATCACCAACGCCACTAAACCACCGACTATAGAATTTCTCCTGTATCCCTACTTGATCATGCCAACTAGAAAAATTACCATAAGCCTACCATATTCAATGAGACCATTCACTCTTGAAAAAAATATGCTCCACCATTTCTGGTTTGGGATTTTCTCAACCCCAGCATCAACAGACCATATTCATGACCATACATTGAATGTTCTCATTTGTGTGTATAGAATTATTCCTCACCCTCCACACCAAAAAATTAAACTTAGGATGAATGCCTTTTCACCACAACAGTTCCCCCATGGGTCACCTATATTTGATTCCCTCTTCACATAGTTATAATCCTTGATTGATAACTCACCTGACAATGAACCCGTGGAGATGATTGCATTAAGGTCCTCACTAAGAACAATCTCTATAGAGGAAGCATGTTGATCGTCATCGACAATAGTCTCAATAAATCCAGGATGATTTCTTGTTTCTCTGAATGGAATATTCAGTTTGGGGCACCCTAGAAATCATAGCCTCCCACCCCCCAATCGTGGATCCAAATGTTCAAATAACCTCTTTCCACAATCCACCATGCATAAAGACATAGGGCCTCCGTATGTGGTTGAATCAAGTTTCATTTCCTCCATGCCCGAGACCTATGCCCTAACACCTCCAACCCATTCATATACTGCAAGATCATGCCCCCATAAATTTTATCCTTCCATATCCTCTCATGCATGTTTTGTGTGCATCCTCGTGCATGGTTGAAGAGGCACTCCTCAGATTGATTCCCCCTTTAGAAACTGGTCTTGTAATATTCTTCTTTGAGGCCCAGTGATGCCTGCCATCCCCATTTCCATCCCATATAAAGGAAATAATTATCCTCTCGATGTTGGAAACCATGCTTTTGGGAACCTTAATGGTGGATAGTAGATGCATAGGGATGGAATTAAGTACATTGTTAACAAGTTTTTTGCAACCTCCAAAGAAGCGGAGCCTATTTTTCCAATTGAGATTGTGCCATGTAATCTTTCCCACTATCTTTTCAAAATAATGAACACAGAGGGAGTTAGGAATCATGAGCACGCCATGATACTCCAAGGGAAATGTCCCTATTTTCATGTTCAATCAATCATTAAGATCTCGGGTCCTCATGTCTGAGGTTTTCTTGGCAGTATAATTTTTTCTTTTTCCCATGTATACCACATGACCACTCTATTTTGAATAGTCCCCTAACAACACGTTCATTCCATTCACTGACCTCGGACTTCCATTTAAAAATAGAATAATTCTGTTCACAAAAATCAAGTTCAAAATACCCTTCATGACATGCCTATATTGATATGGAAAAATTTTACCCATGACCATGCCCCTCGTTATATAAGACATAGCACGTTTAGAGAGAGAATAAAGAGAGTAGGGGATAGGGATTCCCCTTACATTAGGCCTTGGAATGCCTAGAAAAAACCAAAATACTTACCCATAAACGAAGTTGAAATCAATGTCGATTTTAAGTAGCAAAACGGTAGGTCACATGTTTAATTGGAGAACATCATGGATGTCAACACCCTTCGAATGAAACCACGCTCCATCCTATCATATGCCTTTATCATGTCTAATTTGATTGCAAAGTTACTTCTGAGAGAATTTTTTTCATCCCACTAATCATTTCCTTGTCTAGTTTAATGGTACTTATCTAAAACTGGTTATAATATTTTCCACTAATATAAAGCATTTGAAAGAAGAAGAAAAATATGTTTTTTTGTTTTAGAAAATATCACTTGCACATAATTTCTAGAATATTAATTGGTTAGAAATATGTTTTTCAACAAGAAATACTTAATTACTAATATTTAATTATAATCATAAGTGATATAAATTTTTTTTGGAACTATTTTAAAATAAACAATAAATTTTAAAATTACTTAAATATATATTGATGATTCATTTTTAAAAAATATTGTTTGATATAACATCGTTAAAGTTAATTATATCATTTAAAAGTTATTATTGGTGGTATGAAAATGAAGAATCTATTATTCTACTAAATAAATCTTCCATTTAACTTTCGAAAAAAGGCCTCTGAATTATGTTATATAAAAGAACTTATTTAAATTATAAGTAAAATTTCATGAATTTATTATTATAACTAGTTTTCAACAAATTATTTCATATAGGAATAAGTGTTGTAAGAAATTTTTGGAAAGTGTTTTCTAATAGACTCTTACCTTATTTATCTATACAAGTAAATTTCATCTTGTTCAAATAAAAGATATTGATAGAAAAACATTATAGATCATCTTAGAATAGTAGTTCCTCAAATAGATGTTTCACAAAATCACTAACCTAGAATTATGAAAAAAAATTATATGAAGTGTAAAATTTGGATAAGTGGAATTTTACATTGTAATTTTGGATTTATGAACCAAATAATCATAACAGGTCAAAACAATTCAGACAAGTAGGTATATGAATTTTCTTAAAAATAATAATTCTATATTATGAGTTGAATAAAGGATTTATAATTGAAAATACTATTTTACTTATATTATAAAATAAAAATAAATTATATACAAATTAATAATTAAATATGAGTTCCATGATATATTCAAAAATTATAATAATAATGGAAATAATTATCATGTATGACATGATGATCCGGTGGGTAATGGATATAAAATTTTCATATAACATATCTTAAGTATTGCATATTCTTGGTGGGAGGAAAAGTATTTGGAACTAGGATATTCACATTGGTAGAATAAATAATTGAATTTATGCATTATCATGTTTCGTTATATCTTTTATAGGAAAAATTTAAAAATTTAAAAAAATTACAGTGAAATCATTTATAAAAAATAACTTGATATAAAAAAAATGTATTAAGTTTCTACAGCTAATTTGTAGTTGTTTAGCTGACTTAATAGAATAATTAAATGATTTTTTAAGGTATATGGTATATATATTTTTAAAATTAAATAAATATATGATTAAAACAAGGAATAAATAATTTCTAAACCTACAAAAGTGGTATTGTTTATAAGGCACCATGATACCCTTTGATGTGCTTGTAATTATTGGCACGACTATACACATATAAGAGATATAATGAATAAGGTGAATTCCCTTCTGGGATTTGGGATGAATTATGAGACCAATTAAAAACACCTTCGTTAAGTGACATAGAAGAAAATGTATTTATTCCGTGATAATGTTTTTAAAATAAAATGATTTATTTATAAAATAGGTTAGATTATAAATGTTGATTATTTAGGAGAGATGGTATGTAAAAAATTTAAAAAATAAAATATATGAGAATATTTCTTACAATTATGAATGTGGCTATCTTCTATAGAGAAAAAAACTAAATAGTAGCTGATTGATTGGTCAATTTACATAAATCTTTAATGTATTGTGGGAGAACATATAGCTTCATAAATTAAAAATAGCATGTATATAG
This sequence comes from Viscum album, assembly GCA_963277665.1. Classification (NCBI taxonomy): domain Eukaryota; kingdom Viridiplantae; phylum Streptophyta; class Magnoliopsida; order Santalales; family Viscaceae; genus Viscum; species Viscum album. The sequence goes on along the minus strand of OY728125.1, from coordinate 1,745,829,575 downwards.
AAATTGAAAGATAATATATTGAAAATCATTTAATTTTGTTCTTTATAAAGGGAAAAAAATTTGGAAGAAAAATATAATTGTTTTATAGAAGAATTTTGTAGGGTAATTTGAATCTATAAAAATTTAAATGTAAAAAAACAACTAGGAAAAGATTGTCTTCATCAACTCTTTTCTTTATTGATAAAACGTTAGACCAAACCATGTATTTTGGTTAGAAAAAATTATCATCTGGACACTCTTAATCTATTTCATGACAATTTTTGTTTTCTCCTTCACCTATGAGTGGATATCACCTACTCTTAAATAAAATTATTTTTAGAAAACAAAAAAACTACTGTTAAAATTAAACTAATAAATGAATTAAATTTTTGATAATTTTATTTCTTATATAAATATAATGGTAAAAAAATATAGATATTTTAAGGAATAAAATTTTTAGGTAATTGTTTGGAATAATTAAAAAAACTATAAGGAAAAAAATTTGAGTCTATCTAAATCAATGGAATTATAAAAAATAAAAAATCACTGAAATTTTACATTCTATTTATTTTTATTCCTATAATTCCAAAAGAATAAGATTAAAAAAGATTAAATTCACAATTATTCTAAGAGGAATATGGAGGTGGCATAATCTGGAGAAAGGGTCTAAAACATTCAAAAATATAGGGCTAATTTGCCATTTAAATTTGAACACTTTCAAATGTTGATTATGTGAGCCTCAGTTGAGAGTGAATGTACATATTCACCTAAATATCACTACAGAAATTGAAATACCTATATGTAAAACCATTAACCTTTTAATTGGACTAGAACAATAATAGATGATTAAAAAACTATAAAATAGTTGCATCGTTTTCCAATTTTTTTGGTCAATAAACTATTTTTAAACATTCCCATCTACTATAAAACTAAAATTATCAAAAATACACCATATAATTAAAACATATTTTGTACTAGAAAACACTCTTCATAAATATAAAGTGGAAATAAAATATTTTTTAGGATCCAAATAGCATAATTATTTATAGAAAAAGACGATTTCTAGACCCTTTAATCACATCTACAAACTTCCATTGAAGGCGCTTAATGAACTCCATCCATGAAAAATGGGTGGAACATAAATTAAAGGTAAAACATAAAAAATGATTCCAAGAAATTATTAATAATTATTAATAATAATGTAGCTATTATAAGAATATTATAAAAGTATTATGGGAGAACAAAACTGCAAAACATCATTCAAAATTATTTAAAAATAAACAATAGTGTGAATTTCTACCATTTATCATTATAAATCATGCCTAGAGCATAGAAAAAAAAATTCATTTTACACCAAAAAACATGTTTTAAATATTGATGGGGAATTTTTTGATAGCAGAACATACATCATATTTTTAAGATTAAGGTTCGACTCACACGAGACCCACTCATGGAAGGTCTCCACTACATAACTCATGTGTGGTCCGCCCGTAGAAGTATCAGTGTTTGGATGACGCACCAAATATATGGGGAACATACGAAGAAGGGGATGGAGGAAGGTAGGAACATGTTATGAAGAGTATGGGAGGGATCATTCAAGGGATTTAGTAAGCATAAATGGAGAAGCTGGAAAGCATCATCTGAGGGATAAGGAATGCATGATGAAGGGGGTATATGAGGGAAGGAACGTGAAATGAAGGGGATGTGAGGGATCACGCAACAGATGGAGTAACCGTGAATGGTGAATTTGGTGAGGATCATCTGAGGGATTAGGGATTGGATGGGCAATGATCAGATGAGGTAGATGGGTTTTGATAGAGGGGTGTAGTGTGTGGTAATGTAAGAGAGGAATTTCATGTGGGAGTAGAAAAGTTTTGAGATCTATATTTCAAAATTTATCTTTTCTTATGGCTATATTTAATATAAAACCATAGTTTATAAATAATCATGGATATTTCTCAAGCTATATCCATTACCCAATCACACCATAGTTAATGGTAATTAATTATAGTTAATTTTTCTAGTTTTTATATTCTTAAATAAATGGTTTTATTATTAGACATATCCCTAGGGTTCTCACTAAATTTTTATCATCCATGTTCTAAAGGATAACTAATCCTTTCTTAAGATACCAACAATGGTGACCTATTCCCTCTAAAACTTTTATTAATTTATTCCTAATCATAAATATCTATTAATACAACACAAGGATCGTAAATTCCTAGGGTCTTTATAATACTAGGATCATAATAAATCAAATGAAAAAAAACATGGAATCCTTAATTAATTATCTATAGTGATATCCTAAAATTTGTTTTGAGCTCCTAAAACTGTATAGAAAACCCTAGGTAATATATAAATAAATGAATGTGCAAAAAATCCTAGTAATGTAATAAAAATGATAATGAACCATAAAATGTGATTCAAAGGTATAAAATGGTAATAGAAAATATAAGGATTGTGAGTAATAAAGTGGAAACATAACATAAACATCATGGTATAATAAGATCATGGAAACTTAGGAAAGTGGAAAAAATATATAAAATTACATAAACCTAAGTCATGGATAATTTTAGAGACAATATCACATGGTAGAATGAGTCCCATAATGGATTATTTAAACCCTATAATACCTTACATGATGTCTCTTGAGACATAAACATTAACTAATTCATGGGAGGTAAATATAATTTCAAATCCACACATCACATTAATTTCCTTTAAATGAATATGTTTTTTTTATAATGATATCAATAAAAATGAAGAAAATAAAAATTTATAGAGTAGATAAATGGGTTATAGAATCTGGTCTCATAACATAATCAAAAGACATTCCTTAATGAAGGAATTTGAGAGATAGTCATAAGGCATGTATTATACCATAAAATTAAGGGGGATTAATCTAAGTATACATGTTAGAAAAAAATATAAATAATTTATAATCATTTCATAACGTTAAAGATGGATAAAGTGAGTTGGAGAGGGAATGGTCATAACCTGAATAAAATAGTGGGATAGAAAGATCCCTTACCTCAATCAGGATTTTCCATAATCATTCTTTACCTACCAAAATAATAAAACTAATTTAATTATTTACATTATTAATAAAAATTTTATAGATTATCATTCATTTTATTTTTATTTATACCATTTTATTTTTTATTACTTAACTAATTAATTTCATGTCATAAATTTTAATGATAAACGAATCATATGTCCAAAATCACTTTGGTATGTTGACTAAAGTCAAATAGATTATTAATTAATCATCTTCAGAATGGTAACCATGTCACAATTATCTTTTTTATAAATAAATTATACTTTTCACACTAACCGTTAAATATTTTTATGAAAAATGAAATATGTTACAATCCTTTAGAGGGTAGGTCGTATGTAAGCGTGAGTAACATTTCTACTTTTCAAAGATCGTGATAAATATAAGGTCAATGTTATTATATCTTTCTAGGATGATAATTATATAATTAATTTTATATTATTTCTTTAAATACTCTTACATAGACCATTCATGTGATGTGGTAATAAAAATGAATCACATTCCTTCACGAGACTGTAGTGTGTCATACACATGAACCGTTTTATCATTTATTCAATGGATGATAAGGTAAGAATTTATATGATATAATTATTATTAGTAATTATTAATATATCATTAATATTTTATATAAACATAAAATCAGTTTTTTTTACCTTCCACATAAATCATAAGTGAAAAAAATCACTTCACATCACGAGGTGGTAGTCCGTTGTACACACAAGTGATGTTATAGTATTATTTACGAGATGGAAGGTAAGAATATTTATAGGATATAATAATTAAATAAGTATATTTATATCATAAATATTATATATAAATATTATATATCATTAAATCCATCCATGGGAAGCAGTTATGGAAAATGAATTACGTCTCTTCGCGAGATTTTTGTCAATCGTAAACACAATTAACTGTTTTGTTTCTCCTTCAAGGGTGGAGGGGGTGGTTTTAGGACATCATCAAAAATAAAAATATCTACGTATATTTGAGATAATTATATCATTATATCATCATGTTTTAATATTATTTTAACTATTTTTAATAATAAAAAAATAAAATGATCGGTTAATTACGTTACCACTTCTTCGAACAACTTGTTTAGGTTTGCATCAAAATACTTTAGAGGTAGGATTTATGACTGATAAAAATATTCTAGGATTAAAGGAGGTAATTATTTAATTTATTTGGGTATTGTTTGGTTAAAAAATGTTATTCTAGATGTTTGAAAAATAGAGGATATGGGGTGGCCTTTTTTAAGTGGGGGAGAGGACACACATTCAATTTTTGAAAAAAAAAAGATTTTCACCTATGTTTGTATCATGGGAAAAGGCTCCAAAAAGATCCATTTTATAACATTAGAAGATATAAGGTCAAAAATGACCATAAAATAGTAATTATACAATATTTGGGTCAATTTCAAGACATCAGTTTTTAGTTTAATCCCTGGTAAACCCGTTTTAACCTTAACCTTGATAATTAATATTTTTTTGCTCTCACTATTCATTATGGTAAAAACAATAAGTGGTCCTTATTAGATAATATAAAATATTATGATTCTAAATATGGAATTAATTTTTATAAATTCAACTCATATATTTGGTACAGTTTAATTTGAAATTAAACTCACAGACGTGTTGAAAAAATAGTTTTCTATGAAATGTATATTTTGAGGAAAAGATAATCTTAAATCAACAATATGAAAATAAATTATTATTAAATTTATTTAAATTCATATTTATACATATATAATCTAAAAAATTCATTTAAATAATTTCACATTAGTGATTATTTTAATTATTTATAATGGGTAATCATTATACATGTTAAAACGGTTTTAGGGAAAAATAGTGTTGTAAAGCCTAAAGATAGACCTATACTAAAATATAGTATAAAGATGTTTTAAATGTAATTAATTAGATTTAACATAACTGAATAAAAATTATTTTACGTTAAAATAAGATTATAAGGATAATGAGACTTAATTTATTTAAAGAACTGGAGTTTTATAAAAATTGATATTTTTCGCTATTAACTAAAAAAATAATATTTTCTAAAAAACCTAAAAAATTAACCATAAATTAATATTTCAATACTGACTTAAAAAATTAATTTTTTTAAAAATTAATTTTATAAAATTTGGAATAACTAATTTTAAATTATGTGCGCAAAACATGAATAAACGTTCTTTTAGGAAAATATAGTTTTTCAGAAAACATATCGTTTTCATTCAATTGGTTCTTATGTTATTTCTAATCAATATATAACCATTGAATTTATTTTATACATGTTTAAACTATGTAATTTTCATAATTTAGTTACTCTTATTCATAATCTCCAATTTAATATCTTGGTTACAATGTTCGTGTTTAAATATTAATATTTTAATAGAGTATCGTATTTCGTTAAACCAAGTGTTGTGTTCACCGCTGGTTATCAAAGAGACTAATGTTATTTAAAGATAAATATATTCAAAATTATAGGGGTGTAAAAAATATCCTCCAAATGAAGTTAAAACAAGGTAATACCATCATTATATTCTTATAACATATATGAGTGGATGACTTGTCAATCGGATGTGTGGTATGAAAAAAAAGAACTATTAAGTAGTTTTTAAATGTTTGATGACCATTAAAAACATGTTTCAAGATGTAAAAACCAATAGGATGACCTCTAAATTCCATTAAATCATAGGGTAACAATATTAGTGTAAATTTTAAATTATTGGAATAGACAGAACCCCAGTATATGGTGTAGTTTACTTGGGATGATAGAAAACACACTTTTAGTTTATTTAAATATAAAAATTTGAATGAATCAGTAAAAATCCATTAAAATGACCTTAAAATGACATTAAATCATAGTAAAATTGTCATTGCATATTATTTTGTATGTGTATGGGTAGATTACATATCAATCATACATACGATGTGCTCGAACGGGCTAAATAAATAGTTTTTAAATGTTTAATGACATTCAAAAATGTAAATCAGGGGGTCAAAACCGAGAAAATGACCATCAATTTCTATGAAATCAATGAAAAACAACAGTATAGTTATTTCTGAAAAATTGTAACTAGCATCATATCAATCCATAGTTTCATTTGGTCAGGGTGATTGAAAACACACTTTTATTGTTTTAAAACACTAAAGAATCCGTCTGATAGTAAAAAGTAAATAAATAATAATTCTAATGGTGTTAAATCTTAGGAATTCCATTATAATATTTTTAAAAAAATTTATAAGAATATGGAACATTAATTGAACATGTGGTGTGCTCAAATGGATCGAATATGTACATTTTCAATGTTTGACAACCATTGAAAACATCTATCAAGGGGTACAACCAAGTAAAAAACCTATGAATAGTATGAAATAATAGTAAAACAATAATAGAATGATTTTTTAAATGTATTAGAATCTGACATATCAATATAACGCGTTGTTATCTAGGGAAGATTAAAAAAATTAGGGCTTTAAAAACACTAAAATATGTGTGTAATAGTGATGACCATATCAAACGACCTCTAAATGACATGAAAATAATAGGAAAACCACATTTGTATTATTTTTTATGTATGTGGGAAAATTAATTTTTAATTTGACATGAGGAGTGCCCGAAAGGACCTAATAAGAAGTTTTTAATGGTTTGATTTAATTTAAAATAAAGTTTTTATGGGTGAAAACTGAAAAAAAAAACTCTTTTTTCTATAAAATTATATGATAAAAACTATAGAGTGACTTTTAAAATATTGTAACTAATATAATATCAATATGGTGTTTCATTTGATAGAGATCAATAGAAACACACTTCTATTATTTTAAAAATCATTAACATATGAAAAATGATAAAAAATACATCGAATGACCTATGAATGATCTTAAATCATTTTATTTTCATATTTGTATTATTTTTATGTGTACAAGTATACTACACATAAATCGTACTTGAAGTGTTTTAAAACATAATGAATGAGGTGTTTTAAAATAAAAAAAAATGATTTGAAACTTGTATATATTGAAAATCAAAAGACCTTGGAACATTTATTGTACTTAAATGAATTGAAATATTCTAGTGAATATAAATTATTATATTTTTTTTATTTTTTTATTTATTGTACTAACATTTATATTTGATTTCATTGATTTTAGTTATATAAGATAATGGGTGCGTTATAAGGCCATGGCCATACACCTTACATAATATTGAATTAAATGAATAATTTACATTGAGGATCTTTTTAGGTTTAGAGTTTTAGAGAATTAGGTCATAAATATTACATCTCAAAATATTTCATAGTAGACACTTCTACTAAGTTTCCATAAAAAACACTTAAAAAGAAACATGTCTAGTTCCATGTTTTAGATAGCATGTCTTTCCTTGATCTCATCCTTGACCCTATTCATAATTATGTCATGTGGAAAACATTTCAAAAACTTGGGATGAGCATAAAAAGCCTAGTAAGGGATACACAAATAAGGAAAACTATTATTTTTTCAAGTAATCCATGAATACATTAACAAAGTAATACTTTTCACCTTTATGAAGTAGTAAAAACTCTTCACTTACTAAAAGACCATTACTTACCCTTTTGTAACCAAACGATTACCATTAAACCCATATAAAGAACACATAACATATAAAGGTAACATGGGACATAAAAATACTTAAATGTAATAACCATACGGTCGACTTCCACACATATCACTTAATGGAATAGCCATACGGCTGACTTCCATACCCAATGCATTGGAGGTTATAACGTAACCACCCATCCTGGTATTCACGGCACCACCCGTCATATGGTTTATCACGTAACCACCCGTAAAATGTCCAAGTACCATCATTACACATAAAATATTGATAATATAAACATTTCAATAACAACATTTCATTTGCAATCACAATAAGTAATTACAAGATATTGAATTAATCAATCCATTTTCAAAAATCATTTAAAAGAGATTTTTGAATCAATGTGTCCCATACCAATTTGAAGATTTTAATGGAATTATAATTTTAAAACATTAATTTCCATATAAATAAATACTAAAAACCATTTTGAAAATATGGACATTAAAGATAAATATTTAGAATAATGAATCTTAAAAACATTTAAAATGATATTTTTGTTAAAGAGTTTTTAACAAAATGAGAGACTCTTGAATATAAATAATTGTGGAATAACATTTAATCCGAACATTATAATATCATGAGAATAAAGGGATTCGTGATATAATATGTCAAAGGACAGTATACACACCATATAAGAGTGAATTGGTGCATAACAACAATGAAGTCTCAATGGAAATGTAAATTGAGATGAAATCCATTATAAAGATGGTATCCTTAAATTAAGGATAAATATATCACATAATTATGTGTGAGAAATATAAATACACTCAATATAATTGGATATTAAGTGTGAAGAAATCAGAGGTCATTCGCACATAATCTTGGAAAAACAAAACTAATGACACAGATATTTAACTCAATGAAATGAGATGGAGTTATGATTTCCCATACAAGTTCGTAAGAATTTATCAATGAGATGATTATGTGTAGAAATATTATATCCACACAAAGGTTTTTAGAAATTAAAACATAGAGATTCCACACATAATCTTGGTATAATAAAATCAAGAAGTAGAGGTTTAACCTAATGAATTGAAATTGGGTTAAGAAGTTCCCTTATAGAAATCCGACAGCCTAACGGCGTCACTTTAAAATTCAGAAAATGAGTTGATGAGAGAGAAAATGGTATCTCATCACTTGGACATAAAATTTACATAAATATGGATATAGAAAAACATATACCAACATAATATTATGTGAATTTAAAGACATAACAAAAGAAGTCTTTTAAAAAGAGGAGGGTGAAAGGTCCCCTTACCAAGTTGGGTAACTTTCGAAACGTACACCCCATGGAAGAAGGGTCATACAATGAAGATGTAAATAAACATAAAAGAAATTATATTAAACAAAGTTTATAATAATGGGAATTACATACCCCACTCAATGGAAATAGTGGCAGACGTAGCATAAATGTCACGGGAATAAAAGTGAGATGAAAAATCCCTTACGAAAACTCGGCAGCCTAACGGCGCCACTTAAAACCTCCAAAAATGGTTTGATGAGAGAAAATAGTGTCTCTCATCATATGAACATAAAAATTACAGTAATAGGAATATAAAATAACATCCCCAAACATAATAAAGATGAGCTTAAAGGAAATGACATAAAAGAGAGTGCTTAAAAAGAAAGAGAGAGGTAGGATCCCTTACCTCAAGTCCGACTTATCTTGTTTGTTTCTTTATATTCTTAAATAATAAAAATTGGTAAATTTATAATTTATTAAGGACCTATTTTAAAGATTATTATTCAGTTCATATCACATATTATAATGTTATAATAATTGGTTAATAATGTGAGTTCATATCAGACATTTTTGTCGATGTTTGGTACATGTTCTAAAAATGAACTTGTTTGAAAATGATTGTCCATGTAGTTATAAGTAAATCATCTCCAGAATAGTATTAATGATTTAAATATCATATATATCAATTACATATTCATTTTATACTACTCCATAACATTTGGAAATAAAAATAAATGAAATGCATCGTTCATGGAGACAGTAGGTCGTACGTACGCATGAAGGCTACTTTCATTTCATTGTCATATTAATGGAGTTAAAAAATAATTGAGAGATATATATATTATAATTACACTATAATATATATGTTATATAAGTCACATATGTTCATTAATTTCATTCTTTATACATTCCATGTATTGCATGAATGAGTCACATAACTTGAGGGGGCGGTAGTCCACACTTCCTCGTATGAAATTATCGCATTTGCACAACTTGAAAAGCATAAAGGAATGTTTTAAATATAAAATTAAGAAGAATATAGAAAACATAAATACCATATATATAATATATAAGATATAGTTACATCATAATGGCCACCATAAAAGGTGTTAAGAGAAGATTGAACAATCATTGTTTCGTGAGACAGAAATTCACCATCCACAGAAATAGTATGTTCTTTAACCATTAGACGAATGTGTATGTAAGTGTAGATCGAATCCTTCACATAACAACATCCTAGTATATTTAAGATTCTGGTTTTGTTACAAAATAAAGGAATAAATAGAGTTTAGAAGGTTGGAGAAGAAAAATAAAACAAAAGAACACAAGGGAAGACATTACCTTTAAATCGGGTAACTCTTTTTGATTTGAGCTCAAAGGCCTTCTTGGAAAGGATTATGCCCAAAGGAGAGGCTTCAATGATGAAGATAGGTATGTGGAGAGATTAAATGGGCAGGGTTTGGCCGAGCCAAAGGCTTGAGAGTTGTGGGTAAGGTGGTAGAGGTGGGGGCCTTTTATAAGAGGAGAGGAGGGGCACTCTTGGAAAGTTATAAATGTTTGCTTTATTATAAAATTCCTTTCGGATTTTAAATGTACCAAAATTATAAATTTCTAGGATAAGGTGATAAGATTTCTAAATAAACCCATCTAATAGGTTTTTGACAAGTTTAGATCTTATATTTTACATTATCTTTTCATTTTATTTAAATTGTTAAATAATGAGGTAATCGCTGCATCATCATAGTGTCATAAAGAATTTAATTTATTTAATGTCTAAAAATTATAAAAAAAATATCATGATGTAGGAAATATTTTTATCTCTATAATGAATATTTATAGTCAAAAATATGTCTTGTGTAACCCCATGTAAAAAGTTCTTTAGTAAAACAACACATGTTTGTGACATTTTAATTTTAACTTTAAATAAAAAGTTAGTAATGTCATTTTCCAACCAAAGTGGCTCCATGGTGTCCCCAAGTTGACTCATGGATTGTCTTGGTCAGCCATGACTCATCCAATAAGGGTAGGACATGTTTCAAGGTCATTTCATATTACTAAAACAATACTTTTCCCTTAATTTACACTAATTACCTCTAATCGCGATTAAAAACATAAAAGTTACTATTCACAAAAAAATTATTTTAATCCCATTGAACCATATTTTACATCCTAATGACAACCATGTATGTAGGATTCTTGAAAATAAAATCACAGATGTGTTAAAGTTTCATTTAAACGAAAAATTAGTTTTTTAAACTACCACTTAGTGGTTTCACTATTCATCTAAAATTGAAGTTTTTCAGAAAAACACTAAAAATTAACCCTAAGCTATATTTGATATTCCGAATTCAAAAATTAAGTATATTTTAAAAAATTCAAAACATATAAGTTTCATTAATTGATTTAATAATTAATTCCCATAGTCAAAACAAATAGCATGTTTTTACGAAACAATATCTATTAAAATATTGACACTAGTTTAAGTCCAATTTCAAAGTGAAATTAATTCCAATGACCACTATTGGATTAAATGGTAAAAATATATTCTAATTTCACTTTAAACCCAATTCAAAAGATAATCTAATAATATAAATAAATTAGATTAAAAAGGGGTTTTGAATTAAAATACAACATTTTTCACTATTCATAAAAAATTAACTTTATTAGAAAAATACCAAAAATTTACACAAAGTAAATTTTGATGTCCCTATTCTAAAGAAGAATTTTATTTTGTCAAATATAACACATAAAATTGTCAAAAAGTGGATTTAAATGAGGTTCTCCATCAAAAGGCAGTTAATCGACCTTTTAAAGAATATTAGAATGTTTACACTTAAAATTGGATTCATTCGCATTTTTAATCCTCTATCATTTATTATAAAAAGTAAAAATATTTGATAAATATATATAATAATTTTGTAGTTAGTTCCGTTCTTTCCTGCCATTACAATGGCTAGGCGTTAACTACCATTTAAAATAATATTATTTTATTATTAGAGTGCAATGTATGATTTCAAAGGAACTCGTTGTCGCATATTGGGTACGCCATCGAGTATAGCGTTCCCTTTAAAGTAATATTAATATTTTTTCCACAAATATGGATAAATATAATAACTTCATATTCTTTATTTACCTAGGGTGTTACATCCTTCCCCCCTTTTGGGAATTGCGTCCTCGCAATTTTAAAATTGGGCTTAGAAACATCATTGAAAGTCCCACATCGGAACAAGAGTCGGTAAACACTACTGGAAATCCAGCATTTTCCAACGGTTTAGAATCATTGGGAAAGGCTGCAGAACCGTTGGTATATGTTATACCAACGGTTCTGCAAACCGTGGGGAAGTAAGTCGTTGGGAAAGGCTTTTCCCAACGGTTTAAACAGAACCGTTGGGATAGGTCAGAAAAAATCAACCTATCCCAACGGTTCTGCCAAACCGTTGGGAAATCAACGGACAATTTTTTTTCCCAACGGTTTACAAACCGTTGGGAAAGGTTTTTACCAACGGTTCCATGAACCGTTGGTAAAAACAACCCTGCAACAGGGTATCCCAACGGTTTCAAACCGTTTGGATAGGGTGTTTTTACCAACGGTTCCTTGAACCGTTGGTAAAACAGCTCCATAGAGCCTATGCCAACGGTTTTCAAACCGTTGGCATAGGCTTTGCTGTGCAAATTGCACAGCAGCCTGCAATTTGCACAGCAGGTCTGGTTTTTGGGCATTTTCAATTCAATTTTCAATCCAATTATGCCCTCGTTTTCAATTCATTTTTCAATCAAATTATTGTACCTGTAACACATATAATGCATACATATAGAGAACAAACCAACACATACAAATAAGGAAAACCAACCAACCAACACATATAATGCATCCTGAAAATATACACATCCATAATTAAAGTAGAATTCATAACATAATTATAAACTTACATAATTCATTTAGAATTCATTTTAAAATTTAGATGACAATTATATGTGGAATCCGAAATTCAATTCATAATTTGATCGGTTTTTTCTATACCATATATTTTTACCTAAAATGATGTCCATTTTACATACACCTGAAGTGATACCGGCTACACCGCACCTCATATTGAGGCGGGGTTGACTCGTACACGTCACATTTGACCCATGGATCGTTGTGCTAAAGTATCGACACAATCCGAATACGTTTGGTTGGTTTTCCGTATGCCAGTTGATGTTTTCACTTAAAATGACGTTCTTTTGAAACAAAAGACGGACACTATGAGTGGTGCCGACCACACCGCATCTCCAATTGAGGCGGGGTTGATTCGTACACGTCACATATGACCCATGGATTGTTCTCCTAAAGTTTAAATGGAAACCGAATGTGTTTGGTCGGTTTTCCGTATGTACTTAAAATGTTGTCCATTTTAAACAAAAAAGTGACACTTAGACTAATCCTGACCACACCGCGACTCAGATTCATCTCGGGTTGGCTCGTACATGTCACATATGACCCATGGATCGTTGTGATAAATTATCAAAAGATTACGAATGCGTTTGGTCGGTTTTGCGTATGCCAGTTGTTCTTTTCATTTATAATCATGTCCATTTTAAACAAAAGAGACAGAGTTAGAGCGGTGTCAGCCACAACGCGTCTCGGATTAAGACAGGGTTGACTTGTACACGTCACATATGACTCATGGATCGTTGTGCTAAAGTATCGATAGAATCCGAATGCGTTTGGTTGTTCTTCCGTATGTCAGTTGATGCCTTTCACTTAAAATGACGTCCTTTTAAAACAAAAGACGAACACTTTGAGTGGTGTCAGCCGCACCGCATGTCGGATTGAAGCGGGGATGATTCTTACATGTCACATAAGACCCATGGATTGTTCTCCTAATGTTTCAACGGAAACCGAATCCGTTTGGTTGTTTTTCCGTATGTACTTAAAATGGTGTCCATTTTAAACAAAAGAGAGTCACTTAGACTTATCCTGGCCACACCGCGACTTAGATTCATCCCGGGTTGTCTCATACACGTCACATATGACCCATTGATTGTTGGGATAAATTATCAATAGATTCGGAATGCGTTTGGTCGGTTTTCCGTATGTCAGTTGATGCTTTTCACTTAAAATGACGTCCTTTTGAAACAAAAGACGGACACTTTGAGTGGTGCCGGCCACACCACGTCTCCGGATTGAGCTGAAACCACCGTTCAACATTCTAATTATTATTCTTGACGTGTACGCGTAGACGGCACGTCAATCGGACGTGAGGTTTGCGCGGTACGACTCAATATTCGTGTTTTAAGTGATGCGCGCACTTCGTAAACGCGCGTGAGGAGGGTCCAAACGGGTCGAACGAAGTCAGAATGGCCTGAAATCAGACGACAAATACGAGAGAGCTATTTCTGAAGTGGTCGAGCAGACGGCACGTCAATCGGACATGTCGTGTGCCCGCGGTGACCGACAACGAAGTTCTGGTGTCATAAACGGCCAAAACGGGCGTCCAACGGTCAAATTCATAGCGGACGACCTCAGATTGAGCTGAAACCACCGTTAAACATTCTAATTATTATTCGTGACGTGTACATGTAGACAGAACATCAATCGGACGTGTGGTTTGCGCGGTACGACTCAATATTCGTATTTTAAGTGATGTGCGCGCTTCGTAAACGCGCGTGAGGGGGTCCAAATGGGCCAAAAGAAGTCGGAATGGCCTGAAATCAGACGAAAAATACGGGTGAGTGATTTTTGAAGTGGTCGAGCAGACGGCACGTCAATTGGACGTGCCCTGTGCCCGCGGTGACTGACAACGCAGTTCTGGTGTCATAAACGGCCAAAACGGGCATCAAACGGTCGAATTCATAGCGGAAGACCTCGGATTGAGCTAAAACCACCGTGAAACATTCTCATTATTATTCGTGACGTGTACACGCAGACGGCACGTCAATCAGACGTGCGGTTTGCGTGGTACGGCTCAATATTCGTGTTTTAAGTGATGCGCGCTTCGTAAACGCGCGTGAGGGTGGTCCAAACGGGCCGAACGATTTCGGAATGGCATGAAATCAGACGGAAAATACGGGTGAGTGATTTATGAAGTGGTCGAGCAAGCGGCACGTCAATCGGACATGCCGTGTGCCCGCAGTGACCGACAACGCAGTTCTGGTGTCATAAACGGCCAAAACGGGCGTCAAACGGTCAAATTCATAGTGGAAGACCTCGGATTGTCCTGAAAACACCGTGAAACATTCTAATTATTATTCGTGACGTGTACGCGCAGACGGCACGCCAATCGGACGTGCGGTTTGTGCGTTACGGCTCAATATTCGTGTTTTAAGTGATGCGCGCGCTTCGTAAACGCGCATGAGGGGGGGTCCAAATGGGCCGAACGAAGTCAGAATGTCCTGAAATCAGACGAAAAATACGGGTGAGTGATTTCTGAAGTGGTCGAGCAGACGGCACGTCAATCGGACGTGCCGTGTGCCTGCGGTGACCGACAACGCAGTTCTGGTGTCATAAACGGCCAAAATGGGCGTCCAACGGTCAAATTCATAGAGGACAACCTTGGATTGACCTGAAAACACCGTGCAACATTCTAATTATTATTCGTGACGGGTACGCACAGACGGCACGCCAATCGGACGTGCGGTTTGCGCGGTATGGCTCAATATTCGTGTTTTAAGTGATGTGCGCGCTTCGTAAACGCAAGTGAGGGGGTTCCAAACGGGCCGAACAAAGTCGGAATGGCCTGAAATCAGACGACAAATACGGGTGAGTTATTTCGGAAGTGGTTGAGCAGACGGCACGTCAATCGGACGTGCCGTGTGCCCGTGGTGACCGACAACGCAGTTCTGGTGTCATAAACGGCCAAAACGGGCGTCCAACAGTCAAATTCATAGAGGACGAACTCAGATTGAGCTGAAACCACCGTGAAACATTCTAATTATTATTCGTGACGTGTACGCATAGACGTAACGTCAATCGGACGTGCGGTTTGCGCGGTACGGCTCAATATTCATATTTTAAGTGATGCACGCGCTTCGTAAACGCGCGTGAGGGGGGTCCAAACGGGCTGAACAAAGTCGGAATGGCCTGAAATCAGACGAAAAATACGGGAGAGTGATTTATGAAGTGTTCTAGCAGACGGCACGTCAATCGGACGTGCCGTGTGCCCGCGGTGACCGACAACGCAGTTCTGGTGTCATAAACGGCCAAAACGGGCGTCAAACGGTCAAATTCATAGAGGACGACCTCGGATTCAGCTGAAACCTCCGTGAAACATTCTAATTATTATTCGTGACGTGTACGCGCAGACGGCACATCAATCGGACGTGCGGTTTGCGCGGTACGGCTCAATATTCGTATTTTAAGTGATGCGCGCGCTTCGTAAACGCGCGTGAGGAGGGTCCAAACGGTCCAAACAAAGTCGGAATGGCCTGAAATCAGACGAAAAATACTGGTGAGTGATTTATGAAGTGGTCGAGCAGACGGCACGTCAATCGGACATGCCGTGTGCCCGCGGTGACCGACAACGCAGTTCTGGTGTCATAAACGGCCAAAACGGGCGTCAAACGGTCAAATTCATAGCGGACGACCTCGGATTGTCCTGAAAACACCGTGCAACATTCTAATTACTATTCGTGACGTGTACGCGCAGACGGCACGCCAATCGGACGTGCGGTTTGCGCGGTACGGCTCAATATTCGTGTTTTAAGTGATGTGCGCGCTTCGTAAACGCACGTGAGGGGGGTCCAAACGGGCCGAACGAAGTCGGAATGGCCTGAAATCAGACGACAAATACGAGTGAGTGATTTCTGAAGTGGTCGAGTAGACGGCACGTCAATCGGACGTGCCGTGTGCCCGCGGTGACCGACAACGCAGTTCTGGTGTCACAAACGGCCAAAACGGGCGTCAAACGGTCAAATTCATAACTGACGACCTCGGATTGAGCTGAAACCACCATGAAATATTCTAATTATTATTCTTGATGTGTACGCGTAGACGGAACGTCAATCAGACGTGGGGTTTGCGCGGTACGGCTCAATATTCGTATTTTAAGTGATGCGCGCGCTTCGTAAACGCGCGTGAGGGGGGTCCAAACGGTCCAAATGAGGTCGGAATGGCCTGAAATCAGACGAAAAAATACGGTTGAGTGATTTATGAAGTGTTCGAGTAAACGGCACGTCAATCGGACGTGCCATGTGCCCGCGGTGACCGACAACGCAGTTCTGGTGTCAAAAACGGCCAAAACGGGCGTCAAATGGTCAAATTCATAGAGGACGACCTCGGAATGAGCTCAAACCACCTTGAAACATTCTCTTTATTATTCGTGACGTGTACGCGCAGACGGCACGTCAATCGGACGTGCGGTTTGCACGGTACGGCTCAATATTCGTGTTTTAAGTGATGCGCGGGCTTCGTAAACGCGCGTGATGGTGGTCCAAACGGGCTGAAAGATTTCGGAATAGCCTGAAATCAGACGACAAATACGGGAGAGTGATTTATGAAGTGGTCGAGTAGACGAAACGTCAATCGGACGTGCCGTGTTCCCACGGTGACCGACAACGCAGTTCTGGTGTCATAAACGGCCAAAACGGGCATCAAACAGTCAAATTCATAGCGGACGACCTCGGATTGTCCTGAAAACACCGTGAAACATTCTAATTATTATTCGTGACGTGTACGCGCAGACGGCATGCCAATCGGATGTGCGGTTTGCGCGGTACGGCTCAATATTCGTGTTTTAAGTGATGTGCGCGCTTCGTAAACGCGCGTGAGGGTGGTCCAAACGGGCCGAACGATTTCAGAATGGCCTGAAATTAGACGACAAATACGGGTGAGTGATTTATGAAGTGGTCGAGCAGACGGCACGTCAATCGGGCGTGCCGTGTGCCCGCGGTGACTGACAACGCAGTTCTGGTGTCATAAACGGCCAAAACGGGCGTCAAACGGTCAAATTCATAGTGGATGGCCTCAGATTGTCCTGAAAACACCGTTCAACATTCTAATTATTATTTGTGATGTGTACGCACATACGGCACGCCAATCGGACATGCGGTTTGCGCGGTACGGCTCAATATTCGTGTTTTAAGTGATGTGCGCGCTTCGTAAACGCGCGTGAGGGGGGGTCCAAACGGGCCGAACGAAGTCGGAATGGCCTGAAATCAGACGACAAATACGGGTGAGTGATTTCTAAAGTGGTTGAGCAGACAGCACGTCAATCGGACGTGCCGTGTGCCCTCGGTGACCGACAACGCAGTTCTGGTGTCATAAACGGCCAAAACAGGCGTCAAACGGTCAAATTCATAGCGGATGACCTCGGATTGTCCTGAAAACACCGTGCAACATTCTAATTATTATTCGTGAGGTGTACGTGCAGACGGCACGCCAATCGGACGTGCGGTTTGCGCGGTACGGCTCAATATTCGTGTTTTAAGTGATGTGCGCGCTTCGTAAACGCACGTGAGGGGGGTCCAAACGGGCCGAACGAAGTTGGAATGGCCTGAAATCAGACGACAAATACGGGTGAGTAATTTCTGAAGTGGTCGAGCAGACGGCACGTCAATCGGACGTGCCGTGTGCCCGCGGTGACCGACAACGCAGTTCTGGTGTCATAAACGGCCAAAACGGGCGTCCAACGGTCAAATTCATAGCAGACGACCTCGGATTGACCTGAAAACACTGTGAAACATTCTAATTATTATTCTTGACGTGTGCGCGCAGACGGCATGCCAATCGGACGTGCGGTTTGCGCGGTACGGCTCAATATTCTTGTTTTAAGTGATGCGCGCGCTTCGTAAACGCGCGTGAGGGGGGTCCAAACGTGCCGAACAAAGTCAAAATGGCCTGAAATCAGACGACAAATACGGGTGAGTTATTTCTGAAGTGTTAGAGCAGACGGCACGTCAATCAGACGTGCCGTGTGCCCGCGGTGACCGACAACGTAGTTTTGGTGTCATAAACGGCCAAAACGGGCGTCCAACGGTCAAATTAATAGCGGACGAACTCAGATTTAGCTGAAACCTCCATGCAACATTCTAATTATTATTCATGATGTGTACGCATAGACGGCACGTCAATCGGACGTGCGGTTTGCGCGGTACGGCTCAATATTCGTATTTTAATTGATGCACGCGCTTCGTAAACGCGCGTGAGGGGGTCCAAACGGGCCGAACGAAGTCGGAATGGCCTGAAATCAGACGAAAAATACGGGAGAGTGATTTATGAAGTGGTCGAGTAGACGGAACATCAATCGGACGTGCCGTGTGCCCGCGGTGACCGACAACGCAGTTCTGGTGTCATAAACGGGCAAAACGGGCATCAAACGGTCAAATTCATAGCGGAGGACCTCGGATTGAGCTGAAACCACCACGCAACATTCTAATTATTATTCGTGACGTGTACGTGAAGACGACACGTCAATCGGACGTGCGGTTTGCGCGGTACGGCTCAATATTCGTATTTTAAGTGATGCGTGCGCTTCGTAAACGTGCGTGAGGAGGGTCCAAACGGGCCAAACGAAGTCGGAATGGCCTGAAATCAGATGAAAAATACGGGTGAGTGATTTATGAAGTGGTCGAGCAGACGGCACGTCAATCGGACGTGCCGTGTGCCCGCGGTGACCGACAACACAGTTCTGGTGTCATAAACGGCCAAAACGGGCGTCAAACGGTCGAATTCATAGCGGACGACCTCGGATTGTCTTGAAAACACTGTGCAACATTTTAATTACTATTCGTGACATGTACGCGCAGACGGCACGCCAATCAGACATGCGGTTTGCGCGGTACGGCTCAGTATTCGTGTTTTAAGTGATGCACGCGCTTCATAAATGCACGTGAGGGGGGTCCAAACAGGCCGAACAAAGTCAGAATGTCCTGAAATTAGACGACAAATACGGGTGAGTGATTTCTGAAGTGGTCGAGCAGACGGCACGTCAATCGGACGTGCCGTGTGCCCGCGGTGACCGACAACGCAGTTCTGGTGTCATAAACGGCCAAAACGGGCGTCAAACGGTCAAATTCATAGCGGACAACCTCGGATTGTCCTAAAAACACCGTGCAACATTCTAATTATTATTCGTGACGTGTACGCGCAGACGACACGGCAATCGGACATGCGGTTTGCGCGGTACTGCTCAATATTCGTGTTTTAAGTGATGCGCGCGCTTCGTAAACGCGCGTGAGGGGGTCCAAATGGGCCGAACGAAGGCGGAATGGCCTGAAATCAGACGAAAAATACGGGTGAGTGATTTCTGATGTGGTCGAGCAGACGGCACGTCAATCGGACGTGTCGTGTGCCTGCGGTGACCGACAACGCAGTTCTGGTGTCATAAACGGCCAAAACGGGCGTCCAACGGTCAAATTCATAGAGGACGACCTCGGATTGACCTAAAAACACCGTGAAACATTCTAATTATTATTCGTGACGTGTACGCGCAGACAGCACGCCAATCGGACGTGCGGTTTGCGCAGTACGGCTCAATATTCGTGTTTTAAGTGATGCGCGTGCTTCGTAAACGCGCGTCGGGGGGGGTCCAAACGGGCCGAACAAAGTTGGAATGGCCTGAAATCAGACGACAAATACGGGTGAGTTATTTCTGAAGTGTTCGAGTAGACGGCACGTCAATTGGACGTGCCGTGTGCCCGCGGTGACCGACAACGCAGTTCTGGTGTCATAAACGGCCAAAACGGGCATCCAACGGTCAAATTCATAGCGGACGAACTCAGATTGAGCTTAAACCACCGTGCAACATTCTAATTATTATTCGTGACGTGTACGCATAGACGTCACGTCAATAGGACATGCGGTTTGCGCGGTACGTCTCAATATTCGTATTTTAAGTGATGCACGCGCTTCGTAAACGCGCGTGAGGGGGGTCCAAACGGGCCGAACGAAATCAGAATGGCCTGAAATCAGACGAAAAATACGGGAGAGTGATTTATGAAGTGGTCGAGCAGACGGCACGTCAATCGGACGTGTCGTGTGCCCGCGGTGACCGACAACGCAATTCTGGTGTCAAAAACGGCCAAAACGGGCGTCAAACGGTCAAATTCATAGAGGACGGCCTCGGATTGAGCTGAAACCACCGTGCAACATTCTAATTATTATTCGTGACATGTACGCGGAGACGGCACGTCAATCGGACGTGCGGTTTGCGCGGTACGGCTCAATATTCGTATTTTAAGTGATGCGCGCGCTTCGTAAACGCGCGTGAGGAGGGTCCAAACGGGCCAAACGAAGTCGGAATGTCCTGAAATCAGACGACAAATACGGGTGAGTGATTTATGAAGTGGTCGAGTAGACGGCACGTCAATCAGATGTGCCGTGTGCCCGCGGTTACCGACAACGCAGTTCTGGTGTCATAAACGGCCAAAACGGGCGTCAAATGGTCAAATTCATAGCAGACGACCTCAGATTGTCCTGAAAACACCGTGCAACATTCTAATTACTATTCGTGACGTGTACGCGTAGACAGAACGCCAATCGGACGTGCGGTTTGCGCGGTACGGCTCAATATTCGTGTTTTAAGTGATGCGCGCGCTTCGTAAACGCACGTGAGGGGGGTCCAAACGGGCCGAACGAAGTCGGAATGGCCTGAAATCAGACGAAAAATACGGGTGAGTGATTTCTGAAGTGGTCGAGCAGACGGCACGTCAATCGGACGTGCCGTGTGCCCGCGGTGACCGACAGCGCAGTTCTGGTGTCATAAACGGCCAAAATGGGCGTCAAACAGTCAAATTCATAGCGGACTACCTCGGATTGAGCTGAAACCACCGTGAAACATTCTAATTATTATTCGTGATGTGTACGTGCAGACGGTACGTCAATCGGACGTGCGATTTGTGCGGTACGGCTCAATATTCATATTTTAAGTGATGCGTGCGCTTCGTAAACGCGCGTGAGGGGGGTCCAAACGGGCCAAACGAAGTCGGAATGGCCTTAAATCAGACGAAAAATCCGGGTGAGTGATTTATGAAGTGGTCGAGCGGACGGCACGTCAATCGGACGTGCCATGTGCCCACGGTGACTGACAACGCAGTTCTGGTGTCATAAACGGCCAAAACGGGCGTCAAACGGTCACATTCATAGAGGACGACCTCGGATTGAGCTGAAACCACCGTGAAACATTCTCATTATTATTCGTGACGTGTACGCGCAGACGGCATGTCAATCGGACGTGCGGTTTGCGCGGTACGGCTCAATATTCGTGTTTTAAGTGATGCCCGCGCTTCGTAAACGCGCGTGAGGGTGGTCCAAACGGGCCGAACGATTTCGGAATAGCCTGAAATCAGACGAAAAATACGGGTGAGTGATTTATGAAGTGGTCGAGCAGACGTCACATCAATCGGACGTGCCGTGTGCCCGCGGTGACCGACAACGCAGTTCTGGTGTCATAAACGGCCAAAACGGGCGTCAAACGGTCAAATTCATAGCGGACGACCTCGGATTATCCTAAAAACACCGTGCAACATTCTAATTATTATTCGTGACGTGTACGCGCAGACGGCACACCAATCGGGCGTGCGGTTTGCGCGGTACGGCTCAATATTCGTGTTTTAAGTGATGCGCGCGTTTCGTAAACGCGCGTGAGGGTGGTCCAAACGAGCCGAACGATTTCGGAATGGCCTGAAATCAGATGACAAATACAGGTGAGTGATTTATGAAGTGGTGGAGCAGACGGCACGTCAATCGGACGTGCCGTGTGCCCGCGGTGACTGACAACGCAGTTCTGGTGTCATAAACAGCCAAAACGGGCGTCAAACGGTCAAATTCATAGTGGACGACCTTGGATTGTCCTGAAAACACCGTACAACATTCTAATTATTATTCGTGATGTGTACGCACAGACGACACGCCAATCGGACGTGCGGTTTGCGCGGTACGGCTCAATATTCGTGTTTTAAGTGATGTGCGCGCTTCGTAAACGCGCGCGAGGGGGATCCAAACGGGCCGAACGAAGTCGGAATGGCCTGAAATCAGACGACAAATACGGGTGAGTGATTTCTGAAGTGGTCGACTAGACGGAACGTCAATTGGACGTGCCGTGTGCCCGCGGTGACCGACAACGCAGTTCTGGTGTCATAAACGGCCAAAACGGGCGTCAAACGGTCAAATTCATAGCGGACGACCTTTGATTGTCCTGAAAACACCGTGAAAAATTCTAATTACTATTCGTGACGTGTAAGTGTAGACGGCATGCCAATCGGACGTGCGGTTTGCGCGGTACGGCTTAATATTCGTGTTTTAAGTGATGCGCGCGCTTCGTAAACGCGCGTGAGGGGGGTCCAAATGGGCCGAACGAAGTCGGAATGGCCTGAAATCAGACGACAAATACGGGTGAGTGATTTCTGAAGTGGTCGAGCAGACGGCATGTCAATCGGACGTGTCGTGTGCCCGCGGTGACCGACAACGCAGTTCTGGTGTCATAAACGGCCAAAACGGGCGTCAAACGGTCAAATTCATAGCGGACGACCTCAGATTGTCCTGAAAACACCGTGCAACATTCTAATTATTATTCGTGACATGTACGCGCAGACGGAACACCAATCAGACGTGCGGTTTGCGCGGTACGGCTCAATATTCGTGTTTTAAGTGATGTGCGCGCTTCGTAAATGCGCGTGAGGGGGGTCCAAACGGGCCGAACGAAGTCGGAATGGCCTGAAATCAGACGAAAAATACAGGGGAGTGATTTTTGAAGTGGTCGAGCAGACGGCACGTCAATCGGACGTGTCGTGTGCCCGCGGTGACCGACAACGCAGTTCTGGTGTCATAAACGGCCAAAACGGGCGTCAAACGGTCAAATTCATAGCGGACGACCTCGGATTGTCCTGAACACCGTTAAACATTCTAATTATTATTCGTGATGTGTACGCGCAGACGGCACGCCAATCGAACGTGCGGTTTGCGCGGTACGGCTCAATATTCGTGTTTTAAGTGATGCGCGCGCTTCGTAAACGCGCGTGAGGGGTGTCCAAACGGGCCGAACAAAGTCGGAATGGCCTGAAATCAGACGAAAAATACGGGTGAGTGATTTATGAAGTGGTAGAGCAGACGTCACGTCAATCGGACATGCCGTGTGCCCGCGGTGACCGACAACGTAGTTCTGGTGTCATAAACGGCCAAAACGGGCGTCCAACGGTCAAATTCATAGCGGACGAACTCAGATTGATCTGAAACCACCGTGCCACATTCTAATTATTATTCTCGACGTGTACGCGCAGACGGAACGTCAATCGGACGTGTGGTTTGCGCGGTACAGCTCAATATTCGTATTTTAAGTGATGCGCGCGCTTCGTAAACGCGCGTGAGGGGGGTCCAAACGGGCCGAATGAAGTCGGAATGACCTGAAATCAGACGAAAAATACGGGTGAGTGATTTCTGAAGTGGTCGAGCAGACGGCATGTCAATCGGGCGTGCCGTGTGCCCGCGGTGACCGACAACGCAGTTCTGGTGTCATAAACGGCCAAAACGGGCGTCCAACACATTTCGAATGCGATTGGTCAGTTTTTTGTATTTCGCTTTTTTTTCACTTAAAATCTTATGGAAATTCATATAGAATATTTTTATATCATATTTAGTATGGATTAGATTTTAGTTGATCGTGCTATGAAACATTTCAGAGCTAATGAAATTAAGGAAGGTGGAGGGGCTGTCCGGGGGGCTGTCCGGGGGGGGCTGTCCGGTGGGTGTCCGAGGGGCTGTCCGGGGACCAAGGAGGAGGGTGGGGGGTTGTGCGGGGTCTGTCCGGGGGGTGTTTGGGGGTTGTTCAGGGGGTTGTCTGGGGTTGTTCAGGGGGTTGTCCGGGGGTTGTTCAGGGGGTTGTCCAGGGGGCTGTCCGGGGGGCTGTTCGGGGGGCTATCTGGGGTCCAGGGTGGAGGGTTGGGGGCTGTACGGGGGGCTGTCCAGGGGGCTGTCCGCGGGGGTTGTCCGGGGGGGGGGGGGGGGGGGTTGTCCGGGGACCAAGGAGGAGGGTGGGGGGGCTGTGCGGGGTCTGTCCGAGGGGTGTTTGGGGATTCTTCAGGGGGTTGTCCGGGGTTGTTCAGGGGGCTGTCCGGGGGTTGTTCAGGGGGTTGTTCAGGGGTTGTTCAGGGGTTGTTCAGGGGGTTGTCCGGGGTTGTTCAGGGGGCTGTCCGGGGTGTGTTTGGGGGTTGTCCGGGGTCCAAGGGGGAGGGTGGGGGGGTTGTCCGAGGGGCTGTTCGGGGAGCTATCCGGGGTCCAGGGTGGAGGGTTGTGGGCTGTCCGGGGGGCTGTCTGCGGGGTTGTCCGGGGGGTGTTTGGGGGGTGTTCGGGGTCCAAGGGGGAGGGGAGGTTGTCCAGGGTCCAAGAATGAGGGGGGTTGTCCAGGGAGTTCACAAACACACAACCACTAAAAGACAACAACATCCATAAAAACAGACAATATATAAAAATAACTCAACTCCAATACTATATTACGAGTCTAGATAAAACCAACAACTAGAATAGATTAAACATCAAATCTCAGTAATATAAGTCAAAAATGTAACGGATCAATATGTCCCACATCATCATCACCATCACCATCATCATCATCATCATCACCCTCGTCATCGCCCTCCTCATCGTCCTCACCCTCCACAACGCCTTCCTCCTCACCTTCGCCCTCCTCCTCGCCCTCCTTATCTCCCTCCTCTTCCGCATCAGACTCCTCGCCATCATCATCTTCAAGTTGGACATCGGCCTGACCACCACTGGAACTGCCACCTGGTGCACCATATATAGAATGTATCGACGACATGTATTCATCAATCGCTGGGATGGCCTCTGCTGGAAGTGTTGGATGTAGAACTTCAATAAATTTCATAAATGCACTGTTTTCCCTAGCAGATTGTTCTGCCATCTCTGTGGCCCTTTTCTCAGCCTATTCTGCCTGTGCCCTAACATTCTGCAGCTCGGTGGCACTACAACTCGTACCTGAGGCAGTCCAATACCTCGTCGGGGCTATCCTAGGTCGGCAGCGTACTCTGCCAGAATGATCCTCTCCCAACACCTGATGTAAGTGATCAGATGGCCCAAAATTGTCTGCTTCTTAGGCATCGAGGGCCTCTAAAGAATCCTGTTACAAATATAAATATATTATTATGTTACGAAATAGATATTAAAATATAAAATCAACAGATTAAAACTTACAATCTGCTGCTGAGTCGCTTCGTTGACAGCACTTCCATCCTTTTTTCGTCTACTCGAGCAAAACAGTTTTGCTCGAGGCACACGTCCTTCAATATTTTGTACTTTCCTCTACAATGACATTGACAACAAAAGTTATATAAAAACTTTAGCAAATGATTAAATAATTGAGGAAACAAAAGAAAATGTAAGTCGTAAAGAAAACTTATAAACAATTGTCATACCTGCTGCCTCTCATGATCCGGCATTGTCGTGCGTCCTAGTGTATGGAGGTATTTTTCACCCTAAGATATATTTGATATTACGAATTCAAAAATGATGTCTATTTTAAAAAATTAAAAACATATAAGTTGCATTAATTAATTTAATAATTAATTCCCACTGTCAAAACAAATATCATGTTTTTAAGAAACAATATCTATTAAAAGATTGACACTAGTTTAAGTCCAATTTCAATGTGAAATTAATTCCAATTACCACTATTGGATCAAATAGTAAAAATATATTCTAATTTCACTTTAAAACCAATTCAAAAGATAATCTAATCATATAAATAAATCATATTAAAAAGGGGTTTTCAATTAAAATACAACATTTTTCACTATTCATTAAAAATGAACTTTATCGGAAAAATACCAAAAATTTACACAAAGTAAATTTTGATGTCCCGATTCCAAAGAAGAATTTTATTTTTTCAAATATAACACATAAAATTGTCAAAAGGGGATTTAAAATAGGTTCGCCATCAAAAAGTGGTTAATCGACCTTTTAAAGAATATTAGAATGTTTACGCTTAAAATTGGATTCATTCACATTTTTAATCCTCTATCATTTATTGTAGAAAGTAAAAACATTTGAAAAATGTATATAATCATTTTGTTGTTAGTTTCATTCTTTCCCTCCATTACAATGGCTAGTCGTTAACTACCATTAAAAATAATATTATTTTATTCTTAGAGTGCAACGTAAGATTTCAAAGGAACTCGTTGTCCCGTATTGGGTACGCCATTGGGCATAGCGTTCCCTTTAAAGTAATATTAATATTTTTTTCACAAATAGGGATAAATATAAAAATGTCATATTCTTTATTTACCTGGGGTGTTACATGCGTAGCCTAATGAATTAGTAATGAAATTATATATTTGTATAAATTTAAAATGTGGCTTCCTTTATATATTAATGCTATAAATAAAATGGCCCGGGTACATGACCCCACAACTGGAACCGCACTCCTCATCCCACTATCAATTTAGCCACATGTAGGGGGAATTTTTTATAAATTTATTTAATATTTTAATCTTGATTGTATTTTTGTTTTTATAATTCTACTATAATTTTTTTTAAAGTAAATCATTTCCATCAAAAATATATACATCATAAAAATGAAACACCTCTTTAAATCACATATCTAATATAAATTACATGAGGGTATACATGAATAAATATATATATTCCCTAACAATATCCTCGAAAACTTCTTGATTGTTGCTGATGGTTTTTTCAATAGCCTCTAACAGTTCTATTCACATAGGGATAGAGGAATCCCTCCAGAACCCCACTGCAACTGTAGAGTAACCTAGGGAACAACATAAAGTTATAATACATGATATGATGGCAATATATTTGACCATAAATGACCCTTGTTTCATCAGTTCTAGGGAAAAAGATCTGGAACTCTACCTAGAATGCTTCCTCAAACTCCTAATCAATGGCAGACAGCTGGATCCAAAGGCAGCGCTACCCGTAACACTATTATCAGTGATCTAAAGAAACCTATACATCATCACTACACTACTAGATCTCAAAACTCACCTATCATGTTGTATCCATGTTCACTTGATCTACTTTATCGGGTCGGAGACATCCATATCCTCAGTTGGTTCACTCTAAGGTAATAAGAGGAAGTCTAGAAAGATGAAAAAAGAATTATGTAAATCGAAAAAATGAGGGTTTGTGCTAGGTATAGTGGGGAGTTCACTGAATACTACCAAACTAACAACAAACATCTGGAACTTAGTCATGCAATGTGCTCAGATGGTCCAAATAACTAGATTTTGAAGGTTAGGTGGCCTTTAAAAACCTTTTTTAGGAGGTCAGAACCAAAAAATTACCTAAATTTATCGTGAAATAATTTTAAAATATCCATAGCATGTTTTGGAAATATAGGAGTGGACGTTATGTTGACCGGATGGGTCATTTTCTCTAGATGATCAAGAATATACTTTAATATTTTAAAAACATTAAAACAATTATATAATGATCAAAACCATATCAAATGAGTTATTAATGAAATTAAATCATATGAAATTAAAATTTATAATATTTTGATGTGTAATAGAAATAGGTACGTCAATATGATGTGTGGTGTTCCCAAAACAACCTAATAAGAAATTTTAAAAGGTTTAACGACCTTTAAAAACATGTTTCAAGGGTCATAACCCATAAAAAAGAAACTGAATTCTATTAAATCATAAAAAATAAACTATAGAGTTAATTTTGAAATGTTGGAAGCGATGGAATGCTAATCTGAGGTGTTGGTTGATCAGGATGATTGGAAATGAACTTTTAGTGTATTAAAACACTAAAATGATATGACAAAAACCATAAAAAACAACATTTATATTATGTGAAATCATATGTTAACCATATTTATATTATTATTATCATATATGAGCAGAATACATGTTAATTAGATATGTGGTCTTCTTAGACGGACCAAATAATCAATTTTTAATGGTTTGACAGCCATTAAAAACATGTTTCATGGGGTCAAAAATAAGATAATGACCTATGATTTTCATAAAATCCTAGGATAACACCGTAATGTGATTTTTGAAATGATGGAGCTGACAGAACATCAATATGAGGTGCAGTTTAATTAGGATGACTAAAAATACACTTTGAGGTTTTAAAAATACAAAAAACTTGTTTGTACCAATCAAAACCAAGTAAAATGACTATCAATTAACTTTAAATCATGTAAAAGATTTCATTGTATATTTTATTGATGTGTATGGGTAGATGGAACATTAATCAGACATGTTGTGTGCTAAGACGGAATTAATAACTAATTTTTAACAATTTGATGACCTTAAAAATGTGCATCATGGGGTTAAAACCAGAAAAATGACATCTTGTTAATGTGAAATCATGTCCCAATAACTATAGAGTTATTTTCAAAAAAAATGAACAGACGAAACATCAATTTGAGGTTTCATTTGGTTAAGTAGACCGAAAGTGCAAATTTAGTTTTTTAAAACACTAAACTATTTGTGTGATAGTCAGAACCATATAAAATAGAATCTTAATGATGTAAAATCCTAGGAAAAAAGTATTTTTATTATTATTAACTTATACAAGACGAAATGCTAATAAAATGTGTGGTATTCTCAGGAAATATGAATATGTAATTTTTCAAGGTTTAACAACCTTTAAAAACTTGTTTCAGGGATTCAAACCAAGTGAAACACCTTCAATTAATATTATATAATAGGAAAAAATCGTAGATTGATTTTTGAAATGTATGAGAAGAAGTCATGTCAATCAAATGTTTTATTTTCCTATGATGATCAAAAACACACTTTTAGTGTTTCAAAAATACGAAAACATGTGTGTAATAGTTAAAACCTCATCAAACAATGCCTAAATGGAATTAAAATCATAGAGAAACATTATTTGTATTATTTTTTATGTATGTAAGAAAAAATCATGTCAATTCGACATACGGTGTGCCTAGAACGAACTTATAAGTGGTTTTTAAAGTCTTTATGAGCTTTAAAAATGTGGTTCATTAGGTCAAAATGATGAAAATGACCTATCATTTTCATGAAATTGTATGTAAACAACCTTACAGTGACTTTGAAATTTTGGAACTCACAGAACATCTATATAATATGTCGTCTAGTAGAGACCCGAAGCTTGATGTACATGGACAATACATTACTTTTGCGGAATACTTAATACATAACCAAAACAGACACACAAGGACCGTAATAGTTTAGTGTCTTTGGAAACTCGGAATAAAATCTTCTAATCGTGGTGAAATATCTTCAACAACTCCCATAAATATCTTCCCCTTTTTGTTTCCTTACCTAAAACCATTCTTTACTTCCTGGGGCAAATAAAACATAAAAAGGGTGAGCTCAAATGCTCAGTAAGGGAAAACATAGATAACATAAAACAATCCATAAACATTTGGAAGCAAAAACTTAAATTTAAACATCAAAATCTTGAGCAAGGACATAAATTGTGGAAGTACGTAAGGTATATATCATAATAGAACATCAACCATGATAAAATGGGAATAAAACATTTAATTGTGGCAACCATTCAGCACATGTCATGATTTCCATAGTAGCCAAGGAATTGCTGCCAAGACCACCTTAGTGGACAAAGTCCCTTTCTGAATCGAGTTCACTCCTCGTTTCAGTCCTGTAACACTAAACCGGATTACTTACCATTCCAGCCATGTCTATCTCATGAGATATAAATCTTTACCCAATGCATTGGAGGGAGATATAGGTCCCACCCATCTCATAATGAAATCATTCTTACTTGTGCCACAAAATAAACTTACACCATTCATAATAACCCAACAAATAAAATGGGTTTCATAAACATCATCCCATCATCACATAATCCATATAAAAGAAATAGATATCATTTCATAATGAGAAAATTGAAACCATGTAAATCATAGAGTCTTTATACTTGAAACAAACACATATGAAATAATTTCATCTTAGATGGAAATGGTTTTGATAAAACACATGAAATGAATTCTTGAGGAAAATATCCTTTCTTCTTCAAAATCAATTTATTTTCACAAAACATCGTGCAATTTAAAAAGAAAAAGATTTTGTTGAAAATAGTCATGAAATATTTTGGTGGAAGCTTCATGAAAATAAGGCTTTATAAACCCATAAAAATCATTTCATGCAGTATACGTTAAAAAAACATTCTTCTCGTACTTTTTTCGGAAAAGTCAAAAAAGTACCTCATAACGTAAACAAAACAAAGATTCCTTACATACCATGTAGTCAAAGTCAAAAATTTGTAAAAAGGACATTAAAAATACATGAATACACTTATAAAACATGTACTTGGATGATATCAATAACCCCAGTAAATACTTACGAATAAGCAATCTCAGATAAAAATGAGATTTGCAAAATTATCCCTTACTTTAGGTCCGATATGATTTGTACGTATCCGAACCTCCTATAATATGATTTAAATAATGTCATTGACTTATTACAGAATCATATTCATTGTTATGATATCATATATGGTTCACTTATGACTTTATATTACCCGTTCTTTTGTAAATTCCATGTTAAAGAGTGTTTTGGGTAAAATCGTTTCATTTGTCGTCCGTGTTTTGACTTGTAATTATTCATATGATTACTTAGATCATGATTACTTAATTACATAATATAAAACATTATTTATATATAATATATATTCAGAATATACATATATATAATAGATCAATAAATGGAAATAAATACACCGTTCATGGAGACGGTAGGTCGTACGTACGCATGAACGTTGTTTTCGTTTCTTCATTGAATTGAATGGAAATAATTTGATGACATACATATATATATAAATAAATCCAGTATCATTATTATGTAATATATTTCATGATTACTTATTTTATATAAATTATAATCATTTATGAATGGTTAATCATTGAGAATGAATCTCATCGCGTCGTGGAGACGGTATTCCGTACGTACACACGAGAAATGATATCGTTCCCATGATCATGGAATTTTATTGGAGTGTATGTATACTGTTACAGAATCAATATCAATTTAAAATAATCATATATAGATACTATTTACACCATTATACCCATCCTTGTAAGGTGGTGGTGGAAAATAGATTACACCACGGCGTGGAGACGGTATTCCGTACATACGCACGCGCGGTGATTTCATTTTCCGTAGGATGGATAGACGGTGAAATAGGGTTTTTTCATACTTATAATAACATATCATTATATGAGTGATACTGATGTTATTACTTAATAATGAAACAACCTAATAAGAATAAGTGGAAGAAGAAATAAAGGTGAAATAATCGGTAATGGACATTACCTCTTCTTTAAAGCGCCTCTTTGGGACCTCCTCTTAGGGCACTAAAATTGGTCTTGGAAGAATACCAGGACCTCTAGGATGTTTCTAGGGAAGTGTAGAAGATAATTTTTCAGGGGTTGGCCGAGCTTTAAGTCTCAAAGTGGTGTGAGGAAGATAGGTAGGAGGTCCCCTTTTATAAGGGAGGAGAGGGGCACCTTTGGAATAACTAATAATATTATTTTATTATAAAGGCATATTAGGTTTTTAATAGCTCCAAATTGATTTATTTAGAAGATAAGGTGGGTATGGGTCTATATCCTCTCATCAAATAGAATTTAGACAAGTTAAGGTTCCTATTTTAACCTTATCATTTAGATTTAACTTTAAGTTAGTTAATTTTACTTTTACTCTGTCATTTTGTGTTCTTACACTATAACATTAATAAACATACTATAACAAGCCAAATGAACCCCAAGTTGTTTATTATTAATATATATAACCTTATCTAAGTCATTTG
This sequence comes from Viscum album, assembly GCA_963277665.1. NCBI lineage: Eukaryota > Viridiplantae > Streptophyta > Magnoliopsida > Santalales > Viscaceae > Viscum > Viscum album. The sequence continues at coordinate 1,745,796,947 of OY728125.1, read as the reverse complement.
TCCGAACCATAGATTTTTAGGAATATAATAACAATTAATAATATAATATTTGTTTTAAAAACTATTTTATGTCAATTTTGATACTATTTGGAAATTGATTTTTGTGAAAATCATAACAGAACGATTAGTTCGAAAAAAGTAAATTAAATAAATAATAACATGTCATATTAACATAGAAAATTAATTTAATTCATAAAAAGTCTCAAATTACATTTATTTGGGTATTGTTAACATCAATTATGTCAATATTTTATTAATAAAATAATTACTGCATCATAATTGGGTCACAAATAAATTAAATCATTTAATGTCTAAAAATTACAAATTAAATATAATTATTTATGAAATCTTTTTATATTTCTAATGATTATTTATAGTCGAATTTATCTTATTTATAACCCTATATTAAAAATGATTTACTTATTAAACATTGATTTTAACTATTTTAACCCTTCTTTAAATAAATTAATAATAAATGTCCTAATCTAATCCAAGTGGGCCTAAATGGTAATATTTTATTCCTAAGGTTGTTTTTAGTAGAATTACACTTATCCAATAGAATTAGGACATGTTTTAGGGTAATAATTATATCATTTTTACCCTTAATTACCCTATTTACTTTTAACTGTGGTAAATAAAAGTAAAAAGTTACTATTCACCAAAAATTATTTTCATCTCATTGAACCACATTTTACTTATTGAAATCAACCATGTCTCTAGGATTTTTGAAATTCCACTCACAGAAGCGGTAAAATTAATTTTTATGAAAAAATTCAGTTTTTAGCTACCACTTAGTGGTTTCACTATTCATCAAGAAATGAAAGTTTCCAGAAAAATACCAAAAAATTAGGCCTAAGCTATATTTGATATTATGAATTCAAAAATGATGTTTATTTTACAAAATTCAAAACATATCAGTTACATTAAATAATTTAATAATTAATTCTCGTTGTCAAAACAAATACCGTGTTTTTAAGAGATAATAACTATCAAAAGATTGACACTTGTTTATGTCTGGTTGAAATGTAAACTTACATCCAATGAAGAAAATTGTGTTAAATTTTAAAAATATATTCTAAATATACTTTAAAACCACTCAAATTAATAATTTATCACTATTAATTATTTTGATTAAAAAGGCTGTTTTTAATTAAAATTTAGTAATTTTCACTATTCATCAGAAAATGAAAGTTATCCGAAAAGTACCAAAATTTCACCCTAAGCTAATTTCGATATTCCGAATCCAAAAATGAAGTCCATTTTAAAAGATAAAATTTATAAAATTTCAAAAAGTGGGTATTACTATTCATAACGGCTAGTTCATAATAATATTATAATAATATCTCATTTTGTGAAACTCGGTACTGCGTACTACACACGCTATCGAGGAAGGTCGCGCTTGTGTGTAATGAATCCATGTTAGGGTTGCATTTTGTGCAAAACTCCTTTGTTGAAATGTAAAACACAAGACATAAATAAAATTAAAAATAATATTTCTCATAAAATCTCGGGGTGTTACATTCTACCCCCCTTAAAATGAATTTCACCCTCAAAATTCATCAGGGTTATAAATGGTTTACTAATAGAATGTTTCATTAATAGAAACACACATCGTAAAAAGGAATACCAAAACCAATCTTTAAAAATTAAAGTATGAAACATAACGGTTACCCAAATTAACTAATCATTGGGTTTCCACATAAAAGAACATAGGTGAAAATATGGATATGGAAAGAAACCATCATGTTCTGATGGAGTGTGGTAGAGAACATGGCTATGAAAAAGCCAACAATCACAAAGATATATATTTGTGATGATATAAGGTATCATCTGATTCATCGGATATAAGGGAACTGGGACAACATTTTTGGTTTTCAAGATCATTTCCCTAATGTTGATGAATTAAAAGAAATACTTACATGATTTTGGTACAATCTCACTATTATACGTGAATTGAACAATTTCTACTTCATACCTTAATGAAATGAAGTTGAATTTGTTATTCGTGATGTGTTAGCAGATTATGTGATAGAATGATGGGTCATTCCATCGGTTTCAAACAAAAGGTTAGCAAAAGTTATAAGTCCATCTTATGGTTAGATTAATCGTATATGGTTTCAAAAATGAACTTATACTTTATATATCATACCGCTTAATAAAATAAAACTAGTTTCTACTAACCAGGGACTTCCTGTAGGCCAGGGGTAGGTGATAAAGGCCAGTCACACTTCGTTTGTGGGTTCGATTCCCACAGCCTTGTCCGACACGATGGGTTGTCACCCGTCCTGCAGGTTGTCCTTTTTCTAAAACTATATTACTATAACATCCCATCAATAATATCGAAAAAACTTCTACCCTTAAACAATACTAACTTATGTCCAACATAATCCATTCCAATCTTTAGGCTTATCCATAATACTGCAGTCCACTCTCATAATATAGTGAAAATGATTACCAGAGATTTAATACCATCGTTGATCCCCATATATCATAAGATTTGTCTTGTTGGTCACATTCCAAACATTCGAAGGCCTTAATCATGTATTCCCTTGAAAAATGAATACCCATTGAACCTTAGTGAAAACATGAATGCAGTTAAAAGTTAACACTTTCCACATACCAAAATCCTCAAAATTCTATATACTCAAACCATGATATCACTTAGTCCTTATATCAATCATGAGCTCATGAATACAATCAAACATCTCATTATCTTCTTATTCCATCATTATGCGCATATCATCTACTTTACAAAAATATCTGAATAACCATCCATGGTTACTGGTACCATTCAACATATACCTTCAAATACTTTTAGGAAAAACAATAGTGTAACAATCCTTAGATGATTCTTTATTCCATAGTACCATTAACTATACAACATAACTCTCGATAAACATACAATCATTCCACTACCTTCTAAAACAACTAACTGAGCTTCAACACTTCTTTCAGATCATATATCATTTGTAGTCTCCTCATCATCATCCACATAAATACTACCCATATGACCATGCTGATTCTCTTCATGAGATTTCCATTAGGGAATTGGTTTTCATAATGCATGTAAATTCCACATTTAAAACATCTAATCATTGTTGATGTCGTAGAAATACCAATATATTTGTCCATGGTGTTAACTGAACCTTTTCCTTTACACTTACTGGCTTTGTGTCCTTCATTTCCACACCCAAAGAATCTTCTAGTTCCTTTGAAACAATCTCCCTGATGCCTCTTCCCACATGATTTACATGAGAGAAATTGAACTTTCTTTTCTCTATGATCATCATGAAACTCCATCTTTCTCTTATTATCTGAGTCAGGACACTTACCAAAGTTTAGATTATTGATCATACTATGAGATTTCTGATTAGGAATAATAATGATGTTTGGACTTCCAGATCCCATTTCATTTGGTTTCTCATGAAGAATATCATTTCATTGTCTGCCATATCCTCCATTATCATGAATCTTTTTGTTTCCTGCCATTTTCTAAAACCCAAAAAGAATAGTGTGAGAGGAAAAAATCATGGTAGGGAAAACAACACAATAAAGGGGGTGTACCTTCAATATCTGACATCTTAGGTTAAATTCTAACATCTTTACCATAGTTCTAGGACTATATCCTATACGTATACTTATCCTTAGGGATATCCCTAGACATACCTTAGAAATATCTCTAGGGATCTCACTAACGTTTTCGCATCCTAGTTTCCAAATGTTGACTAAACCTTTCCTCTGATACCAACTGTAGAGACCCAAAGCTTGATGTACATGGACAATACATTAATTTTTCGGAATACTTAATACATAACCAAAACAGACACACATGGACCGTAATAGTTTAGTGTCTTTGGAAAATCAGAATAGAATCTTCTAATCGGGGTGAAAGATCTTCAACAACTCCCATAACTATCTTCCCCTTTTTGTTTCTTTACCTAAAACCTTTATTTACTACCTGGGGAAAATAAAACATAAAAAGGGTGAGCTCAAATGCTTAGTAAGGGCAAACATAGATAACATAAAACAATCCATAAACATTTGGACGCAAAAACTGAAATTTAAACATCAAAATCTTGAGCAAGGACATAAATCGTGGAAGTACGTAAAGAATATATCATAATTTACCATCAACCATGATAAAATGGGAATAAAACATGTAATTGTGTCAACCATTCAGCACGTGTCATGATTTCCATAGTAGACAAGGCATTACTGCCAAGACAATCTTAGTGGACAAAGTCCCTTTCTGAATCGAGTTCACTCCCCGTTTCAGTCCTGTAACACTAAACCTGATTAAATTACCATTCCAGCCATTTCTATATCATGAGATATAAATATTTACCAAATGCATTTGAGGGAGATATAGGTCCCACCCATCTCATAATTAAATCATTCTTACTTGTGCCACAAAATAAACTTACACTATTCATAATAACCCAACAAATAAAATGTGTTTCATAAACATCATCCCATCATCACATAATCCATATAAAAGAAATGGGTATCATTTCATAATGTGAAAAGTGAAACCATGTAAATCATAGAGACTTTATACTTGAAACATACACATATGAAATAATGACATCTTGATGGAAATGGTTTTGATAAAACACTTGAAATGAATTCTTGAGGAAAATACCCTTTCTTCTTCAAAATCAATTTATTTTCACAAAACATCAAGAAATTTTAAAAGAAAAATATTTTTTTGAAAATATTAATGAAATATTTTGGAGGAAGCTTCATGAAAATAAGTCTTTATAAAACCATAAAAATCTTTTCATGTCGTATATGTTAAAAAAACATTTTTCTCGTACTTTTGTCGGAAAAGTCAAAAAAGTACCTCGTAACGTAAAAAAAATAAAGATTTCTTACATACCATGTAGTAAAAGTCAAAAATGGGTAAAAAGGACTTTAAACATACATGAATACACTTTTATAAAACATGGACTTGGATGATATCAATAACCCTAGTAAATACTTACAAATAAGAAATCTCAGATAAAAATGAGATTTGCAAAATTATCCCTTACCTTAGGTCCGATATGCTTCGTACGTATCCGAACCCCCTGTAATATGACTTAAATAATGTCATTGACTTATTACAGAATCATATTCATTGTTATGATATCATATATGGTTCACTTATGACTTTATATTACCCGTTATTTTGTAAATTCCATGTTAAAGAGCGTTTTGGGTAAAATCGTTTCATTTGTCGTTCGTGTTTTGACTTGTAATTATTAATATGATTAATTAGATCATGATTAAATAATTCCAGAATATAAAACATGATTTATATATAATATATATTCAAAATATACATATATATAATAGATCGATAAATGGAAAGAAATACACCGTTCATGGAGACGGTAGGCCGTACGTACGCATGAACGTTGTTTTCGTTTCCTCATTGAATTGAATGGAATTAATTGGATGAAATACATATATATATACATAAATCCATTATAATTATTATGTCATATATTTCATGATTACTTATTATATATACTTTATAATCATTTATGAATGGTTAATCATTGAGAATGAATCTCATCGCGTCGTGGAGACGGTATTCCGTACGTACGCACGAGCGATGATATCGTTCCCATGATCGTGGTATTTTATTGGAGTGTATGTATACTATTACATAATCAATATCACTTTAAAATAATTATATAAAGTTACTAATTACACCATTATACCCATCCATGTAAGGTGGTGGCGGAAAATAGATTACACCACGGCGTGGAGACGGTATTCCGTACGTACGCACGCGCGGTGATTTCATTTTCCATAGGATGGATAGATGGTGAAATAGGGTTGTCGCATACTTATAATAAAATATCAGTATATGAGTGATACTGATGTTATTAATTCATAATGAAACAACCTAAAAAGAAGAAGTGGAAGAAGAAATAAAGGTGAAAGAATCGGTAACGGACATTACATCTTCTTTGAAGCGCCTCTTTGAGACCTCCTCTTAGGGAACTAAAATTGGTCTTTGAAGAAGACCAGGACCTCTAGGATGTTTCTAGGGAAGTGGAGAAGAGAATATTTCAGGGGTTTTCCGAGCTTGAAGGCTCAAAGTGGTGTGAGGAAGAGAGGGAGGAGGTGCCCTTTTATAAGGGAGGAGAGGGGCACCTTTGGAATAACGAAAAATAATATTTTATTATAATGTCATATTCGGTTTTTAATATCTCCAAATTGATTTATTTCTAAGCTAATGTGGGGATGGGTCGAAATTCTCTCATCCAATAGAATTTAGAAAAGTTTAGGTTCCTATTTTAACCTTATCATTTAGATTTAACTTTAAGTTAGATAATTTTACTTTTACCGTGTCATTTTGTGTTCTTACACTATAAGGTTAATAAACTTACTATAACAAGCCAAACGAACCCCAGTTTGTTTATAATTAATATATATAACCTTACCTAAGTCATTTGGACGAACCTTAGATTTTTAGGAATATAATAACAAGTAATAATATAATATTTGTTTTAAAAACTATTTTATGTCAATTTTGATACTATTTAGTAATTGATTTTTGTGAAAATCATAACAGAACTATTAGTTCTAAAAAAGTGAATTAAATAAATACTAACATGTCATATTAACATAGAAAATTATTGGAATTCATAAAAAGTCATAAATTACATTTATTTGGGTATTTATAACATCAATTATGTCAATATTTCATTAATAAAATATTTACTGCATCATCATTGTGTCATAAATAAATTAAATCATTTAATGTCTAAAAATTAAAAATTAAATATCATTATGTAGTAAATCTTTTTATCTTTATAATTAATATTTATAGTCGAATTTATCTTCTGTATAACCCTATATTAAAAATGATTTACTTATTAAACGTTGATTTAACTATTTTAATCCTTCTTTAAATAAATTAATAATAAATGTCCTAATCTAATCCAAGTGGGCCTAAATGGTCATATTTTATTCCTAAGATTGTCTTTGGTCGAATTACACTTATCCAATAGAATTAGGACATGTGTTAGGGTAATAATAATATCATTTGTACCCTTAATTACCATATTTACTTTTAACCGTGGTAAATAAAAGTAAAAAGTTACTATTCACAAAAAATTATTTTCATCTCATTGAACCACATTTTACCTACTGACATCAACCGTGTCTCTCAGATTTTTGAAATTCCACTCACAGAAGTGGTAAAATTAAGTTTTATGAAAAAATTCAGTTTTTAGCTACCACTTAGTGGTTTCACTATTCATCAAAAAATGAAAGTTTCTAGAAAAATACCAAAAATTAGGCCTAATCTATATTTGATATTATGAATTCAAAAATGATGTTTATTTTACCAAATTCAAAACATATCAGTTAAATTAACTAATTGAAAAATTAATTCCCGTTGTCAAAACAAATAGCGTGTTTTTAAGAGATAATAACTATCAAAAGATTGACACTTGTTTATGTCTGGTTTAAATGTGAAATTATATCCAATTAACAACATTGTATTAAATTGTAATAATATATTATAAAAATACTTTAAAACCACTCAAATTAATAATTTATCATTATTAATTATTTCGATTAAAAAGGTTGTTTTTAATTAAAATTTAGTAATTTTCACTATTCATCAGAAAATGAAAGTTATCCGAAAAGTACCAAAATTTTACCCTAAGCTAATTTTGATATTCCAAATCCAAAAATGAAGTCAATTTTAAAAGATAAAATTTATAAAATTTCAAAAAGTGGGAATTACTATTCATAACGGCTAATTCATAATAATATTATAATAATATCTCGTTTAGTGAAACTCGGTATTGCGTACTACACACGCTATCGAGGAAGGTCGTGATTGCGTGTAATGCATCCATATTAGGGTTGCGTGTTGTGCAAGACTCCTTTGTTGTAACATACAACACAAGACATCAATAAAATTAAAAAGAATATTTCTCATAAAATCTCGGGGTGTTACGCGTCTGATGGAAATGACTTGAAACACACTTTTAGTGTTTTAAAATACACAAAAACATGCATGTAATAATAAAATCTATAGATAAGAACATCAATACGATGTAAAATAAAAGTAAAATTGTATTTGTTTTATTATTGACATTAATGAGTAGATGACAAGTCAATAGGATTTATGGTGTGCTCAGATGGATCAAATAAGTAGTTTTTAAAGGTTTTATGACCTTTAAAACATGTTTTGTGATCTTAAAACTAAGAAAAAGAAGTTATATATGCCATTAAATAATATGAAAACAAATTTAGAGTGATTTTTAAATTTTTTAGGAGACAACTCATCAATTGGATGTTTTATTTTATTGGGCTGATCAGATAAACACTTTTAATCTTTTAAAAACACATAAATGTGTGTGTAATAATCAAAACCATATCAAATGAATTTTTCCAGACATTAAATAATATAAAAACATTATTTTTAATATTTTTTATCTGTAAGAGAAACCAACACATCATGATAATCTGTGGTGTGCTCGAAAAAATACAATAAAAAGTTTTTGAAGGTTTGGATTCTTTTAAAAATGTGCATATATCGGTGAAAACTGGGACAATGAATTTTTATTTCAGTGAAATCATAAGACAACAACCATATAGTGACTTTTTAAATGATGGAATAGACAAAAAATTAATCTTATTTTTTGATTGATATGGATGACCAGAAACACACTTTTAATGTTTTAAAATGGTAAATTGTGTGTCTCACTATCAAAACCATAACAAATTGTCTCTGAATGATCTAAAATCATTGTAAATCTATCTCTGTATTTTTATTGAGGTGTATGAGTAGATAATACATAAATTATTCATGATATATACTCAGATAGACTTAATAATCGCTTTAAAAATAATAAAATAATTTTAAACTAGTATATTTTGAAAATCAAATGACCTTGGAAGCTTTATTTTATGAATTTTTAATTGAAATGTTTTACCGGATTTCAATTATTATATTTTTTAATTTTTTTAGTTACTCGATTGACTTATATTTTTAATTTATTAGATTTTCAATTATATGAGTTGAATGAAGCAGAACATGAAAAATTATTAAACTATTTTTTTTGATTATATGAAATTATATATTATGTAAAATTTGATAAATATATGAATTATGGTTGGTTTTTGTGTTTCTATAATACTGCCATAATTTTTTTTAAATATAAATAGTTTCCTAGAAAAATATATACATCATAACAATGAAACACCTCTTTATATCACATGTCTAAATAAATATTAATATAATTTTTCCATAAAATTTTCACTGATAACATCTTGATTTCTACCGATGGTTTTTCTAACAACCTCAGATGCTGATATTATCTTTGGGATAAAGGAATCCCCCCAACACCCAATTCCAACCAAAGAAGAACCCTAGGAACCATAAAAAGTTGTATTCCATGATAAATAGGCTACATCATTCACTGAAAATATCCCCTTATTCATCGATGAAATGGAAAAAAATTCTAGATATCCACCAAGAATTCATCCCCAAACTCCCAAACTATGGTGGATGGTCGAACCAAAAGGTAGCACTACCCAGATCACTATTATCAATCCCCCAAAAAAACCCAAGCATCAGCGCCGAATAACTAGATAATGAACTCTACCTATCATATTGTATCCCTATTCACCTGATCAGGGAAATTAGTCTAGAGACTTCTATAGCCCTGGTGGGTTCACTGTAAGGTAAGAAGAGGGTGGTGGGAAAGTATAAAAAAGAAACTAGTGTATCATCCTAATCGATGGTTGGTCTTGGAATGGTGTGGGGTTCAGTGATGACAACTGAACCACTGATAGTCATCTAGAACATGATCCTAGGTATGGGCGGGATGAAGGTGATGTTGGTTATTGAGAAGGTGGTGATGGATATGTATGTGAGAAAGATTCCTAATTTTGGGACCGTAAAATGATTGGCCCACTTGTGCTGCAATAATTACTAGATAAAAATAAAGTGCAAAACATGGAAATATAAATGAAGCTAGATGTAACATCGAAAAACCCCCAAAATGAAAGGTGTAAAAATAACGGGAAAATAGGGGGATATCACTATAGGTAAAAGTTGGTACACAATATTTCACTATTACAATGATAAAACCCTCATAAAATTTCTCTTGAATAAGTGGGGAAAACTACCTCACAAATACCACTCAAATGATGGTAATTAGAATTGGTGAAATTAATGAGAAAAACCATTGAGAGAGACCCATTTATAGGCTACCTCTCCCCCTACCTCCTATTCCACCGTGGGTAATTTTGGTGGGGTTTGGCCACACAAAACCTACCACCACCAGCCCCCATTTGAAAATGGAGGGGGGTGGCCACTATCCTAAAAATTTACATCCACCAACACATCTCCCACTTTGATATTTTATTGAGAACCAATCACATATCCAAGAATCCTTTTTATCTTCCAAACATGTTTCTCAAGTCTATGCGAGGCCACTCAAGATTCTGCACCATATGAACTTATCAGAGTTAATCTCCTTCATCATGAAATATGCAAGATTTTCATAAGTTTGAATTTTCTACATGTCCACACTTCCTCCACCATGTCTCAAACAATGTGATTTTATACCCCAATGTTCTTCATCATGGAATGAAAATATGGATTTCTTGCAATGTGAAAGGTGCTCTGACTATCAAAAAATAATGGAATATTCTCCTGTCTATGCCAGAGATCCTCCAAAAATCTTCTCATTCAAATAGACTCTTTTAACCCATGTGTAGTTTTCATTTACTCCACCTTAGTCTTGGATAAAGCCACAACTAACTATAACTTTGAAATCTAGCTCACAACTCCTTCAGCATGAGTAAACACATAACTAGTAGTGGATTTCCACTAGTAAGAATCTCCTGAAAAATATGAATCAACATATCCTCTGATAGTGAAATTTGATCCTCCATAACATAATGCAGTATTTGAGGTATCCTTGATATATCTCAAGATCCTCTTCACTATGATCCAATGCTCGTTTCTTTGATTCTCTATGTAACGACTAACCACTCCCACTACATGAGGAATGACTGGTCTAGTACAAACCATAGCGAACATTAGACTACCCATTATTGATGCATACGGTACTCAAGACATTTCTATCCTCTCTACTTCACTACTAGGACTCATCATTGAGGATATATAAAAATTAACAGGAAGAGGGTTCGAGATTGGATTACACTCTTGCATGTTCAAGTGTTTCAAGACTCTCTGAAAGTAATTATTCTATGACAACCAAATCCTCCTATGATTTAGGTCTCCATAAATTGGTATCCCAGTAAACTTTTTTGTTGATACCAAGTCCTTCATATCAAACTCCTTAGACAACTATGCCTTCGTCCCCTAGATCTGATCATTTTTTGGGCCTGGAACCAACATGTCATCCACATAAAATAGAATAATGATAAAATCATTATCATCTGAACCCCTAAAATATTCACAAGGATCTAAATAATGTTTTTTGTATCCAATGCTCATGTTATAGAAATAAAATCTCTTGAGCCAGCACCTCAATTCCTTTTTAATACCATAGAAATATTTTTTCAATCTGCAAACCAAGTTCTATTTTCCCTCTTCTAAAAAACCTTATGGTTGGATCATGTAGATATCTTCATCAGATCACCATGTAGAAAATAAATCTTCACATCCAGCAACTCTAGATTTTTGGTGTATGTAGCACACATCGCTAGAACTATCCGAGCAGTCTTCAGTCTAACAATAGGAGAAAATATTTCCTTAAAATAAATACCTTCCTTCTGAGAATATCCTTTGACTACCAGTCTTTCATGATATCTTTCCACATGGCATTTTATATCCCGCTTGATCTTAAAGACCCATTTGTTCATGATATCCTTCCTTCCATGAGGTAATGTAACAAGATCCCAAGTCTTGTTCTCATGCAAGGATTCATGTTCCACTAGCATCGCCGCCATCCATGAGGATACATCTAGACTCTAGGTCACCTCCACAAAATAATATGGATCTATATCCTCTGTCGATAAGAAGAACACAATACTTCTCTAATTGATATAGTTTGAGTTCCATACTAGTGCTCCTTTCACCCTAGTTGACCATCATGGTCCAAACTCAACTGGTACTTGATAGTCATCCTCTAGTAATTCCTCGGAGGAAACTGTTTCTTCCTTGGATTTTTCCTCTACTTCGATTGTTGTAACTTCTATATTCTCCACCTCAATGTCTTGATCGGTTGTCATTTTCACATTTTTTTCTTCAAAAATTACATCTATTCATATGATATGTTTTTTGGTAGTGTGTTCCCAAAAATGATACCCCTTCACACCATCAACATACCCCAAGAAGATAAATTTCTTGGATCTTGAATCTAACTTTGATCTTTCCTAGTCATTAAACAATTCATATATAGGACAAACAAAAGTATTTAATTGGGAATAGTCCACAGTTTTACCAGTCCACATCTCCATCGGGGTCTTGATATCAATTTACATTGAAGGAGATTTTTTGATCACATAACTGGATATATTCACTCCTAATGCCAAAAATGATTTGGAAATCCCTGCAGTCTTCAACGACACCCTTGTTTTATCCAACAGGTTTTTTTTCATCTGCTCTACCACTCCATTCTGCTGAGTAGTGTATGCCCCCGGGAAATGTCACTTGATTCTTTTCTATTGACAAAAAGTATCAAACTCCTCAATTTTATATTCTCCACAATTTTCAGTTCTTGGAGTGTTGATCTTCTTTCCAAATTAAACTTCCTTCCATGCTTTGAATGTTTTGATGATTTCAAAAACATTTTCCTTCCGCCTGATTGGGTACACCCAACATCTCCTGGAATAATCATCAATTAATGATACAAATTACCTTAATCCTCCCAGGGATATATCTGGTGCTTTCTGAATATCAGAATGGATTAACTACAATATCTATTAACTTCTTGATTTTGACATCCTGAACATTAACATGTGTTTATTTCCCAAAACACAATGTTCAAAAAATGGTAAGGATACCTTTATAAGACCAAGAATAAACATTTTTCCAAAAGAATATTCAGGCCTCATTCTGACATATGTCGAAGATTTCGATGCTATAACATCGTTAATGCTTCAGTCAAGGTAGTTGATACAACAAATATCTCCAACATCTTGTATGTTTCACCAATAAGAATGTACAGGTTCTTCAAAATATTATATGCCTTCATTACCAAAATTGTGTCCTTCAAAATTCTGATCACTCCATTCTAGGTGTGATTCTTGCATTTGATGTCATAAAATTTTCCCAAAGACAATATGTTCTTCTTCAAGAACTTCATATGATGTACTCCTTGGATGGTCTGTACTATGACATCATGCATCTTCAATTTGATGGTACCAACTCCAATGATCTTCAAGGTGTGATCATTCCCCATATACACAAGTATTTTCAAGATTATTTCATACTGGTCAATCCATTCCCACCAATACATCATGTTCTATGATTCTTCGGAGTTCATAATCCATTCATCGTTGAGATTTCTTCGGCTTCCAGTAGTCATCACCACTTTATTGACTAGTATATCTCCATTTCCGTAAGTACTCACTACATTTACCTAATAGATCTTTTCACTACTCTTCTTATTCCAAAAATATTTCTTTATGTTCCCCTTATTGACACAATTGAAAGATGTGGAATACTTTTTCTTACTCCTTGATTTGGACATGCTATGATTTTGGCTCCCACTGGAACCACACTCCATCATCCTTCCTCTCTATATTGATAGAGCCTCTTCCTAGTGTGAATTTTTCTTTTTGTTCTCTATGTTCTTACACCAACTTTCTTCTTCAAGAACCGTAGCTGCAACATATTTTAAGGCCAGCATATCTTTCAGAATATTGTTGGTGAGTTTGATGATGAGTTGGTTATACGAATATGGAAAACATAGGATCAGTATCTCCACACGTTCAGTGTCCACAGTTATATATCCCAATGCCCTAAACTAACAGAATAGGGTATTGAGGTTGTGATGTGGTCAGTCATCGATGATGACTCCTCCACTCAAATATTGTATAATTTTCTCTTCAAGAAAATTTTTTTGTGTAGTGACTTATCCTCGTATAACTTCATTAGAGTATCTCATATTTCAAATTACGTATTTTTCCCTACAATTCTTAGTACGAACCCATCTAAAAAATCCAAATGTATATAGGAAAAAGAATTACTGTCCATGTAATTCCATTTCTCCTTCATCAGACTCGCTGTATTTTCACCAATTTCCAGTATACAATTATCCTTCTGCATCACTGCATGTATCTTAATTTTCCACAATGAAAAATTATTCCTGTTAAATTTCTCAATCTCAAATTTCACTGCCATATAGACACACCGTCATTCCATCTCAATAAATTATTTTTGATGTAAAAGATCAACCAGAGTTTCAATCATAGATCATACTAAAATTTACGAGAATTATTAATACTGGAAAACTTGAATAGTACCAGGCCAGAACCTACACTCTGATACCACTTTTTTGGACGGTAAATTGATTTTCCCACCAGTTCCATGATAATTTCAATATTAAAATAAAGTTCAAATGTGGAAAAATAAATGGTACCATATGTAACATGAATAAACACCCAAAATGAAAGGGGAAAAAACCATAAAAAATAGAAGGATCACACAAAGGTTAAAAGTGGGTACACAATCTCTCACTATTACAAGGAGAAAACCCTCATTAAATATCTCTTGAATTAGTGGGGAAAACTTCCTCACAAATACCTCTTGAATGATGATAATGAGAATTAGTGAAATTATTGAGAAAAGCTATTGGGAGAGATCCGAATTTATTGGATGCCTCTCTCACTACCTCGTCTTCCATAGTGGGTGAGTTTGGTGGGGTTTGGCCACCCACCACCTACCATAAAAAGCCCCCTATGAAAAAGGAGGGTGTGGCCACTGTCCTATAAATGGAAATCCTCCAACACATAATTCGTTGTCTATGGTGAAGGGGAGAATCAGAATGATGGAGTTCCTTAGGGGTGGGGAACAGGGGGAATTGGTGGGGGATGATGGGATGTGGGTGAAGTTTGTGAAGATAGACGGTTTCTACCCAAGATGGTGAAAATGAAGCGGTGGGAGATATGGAAGGGAACTAGAAGGTGCTCTTATATTCTGGGAGTTTTTTAGGTTTTCTAAAAAATTTATGTAAATAGTTCGAGGTCAAAATAAAATTAAAATTATGTCAGAAAGACAGAATCCAGGATGTTGACTTTTGGTAATGTAAGAAGGCGGAATCAATAATGCAGCGTTTCTGCAAAAAAAACCCTACATGCAGCATCTAGGATTCTACCATTTCACAAAAAATTTACTAATTTTAAAAATGAATGTTTGTATATTTAAATTTTATTTATTTATTTATATTTCTTTTGATATATATATTACCATTAGTATGAAACATGGTTTTTATCGTCACTAAAAAAATCCATTATCAGTGATAAAAAATCACTAATAATCGATACACTATTAAAAGTGGTTCCTTTTATCAGTGTTAAAAAATATTTTTAAATGATAGGTTTTACCTCCCCCTTTTAGCAATGCTATAAACCTACTTCAGGTTCCCATGCAAGAACTTTCCTTTGCTAGTTTTAGATCCCGAGACCTCCCCCTCATACTCAATCGCCTTTTCCACTCCACCATACTGTTTTATTCAGTATTTTATGATATATCAATATATTTATATATTTTGTTACATTTTCTTCTCTATATATTTATACATATTTATTTAAATACATATATAATATATGTTTGGTGTGTGTTTGTGTGTATGATTATACATATGGACATATATGTGTGTGTGTGTGTGTGCATCTATAAATATAATTATACATATTTGTTTTTATTTACATATATTATATATCAATATTTTCATACATATATTAGAATATATAGATAAATATATATGTTATTGAATACACGTGAAAAAATATACTTATATATATACTTGATATATACATTAATTGAATGTGTATATAAATATTCATAAAAATTTTTTAAAATAAAATGGATATTATATTTTATTTAGGTAAGGTTTATATATTAATAAATATATTTTATTTGTAAATATGTTTAATTATTTATTAATTAAATTAAATTTTTATGTGTAAATATATAACAAATATGTGTATATAGTTATATATTTGATTGAAAATAAAAGAAAATTATGAAAATTGATAAAATCTCAGACTCAAAATATCAATATCAATGTAATCCGTAAACATAAATTTAGAACCCATTGAAAAAGGGAAAGAGGACTCACTTAAATGATGATTAAAATCCATCAACTATTAAAAAATTTGTGTACCTTGAATAAAAACCTAATTTATGAGTCTTTTATGCCTTTTGGCTTCAAAAAATGTGACAGAGTGTTCCCTTGTGTTAGTAGGCAAAGAGCTTCTCACAGCCTTCAATTTGATTTGTGGTTGAGCTCAAACAGACACCCGAATCAAAAGTTGTGGTCGTTTGATGTTCAAGTTGAGTTTTAAACTTAGGTTCCATATTTTATTAAGTTTTATATTTTTTCTATATTCAAATTGTTACTAAATGACTATTCCTCGATAATAATTAGAAAATTATAAATTAAAAATATATTTTTAATTATTTGATAATCCATTTTCATAAATGATCATATATATTGATTGTAAATGTCTATTTCACCTTATCTAATACATATTAATATATATATATATATATATATTATTTATATATTAATATATTATTTTAAATGAAATATTTTTTTGAAATATACCCTTTATCAGAACTAGTAAAAAAATGCTGATAAAGGGGGGTATTTATCAGCGCTTAAAAAAAATCACTGATAAAGGGGGTCCCTTTAATAGTGCTAAAAAAAGTTCTCAAAAAGGGGTACCATTATCAGTGCTAAAAAAGAACTGATAAAGTGGTACTTTTAATAATGATTTTTTAGTAGTTTTAAAAGTACCCTTTAGCAGCACTTTTTTTAGTGCTGATAAAGGTACCCTCTTTATCATCACTTTTTTTAGTACTGTTAAAGGGTGGTGTTATGAAAAGCTGTTTTTGTGGTAGTGAACAAAATATTTTATCAAAAAAAAATTCTATTTAATATTCATTATTACATCAATTAAACAAGTATATAATTCTAATAGAAACCCTACTCAGGGCTCCCTTTTATAAGAGGGTCTTCCCTAGATAACATTCTACATTTTCGATATGGGATCCATGTTCTCCCTTTCCTACAGAGAACATTCTACATTTCTGATCTGAGATTTAGGTTCTCTCTTTCCTACACAGGATATATAATATATTATTATTATTAATTTCTAATCATCTAATAATAAATATTAGTTACTAATAAACAATAATTAATAATTAATGTTTTCTAGTAAATATTAATATTTTACAAATTCATATTGATAATATTTTAAACAACATTAATTAATACTATTAATTATTAATTTATCATATAATTAAACAACAAATTATTTTCAAATTAATTAATAATAAATAATATGTTATAATTAATTAGTTAATTTAATAAAAATATATAATAAAAAATAATATTAATAATAAAAAAAACTATTTGTACAATAATTATTATTATTAATTAGTTAGTAAATAATAATTTTAAAATTTTATTTGTAATTAATGTTTGTTATAAATTAATATTTTTTATATATGAAATAATATTATTTAGTAATAAATATTATTTAACAACAATTATTTAACTAAATAGTAATAATTTAATAATAATTAAATAATCATTACAATTTTAATAATTTAATCTTTATTAATAATATTTAGTGACTAAATAATATTTTTAAATATATATTAGTAATTTTATAATAATAATTATTATCAATAATTAATTAGTTATTAATTTTTACTTAATATTATAAGTTAGTAATTACATATTGTTAAATTAATTATTATTTAATAAATAATAATTATGTTACTATTTTTCATAATTAGTCACTAAATAATAATTCAAAATATTTAATAGTAATTTAATTAGTTAGTCATTAATATTTATTAGAAATTAATAAGTATGAGTAATTAGTATTTATTAGAAACAATTAGTCAATTAATTAGTAATGATATAATATTAGTAAATTCAAAACTAATAATTTAATAATTTCATAATTATATTTAATATATAGTAACTATATAATAACAATAAATATTAATAAGTAATTAAATAATAATATTTATTAATATTTATTAATAAATTAGTAATTAAGAATTATTTAATTATTTAATTAATATGCACTATTTTTTATAAGTAATTAAATATTGCCTAATTATTAATTAATTATAACTAATAATTATATTATTATCTATTAGTAATTTTGTAATAAAAAAATTAATATTAATTAATTAATTAATTAATAATTAGTAAACTAGTAATTACTAATATTAATAAGAATTTAAATATTGTTTAATTACTTATAAATTTATAACTATTAATTGTTAATAATTTATCAATATTTATTAGTAATTAATTGGTTATTAATTAATATTGTTTAAAATATTATTAATATGAATTAGTGATTTATTATTATTGAGTAGTAAACATTAATTATTTATTCTTATTTATTAGTAACTAATATTTATTAATAATTTATTAAAAATAATTAATAATAATATATTATTAATTCTATGTAGGAAATGGAGAACCTGAATCCCACATCGGAAAAGCAAAATGATTTTCAAGGTAATCCCTCTTATTAAAAAGAGCCATGGGTGAGAGTTTCTGTAAGAATTAAAAACTTTTTTAATAAACCTTATACTGGATATTAAATAGAAGATAAATTATGCTAAAAAAAATTTATATATATATATAAACAAAACAAAATAAAATAAACATAAATAATTTAAATATATGAAAAATTATATTTAAAATAGTAATTTTGTAGTTGAAAGATTACTTAGGGCATGTCGCCTTTCCACTTAACTCAAACATGGCTGGAACCCTACCATCTGTCTGATATAGTTTTCAATAAAAATTGTCCTAGAGGTATTTACATAGTTTTTTTCAGAAAACATAAACAAAAAAACTATATATGTCGGTGTTGAACAACACCTAGAACATTGTGGCTAGAGAAACATCCTCTAGTCCATCATGGGTATACAAGTGTCAGACTTCTTGGTTAATGTCGAGCTTCACCTTTCCCTAGCTGTTAGTTTTGAAAATAGGGGGCCTACTACAGAGAATGATCTTTCGGTCCCCATATAATTCCTTTTAGATTTTTTTTAATTGGATTTTTTTCATCATTTCTACATCTTTATCTACAAATATGGTTAATTTATTTTTTAATTATCGATCTAGTTGGGTGTTAAACATTATTTCATCATGATTCAATAATGAATGTAATTTTTTTAAAATTTATATAATTTAATAAACTACTCTTGTATATATTTATAAAGGTGGAGAGTTTTTTAAACTTCATCATGTTTATTTTTTTTTAATTTAGCTAATATAATAAACTAGAATTTTGTATAGTAAACAATGTTATTTCCACTGATGTTAAAATTATATTTTTAATGTTGTATATATAAACTGAAATTAAAATTATGACATCTATTATTTAATAAATTATGTATTAATGATAATAAATACTATAATTGGCATAGGCTTATAGATATGGTAATATTTTATTACTGATGTGGTAAATATGATTTCATGTAGGTTATGAGAAAAACTTATGTGAACCATAAATGTTTTTAAAAAAATAGTTTCATTAAATTTCTACATGAAATAATATAATAGATGATGTGGAAAAAAATTTACAATGTCTGTTATTTAAATTTTAATTTATCTTTCCCATCAGACTTCAAAATAACCAAGGTGAAAAAAATATTTTTTAAAAAAATTTAATAAAAATTTAGCACAATAATTGTTTGTAAAAATAGTAAAAAAATGAAATAGAAAGAAAAGCCTAATTTGAATCATTAACAACACAAAGAAATATATTGAATTAAAAATACTATATACAACTTAATGGAATAAAAACGGTCTGATTTTGTCCTGGTGATATTGGTAAAAAATTATTTATGAAGTCAGCTGATAGTTTCATGAATGAATTCAATCCAAATTAGTAATCACTACTGAATAAATCTCTTTATTTATTGATGAAAGATTCACATCAATGGTATAATAAATTTGATTCATTCATGTTAGATAATAAATTTAATATGAGAAAATATAATACATGTATTTCTTAAAAGTATATTAAAAATTCCATGCTTCATCTGCTCTTATATGTTAATGACATGTTGATTATTTATAAATAAATGAAAATATTCTCTATAGTTAAATAATAATAGTAGTATTTTTCTAAAATAAAGGATCATGGTATTTCTAAACAGATTATGGGAATGGAGACATGAAGGACTCCAATTAAAAGCTTATATTCTGTATAAGACACGACAAGTGTGGATATAACCCATTAAAGGGTGAGTTTAAAAATACTCATAGGAATGAGGCTTGGTTTGAAATACAGAATGTGCTAGAAGTATGGGGTGTCATGGGACTTTCTTATGTGGATATGAAAATGATTTTATAATCATTGAGTTATCATAAGTCATGAAGTAGTCATGATACAATCTTGAGTTTATGGAAGAGAGGAGAGTACGATGTGAAGTATTCTAGCTGCTACTCATTTTTGTGAATATCACCAGATGAAAAAGGATGTAGATCATCGGTATGAGAATCATCGGTGTGAAAATATCAGAAGGCTGGAATTTTGATATTGTTGAAGTAAAGAAGTCATTATCAACAATGATCCATCACAATGTATTTTGAAACTGATTCATTTTATATTATTGGTATCCTTTATGTATCATATGCATAGTTTTATGAAAGGAAAATTGTTTCATAATGTTTGAAATTTCGGAATGATAATCCATCAGGGTAAAGAAGATATTGATCCATCAGACGCATGTTCACACTGATAAAGACATTGGATGTGGGATCACCAGTTAGAGGAATTGAAGAAATGGGTAAATACATTGAAGAATTTACAGATATGTGCTTGTTGAAAAAGTATTTTAGAATGAGGTTTTGAACACAATAGATTGTTTTAAATGTTTTAAATAGTTTTTCCAGTTGATATAGAGAGTATATATGAGAATAATTTCATCGTTTACTAAAGATAATCATAATGATCAGTCTTTTATTTTTCATATGTTTTTATCATAATAAAAAATTATAATGAAGAATCAGATTGAATAATTGGACTAAATAAATGTTTTTAAACTTGAAGAAGCCTAATTTTTTGAGAATATTCTAGATGATTTGAGAATCTCCCATAAGTATTGAGTATAGTTGAAGTATTCAAATATGTATAATTAGATGAATGATAAATTTATTAATTGTAAATTTCATTGGGTGGAAAAAGTAATTTTTTTCCTAGGTTTTCCATTCTTGGGTTCCTATATAAGAAGGGATAATACATTTTTACTTTTTGAGTAGAACTATTAACATGTGTCGAAGCTCTAAAAATTGTGGGATAGGTATTGAGTTTCCAACCAGATATATTTTTAGAGGTTAAATATGAGGAATATACCTTAGAGAAATTCCACCAGTGTGAGTCCATTGGAGAAAGCCCATCATAATGATACCATCATAGTAAGTTCCCTCAGAAGAATTCCATCAATGTGAGATCCATCCGAGTGATCCCAATTGGACCGAGCACCATCGAAAGGAGGAATTTAGATATTCCAATTGAGATTATACTCTATATTTAAAAGAATACCATAAGGATAATCAGATCGAGGATAATTAAATAGAGCCCATAGGATAGAGGATACCAAACTAAGGTTGATTTGAATGACTTTTATTAAGGAAGTCATACATATAGTGTTTTTGGAGAATATTTCAAGACCAACAATTTCCATAGAAAATTTTTAATGTTCGTGAAGATTCTACATGGGTAATGTTTGATTCATCTTACTAGTGAAATAAGTGAAGATCACTCTAAATTGGATCAGAAAAGTAGAAGGAAAGTAAAGCTAGTAACTGTTGATGCTTACTAGTTACTGAAAAGATATGTTTTTTTCTGGGATGTATAACCAGTTCTGGGGAAAATAATACGAGAAGCATGGTTGGTTGTATAATCAACTATAATAAGAAAGTTTCTATTGGGAATGTATATGTGTTCACTTACTTTTCCATTGTATTATGAATGGAAGATGGTGAAATAATCCATGTGTGTGGGACTATCCAAAATGGAGTGAAGTAGTTCTTTATAATGAACCTAGTAAATATCATGTTCTACCTTCTCTTTATATTTGTTTCATATCAAAGTTATACTTGAGAAGTTATATTTGAGTGCATCTTAACATTAAAACTGTTCAAAGGTTAATAAAGTTTACTAATGATTTTTAGAAACATTATTATAAAATAAAAAAGAACCAATGATTCACCACCCTCTCTCAATGGTCTCAATCCTATTTGAAAACAAAAATTTATATCATATTTGGTTCCCTCTGAATGATCCATATCCGAGAATATATAATTTCAATTCACTGAACAATTGGGATGTTCCTTTATTAATGGAATAAATTATCATAGTTGTAAGTATACGATGTTAACCCGTATTTTTTAACTTTCATTTGATGTTATAGAGGAAATAATAGTGGTATTTACTCCCATCAATGAAGCTTATATAATAGTTAATGATAATAGAAGTATTAAATCTGATGGAATAATTGAAAACTGATTTTTGATGGCTCACACTAATAATTTTTATGCAATGATTATGGGGTTTCCAATAGCTAAGAAAATGTTGGCTCATTTTATAAGAATATATGAAGGGAAAGATAAGGTTAATGAAGAAAACATACAAATATGGAGAAGTTGATTTGGGGATTTGAAAATGGATTATGATGAAGGTATTGATAGTTACTTTATAAGTGTAAATGATATTTTGAGTAATGTCAAATGTTTCAGGGAGAAGAAAGAATAGTCTAAAATTTCTAAAAACGTAATGAAAAAATTTCTAAACATATTTAATGCCAATGTTTCAGCATTAAAATATCATGAATATTTATCTTTGGATTAACTTTAGAATATTTTGGTGGCATATGAGATGAGAAAAGACCATTATTTTAAGAAAAAAGGTGATAGAGAAATTTATTTCAAAACATTTTTAAATGGGAAAAACATATATAAAGAAGCTGGAGAAGAATCAAGAGACTCAAAGTTAGAGGAAAACACTGAATATTTCAATGCAATTATTCCACCCTCTAAGAAAGAAAATTAGCGCAAATGAAAAAGTAAAAATCTAAAACGAAGGAATTGAGAAGTGAAAGAAACTTTTTCTCAAAATTGTCAAAGGAAAAAAAGTTGAATAGTATGTTTCCAAATAAAATTATAGAAATATCAAAAAAATGTAATAATCATAAGTAAATATTTCTTTTTGATAATGACAAGAAAAGATATGTGAGTATAAGAAAGAAGGATGATCTCTCATCCAATGATGAATGTGATCATTAAATCAACATTATTTCTCAAGTTATAAATGGAAATAATTATTTAGATAGTAATGATGGTAAAGAGATTAAATAAATTGAATGGATTCATAAAAAAAATTGGAAAAGGAAATTGAACATTATACTCAACTCAAAAAATAAATAAGTTTTAGAAAAATCGTAAAGATATATCTTTTGAGAATGATGATCAGATGAAGAAAGAGGATAAAAATATCAATTTTATTAGATCTCATAATATGAATATTGGTGATCTTAAAAGAAAAATTAAAAGGTATAAAGAAAGATCATCTATAAATGAGGACCTCAAAATTAAATAATCTACACCTAATGATGAAAATAAGAAGAATGAGTCCAAGATAGATTAATTCAAAAATATGATAGATGTTATGAAATTTTGTCTAGATGAGTAAGAAGCATATTAGTTTGAAACACAATCAATGCTTCTTACAACACAAAGTGATATAAGAAATATGAGGGAAAACTCACCATGGTATTTCATGTTAAAGGTGAAATTTGTAAAGAAGGTAAAAATAATGTTTTACAAAATAAGGTTTTTGATAAAACATCTTTCACCATGAAAGATGGGAATTACTCAAGAACTTATCATCCTGATCAATGTGTTCCATGATTTGTGAAGAAAAAAATTCAACAATGTTCTGAAAAAGTTCACTATATTTCTGAAAAATCAAGATTCAAAGGTCACTATTAGTGTTGTGGAGTCTTTAGACATAGAGAATATTCACACTTTTAAAGAATATCTCAGCCAAGAAATAGGTATGAATAACGGAGGGGCTATGATAATAAAATATGATTAGATGTTCGTAAATATTATGTGGAATTGAAAAAAGGAAACCCAAAAGCCAATTGGTTATGTTTACAAATTTGAGAAAAGAAAATGGGATAAGTATGAAAAGAAAGAATCATTAGGTATCTATCAAGAACATGTTTCCATGGAAAGAAAGTTAGAAAAGGAACAAGTATCAGTTGATGAAAATGGGAAGAAGATGGTTTATGAAGTTGAAACAAATTTAATAAAAAGTTTTCAACAAATGGTGATTTGAAAATTCAAAAACATAATTATAATATGTTAACATGAAGGAAATATTACTAATAATTGTATGACTATATTACCATCCCAATAGGAATACATGATAGAGTTATTAAAAACTCACTATAAAAACAAGTCACTAAAGATTAAAAGAAGTTAAAATTCTTATCATAAGAATCATTAGATGAAAACAATCTTTTTAGAGAATATGAGAAGCATTAATAAAAGGAAGAAAATAAATCTAATGAAAAATATAAGAAGATGAAAAAAATATTAACACTAAGAGAGGACACTTAGTCTAAAATATTATTTTAAGAAACCAATGAGGTTGCTCCTTATTCCCAAAACATTTGTGTATTTTTATTAACCTATAGAGAATTTAAGGAGTTTAAATAATGAATATGATGTTGATTCTCTTAATATTATTGTAAAAGAATGTATTGTGGTCACAAAATATGAGTTTTTTCAATGTTTGTTTATACACATGAACTTTATGATATGTTATTTGAGATGGGTGAAGGTTATTCTTATCTTAACAAATATTATAAAGAATTTCCATAGAAATGAGAATATTGAAATAATAATGTTAATGTATTACATGAAATTTGTGTAATGGACAACAATGTTAACCTTGATTATACACACTAGTTTTCTACACCAAGTTCACTCTTGTAGACTTATAGTTTTTTATTTAAATTCTCTTTATTAAGATACTCATGTGATGCTTCTGTTTAACTAAAAAAATAAATGATTATGAGATAAAGAGTTTCGATCTTTAGAAAAGAAAAAAAATAATAAAGGGGAAAACTTGTCCTAATGGCCCATTTTAATTTTATTACCAATAAGTAAGTGTGATAATAAAAATTGAGAGGGATAAAAAATAGGGGGAGTAATAAATAAATGGATAGAAGCAAAAGTGAAAAATTATAACTACAAGTGGTATTGTTCTGTAGTGGGTATTGACCAATAACACAAATGGAGAGATTTTTAGGATCAAGTTGAGTTTTGGTTGTATTTTTGTTAATATATGATATATGGTTGAATTTATGAAAAGGTGGAGTTTTGGTTTCTAGACACAACACATTAGACTAAAAAGGAAGATGCCCTAAACATAGAAAATTGGATGCACAACAAAAAAAGGAAACACAAAACTTCAGACCTAAACCATCGAAATGAAGCATAGGACACAAACCAGCCACAAGAGAATCGTACCTAGACCATCAGCATCAGTCAATAGATCACATAAATAAAAATGAGGCTTGGATGGAAATAAAAATGGTGCTGGATGGATGGGATGTCATGGAACCTTCCTATGTGAATCTGACAATGCTTTTCTAGTCATTGAGTTCTCATAAATCATGAATAATCGCTAATTAAAAAAAGGACTTCAAAACCACTATAAATGAAATTTATTAGTGCTAGATAAGTGATAAAAACTGAAGAGATATTAAAATAAATAGACTTTTATTAGTTCTAAAAAAGCGCTAATAAATGGGTCCCTTTCAACAAAAAAATCACAGATAAAGGGTTACTTTGTCAATGCTTTTAAAAGTGATGATAAAGGACAACATTTATCAGTGGGGACCATTTTCAGTACTTATTTAATAGATGATAATTGGTTCCACTATCATTTCTTTTAAAATCGTTGATAAAAGGCCGTATTGTAGTGTGTTGCAACAACACACTACAACACTAGTGCAATGTGCAACAACAGCATGCTACAGCAACAGAAACACACCAGATATCAAAAAAAATTATGTAGTAATAAAGTATTTAAATGAAATGAAATTTTAAACACAAATAAAATAAAATAACACCATATTGTTGACATTTAAAACATTGGTTCATACAATTACATAACTACAAATTATTATATACAATAAAAAAAAATATTCCATTATCTTTTGATCCTGACCCTAACTCATGCTATTTTGGAATAAACCAACCCTCCATTAATAGAAGAACACAACTGTATATGAATGAAATTCTTATGTTAGTAATAATATAAACAAATAAATAAACATAAAGTGTTAATTTTAAGAATATTGATTTCGATTTTAAATTAAAAGACACACATAGAGTCATACAGATCACACCATGAATCTAATTTATGTGGGGATAATTCTAACACATCTCAAATGAATTTGGGATCATTTTTATATAATATCAAAATAATATGAATTAATTTTCTCTATTTTGAGTATGACATTTTTCTTTTTTACTAAAATGACATTTTAAAATGGAAACACACTCTATGACTCATATTGGTCACATCATGTCTTAGTTTTATGTGAGATCAATTATTACACATCACAAATGAATTATGAATATATGTACTAAATTATCAAGAAAATCTGAGTGTTTTTTCATGGTTTTTATTGAGTGATAGTTTTGAACTAAAAATTTGATTTTAGACTAATAATGGACACATTGAGTCATACTAGGCATATTTTTTATTGGATTGAGGTACAGTTGATTCCTACACATCCAAAATTATATGTGGATCATTTTCTTAAAGTATCAAAATAATATGAATTAGTTTTCTCTATTTTGAGTAGTCCAGTTTTCCTTTTTACTAAAATTAATGATAATTTTAAATAAATAGATGCATATAGAGACATACTGGTCACACTATGCGTCAGATTAAGTCACATATTATTTCAACATGTCTCAAATGACTTATTGATCAATATCCTAATGTATCAAAATGTGTTTCCTAGGTTATCAGTATGTTAGTTTTCCTTTTTTACTAAAATTCCATTTTAAATTGGAAACATGAATTTTGAATTATACAGACCACATCATGTATCATTTTAATTTGAGATAGATTAATGCATGTCTAAAATGCCAAGTGAATTGTTTTCCCAAAATTATTAAGATAGTACAATCATGTTTTCTCAGTTATTAGTGGGTGATGATTTTTGAACTAAAATATTAATTTTAAACTGATAATGAACACTTTGATTCATATTGGGCACATCGTGTATAGGATTGTGGTTTGGATGATTCTGAAAATTCTAAAATAACTTATAGACCATTGTCTTAAATTATCAAAAAAATAAAAATGTGTTTTATCAGTTTTGTGTAGGTTGGTTGTCCTTTTTACTAATATTGATATCAATTTTAAATAAAGACACACTTAGAGTCATACCAATCACACCATGTGTCGGATTATGGTGAGGCTAATTCATACATATCCCAAATGAAATATGGATCATTTTCCTATTGTATCAAAACAATATGACTGTTTTTTCTAGTTTTTAGTACATCCCTGGTTTTTTATAATAAAATTTCATTTTAAAAAAAAGCACACACATTGAATAACACTGATTATGTTGTGTATAGGTCCACTGTGAGACTTATTCTTACATGTTATAAGTGATTTATGAATTTATGTCCTAAATTATCAAAAATAATATGAGAACATTTTCTCAATTTTTAGTGAGTGACAATTTTTGAACTAAAATGTTGATTTTGAACTAACAATGGAAACATTTCATCAAATCAGGCACAAAATGTATCATATTGAGGTGAGGATTATTCTTAAATGAAACAAATGACATATTTATTGTTTTAATGAAGTATCTAAATAATCTAAATGTGTTTTCTCAGTATTGAGTTGGTCATTTTTCCTTTTTTACTAAAATTGATGTTGATTTTAAATAAAAAGATGTACTTGGAGTCATATCATTCACATCATGTGTAGGATTTAGGTTATGATTATTAATACACATATAAAATGACTTATGGAACATTTTTATAAAGTATCAAAACAACTAAAAGTTTTTTCTTCAGTTTTTAATAGGTTAGTTGTCTTTTTTACTAAAATTAATTTCAATTTTAAATAAAGATGCACTTGCAGTTATACCAATCACAGCATGTGTTATATTAAGATTAAAATAATTCATACACATCCCAAATGACTTATGTATCGTTTTAATAAAATTTAAAAATAATTTGAATGTATTTTCTTTGTTTTGAGAATGCCACTTTTATTTGTTACTAAAATGTCAGTTAAGAGTTTAAACATGAACTTTGACTCATACCGATCGGATCATGTATAATTTTGATGTGAGATGGATTTCTATACATCAAAAATGATTTCTGAATACATGTACTAAATTATCAAGAAAATTCATTAAAATTTTCTTGGTTTTATTCAATAACACATTTTTATGTAATATATCAATTTTAAACTGATAACGGGCACTTTGAGTCATACCGGGCACATAATGTATTAGAAAGAGGTGTGGCCAATTCCTACACATAAAAAATTAAATTTGGATAATTATCATAAACTATCAAAAAAATATGAATATTATTTTCTTGTTTTTTATTTTTTCATTTTTTCACTAGAATTAAATTCAAATATAAATAAAAAGATTTATTTTGAGTCATATCAGTCATAATGTGTTTCGTATTGTGGTTTGGATGATTCCTAGATGTCCCAAAGTCTTAAAAATACCATATGTCAACCTTACCATGACATACATTGAATTTATTTGTTGAACTGCCAACATTTCATATCTATTCAATGTTCTTATCCAGAAAATATTTCTCCTTATTAAAAGCTAAAAGAGTATAGGAAGCTCAGGTTCCCATTATATCATGGGATGTCACCACAATTGGAAAATGATCTTCCTATACTCTAATGGATTTAAATGCGAAAGGTTTTTTAGGTAAGAATATAGAATTTGTATGCAGTGTCAGTATTTCAAAAAAGAAAGAAAATGGAAAGCATGGTAACATTAGAAGAAATGAATATTTTATCTATATTCTGGATTGTTGTAGATAGTTGAAAGAAAAATAAGTCTTCCCAAACAATCTATGAGAAAAAACTAAATAATTATTAGATAATAATGATAAGAAAAGTAACTAAAAATTTTAAGATAAAATGATGAAAAAATTAATTAAATAAGTAGTAGGAATTAAATTTTTAATGACGGTTGTATGCATTATTGATGCATTTATTTATTGTCATTGTCTTAGTAGTTGGATCAAACTAAAAACTCTAATGATCATAATCATATTCAAAGAAACCACCCCAACTCAAAAAAAAAGTATCCACCTATATAAGAAAAAAATTATTATATGAATGAAAATAAAAAAGAAATAAATTAAACATAAATAGAAAATAATAAATGAATTATATGGAAAATGATTTTACTGTGGAGACATAATAATTACTAAAATGATTGATAAGTAGATGGAACTTGAGGGAAAGTGATAAATTCCAACAAAAAATGGGTAGAAAGGTTTTGAGGGAGAATAAGACTATTGATTTTTTGGTGGAGAAAGGAATAAAATATAGACAGACCACCCCAACTGGAAAAAAATAATTAACCTATATATGAAATCAATTATTATATAAGTAATACTAAAAAGAAATAAATTATACATAAATATAAAATAATATATTAAATCTATGTAGAATTATTTTACTATGAAAAAATAAATATTACCTCTATGATTTAGAATAGGCATCATCATTTCTCTTCCTACAAAGGAAGTGTAGGTAAATTGAAGGAAAATGATAACTTCCAACACTATAGGGGTGAAAATATTTTTTTGGAGAAGAATTTTGTGGATTTTTTTTGGAGAAATAAAAGAAATATATATATAAATATTCTAAAAAAGTCTGTAAGAAATAATGAAAAATAAATAATTATATAATTTTTTAATAAAATAGAGAAAGTATATCGTAACAATACCATTACATATTCACAAAGGGTTTCCTTAATCATAGTTTGTTCTTCCTAGTGATTGGTAACATCATCGTGTGAAAAAGACATTGTTTGAATGAGTTTTCAAATATTTAATTAGTAATTTTATAGTAGAATGAAATAGAAATATACACACCTCAAATATTGCATCAAAACACGAAATTCGTGTGATTTTATTCCTTGTAACATCAAATTAGTAATTTAAATTACATTCTTGATATTTGACGAATACCCCTCTAGATCTATTACACTATTAAGTAAAATTGAAAATTAAAAATTTTCCTATCTAGATAGAGTGTATGTTGTTGGAGAAAGAAACTTAAACCCTTTACCCTTCACAGGTTCTAACTCTGTTGAGTCAATAAGATATAATTAAGACTTTTCCATTCCTCCATGTTTTAAAAATCACAAACACCCAATATTAAGGAACATTTTATTTTCCCTAAAAATTATCTTAATAAGGAAAATTTTCCTTCCCCGAGGAAATTCTATCCTTACATATGTTTTCATTTTTCATTTTATAGTTTCTCTAAATATAACTCTTTATAAGTGTAAAATTGGGATTCACATCTAAAAACCTCAGAATCTCATAAATACTTAGTTATAGAGTATTCTATTTTCAGACTCTGAATTCTCAAAAAATCAGACTCCAAATTCTGTGAAATGAAGACCCTGAATTATCTGAATTCAGTATTTGAATTCTATAAAATTCAGACTCCAAATTCTATGAAATTCAGACTCCAGATTACTTGAAATTAATACTCTGAATTCTCTGAAATTCATACTCTAAATACTCTGAAATTCAGACTCCGAATGCCTTAGAATTTAGACTCTGAATTCCTCATAATTCAGACTATGAATTCTATACATTTCCGGTTCTGAATTCTTTGTAAAACCAAATCTAAATATCCATGATTTATAGTATCCAAGTGTTTATTTTTCTAGACTCTGAACTTTATTTTCCCTTAGACTCTTAAAATTATATTTGGTTATGCATTCATATTTTTCTTACGCTTCTTATAGTTATGAAATGATGTCATACAATCTTTTTCTAACTAACCTTTGTTTGAATGACATGTTTATAGGTCCCTCTAAGATTCAAGGAAAATATGATTGTTGGAGGAGGGACCCAACCGTTGGATAAGTGCCAATAAATAGGATCTCATTTGAATGATCTCATAACAACTGAGAACGTGTTGATCACTCTAGATATTTCATGTTGCTGAAGTGATTTCTTGAGAGAGACACTCTCATGCCTTTTGTGTATAGAACATCTTGTTTATCTTGATTTGTGCGACTCTGATTGTTTCTATGTACAATTGACGGCTTCCGAGGATAGGTATACACTGGTGTCGACTACCTTAATATTCGAGGACTTCCTTGGATAGGAAAACAGAGTTTCCAACTACCTTAAAGTTCAAGGACTTCCTTGGTTAGGAAGATTGAGGTTCTAACTATCTTGAAGTTTGAGGGCTTTTAGGGATAGAAAGACAGATTCTGATATTCCTATTGAGGGCTTACCCTGGTGTGGATAAGACATAATTTCTTGAAAATATAAATTTAGGGACCTTTATCCAAGGTTGTTGGATATCCTAATCTTTTAGTTAAAATATTTCATACTTGTTTCATGATTTGTTTTAAGCTTATTTTCACTTCATTTTGTTAAAAAGAGATAGTATAACTTTATTATACTTTCATGTTCTCTTATGTACTCTGATTAATAAGATTCTATATGCTTTAAGGTAGAATATTTTCCTTGTAAACTTTTATTAAGTTTCATCTCCGAAAAAATATTTCTGAAACCTAAAAAGTTTCTAAAACTAAGAGTTCTTATGAATTTACATTGTTTAACCTTGTTAAATATAGTTTTCCTTAAGATTAAAAATGAATGTTTTTAAACTTATAATTCACCCCCACCCCCCCCCCCCACCACCCCACTTGTAATTGAGCATATACATTCAAATTTCGATCCAACAAACTCTTCCTTTATACCCATGTCAATTATGTCCAACCAAGCCTTGATGCCATCATTCATTTGTCTAGGAACTTTTAGTAATTTTCCAATAATAGTAAAAAATACATTTTTTCTTATATGCATGAAATCAAGAAAATGTATGACATAAAAAATCCAATATGGTAGTTTTTATCCTCTGAATTCATTCAATGGTTAAATTTATAGACAACTGTTATCCTCAATAAATCACGACCTGAACATTTATCATTTCATTTTTTTCTATTTTACACACTTCCTATATCTCTTGTGGACATTCACCTATGTTTCATGGAATACTCTATGCAGTAGTCATTAATGGGATGACTAATGCTCAGAGTATTAAAAGAAAAATAAAATAGATAAGGGATGATTCTCAAGAAGAAAATTCAATAATAACTCTTTGGCAGATGAATTTTATGAGAATGATAGTTGTACTACAATAAATACAAGAATTAATGCAATCAATGAATAAAATTTCATTGGTGATCAGACATTTTGGTGAAAACTCAACCAAGAAATATTATAAAAAATCCTCATTTTTAACCCAAGTAGAACCTCAATCATTTAGAGGATGAAAAGGATGATAATTGGATCAAATATATACATGAGGAGCGTGATCTTCATATGTAAAATGTTACATGGGAAATTCTTCTAAGGTTATAAGACATAAATGTTATTATAACCAAGTCGGTGTTTGGTAATAAATGCATTGACTATGGAAAATTGGTTCAAAATAAATGATGTATAGTGTGAAAGGGGAATTCCAAAATAAAATGAATTTATATTTATGATAAATTTACACACATATCCTGGTTGGAAACTATTTGAATTATCTTGGATATTTTAGTGAAAATGTAGTTAAAATTTTACTATATGGATGTCAAATTTATGTTCCTCAGTGGAGTTCTTAAGGGAGAGTATACATTTTGAAATAGGATTGGTTTATTAGGGATGGAAATAAGATAAAGGTGTTACAGTAAAAGAATTTTTTTTATGAAATAATGAAATAACTGATGACTTGGTATTTAAGGTTGGATCAATACCTAATAAATCATTGGTTTTAGTGAGGTAGAGTTGATCACAACATCTACATCAAGAAAAAGAATGATCATACGATGTTGGTACTCATATATGTCAAGGACATAATATTTGAGAATTGGAAAAAGAATAATGAAATTTTTTGTGAATTATATGAGGTACGATATCGATATGTTTATGATTGGTGAGTTAAACATTTTATTTGGTCTATAGGTGAATCAAGGAAATCATAGTACATTAATTTCTCAATAAAAATATGAAAAGAGGTTCCTAAGTGATTTTTAGTGGAATATTCCAAACCAATGACAAAACCAACCTCTATATAGATGAATTTTTTAAAACTTTATGATTGCAAAGAGGTGGATTTCATGGAAAAGTACTTTATTGGGTAGATATCATGAAAAGAGGTAGATATCATGGAAACTTTTACTACACCAGCCTCTATTGGGTTACTGCGCATGAGTGTACCTTGCCGTCTTCTTCTAAGGAGCTTAATTTCGAGAATATTAGACTCAGGGAAAAGTACACTATTCTTTTCAATCAGAAGAATTCATAGTCAAAATGGGAATTTGATAATGTCATCTCTGATGATGGATATGGTCCTAGTTTTACTCATTTGTAGTTCTCTTTTTGGATTAGGGATTACCCTTTGTTTGAATCCATCATTTCTCCTTTCCATGTTCCATCCATTTACTCTTAGATAAATTTTGGTAGGAGAAAGTTCTCCTGGACCCTAGACCATTATGGTATATCATAGAATATAGGTATTTCTAGCCCATTATACCTCACAACAACATGAACCAACATTAGGTTTGATATATTTCAACTTACACAGTACCAATGTTCTCCCGAGGATATCCACATGTTATCGGGGATTATGATACTTCAATATATCTAAAAAATCGTGAATTTTTTAGTTGTTTTATTATAGTATAGTGCAAGTGGATTTGTTGAGATACATGGGTGTGGGATGGGAGGGTTTAGTTGATAACTGAGGTAAATTAGAGATATCAAGAAAAACATATTTCATTCGAGCTTTGGTTTTGTTCGACACTTGAATCGTTCGAGCCTTGGATTCGATCCTTGTAAAGTTAGATCCCTGATTCTAGCCTAGATTCGAGTTTAGATTCAATAACGAGGAGTGTTGGTAGCAGGTGCATTCCTCGTAGAGCTTCAGATATCGCAAATTGGTTCGCGATGGTTAGGGATCTTAAAATAGATTGGGGCACTTTTGTTAGTGCATCCAAAAAAAGTACTAATAAAGATACAATTTATCAGTGTTAAGTTAATAAGCATTGATGAAAATAATCTTTATTAGCACCTTTTTAGCACTGATAAATCTCAATCATTATCAGTGCTTTTTAGCGCTGATAATGATTCCTTTTATCAGCGATTATTATGG
Organism: Viscum album; assembly: GCA_963277665.1. NCBI lineage: Eukaryota > Viridiplantae > Streptophyta > Magnoliopsida > Santalales > Viscaceae > Viscum > Viscum album. The sequence continues at coordinate 1,745,762,255 of OY728125.1, read as the reverse complement.
AAGTTCTAATAAAGGATTTATAATTCTAATTATAAATGATTTTTTTGTAAATATATTTATATAATTATATATTAATTTATTTAATATTTATATATAAATATTTTAAATATATTCATTAATTAAACATATTTATTATAATTTTATAATTAATAAAATATGTAATTTTATTTATAATTATATAAATACTTTTAAAAAAATAATATTTATATCATTATATATATTGATATTAATAAATATATATATTTAATAAATATATATTAATATAATTATAGTAAATATATTCAATATTTAAATAAATTTAATATAATTTTATATTTATTTAAATTTAAATATTTATTTATTTATAATTATATAAACAATTCTTAAAAAAATAATATTTATTTATATATAAATATAATTGTATAAATATAGTATATATAAATTTATAAATATTTTTATTTATAAATATTTTTTTATAAATATTTTTTTACATTATTAATGAACATTTAATATTAAGTACATTCATGTAAAAAATGAGTGAAATTGAGAAATTAAAAATGAGTATAATTTAAAAATATTGAAAAAATGGATTTGTTTTAATAATTAAATATATTTTTTTAATATAGATATATATTGAAACAAATATGAACTCATATTGAAAATATTAAAACATAGTAAATAAATAAAAATAAAATAAATAATAAAAATTGATTAAATTCCCAAAAAAATAAAAACAATAAAAAAATATCATAAATGAATAAATAATACATATTTTTAATAATATTAACAATAAAAAAATTACCAATTAAAAATATAATATGTTAAATGTGTCATGATATAATTAAATTCTAAAATTAATACTGAAATTTGAATAAATTACATAAATATTTGGTGTATATGCTTATATATAAGATTTATTTATTTGTTTGAGTATTTTTGTTTCTGTGTTGTATATAAAAATGCATTAATTATGTATATGTATGTGAAATCAATATAAGTCACATTTGATTTATGTTAAATTGAAAAATCAAACGACAGTTAATTATAATCATTTCTCGATGTAATTAATTAGTATTTTTAATTAATATTAATTTTTAATTATAATTCCTTATTCACTATATATATTAACTATTTAATGTTATAAATAAATATTTTGTATTCTATATATCGTATTTATATACATTCAAATATATCTATATATTAAATATGTACTATTTATTAACTTTATCAATAATTATTTAACTAACAAAATGTATAATATTTTTCTCAATTTACTTATTTATAATTTTTATTTGTTTAATTTACATTTTAAATATATCTATATATTTTATATATACTATTTAAGAGTATTTATAATTTATATATACTATAATCATTTTATTCATTTTTATTAATAATTATTTAATTAATAATATTTTTAATATTTTTTTAATAAACTCATTTTTATTTCCAATTTAGTTAATTATTTTATTTTTTTAGTCTTTTATCAGTGCTGAAAATATAGTGATAAAGGATCCATTTATGGGCGCTAAAAATTAATCACTAATAAAGTTACACTTTATCACTGCTAAAAATAAAAATGGTAATATAAAGTTCCCTTTATCAGCGCCTGTTTTTTGTGCTAATAAATGCCAAATTTATCATCTCTTTTTACTAGCGCTGATAAAGGTCAGTAATGTTAACGGCCTATTTTGCAGTACTGAAGTCATGATACAAGTTGGAGTTTATGGAAGAGAGTATAACATGATGTGATGTATTCTGGATGCTTCTGGTCGATGTGAGGAACACTGAACACAGAAGGATGTAGATCATCAATATGAGAAACATTAATGTGACAATATCAAAATGTTGGGAGATCAATTTTTTTAATTAAAGAAGTCTTTGCTGACACCAATCCATATTAATGTATTCTCATACCTATTAATTTTATATTGTTCGTATCCATTGTCTATATGATTAATATTTTTATCAGAGTAAAAATGTTTAAGAAATTTGGAATTGTTGGTAATGATAATCCATCAGAGTAATGTAGAGACTGGTCCATCAGAAGCCTCCTCACACCGACAAACACATTAGACATGGGATCATCAGTCTGAAGAATTTTATGAAATGGAGAAATAATTTTAAGATATTTTAGAAATGTGATTTCTAAAAAAGTATTTTCAAAGGAGGTTTGGAATGGTATATAATGTTCTCAATGTTATAATAAGGGTTTTTCAGTTGGTATGGAGCATCTTTATAAGAAGACCTCCAGTGTTTACAAAAGGTCATCTTAATGAGCAGTCTTCACTTTTTCATATGTTTTCATCCTAATAAAGAATCATAATGAACAGTCAATGTAAAGAGCCGTAAAATTCAAGAGGAATTTTTTTCCTTAATTTTATTTGGTATTTTACAAGAACTCGGTTTCTGATGGCACTTGATTCTGAGGCCTGGTGTGCCTCGATTTTCTATCCGAAGTTTAGCTCGGGTAAGTTCAGTGAACAAACGAGCGGTTTTTTCTAACTTTTGAATCGGTGCTCGGAATCGAATTCTGAGGGCACCGATGGATTCGCAGCGCCAGTAATTGCTTAAGAACACCTTTTCCGGAGTTGCATTTACACGGGAGAAGTTGTTAAAAAATAGTGGAAGTTAAAATAAAAATTTAGCTACAATTTTTATTTTTTTATTTCTAAGTGGTTAAAACCTTTGAGTGGAAGTTGGGGGAAACCACCCAACTTCCCATGGGATGTTATGAGGGTGGTGGGGCCCATAGAAACCCCACCCCTTAATATTCCCTAACTCCTTCAACTCACCATTTAATTTTATAACTTATGTTAATTAAATAGGTGAGTTTAATTTGAATGTTAGAAATTCAATCTTAATTCATGTTAATAAAATAAGTGAAGTACTTATTTTATTTTGGTTAGAACTTGTTGCATTGGGGGGATTTGGAGAAAATCTATGGGGATTGAAGATCTTCTTCTTCTTCGACGAAGAACGCGAAGAACGTGAAAAACGCGAAGAACGCCGACTTTTGACGAAGGTCGACAAGAATGCCAGATCCTCGGAGATCGAAGACGCAATGCCGACGAATCTTTTCTCCGCGACGCGACGATTCTCTTTCTGTGACGACTTTTTCTGCGAGGGTTATTTCCGTGATGAACCCTCACTCTACGAATTCGACGAGGTAAGGAATTTATGTGTTTCTATCCGTGAATTCTTCTGTCATCTTTCCTCGTACAATTGGAAAGCTTGTTATCAGTTAACGGGAGGGGGCCGGACCGCACAAACATGGACAACCCTCCTCCCCATTTTCTCTTGTCTACCTTGTGGTGGAATGGAACGGGGATGGTGCGGTGCCGTTGCACCGCGTGGGGTCATGCGGCAAGGAATGTGCGGCGCCGTCGCGCCGCACCGGAGAACCCCAAGGGCACCGTGGCCGGAGCGGGGCCGCAGCGGAGGGGCGCGACATCATCGCGCCGCGCCGGGTGGACCAAGGCCGCAGCCATAGGCCGCCGTGGAGCAGGTACCGGCGGCTGGTTCCAGACCACCGACATCAGAGTAGGGGGACTGGCCAGTGCTGGTCCCGTGTCGGCAGCAGCCGGCCGACCAGAGTGGGCTGGCCGGTCAGAGGAAGAGCCGGGGGTTACGACCCCCGATTGGTCGGACATGAGCGTCCCCACATGTGGCCACTTTTACGAAACAAGGGGGCATCGCTCCCCCCCCCCCCCCCCCCACCATCCGCTCAGCCGAAACGGCCGAGCCACCTGGAGACCAGGCCGCGCCCGCGCGCCGGGCCGCGCCGCGCCCAGGCCGGGCCGAACCGGCGCGCCGCGCCCAGGCCGTGCCCAAGAGGGCCAGACCCAAACCCGGGTCAGGTCGTCCCGGTTCGGGCCGGCCTAGGGGGGGTCTCGGGCCGGGTCGTTCTGGGCCCGAAACCCCCACTTCCGGACCTCTAACGGTCATTTTCCCATAACTTGGGCTATGGACCTCCGATCGACGTACCGTCAGTGGTTATGCGATACTTGGAATGAGATGGTCGTTTCAATATATTACACTCAAGGTTTATGAGTACTTTGGGTTCTTCTGGGTTGGTTCGTGCACGAAACCAACCGGGCCCTCAGAGTGGAAACACTTATAACTTAAGCTATGGACGTCTGATTGACGTGTCGTCGACTTTGATGGATTCCTCTAAGTGAGATGGACCTTTTGGCTTACTCCGCTCGAGGTTTGGACACATTTGGAGTACGGTCAGGTTGGTTTTGACTTAAAAAACTAACCGGGCCCCTAGGACGAAAAGGCCAATAACTCTCAGACCGAGCGTTCGATTGACGCGCCGTCTGTGACGTTGAGTTCTTGTTGACGACACGGAAATTTTAGATACATAAACTTCGGACTATGTGTCAGTTGATGTAACAGCCCCTCGGCTCATGGAGTGGACCCTCCTGAACGAACTTGTTGTGTGCGGGAACCCTAGAGCTGGTTGGCTGTGACTACGACGATGATGACGAATGTGCAGAAATCCTTCGTGGATTCGACGGCGATGACTACAACACTCAGCGATCCTATGTGGATTAGTTATACCAATACTGTGTGGGTCAGATCCTGTGTGGCTCAGCGCTCAGCGGTCCTGTGTGAGCCAGCGCCTACAGATCCTATGTGGGTCTGATCCTTTGTGGGTCATTGTGGGGGTTAGTAACCTATCGATCCTTTGTGGGTCATTACGGTGGTTAGTACCTATCGATCCTATGTGGGTCCAATGGCTTAGATGAATCAGTAGCGACATATGATCATCTCTATCGTCTTACGAAGAAGTATACCTATGTAAGCTGAATCGTAACTTTCAATCCTTTTCTTCGATAAGATTGACTTGATATCCTATGTGGATTATGTTATGCTTTCCTGTGTGGATCGTGTTGTGATTTCTTATGTGGAATGGGTTGTACTTGAGCTCGGATTTTGGAGCCAATCGAGAAATTTATGACATAGGTATATGTATGGGCATATACCTAAGTAGTGTCGGATGTTACTACGTGATTGTAACTTTCCTTTGTGGATTATCCTTGTGGATTTTGGTAGAACTTTGGGGGTCTCAAGGTCCCTACTTAGTAGCTTATACTCACCCTTGCACGGGATTTTCCTCCACTACGTTGTGTTGGTTGCAGACGACAGACAACGTTGATCATGGTAGAGTCACGAGGAGCAGGTCGGCACCCGAAGGTGGACCACTGGGCGAGGCATACTCAGAGCGGACGCCTGGACCCGAGGAGCTATGGAGGATATCTGTACCCACCCTTCAAGTGGGACTACCAGTAGACGGCTCGACGCTGCGGCTTTACTTTTCAGTTGTTGTACCCTCTTTTCAGTTGTACTTTACTTTTAGTTGGGTTTTGTATTTTGGCCCACATACTTTACCGCACTTTCTATTGTACCTAGTTTTTACATAGTGTTTACTTCTGTTTGCTTGCTCTATGGTGTTTGTTTACTTTACAAAGGCAATTCCATCCCTTTTTACCGGGAATTATGCCTTGGTGCTAGTCGCCAGCCCCTGGCCTATGGAGGGCGGGCTTGGGGTAGTCACGGCACGGGCCCCAAGGACGGGTCGTGAAAAATTGGTATCAAAGGAGTTCGGTTCTACCGCAGAACATTGAACTATGATCTTTCTTCTTTGTGAAGCAATAGTGTTAAGTGTATTGGGTGTGGTTATCAGTCCAGGGAGTCCAGTGTTGGTGCGGTGGCCGACGTATCCGTACACCAGGACCCTGATTTCTGATTTCCGACTTAATGAACGAAAACATTGATTGTGTGTGTGTTTCAAGTTTTCATTGTGATTACTTTGTGTCAGCTCACCAGGTATATTGTTCTGACCGTGGCGCACCTGTTTATTTTCAGGATGGCCCCACGACGGCAGCCAGCTATGGTTCCAAGCGTTGTGCGGGATGACAGCCCACCGAGCGACGAGGCCTCGGTACAGGTCCCTTTGACAGCAGAGGCACCAGTGGTACCTCTACCCGCCGAGCCACCAATGCAACCAACCCCAGCCGCTGATGATTCACGTCGCCTTAGTGCACTGCACGAGTTTCAGAGTCAGCGACTGCCGAGGTTCCGTGGGGAGATGGACCCTCAGGTAGCCGAGGATTGGCTGGAGGCAGTTTTATGGGTTTTCAGGTTAGTGAGGACACTAGCAGACCTCATGGTGATCCTCACAGAAATCCTCCTGCACACGACAACAGGCAGATGGTGGAGATTGATTCTCTAGGTGCACGACGAGGAATCTCTCCTCTGGATGGAATTTGAGAGCCTCTTCCGCTCGGAGTTCGTCCCAGCCACCCTCCGTGCGGTGCGCTTCTAGGAGATTCTACAGCTACGGCAGGGTAGATTGACGATCGCCCAGTACTCGACGAGATTTACAGATCTCTCGCGCTATTCGACAAACATGACACATGACCCATTCTTCCGGGCTCGGACCATTGAACAGGGATTGAGGCATGAGATCAGGGCATCGCTGATCTCCCTCAGCATTCCGACACAGGCAGGGGTACTAGAGCATGCCCTTCATATCGAGAGCTTCCTTGCCGAGCCTACATCAGTGACGAGACCTACCGCAGGGCGGTACGTAGTAGAGTCTTCTGCAGCAGGCAGTCCATGGATGACTCATGGGTCTAGGCAGACCAGACCCTCAGGAAGACGACCTCAGGACATTGGCTCAGTGGTGCGGGGCACACAGCGTGGAGCCAGTCTTTCGAGAGGCAGACAGTGCTACGCTTGCGGCGGGCAGGCCCACATGGCTCGTGACTGCCTGACCCGTTGTATCGAGGAGCAGCAGACGGTTGAGGGACCACCCAGGAAGAGGCAGAGGGTCTACCATGGTGGTCCACAGGGAGAAGGCAGACGAGGTGGAGGAGTTATCCGAGCAGCAGGTGGTGGGCGACGCTTTGAGACTCTACCACCACCACCACCAGGAGGTCCACCCCTAACATAGGGAGCTGGTGGGTAGAGACATGCACAGCTTCAGGCAGTGGAGGCCTATGACCATGGCGCACCCGAGATGATTCTAGGTATTATCTATGTATATTCCACCCTTTCTGCGGTTCTTATAGACACAAGATCAATTCATTCTTTCATATCCACGGCCCTTGTTCAGAGCATGGAGATTCCGACAGAGGTGTTGGCTCGATCCTTACTGCTAGAGACTCCTACGGGAGTAGACTCGACGATTACACACTGGTTCCGGCAGTGTGATATTACTTTAGGAGGCGAGAGATTCAGTTGGGATCTTTTTGTAGCGGCATCGAGGCCTTACGATGTCATCTTGGGCATGGATTGGTTATCTACAGTCCATGCTCAGATTAACTATATTAGGCGCAAGGTGTGATGTGTACGCACCGACGGGAGCATGTTCACCTTCATCGGCGAGAAGGGAGCCTTCGCAGCACAGGATGGACTCACGCAGAGGAGTGGACAACCCATCACTCATCATTTTTCTAGCCTCATCCTAGAAGCAGTTAACGTGTGGAGTCCTGGTTTTCCTGCAGTGGTGGATTAGTATGCGGACGTTTTCCCCAAAGAAGTTCCAGGACTACCTCCTCGTAGAGAGGTAGACTTTTATATTGATTTGTACCCTAGGATAGCCCCTATATCCACCGCAGAATATCGGATGGCCCCTGCTAAGCTTCGAGAGCTACGGGTATAGTTGGAGGACTTGTAGGACAAGGGATTCATCCGACCCAGTGTTTCACCCTGGGCTTCCCCAATATTGTTCGCTAAGAAGGCGGACGGTAGCATGCGACTTTGTGTCAACTATCTTCTTCTGAACCAGGTGACAGTGAGGAACAAGTATCTGCTGCCGATGATTGATGATCTCTTCGATTAGCTCAAGGGGTCTCGGTGGTTCTCGAAGATAGAACTCAGGTCCGGCTATCCCCAGCTCAGAGTTCAGGACGTGGACGTACAGAAGACGGCCTTCAGGTGTCGGTATGGCCATTATGAGTTCTTGGTTATTCCATTCGGCGTAACCAATGCTCCACCAGTGTTCATGGCCCTCATGAATAGGATCTATAAGCCATACCTCGACTGATTTGTCATGGTCTTCATCGACGACATTTTGATATACTCGACCACTGAGGGGGAGCATGCCTACTACTTGCGGGTTGTATTAGACACACTCCGAGAGCTCCAGCTTTATGGAAAGCTCTCGAAGTTTCAGTTCTGGATACGTGAGGTCCACTTCTTGGGACACGTCATCTCTGAGGCAGGAGTTGCGGTGGATCCTGCGATGATTGAGGCAGTGCTAGCTTGGGAGCCACCCAGGAGCGTGACGGAGGTGAGGATTTTCTTGGGACTAGCTAGGTACTACCAGAGATTTTTTCCAGAATTATCCAGAGTTGCGGCACCACTCTCAGCCTTGACGAAGAAGGGGAAACCCTTTGTGTGGTCAGACAGATGTCAGCAGAGCTTCCAGAAGGTTGTGGCAGAGTTTGTTTCTTGATGCCTCACCTGCCAGTAGGTGAAGGCAGAGCACCAGGTACCCGCAATCTTGGAATAGCCCTTGGAGGTCCCAGAGTGAAAGTGGGACAGCATATCTATGGACTTCATGACTGGACTTCCACGTACTTCCAGAGATCACGAATCCATTTGGGTGATTTTCGACAGACTCACCAAGTCGGCTCACTTCTTACCCAACAGAGAGTAGGGAATAGTGGAGAGCTTAGGATTCCTCTATGTTCAGGAGATTGTACAGCTTCATGGTGTTCCATCCTCAATCGTCTCCGATCGAGATGCTCGCTTTACTTCCTGGCTTTGGAAGGGGTTGCAAGAGGCATTCAGGACGCAGCAACGTCTGAGCACCGCCTTTCACCCTTAGACAGATGTTCAGACGGAGAGGACCATTCAGACTCTCGAGGACATGCTTCGTGCATGTGTCCTCGACTTTGGTCGTAGCTGGGAGTACCACCTACCCTTGGTGGAGTTCGCGTACAAAAACAGCTACCACTCCACCATCGGGATGGCGCCATACGATTCGTTGTATGGCCGACCTTGCAGATCCCCTCTGTGCTGGACGGACCCTAGGGAGTCAGCACTTGTGGGACCAGAGATAGTCCATGCCATGACAGAGAAGGTCCAGGTCATCCAGGAGCGGATGAGGATAGCTCAGAGCTGGCAGAAGTTATATGCTGACAGGAGGCGGAGGCCACTAGAGTTCGAGGATGGCGACCACGTCTTCTTGTGGGTCTCACCTCGACGTGGATTACGGAGATTTGGCCGAGGAGGCAAGTTGTCTCCACGCTTCATCAGACCATTCCAGGTCCTCAGCAGGATTGGCGAGGTGTCTTATCACCTGGTTCTGCCACCTTAGTTGCACCAAGTGCAGGACGTCTTCTACGTATCTCAGCTGAGGAGATACGTGCATGACCTGACGCATATCATTGACCACAGGGAGCTGGACATAGATAATGGGTAGACTTTTGCGTAGGTTCCAATGGAGATCTAGGATCGACATGAGAGGGTCCTACGTGGACAATTGATTCCTCTAGTGAGCATCAGATGGTAGCACGGGAACCTCCAGGAGAGCACATGGGAGCGGGAGGCTCAGATGCGTGCACAATACCCACATTTGTTTCCCTAGTTTTTTGATATATCTTTACGGGGATGTAAATCCCTGAGGTGGGAGTAATGTAAAATCCTGTAAAATTCAAGGGATTTTTTTTCCAAATTTTCTTTGGGATTTTACAGAATGCGGTTTCTGACGGAACTTGATTCTGAGGCCCGGTGTGCCCGGAATTTCTATTTGAAGTTTATCTCAGTTATGTTCAGTGAAAGAATGAGCAGGTTTTTCTAAATTTTGAACCGGTGCTTGAAATCGAATTTCGAGGGCACCGATGGATTCACAGCTCTGGTAATTGCTTAGGAACACCTTTTTCGAAGTTTCATTTACACGGGAGAAGTTGTTAAAAAATTGTGGAAGTTAAAATAAAAATTTAGCAACAATTTTTATTTTTTTCTTTCTAAGTGGTTAAAACCTTTGAGTTGAAGTTGGGGGGAAACCACCCAACATCCCATGGGAGGTTATGAGGGTGGTGGGGCCCACACGAACCCCACTCCTTCATATTCCCTAACTCCTCAACTCACCATTTAATTTGATAACTTATGTTAATTAAATAGGTGTGTTTAATTTGAATGTTTTAAATTCAAACGTAAGTCATGTTAATAAAATAAGTGTAGTACTTATTTTATTTTGGTTGGAACTTGTTGCATTGGGATGATTTGGAGAAAAGCTAAGGGGCTTGAAGATCTTCTTCTTCTTTGATGAAGAACGCGAAGAACGTGAAGAACGCCGACCTCCGACGAAGGTTGACAAGAACGTCGGATCCTCATAGATCGATGATGTGATGCCGACGAATCTTTTCTCCGTGACGCGATGATTCTCCTTCCGCGACGCCTTCTTCCGCGTCAGTTATTTCCGCGACGAACACTCGCTCTACGAATTCGATGAGGTAGGGAATTTATGTATTTCTATCTGTGAATTTTCCATCATCTTTCCTCATACAATTGGACCAATTTTTATCAGTTAACGGGATGGGGCCGGACCGCGCAAACACGACCGACCCTCCTCCCCTTTTTCTCTTGTCTACCTTGTGGTGGAATAGAACGGGGATGGCGTGCTGTCGTCGCACCGCGCGGGGTCATGCGGCAAGGAATTTGCGGCGCCGTCATGCCGCGCCTTTGAATCGAAAAGAATCGTGGCACTGTCGCTCCGTGCCGGAGAACCCTGAAGGCACTGCGGCCGGAGCGGGGCTACGGAAGAGCAGGGACCGGCGGCCGGTTCCAGGCCGCCAGCATCGGAGCAGGGGGACCGGCCAGCGCCGGTCCCGTTTCGGCAGCAGCCGGCCGGTCAGAGCGGGCCGGCCGGTCAGAGGAAGATCCAGGGGTTACGACCCCCGGCTGGCCGGACGTGAGCGGCCCCCACATGGGGCCGCGGTTACGAAACAGGGGGGCAGCGCCCCCCCCCCCCCCCCCCCCCCCCATCTGCTCAGCCGAAACTGCTGAGCCACCTGGCGACCGGGCCACGCCCAGGCCGGGCCGCGCCGCGCCAGCCGGGCCGAGCCACACCCAAGCGGCCCGGACCCAGGTCGGGTCGACCCGGTTCGGGTTGACCCGTGGGGGTCTTGGGCCGGGTCGGTCCGAGCCCGAAACCCCCACTTCCGGACCTCTCACGGTCTTTTTCCCATAACTTGGGTTGCGGACTTCCGATCGACGCATCGTCAGCGGCGATGCGATCCTTGGAACGAGACGGTCATTTTGATATATTATACTCAAGTTTTTGGAGTACTTTGGTTTGGCCAGGTTGGTTCGTGCACGAAACCAACCGGGCCCTCGGAGCAGAAACACTTATAACTTAAGCTCCGGACGTCTGATTGACGTGCCGTTGACTTTGATGGATTTATCTCAGTGAGACGGACCTTTTGGCTTACTATGCTCGAGGTTTGGATGCAGTTTTAGTACGGTCAGGTTGGTTTTGACTTAAAAAACCAACCGGGCCCCTGGGACGAAAACGCCAATAACTCTCAGACCGGGCGTCCGATTGACGTGTCGTCTGTGACGTTGAGTTCCTGTTGACGATACAAAACTTTTTGATACATCAACTCCAGACTATGTGTCAGTTGGTGTAACAGCCCCTCGGCTCGTGGAGCGGACCCTCCTGAAGGAGATTGCTGTGTGTGGGAACCCTAGAGATGGCTGGCTACGACTGCGACGATGATGACGAATGTGCAGAAATCCTCTGTGGATTCGACGACGACGACTACAACACTCAGCGATCCTATGAGGATTAGTGCTACTGATCCTGTGTGGGTCAGATCCTGTGTGGGTCAGTGCTCAGCGGTCCTATGTGGGCCATCGCCAATAGATCTTGTGTGGGTCTGATCCTGTGTGGGTCATTGCGGGGGTTAGTTACCTATCGATCCTTTGTGGGTCATTGCGGGGGTTAGTACCTATCGATCCAGTGTGGGTCCGACGGCATAGATGAATCAGTAGCTACATCTGATCATCTCTATCATCTTACGAAGAAGTATACTTGTGTGATCTGAGTCTTAACCTTCAATCCTTATCTTCTATAAGATTGACTTGATATCCTATGTGGATTACGTTATGCTTTCCTGTGTGGATCGGGTTGTGATTTCTTGTGTGGATTGGGTTGTATTTGAGCTCAGATGTTGGAGCCAAACGAGAAATTGATGACTTAGGTATATGTATGGGCATATACCTAAGTATTTTTGGATGTTACTTCATGATTGTAACTTTCCTTTGTGGATTATCCTTGTGGATTCTGGGAGAGGGGGTCTCGGGGTCCCTACTGAGTAGCTTATACTCACCCCTGCATGGGCTTTGCCCGCACTACATTGTGTTGGTTGTAGATGACGGATAGCGCTGATCGTGGCAGAGGTAGGAGGAGCAGGTCGGCACCCGGAGGTGGACCACTGGGCGGGGCGTACTCAGAGCAGACGGCTGGACCTGAGGAGCTGTGGAGGCTATATGTACCCACCCTTCAGGTGGGACTACCAGTGGACGGCTCGACGCTGCGGCTTTACTTTTCTGTTGTTGTACTCTCTTTTCAGTTGTAGTTTACTTTCAGTTTGGGTTGTATTCTGGCCCACATACTTTACCGCACTTTCTATTGTACCCAGTTTTTACTTAGTGTTTACTTCTACTTGCTTGCTCTGTGGTGTTTATTTACTTTACAAAGGCAATGCCTTACCTTTTTATCGGGAATTACGCCTTGGTGCTAGTCTCCAACCCCTAGCCTATGGAATGCGGGCTTGGGGTAGTCACGACACGGGCCCCGAGGACGGGTCGTGACAGTCAAAGTAGAGAAATATTTGTAAACATGAAGAAGCATGATGTTTTGAGATGATTTGAGAAAATTAGAGAACATATGTGATGTATTGAAAAGAGTTGGATAAGTCAAATATTAAGACATAAATGAGTGAGAAATTTAGGAATTGTGAATTTCATTGAGCATGAAAAATAATTTGTTTTCCCACCTTTTCTATTTAGGGGTTCCTTTAAAAGTAGAGGATAATAAATTTATACTATTTGAGTTGAATTGTTCACATGAATTAGAGCTCAAAAACTTGTGGGATAGGTATTATGTTTAAAACCAGATATTTTTTCTAGTTAATGTTGAGGAATATCTATTGGAGTGAGTCCATTGAAGCGATTCTATAACAATGAGCCTGTCAAAGTAAGTTCAATCGAAATGAGACAATCAAAGTGAGATCCATCAAAGTGAGCCCCATCAGATCATGATCCACGAGAAGAAGGAATTTTGAGCTTCCAATTGATCTTATACTCAATTGAATAAGGAACAACACAAGGATAATCGAGTCAAGGATAATCGTATGGAGCCCATAGGATAGAGGTTACCAGACTGATGTAGATCAGACTGATTGTTGCTGAGGAAGTTTTCTAAATAGATTTTCTGGAGAACGTTTCTAGAAAAACAAGTTCCTTAGAGAATGGTTGAATTTCATGAATATTTTACATAGGTAAAATTAGATTCAGATTACTTATGGATGAATTGAGTATCTTTGGAAGTAGATCAGAAAAGTAGAAGGAAAGTAAAACATTGAACTACAGATGCATACCTATTACTAAAAAGGATTTTGTGTTTGCTCGAGTGTGTTACCATATGTGGGGAAGGGAATATGAAAAAAAAATTGGCGAGTATAACAAACTATAGTTGGGAATATTCTACTAAGATTATAGAATTTTTTACGACGTGTTCATTTGTATTATGAAAAAAAAGATAATGAAAGAATTCTAAGTGTTGGGACTATCTGACATGGAAAGGTGTATTTATTTTTACCGAACCATGTAAAAAACATGTGTTTCCTTCTGTTTATATTTTTTATATACGAAAGGTAAGATTGAGAAGTTATATTTGAGTGGATCATAATTTTAATAAGTTTAAGAGGTTATGAAAGTTTACTTAAGAAGTTAAAAAACATTCTTATAAAAGAAAAATGAACTACTGATTCACCCCTCTCGGTAGCCTCGATCCAGTTTGCGAACAATAATATATATATACCATTATTTATTTAACATTATAAATAATTGTATCCATACATGGATATTTATATGTAATTATGAATATTTATCTATACTTATATACATTTGTAAATATTTTTACATATTTATGTATGTATGTATGTATGCATATATATATATTATAGGGATATATATATATATTTACTGGTGTTTATATATATATATATATATATATATTCATATACCATTATATTTGTGTGTGTGTGTGTGTGTTTAAATATTTAAGTAACGTAAATTCGTGATTATATATATTTATGTAAATTTTATTATTGGTATATTTATTTACATATATGTATTTTTATTTATTATATATTATTATTATTTATTATTTATTATTTAATACTTATTCATTTATTATTTTTCCAATTATTATTTATTATTAATTATTTAATCATTTATTATTTATTCATTTATTACTTATTTGTTAAATATTCATTTATTATTTATTATTAATTATTAATTTATTGTTAAATTCTTATTAAATATTCTTTTGGTGTTTATTAAATATTATTACAAAATATTTATAATTTATAATTTATTATTTATTATTTATTATTTATTATTTATTATTTATTATTTATTATTTATTATTTATTATTTACTATTAACTATTTATTATTTATTATTTATTATTTATTATTTATTATTTATTATTTATTATTTATTATTTATTATTTATTATTTATTATTTATTATTTATTATTTATTATTTATTATTTATTATTTATTTATTATTTGTTGTCTATTATTTATTTATCAATAATCTATTATTTATTTATTATCATTTTTTTACTTATTATTATTTATTATTTAATAGCAATTATTACAATTTATTATATATTATTGTTATTGTTATTTAGTGATTATTTATTTACTTTTTATTTATTTAGTTAATATTTATTTAATATTTATTTACTATTTTTTAAATATTTATTTACTATTTATTAAATATTTATTTCATATTTATTTACTATTTGTCTGTTATTTCATTATTTATTAATTATTATTTATAATCATTTATTATTATCTATTTTTGATTTACTATTTATTTTTTATTTTTTATTAATATTATTACTTATTTATTTATTTTTTATTTATTTTTTATTTAATTTATATTTAATTTTTATCTAATTATTATTTATTTACTATTTATTTAATATATATATATATATATTAATTTTTATTATTATTTATTATTTATTATTTATTATTTATTATTCATTTAATATTTAATTATTATTTATTAATTTTCACGTATTATTTTTTTATTTGTTATTTATTTGTTATTTATTTATTTATTATAATTTATTATTTATTATCATTTACAGTTATTTATTATTGTTTATTTGTCATTATTACTTATTGATTATTTATTTATTTATTATTTATTTATTTATTATTTATTTATTTATTATTTAATTTTTATTTAATTTTTATTTATTTATTACGTATTTATTATTTATTTAATTATTTTTTATAGTCTATTTATTATTTATCATTTTCTATTATATATTAATTTATTATTTATTTATCACTTCTTTATTGTGAATTTATTATTTATTATTATTTAATATCATTGTTTATTTTTTTCCATATATATAATTATATTACATACTATTTACTCGCAACTCGAAGAGTTTGATGGAGTGATAAAGTCTTTACATCTTATCCTAGTGGTAGAGGGTTCGAATCTCTCACAGTGCATATATATTCCAGATCTGTGCATGGAATATGGTTGCATGGTAGGATAAGTAAAAATAATAAAACGTAATAATAAATAATAATAACTAAAAATAATAAATAATAAATAATTTAAAATTTATAATAATAAACAATAAATAATAATATCTAATAAAATAATAATAGTGAAATAATAATAAAAATTAATTAATTAATTACCTAAATAAATATAATAATAATAATTACATAAATAAAAAAATAAAAACACCACCAAATGAAACACCGCTAAATAAAAAACCACCACACAAAAAGCGTCGGTAAATGATTCATGACACGCAAATACGTGGAACTTTTAGAAAGCATTGTGCATCATTTAGCGATGGTATAATCTGCCTCAAAATGAAAAAAAAACCACTGGGAAAATTCTTTTTTTTATAGTGTTTGTTGTTCTTGACGATTCATAAAACCCCAACAAGGGAACAAGAAGGATTGATAGAGGATCACACCCCAAGTCACACAAAGGGATTCTAGAACTTAATTTGTGGCTAGTCTCATAGATGGGATCATAATCCTATACTAAATATGTAATGCCTCATAGTACACTCATAAGGATGTATGAAGGGAATATACCAAACTAATGTCAATCACTAAAGAGATGAGGGGCCTCAATATTCCATTGAGAGAGTACATGACGTGTATCGGGTGTACAGAACATGTCTCCCTAAGTCAAGCATTTCCAATGTCTCATTGTCCCACATGATACACATTTCTCCACATACACAACATGTTCCTTAAGAAACACAATTTGTAGATATTGGTATGGCACTTGGTGTGTGGTATGGTCCTTCCATTGTATTATAACCAATGCACATGTACTCAAGACGGGCCCACGTACACTGGTCGTATGTGATTAATTTATGAAGTACATGGGGTGTACTTCTCATTAGACAACATATAGGGGTCGGGCCAGCACTTGGTGTCTATCGTCTAGCAATGCTTGTCTACCTTTCAAAGTGAATGGTGTGTTCCCTACTAGACAAAGAATGTGGGGCCATATAGTCTCCTTTGAATTTACTCTTTATACACGTCAAGCCATCTTTGAAGGCATACATGACGTGTGATCCTATAAACATGTCGTGTAGCACCACATGGATTCATGAGCATGTACTCCCTATAGACGTTATGTTGGCTAGATGAGGGTTATACAATGTGTGGATTCAACATGTGGTGTGTGATATTTAACTATGTGCTAAACCCCAGTGACAATATAGAGTGAACTACACAATGTGTGTTTGTTGGACTACACAAGATATAGTAAGGAGTTTCCCAAAACACTTGGTTATTCCTCTGCCTTCAACTCATTCCACTGCCATCATCGTTGAATTCACAATGATTCTCACCCTAAATCATGGATCCTGGTTGACCATTCATGGATCGTCTTAATTTGACAGATTTTAGCCCTCCAATCTGCTCAATAAATGATCCATATTCCACCGTGTTTCCATCGCCACACCACAATATGAACCACGTGTTTCTGATTTTGACCATGATAAAATTCGATCATTGTCACCCCTCAATCGTGACATTTATCCCAATCCCAAAACCTTGGTGATGATCTATTATGTTAAGGATCAATTGTGCAATGATCATCCACTAGATATTTTTTGAATCACTGACCAAACTAAATGTTGATAATGATCACACATTGAATGGTGGGAGGAAAGAAAAAAACACACATGATAAATGAACCTAGGTAATTTTTCAAGTTAGCATTAATTCATTTCCTTTAGAATGAAAAATGAAGTACCAATAAATAAACAAATATTCTAATCAATTTTAATCTAAGAAAGATAAATCCAAACTAGTAAATCAATGGTTGTCCCATGTATCAGAATGTTTTTTATATTTGATCCATGTTCGACATGGTAAAAAATGAGGATAAATCCATATAAAACTAACACCCTACGTAGAGTTTGGATTGATCAAAATAAAGAATGTCTCCACGCCACTATCATTGGTATGATCAATAAGCTATTATTGGCATGATATTTTCCAATCCATTATCCTTTGTTGATCATCTGATAATCCTCTTCCAACGATCTTTTCTCAATCCCAAGGTTTATGTGGACAATGCAATGTATTTTCTATAATTATGATTTTATAGGAGAGGAATATGTTTCATGTTAATTTTAAAAATTAAATAAATATATTATTTTATTTAACTATTATTCCACCCACGATGGGGCTCAAGAAAAACACCCGACACATGCAAAAATTATGTCACACCTAACATAAAACCTGCATTACAGATTTATTGGTGGTCACAGAATTCCAATCTGAGAAACTATTTTGGATTTATTCCATTATTTCCAAAAAAATGTTTCTCACATGTAATATAATATATTTAATACTTTTTATAACACTTCACCATGGGACTCTAGGCCACGAAATTCTATGTTGACCTAGTTCCTAACTCCAAAAATATTCCTTAAAATATTTAAATTTCTCGCATTGATAAAAAAAATTCATTACATTCTCCACACCATCAAGTCTTTTCATCCAAAAAAGTAAAATACCTACTCATACATGTGAAGATAATGAGCTCATAACTATATCTCTAACTCCAATGATATCTCCTGGGGGTTTTCATGCTATCAAAAAACACACACCCAAGTTAAAAAATTCCCCATGATGGATATTCTCTTCTAGTTATCAAACGCCACCACACACCTCAAAATGGATATCTCCACCCTCAACATCCAACTCATCCTAGTCAAAAAATTTCAATGAGTCACGAACATATATCTTCATCTATGATACATGTAATACACCAAACACCTAGTCTAACTGTGGTCATAGGTTCAGGAAGTACATCTCCTCACTTACCCAATATATTAATTTGAAAAATGGTATATGAACCCCTGAGATATCTTGTCATCCCGACCAAATTCATGCAATCCTATCTGAGGTGAGATCTCTAAAAACACAAGATCTCATTATAGAACTCAAAAAACAACCATTATTGGTCTATAAGGGGATCTTGAAATTTTTTGGCAACCCTCATCCACCCCTGGATGAATTAAACCTTTCAAAACCATCTCTAACACAAAATCTAATTCCTCAATCTATCACTTTCTCCAACCAGTGCAACAGTGATCTTCTAGGTCTTCTGTAAACGAATATTAATAGTTATTTTAAGAATAATGAATTTATTTTTATGATGGAAATTTATTTCTAATTTTTACTAATTATATAATTATATTAAATTCTCATGAAACACTAACATCTTAATTATTTAAGTTATAGAAAAAAATGATTTTTATAATATTAAAAGTAAAAATAATTAGAGATTTATACTATTCTATGAATTTTATAGATTTATATATCATTTTAGTGATGTTTTAAATAATTATATTCAAATTATAAATTTTCCTTAGTGTAATTAGTGTCAAGTTAAATGATGTTTTAAAAATAAAATAAATGATATTTTATGAAAATAATACTTTATCAGATTATATAGAAATCATAAAAAACCTGAGAGAGTAAAATTTGGATGATATATGGTCTAAAATTTCATCATTTTCCATTTATGATCCATGTTTCACCTTATATGTAAAATTTTAATCCATTAAGAGTGAAACAAGTTGTTACCATTGTTGATGTTAAAATAGGATAACTAAGGTGTTAAACCAAAATTTAAGGATTAAAACAACATATAAACCAATCCAATTTTTTTTGATTGTATTTAAACCAAATAATACCTTATCCTAAAATTTATAAAAATATTGAATCTTTTAAATTGAGAATGTATTTTTCAATTTTTAATCTTTTAGGAAATTCCAATAATTCCCCTCTCCTCACTTAGAAAAAGGCACCCCTACTTTATCATCATTACACTATGTTGATCCTTATAGATTGACCAAAACTAGTAAAAATACCTTATAAATTTACATAGAGACGTTCTAGATGTTTTTTCTTCCCAAAATACCAACCCTAGTATCCTTTATAAGAGATTTAAAGGAGTTATTTCAAAGAAAGATGTAATTTCCTTAACCAATCACTTTTTTTACTTCTTCT
The DNA here is from genome assembly GCA_963277665.1 of Viscum album. NCBI lineage: Eukaryota > Viridiplantae > Streptophyta > Magnoliopsida > Santalales > Viscaceae > Viscum > Viscum album. The sequence goes on along the minus strand of OY728125.1, from coordinate 1,745,742,431 downwards.
ATTGATTCTTATAAATATGTAGTATTTATAATAAAATAATAACTTAATTATTCTAAATATACTGAAATAATATTAATATTAAACCACCATTATCCTCCCTCTTTCCTATCGAATGGTATGTGAATACATCTCTCGTGCGTACCTCCGACTTACTGTCTCCAAGTAGCATTACAATTCATTTTTCATCCCCATATATTATAGATGGGTAATGTGATGGGTTTAATTTTTATATATAATATTTATGAAAAAATTATACTTCTAGAATTATAACATCACAACTACCATATTACCTTCCAATCTTTTGGAAAAAAGTATGATCGCTCGTGCATATTTGTCGACTGCTTCTTCAATGAAGCGATGTGACAAATTTTTCATTTCCACTTTACATAGATTATAATAATGGTAGATTTAAGGAATATATATGGTATAAATTATATAATAATTATTCTATAAATGCGAATTATTATTTACTTTTATTTTTTTTCAATATTTCGAAAAATTAAAACAACGTTTATGCTTACGTATGACCTATTGTCTTCATGTACGATGTAATTCATTTTTATATCTCTATAATTTATGGATAAATATCACTCTATATATAAAATTAATATATATGATATTTATATCATGATTAATTTTATGGAGATGATGTAACCTTGATTAATGTACAAGGACCAGAATTATTGAACTGAAAATTTCATGAAAAATGAAAGTGTTAACACCCAAAAATGATGATTTTAATAAGGAATTAATAATAAATGGATATTGAAATATTATAAGTGGATCAATTGTTATATTATATGTATGAAATTTATTTTTTATAGAATTATAATAAATTTAAATCTATTATATATGAGGTTAGATTACATTCAATGAAAGTGGAACTTGAGGTAAGGTATTTTCATTTCACTTATATTTCTTTGAGACACATGCCATATTATCCACTTGTTTACTATATGTGGTGTATTAAACCCCCACAATTTTATTTTATGATGCTAATCATGAAAATTGTGTGGGTATACATATATTTATAAGGTTCACACCTTTTGAGTATTTTATTTGAAAGCTACCAAAGTGGTAATAGTTTTATGTTACAATCTCATTGTTTATTGGGATTGGAAATGATTATGTTTATGATGATAAAATTTGAATATATAGCACTCAATAATCCAATTAATTTTATTATAATTGAGTTATTTATATAGTATAATTGTTTTCATTTAATTTTCCTCTCTTTATAAATCCAAGAGACCAAAATACCATTTATTTATGGAAAACATAATTTATTTCATTCCTTGGTAGAAAAAACATTTTCTTCCATATCCATATTTTCTATAAAAAATCAAGAATTTTTCTAAAATGATTGGTTAAAGTTTTTTTACCCATGTTTGGATTTTTAAAATATGTTTTAAAGGAATATTCTTGTCAATTTTCTAATGATGTACTTTTGAATTTTTACTAAAATCATAAAATGAATCTTAGTTTTAACATATACTGTATTGATGAAATTTCATAATTTCATGACCACTCAATGATTTGAAGAATCATTTTCATATTTAAGATTTTATTTTCAAAAAAATGGTATCAAGAATATTATTAAAAAAATTATATTTTACATAAGTAATTTCAAAATGGAAAGTGTATTTTCCTCAAGAATGATTTAATTATATTTTCATGTTATTTCTACTCATCAATTAGAACAATATTTGATGTTTCTTATTATTTACTGAGGATATGACCTAATGTAAAAATCATTATTCTTTATCTAGAAGTTTTATCATTGTGAATATAATGTTTTTATGAAACCATTACTTTTGAACTAGTTCTATTATGTTGAATTCATGGAATTTTTATGAAACCCATTTCTATCAAGGATCATGATATGATGAATGTTTAATGATCTGGTGTAAAAACATATGTTATTTTCAATATGTGATGAGTGGGTAAAAAATTAAATATCTCTCCAATGTATTGGGTAAATATGGATGACTCATGAGATAAACAGGATTATAATAGGTGGTAAAACTAGTTCAGTAATAGACTCTATCAACTATGATTATTTTGGGTGTGAACCATGACTACTAGAATGGTTTGAGGAGTGAACCCAATCCACTATGTTACTCTGGGAAATTATCTTTTACTAATAAGAAACTAATATCCTATGCTTATGTGTATTACAAAAATCTATGTTAAATTCCAGTATTATTCTATCATGAATCATGATATTTGACTTCTTTATGATTCTTATCTTATGATGTGTCAAAATTTATGCTATGAATCGTGATTTTTATCTATGATATACATGGTATGGTTTCCAAATGTAATGCCTATATTCTCATACTCTTATGCTGATATTATTTTAAAGATATCATTGGTCTCTCCCTTTTTTACCCTTACTGAGCATCCAGTATCACCCTTTCTTTCCCCATCTTATGATGAAAGGTATTATGTATGATATGTATAAAAATGGTAAAAATTATAAAAAACTAAATGGGAAATGATGTAGATCACTTATGAACCACTTATTTATGTATTAAAGTTTTTAAAGATATTATACATATATGATTATTACATGGATCATAATTTTATATATTGATTATTGATCTAATAAGAATTAATATTTAGGTATGAAATGTTTAGGTCGTTATAGTTGGCACCAAAACAAGTATTATTTGACCTTTGGAATCATGGATGAGAAAATTTTAGTGAAAAACCTTAAGATAATCCTAAGTATATAATAACAACATATGTTATGGTAAATAAAGGAGTTTTGTTTTCCTAAAAAACATCCTTATCTTGATACAACAAGTGGATGTGTTTTTTATAGATTCATCTAGGGTAATAACCCCAAAAGGAGTTGATCGATTATATCTTTTTCATAATTCTTGTGTACTTTGAGTTTTCCCATAGTGTAAAATTTATTTGATACTATTATGTGATATTCTTAGGTTAATTAACATTTTCATTATGAACCATCATGTAGGATTTGAATATATAATAACTATGAATAACCTAGGTAAAATCTAATGTATCATAGTTTGAAAAGTATGCTTCATGATATAGGCATCATATAAATTATTTTACATGATTGTATGGTTTTCCACTATAAGTATTGTTTCTCACGCAATGTTTTATGGTTTTATTCAATGGTTGTAACCAAAATTAACCTTGTAAATTCTAAATGTGATGGAAAATACAATGATTTAACTGTTGGGAAAGCAAATTTTATAGGAGCTATAATGAAAAATCCTATTGATATACTTAAAAACATTATCAATCTATGAATCATGGTTATATTTCTAATGTTAAATAGATGGAATAAGTTTTTGTTGAGTCTTTCATGATGCAACATCCACCTTCTTTTAGTGGGTCTTCTAATATACTTGTTTCTAAATAATGGATCAGTACCATTGAAAATATATTTTTCTATTCCCCAATGTTTTGATCATTAAAAATCAGTTTAGTTGTCTATAATTAGGAGGGTGAAATTTATCAATGGCGTAATCTTATAAATAATATAAGGCAATAGGAAGAAATTAAATCTATGGAGTGGGATGAGTTTAAGAGATTATTTTTTAATAAGTACATCCATATTATTCTTCATATTAAAATGGATATAGATTTTCTTCAGTTATAGAAGAAGGATGGTGAATATTTTTGTCCCTATGAGGCAAATTTTATATGACTTGTGCCTATGAGGAAATTTTTATAGGACTTTTGAGGTACACTTTTGGTATTATCATCCAACCTAAAAGTATGTTTGTGTGATTCTTTAGTAGAATAAAATTAGGTCTCTTAAGGGAGTTATCCATAAGGTAACTATGTAGACATGAAGAAATTTTTTGATATGATATCAAGTTGTAAATAGATATTGGAGTTACCAATCAATCTAATGGTTTTTATTTGAAAATAAATATAGAATTAGAATAAATTTCTAAAAATCATGAAGATAAGAAGATGATCCTTATTTTATTCTCAATGTTAGGAATGAAATATAGAGTATATTATCTTATGGGTCCTAGTAAATGTTTTAAGTGTGTAAAGGAAGTTAATTGGTTAATATAATGTCTAAGTGATGGTAAATTTTCTTCTAAAGATGTTAATAGAGAGAAATCTCCACAGAATGAACCACCCACACTATAGTTTTTCAAATGAAGGGAGTATGATAATTATGCTAACTGGTGCTGAAATATGATGTTTAATGTTGATTAATAACATCAAAAACCTATTAATCATAGATACAGTGGTAAAGATAATATGATCCCTATTTTTAATGAGGGGTGTGATGATGATGTGGTGAAAGGTACACATACCACACACTCTATAACTGATAATATCTTATTTGAATCAGGTTCTACCCACTCACTTATATCAGAATATTTTTATAAGGGTTTCTAAATTCCACCCCAATAATTATATGTTCAATTAGTAGTGAAAATCATTTATGGTACTATGATTTCATATCAGGTTTATGATTCTTCTTCAGGTGATCATTGTGGGCATTTGCATCTTATAAATCCCATTATTCTCCCTTTAGTCAAGTTTGATGTTAACTTAGTCATGCATTGGATTTATCTATATAAATCCAATATCAATTGTTGAGGAAGGTAAGTCATTTTTTATATTTTTAACCAACTTATGATCGCATATCAATTTGGTGATAAATATAAACTTATGAGGGAAAACACATCCATTGTGTGGGTATCAATTCCTATTCAAAAGGGTCTTTATCTCCAATGGTTGGTGAGAAACTCAATATCAATTATATTCCTATTGTGCGGGAGTTTTTTAATGTCTTTCCATAAGTGTTTCCTAGTATTAAACCTAATAATGAATTATATTTCTCCATAGAACTCAAAACCGGTGATACACCTATTTCAAAGACTCCAAATAGACTATACTTAATTAAATTATAGGAATTTATGAAGAAACTCCAAGATAATCTTGGAAATATATTTATTTAGAAAAGTGTGTAACCTTGTGGTGTGTATGTTTATTTTGATAAGAAGAAATATGGGTCAATCTGACTTTGTATTGATTATTGGGAACTTAACAAGATTAGAATCAAGAAAAAGTGTCCTATACCTCATATTGATGACATGTTTTATCGACTATACTAAACTCAAAACATTTCAAAGATTTATTTTTATTCTAAATATCATCAATCAAGGGCCAAGAGGAAGGATATACCCAATAAAACATTTCATACAATATATGAACACTATTAATATGTAGTGATGTTGTTTGGACATACTAATACCCTCACTATATTCATGAAATTAATGAATAGAGTACTTATAAATTACTTTGATCAGTTTATGTCAGTATTTTAATGGTCCATGACTTCTTAACCCATTACATTGTTAGTTTTGGGTGTTGTGGGTGTTTCAAATGAGCCTTAAGAAGGATCTGTGGTGGTTTGGGGTGAAACTAGAATATTGTGGGATGTTCATCCCTTAAAAGGATTACACGATTTAAACTAGTGTCTCATGGTTTGTGTAGCCAACTGGTTTCATGAAATGAATATGGTTGATGGGGAACCCATGGAATGGATTCACATAATACAAATAATTCATGAAGTGTAATTAAATCTAGTCGAGATGACGTGAATTTTTATGGATATTGTTTTTTTAAAACCCCTTTAAATTCACATCCTGAATGGGTTAAATTATATGAAAGTGTAGAGTTATAGTTTCTAAATAGTTATTTCATCCAAAACTCACCCCATTTGGATATAGCTATTTACTATTTAATTTTGGTTGAACCCTGGGTAGCTTTCAAAGGATCTTCAGCCCCATTCCCCCACCTTGATCCTTTAGTTTTGGAGGATTTATATTGGAGATACTTGGTGAGTTATCCTCTAATCCCCATGTTTTTCCTTATTTTATTCTTTGGATATGTGCTTTGATAGTACAGTTTTGTTCGGTTCATGAGTTGGGACATTTTTTGATAACCCTTGATGCGGTATAGGTTTATCTCTCAGAACACATGTTCTCTTTACTATGAAGCTATGTATGAGGTAATTCTAGTAGTTCATACATAAAAGTTGGCGAGCTATATTCATTCAATAATGTAGATTCCATGGATGGTAATTTGTTTTTTTTGGGTCTTGGGCCTTCGGGTCATGTAATGGGTATTGTGCCTTTGGTTTGATGGGTCATGTAAGGGTTCCCCCTCATCCCATAAAAGGGGGATTATCCAAATAATAAATAAATAACATGAAGTCCATCATGATGGGTTGAATAATGGGATTGAAATGACTAATGAACAAATAAATGATGGGTTGTGTGGTTAAATGTGATTATTAGTAAAAAAAATTAAATGAATGTACTAGATAATTGATTTGGTTGGTAGTGTAAGATGTGGCTTGTGATTTTTTTTGTTATGAATTTTGAGGTGGCTTCGAAAGTGGGTATGTATTGAGTTGGTTAGTGTTTTTTTTGTGAACCCATTGATTAGGAATATGTGTGGCTTTATATATATACTTGAATATTCCTTTTTTATTTCTATAATTAATCCAACCCCATATATCACTATGTGCCGACACCAATATTTTCACATGGGCCCATTTTTTCCAATATTCTAGTGATGAGGATGGATGGTAAGCTACTTTATCTTTCTTGGTCTCTCTTCTTGGTGAGTAGATATTCACAGGATATGATGGATGAAGGATTGTTAATGCACTAGGAGATGGGTCATATGTATTTTTTAGGGATGTGATATAATCATGTTGGGGGTAGCTTATGGTGGGTGTCGTTCATTATAGGAGGAAGGAACAATGTTTAGGTTCTTAATCTTTATGATACCCTTCTTATCAAGTTATGGTTGTGATGTGATGGCCCATGTTTCTTTGGGTGATAAGATATTTGACCATGTTGTGGAATGGTATTCTAGGTGTCTATGGACATGATGTGATGTGACCATGATTTGGGTAAATATTATGTATTATCCAGAAGAGATGGGAGTGTCATGTCATATGATGTTGGGGGTGTGAGAGAAGAAAATTAGTTGGAAATTGGTGTGGGGTACCCTTAATGATATGATTCTTTTTATGTTATTATTCATTGACTGAATTATTTTGTTAGTGTTCCTTGGTGAGTTTAGGATGGATAGATGAATTGTTTAGGTTTTATTGGTTCTACTATTTTCCCATAGGTGCATTAGTATGCTTCTTTTACATGTGCATGAGAGACATTGGTTTTACTATTGAGTATAATTTTATGATCACCCTACATGTATAAAATGATTTTCATGTTCTAGGATGATTATGTGGTTTTTATTGTAAAGTACTAAATTGTACCTTTTTAGATAGTTGTTTTGTCACCACATTAGATTTTCTTTTGGGAATTTAAATTTAGATACTTTTAATCATATCTGTTTTATTTATAAAGGCATTATGTAGTGGTTTTGGTTTCCTTTTACATTATGTAATGGGGTTTCTTATGGTTAATTTGTCTTATCTCCTTATCTTTTTTTACATCATAGAGGGAAATTCATCCCATTTGTGATATTTTTATAACCTCGATGCTAGTTTCCAAAACAAGTCCTATTGATCTCAGACTTGAGGGTTGTTATCTCCGCCCCTTTATTATATTATCATTGGTGGGAGAGGTTCATTACAAAGTGGTATCAAAGGTGATGGTTGAATGATAAGATGGATTTTGGAGATAGGCATAGTGAAGATTGCATGGGTTGGAATAGAAACATTGTTAGTAAGCTTGGTGTGTGACATAGGCTGGGGGGACCATCTAGGTTATGGGATATTATCCCCCCCCCCATGATCCAGTTCGTGGAATATAAGCTTCTTTATTGACCAATTGTGGTGGAACTATTTGTAGGGTTGATACCTATGTGAATTACATGTAACATAATGACTTTTTATCTGTTTGAGTTGATTTATTTTGCGAATTTTAAAATGAATAATATGAATTAAAATGAAACTATATAAAATTACATACTATCATTATTAGAAAATTCTTATTTTTGTTTCAACTAGACATCATGGTCATCATCCATGGGTGGATTAGGTATTTTATCCTCAACTAGATGATCTAGTTGATCGTCGTAGGGTTGATCTGGAAGAGGATGATGAGTCTTAGAAAATGCAATTGTGCAGTTTTCAACATCATTATTTAGTGAAGTACGAGTGTAGTGTTTTAGATGTGGAGATAGAGAGCTATATGGAGTAGTTCAAGATCACTTTTAGTTTTATTTGGGCCTAGTTTGGATACTAGGTCCCTTTGTTAGTTATTCAAATTCGGGGAGCTTCCCATTAGTGGTGGACATTGTATCTGTTTGAGTGTAATGAGGCATATGTTTCATATGTCAAATTTCAAAACGTTTTTTAGGTAAATTTCCATTCATTGAAAATAAAGGAATTGAATTGGTAGAACCTTAATTCTTTTCAATAGGGGAGTATGTTAGTGATGGGGTTTTTAATCAAGATTAAGGAACTTCTACATTTTTTTCCTAGAACTCTTACCATATGAGAAGTCTCATTCAAGACATTTTAAGGATTCACGCGATCTGTGTATCCAGTATATTGTTACCCTTTTTACCATTACAATGTATCTGGAGGTTCAAAAGAAGGTAGAGGTGATCTTGCAGATGCACTTGTGATCAGGATTATCGTGAGAGGGGAATTTGTAGGGATCATAGAGGAGTAGGCTTTTTATGGGTAGGTCTAAGGCACTGGGAACTTCATTGTTTCAACCAACGAGGAGTCAACCTCAGTGGATTCCCTTCCACCCTTCGGGTTCCAGTGGTTTTCATGATTTTTTTGAAGATATCAAGATAGTTTTTTCTTATATGGGTTTCATGGACATCACCAAAATTTGTTCCTAGTGGTTCTTCAAGCACAGTTTGATGGTGGTGGACATGCTCAGTGACAACATCAGAAGAAATTTCTAATGATACTATTTTAGTATTAAGGGAAGTAGGATTATACTTCATCGAGGGGAGATGTAGTAGGTATATTCTAACCTCAACATGTTCTTAGAGTTTAGGGACCTCAACCGAAGCATGTTCATGGAGGTATTCATCAACATAGATGAAGAGGATTTAGGTGTGGTCAGTTACAAGAAATGGAGGAAGTAGTACCATAGGGGCCATATATCATTTGAGTTACACTCATATTTTCATATACACATGTTACTGCCTTGTTTTATTTAGAACCTTCTCAATCCTTTGTTTCACCCACTTTGTTCTTACCTTGGGGAAAGATGTAGAGTGGCTTTTAGTGTCGTTGGTGCTGACTGCGCTAGTCGGAGGGTATACCTACTTATTTTGACGTGTGATGGGGGTGTATAATGATACTGGGGTCACATTAGTCCATTGGGGATACTTACATTATACATATATATATCCATATGATATCATCCTAGGAATCTATTGATTTTATTCTAAGTATGATATTATAAACTACTTCTGGAGTAGTCATGTTCTCAGATGTGTATGGACAACATGTGGTTTTTATTAGTGAGTGGTGTTTCGAGGACGGTATTCTATGTATGGATCCCATTATTAAATTAATGGATGACATTTTTATGGAATTAGTGGATTCTAGTATGTTGGAGGTTACCATGGTTGTTGTGGAGTTTTTTGATGTTTTTTTAGAGTAGGTTATGACCCTACCCATTCAATGTGATGTCATGTTTGGGATAGAGTTGTATTTGGGTGACTCTCTCATTTCAATGGATCCTTATCTGATGGAACCTTATGAGTTACATAAGATTAATTTGTAGTTGGACTATATGATATATAGAGTTTTTATCCATCCTAGTGTATCATCATTGGGTTCTCCAATTCTATTCACTAGAATTTGGATGGTATTCTAAGGTTGTGTATAGGCTAATGGAGGTTGAATTAGGTAATAATCAATAATTTTTACCCTCTTTTGAAGATAGATGATATTTTTGACCATTTGATAGTGGTTATTTGGATTTCTAAGAGAAATATATGATTTGACTGAAAATTAATTTTTTTTATTAAGATAGACCCCCTGTTAAGGGAAAAGAGAGGAAACCATCATGGCATCAAAGACATAAACAAGTCAAAAGGTCTCCAACATTCCTAAAGCCCAAGAACAAACAACCCACACTATATGAGAAAAACCCCTCCCATCATCAAAAACTTGAAATCCAGCTTCCACCTTCGACTGCTGACCGGAAATCTATCTTGTGAAAAATTGCACAAGCCTGGTACCGATGACCATATACATACCCTCTCAAACATCTGATTCCAAAAAGTAGTGGTACAGTGTAAATTCTTAGCCCTAAACCTCATCTGGAGTAGCCTCATGTATATCTGATTGCAAAATCCTTTGAACTACATACCACCGAGCCTAATCAAAAATAAGAAACAAAAAAACCCAACCAAATATAAAACCCACCGAATCTCAAATTCACTATATCCATAGTCTTCAAACACAAATCCAAATCACACCCAAATTCCAGTAATCGTCAAAACCACTGATCTTTCACCGAATTCAATCCACCAAAAAGAATTGTGCAAAAATCACAACTCACAGCAGACCTCCACTCAAACCAACATGTGAATCATACAAACCAGAAACAAAAACCATCACCTTTGACGTTCACCATACACCGGAAGAAGGAATCCGAAATAGGTATCATGTCGCCACCTTCAGATTGCACAAACCCGCATCAAATCCCTCAATGCACCAACATCAGAGAACAATCCATGGCTTCAACCCGCGGTGGAAGCGACTCGAGCACCAAATAATCACCACGACTTCGATGATTCAGGTCAGCAATGGAATCGTCGAGATGGAAGAGCGATTGAAGCCACAAGTCGCACACCACGGTCTGCTGAGCAGGAACACCGGGGAGAGGAGTCGCTGATCTACGGAGAGGATAAAGCAGCGACATGGTGAAAACCCTAGCATCGAAGCACCCTTTACGGGCTCATGAATTCCTATTTTTTAGAAATATATGATTTTTATATCACCAATTAAGGGAGAAAGAGGGTGATATTGTGAATAATTCCTTTAGATGTAGGTATGGGAACATTGAGTTTGAGATCATAGTGTTTGGTGTCATAAATACACAAGTTGTGTTCATGGATCTCATGAACTCTATGTTCTATGAATTCAGGCACTAATTTGTGGTTCTTTTAATCAATGGAATCTCAGTCTACTCAAAGTTAGATTATAAGTATACAAATCATCCTAGAGATGTTTTGAAGGTTCTTCAATGCCACAAACTATATGGAAAGTTTTCCAAGTTTTTTTTTGGACTTGAGACGTTCATTTCATCAAGAATGTTGAGTATTAGTAGGGTGTAGTGGTTGACCCGTTGAAATTTGGGTTAATATTTTTTTTGGGGAGCTCCCAAGAATGTGCTAGAGGCTCGTAGTTTTCTTTGTATTATAGTATATTATTATAGGTTTTTTTCTTATTTCACTCTAGTTTCATCTACATTTAAAGTGTTGACTGAGAATGACCAAGAATATTTATGGAGTGATTAATTTCAGAAAATGATCAGTTTCCTGAAGTGGAGGTTGGTCAGTGTTCCAGTAATTCAGTTTCTTTAGGAGGGTATGATGTTTGAGGTGTTTTGTGAATATTCTATTCTATGTTTAGCATGCATAATTATGCAGTAGAAAGAAGTGATATCTTATGGTTCTGGGTAGTTATTTCCCCAAGATAATAATTATTTCAACCATGATCTAGAGATATCATTGGTTGTTTTTTCACCAAAGTTGTGGTAGCATTACATCATTAGTGAGTGCTTTGTGATCTTGACAGATCACAAGAGATTGAGGTTTATATTTTCTCAACGTGATATTCATCTACATCAATAGTGGTGGATGAAGTATCTTTTTCATTATGATTATTTTATTTCCTACACCTCATTAAAAATGAATTTTTTGGATAACACTTTGGTAATAAAGTCATGGGAGGATGTTTTTTAGAGGTTTGGGGGTGTTTGGAAAGGAATAGAGGAGTTGGAATCCTTGCACATGGATGAGATGTTGGTTGATGGTATTGGTTTTTACTTTTAGATAAAATGTAGTCTTCTATGGTGAAGAAGGTAGACTAGTTTCAGTGGGGAGACTGAGTGGAATAGGTGATACACGACCGTTTTGTCCATAATGATGTTTTTTGGGGGATGGACAGAAGTAGATATTATTTCATGGGAGGTTTTTTATTTGGTATCTATGAATGAGAGAGTTATTCATGAGTTTCACAGCACACCATTAGTCATAGACCTAGGATTTTTAAAGATATATCGTAGCTTGAGGATGCATTTTTTTGGCCTGAGAAAAAATGGGTGGTGGTAGAGTTTATAGCTCAGTGCTTGGTTTTCCAGTAGATAAAAGCTCAGCATCATGTTTCCATATTTTTCCATCATTTGGGTATTCCCTAATAAAAATGGGATAAAATATAAATAGATTTAATCACAAGGTTACATCAAGAATAGGTAGTTTGTTATTATATTTGGGTAATCATGGATCAATTAACAATATCACCCCACTTCTTAGAGATCAACGAGTCAAGAGATGTGGATTCTTTCAATAATAGGTATATGGATTATGTAGTATGGTTGCATGGAGTTCTAAGGTAAATTTTCTAGGATAATTACACAAATTTTACCTCACGATTTTGGAGGAAATTGAGGCCTGCTTTGGTAACTTAGATATTCATCAACACTTATTTCCAAACTCCGATGGATAGGAAGATAGATAGATCTATCCAGACACTGTAGGACATGTTGTGGTTTCTTTTCATGGAATTTACTATATCTTGGGTGAGAAATTTTCTTTTGTTTGAGTTTAGTTTTCTTATAAAAACATGTATCATTCATCCAACAGAATGGTTCTATTTTAGGGGTTGTATGGGATGTTGTGTCATTATTCATTATATAAGATAAAGATTGGGGAGGAAGTTGTTATTGGTTCTAATGTGGTGTAGATAATGGAACAAAAGCATTAGCTAGTATTATAAAGGATAAATGTATCACATGACCAAGAATATTCATATACATATCATAGGATGGGGACCTTCAAGTTCAAGTTCGAGGAACATGTGTTTGTGATGGTTTCCCCTTGATGAAGGTACCATGGGGTTGGAAGGGGACTAAGCATTATCCTAGGTTTTTTCGACCCTTTGAGTTATTGGGGTGACTTGGTGAGGTGGAATATCAGTTATTATTTCCATCATAGTTCGAGAGGATCTACGATGTCTTCCACATATCTCATATTTTTTTGTCTCATCATAATGACTCCCATGTCCCTAACTTGGGATAGTTTGATATCAAGGATGAAATGACATTTTTGGATCATCCAGTATAGATCCATGATCACCAAGATAAGGTTATACATTAGAGAACCATTCACATATTTTTTTGTGTTGTACATTCATGGTGGCCTAGAGGATAGTACATAGGAGTGATAGATTCATATGTGTGCCCAGTACCTAGAGCTGTTTTGAGTTTTTTCTTTGTTTTTCTTCTCATGTAATGTTTGGATCATTCTATGTCAGGAAATTTGATATTTAGTTTACATATGTTTTGTGATAAACATATGATATATGAAGAGGGGGTGAACTGATCCATAATCAAGAATAATTATATTATGATGTAATTAAACCTATACATGCAAGTTAGTACCACCCAGTGCAGATAGTATATTAACAAGGAAGATGAAATTTCCTGATTCGTGTGTTCATAGTGGTGTGGTTTGTTGGTTGTGTCTTGGTTGTGCGACAATGTAGTGATTTTGTTGAATGAAATGTTTTTGGGTGTTTTGGGTGGTGAGTTTGGTTAGTGGTAGTGTCTTTAGTATAAAGACATCCCTGATAGGTATCTCATAAGGTGGTTGTTCAGAACACTTTTCTTTCTTCGAGTTTGGTTTTGATTCTCATAGAAGATAATTGTTTGAGAAGTATCATATGTAATGGAACTTTCCTTTTCATCGAGTTACATTGATGGTTTTTTATGTTAGAGGTCTTTTAGAGAAGGGTTGAGGTGGTGGTTGGAGGTGTAGTAAGGTTTTTTGGGATATTTATGTTGTTAAAGGTTTACATGACATGAACTAGTGTTTCATGGCTTGTATAGCCATCCAGTTTCATGACTTGAATGCAGCTGAGGGGGAAACCATGAAATGGATTCATTCCATGAATTCTATTCACAACATGTAATTATATATTCCTGAGGTAACATGAATTTTGGGTAATGTTTTTATTTTGGGAAAAATCCAAGAAATTCACATCATGTATGTATTACATGACATGAAAGTATCAAATTATGGGTTTTAAATTGGTCTTTTATCTTAACCCCTAATAATTTTTTACATGTCGCCTCTCTTGTTTTGGGATAACCATAGCTGGTTCTCAGAGGATATTCACCCCTACCTCCCATATTGATCTATTGGTTCATGTGGAGTTCTATTGGAAATCTATGGTGAGTTCTACTCTCTTCCCTATAGGTTTCTATCCATTATTATTTTAAGATCATCTACGGTGGTGTGGGTTTGGATTGGGATGTGATTGTGTATTTTTTATAACCCTTGATGAAATTAAGGTTGATATATGGGTTTTTCATGCGGTTGATATTTATGAGTTTTTCTTCTTTACCCTGAGATGTTTTGGGAGTTGGTAAAGATTATTTGAGGTAATAAATCCCTCATTTATCACTTTTTTGTACCTTGTGGGAAGTTTTTTCTCAACTTTATCTATGAGGGATGGTTTACACTAGCCTAATCAAGATAAATTAATCATTTAATTGAAATTTAAGAAGGTAAATGGAATGATTAACATGATTTTACATCATTGATTTTATTTTTATATTGTGTTTGTTTGGGTAAAAATCCCTACTAAAATTTGTGGTTGTTGGGGGTGATGTTTATGCACTGATATGTCATAAGTTATGGAATCCTTTATTTTTTAAATTATTTTTAATCATATTAAATAAAAATAAATTCATTAACCACATATATTTGGAAAATAAAATGGTTTCCCCTATATTTATGGCTTGTGTGATAGAACCCATAAAAAAGTGAAGTGTGGTAAAAACCCCTTTATTGACTTAGTAAAATGATCTTTGATGTGTTGTTGTTTTTTGGTCATTCTTTTGGGGTGGTAAGGTGAGGGATTTTTTTGGTCATCCTTTTGGGTTGGGGAGGTTGTGGTTTGTTTATATGTGCTTTTGGGGTGGTGATGTATTTTTTTTCATCCATTATTTTAGGGTGGTGAGGTGATGGCTTTCTTGGCCCTACTTTTGGGGAGGTGAGGTGGTGGTTTGTTTTCCTATTCTATTGGGGTGGTGAGGTGATGCTTTTTTTGGCTGTTCTTTTCAAGTCGAAACGTGATGGTATTTTATATCTTATTTTCGGTTGATGAGATAATGGTTCGATGGGGATGATGAGATAATTGTGAGAATGGTTTCATTGTGCTGGAATCCCAATTTGTGATGGACTTATTTTTTAATAATTATTGAAATGGAAAGGGTTTTGTTTGGTTAATGTGATGAATGTTTCTAATGAACAAATAAATGATAGGTTGTGTGGTTAAATACGGTTATTGGTAAATAATTAAAAGAATGAGGTGGATAATGGATTTGGTTAGTGGTGTGATATGTGGATTATAGTTTGTGTGGGGTTATATGTTTATAGGCCATAATGAAAGTGAATATCATTTCATTTGGAAAGTTTTTTTTTGTGAACCCATAGGTTTAACCTATGTGTGTATATATGTATATACTTGTATGTTCCTTGTGATTTCTATATTCATCCCACCCACATAGATCACTATGTTACAAAACCCAAATTTTCACATGGGGGTATATTCCCCAACATCTCAATGATGATGATGGATGGATAGAAACCCACTCTTTCCCTATCTCTCTTCCAGCTAAGTAGATATGCACCAGTTATGATGGAAGATGGTTGTTAATAAACTGGGTGATGGCCCATATATCATTGGGTAGGATGTGATATGACCATGCTACAGGGAATCTTATGGTGGTGGTAATGCAAGGTAGGATGTCATGAACCAATCTATGGTTTTATCTAAACTGACACCCGACCCGGCCCATGCCATGGCCCAAAGGGCATTCCCCACCCCCATGAGCTAACAACTAGTGACTGTGTATCAAAAATACACCACCCATGTATATAATAATAAACAAACCACAAGAATAAAAAATCACATAAATGATCATCATAACCTAACTATATAGAAAAAGATCAAATTCAATGTTTTACAACTTTAACCAATACCAAAAATAACACAATGTAAAGGGAATAATGAGAACATCCCAAAAACCTCCACGTAAAAAGAGGTCCATCACCCCCAGGACACAAACACCAACACCTTTAAGAAGTGAAATACTAGAAACTGAATCAACCTTCACCACCACGATGCATCTTTCCTTTACTTGGCTCATATATAACTAATTATACATACAGCCAAATGTGTATATAGAGTATGAGACAAATCCCAATCAGATTCCACCCAAAGGAAAATATTCCATTCCATAACATTAGAAGATAAATCAAAATTCCAATTTTTATAAGAACATTGGGAAACATTTCGAAGGAACATTTTAAATAAAAAAAATCAGGAAAACACTTTTAATGAAAACCTTTTTCCCAATAGAAACCATCTTTGAAACCACAATGTACAAAAGGTCCACCGTATACCTATGGCCAGAAGAAAATCACTAAATCATCATGTCATAAGAGATCTCAATGTAAAACTCTTATATGTAACTAGCACAAGTGTGACCCTATAAAAATTTTACCTCAATGATCAAAATCCTCCAACTAAAACCAACAGCATCCTCGTGCATGAGACACTAGAGGGGAATTCAACCGAAGGTATAGTAGTCTCCAAATAATTATCCAAAACCATTAGTGTTCTCATGAATGGTCCACTAGAGTGGATCCCATCCCCTGTTCTAGTCGTCTTCAGTCATATCACAATTTTAGTTAGTGTTGTTGCATTAATCCAGCTATAAGAAACTGGGCATTGTCCCTGCTGAATCAAAAACAATGCTAGTTCTAGTTCACCCAAAAAGATACTCGAGATTACCATTGTGATAAAATTACATTTTATATATCACATTAATCATCACTTTCACATACACATGCCCAGCATCATGAACACACAAGAAAAACAGCACTTTCACAATTCAAATTGATCCAACGATCAAGAATCATGTGTAAACGACAATTTTCAATAAAAAATCACTTTTAAATCCACACGCAAACTGAAACCATATTAAAATAAATTTTGATCCACTTTCACAATTCATGAAATCCATTTGTAAACACAAAAAGAAGAGAGAATGTGAAATCTAAACATTTCCATGGAAAATCCCCTTTAAAATCCACATATAAACCAAATCCATATTAAAACATGCTTTGTATCACTTACGCAAATGACAACACGCATTTATGGTGAACAAAAAAGAATCTCACATGGAAGAAAACTCATTTATTTTAGAAAATCAACTCAACACATTCACACCTTCAAATCCCTTTGAAAACACATTTTTCACCTTTTATAGAAATCATAAACCTCTTTCAATAACCACCATGATGAAGCACACATGAAACATAGCCACATACTTTAGAAAATAAGCTTTCCTTATATATATCTAACACATTTTAAAACATGTTTATCACCACATAAATAATCCATATAACACATTTAAATGACCAAGAATTAAGTACAAAATCATCTAATTAAGTAAAATCATGGAACCACCTACCTCAATCTTGGAAACAAATAGAATCTAGTGGAAAACCCTGAAATGCACCACCAAGAGACCCTAAAAAGGAAATATCAACCCAAAACATCATAATTTCACCCCAAAACTAAATATGGGACCCTTACATGGCTAAAAATCTGTTGGAAAAGGAGAACCAATTAAATAAGGAAGAAAGAACCCTAGAAAGAGAGAGAAACGAATGGATAAATGACTTACCTGATGATTCCTTTAATATCCAAGGCCAAAACCACCCAATGATTGATGATCAAGAGGTACAATAAGGAGAATATGTGGATCCTATGGCTTAAATTCCCATCATGATCGGATTAGTGGTTATTTAGGGTTAAATTAGAAGAGGGTAAAGTGTAATTTTAAATTATAAATTACCTAGACTAGTCGAACGGTTAGCCCGTACAGTTTTCCAAACCGTGAGAAAACCATGTGCCCATCTCTATCCAAGAGGATCAAGCCACATGGTTATCCCACACAGTTTTCCAAACCATGAGGCAACCATGGGGTCTTATCTTTCCAAGAGGAAACCAGCTGTATGCTTTCTTGGTGGAGGGAGAATGCCCTTATAGCTGGCTGTGTGACTTGGAAAGTTCTACTGTCCAGGTTGAATAGTTTCATCAGGATTGGTTCATGCTTTCCCCTAACTATGCACCAACCATGCGACACCTGCTTTTGAGCCCAATATCTCCATTTTTCTCAAAAGAATCTTGGGGAATCTAATGAATAATCATGGGTAGAAAAATAAACAATAGAATACCTCAAACTAAAATCGTGAATGTGATAATTCTACCCCCCATGAAAATTGTACACCCCTAGTAAGTCACTCTAAATCCCTATTAGATAACAAGAATAGATAATCCTCCTTGACCTAAGATCAACTCATATGTCTCATCATTAGCACTACCATGATTCCAAAGAACTCGAACCAATTGTATGGACTTTCCATGAAGCATATTCAACTGAGAATTCACAATTCACATTGGCCTCTCGAACAAAGACATATCAGGATCTATCTCCAAGTCTCACCCAATTCAGCATAGGAGATGGATATATGTTGTACTTTTTCAACTGATATACAAGGAACATGTCATGAATTGATGTGAACTAGGAGGGAAAATCCAACTGGTAATCCACCTTACTAACTCTCTCAGTAATCCCAAATGGCCTGACATACCTCGGAGTTAGCTTACCTTACTTACCAACACAATAGTGACCCAAGCAAGGAGCCACATTCAGAAACACCCAATCACCTACAGAAAACTCAAAATCTTAGATCCTATTATTATCATAATACTAATGAAGGATTTGTGTTATCAAAAAACATTTTCTGGTCAACTTAACTTTATCATATGTTTCTTTCAAAATTATTGGTCCCAACAATGAGGTCTCACCCACCTCATCCCAACATGATGGAAACCGACACTGCCAACCATAAATTGTTCAAAAGGGATCCATTCAAATTTATATTGGTAACTATTATTATATAAAAAATCCACCAAACCCATATTTATATCCCATGAGACCCTGAAATCTAAAACACCATCCCAGA
Source organism: Viscum album (assembly GCA_963277665.1). NCBI lineage: Eukaryota > Viridiplantae > Streptophyta > Magnoliopsida > Santalales > Viscaceae > Viscum > Viscum album. The sequence continues at coordinate 1,745,723,135 of OY728125.1, read as the reverse complement.
TCATGTCTTCCAATATATAATTTTCCCACTCTATCTAAAAATCTTTATGAGGTTGGTATTCCATACTCAACTTGACCATTGACACCAATGACATATGAAGAACTTCCAAAATTTGAAAGTTAATGTGAGGGTCCCTATCCAAAATGATAGATGATCATATACTATAAAGCCTCACTATCTCTTAAACATAAAACCAACCCAAATCATCCACTTTGGATGACTATTTTATGGGAATGAAGTGATATGATTTGATTACAAGGTCAATCACTACCCAAATAGAATTTCATCCCCATCATGTATAAGGTAATCTAGTAATGAAATACATGGAGATATCAATCAACTTTCAAGTACGAATGGGTAGTTGGTGATTAAAACTATAGGGTCTTTGGTGTTATCCTTTAACATGTGGACATGTATAACACCGCGATATATATTAAACTAAATCACACCTTTCCCTGGCCATCAAAACTACAGTAACAAATCATAAAACATCTTGGTATCACAAGGATGAATGGACTACTGAGACTAGTGGATATCTTGCATCACCAACTTTTTTAAAGACAATAGAACCATGGATAGACCTATAAATAATAAATCTCCCTCAAGTGACAATGACCACTCACATGGAACTTTACCACCATTTAAGAATATCATATAATGCTGGAACAACTCATCACTCATATTATCCTTCCAAATAAAATTCATAATAGAATCTATCGTCTGAAAAATATAAAAAAACACACCCCCACTATGCATAATGTCTTATCGATGTATCTGAAAAAAATCCCCATCAAGTTCCACTCATCATTTAAATATTTCAATGCATGCATTGTCACTTCCATGTTCAACATGTCTGCAACCACATTTTATTTACCTTGGGTATATATGATCTCAAAATCAAAACCCTGAAGGTACTCAACCCAATGATGCTACCTCAAATTCAAGTCCTTCTGGGAGAAAATATAATACAATCTCTTATGATAAAAATTAACCACAAACTTCTCCCTTAAAATATAATGACTCCACATATTAAAGGTATTCATAACCGCCACTAAATCCAAATCATGGGTTGGATAATTCTTCTCATGTGTTTGTAGTTGGTGTGAACCATATTCCACCACATGATCATCTTTCCTTAGCACACACCCAATACCCTTACCAAATTCATCATAGTAGACCATGTATCCCTTATCAGATTCTGTAAAAATAAAAAAAGGTTGTGGTCAACCACCTCTTAAGCTCCTCCAAGGACACTTGGCTTTCTAATCTCCACTCACACTTTACACCATTCAAGGTAAGTGTAGTAATTGAAAATGAAGCATGAAAGAAATATTGAAAACTACCTTTAATTCCCTTCTAGGCCAAAAAATCTATGATCTAGAAAACATTATTTGTTTGTTCCTCTGAAATCACTACACTGATATTCTTGTGGTCTATTGAAACCCCCCGTTTCAAGACCACATGGCCCAAAAATGTCACCTCCTTGATCCAGAATGTGCACTTTGAAAATTTACCGTAATGATGATGATTACACAGAGTTCCTAGCACAACCCTCAAATGTCATTCATGATCCTCTCTGGTTTCTGAGTAGACTAGGATGTCATCCACAAATACCATGAAAAATAAGTTTAGATACTAATGGAACACCCTCTTTATAAGTTCCATAAATACAACCGGATCATTCGTCAACCTAAAAGGAATGAAAAAATATTCAAAATGGTCATACCTTCTTTAGAAGGAGGTTTTTGGAACATCTACCTCTCTAAATATTAATTGGTTATACACAGAATGAATATTGATATTAGAGAACCACCTTTCCCCCATTAAGATGATCAAAAATGTCATCAATAAAGGGTAAAGGGTACTTTTTCTTGATCTTCACCTTATTGAGATTCTAGTAATTGATACATAACTAAAGATATTCATTGACCATTTTCTCAAATAGAATTGGGGTTTCCCACAGTGATACACTTAGGTGAATAAATACTTTGGATTCCAAATCATCAAGTTGTACCATTAATACCCTCAATAAGGTGGGGCCTATATTGTATGAGGGAATATATTCCAGTTATATTCTTCAAAACAAGTTAATTGTGAACTCCAGATCCTGTTATTGGTGATAACCCAAGAAATACTATGGAAATTCCTCTTGGAATTCATCTACCAGAGGAGGTAATCTAGTTTCTGGACCACTATCACCTTCCTCTAGCATGAGTGATGAGATCTGACAAATGAGATCTCCCAATTCTAAAATTGGGGGTCCATCACATCCTGAGCGAGGATATCATTCATCTTGAAAACCCTTTTTACTTCCATCAAGTGCCACAAAACATTCTCACCACTGATAAAAATCAATGTATTCTAGAAAAAAAACCATCCAATCCATACCAAGGATCACATCAAAGAGGTCCTTCTCCAAAACTAGGAAATCTCATTTCAGATTGACCCCTAACATGGTGAGTGCATAAGATGTAAAACTAAAACCTTTATCTATCTTATTACCAAGTTTAATCTCTAACTCCATTGTATATGGAATAATAGTGGTTGGAAACATTAACAAATCCTAAAGAAAGGAAGAAATAAAAAGAAACATATGCACCATTATAAAACAAAATAACAGCTAGGGATGATACAATAAGAATCGCAATAAGAACTATGATAGTCCCTATATCTTTTTTTATTGTCACTATGTACATAGCATGAAGCTACCTCATCTCTTACTGAGCCTGAGAATGACCACTGACCTGAAGATCTATCCTAAATTGACTCTCTCTAGAAGAAGCTACATCCCCACTACCACAACCACCGAATCAAGAACATGTTGTCCAAGATAGTTCTGACTGATCTGACATCATTTTTAAAGCTACATACCCTGCACCACTCGGATATGGTCATTCCACATTGAAAAAATGTTGCACATGCCCCATAGCTCCACATCAATGGAAGGGTCTAGATGGAGCTAAAAATGAAAATTTCATGTTTCCCACCTTCCCACAATGTTGGAATAAAATAGACCCAGAATTGGAAACTACAGAAGAGTACATCCATAAAGGATAGACTAAACTACCACCTCCCCTATTCTCTTACTCATCCCAGTTCCTATTCTTCTATGATAAGCTTACACTACCCTAGACGGAAATTGAAATTGATCCAGAGAAACCAGGATTAACTTTAAGATCAATTTCTAATATCATATCTTGATTAAGCCCCCTAGAATAAGTTTTAAACTTGAAAAATAAGACATGAGATCTTATTTTTGGTTTTATATCTATCTAATACTTTTAGCATTTATCTGCTCAAAACTACCTCAAGTACAAACAAAACCAATTCATCAAAGTGGTTAGCATACTCCATCATGGTTCAGTATCCTAAGAGAAGATCCAAAAACTCTCATAACTTATAGAATTCCAAAATATAATGACAAAACTACTCTTTGAAGACAATCTTGTAATATTTCCAACTCATCTTATCATGCTTCCTATCTTCCACCACTGAGTCACACCACTTCCGACTAGGACCATCCAATATGAACAAAGCACACTTCACCCTGACTGCCACATGAGTATTAAGAAAATCAAACATCTTTTCATTATTCTCAATCCAATACCCAACTTCATGGGGATCTCTATTACCCTAGGAATAAGGTGTATTATTCTTGAGGAACACTTAATCGTTATCATTTCCAAGACCTTGGTCAGATTCTCTAACCTTATTAAGACCAAAGCCTGATCCATTCCCCAAGGCTTAGACAGCCTAAACCACATCTTACACTAGTATCTGATCAATTAGGGAGGGATAACTCTATTATTCCTCTTCTTTTGGTTTAATATGAGGTCTCAAGGGATGCATTTTTCTACAACAAAAAATAATCACTTAAAAAACCATCAATATAACCACCAAAACTGAATTATGAAAATTTTCAACAAAAATAATTCCCATGAACTTAAACAAATCAAATAAAACCATATCTAACACAATAATAAGACTAACCACTTTATCCCCACCACATGTCCATCCACAATCTTAAGCCTTCACATCTCTCTTTGAGGAGAATTCAAACCAAAATTCCCAACATCCTATGGTGATCCAAGTCCAATCATAAGGTGTGTTGTCCATACACTCCACTCAAAACTATAACCTCAAGCCCTAAAAATCCTAGCTCTGTTCTATGTAGACACTTACTAAATAACATGACCTAAAAAGAGAGAAACCTCCTTTGATACCATTTTGTCACGAACCAATCTTGGGTGCCTTCTAAGCCGACACCTGTCCCACCTTGTGGCATGGCCTGATGGTCATTCCTGATCCCCATGGGCTGGAAACTAGTTCATGGGTATCAACAATACACCTTGGGAATGATTTCAACCATGTATATATCAATAGAAAACCTACAATAATAAAATATCACATAACAACAAATTATAACCAAATAAGATTCTATAATTATTAGATATAAAGTTTTATGACATTAAACAATACCAAAAATACCACAATAGAAAGGTAAGGACTAGAACATCCCAAAAACCACCATGTAATAAGAGGTACATAACCCTAAAGACACCACCACCAACACCTGTAAGAAGTGGGACTCTAGAAATCAAATCCACCATCACCACCAAGATACATATTTCCTATACATGGGTCATACATTACAAATTATACATACATCCAAAGGTGTATATAGGGTTTGATCCAAAGCCTAGAAGCATTCCACCCAAAGGAAGGAATTCATGACATAACATTATAATATAAATCAATATGAACTCTTTGATAAGAACATTTTGAAACATTTCCAAGGAACATTTCATAGAAATTATTTTTAGGAAAACACATTTAAAGAAAAAAATTATCAAATGAAACTTTCTTTGAAAAAACAATTCAACCATGTTTCATCGTATACTGAAGGTTAGAACCACATCACAAAAGCATCATGTCACAAGAGAGTTACATAGTAAACCCCTATTGGTAACTAACTTTAGTGGGGCCCTATGAACCTCGTCCCTTGGTGATCAAAATCCTAAAAACTAGCGACATCCTCATGCACGAGCTGCTAGAGGGGAACACATACCATGGTCTAGTGGTCTCTTTATCAAAATCCAAAACCAACAGTATTCTCATACATGATCCACTAGAGGGTGTCCCATCCCATGGTCTAGTGGTATCCAATCATATCAGATGTTTAGTTAGTGTTGTAGTGTCAATCTATATAGAAGAAACTGGTCCTCATCCCCACCAAATAAACTAGCATACTAGTTCTTGTCCACCCACCTAGATACTCGGGTTTCCCTTTATGTTAAAATTATATCTCACATATCACATAAATCATCACTTTCACATTCACATTCCAAGCATCATGAACACATAAGGAAAACACCACTTTCACAATTCACATTGATCCAGTAATCAAGGATCATGTGAAAACCACCATATTCTATAAAAATCACTTTCATATTCAGACTCCCAATAAGTAAAATTAAAATAATTTTCTCACCACTTTCACAATTCGTGAAATCCATTTCAAAATGAAACAGGAAGGGAAAATGTGAATTCTAACCATTTCCATGGGAAAATACCCTTTCAAATAAACATACAAACAAAATCCATTTTGGGCTTCACATCACCTACACAAATCAAAAACCATATTTAATTTTCACAATAAAGATACTCACATGGAACAAAACCCATTTCTATTAGAAAACCAACTTTCAAAAAATTAGTGTTCAACCATCCATCCATGGGAGTTTTAAAGAAGCATAGAAGGATGATGTTGAAATATTTAAGATGGTGAAAAAATTTCATAACTTTAACCTTGATTTTGATGGAATGATAATGTTCAGGAACTATGTCTATGTTCTATACATACCATATTTGAAGAAATAGTTGTTAGAGGAGGGTCATAGTTCTTTATTCTCTATTCATCCTTGAAGAATATATATATATATATATATATATTAAGAATATTTAAGGTAGTACAACATGAAAAGTGATATTGATGTGTTTATACCACAATACATGGTATGTGATCAAGTTAAGGGTGAGAGGTAGAATTATAAGGTGATGTTATAGCCATTAACCATACCTGAATGAAAATAGGAAAATGCCACCATGGACTTTGTCATAAAACACTATAAAAAATTTAAAGTTCAAAATTCTATTTGGATTATATTCAATCACCTTATAAATCTAATACACTTCATTGATATTGGAGAAGATTTATATCTTGACCATATTTAAAAAATATACATTAATAAAGTGGTATGGTTTCATGGAGTACCACATTCTATTCTATCCGATGGAGATCTGAGGTTTACCTTTATGTTATAGAGAATTATTCAGTAAGCTATGGATATAAAGTTATGTTTTATAACTTCTTATCATCCTCTTACAAATGGTTAGTTTGAGATAAATATTCAAACCCTAGAGTATAGTTTGAGATCTTTTTTACTGTAATTAAAAATGTGGTTCTAATAAACACCTTCCTCTAGTAATTTTTTATTACAATAATAGTTTTCTCTTGAGAATTAAGATGGTCACTTATGATCCCCTATATGGAATTAAGTCTATAACACCAACATGATTTGATGAAGTTAGACAAATAAAACATAGAACTTAGATAGCTAAGGAAATGGATGATAAACTAGAAAACATACAACATCACATCAATGTAGATTTGAAGAGATAGAACAGTTATGCTAATAATCATCGAAATGATCTGAAATTTGAAGTTATTGAGAAGGTGATCCTATTAATTTCCCCGTGGAATATGGTAATGAGATTTAAGAAGAAATGTATATTGATCCTTATATATATTATCCCCTTAAATATTCATGATCGAGTTGGGATGGTAGCTTATAACTTGGAACTTCCATCAAACCTCTCAAGTTCATGATAGTTCAATGTATATCTCTTCAGGAAGTGCATACCTAATCTATCACATGTACTGAACTAAAAGGTCATTCTGATGGAGCATGATCATTCTTATAAAGAACCACTGGTATAAATCATGGATCATAAATATTATCTTCTATACAATGAGACTACACATCTAGTTAAAGCTCTCTGAGGGAATCTGAAATTTAATTAATCTACATGGGAACCTAAGGATGTGATGAGGTGGAGTTATCTTCTTTTTTCTATTGAAATAATGGAATTTTGAAAGTGGAATTCATTTTAAGGGGGGTAGAATGTAAAACCTAGTGATTTTATAACATATGTATTTTTAAATAGATTTTATATTTTCAATATCTTGGGATACATGAAACCCTAAATCTAAATGAACTAAATTACATTGTACTTTTATAACATAGACATTTAATAGAAAGGTATGAATATGAATAATAAAATTATGAAAAGTAAATTTCATATAATTTCCTTTTCAGATGTGATGGGTAATCTCAAAAAATAAGAGTTATCATTTTTTTTAAATATGGATAAACTTATGTGATGATCATATTAATAATTATCCATGATCCTATAATATTATCAAGAATATGACAATTATCTTTAGAAATAATATTTTTCTTCAAATCACTTTTTTTTTAAAATAAGGTAATCTATACATATCATTATTTCCTAAAAAATAAACTAATTACATCAACATTAAACTCAACTCTAATGTTATATTTTCCATAATTATTAGTTTTTTCAAGAGATTATCACCTTACCATTAAATAACCTTTCTAGTTCATTAGTACCATTTAACATATTCTTGAAAATTCATAATGGAAAACTTTTATAGAACAATACTCATATATATATATCATGATTCATATAATTCTTTAATTCCAATACACAATCATTTCAATCATTCTACTTTATTCTTAAACTGTTAACAATGCTTCATCATCTTATTACATAATACCTCCTTACTTTCACATGTTATTTTTCGTGTCTTCATAATTAACATAAAAACCCTTAATCGTGAAACATTTTTTATCATATTATTGAAATTTCCACCTAGAATATCAATTTTGATAATTCTCATTCCTTAAAAATTCAAAACATTCAACCATTATGGATGCCTTAGAAAAACCATTATTCTCATCCATTGTGTTAACTAAACATTTCCTTTTTTCCTTAGCAATTACTTACTTTTTTCCCGTCTTCTACACATATAAAATATCTTCTCATTCCTTTGAGACATTCCCTTGAGTGATTATTCTCATATTCTTAACATTTAAAAAACTTAATCATCTTTTTCCTATGGTCTCCAACACCCGAGCTCTTAGAAAAATTCATACTTCTTTTCATTGTTGATTCCAAGAGTTGGTTAAGGTACATGAAGTTAATCATATATAATGATAACTAATTAGGAATAATCACATTATCCTTCGCTCTAGTTATTATTCAATTTAGTTGTTCATTAACAAATGTTCTATCACGTTCATTGTCAACTAAGTACCTTCTAGTTTCCACCACTGACTAAAACCATAAAGCATAGTGTTCGAAGTAATATTCAATTTGGGAGACATAATAATGAAAAGGTATTTCTAATATGTCTAAATCATGACACCTTCATTTCAATCTAAGACACCTTCGGTTTAACCAAGGTCATTAATGGTCATCATATATTCAAATCCTTCATGATGGTTCATAAAGAGTTTGTGAATTTATAAATCATATCCCCCATGAATACCAAACCATGTCTATAGTATGGCCAATTTTCATATACTAGATAATGCTCGATTCAATCCAGAATTTCCTTTTTCGATGTTATTACCCCTTTGTATATCTATTCTCTATTCATTTCTCCTTGTACTATCCATACAAAGATATAATATCTCACAATCCACTTGATATAAACTTTAGCAAGATTCGAAGATACACTACTTGTATATCAAGCTATATACATGCTATTTAATTTTGGTATAGACCCTAAAACAATTGATTTAGGAAATAGCCATGGTTTTTATAATTGTGGTTCATATTGGAGTGGCAACAGGGCCATGGATACATCCACATTTTCTACCATGGTAGTACATTTGTATCCATGGTTTTTAACCATGGCTAATAATAATGCAACTAAAATCCATTTCTATACTTTGATATCAGGTAAATAAGTATATAGCCATGATCTTCACCATGGAAATAATATAGTAGCCATAGTTTCAAATAGTTTTTATTGATTCTGCCACACAAAACCATAAACACTATTAGAAACTATGGCTATACATTTGGCCACACCCAATGTAAATCCATGTTTTTTCACCAAATAAATATTCTTTCGATATCTTAAAAAACTATTCACCCTACTTCACATAAATACATACCAAGAATTCACTATATAACCCAATATGATGCACTTAAATCCCTACCCTAGAAACATCACTCTATCATTAAATCTTATAACTGAATAAAAAAACAATAAGGATACAATATAAATAGAACTCAAATAGAATAAAATAAATGTCACATGAATTCAAACACTAATTTCCCATCCATGAATATAGGGTATAAACAAACCTGCTACACCAAAATCCCTACCCTACCATCAGAACATAAACATAACTCAAACCTTGCATATTACAACAAAATAAAAAAACGTGAAATATAAAGAAAAATAAAATTGAATCAAAAGAGTTAAAACTATCCCCAAAATATAAAATATAACATTTCAATAACCATATCATCAGAATAAACAAAACAATATGATAAAAATAAATATATAAACCAAGAATAAAATTTATATCTGAAATGTACCTTAATATCAGCGTCACCAGAACCATCAAGACCCTCTTCATCTCCTATAGAAACACCAACATCATTATCAACTCCACTCAAACCACCAATTTCATCATCATTATAAGCACTGAGATCCACATTTTCATGTGGACCTAAATCAGTGGCAGGAGTAGAAGAATCCTCATAAACCGAACAAAAATAATTGGAAATGTATTTAATTAATGAAATCATACAAAGTTCTTACACATAATGGTTATACATATATTAAATATAACATGATTTTATTTACATAAAATTTTATTAATAAACATATTTTATATAAATCATTTCAAAATTAAACTGTATTCCCCCGTGTATTTTCACTAAAAGTTATATCAAGTAATTTTTCATAGCAATTGTTTCTGAGATATATATTCTTAAAAAAAATATGTAATTATTGTAAAAAATACTAGATTCAATTAATTTAATAGATGATGCCTAAGATATATAGAGTAAAAAATATATTTTTTTTAATTTAGAATGGGAAAAAATTACAGAAACTAAGAACATGGTGTGTTTCTAGATTTTGGTGTGAAAAACATTATTGTATTAGTTTTAAGACATGATTATATAGAAGATGAACTAACCAAGATGTGTACTATTTTCATTAGTAAATCCCAAAGGTTCCTCATCATTGATGGTTGATGATAATCTAAAACATGAATGGATTTTATCAATGATGTCTTCTATGAATTATGGACTTTTGTTATATTGTGATGAATTTAGGACACTATAATTTAAATGGTTTTCATCATTAAAGGATGATGATAGAAAATTTATTGGCATGTCATCTCATTATAGGAAAAGGAAACATTTCATGTGATGGAGGTAGGTATAAACACTATATATTCTTATGTGATCAAAAATATTTTGTATAAGTGATTTATTAATTGTGGTGTATGAAAATACAAATAATTTTTTCTATTAATAAATATCTTAATGAGTCTTGTAAATATGATGTAGAATAAAAAAGGATTCAAAAAATTTTAAAGGAAAAAAATTTCAATACAGATTAAAATTTTCATTTAATTAAACAAATTTATTCATAAACATTCATATAACCTGTGATTAAATGTAAATATGTTAATGAAAATTTTTATTTTAGGCGTACTTCATGAATTGACATAATTGAATTTATTAATAATATTCCATTATGAAGGGATCATATTTTTTAATAATTTTTCAAAAATAATTAATGTTTGTTATAAATATATAAATAAAAAATAGAATATGATGAACATGGTTTACATGCTAAAGATGTTATGGACAATTTTTAGCAGTAATTGAATAAACTATAAGTCCTAGGTTCATACCAAATGGGTTATATCCAATCTAGATAACTGAAATCATTAATTCTATAGTTCCACGGTATTAACATGATGTTATAATAATGATATTCACTTGGTAAGAATTAAACGATACGAAAAAACTAATTTTAATTACTCGATCTATTAATAATATATAAGAGAATATGATTATAAATAACAATTCTACCTAAAAATAGTAATCATATTTACAGAAGTCTAAGAGAAGATCTTCAATTTCATAAATGAATAAAATTACATATATTTTATTATCAAATTCTCAGAAGTGGTCTAATATATTGTAATCTGATATTTAAATTGATAGTAAGTTTTTTTTTGTCTTTAAAATGTTCATGAAAATATATGAACTCAGAAGTCTTATGCAAGATATATAATTGAAATTTAAGAATTATTTATTTGTAATTTAGTCTAATAAAGAAATTTGAAATAATTAGTTAGCAGAAGAAAACATTCTCTTAATTCAGAGGCTATTTTTATAGAAACTAAATTACCCATATGTCAAAAACATTTACTAATATTCTTCCACTATGATCGATCACCATTAATTGTACTTGGAATCTAAATATAGAAAAAAAATATAAATAAAAAATCAAAAAATTGAGTTACAACGTGTGATATAAGAATTTGGAATTCAAATTATAGTTGATATATTTTCACAACCTAGAATATTTTTCAAAAAAAATTAGAGAAAATTATGTGATTATAATGAAATTTTTTGGATATTTCATATATATTGTAGAAAGTTTTGAGTTATATAAATTCTTGTAATCACATTCTCCATTCCAATAGACAGACTCTCGATAAATATCCAAGTTGTAAAGTTTTTAATAGGACGATTATATGAAACAAAAACATGGTTTGAATGATCTTAACTATTACGAGACAAAAAATACATGGAAATATAATTGAATATATAATTAAAATTAAAATACCAATGAATCAATCAATATAATAAAGGAAGTTCCTTATAAAACTATAACCACATGCTTATATCTATGATGTATTTGTGATGGGTAATACATCTCTTTCATGGAGATTTATCAACACTCAGGACACATATAAATTCTACCATATTTGTGTTTGTTATGGGTAATACCCTCTAAATCATGATGATTTAAAAAATGATTGATTCGGTTAACTATTAAATAAATGTATTTTTCTAAAAAAACATTTTTTTTCATATTTGATGGTTTTGATATTCCATAAAAAATTATTAGTATGAAAAATATAATATAAAACATACCATAATGTGTATCGTATATTTCATAATGTGATTTGTGAGAAGAAAGAAATCAAATATTTTTATAAAAATAAGAATGCATATCAGTTCAGTAAATTGACAAGAACTGGGAGTTTAAACAAAGTTTCTAGTACCTAAAAAATATAGGGTTAAACTAATTTTATAAATATGAAAAGTGGTAATATACAAAAATTTTATATAGATATAAGTAATGTAAAGGAAAATATATTGGGAATAAAAATATACATAAGCAAATGCGATGATCTAAAAACTAAATAGTCATTTTGATGAAGTAAAAACAATATAAAAAATTGAGTGAATGATAAAAACAATATTAGGATGATATAATTAACCATAAATATAGTATTTCTCTAAAATATTATGGGGAAAATACTGTAAATAAACATTTTCATGATAACCCATTCTATATTTTTCATTTTTTTAATGGATTCCTTGTGTAATCTAAAACAAAAAATATATACACCTATTGAATTTATAGAAGTAAGAAGAATTGAAAATATATATGTAGTAAAATCATTAGAATAATATAATATATGGTATGTTTGAAATATTCATTTCTTAAGAGAAAGTATATAGGGAAATGTTTCATTTTACAATATAAATATGCACCATTGATTTTCGGAAAAAAAATAGTATGAAATAAATTCTTCAAAAAATTTCACATGAAAAATTATATTAACAAATAAATAAGAATAATTCTATAAAAAATTATGAAAATATTTTTATCAGGTAATACATATGCTTGAGTAGTGATATATTAACTTATATACATGATCAATATGAATATTGAAAAATTGTACATGTGTCGAATTATAATGAATATTTTTTTTAAAAATGTAAAAATACTTTTTTATGGAATAAAGAAAAATTGGAAAATTGAAATTTTAAATATTGATGAACCAATAAAAGTTAAAATAATGCAGATCAATCAAAAACCCTAATAAAATTACTTGTATTTGTCTTATGTACTGATATTTCTCTGTTAGAATGGTTATTGAATCCTTGAATGGGTTCGGGGATGTCATACCAAATCATTTCATACATAGAATACAATGGTTTTGGTTTATGTTTCTCTAAAGTATCAATGTCATAACTAATCAACACTGACTAAAAAATTTTATCTGTAGTGTAAATCCCATGCCAAAATTTAATAATAGAACTTTTCAAGATGAGGCTATCTACCAGGAGACAAGCTATGTTCTATTCTAGTAGGTCCTCTTGAAATGACCAATTTAATATAAGTTCAGATATATATTTACTTCTTTTAAGAATAAGCTCTAGAATTTAATTCCACTCCCTAATAGAAGTAAAAATATCACCAAAATAGTAGATAACCTATTATGTTCCCCCCTATATGAACAAAAAATTACCTGAATATAGAATTGAGATTATAGTAATTGGTCTTTTTGATAGAACAATAATATAAATAATGATAAATAAATTATTTAGAAATTAAATTTTTTTCGATATTATATTAAGTTATCTGAATGAAATTCATAGAACATGATGATGTACTATATTTTTGTAGAAAATAAAAAAATTTAACATGGATAAATGAAAATATAAAATTATAATATATTAAGAGAAAAATTTATAGAATCAAGAAATTATGAAGGTAGGGTAGAAGAATAGATTAAACTTATGTGATTTCATTGACATGACATATTGAAAACTATTGATTTTTCTGATCACCTGTGATTATAAGTTTCCCAAAAAATGTTATTTTATTTAAATTATATAAAAGTGGTTACACTTAATAATTATATTTATGTCTAGTTTGAAGGCACTTGTGTAAAAATGTTAATAATATTTACCACTAATATATAGAGTTTGAAAAAAATTAAAAATTAGACTATTCTATTTTAAAAAAGATAACATTAACATCAATTCTAGTTGAATAATTGGTTTGATATAATTTTTTCAATAATAAATACTCATTCACTAATAAATAATTACTACCATAAGTGCTATAATATTTTCTGAGGATTTTTTTTCAAATAAAAATTAATTTTAGAAATGCTTAAATATATAGTTAAAAGTAATTATTAATAAGGACTATTTTATATAACATGTTGAAAATTAATTATATCACATATAGATTATGATTAGTGGTATGGAAAAGTAGCATATGTTATTTTACTAAATTACACTTGCACATAAATTTCTAAAAAAGGCCTCTTAATTATGTTATATAAAGAAAACTATTTAAATTGTAGATAAAATATATAGAATGTATTATTATATGTGTTTTTAAATAAATGATTTCAAATAGAAATATGTCCTATAAATTTTTTTGGAAAGTTTTTTCTAATAAACCCATATATTCATTATCCATACAAAGGCATTGTCATCTTATTCATATTAAATATAGTGATGTCGAAAATTATTTAGATCATATCAAGACAAGATTTTATCAAATAGTTTTTACACGAAGTCACCATCCTAGAATTGTGAAATTTATTATGAATTGTTAACTTTTGATAAGTGTAATTTTACACAATAGTTGTGGATTTATTTACTACATAATCATAATAAGTCAAAAAAATTAAGAAAATTATAAATATTAGTAGCCTAAAAATAATAATTCTATATTATTATTTGTATGAAGTATTTATAATTAAAACAATTATTCAATATATATTATAACATAAAATTTTTGAATATACTACTGAATAATTAAATATGAATTCCATTATGTAGTCAAAAATTATAATCATAATGGAAATAATTATCATGTATGACACTATGATCTATTGAGTTATGGATCTAACCATTTGATATAACATATCATCTAGATTGTATATTTCTAGTGGGAGGAAAATTATTTGGAACTATGATATTGACATTGATAGAATAAATAATTGAATTTATTCATTAGCATGTTTTGTTATATTTTTTTATTGTAAAGCATTAAAAATGAAAAACAATTAAGGTGATATCATTTATAAAAATTAAATTAATATAAAAAATAATAACTAAGTCTCCAAAACTAAAGTGTACATGTTTTACTAACTTAATAGAATCATAAATATTATGTTTTAAGGTAGATGGTTCATATATTAAAAAAATTAAATAAATATATGACGATAAAAATGAATAAATAATTTTCATACATGTGGAAGTGGTATTGATTATAAGGTACCATGATACCTGTTGTTTTTTTTCATGAATGACTTGGATACATGCATAGTAGAGATAGAATGAAGGAGTTAAAGTCCATTCAAGTATAGGGGATGTATTATGAGAATAATTGAAAACACCATTACTGAGTAACATTGACTAAAATTTATTTATTTAATAATAATGTTGTGTAAAATAAATTATTCATTTAAAAAATAGGTTAGATGATACTTGTTGATTTATTAGGATAGATGGTATATCACAAATTAAAAACATAACATATACTATAATAGTTCTTGTAGTTAAGAATCCGACTCTCATTAATAGAGAAAGAACATAATAGTAGTTGATTGATTGGTCCCTTTATATAAATCGTTAAAGTTGAGGGGAAAAACCTATTGTTTCAAAAATTCAAAATTGTGGGTATCCTAAAATTAGATGATGAGATATTGAAAACCCATTGTTTTTGTTTTTCATTAAAGAAAACAATAAATATAATCATTTAGTAAATAAATATTTCAGAGAAATTTGAATCAACAAAAATATAATTGTAAAAAAACATCTAGACCAAGATTGCATGTATCAACTATTTTTTTCATTCAAGATTGGAAAAAACCATGTATTTTGGTTTTCCAAAATTATCATCGGGACTCTGTCAAGCTATTTCATGACATTTTTTTGTTTCCTTATCCTAATAGTGGAGATCAAAACCTCATCGATAGATTTTATTCCAAATAAAAAACTAAAGTTAAAAATAAAATAATTAATGAATTAAATATTACATAATTATATTTCCTATCAAAATATAATTGTAAAAACCCATATATATTTTATGAGAAAAAATTGCGGTAATGATTTATCCTAATTCATGATAGAAATCATTGATGAAAAAATTTTGAGTCTTTTTATATCAATGGAATTTAAATAAAATAAAGAATCAAAGAAATTTGACATTATATTTATTTCTCTTCCTATAATGCCAGACATTTCAAATTAAAAAATATTTAATTCAAAATTAATCTAAAAGGTACATGGGTGGCATAATCCAAACAAATGATCAAAAAATTTCAAAAATATTGGGCCAATTTTATATTTAAATAAAAACCTATTCAAATACTGATTATGAGATCCTTAGTTGAGAGTGCTTGTACATATTCACCTAAATATCTTTAAATAAAATGAAATTCCTATTAGTAAAATCAATAACCTTATACTTGACCTTGAACATTAATAGAATATATTAAAAATAGTAAAATAGTTGCATCATTTTATAAATTATTTGTTTAATAAATTATTTTTAAAGATTCCCATCCACTAAAAATACAAAATAATCACAAATGCACTGAATAATTCAAAAATATTTGGGACCAAAAAACACACTTCAAAAAGAAAAATAGGAAAAAAAATATGTTTGATGGTCAAAAAGAGAAAACTTTAAGATATAAATAGAATATTTTAAGACCCTTTAAACTCATCTATAAACTTACATTGAAGATTCTAGATAAACTCCATCCATGAACAATAAAAGAATAAAAGGCAAAGATAAAAGAATAAACAATGATGCTGAGAAGTATTCATCATTTTTTATTATAAATTGGTTATTTGAAGAATGTGAGAAATTTATTATGGGATAACAAAGATAGAAAACATCATTTAAAAATATTCAAAAATAAGTAACAGTGTATGTTTATGATTGAACCAAATCAAGTCATTTATCATTATAAATTTTGTAGAGAACATAGAGAGACATGCTTCATTTTACACTAGAAAACATGTTTATATGATTCATGGTCAATTGTTTGATAGCAGAACATAATTCGTGTTTTGAAGATTGATGGTCACATAATGCGGGTCATCCCCATAGAAGTTCTCTACTGTAATAATCGTGTGTGGTATACTCACCTAAGTAAAATGATTCAGATGATTCACGAAATGTATAGGGAATGTATGACAAAGGGTATGGAGGATGGGAGGAACACATGATAAAGGGGGTGAGAGGGATCATGTGATTGGTTGAGGAACCATGAATGGATAATCCAACAAGCATCAGCTGAGGGATAAAAAATGTGTGATTAAGGGGATGTAGGATGGAATGAATACGTGATGATGGGGATGAGAGGGATCACGTGAGGGATGGAGTAATTTTGAATAAAAAAAGCTGGTGAGGATCAGCCAAGGGACAAAGTATTTGTTAGGAAATTATTGACCAAGGGAGAAGGGTTTTGATAGATGGATGAGGCCTGAGGGTAACTAGGAGAGGAACATCATGAGTGAGTACAAAAGTTTTGAGGACCCTATTGACACTAGTACATTTTATCATTGGATTTTGTAATCTAAATCCACGTTTTTTAAAAATCATTGATATATCTCAATATATATCCATGAACCAATTAAACCATGTATATAGGTCTGTGATTATAGGTCATTTTTCTATTAGTGATATTTTTCAATACGTAGTCTTATTTTTAGACTTATCCCTAAGATTGTCACCAATTTTTTATTATACCTATTCTAAATGTTATGTAATGCTTTACTATGATTCCAACTATGGAAATCTAATACTTTTTTGTGGTTTATTATTTTTGGAACTAGGAATTTTCATAGAATAAAATGGAGTCTAGTTTGTGTTTTTTTTTTCAATCCACACTGGGTTGATTAGGTATTTTTCAAGGAATGTAGTATTATGGTAAAAGATGAAAATAATGCTGAAAGTGGCATCATTTCCCTGTGTTTTCCAAAAACATTTTTCCAAAAATTGGATAATGGATAAAATTATTTTCAGAAAAGGAAGTTTCACTCAATATTGAAGGATAATATGAATGGTGCGTGCAAGTTATATTTTAGGATTGTCTCTTCAAAATATGATAAAGGAATGGGCCTCGTAAAAGATTTTGTTTTTTACTAAAGAACCTTATGTGAAAAATGAGACATAAAAATGGTCATACATGCAAGATCAGTTTTGAGTTCATCCCTTAAAAATATGTAAAAGGAATTATATTCATAGAAAATATGAAATTGTACAAAAGGATCATCTATTTTAAATTTTATTTCAATGTTAGTCTTATGTGAATGAGGGTTGGCATGTGAGGAACTTGCATGCAGGTTCATGAAATTCTATATATATGAGGTTGCCCACTTTGAATACCTATAACTTTTTGCAATAAAGATTCGGTGTCTCTTCCACACACAAGACTTGTGCACAGATGACTTACGAACTATACATATTACACGCCCAATGATCCTTGAGTCTATCTAGACCATGTGAATTTCATGGTGGTGTTGCGTGAAAGATAAGGTTGGGTGAAATAAATATTATGGACAAATCCCAAAATTTTCTCGCAAGAATATTTGTTATACACAAGTACAAATTTGAGCTTCTATTAGGTTTTGAATATCTGGTTTGTTTGATCAATGCTTTTAAGTGCATCAATTCAGGTATACAATGAAAGAAGAGTCTCATGGTAGTATAATGCAAAGACTTATATTCCAATATATTGAAGTGACTTTAAAGTTGATAAACTGGGTAAGACTTCACCCAAGTTAGTGATCTAGGGGAGTCTATATAGGTGTTCCAAGGGATGGAGTATGCTATCCATAAAATCTTATAAAGGTAGGGTATCTGACACTGAGTGATTGTGTCTGCATTTTTTATTCCAAAACTAGTGAAGATTACTAGATTTAGGTAAAACTGACACACATTCGGCATATGATCTTTGGAATACCCCCTAGTGGTGAATGAATTAAAATTTTTGTGTTGTCTTATTTCTTTTGGTTGTTTTATTTTGGTAAGTTTCTATCAGAAATGTTTTACAAGTTCCTGCCAATGTGGGAACAAGATCAGTCACTTTAGCAGTAAAATTTAACACCCTAATTCACCCCTCCCCTCCTAGGGTGTTCTTAGGTCTTATAATTACTTGATTATTAAACATAAATATCCATTAATACAACACAAGGATCATAAAGGACTACTGTATTTGGAATACTAGGTTCATAATTCATCAAACAAAACTAAAACATAGAATCCATAAATTATTCTATATAGTGATTTCCTAAAATCCATTTGAGATCCTAAAATAACACAGGATAAACTAGGTAATATATAAATAAATGGGTAAGATAAAATCCTAGTAATGAAATAAACATGATAAGGAAACATAAAATGTGAGTCAAAGGTATAACATGATATCATAAAAGAGAATGTATGTGAGTAATAAATAAGAAGAATAACATTAAGAGCATTGTATTATAAGATCATGGAAACCTAGGAAAGTGTAAATGACATAAAACATGACATAAACATAATTCAAGTCCAATTGAAGAGACAATATCACATGGTGTAATGATTCCCATAATGGATTATTTTCAATCCCTAATCCTGTACATGATGACTCATGAGACTAAAACATTACCTAATGCATTAGAGAGTTATATAATTTTGGTCACACCATTCACATTTATTTCATGTAAATTAATATGTGTGTCACATAATGATTTCAATATTATGTAAAATACATAATAATTACCCATGTGAATAAATGGTTTTCATAGTCTTGTCTCATAACATAATCGAAATAGAGTTCTTAAAGAATCCATTTGAGAGATAGTCATATGTCTTATATTACCCCATTAAAGTAAGGATCAATATAAGTTTAAATTTTAGAGACATATATAAATAATTTATAATCATTATATAGTATTAAATAGAGATAATGTGAGATAGAGAGATAATGTTCATAACATGAAGAAAATGGTGGGTTAGAAAGATCCCTTACCTCGAGACGGATTTTTCATGTGAGTTATTTATATCCATAAATAATAAACCTAAGTAAATTATTTACTTGATTTATAACATTTTTTAGGTTTATTATTTCTTTTATTTTAATTTTTACTATTTCATATTCAATTACTTGACCAATTAATTTAACATCATAAATTTTAATGACTAACCACTCATATGTCCAAAATCGATTTGGTAAGTTGAATAAGGTCATAGGGAGTAATAATTAATCATATACATAATGGTAACCATGAAATAATTATCATTTTTATACCTAAATTATACTTTTTACACTAACCCTGAAATATGGTTATAAAAATGAACTATGTTACAATCATGAAGAGGGTAGGTCGTACATATGCATTTGTAACATTTCCATTTTATAAAGACCATGATGGGAAGAAAGACTGTTTTATTTTAACTTTATGGGAAGATAATTATATCATAAATACCATATTATTATATTAAATACCCTTACACATACCATCCATGTGATGTAGTGTTAAATATGAATCACATCACTTCATGGGGAAATAGTAGGTCGTACACACGAATGATGTTATCATTTATTAAATGGATGATAAGGTAAGAAATTATGTGATATATTTATTTTCCATAATTATTAATATTTCAGGACTATTATATATAAACATAAATTTAATCTTTTTTACCTTCCATGTAAAGAATAAGTAAAAAAATCACATTTCCTCATGAGGCGATAGTCCACTATACACACAACCGAAGATATCATATTCTCTAAAGAATGGAAATTAAGAATGTATATATGTTATTATATTAAATAAGTATAAAAATACCATAAATATCATTTATAAAAATTATATATATAATTAAATTTTTCTATGGTAAGCGGCAATGGAAAATGAATTATGTTTTTTTGTGAGGCATTAGTTTGTCACACACAAAATTAACAGGTTTGTTTCCGATTTGAGGGTGTATGGGGTGGTTATAGGTCATTCCCTTAACATAAGAACATATAAGTATATTTAATACACATAGGTAGTTATATAATCATGTTTTAATAAGATTTCATGTATTTGAAAGAATAAAAATATAGAACGGTTGGTTAAGAATGTCACCTCATCTTCGAACAACTTCTTTTGGTTTTTATAAAAATAATTCCTCATTTGGATTTATGACAAAAAAATATTATAGGATGAGGGAGGGAATTAGTTAAGTGATTTGGGTACATTTTTTTGAGACAATGGGGTTTGTAAGTGTGAAATAGAGGGGACAAGGGGTGGCCTTGTATAAGTGGGGGAGATGACACACTTTGAATTTTTAAAAAGAAATAATTTCACCAATATTTTGGTCATGAAACAAGGCTCCAAAAAGGACCATTATAAAACAATATAAGATATAAGTTCTAAATATGATAATAAAATTTTAATTAGAAAATATTTTGGTAAATTTTAACCCTTACAGTTTTAGTTCAACCACCGACAAACACATTTTTACCTTAACCACAGTAAATAATTTTTTCTTTTTTCAAAATTCATTAAGGTTAAAAACTAATTTTACCTTATTAGATAATATAAATTATTTTTATTAAAAATATTGAATCGATTTTCCCAAATTCAACCCATTTATGTGGAAGAACATAATTTTAAATTAAACCCGCAGACGTGTTGAAAAAACATTTTTTCAAGAAATGCATTTTTAAGGAAAAGATAATCTCATATAAAGTATATAAAAATTAATAATAATTAGATTAATTTAAATTAACATTTATATATATATAATCAATAAATTTAATTTAAAAAATTCCTCATTAGGGGATATTTTAATTATTTAAAAAGGATAAAAATTTTACACTTTAAAACGATTTCCAGAAAAAAAGTGTTTTAAAGCCTGAATCTAAACTTATATTGAAATATATTATAATGATAATTTAAATGTAATTAATTAGATTTAATATAACTAAATATAAATTATGTTAATTTCAAATCAAATTATAAATATAATTAGACTTAATTTATTAAAATAAATGGATAATTTATAAGATCAGATATATATCACTATTCATTGAAAATAAATATTATTTTTAAAAAAATAATCTCGATAATTTAATATCAATATGATTATTTTAAAAGTTAATTTTTTTTAATACATTTGAAAAAATTTGTAACAGTTAATTTTAAATTTTTTACTCAAATGCCAACAAACCACCTTTTAGAAAAATAATGTTTTTCAAAATACATTTCTTTTTAATTCAATAGGTTCTTATTTTATTTCTAATCAATAGATAACAATTTAATTTATTTTACACATGTTTAAAACATATAATTACTATAATTTAGTAACTCATATTAATAATATCAAATTTTAAAGTTAGTTTATAATGTCCATGTTTAAATATTAATATTTAAATAGAGTATCATGTTTCGTTTGAATCAGGCATTGCATGTGCCGCAAGCTAACATAAAGATTGAATTTATTTAATGATTAATATATAATAAATTATAGGAGTGTTAAAAATAGAATAAAAATGAAATAAATACATAGTAAAACCATATTTGTATTATTATTAATGTGTATGAATAGATGACACGTCACTCTGATGTGTTTTGTGCTCAAACAGGCCAAATAAGCAGTTTTTTAGGGATTTTCGGTGGTTAAAAACCTTTTTCAAGAGGTCAAAACTAAGAGGAAAACCATTGAATTCCATGAAATCATAGTAAAACAACTGTATTGTGATCTTTAAAATGTTTTAACTGATAAAACACCAAAATGTGGTGTAGTTTACTTAGGATGACCAAAAACACGCTTTCAGTTTTTTAAAATATAAAAACAAGCATTTACCTATCAAAACACTAAAAAATGACCATAAAATTATGTGAAATCGTTGGAAAATTTTCATTGTAAATTATTTTTAATGTGTATTGGTAAAAAACACATCAATAAAAAGTGTTATGTGCTCGGGCAGGCTGAATAACCAATTTTTAAAGGGTTAAAGACCTTTAAAAATGTCTATCATGGGGTTTAATCCTAGAAACCAACCTCAATTTTCTTTTAAATCATAGGGAAAAAATAGATTTATTTTTGAAAAATTAGAACCAATATCACATCAATTCATATTGTCATTTTCTTATGATGACTAAAATCAAACATTTAGTGTTTTAAAACACTAAAGCATTCATGTGATAGTAAAAAAATATTGACATTGACCTCTAAATGATGTGAAAAATTAGGAAGACCGTGTTTTTTTATTATTATAATGTATAAAATATTGATCATTTATTAAAAGTGTGGTGTTCTTAGATAGACAGAATATATACTTTTTCAATGATAGATGACCTTTAAAAATGTGCATCAAGGGGTCAAAACCAAGTAAACAACCTATTATTGGTATGAAATTATTTGAAAACAACTATAGAATGATTTTTTAAATATATTAGTGTTTGAAATATTTTTAGAAGATGTCATTTTCCCAAGATGTTCAAAAACACCATAGTGTTATAAAAATAATAAAACATTTTTATAATAATAAAAAACAAAAAAAATCTCTAAATGACGTGAAAATAATAAAAAAACATTTTATTATTATTTTTTATTTATGTGTGAAAAAGACATGTCAATTTGACATCCAATGTGCCCAAAACAACCTAATAAGTAGTTTTTAATGGTTTGATTGCTTTTATAAACGTCTTTCTATGGTTGAAAACCAAAGGAAATCAAATTTCCATGAATTTATATGATAACTACCATAGAGTGACATTAAAAATTTTGGAACTGACATAACATCAATTTGATGCGTCCTTTGATATAGATGATTGTAGATACACTTTTATTATTTTAAAACACTAAAACATGTTCATAATGATCAAAACTATATATAATGACATCTAAATGATCTAAAATCATAGGAAACTTCTATTTTTATTATTTTTGATGTTTAAAATAATATGACACATCAATAGGACATGATGTGTGTTCAAATAGACCGAATAAGAAGCTTTAAGATGAATTAATGATTTTAAACTACTGTATATTGAAAATATAATAACCTTAGACCATTTATTATACTTTGTTTAATTTAAATATTCTAATGAATTTCAATTATTTTATTTTGGTGATTTTTTTATTTATTTTACTAACTTTTATTTTAAATTTTATTTGTTTTTAGTTATATTAGATAATGGGTGCAGAGCCTGAAAAATTATTTTTTGGAATTATAAATTCTATATAAATTTATTTAATATATGAATCATATTCATATTTTTGTTTTTATAATTCTTATAAATTTAAAAAAATTAATTTACTTCCATAAAAAATTTATACATCATAAAAAGGAAACATCTATTTGTATCACAAATTTGACACAAAATTCTTGAGGGTCAGCATGAAGAAATATATATAAATAAAGAGTTTTCCAATCAAAATCGTAAATAACTTCTTGATTTCTACGGATGGTTTTTTCAATTTCCTCTGAAGATGTTTTATAATTGGGTATAGAGTAATTCCACCAACACCCTGGTGCATTCTCATAGTAACAACGTCAACCACAAGAATCAATAAGCCATGATATGAAGGTGACTTCTTTGACTGCAAATCACCCTCACTTCATCGATGCTACAAAAATAGATATATAACTCCATATAGAATTCATTATCAAACTCCTAATCAATGGAAGGAAACTAGAACCAAAGGCAGTGCTACCTGAATCACTATTATCAGTGACCCAAAACAATCCATGCATGATCATTGAACATCTACATCTTTAACTCTGTATGTCATGTTGTATCCTGGTTTTCCTGATCGATGTCGTTGGTCTGAAGAAATTAGTATCCCTAGCCAATTCACAGTAAGGTAATAAGTGGATGACCAGAAAGATGAAAAAAGAATGTTGTGAATTTTCTAGATGTTGGGTATGGTAAAGAGCTCACTGACGACCATCAAACCATTAATCGTCATTTGGAACGTGATCGTGTATTATTCTTGTATGGACAGAATAACCATATTTTGAAGGTTTGATGGACTTTAAAAACATATTTCAGAGGTTCAAAACTAATAAAATGGACTAAAATTATCATGAAATAATTTTAAAACAACTATATCTAGATTTTTTAAATATAGGTGTAGATGTCGTGTCAATTGGATGTGTTATTTGATCGGGATGTTCAGAAACACACTTTTAGTGTTTCGAAAACACTAAAACATGTGTTTAACATTCAAAACCATAAAAAATGACTCTTTAATGACATGAAATCATAGTAAACTCATATTTATATTATTTTTTATATGTAATAGAAAGCGGTATATAAATCTGGGGTGTGGTGTTTCTGAAACAACCTAATAAAATTTTTTTAAAGGTTTAACGATCTTTAAGAACATGAGTCAATGTTCATAATCCATAAAAACAGCCTCTGATTTCTATGAAATCCTATGAAATAAACTTTATAGTTAATTTTGAAAATTTTGGAACCAATGGAATGTTAATCTTAGTTATTGTCTGATCGGGGTGACTAGAAACACATTTTTAGTGTTTTAAAAAACAAAAAAAAATCTGATGAAAAAACACATATAAAACAGCCTTTATATGACATGAAATAATAGAAATATCATATTTATATTATTATTGGAAATTATGAGTAGAATAAATTCCAATCATATATGTAGGTGCTTAGACAAACCAAATAATTAGTTTTTAAAGGTTTAACAACCTTTAAAGACAAGTGTCATGGGTTCAAAATCAATATAAAGACTTCTGATTTCCATAATATTATAGGATAACACTGTAGAGTTATTTTTAAATGTTTCAAATGAAATAACATCAATTTTTGGGGAAGGTTACTCGGGAAGACTAAAAAACGCTTTTAGATTCTTAAAATAAAAAACTTTTCTATACCAATCAGAGCCAAATAAAATTCTTTCAAATAATGTGAAATCATTGGAAAAAAAATTATATTTTTTTCTATGTGTATTGGTAGACAACATATCAATCTTACATGTTGTGTGCTTAGACAGATCGAATAACCATTTTTTAAAGGTTTGATGACCATTGAAAATGTGAATCATGGGGTTAAAACCCTAAATGTGACCTATAATTTATTTGAAATCATAAGAAAACAACCATACAGTGATTTTTGAAAAATAATTAAGGGATGAAACATAAATTCAAGGTGAAGTTTTCCTAAATGACCAGAAGGGCACTTTTAGTGTTTCAAAACAGTAAAGTGTTCGGATGACACTCAAAACCATATAAAGTGACATCTGAATGGTTTCAAATCATAGGAAGACCAAATTTTTATTATTATTAACATGTACAAGAAGATGACATGTTTATTGAACATTGTTGTGTTCGGATGGACTGAATATGTACTCTTTCAAGGTTTAATAACCCTTAAAAATATGTGTTAGGGGTTCAAACCATGTTATCAACCTTTAATTAGAATGAAATCACAAAACAATAATCATATAGTGATTTCTGAAATGTAGGAGTAGATGGAAAACATGTGTGTAATAGTTAAAATCCATATCAAACGGCATCTAAATGGAATAAAAATCATAAGAAAACTTTATTTTTATTTATTGTGATATATGTGAGAAAACAACATGTCAATTCAACATGTAGTGTTCTAGGAACGACCTTATAATTGATTTTTAAAGGCTTAACAACCTTTAAAAATGTGATTCATTAAGTCCAAACAAAGAAAACAGCCTTTTATTTTTGTGAAATCATTTGACAAGAACCTTACAATGATTTTTGAAATTTTGGAATATAAGAAACATCAATATGAGGTTTCTTTTGATCGATATGACTTTAAACACACTTTTAGTGTTTTAAAACACAAATACAAGTATGTAACGATCAAACCCATAGTTAATGACATCCAAATTAGTTAAAATAAAATGAATAATATATTTTTATTACTATTGACATGTATGTATACACAAAAATTCAATAGGATGTTTGGTGTGCTCATAAGGATCAAATAACATATTTGTAATGGTTTGAAGACCTTTAAAAACATGTTTTGAAATTTCAAAACTAAGAAAATGACCTTATATATGCCATTAAATCATACAAAAAAACTGTAGAGTTATTTTTAAATTGTTGGAAGCGATGGCGCATCAATTGGATGTGTTATTTGATTGGGATGATCATAAACACACTTTTTATGTTTTAAAAACACTAATACATCCATGTATCGATAAAAACCATATAAAATGTGTTATTTGTGGCATGAAATAATAGGGAAAATATCATTATATTATTTACAATGTGTAAGAGAAAAAAACACATCAATTCGATGTGCAATATTCCCAAAACAATGCAATAAGATATTATTAAAGGTTTCCTCACATTTAAAAAAATGGTTCTACTAGTGAAATGGATCCAATGAATTATGGTTTATGTGAAATCATTCTAAAACAACCATAGAATGACTTTTGAAATAATGGAAGAGGAAAAACACCAATCCCATGTGTTGTCTGATAAAGATGACTAGAAACATACTTATGATATTTTAAAATAGTAAAAACATGTTCCTCGTGATAAAAACCATAACAAATAATAATTTAATTATTTAAAATCACATAATGTACATATTTTAATTATTTTTCATGTGTATGAGTAGAAGACAAATCAATCAGACATGATGTGTGCTCAGACTGACCGAATAATCAGTTTTAAAATAAAAAATTATTTGAAACTAGTATATATTGAAATTAAAATGAACATGGACTCTTTATTGTACTGTGTTTTTATTGAAATGTTTTAATGTATTTAAATTATTATAATTTAGTTATTTTTTAATTACTATATTAACTTTAATTTTTAATTTATTTTATTTTCAATTATATGAGATGATGGGTGAAGAGCGTGAAAAATTATAGAACTAGTTTATTTGTGATTTTATGAAATTATATATTATGTACAAATTTATTTAATATTTTAATTATGGTTGTTTTGTGTTTCTATAATTCTACTATTCTGTTTTTAGAAAAAAAATTAAATTATTTCCTAAAAAAAGATATAAATCATAAAAATGAAAAACCTATTTCTATCACATGTATAAATATATTTAAATATAGATTTTTCCTATCAATATCACTGAAAACTTCTTGATTTATGTTTATTGTCTTTTCAATAGCCTATGATGGTTCTATTCACTAAGGAATAGGGGAAGCCCACCGCCACCCTGTTGCAATCATAGAGGAACACTAGGAACTGCAATAAGTTGTATATCATGGTATAGAGGCTACATATTTCAATGCAAAAAAACCCTCACCATGTCAGTGCTATGAAAATAGATCTGGAACTCCACATAGAATTCATCCCCGAACTCCCAATCAATGGTGGATGACTGAACCCAAATGTAGTGCTACTTGGAGCACTGTTATCGGTCACCCAAATCAACCCATCCATCGGTGTTGAAAAAATAGATATTGAACTCCATCATTCATGTTCTATCCTTGTTCTCTTGATCAACTATGTTGGGCCATAGACTACTACAACCTCGGTAGGTTCACTATCCTGAAAGAAGAGGAATTATAAAAAAAGAAAAAAGAGAAGAAGTGAACTACCCTGATGGCGGATTGCATTTGGAATGGAAAATAGTTAAGAAGAAACTACTGAACTGTCAATAGTTATCTATAATGAGATCGTGGGGATGGCCAGGATGGAGGTGATGCCAATTATTGAAAATTGTTGTGGGGAATCCGGATTCCTAGTAGAAATAAATAGAAAAATAATTTAGAGAAACACCATGAAATATGTAAGTGAAATAGATTCGAATAAATAAATCTGCCCAAATTATTTTTTAATTGAGAAAAACCCTACCATGTGAAGGATTAAAAAACCATTGTGAAATTCCTATGTATCCACTAGTAATCAAAGAGTAAAAATAATCCAAGTAATTCACCAAAATTAATTAAAAATGAGAGAGCATAGAAAACCTATGTGAAAACCATACCCCAATATTCATCTTCTTTCTCTCTTTTAAACATCTCACCAACACCATGTATTGAAAGATCCATCTATGACAAAATGTTACCCTTCTATTGATAAAACATTCCTACCTCATATATATTCATCCAAACATGAATCAGTATCTCACTATCTTACAACACCCAAAGTATTTCTCTATCATGATCTCTCAATCATGATGTACCATCGATCATCAATTGGTACGTGCCACCTGATCACCTCTATTAGGAATACTTTTGATACATGGCCCCGGTAATCATGTCTCATAGGCCACTACAAACTCAGAAACCCATTTATGGTTCTCTCTTGTCAGATACATCGTGTTGAGAATCATTAAAATGTGTTATTACATCCTGTTATATAGATACCATGTCCATATATCAAATATATGTGGTCAAAATTATTTATTACATCCATTAATATTGATAATTAAATAAATATTAATTTTGGGAGAAAAAAACCCAATCAATATTGAGATAAATCTATCAGTTAATATTTTTTCTCTCATCAATAAATATAAAAAATCCCAATTATAAGTTGGTGATAGAGAAAGATGTGATCAAGATTCATAATCGGTTATCGATGTTGTTGGGGATCATGAGGATAATGGAGTTCATAGGGGGTGAAGAGTGGGAGGATGTTGTGGTGGTTTGGGAGGAGGGGATGTGGGTGATGTTGGTAGAGCCAGACGAGGTCTGGTGTGGGATGGAGATGTTGGTGTGATGGGAAATAATGAAGGCCAATGGTTGGTGATCATATATGTTGGGGATAAACAACACATAAAACACCATGTCCTAGAGAAAAAACCTATTGTTTGGCATAGGTATAAAAGTGTGAGCCTTCTAGGTTAAATCTGAGCTTCACCATGCACTTTTTTGTTATTTGTGAAAATGGTGAGCTAACTATAGAGGATGATTTTTTCAGGCCAAAATAAACCCTTTTACATTTTTATGATAGTATTTTCTTCATTGTTTTCATATTTTTTCTATAAATAATATCAATTTGTTTTTTCATTCCTATCAAGATTCAATAATTAATGTATCCTTTTTTATTAATTTAGATAATATAATAAACTAGCATTGTTTATAATTAGATACATGAAGAGATTTTTTAACTTCAACATGTTCTTCATTTTTTCATTATATCTTCATTGAGTTCATGATATATATGTGTAATTTTTTATTTCATTTCATGATTCTCCTTTCATAAACTTTTCATTTATATATGAAAAACATTCAAATATGATGTTTTATTAATTTATCAAATAGAATCCCATTTATGTTCATGGAATAATCACATAATACCATTTTATTTCCCTACCAAACTAAAAAACATATATATGGCATGGTAAGTTCATTGAATTGAATAATATTTATCAAATATTAACATATTAGGAATCTATAATAGTTGGTTGATATATCCTATTCTTTCTAGAGTTTGATTAAGAAATTCCAAGTAAACGGTGTATGAAACTCACTATAAATTTGTTATTTTATTTTTCATATTCACATACGTTTTCTGTCAAATAAGTGGTAGTCATGAATTTCTCGAATCCTTTAATGTTATTACAACTCTTTCCATTCATTATGATGTGTGACCCAAATTAAGATTAAGAAATTTCTTGACCAAGAGTTAACAATTAATATAACCTAATTTTGAAATACTACTATAAGGCCCCAGCCTTAAACTTTACTTAATCTTGAGTTATTACAAGATTACACCTTGAGGATCTTTTCAGGTTTAGAGTTTTAGAGAATTAGAACATAAAACTTGCATTACATTCCACATTTAAACAAATTGGTTAAATAAAAGATAGTATTCATTTTTCCCATCAATGGAAACATATTTAAAATAAAACATGGATTCTTTCTTGACACTTCCTTGACACTATCATCATATCATGTACCTTTCCCTTGACCTGTGAAAAACATTTCAAAAACTTGGGATGAGCATAAAAAGCTCAGTAGGGGATATAAACATACGGAAAGGAAACATGGGTACATATATACATAAGAATGAAATCATACTTTACCCATAAAACATAAGCACTTTAACATACCTCATAAAATCATGAATAAATCATAGAAATCATAAGACATAAAGGTAACTTGAGGCATTCATAACATTCTTACGTAGGGAGTAACCCTCTTGGTTACGTTTGGAATACCCATCACAGTATATTCCCTAAATCTCTTCGGAGAAACCTTAACGTTTCACTCCATCGCATTACCCAATGCATTGGAGAGCAATATCGGGCTCACCCGTCCTTAGTTTATCACGGAACCACCTGTCTTCATAATAATGCCCAAGAACCTCAACATAATCGTATCACATAAAACATACATAAAGGAAACATAAAATTTCCACCTTTCAATCACAAGATATCAATACAACACATTGATATAAAAACATTATGAAAACCATTTTCAATACCAAAATAAAATAAAAGTAAAACATGGTATTTATTTTTCTTTTTTTTTAAAGGTATGGCTTGTAGAGGAAGCCGAAACTCAAATAATGGTCACGGCGGCGGAGAAGTCGTTGTCGCCGCATACGTACGACAAAAACATTCCCTTTTGTCATTTAGTAAATGCTTCATATAAAAAAGATTCCTTTTGAATAAACGTAAAAGTCAAAGGGGTTTATACACCATATAAAAGAAGGTTGTGTATAAAACAAAATATGCCTCAATGAAAGGAGATTGAGACGAAGTCCCATACCTCGGGTCTGACTTGACTCGATCGTTCTTTAAAGTCCTGAATAATAAACTTGAGTTAATTTCTGCTTGCTTAAGAACCTTTTTCAAGTTCATTATTCCATTTATATCACTTATTACCATGTCATGAACACTATGTAATTATTTTAGTTAATAACGGTCGTTTTAACGATCATTGGTACTTGAGTCAAAATATGCTCTTTATAATTACAAGTTGTTCATATATACATTTATCCAGAGTTATAATCATGATTTATATATCATATATATCCAGTATATACATGCATTTATAATATTACATAATCATTTAGAGGTAAGAAATGAAATGCACCGTTCATGGAGACGGTAAGCCGTACGTACACATGAACGCTGTTTCCATTTCGGTTTCATATTTTATGAAATGGAATCATAATGATATAAAGTTATATTATAATTCCAGTATAATATCATATATAAAATCATAACTCCATCCTTTATACGTCCCACATATGGTATTTAACGAATCAAATCACTTTGAGGGGGCGGTAGTCCGCACTTCCTTAAATGAAGATATCGCGTTTACCCATAATGGAAACCATAAAGGTATTACCAAAATGAAACATACATAAGATTAAGTAAAACATAAACATATTATATATCATATATAAATATAGTGACATCTTAATGGCCACCTTTGAAGGTGTTAAAATAATGTTGAACAATCATCGTTTCGAGAGGCATAAATTCACCATCCACGGAAACAGTATGTCCTCTAACCATTAGATGTAGGTGTGTGTAAGTGTAGCTCGAATCCATCTTATAAAAACATCCTAGTATATTTAAGATACTGGATTAGTTACAAAATAAATAAATAAAAAGAGTTTAGGGGGTTGGAGAATCAAAATAAAACAAAAGGACTCAAGTGGAGACATTACCTTAAAATCGGATAACTCCCTTTGGTTTGAGCTCAAAGGCTTCCTTGGGAAGACTTCTTCCCAAATTGAGTCTTCAAGGAGTAAGAGAGGGATGTTTAGAGACAAAATGGGCAGGGGTTGGCTGAGACAAAGGCTTTGGGAGTGTGGGTAAGGAGGTAGAGGTGGGGGTCTTTTATAAGAGGAGAGGAGGGGCACTCTTGGAAAGTAAAGAAATGTTACTTTATTTGAAAATGATTTTCGGATTTAAAAGGTCCCACATTGATATAATTCGAGGGTAATGTAATAATAGTTCTAAATACACCCATACAATAGGTTTTGGACATGTGTAGGTCATATATTTTACATTATCTTTTCATTTTATTTAAATCCTTTATTAATGAGGTAATCACTGCATCATCATGATGTCATAAATAATTTAATTTATTTAAAGTCTAAAAATTATGAAAAAAATACTATGATGTAGGAAATCGTTTTATCTTTCCAATTAATATTTATTGTCTAAAATATCATCTATGTAGACAAAAATAAAAAATGTTTTAATCAGGTGATACATTCTTGTTATATTTACTTTCTTTTAAAAAAATAAAAAGATAACAAGTCACTTTCCACAAAAGTGATTCCATGGGGTCCCAAAGTTTGGCACAAGGAATCCCATGGTCGGCCATGAGACAAAAAGAAGAATTAGGACAAATTTTGGTGTCATTTTTTATTACTATGATATTATTTTATTATCCTTAACTACCTGATTACTCATTAATCAAGATAATTAAAGATAATTACCGTCATTAATATTCATAATGTCCAAAAACAAAAGAGTCTTGATTACATAATTTGGACCTTATGATTACAAATATTTAATCCATTTTACCAAATTCCAAAAACAGAAATTCCAAGAATTTATTTAAAAATAATTCTCATTGTCAAAACAAATAGCGGGTTTTTTTGAAACAATATCTATGAAAAGTTTGGCATTAGTTTATGCCCAATTCCAAAGTTAAATTAATCCTAATGACCACCATTGGATTAAATGGTAAAAATATATTCTAATTTCACTTTAAACCCAATTCAAAAGATAATCTAATCATATAAATAAATTGGATTAAAAAGCAGTTTTGATGTAAAATGCAATATTTTTCACTATTCATTAAAAAATGAACATTGTCAGAAAAATACCAAAATTTCACACAAAGTAAATTTTGATGTCCCAATAATAAATAATAAGTTTATTTTGATAAAAATAGCTTATAAAATTGTCGAAATATAGATTTAAAAATGGTTTTCCATCAAAAGGCAGTAAAACAAACTTTTAAAAATATTTGTGTATTACATGCTTAAGATTGGATTTATTTTCATTTTAAGCCTCTAAAACACTATATAATTCATTAATGGACATAGTTAAAAAATATCTATTATTCATTACTTACTTGGGATGTTACAACTACTATATAATATTTAATGTTGGGAGGTGAGCGTTATCAGCAATAACAAAAAGTTCTGATAAAGGAGTGGTTTTATCTATAAAACCCCCAAATTTCATGATATATTTACATTTAAATAAATTTAATCTCTTTGATAGCTTGTGATACACACAACCTCGACTCTAAATGAATTGTATTATAGTATACCATTATAACATAGTCGTTAAATTTATGGGTATGAATAGGAATAAATAAATTAGGATAGGTGTATGGTTTACACATTCATAAAATAAATTCATTTGTTAACAATTAAATAAAACTGATAATAAAAAATCATATGAAAGTAAAAGGAAAATCATTCAAAAAAAAAATTTTGTGCGATATGTTTTTTTCTTAATAAATTAAATTAATCACTATTGGTGAATGGTTTTAATGAAATTTATATATTATATATTCCATCAAAAAATTTATCATTCATTTAATATTTTTTGGCATTAGATAAGAAAAAATCCAATTTTATGCTTAAAACTATATTTTTTTAAGAAACGGTCTTATCAAAATTTGCACACTTATTTTAATGTTAATTTTTTCTATATATTAGAATATTTTTTTGAAAAAATGATATTCATTTATTCAATCAAAATTTAAAAATTTTGTTTGAGTGAATTTTTGATAATTTTTTAAAAGATTAATTTTTCAATGAATAGTAAAAACATAATGTTTTCTTTTAAAAATTGTATTTTTTTAACGAATTTATAAAATTATATTTTGTTTTAAAATGGTTTTAAAATTAAAATTAATATAATTATATAATTATTAAACCAATTGAGTTCATTGGAATTTATTTTATGTTGAATTTTTATATAATAACTTTTTTTACTTTTGAAAACTTTTTCTTTTAAATACTGATTTTTATTTCCTTTGTAGTTTTAATTTTAAATTAAATTCTACCTATTATGTGAATTTAATTTTATGAAATAAATTCAATATTTTAATCCACATAGTTATTATTCTTTAATAAAGTCAACTTAATTTTTTGTTCCAAAAGAATATGAAAAACATTAAAGAATTCATCACCATGTTAAATGGGTAAATCGGGTTTACCTAGGTTAAAACTAAGTGATAAGGTCACATTTTTCATCTTTAGTCTTATTTGATAATTTTATTTTTAACCTTATCACATTAGGATGGATATTTATCTATTTTTAGGTCTCTTTTCCATAAACGTGATCTATATAATATTTAATGTGAAGGAAAAGAAAAAATGTCACTCTTACATTTAAATATCTCTTATATGACATATGGAAAAAATAATGTTGTAAAAGAAAATTAATGGTTATTTTGAGATTAATGAAATAATATTTATTATTTAAATTTATTTATTATTTTTACTAATTATATAATTACCTAAAATTCTCATGCAACGCTAACATGGTATTTCTTCAAATAATAGAAAAATAAAATAAAAGTTTTTAAATATATTAAAGGTAATATAATTTGGGTGATTTATAATTTTAGATGAATTTTATATATGAATATAACATATTATTAATTTTTTAGAGTATTATATTCAAAATCCATCTTCTTCACGGTTTCTTTCATATTAAGTTAAATGAATAGTGTTAAAAATGACATCAATGATATTGTATGGAAATAATATTTTATTAAACTATTTAAAAATATTAAAACAGGATAGGGTAGATAATATATAGTCTATAATTTCATAATTTTTCCATTTATGATAGAATTTTGACATTATAAGTAAAATTATATTCCACTAAGAGTGAAAATTATGTTACTATGGTTAACGTTAAAATATGTTAAATAAAGGGTTAAACCAAAATATAGGGTTTAAAAAATCATATAAACCTATCCGAATTTTATTGGGTAGATGGTATTTCAACTACATAACACCTTATATTTGAATATATATCCATTTGGAATAATTTAAATATATAATTAATTTTTAAAATTTTAATCCTTTATGAAATTTCAAGAGTGTCACTACCATCACTTATAGAAGGAGACCCCTTCTTTATCTTCATTACATCACTTTTAGCCTTCTAGATCAATCAATACCTACCAATATAGATTTTAAAATTCAATAGACACATTATATAGGTTTTCTCTTCCAAAAAGACCAAACCTAGGATCCTTAAGAGGATATCTAAAGGATTTATTTAAATGAAGAGGCAATCGCCTTAACCAATCACTTTTTTTTACTTCTTATTTTAACTCCATTAAATCTATGATATTTATCATAAAATAATAAATTAAATACAAAAAATATTATGAAATTATATTATTATTAAATTACAATTATCCACCCTCTTTCCCATCAAATGGGAAGTGAAAATATTGCTCGTGTATACGTATGACTTACCATCTCCATGTAGCGATATAATGTTTTTTTCATCCCCATGTTTTATGGGTGGCTATTATTATGGTTTTAATTTTTATAAATAATTTTTATAACATAAATATTATTATATTATGATAATAAAACATCTACCTTATTACCTTCCAATCTATTGGAAAATGATAACTTCCCTCACACGAACTTGTGGATTGCCTCCTCCACAAAGCATTGTGATTAATTTTTCATTTCCCCTTTAAATATATAGTAATAAGGATATATTTAATGAATATATATATATATATATCAATGATATATTTTATATAATAATTATTCTATATGTTTTATTTATTAATTACCTTTCATTCACTCCATCTATCATAAAATGAAAACAATGTTCATGCGTATATACGGCACACTGTCTTCAATAATGATGTAATTAATTTTTATATATCTATCCTTTATGGATAATTGAATATATATATATATATAAATATATATATAACTAATATTTTGGATATTTATCTCATTATTATCATTTTGGAGATGAAATATCAATGATCAAAGTATAGGTACCATAATTACTGAACCGAAGCTCTCATGAAAAAAACTTTAACACCTATTAATGGTGATTTTAATAAAAAATTATTAATAAATGGATGATAAAATATTATAATTGAATAATTTATGATATTGTAAGTATGTAAATTATTATTTTTTATAATTATAATAAATCAAGATTTATTATATTGGTGGTAAGATCACTTTTGAAGAAAGTGTAAATTGGGGTAAGGGATTTTCATATCACTTTTACTTCTATGACACACATTCCATATTCACCACTCATTTATTTTATATGGTGTATATAATTTATATGAATTTATCTTATGATTATACTAATTAAAATTATAAGTATTCATAGATCCATATAATCTTTTCTTTTTCTTGATGTTATTTTTTGAAAGTTACCGAAGTTGGCTAGTGTTTTACATTAAAATCTCATTATTTATCAGGATTATTTGTGATTATGTTTCTGATGATGAAATTTCACAATCTACCTCTCAATAATACCATGAATTTTCTTATCATGTGTATTTTTATAAAGAATACATATTTTCATTTAATTTCTTTCTATTTAAGTGCTTAAGATACTAAAAGACCATTTTTTTAATGAAAACTAACATTATTTCTTTCATCAGTAGAAAAAAAAATTATTCCATATCCATGATTTCTAAAAATGTTTCTATTATCATTTATTAAATTCATTTTCTCCGATGATTTTTTTTTACATGTAAGTTTAAAAGGAATATTCTAGTCATTTTGAAAATGAGTTACTTTTTAATTTTTATTGAAAATATGAAATGAATATTTGTTTTAACATATATTACATGAAAGGAATTTCTAACCATCATGACAACTAAATTATTTAAAGATGACATTAAAATGTTCTAAATTTATTTTCAAAGAAAATTTTCCCCTAATATTTTGGATATTTTTATATTTTAAATAAGTATTTTTAAAATGGAAATTTTATTTCCCTAAAGAATGTTTTAAAGATATTTTTATTGTAATTATATTTATCTAAGGAAATAACAATTTATCCTACTTATTCTTTTCTAATGGTATGTCCTAATGAAACCATCCTTATTCTTTCTCTAGATGACTTATCATTATGATGATAATAATTTTATGAAACTCATTCCGTTTCTATAGGTTATACTATGATAAGTTGATGAACTTTTTATGAAAATCATTTCTCTTCATGGGTTATGACATGATGAATTTTTTATGATCTTGTGGAACACATTTTTATGATTTTTAGTATGTAATGGGTGGGCCCATAATTATTTATACCTCTAATGTATTGGGTAAATATTAATACCTCATGGTTTAAATAGGACTGTAATGAGAAGTGAACCCAATTAAGTAAGGGACTATTTCCACTCTCATAGTATTCGGAGTGAACATTTACTACTATAATGGTTTAAGGAGTAAACCCAATCCACTATGATAGTCTTGAAAATGAGCCTTGAATAATATTTAAATGATTCTCTATGCTTATTTTTATACCAAAAATCTATGTTTTATATTAACATTATTCTTCCATGGTTCAAGTTCTTTGATTATTTAATGATTAATGTCTTATGAATTTTCAATATTTATGTCATGACTCATGATTTTGATCTATGATATACAGGGTATGGTTTTCCAATGTTATTCTCATGTTATCATACCCTTAGCTCGATGTTATATTTAAGTGATCATTGATGTCTCCATTTTTTACCATTACTGAGCACCAAAGCTCACCCTTCCTTATATTTCATTTTCTCAAGTTATGATGAAAGGTATTATGTATTATATGTCTTTTAAAGGTTCCATTTATAAGGAACTTAATGGGATATAATGTATTTCACTTATAAACCATTTTTTATGTATCCATTTTTCCAAAGATACTAGACTTATATGGTTTTGGCATGGGTAATAATGTTAAGTATCGATTATTGATCTAATATGATACAATATTTATGAATGAAAAGAATGGGTCTCTATAGTTGGTTTCAGATCAAGGTTTAGTTAAACTCCATAAAGAAGGATGAGAAAAATTTAGTGATAACCCTTCGGATAATCCTAATTATATGATAAAAAATATATATTATGGTCAATAAAGGAGTGCGGTTTTACTATCAAAACACTTTTGTTTGGATACTATAGGGGCACATGGTTTTGTAATTGATTCCTATAGAGGTAAAACCCCCAAAATTTGTTTTTTGATTATATATTGTTTATCATTATAGGGCATAGTGAGTGCACCCATACTATGCACCTCATTTTACACTCCCAGGGGATATGCTTTGGTAAATTAACATTTTCATTACAAACCATCATGATGTATTTGAATAGATAATGGTCATTAATGACCAAGTTAAAACCAATGGTTTTATATATTTAAAATAAATCATTTTGATTTAGACATACTATAAATTATTTTCCATGATTATTTGGTTTTCCATTATGATTATTATTGATCACATTATGATCTTTTGTTTTAGACAATGGTTGGAATTCAAAGGATTAGTGTTAATGATGAATGTAATGGAAAATGAAAAGATTTACATCCATAGAAACCAAATGTTATGGGAGGCAGAATGAAAAATATTATTTTTATGATTACACAAATTTATCAATCTATGAATCATACTAATATTCTAACCAAGAAATTGAGGGAAAAAATTATGTTTAGTTCTTCATGAGTCAATTCTTACATTCTTTTAGTGGGTCCGCTAATCCACTATTTATTTAAAAATAGATCAGTACCATTGAAAATATATTTTCATATTCCCCAGTGTTAAAATAATGAAAAATTCATTTCATTTTTGTATAATTTGGAAGGTGAAACAGATCAATGTTGTACTCTTATAAATAATATGATGCAACGTGAAGAAATTTAATCCACATAGTATGGTGAGTTTGAGAACTTATTATTCAATAAGTAATTTCTTGGTATTCATCACATGAAAATAAAGAAGTAGTTACTTGAGATAAAGTAGAAGGATGAGGAATATATTGGAACCTTTCAGAAAAATTATACAAGACTTTCAAGGTACACTTTCGGTATTATCATCTAACCTGAAAGTAAGGTTGATCAAATATCTTGTGGCTTAAAACCAAGTATCTAAAGGGTGTATTACATAAGGGACTTCAGTAGATATTAATAAATAATTTTATGTTCTATCTAGGGGGAAATGAAGATTGCAGTTACTAATTAATATCGTCGTTTTGATATGAAAATAAAGACAAAATTAAAATGAAATTTAAAAAACCATGGAGAGAAGAAGATAATACTTTTTTCATGCTCAATGTGTGCAAGGAATCATAGGGAAAATTTTCTTAAGTGGATTGGTAAATTTTTTAAAATTATAAATGAAGGTTATAAGGTTATTAAATAATGAAGTAATGGAAATAAGTTTTTGAATAATGTGAAGAGAAGGAAAGATACACAGAATACACCACCCACACTCTAGTGTTTCAAATTCAAGGAGTATGGACATTATGCTAACCAGTGGTAAAATTAGAAGGATAATGACAATTTTTAACATCAAAAACCTCTTAATCCCAAAGAAAAAGGGAAATATCTTGTGTTCTCTATTTTTGATGATGGGTATGATAATAATTTAGTGAAAGGTACACATACCATCTATTCCAGAACATCCAATTTCTTATTTGACTATGGTTCTACCCACTCTTTTATGTTAGAATACTTTATAAGGGTATCAAAATTCCACCCAAATAATTAGATATTTAATTACCAATGAAAATTTTTAATGGTATGATGATCAAATCTCAAGTCTATGATTCTTCTCTGATTAATGTTTTTGGGATTTTTCTTCCTGGAAATCATTTTATTCTTAATCTAGTTGAATTTTATGTTATATTAGTCTTGGATTGGATTTATCTACATAAATCCCACATCAATTTCTGATAAAGAGATTTAATTTTTGATATTATAAAACAAAATATTATTTAATATTATTATGATGATAAATATTAACTTCTAATAGAATCCAAATCCATTGAATGAGTCTCGATTCCTATTCAAAAGGGTTTTATATCTCCAATAGTTTTGTAGAAACTCAACATCAATGATATTCCTATTGTGTGGGAGTTTTTGGATTCCTTTTCATATGTTTTTCCTAGTAATACACTAAATTTTAAAGATTATTTTTCAATATAACCCATACCTAATGCTACACATATTTTAGAGACTCCAAATAGACAGTCCCCCTACTGAGTTGTAGTAATTATAGAGGAAAACCCATGATATTATTGAGAAGGTATTTATTTAGAAAATTGAATCACCTTGTGGTGTACATATTATTTTTTTCAAGAAAAATTATGGATAAATGCAACTTTAAATTAATTATCAAGAATTTAACCAGATCAAAATAAAGAAAAAATTTCCTCTACCTCTTATTGATGACTTATTTGATCTACTACACAAAGAATACTTTTTATAATACTAACCTTCATTCTATATATCATAAATTTCAGATCTAGAAGAAAGATATACATAAGAAAACATTTCATATAATTTAGGGATACTATGTATACATAATTATGTTTTTTGGTCTAACTAATTCCCCCTCTATATTCATGGATTTAATGAATATAATATTTAGATATTACCATGATCAGTTTGTGGTTGTCTTTGTAAAATATATTTTTATATATTCAAATAGATAGGTATAACATGAATATCACATGAGGATTTTACTGAAGACCCTAATGAAGGATAATCTTTATGAAAAATTTACAAAGTGTGACTTTTGGATATAAAAAGTTTTATTTTTGGGTCATACAATCTCTATCAAGGGTATATTAGTGGATCCATCAAAGAAAAGATTTATTGAATTTTGGCCCAAACTAACAAATATCACTAAGATTCATAGTTATCTGGTTTTTCCTAGATATTATTGATTCATTTTGAATAATTTTCCATGGATATATAATCCACTCACTATGTTAACTAGGAATGGATCCAAGTTCTTTTAGATAGATGAATGTGATGAAATATTTAAGGAACTCTATAGAAGGATAGTCACTGAACCTGTGCCTACACTACTAAATAGTGGGGAATACTTTTTAATCTATATTTTTTCATCAAAGAAGATATTGTGATGAATCCTCATACAGAATGATATGCTGATAGCATATGCCTTGTCAAAATTGATGGTGTACAAGGCAAATTACCCAAATCATGATTTTGAATTAATAGTGGTAAATTTTTCATTAAATATATAGAGTAATTATATTTATAGAGAATGATTTGATATATATATTGATCATAAAACATTGAAGTATATTTTCATACATAAATATCCAAATATGCTCCATTGAATATAGTTGGAGTTGATTAAATATTTTGATGTCTCAATACAATACCACCCTTATAAATATCACAAGATGGATGATTATTTGAGTCAAAAGGATCATGACAGATTATCTATTATGAGGATAAAAAATATCTAATATGTACGGATTTGGAAATAATGTCTCTAGAAATCTTAATGTAAGGGGGGAAATCTTATCCTACTCAAATTAGTGTTCAACTTTATAACCATGTGAGGATTAAAGATGCATAGAAGTAATATGTGGAACAACTAAAGAAGATGAGAAATTTTTTTAAGTTCAACCTTTATTATGATGGAATGATAAGGTTCTAGGAATGTTTCTTTGTTCTTTCCAT
The DNA here is from genome assembly GCA_963277665.1 of Viscum album. NCBI lineage: Eukaryota > Viridiplantae > Streptophyta > Magnoliopsida > Santalales > Viscaceae > Viscum > Viscum album. The sequence continues at coordinate 1,745,680,334 of OY728125.1, read as the reverse complement.
GTCATTTTTAAAGAAGGAGCTGTTAGAGGAGGCTCATTGTTCTTCATTCTCTATTCATCCTCAAAGAAAAAAATGATGTATACAAATCTAAAAAAGTATTTCTGGTGAGAAAACATGATGAGATATATTTTTATGTATATATCTTGGTACTTTTTAATTAAACAAATTAAGGATTAAATATAGAATTATAATGGGTTGTTACAACCATTACCCATACCGAAATGGAAATGGGAAAACATCACCATAGACTTTTTCATTGGACTCCCCAAAATGTCTGAAGTCCATAATGTTATTTCGGATATAGTTGATCACCTTAAAAATTAATCACACATCATTTCTATGAAATAATATTTCTCTATTGACCACATTTATAGAATATACATTAAGGAACTGGTAAGGTTTTATGGAGTTCAATATATTATTATATTTGATCAGGATCCGAGGTTTACCCCAATGTTCTGGAGAAGTATCTAGTAGGCTCTGGATATGGTGTTATTTTTCAGCACTTATTTTCACCCATAGATAGATGGTTAGTCTGATATAAACATTCCATCCATATAATATATTTTTAGATCATTTTCTCTTGAATTTAATGGTGGTTGGGGTCAACACCTTCCTCTAGTCATGTTTTATAACAAAAATATCTTTAACTTGAGAATTCATATGGATCCTTATGAAGCCTTATATGGAAATTATTGTTACAATCCAACGTGTTGGGATGAAGTTTGAGAAATAAATCTATTGGTAAATGAGTTTCATAATGATATGGTAGATAATGTCAAAACCATTCAACAACACATCAATTCAGCTCAAAGTCAATAAAAAATCAATGTTGATAATCATCACTGAGGTCTATAGTTTGAAGTTGGTGAGAAGGTATTCCTTTGAATTTATTGATAGAAGAAATTTATGAGATTTGGTATAAAATAAAATATGATCCCTATTTATATTTTCCCCTTCCACATTCATGATTGAGTATGGGTGCTAGCATATCTCTTGGCACTTCCATCAAACCTCTCTCAAACCTGAGACCTCCCTGACACCCCCACAGATCCCCCTTTCCTTCGCCAAATGTTTTTAATATATCTTTTGAGGAAGTAAATACCTGATCGATCACAATTTATAAACTCATATGTCATACTAATGGATCATGATATTTCTGATAATTAATTTTTTTTAAAAAAATCTTGGATCTTAGAGATAAAGTTCCTCAAAATGAGACTAATCATCTGGTTAAAGTTCTCTGGGAGAATCAAAATTTTGAAGAAGCTATGTGGGAACCCAGGGATTTGATGAGGTATAGATATAATCATTTATTTATATTGTAGTAATATAATTTATAGGGTGAATTTCATTTTCTCAAGGTAGAATTTAAAAACTTTATATTTTATGATATATTTATTTTTAAATAAATTTAATATCTTTGATAGCTTATGATACATGGAACCCCGAGTATAAATGAATTGTACAATAGTATAATATTATAACATAGACATTAAGTTAAAGGATATGAATAGGAATATCTAAATTATTGAAATTATATAGATTAAATATATATTAAATAAATTCATTAGTTATAAATTGATTAAAAATGAAAATAAAAGATCATTTGAAAGTAGAATAAATGTTTTTCTGAAAGAAACTTTTTTTTGTCTGTATTGTTTTTTTTATCATTGTAAATTAAGTTATTCACTATTGGTGAATTATTTTAATGAAATTTATATATTATATATTTATTCAAATTTTTATCTTTCGTCTAATATTTTTTTCAGGCATGATATAAAAATAAATCACGTTTTATGCTTAAAAATATATTTTTTTTTAAAAAAAATTATCATGTTTCGTTAACTAACTTTAAAATTAATATTTTACACTTAAAAAAATTATTTTAAAAAAATGAAATTAATTTATAAATTCATCATTTAAAAATTTTCTAAGAGTGAAAAAATTATAATTTTCTTAAAAGATTAATTTTTAGATGAGTAGTGAAAATTATAAATTTTTATAAAAAACTACCTTTTAGTTTAAAGAATTTACAAAGTTTAAATTTAAATTAAAATGGTTTTAATATGAAAATTAGATAAATTATATTTATATTAATAAAATTTAGGTCATTTAAATCTATTTCATGTTTAATTTTGATATAAAAATTTGTATACTCAAGAAAACCATGTCATGGTAAGGACCAACTTGGATTGAATTACGACTACCCCAAGATCACTTCTAATAGACCAGGGGCTAGTGACTAGCACTCTGTAGTAATTTCCCCCACATGGGTGGCCTTATCCAAATGTACATGTACACATGCACACATATCTATGCCCATACAATATTGAAATGTAAAACAAATGATAACCATGTATGTATACATCTAAAATCCCACCATCATAGTATGAAAACAAGTACTATGAAGAAAAATATCCAAATAAAATCCCACTAAAAATCAAAATAAGTACAACCCATAAAGTTGGTGGGGATCGCTATTAATGTAATGATAGTAAAACACGTCATCGTGTCTATTTCACTAAGCTCTACCTAGTCCTAGTCCCTCTAAGACTCTGTTAAATGGTCAGACATCTGCATAAGACATGACACATGTGAGAAAAAACCCATGCAGGGGTGAGTATAACAATACCCAATAGGACACTACAAAATCATTATGTATATATAACCAAGAATATTAATCATCTCATCACAGATATATGTCGACTAGATATTAAAAGATCATCTAGATATAGTTATAGTGGACACACATTCTCAATATAGGGTCACTACTATATTGATATCCTAGAATTCCTGCTCGAAGGATCCATGTGGCACTCATTCAGGAGAACACACTTCAAGAGTCAAATAGAATTGATGTATTCCCTCTGAGATTATATTCTCATTGGGTCTCACCATAATAAGTACATACTAGAAGTATGAAGTGAACAATACACACATGGGTATCACACCCAACGCAATGGGGTTTACCAACAACCCAATCTGGATTAATACACTAAGTAGAGGATTGATGCCTGCATAGTGTTGGTCATGATGATACAAAGAATTGCAACTAAGGAAATTATGATGATATAATACCTCACTCTAGGCCTCATAGAAGGATCCCAACTTCTCTATCAATGAATGAAGTTCCTCATCAGGGATCACCATCCTTTGTATAGGACATGATTCCTTACTAAACCCATAGGTAATAGATCATGGGAATGAACTCTAAGGAAACATTTCTAAGATGAAGGGTAAAAGAGATCCATGACATAATTGAAGGAGTATATGGCATGTACTGGTAGTACATGAAATGTCCCTTAGGAATTGTTTCCTAACCATGTTTCACCACCTGTGCCTGTGTCTGTTTCTGAGTACACAGCATGCCCAAGCTCATGTCCTCCTAACCATGTACATATCTGGAAGGATGTATTTTTGTATGGCTGCCAGTGTCTATGCTCATTAATGTGTACCTTCCTAGGTACATTCTGAGCTAACAAGTAACGGACACATTCCATGTGATAGTTTTCACATGATATGTGATACTTCACTATCCATGGAACCCTAGAACTGCATCCATGGCCCCATACATGATGTGTGTTCATGTGCTACATGTCGTGTAGTGTGTAATTTCTAAAAACATGGATATCTTCCCCCCACAACATTATCTACTCCTCTAGCCACCAATCCAAAGGAAAATCATGTTGTGGAGTATGGATTTGGTATGACTGAACCTTGTTGTCACATCTCATAAGAATCTGGCCACCAAAATGCATGGGAAATCCCTCCATTGCATCTCCTGGTAGTCACACATCAAAAATTCACATAAAGAAATCTGATATGGTGCTAATTTTTTGTCGTATCTAAATCTCATCATTGATATGAACCCGGATATGTGATGTTAATATATTGTTCCAAGAAATAGGCGTGAAACTATTGATTATCTTGTATTTTTCAAACCAAACAAAAAATTGAATGACGGAGTAGATCTCATAAAGAATGGTCAGATAAATACAAGAAGAATAAATAAATAATGAACCTCAGTCATGTTCAATTTATCCCCAATTCATTTTCATTAGAATGATAACCAAGGTTAAAAAAACAATTCTCCCAAAGTCCTCATAGATAAACACATACCTGCAAGATGGTCAATCTATGAATCAATATGTTAGTCGATTGATTCCCATTTTTCATGGGAATAATTAAATGAGCAAAAATCCATATAAACAACCTCCTACCTTGATATTGATTGATCATTGATGATGAACAAATCCACATAATTATTTTTGGTGATATCCTTTAATCCCATTACACACTAATTGATGTTCCATGATCTGGTCTGGCATCAACTATCAAGATCTCATCCAACTCTCTCAAGGAGCTCCTCTATATTTATAGGATTATGATGATAACAATCAAAATTATCCACAAAAACATTTATATATGAAGTTATTAGTTTATAATTATGATTAAAATAATTAAATAAATATTATTTAATTTATTTAATTACTCAACAATGAAGGAACTCAAGCCCAATTCCTAGTGCTGATATAGATTGTGGTACCACTAGGGTAAAACACATTCTCTAAACTCAATGACGACCTCAGATTTTTGAGATAGATCTTCAGTTATATTTTATTCTACTTTTTAAGTAGAATATCATGTTCTTAAATCTAATATATATTTAATATATTTGAAAAAATAAAACCAGTCACATTGTTCCTCAGAATAGCAAACCATCACAGTGCCTAGATTCGTAAATAATCTGTTTAATATTCTAAAGTAATAAATGGGAAATCAGAGTTGTTACATTCTCCCCACCTTATGAATTTACATCCTAAAAAAACAAACAAAAAGGTTACACATAGTGATGTAAGTACTAAGCACGCATCTGGGTCCCCTCTCCCAGGTACTCTCTTGAATATCCCCATTCAAACACCAGACATGAACTAAAGGAATTGCTCTCCCATGAAGGATCCTCTCTTACTGATCCTAAATCTCTACCGAGTACTCGGTAAAGTTAGATGCATCCTCGATGTCTAGCTTACCCCATCTGATAACATGTGATGTGTCCTGCATGTACCTCCTCTTCTATGACACGTGGAAGATTTCATGTACATGGCCTAACTACGAAGGTATATCTAAGCTAAATTCCACCTTTCCAACTCTAAACTGTATCTGTAAAGGGGTAATGAATCTCAAATATAGCTTTTCACCCTGACAAAATCTCCACAACCTGCATCGAGGTGTGACCCTCAGGAACACATGGTCTCCCTCATATAACTCCAAATACCTTTATTTTCAGTCCGCAAAAAACATATAATGAATCTATGTAGTCCTCATCCACTTTTGGATGATCTTTACCTTCTCTATCATGGATCTCACTAACTCTAGGCCCATTAGTGATGACTCTACTAGGTCAATCTAGTATAGCAGGGATGTTTCCGGCCATATTGAGAGGTATTCCACATCAACAACCAAAGGGGTTATTAATTTTAGATATGTTTTAATAAAAGACTAAAAATTTGAAAAGGTTGATATGGAAATATTATTTAAAACCAAAAACAAAACAAAAATTTGACAACCAGTACAATTATAGGAACATGAGAATGATTTTCAACAATGTAAAAATCTTGAATAAGTAGAAGATTCAAATTTGAGATACAGAAATTGAACAACATTTTGAAAGGTTCAAAATCATTACACAAACAAACCTCAAGAATCAAAAGAAGAAATAATATAATATACGAAACCTATATATGAAAAGGAAAAACTTTGGAAATAATGAAATGTAGATGAATTCTACAATATTTTTTCCAAGGATACTAAAACAAAAAATATGGAAATAAAATCAATTTTAAACAAGAATTCACAAAGGCATAAGGAAATCAATAAAGGAAAGTAGTAAAAGAACACAATGATTTACATGTTTCGGTGAAATTGACATACATGCATGAGGGAGGGGTATTATGGTTTTTACTATGAAAAAAACAGGGGTATATTATAAGGTAAATGTGAGGAAACCTTGGATTAAAACCATCATCCCTAAACAAATTTTAACAAAAGGAAAAACCAAAAAAAACTTACAGTATAGAGATCGTTTACTAAGAAATCAGATCATATCCTCCAATATTGAATGAAATTGAAGCCAAGGTTCTTCAGGGTGAAGGTTCACAAGATTCAAGACAAAATCATGTCCTTGAATGTGCACATTTAGTAAACTTGGACCGAACTCACGCAAACTAGAACCATACCAGCCACAATCCCCTCTCCTCCTCCACACACAAACTCGATTCCCATTTCATCACCTTTGAATAGTTACAAAGCCCCCTTTTACCCCACTGGAAACTTGAAAAAAAAACGGATCTTCCATTCATAACCCTAAAACCCCTTTCTATTGTCTCTTTATCTCCAAAAATTAATTACCCACAAATACTGAGGAGAAGTAGGGGATAATAGGACTTAGTATGTAGATATAACAAACCTGAAAAACAACATATATATGGATGGATGAGAAACGACATCGGGGCATGTGGTGAGTGGATAAGAATAGTGATCTCAGACAGAACACCTAGGTATAAAATGATTAAGTTGAATGAAGAATTTGGATAAAAAAAGAAATAAAAAAACCTGGTTTTAGGTTATTCTACAACATCCATAAAAGTGAGACCAACATAAAATTGTATAGTTAAAAATTATTAAATAAAAAAGGAAATTAAATAATTAATAATTCTGCACTACATAGAATAAGATCATAAAAATATACACTTAGTGTCCCTATACCACCAAACATATCAATTGAATCATGAAATCATGTTAAACAACCTACGAAAAAAACTGACATCGAAGAATGCTAGTAAAAATATACATCGCTTATGTCCAAATTGTATATCAATGTGGTACCCATTTCCCATCATCAATTACATATAATCTACTATTGGAACTTTCTAAAAATTAAAACTTCTAAAAATAACTACATAAAAAAGGTACCTTCACTTAACTGAGTTTCTCGATTCACATAACTCGACTTCATTCTGGTAACATTCCAACTAGTGGTTACTAGGATATCTCCAGTTCCTGATAAACACTAATTACCCATGTAGTATCCATGATCAAAGAATAATTGATATACAAGGCATGAACATAATCTCAAAGTGAAACTTTTCATATGAAAATAGTATGAGTATAGAAAAAAGCACCTATGAAAAATTAAAACAAATAAGAAAACATATCCTAAACTATACGGATCAAAACAAGAAATCCACTCGCTCAACTTATTTCTAAAACAGACCCTAAAAACTCTCCACCAAAGGAGAATACACTTTCTAGAACTATGCAACAGGGGGAAGACACATCCTAAACTAAACCATTATAAAACCTATAAAACACTAATCCTAAAGGCCAACGGATAACCATGAGAGAAAAAAACCAGAAAGCAATGGTATCCTACTAACAATCTTAAGAATACCACTTTAAATCAAGATAACCAATGACCTCAATTTCATATTTACCAAATATCCATACAAATTCATCAAATAGATACCAACAACACCATCATAAATCCTAGTGATTATCCATACATTACTCAATAAACCTACTCCTCTAACCACTAACCAATACCTCACTATCCCCTCACTCAGTTACCTCATGAGAAGGTCAACCCTCTTAGGAAATGAAGAAGAAAACAAAACCTAGAGTTGAACCCACAAATTTTCCCCCTACAGGACACTATACATACTACAAAACAATAAAATCATCAAAACCCGACTCAACTACATTTTATTAATCCCCATCAACCTTTAAAACATTTGTCTCGAGAAAATATCTCTTAAAGTTATATATTTTACCACACTAATAGAACTTGAAAATCATAAACGGACTCATACCTTTCCTTTTATCCTTATTAATTTTCTTCCCTCGCCCATATTATCTATTTTACCCATGTCATTGATCCCATGTCCCTCTAATATCAACCCATTCATAGTATGTAATTATTTTTAAATAAGAGATAGCTTAACCTCTTCTACTGTCAAATAATCCTTGACATACATAATGAGATCACAAATATTCTGATAATAACTTTAAATGAAGTAAAAATGGGTGATGGATTGATCCTAATCCAAAACCAAAACATCAACGTTTTCTAGGTGTAGAACTAATATATTAAATTTATATATATTCACCCATGTGGATGTCCAAATTTACATCATAAATATTAGAAGCCACAATTTTTTATAGAGCCTATAAACAATATATTTTTTCATATAATGGTTTTCAAGATTAATCCATATAGCAGTGCTAGTGGTCTCATATTCTACCTATCATATCACATTACCCCCATAACATATTAATGGAAAACTATGGGATTCACTACATATCAGAGGGACCATTTACACAACTAAAAGATGTTTTTCCATTAGTAGACAACATGTTCACTTTTTTCTTTATACCACATAGTTAATCATGTAAACCATGTTGAACTAACAATGTATGCATTTTAATTCTCTATAAACTCATATCATTTTCATCATCAAATTTATCAATTTTTAATTTTGTCGATTTCATCACTAATATAATTTAGGATCTGATACCAATTGTCGTAGGATGTTTTGAGAGGTAGTTTGAAATCAATATCCAAATGGATTATCAAATGTGGAGATGGTTTGAGAAAAAAACACAAAATTCAAAAAGGTTGAAATGGAAATTTTATTTAAAACCAATAAACAAAACAAAATTTGAAAACCAACCCAATTATGGGAGCATGAAAATTATTTTCAACAATGGTAGTATCTTAGACAAGGACTAGATTCAAAAGTGATATACAGAAATTGAAAAATAGTCTAATAGATTCAGAATCAGTACACAAATCAGACACAAGAATAAATAGCAGCAATAATATAATTTACATCATCCTCATATGAAAAGAATAACTTTACAAATATTGAAATGTAGATAAATTATAGAATATTTATTCCAAGAATAGTATAATTAAAAATATGGAAATACAATCAATGTGAAATAAAAATTCACTATTGAATAAGGAAATCAACAAAGGAATGTGGTAAAAGAACACAATGATTTACAAGTTTCAATCAAATTGAATTATGTGAATAGGCCATGGGCATTAGGTATTCCAATATGAAAAAAATCAATGGATGATTACATAGAAAATGAAATAAGATAAAGGAACAAAAATAGTTTCCATAAATGAATCTTAATCAAATCAAAAAAAAAATTTATTGTGCCAATTTATTTTACCAAGAACTTTGATCATAGCCTCTATGATTTCCAGAAATTGAAGAAAAGGATCATGGTGGAGAATGTTCTGAATCTACAATCCAAAATTATGTATATAATCATGTGCCTTCAATATAATACGACCAAAGTCACTCGACCTTTCACCTCTCTAGCCCCAATATCCTCACCACCATCACACGCAAGCTCGTTTATTGTGTCCTCACTGTTGAATAGTCATAGAACCCCCTTTTAACTACTGGACGCTCAAACTAATACACTCTCATCAATGAATAACCTTAACATCCATTACTCTCATCTATTTCTATCAAAAAAAATTAATTACATAAAAAGATGAGGACCAGCATGGGGATAATGCAACTAGTAAGCGGTTGTAACAAACCTAAAAATAATGTCACATGTGGATGTATGAGTAAGAGCTTCAGGGAACGCGGTAAGTTATGAAGCACAAAAATATCAAACAAAACCCCTTAGTATAAAGACCTTAAGTCAAAATGATCATATGGATAATAAATTAATACAATCACATCTACCATTCCACCATAGGTTTGGCACCATTTGAGGCCTTGTATGGGCTACTCTGCAGGTCACCTAGAAATTTTTAAATTTAATTTTTTTGAATAATATTTTATTTAATAAAAGAAATTATAAAAAAATGGTTTCTATCTATTCAGAACCATTCATAAAAGTGATATCATCATATAATTTCATAATTAAAAAAAATATTGAAAAAAAATTGAATTAAAAAAAATCAAAGTTGACCTATATGGTCTCCCGTACAAGCACTCATATGGTGCCAAACCTATGGTGTAATGGTATATGTGATTGTAAGAAAACTCCACATCATTAGGTGACCCTATTGTTTATTTAAAAAGTCTAACAAGAAAGTTTTCAACATGTATTCTAGGATTAGGATTGTCCACTCAGATCAGTCATCAGTCTAGGGGTGAAAATCTATGCTCAAATGCAACTGAGTCACAAAGGAATCTTGTAATCCCTTCGATAACCGATATGTGAAGTGAGCATCATGGTCAGAAAAAATTATCATGGCACCTCCGTAGATTTGGTCTATCTCATGCATGTAGAGGCATCTCATGTTCTCTACTGAAACCTTCTCTTGAATAGAAAGAAAGTGGGTTTACTTGGTGATTCGGTCTAGGATCACCTAGATGGGATCATGTCCCCTTGATGTATGTGATAACCCTGTAATGAATTCCATGTATATCCCATCACACTTCCACTCTGGTGCATCAAGGGGTTGATCTAAACCCTCTAGAACATGGTTCTCATCCTTAACTTAGTGAAAAGTAAAGAATCAAGGGACAAACTCTGTAACACCCTTATTCATCCTTAGCCACCAAAACTATCACTGAAGGTCCTGGTACATATTCTCCACACATGGATGTAACTCTAAGGGTAATGTATGTATCTCCCTTATCAATTACTCTCTCAGATAAACTAGTACCATTTTCCGTCATTTGAATATAAGGGAAGGCTCCCTACCTTCATAAAATCCTTTAGGATCATGTCCAGTGGATATCTGAGCATGTTGGGTCTCACAGTCAGTATCCCCAAGTTTTTCCTCCTTGAATTTATATAAAATAGAAGGGGTAAAAACCATCAATTGGATGTATTCTACTCCATACCAATCCATAATGAATAACTATAAAGAGGCTAACTTCTTCAACTCCTCACTCAGGAACTATGAAAAGTATACCATGTTAAGGGAATATGATACTACGTTCTCCTTCTCAGGAGTATAAACAATATCAAAGTCACAATCCTAGTGTAACACTAGCCATCACCTCTATCTCAAGATAAGATATTTCTGAGAGAATATATACTTGAGACTCTTTTTATTATAATATATTAAAAACCAATCACCTTTCAGGTAGTGTCACCACATCTTCAGTACTAATACTACCACTACTAACTCAAGATTTTAGGTTATGTAGTTCTACTCATGTGGTATATACTAAGGTTAAATATACGAAATCACCATATTTCTCTACATTATAACACAACAAAGACCAATCCTTGATTCATTGTAGAACACTACTTACTTGACACCCTACTCTAGAAATTTCTAGATGGGCCCACTCATCAATCTCTACCTCAACCCATAAAAGCAAGATAGAACCTCTCCATCCACATGAAAAGATTCCCCTTTCAGGTCAAATCCATCAAATAAATTTGATATCCAGTAGAAATTATGTATGAACCTCTAATAGTATCCTACCAAATTAAGGAAGCTTTATTCCTATGTTACACTCTTGGGTGGCTCCCAAGATGACATTTCCATAACCTTTGGTGGGTCCATTGTCACACTGTCCACTAAGATAACATGTCCTAGAAAGTGAACCTCTTAAATACAGAATAATAACATATATATCATCCAATAAATATGGTGGTCTTTGAGTTTGTAAAGAACCATCCTCATGTGTCTCACATTCTCCTCCTTGGATTTCCAACTACATTAGGATATCTTCAATGAAGACTACCAGAAAAAAATTTAAAAAATGATGTAAGATCGGTTTCAAGAGTCCCATGAACATTGGTGGGGAATTATTTATGCCCAATGGTATCACTAAGTACTCATAATGACTATAGAAACATCTAAATTCCATCTTTACTATATCCTCATCCACTACTCTTAGTTGTTGAAATACTGATCTGAGCTCAATCTTCGAGAACTTTTATGCCCCTCTAAACTAATCAAAGAGGTCATCAATCCTCAATAGTGGATAATTATTCTATATGATCATCTATTTTAGACATACATGGACACAAAACAACTTCTATCCTTTTACTCATTACAATTTTTTTTGTCATTGTATCTTTGAGTGTTGAAAGTGAGTATGAATTTTTTATTAGGAAGATAATCAAATTTATTAGATGTATTAATAACTTTATTCTTTTATTTTGAATATTATTTACTTTTTTAAAACATTGTATTTTGATATTTACACACAAATATTTTTAGGAAAACAGATATAAAAAATTATATATTTACACTCATATTTTGATACATTGTTTACATAATAATGTATATATAAATTATTTGAATAACTTATGTGGATTTATTTATTTATTATAAAAAATGAATATTTTCTAACCTAATTGGATGGATATGAATAAAAAATGGATGGATGTTACTCATACAACAAATAATCATGAGGATGGGATTGAAGAGTTTATCAAGTTTTCAATAATAACGTATACGACCCTTATCAAATCCATTGTCCCTATTTAAGTTGTTTTTATTCAAGTTGAATTCATCTAAAATAATTGGAAGAACATTAGATGTGTCATAGAATATATTGAATCTATAAATGATGGGATAAACATAGGGAAAACTAAAAGTACATACTGATTGGGAAAATTCTATGATTTATGGATCATTTGGTATTAATACTAGTATAAAGGATAATGGGGATAATATATAATAAATGAAAAGGGAAATTTATGATGACCTTCATGATTTTAAAAAGTTTATTCTAAAGTTAAACAATTATCCAAAGTGTCCATTGTATAATAGTTGTAATAAATTTAATTTGAAAGTTGGTAACGAAGAGTAACCCCAACTTTACATAACTACTTCATCTCTAGAATGATATGATACCAGAATAAGATGAGTTTCTTTGTCTAACACAAGATGTTGAATTAATTCTACATTCAATGGGTATGATCTCTAAAAAATACATGCCTATAAAAATTATTGTATATTGTTTCTCAAGGACTAGGAATCACTCAGAAAATTCTATACATGTGGATCATTACAAGAAAGATGAATCAATTCCTTTAAAAGTTGTATAGTAATTTCCTATCATTCAAAGGTTTATATGACTATATAGATGTTAAGAAACCACTAGACAATTGAAATTGCATATAGAGAGAAGAATTGAAGATGGGAATCTATGTCACCCAACATACTCTACTCAGTGGAATAAATTTTATTATGTGTATCATAAATTTTGAAATGAGCCGAGAAACAGCTATCTTCAATAATCTATAGATGTAATAAATCCTTTATGTTTATATAGTGTTTCCCATAGTATATAGTTAGCTATGTTTCTAAATTATAACTCACCTCCATGGTAATGCATTTGGTGAAAATATATTATGTTTTCTATGCTTATATATGAATCAAAACAATATAATAATTATATTGATGTCTATTTGGATCCATTTATTTAAGATCTTAAATTTATATGGGATAAATTTTTTACATTGTATGATTCTTATATAAGTTAAGAGTTCACATTCAGAGCCATGTTTTATGGGATTATAAATGAATTTCTCACTTAAGTAAATTTTTATGGCTATAACATTAAAGGAATATTGGGGTGTCCCATTTTTGAAGAAGATACACACTCAAATAGGTTGATTATTTACTTAAAGACTCTCATTTTAGTACATAATTTCTTTTAACTAAATGATATAAATAGTTATCCTAGATGACATCATTTAATCAAAATACATAGCAAGGTACAATACTGTCTCCAATAATAGGTGACCAACTATTTGAGAAAGTAAAATATATTGACATTGTATTTGGAACAAATTTTTCAAAAAACCTTATGAAATCATGTTGTAAAAAAGAGATCAGTTTTCTTTTAATTTCCATACTAGAATTTTTTGTATGTCATACAATTTCATGATTTCATGCATATAAAAAATGTATTTGATAGTGTTATTATCATGTTACTAAAAGTACCAGAAAAAAATAAGTGATGGAATTAATGATATGTTGGACATGATTGACTTGGGGATAAGGGAATATTTGGAACTAGTGATGGGTGAAATATGAACTTTTATTCCTCCAGCAACTTACAGTCTATTCACACAAGAAATCAAATTCAACTTTGTAACTTATTTTATGGTGTAAAATATTTATAAGGGTCATAAAATATAAATAATTTAATATCAATGAATAATTTTAAGTTATATGGTCTAAAATAACACAAACTTCATATTTTGATGCAATATTTAATGCATGTAACAATACATTGAATTCTGTTTAAAAATATATGACATATATTAACTAGAAATTTCTTCTTTTTAAAATCTATATGTAGAAAATTTATCGAAATTGTGATGTTTTAAATATTGAATAAGTAAATTTTAATCATATTATATGAATTAAAGATTCTACTCCCATAATCATTCATCAATATAATGTTTCACGTGATATTTTAGTTTGTTTGATTGATTATTCATTTTAGTCTTATACATTATAGTTTTGTGTACCACATTAGATGGTATATGAATATTTTGAAATGGTACATCAATAATTGAATTAATCTATATGGTTATATTGTAGAGTGATATATCTTTTAAGAAGATATTGAATTCTATAATGATTACCTATTAGATGTTGATGGCATTGGTTTCCAAAAATCTTATCACATTGGATGCATTATAGGAAAAGGGTTCATAAAAGATGTGTTTTTATAATTACCATTACATAGAGGTAAAAATATCACCTTTATATTTTCAATATTATTGTAGGTAATTCTCCAAATGTTAAATCCCACAAAGTTATTCTTGGACATCTAAATCTATCAAGGGTTGAATGATGAAAATCAAATACACATAATCAACACTTTATTGGATAGTTTTGAGATTATATTTATAAAAAGTTATCTATAAATATGAATTTAATTTATAAAAATATTTTATGGATATCTAGAATACCACATATAAATTTATTATATTAAAAAGTTTATTAAATTATTGGTTATACAATATCTAAAGGAAAAATGAATAACACATTATGATACAAAACAGTATACTTATTCTTATGGTGGAAGTGATGAATGTATCCATTTCCAAGGATAGAAAACCAATTTATATAAATATTTCAAACTTTATCATCATCAAAAAAATATGATTTCTAATATAAAACATTTCTAGTTTTTATTTTCCATTGAAAATGGTTTGACAGCAAGAGTATAGTCAAAGTTGATGAATTGGGCTTCGTGAAGGTGAATTTCAGTGTGGAAGGGTACAAGGAAAAACCATTCATAATTGATCCAATATTAGTGACTTTTTTTATGTTACAAATATAGTAAATATTAATTGGTCAATTATTATTTTGGAGACTAAAAAACAATAGGGTAAAATTCAAATTCAAATAAGGATGACCCTTTAATTGGGAGGTCATAATCATTTCATGGTGGTCTTAATATACATAGTCTAACACCCTTGGATTTAGCCCATTACCTTTTTATTATGTATTTTTCAGTTATATAATACTTTGATTGAGTTTTAGGTGTTTCTGTAGGGTTTTGGAGTGTTTTGGTAGGGTTTTTAAGGGTTCATTATTTAATCATGTTGAGGGGAAACTGTTAACTTTCCCCTTGAAACCATTAGAGATTTGTGTTTTTTGGAAAATAATTATACACTATTGGAACAATTTTTGTCGAAATAATGTGGAACAACTATGTCCCCCCCACCCACCATGAAATGTACATTAAAAATTAATTTCTGGTCAAACCATGTGGCACAACTATGTGATACATTGTGTGTTGTCTAGTTTTTTGTGAACAATTGGTGTGTAAATTATTAAACCATGCATCCTAACAATGTGATGTGTTTTTAATGCTAAAAAATGAGAATTTAACTTATTGTTTACCTATGGTACACTCATTTTTATCCTATTGTCCTATACTCTCAAACTCCACTTAACTCCTAGGCACCCTTGGTGGTTACTTTATATTTGAATGGTTTTTTAATGAATTGGATTGAATTGTATCTCCATAATAAATGTAATGTATCTATTATTCTCTTTATATTTAGATCTTCTTATCTTCCCACACGTAGATCATTAGATCAAATCCATTATGGATAGATCTATTATAAACGATTTGTTTTTATGAGATGTTTCTAGGATCTATCGAAGGGAAGGTGTTGTGAGCTCATATAAAGAGGTTTCCTAGTATCATTCTTCATTATTGTTATTCATTTAGAGGTAGGTGGTTTTTCTATTTTCTCCACTTGTTCTAAAATTTAAAGGCATATTTTTTTTGGAATTTTTTTCTTGGATTACAATGAAAATATGAAAAGGTTTTTAAAGGAAACCCTTTTATTAATTAATTGAAAATATGAGATTTTGTAAAGCTTATGGAAAACCCATTTGTTTATAATTTTATATTATGGTTTTAAAATTATGGTTTTATTTTAATGAAAACAATATGTTTGATGAAATGTTTTATGTGGAATAAAATTATTTGTAATATGGTCTCATCAAACATAGTGGTGTGTGTTTGTATTGAATTATATGACTATTTTTTGAAATAAACTTGGTGCTGGGTGCCAAATGTGTAATGGCACATGGGATTTATCAGCTGGTGAAGACTTGGAAGTGTAAGAGAGACAACTCATTAATATGTACCTATATTATAACATTCCTATGAATGTGTTTGTGTGATATAGATATGTGAATGGGTATACCAAGGGAAAGGAAATAATGGGATAATTATTTTAGTTTAATAGTTTTTCATAAATTGGTTTCTTATGAATAAATTATTCTATATTCAATTTAAAATATTTTAAATTGAATAATAGTTTTTATGTTTTACCTTCGGATATAAAATATGTTTTATGTTCTTAACTAATTTGTCCTTATTCGAGTGGCATGAGTTGGGAAGTCTATTGGGAATGGTCATCGAGTGTTATATTCACCACTAATTGTGTATTTTTTTTCTATTTGTATATGATTTTTACTAGGATATAAAGAAAGAAAAGGTTGCATACTTTAATTTTGGAACATCAGGATGCTTCTTCAAGAATTTTATGTTTATAGCTATGGGTTCTCTCTTAAATTCTTGGACTGATGCCACATCAGTGTTAATTCATTGTATTTACTTTGGTTTGTCTTTGTATTCTATTATTACATTATCATTTATACTTGGATGTTTATTTTTATTTGGTTTTAATTTGTGTTGAATCATTATTACTCACACATCATATAGTTTTTTTGGTTGTTTTTATATCATCTTATTAGGTTATGTTTGCTCTTAACAGATAATTGGCCCACAACATTGTACTAATACATTGGATCTTATTGTTTTTATTTGGTATCTTGGGGATGTCACCATAAGATATAATCACCTATGATTTGGTCAAAGCTAATAGATTAGGGAAGGATTTAACAAATATTATTAGTCCTAGTCAGTCTGCCTATCTTTTTGGGATGGTAGAAAGGAAATAGTAATGTTAGAACTTGAAATTTATAGAATAAAAATCTGTATCTAAACTCTTCATAATGAACTTATAGTTATTTTTGAATGAAATGAGACATGAGTTGGTCCCCAAAACTATACCTCTAGAATTTATAAAAGATCTAAAGATTTTCAAGGCATACACAAGGTTTAATGAACATGCACCAACAATAAATTGAAATTTGTTACACATATACTTCAAAATAAACACAAATCATTGATTGAAGAAAATGAATCATCCCCCCCCCCCATAATAAATCCTTCAACATTAAGAGAACCAAGATATGTTATTCCAACCATAGTCTAAATAAATTTTGTTGAACCCTGTTCAATATTTCAAAAGTCTTTATAATATATTGATTTATATCTGAAAAAGGTATCCATTTTACTGGGATTAAATTCTAATAGTTGTAACATCAATGGAGGAATTAATAACAATAGATTAGATTTGATCAAATAATTCAACAATCATCTTCTCCCTCTCTTGATATGGATCAAGGATTTAAAAAGTGTTTAGATTTCTTATCATTTCCATGATGATTTAGGGACAAACACAAAAATTACCTCACATAACATTCAAAAATAACCTTATATTGTAAACTCATATTTTAGAAATGTCTTCCAAATTAATAAATTTCAACCTCCAAACTCCATAGTCCAAATGTCATAGTACCATAAAATAAGAATCTCCAATCTAATTATCTAAAAAAAATAAGCATATAAATTCACCTCAAAGTTAGAATCATTCCCTAGTCAGTAAAAAATTATCCAAACATTCCAACATGAATAATAGGTACACCCCATGGAAGAAATAAAATAAATCAACATTGATACAAAATAGGCCCTTGGAAGCAGTGTACCCAACTCTGAAATGCATAGTAAAGAAATCATAAATAATAATGGTAAATCCATGAATTATTAAAATGTGATATCCAATGAGAGTAAACAAACATAATATTATTGATATCACCCATTATAATCTACAATAAATAAACCCACAAATAAATCCCTAATATAGATATAGATGGGCTCTGGGGAAACCTCAGGTTCCACATAATACATCAAGACAGATCTAAGTGAGCGCCATCTATATTAATAATATCTGAAATCCTTAAATCCAAATTAATGAATGTTACTTCCTATTACATGGTAACAAAAAAAATACATCATATAAAAATATAAACATTTAAATGAATTTAATGTTCTCATAAAAACTACACCTAATTTCAGATTCTACAGAGTCAAATTTCTCCCATCCAGAGTAAAAAAAGAAAATGAAAATAAAAAAAACATCATGAAAAACAAACTCAAAATCAATAGAAAACAACTTCATGGTTAATTAATTAATTAAAATAAACAAATTATAAACATTGAAATTCCAAGAATGAATGATTAAAACATGAGAAAACAATAAATAAATCATTTCCATAGAATAAAAACAAAGTTAAAATTCTGATTTTTTTTATATTACTCCTCTATCTTAATATAATTTTCATTCTATTTTGAAGTTAATTATTTATAATAATTTCCTCATCCTTGTATTTTTGGAATATGATTGTATATTTCTCATCCATCCAAGAGTCCAGTTATTCCCCTAAATCATCCTAAATATTATATGCATCCATCGTGGAAGGGTTAGAATCTTCATTAATATTGATCTCTTTTATATCATATTCACCGAAGGATGTAATAATATGATCAACAATCATAGGATGTGGGGGAATATCTGTTTGTCATTCATAGAGGCCCACAGGTATCTAGTAAAAAATTTTCTCTCAAGGTTATAGTAATCTCAATATTTTTTATTTTTTCTAGGATATGGATTAATGAATCTATCCGAGTAAATCATTGGTTTGTACCTTTACTAACACTAGACTTTATTTAAGAATCCACAATATGACAGTATTTCTCATAACCACTGTTTATGGATTCACTTGAATTAGAGTGTGAACTTTGATCTTCCTCTAATAAGGGTTGGACAGGTCTTGGGTTCCCAAAAACAGTTATCTCAATCTTGTTAATATTATCCTTATACTCACTTATACAATAATAATTATGAACATCATCCACAAAAATAGAGAAATATACAAGATACAGATGAGGGTAATAATTTATATCCAAATTCTAATTAACATCCTTATCAACCCAATGATGTCTGTAGGAAGCAATAATCAATCCATTATGCTCTCATTTTTTAACCCATGTTGTATTATTTTGTGTAAGTGGGTGTGAAACATAATTCATGTTTCCACATCCCTTTTTGGAATGTCTAATTTTAAGACATTTATTGCAATAAGATGGAAGGCTTTCAAAGAAAATGTCTCATTTGAATACAAAGTTGCCATTTTGAATCCAAATGTTGGGTGGTAAGGATTTAGATAGATTTATTTCTATATAGACTCTATGTATGAAAGGTTAATAGATATATTTATTATTAGGATCATGTCTTATGGGTTTCCTAATTATGCTAGTAATCCAAAAAGTGAATCCTATTTAAAAAAATGCATCAGAAAACTAGTAAACCCTAACTAGATAGGGGAAATGGGTGGTTCAAAATCAGGGGTAAAATCTTGGTACCACTTCAAAACATTTATGTAAAAACCACTAAAAGATGACTAAACTCTCATAAAAAGATGATAATAATCATTTTCAAACATTAATTGGTAAAAAATGAGAAGAATTCAATAAATCAACAGGGAATCAAATAGATCCAGTAGATTCTATATCCTTTATTAGGAAAAAGAGTGAGGGTATACTCTTGGTGACCTTTCAAATAAGAGAAAAAATATATCATATGAAATTATTTATACCACTTCCTATGAAAAAGAAATAACTAAAAGACCCCTATGTTGGTATCTCTTCAGTTTGATGCACGCAAAAACACATTGAATACTATAAAAATGAAAAAAATGATCCTATCCAAAAAATGATTTTTTTAAATGATCGATGGTATATGTTGAGGTTTATTTATTTTTCACCCAATGATATTCTCTCTAGTAGATCCATCCTCTATGTTGAACTTCAAGTTACTAGGGTGGTTTGGGTATAAAAATTGTTCAAATATACTTCTAGCTATGTTTTAACTCATTAATGAGGGTTTAGCTGATTATTGTAGCATATCATTCATTAGTACCAAGACTTACCACATGGAATTCCTTGTTCATATTATGTTTTATGGTTTTTTGAAAATGGTTAAAATGGTTGATTTTTAAAATGATGGTTGTAATATCTATTATTTATGGTGATTTTTAATATTCCAATCATTTATTTTCTAGGGAGTGATGACTAAGTGGTGTTTTTTATTGTTATAAAGGAATGGAATTGGGTCGATGTCATAGAAACACACATAAAGGGGCTGTAAGAAATGTGGTTACACCTAAACCATGGGTGAACAAACATGTTTTTAGACCATTTCTCATGATTTTCAATCCATTAAAAAAACTGAAATAGTGAACCTAATTAATTGGATCATTCTGTATAGTTTCAAAAACCAAAAACACCAGTTATTCAGGGGGATTCATAACCTAAAAAAGAAATTTTAGGATAAATAGAATGAATCAAATTTTTTATCTGCTTTATACACCAATTGAGATAATGTTCATGTTAGAAAAATATATACTAAATGATATTTCACTCAAATGGTGGGATCTAGTTATCCATGGAAAAGTTTACCTAAGACTTATGTGGGAGGACTCTGAGGAATTGTTCAACAAAAATTTCTACCTTCATACATTCAATTCAATAAGAATGACTGGTTTTCTTATTCTAAGGGAATAAAATCTATCAGTGAAATAATATATATCAAAGTTTACGAACATAGTTTTCTTTTCCCGAGAAGTAGTTGTTCATCCATCTATAAATGCATGCATCTTCAAGACACTAATATGAACAAAGTTTTACTATAAAATAGTTTTCCATTGAATTATGGATTATATAGATATGTTTTATATGGAGATAGTGGTAGAAAGGGATATTTCTTGGAATCTGATATGTGGAAGTATGTTTTTCTCCATAGTAGTTGGTGAGAACTCTAACGTTGAGAACAGGTGGAAGATGGAAACATATTCTGAAGGAGGAGGCATATTTTAGACTCAAACCGCTGAATCGGTTAACCTTCATACAAAACCCAATATCAATCCTAATTGTTTCTAATGTGGTCCCTTTTCTTATATAATGAAATATTGTACAACACCACCTTCATTTTGTCACAACTGTAATCAGATGGGAAATATTCAGTGTTATTGTCATAGTTCTCCAAATACAGTTCCTAGAGATATATCCCATGTATATTAGTCAAATTATACCTCTACTGTATAAAACCTCTAGAAATAATCTTTCCCTGAAAACTGAGTGATTCATGGTGATTATAAAAATAACTTTACTCCTTAAGTAACACAATCATAGCATAGAAGCATGGAACTAGGTGTAATGAGTAAAAAAATTTGTGGTGATGAGAATATGATCATATAGGATCAATATAGTCCTTAGAAGGTGTGATTTACTATTCACATGCAAGATTTTTTTATATAGGTGTATCCCACTCTTTTAGTGTTGATCATTTTTTGAATCATATGGGATTGGATGTAGAAATTATTTCTTTTATCTTGAATATTTAAACACCTCACAGCCAATAGAAGTGTTACGCCTTAAAGTGTAAAATGTGTTCTATATCTATCAATGAGGATGAGGATGTTTTGAATTTCCCTATTCTTGAGATGGAAATCTATGACCTAATTTTGGGAATGGATTAGTTGACATCATTCAAGGCCTACATCGACTATAATACCTGAGAGGTTAGTTTCATTTCTTCATATAATGTTTCATGTCTCTTTATGGAGATTAGTATGAAAATTCATGTAGATTGGGACCTTTAGTACTGGTGGTTGTAACTATCTCTTACCATTTGTTATAAGATACATTAGACTCTACTGATGTAATTACACATAGATATTGTCTAACAATTTTGACTTAATTCCCAATGTATTTCATGAAAAATTCTCTATGTTTCCACTTGAAAGAGAAGTGAACTTTAGGATTGATTTCCTATCAAGGAATAGTCCTATTTAATCACGTTACTATAGGATGGGACTAATGGAATTAATGGAATTAAAATTTCATATATAATAGTTATAAATCAAAGGGTTCATTCAACCAAGAATGTTTCTAGGGTAATAACAAGTTCTTTTTGTAATTAAAGTGTTAGATTTGTGTGTATTATCATAATATAAACCATGTTACTATAAAAAATAAATATCATATTACTTAAAATTATGACATGTTTGGTCAATTGAGGGGTTCCATATGGTTATCTAAGACTGATTTATGATTAGGGTACCATCAAATTGGAGTTCGGAAATAGGATATTCTGAATATAACATTCTAGAGTCTTTGTATCCCTTATTAATATGTGTTTATACCTTTCATTATTACAAATACACTAGTAGTGATTATGGAATTGATGAGGCATATCTTCCATAGGTATTTATACTCCTTTATGGTGGTGTCTATCAATGATATTCTAGTGTATTCTATTACTAATTCCAATCATGAAAAACTCTTTTCCATGGTGTTGTGAATCTTGTAAGAACATCCCCTTTATGATAATTTTTCAAAGTATGATTTCAGGATACAAGAGGTATGTTTTCATGGCCACATAATTTCTGAAAGATAAGTATTCGTAGATCCTAAAATGTTAAAAGTTGTTATCTTGAAGAAACGATTGAATAATGTCTTTGAGAAACACATTTTCCTCAATTTAGCATAATATTATCAAATCTGTGTTTGCGATTTTTAACAAATTCCCACATGGATGATATTTTGATATAGAGAGTTATTTGTTTCTAATGGATCAATACATTGTAGAAATATTTTCAAGAGCTTAAGGTTTGACTCACAACATCACATATCCTAACATTTCTAGTGTCAGTATGAGGCTATTTGTTATATTTTGATGCATATGGATCTAGTTTGGGATGTTTTCTCTTATAGGGGGTCATGTTGTAGCTTATAGATCATGAAAGTTATGATTGTATGGGATGAATTTCATGAAACAATATTTATAATTAATTTATGTAGTGTATTCCTTGAAAACATGGCATCATTACCATTTTGGTGTGAAATTCATTATTTCCATGGATCATAAAATCATAAAACACATTTTCTCACAAAGATATTTGAATCTAAGTAAATAAAGATAAATAAAATACCTTCATTTGTTTTAATTTGACTTGATGTATACATCGGGTAAAGAAAATTATGTGGATGGTGCATTGAGTAGGAATTCATATCATCTGTTCACTAAAGAGGCTTAAGACTAATGTAACTTAATGATGGTTATAACGTAAATACATCTATATTGTACTTAACAAGGTGATTTTTTGGTTTTATTTATAGTATCTTTTGTTCATGATTTGATTGAGCAGGTTAAAGATGCTTAGACATCCGATCCAGATTGTCTAGTAATGTGGTCAATACTCAATGGTCGGGGGACTGTCGAGGGATGGATGAAATATGGAAAATCTATGTTGTTTTTTAGAGATAGGATTTTGGATACTCTAATTTATCAGAACTAACTTCTCTCTACTTACCACCATTCTAAATGGTTTATTCATCCTAGAATTCATAATTTTTTAAGATGTTGTGACCATGGTTTTGGTGGGCTCGCATGAAGAGAAAATTGGTGGAGTTTGTCTTGAGATAATTAACATATCCACATGTCAAGTAAGACCACCAATAACCAAATATTATATTACAATATCTACCTATAACCATGTTTAAATGAGAGTAGATAGTTATGGATTTTTTCATGGGTCTATCAATAATGATTTCATAACACAATTCCATGTAGGCTATTGTGGATCAACTTACAAATTCGGTCACTTTATACCTATTCATGAATCTATTATAGTGGAAGAATTTTTAAAAAACTATATTCTATACGTTTTAAAGATTCATTGAATTCTAGTTTCAATTCTGTTTTCTAGGACTATTTGTTTATATCTTAGTTTTGTAAATCCCTTCATGAATCCCTTAGAACCTAGTGGTCCAAGATCATGGATTACCATCCTCAAATGAATGTTCAGTCCAAGTGAATGATCCAAATGTTGGAATAAATTCCTATATATTAATTTATTGATTTTTGTGGTGAAAGGTTAGATGATATATTTATAATGTAGTTATCATATAATAATAATTACTAGGACTCAATACATATGAATCCTTTCAAATATTTGTATGGTTATGCTTTTCATTACCCACTTTATATAGTGGAAATATGAGAGAATTCACTTATCAAACCTAGACTTATATATGGGACTATGGAGAATATTTATATGATCAGAATGATTATGGAGATGGATAAAATCCATCATAAATCGGATATGGATCATCATTATCGACTATAATAATTTGTTATGGGTGATCATGTTTTTGTGAGAATCACTCTGAGGATGGGTAATTGTCATTTTGGTAAAGAATGAGAACTTTCTCCTTGGTAAATTTTCCATTTTCAGATATATGAATGAATTTTTTATGTGGATTATCTGTCGGAATTACTTCTAAGATTCAATTATTGTGAACAATGTTTTTCATATATCACAATTGAAGAAGTACTGACCTGATCCTAACCATGTGATTTGATGGGACCATGATGATCTTGAGTAGGATTCTACATAGGTTCATGTGCTAATATGGATTTTGGATAAATGATAGAATATCCTATTTGTGAGAAGTATTAATTTGGTATGTTTCTTATATAAGAATGGTTAAATTCTAGAAGATACATGAGAACATGAAAATAAAATTCTAAAATTGTATCCCTGGATCTTCCAAAGAAACGCCAACCTCAAAAATTCAAAGGATTGAATGACCAAGGGTGGGGAGAATGTAACAACCCTATTTTCAGGTACATTACCCATTTATTATGTATTTTTGAGTTATAAAATACATGTGATGAATTTTGAGAGTTTGTGGAGGGTTTTGTAGTGTTTTAGAAGGGTTTTAAGGGCTCAAAGTTTGATCATGGTTAGAAGAAACCATTTTCTTTTCCATGGAAACCATAAGGTATGTGATTTTTTCGAACTATAGCTACACAAGTTTGGAACACAATTTTTACAAACCATATGGAACAACCATGTGATCCCCCTGGGAAATATCCTATATAAACACACAATTGGTGCACATTTTTTTAAACCCTATGGCACTCTCGGTGTTGTTCCGTAGCATGTCCATGGTTGGAACATAGTTTCTTAAACAATGGGGCCTAACTATGAGATTTTTAGTAGAGTCCCATGACCATGAGCTATTGCTGATGGAGAATCTCTCTCTGATGGAACCCTAGGCGCATGCTCAATGATGGGTTTCCCCCTCCACCCAGAGGTGGGAGGGGGCAGATGGGGTGGTGGCGCCTCCTCTGGTTTCGCGGAAGCCTTTTACTCCTTTCTCCAACCCTAATTTTCTCCCAGAGTTCCCGATTATTTATTTAAGACCGAAGGTTCCCGATCTTCATCTTGGTGCCACTCATCTTCCAATATTGTTTCTAGAGTACTCTAAAGCCTCGAGTCTATTGGATATAACCCCGGTGGCTCGCTTCTTCCAGCGAAGACCATCAGTGGATGCATTTGACCAATTTGTTTTTGGAAACTAGGACCTGTAAGAGCGAGCAGTCGTGGGTCTTTTGGATAATCATCATTTGATGATTTTCTTTTCTTCGGAAGAAGATATGATTTGTGTGTGGTAAAGATCTCCCTGTAGATGCAATGGTTGCAAATTCTTTCTTCTTCATTGGTCGTATGATCTTTGCATGAACAAGGACCCTCCCTCCATCGCAACATGGGTAAGTCTTCCTCATCTTCCCTTGCCTTTTCAAAATCCTGATATCATCTGTATGTTAGGAAATCTGGTGGGACATTTTCTCTGCTCTGATACTCGAACTTCTACTGTGAGTCATCCTATTAATCAGTGTTTCTGTGTTGAGGTGGTTGTCTTGAGGCCGCCGATTGAGTGGGTGTGGATTTCGGTTGGAGAGAAGTTTAGGTGGAAGCAAGCTGTTGTGTTCGAATCATGGGTAGATTTTTGCTCCACCTACTGTCGGCTAGGTCATTTAGCCTCAAACTGTAATGTTGGTTCCTCAAGCCTGGGGGAGATGAGGGGGAAGGATGTTGCGGTGCCATGTGCTCAGCAGAATCAGGCGATAACCAGTGGGGAGTTCGCGGGATCTATCTCTGTTAATGCAGTGCATGGCTTATTAAAAGAGATAGTAGAGAAGAACCTAAGAGTGGATGAGTTTTTTGTAAGGATAAAAAGTGTCCTAGTGGTGTGAAATCCAGGGGTAATTATGTCTAAGGGTGATATTTTGTGCTTGGAGACTGGAACCAAAGGTTTGGAGCCATAGAAAGGCATAATTGAAGCCTCAGGCTACATTGAGGAGATGAGGGAAGGTCCTTCCAAGGACCTACAGGCACATAGGCAAGGTGGCTCCTTTGATATCATCGGTGAACTAGTGGATACTCGTAATGGGGAGGCTGGAAATGTTGAAGTCATTAAGTCTTCTTCGTATGCTGAGGTTATACCTTCTAGTCTAGGCTCATCTGGAAAAGAGCATCACCAAGAGCATGAGGCTATGAATAGGCCTTTCCCGAGGAGTGGGTCTCCAGTCATCAAGCTTGGTTACCATTTTTCAGGATTGGAGAATAAAGGATCTGATAAGGATGTTGATATTTCCAGGGAGGCCTTTGATGATGAGTCTTTGGATCAGTTTGATGAAGTTAGTGAGATATAATTTCCTGTTAAAGATATCAGTGATCAGCGGATGAGGAAGGGGCGACAAGGCAGTAAGAAAGGCCACAAGGATTATTCCTATTTACCGTCACCTATGGAGACTCAATATTATAAAAAATAAAAATCAAATGAGAAAGGAAATCCTTCAAATCCTACCGGAATATCGATTAGTTTGGAGGGGGGGCTCTGGGGTAGGCCTTCTTAGGGGTGATCAGGTGGTGTGTCCTTTGGAGATGATACTACATTCCGTAGAGAAGATGGTATAAGAATCTCATGCGATAAATTCCTTTGTAGAGGATGTTGAGAAGATAATGGGAAGGCATATTAGGGTGCATACTAAAATTGAACAGGGAGAGTGGATTGATAAGAAAAATCTTATTTTAGTAATAGGTTTCAATGACAAGAAAATATCACAAGAGGAATACATGAAAGTGTGGGATCAGATGGCATCCCACTTTGAAGGCCTGTTAGATGATGCTCCTAAAACTCTGGTAACTTCTCTATCCATGAAAATATTTAGGGATAAGAATGTTGATAGGGTCAAGTTTCATTTCAATAGCAATGTTTTTTCGTTTAGTGCATGTCCTGGATAAACTTGGGGTTTCTCACTTTTTCCATAAAAGTGTTTTGATAATAAAAAATTTAATTTTTATTCAGATTTGTAGTAGATGCTCCAAAAATGAGTCATTAACTATTTTTTTACAAATTATCATTCCATTTTTCTCATATTATCCTAGTTTGTCAAACCCTTATTCCCTCTTCGTCATCCTTGTTAACTCACTTTGATCCAGATGGTGTTTTTGATGAATTAAAGTGAATTCAATCTCTAGAATAAATGGTAAGTCTCAATTTCTTATCTCTCTCTTTATATATCTAGATCTTTTCATCTACCCTCACTCAAATCATTATATATAGTCTTTTAAAGATATATTTTTGATATATGATGTGTTTAAATGAGATATTTTTGGGATATATTGAAGGGAAGGGGTTGTGAGCATGGATCAAAAGGTTTACTAGTGTCATTTTTCATTATCATCAATTGTTGAGAGGTTGGTGACTTCAATATCATCACCACATATTTTAGTAAATGAAGTATTAGTTTTATTGAAAAAAATTTCTTAGATTAAATTAAAAATATTAAATTTTTCTTGAAATAAACCCTTTTATTGATGAATTTCAAACATGGTAATTTAGAAAGATTTTTTAAAATACCTTCTTTTATATATTTAAATTATGGATTTTTTACAAAATAAATGTGTTAGATGAAATGTTTTTTTTAATGAAATGATTTGGAATATGGTTTTTTATTCAAGGTGGTGTGTTTTCATATTTAATTATATGTGTCCTTTTTGAAATAGACATGGTGGACAGTGCCAAATGTGTAATGAAACATGGGATTTGGCACCTTGTGACAACTTGTTGGGGTATAAGAGACCATTCATGATCATGGGACTATAATAAAACATGAATAATCATGAGTGTGTGTGTGTTAGAGATATGTGTGGATTCTAATCATGAGAAGTGTGCATGGATTGAAGAGAAAGATTTTATATTTATAATAGGATTCAATAAAGGGATGATCAACAAAGTGGAGTACATGAAAACTTGGGACAAACTGGCATATCATCTCAAAGACCTTATAAAGGATGATCCAGACATATGGGTAACTACTATCAGCGAGAAGTTATTTTGGGAGAACATTTAAAGTAGGATTAGGTTGTCCTTTAATAATTATGTGGTTTATTTTATTACTTATTTCGGGTGAACTTTATGGTTTCTCACTTTTCCCATAAAAGTGTTTCGATAATAAAAATGTTAAATTTTAGTCAGTGTGTGTTTGAGTTACATGGATTGGTATTCCAATTGGAATGGATGAATTGGAAAATTGATCTAGCATATTTTTTATTCTCAAAATATTTATTATGAATAAATTATTTTTATTTCAATTTAAATTGTTTTAAATTGAATTACTTGTTTGATGTTTCTCCTTTGGATATAATTTTTTTAAAATATGAGATAATGTGTTCCTTTTCTACTAGAGTGAGTTGGGTAGTCTATTGTAAAAATCGGTATTAGTGTTATACTCATCATGTTCTTGTGAACTTTATTTTTTTTTTGAAATTTTTTTTACCAAGATATAGGAATGGAAAATTTATAATATGTAACACCCCAAGCATCTACGGTACGCTTCTCTTTGAATAATTTGATAGCGTGTGTTGTACGCAACATCGAGTTCTAACACACCACAACCAATCAAACTAGCCGTTATGAATAGTAATACCTACTTTTTGAAATTATATATATTTTATATTTCTAAATGGACTTCATTTTTGGATTCAGAATATCTAAATTATCCTAAGTTGAATTTTTGGTATTTTTCTAAGAACTTCCAATTTTTATGAATAGTGAAAATACTTAAAAACAAATTTTTTAATCAAAATAATTTATAGTGATAAATTATATTATTTAGTGGTTTTAAAGTATAATTATAATATATTTTTACCATTTTATCCAATGGTGTTCATTAGAATTAATTTCACTTTGAAATTGGACATAAACAATTGTCAATCTTTTGATATATATTATTTCTTAAAAACACATTATTTGTTGTAACAGCGAGAATTAATTATATAATTAATTAATGCAACTTATATTTTTGGAATTTTGTAAAATATACATAATTTTTGAATTCAGAATATCAATTATAGCTTAGGGTGAAATTTTGGCATTATTCAGAAAAACTTCAATTTTTGATGAATAGTGAAACCACTAAGTGGTAGTTAAAAAACTGAATTTTTCATAAAACTTAATTTTACCGCTTCTGTGAATGGAGTTTCAAAAATTCGAGAGACACGGTTAATATCATGGAGTAAAATCTGGTTCAATGAGATGAAAATAATTTTTGGTGAATAGTAACTTTTTACTTTTATTTACCACGGTTAAAAGTAAATAGGGTAATTAAGGGTAAAAATGATATTAATATTACCCTAACACATGTCCTAATTCTATTGGACTAGTGTATCTCGACCAAAAACAACCTTAGGAATAAAATATTATCATTTAGGTCCACTTGGATTAAATTAGGACATTTATTATTATTTAATTCAAAGAAGAGTTAAAAGAGTTAAAATCAAAGGTTATTTACTAAAAAAAATTTAATATAGGGTTATACATAAAATAAATACAATTTTAAATATTAATTAGAAATCTAGAAATATTTCCTACATAATGATATTTTATTTACAATTTTTAGACATTAAATAATTTAATTTATTTATGACACAATGATGATGCAGTAATTACCATAATAGTGAAAAATTACATTAATTGAATTATAAATACCCAAATAAATATAATCTGAGACTTTTAATGAATTAAACTAATTTTATAGGATAATATGACATATTATAATTTATTTAATTTACTTTTTTCTAACTAATCATTTTGTTATGATTTTTACAAAAATCAATTTTCCAAATAGTGTTAGAATGGACATAAAAGAGTTTTTAATACAAATATTATATAATTAATTGATATTAAATTCCTAAAAATCTAAGGTTAGGAAAAGAGAATTATATCAGGATAGTTGTATCATTAATTGACCACTTGGGGGTATCTTGGAGGTATATAGTAAGTTTATTAACTATATAATATAAAAATACAAAATGACATGGTAAGTGTCAAACTAATTAACTAAGAGTTAATACTTAATGATAAGGTTAATATAGTAACCCAAACCTGTCTAACTTCTATGGTTTGAGTGGATTTCTACCTATCCCCACCTTAACATTTAAATAAACCACTTTGGACTCATTATAAACCGAATATAAATTTATTATAAAATAATATTTCTAGCTTTTCCAAAGGTGCCCCTCACCCCTCTTATAAAAGGGCACTCCACCTTCTCATTACCTCACACCTTCAAAGACTTTTATTTCGGCCAAACTCTGCCCAAATACTATCTCAACTTCCCTAACTTCATCCTAGAGGCCTTCCTTTAGTCAGAAAGCCAACTTGAGGATCCCTTTTGATCAAATCAAAAGGAAGAACCCGAAGAAGAGGTATTGTTTTCACCACCCTTTTCCAAGTTCCCTTCTTCTTCCACTTATTCTTTCTTTGTTATTCCCATTCTAAAATAATGAATCCAGTATCTAATATATACAGTAATATTATTATAAATATGGTACAACCATATTCATTATTCTATCCATCCTTTGAATAACATGTCACCATATGTGCGTACGTACGACTTACCGTCTCCACGTCGTGGTGTAATTGTTATTCAATAAATTATTATTTGGATGGGTATAATAATGATGTGTAACTCATTTAAATAATAAATATAAAATGATAATGATTCTGTATATATGATATAACATCCAATTATATATTATTTTAATATCAAAAGAATGATATTGTCTCTCGTGCGTACGTACGGACTACCGTCTCCACGAACGCGATAAGATTCATTCTCCATCATATCCATTCAAGTATAATTCTCATTTGATGATTAATAATAGTATCTAAGGACTTGATATCATTCTGGATATTATTAAGATACAACCTATCCATGACAAACATAGCTTACGTAACAAAACATATAAAATAAAATGAGTAAGTTAACACCCGAAACAATGATAAGACTAAGATATTATTAACAAATCAATAAAAGATCATATATGATATCATA
Organism: Viscum album; assembly: GCA_963277665.1. Classification (NCBI taxonomy): domain Eukaryota; kingdom Viridiplantae; phylum Streptophyta; class Magnoliopsida; order Santalales; family Viscaceae; genus Viscum; species Viscum album. The sequence continues at coordinate 1,745,648,402 of OY728125.1, read as the reverse complement.
TTAATGTATATGATTATTGTATAATTTAATAACAATTATTTCACCATTATATATGAGGTTAACCTACCCCCAACCAAAGAAAAGTACAAGGTAAGGGTTTATTTCGTAATCTCTTCATTATCTGTGGTTGTTTATACGTAATAATCTACTGGGATCTCTTTATCATCCACATCCATGTTTCTTAAAAATGTATTTCAAAACATTTTTACTATTTAAAATAATATGGGTTAATGTCATTTATACCCTTGTTTGGCTTTTTATAAGAGTTTTATAAAGGAATCTTTCCGTCATTTTCCAAACAAGGTCCTTTTTAACCTTTTCGACAGAATTAAGGTAAGAATGTTTTCTTTAACTTATACGACGAGTGCGGCTATTTTCCGCCGTTATAAAATCGTCGAAGCTTCCCTTACAATTTTATAAGAATATTTTCAAAGAAATTGTTTTATTTCATAAATATATGACTATTAAATGATTTCAAAATAGAAAGAGATATTTCTTTAAAAAGAGTTTTGATTTCATCTATGTCAACATCCTTTGATGGATTTTACGCTTATTTGAAGTTGATTTATTATGATACAAAACTTCTATATGGTATTGAAGGATTTTTGATATGTTTGACTTTGGATGTGCTATTTTTATACCATTCATGGTTTATAGTGAAAGTATTTACATTTCATATGCTAGTTTTAATACGAATGTTTATGTTATGTTTAAACCTTTTCATATGGGAATGAATTGGACTTAATATGTGACGGGTGGAGCCCGCTATAGCTCCTCGATTCATCGGTAGGTCTCATGAGACAAACTAGTGTCTTGGAACAAGGCCTTGTCAAAATCTTATTTTTAATCTTGGCACGAGGCCTTGGCTATGTGGTTATGATAGTCTGGCATTATGCATTCCATCATTATGAAAGTGGTTATTGGTATTACATGTGATTATTCGATTAGTAGAATATCCATGTGGATAAGTAAATGGAATTATTTAATTTTATTTTGTCATACTATGTTTAAGTTCAAGTTTAAAAGGCTTTTGTTTTAGTTATACATCGCCTTAAATGTTTATTATTAATTATAAAAGTTTCTGCTATATTGATATCCTTACTGGGCATTTGAGCTCACCCCTTTTCTATGTTTTATTTTTCCCAGGATGTGTAGAAGTAAATTATGAATGACCTGCAGGGATATTATGAGGGGATAATAGTGTGGAATATGGAGACAATATGTTGTTATAGTAGTTTTTCACTTTATGATGTAATGTAAAACTTTATGAATATATCTAGTGTTTCCAAGGCTACTAAACCAATCGGTCTTTCGAGATTTGAACTTTCTTGTGATCATGCCAATGTTATGTAATAATTCACCGACTCTGGGTAACTGGGGTCGGGGTGTTACAGTTGGTATCAGAGGAAGTTTATTACAAAACTTGGAAGCTAGATTTAGATAAACTCTGATTAGAGCACATAGACCTAAGATGGACTTTGAGGATTAGTATAGAAGAACTTCCTAGAATTTTGATATTGTAGAGATTTTGTTAGTTTTCAGAGAAATACATCCCTGTCTGGATACAAGCAGGTAGAGGCGGCTCTGGAACAGATGTACCTAGGGGTAAAACCCAAAAACACCGCTTTGAGCTAGACTTGAACGGGAACTGGTGCACCAAAACGGGCCTTGCTGCACTCTTGGTTACGACACTCCTGGGGGATATGATTAGGATAACTCTAATTTTCTTTACAAATAATTATGAAAGGTTTATGAGTATATACCTCCTCAATTAAAACATTTTTATGATTATGGATTATATCCATAAATAGTTCAATTTGTGTTAAGTGTTTTATAAGTATGGAATTATGTATTTTGATTCATAAGCTGATCTAGTTTATGCCTTTGTTTAGAAATGGCGCATAGTGGAAGAAATGGAAACCGTATCAATGCACGCACTCCATGTAGGGATTTCCCTTCTGGTCAAGATAATTATAGTGGAGCTGGTGATGGAACTGGTGCCGATCAGCTAATCACCATACTGGGACAACTCACTCAGGTTATGAATAATAACCTTACCCGTATGGAGCACCCTGATCTACAGAATGGATGATCAATGTTAGATAGACTCATGAGGAAACTACCAACAACTTTCAATGGGAGTACAAATCCCTTAGTAGCTGAGCAATGGATAAATTCCCCAGAGAAAAAATATTTCAGGGTTTGGGGAGTAGTGAAAGGGAAAAAGTTATCATGGAAGTTTACCACCTCACTGGAGATGCTGATCAATGGTGGTCATTGATTCAAAACATGAAGTAATATGATGAAGTATAAAATATGGAATGGAGGGAGTTCAAAGATCTGCTTTTAGAAAAATACTTTCCTCATGACAATCAAGTGGATATGGAAAGGCAATTTCTGAGTCTGAGACAAAAGGAGGATGAGAATGTCACAAAGTATGAGGCTAACTTTACAAGGTTAGCAAGGTATACTGGAGATTATATACGTAACCCAAGAAGTAAGATTGATCATTTCTTTGATGGGTTAAAACCATTTCTCCATCGAGCATTTGTCTCACAATCCTTCTCGTCGTACGAAGACATTGTCTCATGTGCTATCGAAACAGAAAAGGAATTCTCTAAGTCTTATGACTTTAAAGCAAAGCAAGAGAAGAAGAGATCTGTTGATCAATCTGGGAATGAAAATAAGGGGAATAAGGGAAAGGTTGAATATCCATCCTGTGGTAAATGTGTGAAGAAACACCTCGGTACTTTCTTGAAGGGAATGGGCGTCTTTTACAAATGTGGTGAAAAAGGCCACCAAGCTCGTGAATGCAAAGGGAAGAAGGAAGCTACCAATATTCAATGCTACAATTGCAGGGAGATGGGACATTATGCAAATGAATGTCCTAATCGTCAGGGGAACTTACCTCAAAAAAGGCCAAGGGATCAAGGCAAAGCTTTTTCTATCACTAATACTGAGGTAGAAGCTCCAAAAGACGTGGTGGCAGGTAATTTAATGGTTTCCTCAAGTTTAGAAAATGAATTATTTGATTCTGGATCATCGCATTGTTTCATATCTTCTTAGTTTGCTAAGAAAATTAGATATTTCCAATTTTATTTAACAAGGGAGTTGTCAGTTAAAACTCCTAAGGGAAGTATCATTGCAACAATGTTTTGTGAATCAGTCCCCAATAGAGCAGATAAATGTTCTTTATCTTCTGATCTCATTGTCATACCTATGATTGAGTTTGATATAATACTTGGTATGGATTGGATTTCAGATTATGATGTGAAGATTTATTTTAAGAAGAAGGAGGTTACGATTTTTGATGATGATGTTAAGGAACACCTTATCTTTAGAGTAGAATCATCACCACCTAATTCTTATCTAGATCCACCCCCAGTAGCTCAACTAAATTCAATTATTGGGGAGGAAGAGAATTAAATGACTGTGGGTGAGGAAATGAATGTTCAAATAGAGTATGTACCTATTGTGAAAGAATATGTAGATGTGTTTCCGGAAGATTTACCTGGACATCTCCAGAATGAGAAGTTGAGTTTTCCATTGATTTAATTCCTAGATCAAGACCTATATCGAAGACCCCTTATAGAATGGCCACTATAGAATTAGTTATACTAGAGAAACAACTAGAGGAATTGATTAATAAGGTATTTATTCGCCCTAGTGTTTCTCCATGGGGAGCCCCTGTTCTTTTTGTTAAAAATAAAGATGGATCTATGAGGTTATGTATCTACTATAGGGAGATCAATGCTATAAAAATAAAGAACAAGTATCCCCTACCTCGCATTGATGATTTATTTGACCAACTGCATGGAGCTCAATAATTTTCAAAGATTGACCTTCGATTTGGATACCATCAATTGTATGTAAAGAAGGAAGACATTCTGAAGACAGAATTTTGAACCAGGTACGGGCATTACGAGTTTACTATAATGCCTTTTGGATTGACTAATGCACCCTCTGTATTCATGGATATAATGAATAGAGTTTTCAAGGAATAACTCGATGAATTTTTGGTGGTATTTATTGATAATATCTTGGTATACTCTAAAAGCTACGAAGATCATGAAAGTCACTTTCGCATTATCCTGAAGACTCTGAGAAGACATGAATTATATGGGAAGATTAGAAAGTGTGAATTCTGGCTTCAAGAGATTTATTTTCTTGGCCATATTGTCTCTAAAGATGGAATCTCTATTGATCCTTCTAAGACCAAGGCAATCCAAGATTGTCCAGCACCTACGAGTATAACTGAGGTATGCAGTTTTATTGGTTTGGCAGGTTATTATCAATGTTTCGTCTAGAATTTTTCCCAATTGGAAAACCCATTAATAAATCTCACATGTAAAGGGGTTAAATTTGTTTGGGCAAAAGAGTGCGAAGATTGTTTCGAATAACTGAAGATAAGATTAGTCAATTCTCCTATATTGACTCTACCATCGGGGAATAATGGGTTTGTTATTTATAGTGATGCATCGAAGAAAGGAATTGGTTGTGTCCTTATGCAAAATGATAGGGTTATTACTTATGCATCACGACAGTTGAAAATTCATGAGCAAAACTATCCTACTCGTGATCTCGAGTTATCAGCTGTGATCTTTGCTTTGAAGATATGGAGGCACTACCTCTATGGTGAAAAATGTGATATTTATACTGATCATAAGAGTTTTAAGTATATTTTCTCACAAAAAGAACTCAACATGAGGCAAAAGAGATGGCTTGAATTACTCAAGGATTATGATTGCATGATACACTACCACCCGGGGAAGGCAAACAAAGTAGCAGATGCTTTGAGAAAAAAAGACCATGGAGTTTTGAACAATATGAGAATTGAAAGGGATCCAATTTTCATGGATCTAGTGAAGATGGATAGGGGAATAACCAGGGAAGGTGAAACATCGATGCTTTTTCAAATGATTTCCAAACCATCTTTACTATAAAGGATTAAGAGTTCTCAGACTGATGATTAAGAATTTCAAAAGAAGATTAAAGCTGTGAATGATGGGAGATTGAGAGACTTTGTGTATGAAGAGGGAATTTTGAAATTCGGGATGAGAATTTGTGTTCCTGATATACCTGATCTAAAAAGGGAATTGTTGGATGATGCTCATAGTTCCAATTTCTCTATACACCCTGGGAGCACAAAAATGTATAGAGATTTGAAGGAACATTTTTGGTGGGACAACATGAAGAGGGAGATTGCTGATTTTGTGTCAAGATGTGTGGTTTTTCAACAAGTGAAAGCCGGAAGGCAACAGCCTGGAGGAGTCATGCAACCTCTTCCCATACTAGAGTGGAAATGGGACAATATTATGATGGACTTTGTTATGGGGCTACCAAAGACTCCTAGAAGGAACGATGCAATATGGGTCATTTTTTATCATCTTACCAAGTCAGCACATTTTCTTTCCATAAGAGAAGATCTACCACTGGAACGTCTAGAAATACTATATATTGATGAAGTTGTGAGATTTCATGGAGTACCCTTGTCGATTATTTCTGATTGTGATCCCCATTTTAGTTCAAGATTATGGAAAAGTATTCAGAAAGCCTTGGATACTGAACTTCATTTGAGCACTGCCTACCAACCTCAAACAGATGGACAATCAGAATGAACTATTCAAACCTTAGAAGACATGTTGAGATCCTGCTCACTTGACTTTCAGGGTATGTGCGATCAATATTTACCTCTGGTAGAATTTTCCTATAACAATAGCTTCCATTTGAGTATTCATATGGCTCCATATGAAGCATTATACGGAAAGAGATGTCGCATGCCAACCTTTTGGGATGACGTTGGTGAAAGAAAACTTGTAGGCCCAGAACTGGTGGAGGAAACGATGGAAAAGTTGAAGGTAATCCAAAATCACATCAAAGCATCTCAAAGTAGGCAGAAGAGCTATGCTGATAATCGAAGGAAGGATTTGGAATTTCAATTTGGTGATCATGTTTTCTTGAAGGTATCTCCATGGAAGGGAGTCATAAATTTTGGTGAGAAAGGTAAATTGAGTCCCAGGTACATCGGACCTTTTGAAATTCTAGAACGAATTGGGGTTGTAGCTTACCGATTGGCAATGCCGCCAAGTCTCTCCAAAGTTCATGATGTGTTCCACGTATATCTATTGAGGAAATACATGCCTGACCCAATGCATGTACTCACCTACGAGGAATTAGAACTGGAACCCGATCTGTCTTATTGTGAAGAGCCCATCAAGGTTCTTGATACGAGAGAACAAGTACTGAGAAATCGGATAACTCATCTGGTAAAAGTCTTGTGGAGAAACCATAAGATGGAAGAGGCAACGTGGGAACCCAAGGAATTTATGATGAAGAACCACCCGAGTCTTTTCATGCGGTAGTATTCTTGAAATTTCAAAGACAAAATTATTTGAAGGAGGGGAGAATGTAACACCCCAAGATTCTACGGTACGCTTCTCTTTGAATAATGTGATAGCGTGTGTTGTGCGCAACATCGAGTTATAACACACCACAACCAATCAAACTATCAATTATGAATAGTAATACCTAATTTTTGAAATTATATATATTTTATATTTCAAAATGGACTTCATTTTTGGATTCATAATATCGAAATTATCCTAAGTTAAATTTTTGGTATTTTTCTAAGAACTTCCAATTTTTATGAATAGTGAAAATACTTAAAAACAAATTTATTAATAAAAATAATTTATAGGGATAAATTGTATTATTTAGTGGTTTTAAAGTATAATTAGAATATATTTTTAACATTTTATCCAATGGTGTTCATTAAAATTAATTTCACTTTGAAATTGGACATAAACAATTGTCAATCTTTTGATATATATTGTTTCTTAAAAACACACTATTTGTTGTAACAACGGGAATTAATTATAGAATTAATTAATGAAACTTATATGTTTGTAATTTTGTAAAATAGACATCATTTTTAAATTTGGAATATCAATTATATCTTAGGGTTAAATTTTGGCATTATTCAGAAAAACTTCAATTTTTGATGAATAGTGAAACCACTAAGTGGTAGTTAAAAAACTGAATTTTTCATAAAACATAATTTTACCGCTTTTGTGAATGGAATTTCATAAATCTTAGAGACATGGTTAATATCAAGGAGTAAATTGTGGTTCAATGAGATGAAAATAGTTTTTGGTGAATAGTAACTTTTTACTTTTATTTACCACGGTTAAAAGTAAATAGGGTAATTAAGGGTAAAAATGATATTAATATTACCCTAACACATGTCCTAATTCTATTGGACAAGTGTATCTCGACCAAAAACAACCTTAGGAATAAAATATTATCATTTAGGTCCACTTGGATTAGATTAGGACGTTTATTATTATTTAATTCAAAGAAGAGTTAAAAGAGTTAAAATCAAAGTTTATTTACTAAAACATTTTTAATATAGGGTTATACATAAGATAAATATGATTGTAAATATTCATTAGAAATATAGAAATATTTCCTACATAAATAAATTTTATTTACAATTTTTAGACATTAAATAATTTAATTTATTTATGACACAATGATGATGCATTAATTACCATAATAGTGAAAAATTAAAATAATTGAATTATAAATACCCAAATAAATATAATATGAGACTTTTAATGAATTAAACTAATTTTATAGGATAATATGACATATTAGGATTTATTTAATTGACCTTTTTTGAACTAATCATTCTGTTATGATTTTCACAAAAATCAATTTTCCAAATAGTGTCAAAATTGACACAAAAGAGTTTTCAAAACAAATATTATATTATTAATTGATATTAAATTCCTAAAAATCTAAGGTTCGGAAAATAGGCTTATATCAGGATAGGTGTATCATTAATGGACCACTTGGGGGGTCTCTTGGAGGTATATAGTATGTTTATTAACTATATAATATAAAAATACAAAGTGACCTGGTAAGTGTCAAACTAATTAACTAAGAGTTAATACTTAATGATAAGGTTAGTATAGTACCCCAAACCTGTCTAAATTTTATTTTTTGAGTGGTTTTCGACCTATACCCACATTAAAATTTGAATAATCTACTTTGGAACCATTATAAACCGAATATAAATTTATTATAAAATAATATTTCTAGCTTTTCCAAGGGTGCCCCTCACCCCTCTTATAAAAGGGCACTCCTCCTTCTCATTACCTCACACCTTGAAAGCCTTTTGGTTCGGCCAAACTCTACCCAAATAATCTCTCAACTTCCCTCACTTCATCCTAGAGGCCTTACTTTAGTCAGAAAGCCAACTTAAGGATCCCTTTTGATCAAATCAAAAGGAAGAACCCAAAGAAGAGGTAATGTTTTCACCACCCTTTTCCAAGTTCCTTTCTTCTTCCACTTCTTCTTTCTTTGTTATTACCATTATAAAAAATGAATCCAGTATCTCCTATATAAAATAATATTATTATAAATATGGTACAACCATATTCAGTATTCTATCCATCTTTTAAATAACATGTCACCATACGTGCGTACGTACGGCTTACCGTCTCCACGTCGTGGTGTAATTGTTATTCAATAAATTATTATTTGGATGGGTATAATAATGATGTGTAACTCATTTAAATAATAAATATAACATGATAATGATTTTTTATATATGATATACCATCCAATTATATATTATTTTACTATCAAAAGAATGATATTGTCGCTCGTGCGTGCGTACGGACTACCGTCTCCACGAACGCGATAAGATTCATTCTCCATCGTATCCATTCAAGTATAATTATCATTTGATGATTAATAATAGTATCTAAGGACTTGATATAATTTTGGATATGATTAAGATACAACCTATCCATTACAAACATATCTTACTTAACAAAACATATAAAATAAAATGAGTAAGTTAACACCCGAAACAACGATAAGACTAAGATATTATTTACAAATCAATAAAAGATCATATATGATATCATATTAATGTATACGATTCTTGTATAATTTAATAACAATTATTTCAAAATTATACAGGAGGTTAAACTACCCCCAACCAAGGAAAATTACAAGGTAATGGTTTATTTCGTAATCTCTTCATTATCCGTGGTTGTTTATACGTAATAATCTACTGGGATCTCTTTATCATCCACATCCATGTTTCTTAAAAATGTATTTCAAAACATTTTTACTATTTAAAAGAATATGGGTTAATGTCATTTATACCCTTGTTTGACTTTCTATAAGAGTTTTATAAAGGAATCTTTCCATCATTTTCCAAACAAGGTGCTTTTTAATCTTTTCGACAGAATTAAGGTAAGAATGTTTTTTTAACTTATACGACGAGTGCGGCTATTTTCCGCCGTTATAAAATCGTAGAAGCTTCCCTTATAAGATTATAAGAATAATTTCAAAGAAATTGTTTTATTTCATAAATATATTACTATTAAATGATTTCAAAATAGAAAGATATATTTCTCTAAAAAGAGTTTTGATTTCATCTATGTCAACATCCTTTAATGGATTTTATGCTTATTTGAAGTTGATTTGTTATGATAAAAAAATTCTATATTGTATTAAAGGTTTTGTGATATGTTTGACTATGGATGTGCTATTTTTATATCATTCATGGTTTATGGTGAAAGTATTGACATTTCGTATGCTAGTTTTAATACGAATGTTTATGTTATGTTTAAACCTTTTCATATGGGAATGCATTGGACTTAATATGTGACAGGTGGAGCCCGCTATAGCTCCTCGATGCATCGGTAGGTCTCATGAGACAAACTAGTGTCTTGGAACAAGGCCTTGGAAAAATATTATTTTTAGTCTTGGCACGAGGCCTTGGCTATGTGGTTATGATAGTCTGGCATTATACATTCCATCATTATGAAAGTTGTTATTGGTATTGCATGTGATTATTCGATTAGTAGAATATCCATGTGAATAATTAAATGGAATTATTTCATTTTATTTTGCCATACTATGTTGAAGTTCAAGTTTAAAAGGCTTTTGTTTTAGTTATACACTGCCTTAAATGTTTATTCTTATTTATGAATGTTTCTTTTATATTGATATCCTTACTGGGAATTTGAGCTCACCCCTTTTCTATGTTTTATTTTTCCCAGGATGTGAAGAAGTAAATTATGAATGACCTACAGGGATATTATGAGGGGATAATAGTGTGGAATATGGAGACAATATGTTGTTGTAGAAGTTTTTCACTTTATGATGTAATGTAAAACTTTATGAATATATCTAGTGTTTCTAAGGCTACTAAACCAATCGGTCTTTCAAGATTTGATCTTTCTTGTGATCATGCCAATGTTATGTAATAATGCACCGACTCTGGGTAACTGGGGTCGGGGCGTTACATAATATTTATATAGTGGTGAATCATAATGCTTAATCTGTAGGTATATTTTTGGATATTGGGGTACTCTCTTGGTGTCTTAGAGTGATTCCACATTATTATTACTATATTGGATGTACTTGGGTTGATTTGTGTTGTATTTTACTATATTGTCGATGATACATTGATGTTTATTTTTATTTGGTTTTCATTCAGGTTGTACTATTTTTACTCAAGAATCATATAGTTGGTTTTGGTTGTTTTTATTTTATCTTGATAGGTTATGTTTTTTCTTCATAGAAAATTTCCCCCCAATATTTTACTAATCCCTAATCATTTATTTTGGGACTTTGGATTCTTGGGGATGTCCCCTAAGGTTAGTAGCACCTCTAACCCAACCCATGCCAATGGTTTGGGGTGGGATGTTGTAGATAGTGTCATGTGAGTTAGAGAATACCATAAGGATTGGATTCTGATAATTAATAAATGATCTAAATATCTTCAACCTTTAAAGAAAAAAATACATTTGAATGACGATTCTAAAGATTTTTTAATATACTATGATTTTTTTCATAATTTATTTTTTATCTATTACATGTATGTAATCTAAATTAAATTCTTAATTACTCTTGTAGAGAAAAAATTCTCAACACTTTGATGTTAATAATCTTAAGGAAGAGTAATTATCGATTCTGAAATTCTGGAATTGTTAGGGGATCAAAAAAATGAGGATGAAAAAAATAGTTTCATAGAATCATCATGTTAACTGTAGTTATCAATTCATGAACCAAAGGAATAATATTTGAGGATGGATGGGATTAATTATTTTAACATGTTGACCCCAACATGTAAAAGTTTATTAGTTATATTAGGTTAACAACTCGAATTCTTGTGAAAATTAATATAGATACATGGTAAAATGTCATGAAAACATTGAAGACAACCATTTGGGATGATTTTATAGTAATTTTATGAAATAATTTCCCCATTTAAAAAATTATAATGAAATATTGATATAACTTTTAGTACCACATGCAAAGTTTGTTTATATTTTATGATTATCATATGAAATTTGTATTGATGGTCACTAGAAAATCACATAGATACATCTATAAAATTTTGAAAAATAATCATCTCAAGGGTACATAGGAGAATTTAAACCCCATCAACCAGTAATTTATACACATATTATAAACAAATAAACAAGGGAAGATTTCATTAGTCTCTATAATGAGGCATCATTTTAGGAGTACTATGATCGTTAACATTTTATTTGAAAATATTTATTTTATCTAGTTTGATTCAAAATTATAGATTTATGAAATAGAAAATGTGTGATGCAAATAACCAGTATGAATCAAAACCAATGTACCCCTACCATAAATCATTGATGAGGTACACATCACTGTAAAAGAAAAATGTTTCAATTTTAAATCCAATGTTAAATGTTTATGAGATATTTAATAACATATTTTATTTTATTTATATATTTACTAATGTATCAAATTAAAAAACCACTTCCATCCAACATCATGTTCTATGGGTGGAAAATCTTGTAAATAACATTGGAAAAAAAGTAGGTGAAAATATAAAAACTGTATGGTAATCATGTGTAAGTATAACATAATTCTTATTTTTAATTATTTATAATAGTATAACATAAAATTATTTTTATATGATTGTATGTTTTTATATATTTTAAACATATGAATATTTATTTACCATACCCAAAGAACAATAATGTTTAGTAGATTTGAAGTAACTAGAACAACATGTCATTGTTAGAGGTGTTGATATTCGAGTATCAACTCAAGAATATGTCGAGATGAGAATGTTGTAAGAAGATAAATATGATGTAATTAAAGGAATGGAAGAAAAAATTGATGCATTAAAATATATTATTTTCTAGTTTGGTTTGGAAAACCAATATATGTGAAAGGGTCAAAGTTAACCAATATTAGAACAATGATCAGTACATGAAGAGCCACTTGACCCCACTAGCATTGGGGCTAGCTATTCTACTCAACCTCATACCTTACACATGGAAATAAACATTTTCATAAATGTTTGTACTAAATGAGAATAAAAAATTTCCAATAACATTATAATGAAAAAATTATATAGGGAGAAATTATAAGAGATTTATATATATAAGAACCCACACATTGCCTTATTGTGAGGGGTATGGTGTACAAAATGCTACATAACAAACAACTCCAAAAAGGACATGTGAGATTTTGTATTAATGTAGATCGTGAGTTAACCACTAAATTAACTATTTTTCTTGAAGATCTAGTTGTCATCACAATCAATAATCCTATTATAACTTTTAGAACATGGTTGTTTAATCTTATAAAGGTATATGGAAATAATGAGCTATGTCCATTATATTGTTTTTAAATTTAAAACCCTTGAATAGTAGATGAAAAAATATGAAAATTTTCATGGTATTAATAATGGAAAAATGAAGGTGAATCATATGGTTGTATCTAGATAATCCAATATAGCAACCAAGAAATCAAAATGACCTTCCAAGAATAAATTCAACCAACCAGTTCCACTACTACATATATTAACCTTGCAAGTTCATGTGGATAAAACATTCAAATATGGAAATGTGACCTTAATTGAATATAAATAATAAATATTTTTATATTCCAATACAAACATGATTTCTCACTAGAGTATAAATGAAATTATTAATATTGAATGGTTTTGAGTCTCAGTTGTGAATGCATACATGAGGTACATTTTAATAGCTTTTTTTCAATGAATAATATACTATTTTCATTATAGGTAATAACTATTCATATTTTTATAGGAATATATATTAATAATATATAATGGGAAAACCATGTGAAGAAAAATTTGGACTCATTAATTCTAATATCATTTCTACACCAGAATTTAATTTTAATATGAAATAAATTGATAATTAAATGGTGAAGTAAGTACACTATTTGAAAATAAAATAACATACAATAGAATATTCTTTATTCCTAAAATACAAGGGTAAAAATATAATATCTAACCATTTAAAATATATATTTTTATTATTTATTTATCTTTTAAGTTGCATTGTATTCTCATCGCAATAAATTTAAAAAAACCAAATGTTAATTTTTTTTATCCAAATCGTGAATTTATAACAAATCAACCACATATGTTGTCCCTTTGTGAAATTATAATGAACTTAAATAATAATTTTATAGGTAAAATTCAAATTATATGTTTTAGTTTAATTTTTATTAAGAACTTTTTTATGATAAGGAGATCTATAAATATAATCAAAATCATTGTATGAGGCCAGTGATTCGGAAAAAAATTATATGGATTTAATAAAATGGTTGTGTCTTAATTTATATATACCTTTCAAAACATTTTTCATAAAAAATTTCTTATTTTGGTCAATATTTCAGTAGTGTTCAAAACAAATAAAGACAATTATTGTGCATAATTCGTTTGTAAATTTATGATAGATATCATATAAATATAAAATCTAGCATCCCCAAATAGGTATTTCTAGAGGTAATTACAATTTAATTTAAAATATTTATTTATAATATTTTTCTATAATTTCTCAACACAACCAGGACTTCCAATAGTCTATGCTCTCAAAAGAGGCAATATATTTTCTTAGTGATGAGTGGTAAGTATACATGATGTCAAAATGTTTTCCGACATCAAGTTGAGGTGATTACTTATTATTTTTTTCATCTAGTACCTAATATGAACTTAAATTTACATTTTTTATGTAGATAATTAGAATCATAATTCTTATATATGAATTTTATTGAAATAAATTTAAGTAGTTTTGGAAATATGTTGGTTATATTTTCATTTTAATCTAAAATTTTCAATTTCCATCAGAACGTTTTTACATATATGACCATCCTATCATTAAAAATTAATTTAAAACCCCCCATAAATTCTAATCCACTATTGAATTAGGATAAAGAGTTTATGATCATTCCCCACTTGTGGATCCTACACATGAAATCAATAGAATGAATGTTTTGATTGAGGGTGTTTCAATATCAGCATCTCATTGTGGAAAACTATTTGAGTAAATATCCAGGTAATAAAACTATTCAACCCCTTTATATTTTTATATTACCAAGGGATATGGAGCTAATTATTATGAAATTAAATTCATGGAGAAGCTTCAAAATCGTGTTGATAACAAGACACAGCTTAATGGAAAATTATTTTAGAATATTATGAACATTCAAATTCACCCAATTATCCAATGGATATAGTCCAATGTCAATTCAACATTTTAGATACGTTTACTAAACCTTCGTATCAAATGAGTTCTTAAATATTCCTATTGTTATTATAATTTTAAATTCTTTTAATGGTTATATTCTCATTCATCAATTGACAGTTCATTTGTTTTCAGTTGTTCAATAATTTCCTTCGTCTGAGGGTTAGGATGAGTTGTTAGAAATTGAAAAACATTTTAGTGATAACCCTATAAATAAATAAATATTTGAGTTGTTTATCTAGGAGAAGTATCATCAAGGATACATAAGATATAATAAAGAGTGATAAATGGGTCAAGGATCCTCATACCCACTAATATGAAGACATCTTACCAACATTTGGGATGAAATTCACCCATGTTGGTACAATGGTGTATTCCTTAGGGTCTTTTTCTTCATTTAAAGTAAGTTATGTTCCTTTTGTTTCCTAGATTTTTGTATTGTATTCAAGATGTTTTCCCCATGTGTCTAAGAAATACATTTCAAAAAGGATGAATATTTATCCATGAAGAAACATTACCAAACATGAGAGAAGTTTCAATAGATGTTTTCTTTATTTTTATACATGCTCTTTGATATTAGTGACCCTTATCTATGGAATGTACTTCAATGATCATAGCCTCAAAAATTTCATTTTTTTTATTTTTTTTATTTTGATTATTTTGTAAAAGTTTCAATGAAACTTCATTAAAATTATCTATAATTAATTTTTGATGTGCATGAATTATACGCACATCAGTCTGATATACAATGTGTTCAGAATGACTCAATGTGTGTGTTTTCGCATTTAAGGTGTTTTTTCATACTCAAAAACATAGTAACATATAAAAAACTAAGAAAATGATCTCATAGTATGTTGTTAATTTATAAAAATGATCTATAATTCATTCATGGTGTATAGGAATCAATTGCATGTCTATCTAACAAATTATGTGTTTAGTATGACTCAAAGTGTGTGATTTCACATTAAAGGTGCACTTTTACTCTATAAATTGTGTCCTATGTACAAAATAAAGTAAATAAGATCATATTGTCTTCAATATTTATAAAATTGATATATGATTCATTTTTGGATTATTCGAATTGACTGTCTATCAATATGATACAAGACATGGATGATATGATTCAAAGAGGATGTTTTTAATATAAAAGTTTCATTTAAGTCTAAAATGTGTGTCACATTTTCAAAACTAATAAAAATATATTAAATTGTTTTTAATTTTTTTAAAATAATCTATAATTATTTTTTGACATGTAGGAATTGAAAACACGTGAATCTGACACATGATGGGGCTGGTATGACTCAATGTGTGTTTTTTCAATATAAAAGTATCATTTTAGTTTAAAACATGACTCACATTGAAATAGTTGAGTAAATAAGCTCAAATTATTTTCAAAATTTATGAAAATGAAACATAATTAATTTTTTAAATGTAGTTATTTACCACACATTAATCAGACACACAATATGGCTGTTATGACTCAAAGTGCATTTCTTTATAGTAAAAATGTGTCATTTTACTCTAAAATATGTGTCACATAGAGTAAATCATGTAAAAAATATTGAATTGTATTATTACTTTAGAAAAATAATCCATAATTCATTTTTTATTGTATAGGAATTGACCACACATCATTCTGGAACATGATGTGACCATTATTACTCAAATTGCATGTTCAAAATAGAAAATGTCATTTTATTTTGTAACACGATTCATATAGACAAAACTGAGAAAAAATATTAGATAGTATTTCTACTTTATCAAAATAACCCATAATTGTTTTTCATACTGTGAATTAACAAAAACTCAATATGATATATGATGTGGTCGGTATCACTCAATGATTATGTTTTTACATTAAAAGTGTAATTTTACTCAAAAATCTTGTCACATGGCCAAAACCAAGTAAACGAGCTCATATTATCATGAATAATTATAAAACTGATTTATAATTCTTTTTTTTATGAATCGAATGCACATCAATCAATCAAATGATGTGTCCTGTATTACTCAAAATGCATGTTTTAAATATAAAATTCCCATTTTAGTTTAAAACAAGAACCACATTGTCAAAACCAATAAAAAGAGATCATATTGTTTTCAAACATTATTAATATGATACATATTTCTTTTTTACATGTAGGAATTGACCACATGTCAATATAATACATCGTGTGGATGATATGGCTCAGAATATAGTTTTTACAGTTTAAAATATCATTTTACTCTAAAACACATGTCATGTGATGAAATCTAGTCAAATGAGATCATATTATATTGATAATTTAGGAAAATGATCCATAATTCAATTTTGGAATGTAGGAATTGACAACATGTCATTCTGACACAGTACATTATCGATAGGACTCTAAGTTCTTTTTTTATATTAAAGTGTCATTTTAGTTTAAAATGGATGTAACATTTTCAAAACAAAGAAAACAAGCTCTGATTATTTTCAAACATCAGGAAAATCATACTTAGTTCATTTTTTATATGTAGGAATCAACCTCATGTCAATCATGAAACATGATGTAGCCTATATGACTCAAAGTACATTTTTTTCACATTAAAAAAAGTTTCATTTTTCTCAAAAAACACACATCATATAGTCAAAACCAACAAAAAGAGCTCAGATGGTCATCATACTATAATTAAATGATCCCTAATACATTTTCAAATTTTAAAAATTAACCTCTCATAATTCTGACACATGATGTGCCCGATGTGACTCCAAGTGCATGTTTACAATAAAAAATTCATTTTAGTCTAAAATTTAATTCACATAACCATAAGCATGAAAACCATATCATATTATCTTAAAACAATATAAATATTATCCAAAATTAATTTCTGACAAGTAGTAATTTACCAAACATAAATTAAACACATTATGTGGTCGGTATGACTCAAAGTGAATGTTTTCACATTTAAAGTGTAATTTTAATCTTAAACAAACATCACATATCCAAAATAGGTAATGAGCACTGTTGGAAACCAAGGCTATCCCAAAGGTTTAAAACTTTTGGGATAGGATACCAACCCATTGGTATATGTTATACCAATGATTTTCCAAACTATTGGGTGATAAGATGTGGGGATAGACTTATAACAACGGTTACAAAGAAACTGTTGGTTTAGACTAGTAAAAAATCCAATTTCCCTATGGTTTTGGGAAACTGTTGCAATAATGAAGTACCAACGGTTTGTAACCATTGGTAAATATAACTCTATACCTTATACCAATGGTTTCAAAACCATTGGTATATAGGTTTACTAATGGTTTTTGTATAACCATTGGTATATATTATATGTAGAACCTATATACCAATGGTTTGTGAACTATTGGTATAGTGTTTTACCAACGGTTCAGCTAAAACCATTGGTATAGAAGAATTTATTCAGATTTATACCAACAGTTTATAAACCATTGGTATATAGTACTCTAGGATTACACATAATTACATAGCATCCTTCCATCTTGCCTACCCTATATAAAATTACACATCAAGCATACCCTATACTGAATTACAGAAAAACCTACATCCCCTCTTGCCTCCCCTCTACAATATATTTTATTAAACACCTAAATATATAACAAAGAGAATATACAATTATTATATAAAACCTGAAAATACCGAATTCCAAAAAACACTCATGCCCACAATATAATGTACAAGATTAAAAAAACACTCATGGAGGCAAATGGTGTATTTGGAATGAAGATCTCGGGTTTTGAAAGACTAGTATTTAATCATTACGATGTTTTCTATGTCAAAGAGGATAACATATAAATGGTATTAAGTACCATTATGAGGATAACCCTAGTTTTTGTTGGCTGATATGTTGCGGGTTCAAAATAGAATCTTGTGTAAGGGAACAAGACCCACCTTAATGGTGTTCATAACCTTTTCCTATGTTTATATATATTTTTATAGATTCCAAAAACGGATTTTTCAATGTAGTGTATTTCATTTTGAGTCATCGATCTCTGTTCAGTTCTTGGTTCCTCACTTAACAATCGATTGAATGGACGATCATGTTTAATCATCATCCTTTATGAAGGGATATTGAAGATAGATTAGAATGATGTAAGTTCTTCAGTTTTACAATTAAGGATACTCATATGGTATATATAGTCGACCTAGTCACATGTAAAAATATTCTCTTGAGGGAAGGGTTTTTGTCTTCTATAAAACTAATCATTGAATGATTTTGGTGACTCTAGAATATTGATGTGTAGTAGACCTAAGAATATATGGTTCCATATTTAATGTATGCTTTTGATTCAGGGGGTGGGGGTTTTCCAGGGGGTGGGGGGATATCCAGGGGGTGGGGGTCTACAGGGGGGCTGTTGAGGGAGGGCTATATAGGGGTTGGGGTCTATCTAGGGGAAGGGGGTGTGCATGGATGGTTTTACAGGGTGGGGGCTATCCAGGGGGGTTCCATGGGAGGTGGGGGGCTATCTAGGCGGTGGGGTGTCCCGGGGTGGGAGGTGTGCAGGGGGTGGGGGTTATTTGGAGGGTGGGGTGTGGGGGGTTTTCCAGGGGTGGGTGGTGTGCAGGGGGTGGGGGTCTACAAGGGGGGGGTTGTCCAAGGGGTGGGGTCATCTAGGGGTGGGGCTGTCAGTGGTTGTCCAGGGGAGACTGTCTAGGAGGTGGGGCTATCCAGGGGGTGGGGGTGTATATGGGGGTTGTCCAAAGTTGGGTGGGGGCTGTCCAGGGGGGGTTGTCCAGGGGAGGTGGGGGCTGTCAAGGGGGAGGGGGTGTCTAAGAGGGTTGGGGTGTTCAGGGGGTGGGGGCTATCCTGGGGTGGGGGGATATCCAGGGGTGGGTTAATCCCATCTCAAGTGGGTTGATATAGGTGTGTATTATTTATTCATATAACATTTCATGGGATCTACCATGGGATCCCAAATGCAAGACATGTTTATTTATAGAGTATTTTCCTCTAATTAATTAATTGTTGGCATATTTTATGCCAAACCCACAAGTCATCCAACTAGCCTACTCAATCCTCATTATGATGACATGCCCCACCATACCCTAGTTCCTAGCATGATTGGATTTCCACTAGTTTCATGTTAACCCTATAGTGAAATATAAATATAGAACTCCTACTTAGTACCAAGGTTCTAATAACCAATAAAAAAGTGATGATGATGGATAAGAAAGAAATTATTAACACCAAGACATAAGAAATGACTCTCCCTCACTTGTAACACCTTTAAAATGAATAAGCACATATATCCTAACTATATATGGTGTAGAGAAGTATAATACCACACTGGGTGAGAAACAAGCATCATGTAGTCGCAAAAATCCCACACAATGGGTAAAAAACTCAATGGAATAAGTAACATTTTATTTCAAAACCAACCATTTAAAAATAATGTTCCAAATAGGTATTTAATGCTAAAACATGGCTCAAAATCCCAAGTGCTTTTACATTTTATAAAATATTACTTAAAAAATTCTTTACCAACTAATAAAAATATCACATAAAATTTGAAACATTTCAAAGTAGCCACAAAAAAATGAATCTTCATATTTAAAATCATTAACCTTTCCTAATGCATTAATTTTCCATCAAACAAATTTTCAAATGTCAGTTAATTAATATCTCAAGTGGAAAACCACACACTCCTTTCAATCAAATGTTTAAAATTCATTAGAAAAAACTTTTTAAAACATGACATGTTCAACACCTCACATTAAATCAATTTTATGTTTAAAATATAGTTTTCACTCCATGAATAATGAAATATGATCAAAGTCTATCACACACAATTAAATCTATTCCAAAAGGTCTCAATGGTATTTAATAAATTCTTATAAACACAAATATTTAGTTTCAAACAATAAATTCAAAAGATAAAAATTATATTCTTTTAAATCATTACATATATCAATACATTCAATAAAAATCAATTTATAATGACATAACAAACATTTATTTCAAAATGAAAAAATTTCATTTAAACACACACCTTAAATAGGTGTAAATTGACATAAATCCTTTCAAAACATTTCACCTTCTAGGATGAGAACCTAAATGAGAGACTAGAATCAATATTGTAGTGAAACAGAATGAAAAAAACAAAATAAATGGAAGAAAAAGATATAACATAGTTACTAATTACCAATTTGTAATGGTCACACCATTAAAGAGATTCCCATAAGAACATTTGGGATGTTCGGGGGGTAGGGGCTATAAGGGGTTGAGGGTTTTAAGGGTGTGGGGGAGGGTGATGTGGGTTTTCCAAGGAGGGGGGTTGTCCAAGGGGGGGATACCTAGGTGGGGGGATGTCCAGGTGGGGGATGGGCTTCAGGGGTGTGGGGGGAGGGGGTGTGGGCTGTCCAAGGAGGGGGGTTGTCCAGGTGGGTGGGGTGGGCTATCCAGGTGGGGGGTGGGCTGTGTGGGATGTCCATGGAGGGGTGGGCTATCCAGATGGGGTGGGGGTTGTCTAGGGGGTGGGGTGCCTAGGGGTGGGGCTGTCTAGGGGTTGGGGGTGTCCAGGGGGTGTCTAGGGGGTGGGGTGTCTAGGGGGTGGGGGATATCCAAGGGGTTGGGGGCTATCCAAGTTGGTATGGGGTGTCCAAGGGGGTGGGGGTGGTGTATAGGGTGTTTTTAGGGGGTGGAGGTTGTCTTGGGGTTTGGGGGTTGTCCAAGGGTGGGGGTGTCCAGGGGGGCTTTCCATGGGGGGTGGCGTTGTCCAAGGGGTGTCTATAGGGTGGGGGTTGTCTAAGGGGGTGGGGTGTCCATGGGAGGAGTGAATTAGTCACACATATATTCAGTCATAGAAAATTATCAAGTCAAGTTTTATTATTTATAGATAAATAAATAAAGATAATGTGACCTACCTAATCACACATATATTCAAGCACAAAAAATCCTCAAACATCAAATTTCAGTTATGTCAGTAAAAAATTTAACAGATCAATTCATCCCTCATCACCATCACTATCATCACCATCATCATAAGACTCATCCATGTCCTCATCATCATCCCCATCATTTTCCCCACCCTCCTCAACGCCCTCCTCCTCTACCTTGTACTCTGCCTTGGTCTCCTCCTCACCCTCCTCCTCTACCTTAGATTCCTCCTCTCCCTCCTCCTTTGCCTTGGCCTCCTCCTCACCCTCTTCCTCCACCTCAGCCTCCTCCTTTCCATCATCTCAACCACAACTATAACAGCCCCCTGGTGCACCATATATAGAATTCATAGACCAGATATATTCATTACAAGATGTGATATACTCTGGTGGAAGTGTTGGACGGAAAACTTCCATCAGTTCCATAAATGTAGTGTTTACCCTAGAAGACTGTTCTGTCATCCCTGTGACCATTTTTTTAGCTTGTTATACTTGTTCCTTAACCTACTGGAACTCGGTGGTAGTAAAACTAATACCTAAGGAGGGTCAATACCTCGTCAGGACTATACTTTTCCCAGGTCGGCAGCATACTCTGCCTGGGTGCTAATCTCCAAACACCTGATGTAAGTGATCATTTGGCCCAAAATTGTCAGGTTTCTGGGAATCAAGGGGCTCTAAAGAATCCTATTACAGATATAAATATATTATTAAGTTACAAAATAGATATTAAAATGCAAAATCAACAAAGTAAAACATAAAATCTTCTTTTGAGTCGGTTCGTTAATCACACTTCCATATTTCTTCCTTCTACTTGAGAAAAATAGTTTTGCTCGAGGCACACATCCTTTAATATTCAATTTTTTATTCTACAATGACAATTAATGTAGGAAACCATAATTAAAAAAAATATCAATAATTAATTTTATAACTAAGATTATATTACAACTTTAGAAATCAAATAAATTATAGAGGAGATAATATAAAGTGAAAGTAGTAAAGAAAATTTATAAACAACTGTCATATCTACTTCCTCTCATGATCTGACATTATAGTACATCCCAATGTGTGGAGATATTTTTTAGCATCGAGGTTTTTTATTTCTTTAGGGTGACTCATAAATAAAAATCAATAATAAAAAATATAGTATTAATGTAAAACATGAAAATTTTCATTTAAATGCCTCAAATATGATTAATACCTTAAACATGATAGTCGTCCAATGAGTAATCATCTGATGATACTATTCTATCGGATAATAATTTACAACGGGTATCACCTCTAACTTTTTCCCAACTCTGGTATTCCATCCAATAAACAACTCATTCTTATAGGCTCTCCAAATCGCACCTAAATCCTTTTGATGTGCTGGACGTGCACCCTCACCATTGGAGAAATTAAACTGAAGCATACATCAAAATATTAATTCATATAATTACAAAAATAATATATTTCATTATATATAACATATTTTTTACCCATATCTCTACCCAATCATTGTCTTTGACTTCATTTTGAAACGTTCTCCATGAGAGTGGGCTGACAGGAATGATGTCAGAGTATTTGGCGAGCGTCGCCAAAAAACTCCAATATAGCTACCCAGTTTTTTCAATCATTTGATTGTATTAATTTTTGTCCACCATAAACTGCGTGCAGTGGTTTCACACCGCACGTATGCATGTAAACCCCTTCCCCCACCTCCTATCAGTAGATGTATCTGTTATGAAATAAAAATAGATATTTTATCAATACATGTTATAATGAAAATAAATAATGTTATAAATTTTTTTGGGTTCTATAAATATACATGCGTTAGTCTAATCAATGGGCACCACTGGATTTTCATAAACTGAAGGAACACCCTATACATGTGGAGTGGGTCCCAATGAATTCTCTATATGGACATACTATGGTGGATTAGGATTTGAAGAAGATGGAATATAGAAGCTCGGAGGGAAGGAAGTAGAAGTAAAAGAAGATGACATGGATGGCTGGCTGAATGTTTGATGGGGAGTGGGAATCATCATTGTATATGGTAATGACAGGTGAAGAGAATCATATGTAAAGGGTGGTGAAAACATGGGAATCCTAAATATCTCTTGTTTCCTTAATGAAACATTGGTATTAGAATGTGGGATAAATTTTATGTCAGTGGGATGGGTAGGGTCTAATCAGGTATATCGACCAGATCACCTAACTCTCATACCACC
The DNA here is from genome assembly GCA_963277665.1 of Viscum album. NCBI lineage: Eukaryota > Viridiplantae > Streptophyta > Magnoliopsida > Santalales > Viscaceae > Viscum > Viscum album. The sequence continues at coordinate 1,745,624,750 of OY728125.1, read as the reverse complement.
CCCCATCGTATGAACACTCTGAGCACTGGGACCACTACTTGGTTTCTCATCAAATAATTGTCTCCTAATATATAGATCCAACATAAATTTTTTTAAAAAATTGATTACATGACATTATATATTATTTAAATTTATATATTTGAAATAAAATACTCACTACATGCACTAGTGGTGGAACACCCATCTCAGCCATGCGACGATTGTTGTCAATCATCTTTTTTTGTCTCCTCTCTTCAATTGGTTGCATTTCCTTCATTTAAAAACAAATATAAAAGTAATTAGAAAAATATAACTAGTGTGCAACTCAAAAAACAAAATATATGAGAGGGAATAAGGGGATTCGTGGATAGTTTAATTATCCATTATTTTAGGTTATCGTGAATGGATATATAATAAATTCAATAAATTGTACAAGGATAGTTATTTACTAAGTATCACCAGTCTATTAAAATCATGGAACATTGATTCTGATACTTTATTTCACTCAATAACCAAGAGAGAGAGCATATTGAATTATGCCTCTAGAAAATTCATAAAGGTTTATATTATGAATTATTAAACCCTTAAGATATTTTTAAATGATGATATAAACATATGAACAAGTATTAGATATCTACAAGATTCATACGGGGTAAATCACTTATCGAAATTAAGTAAAAATTTGTAGAGACCCGAATCTTGATGTACATGGACAATACATTACTTTTGCAGAATACTTAATACGTAACAAAAACAGACACACAAGGATCGTAATAGTTTAGTGTCTTTGGAAACTCGGAATAAAATATTCTAATCGTGGTGAAAGATCTTCAACATCTCCCAATAAAGATCTTCCCTTTTTTTCTTACCTAAACCCTTTCTTTATATCTTGGGGAAGAGAAAACATAAAAGGGGTGAGCTCAAATTCACAGTAAGGGTAAACATAGAGAACATAAAACAATCCATAAACATTTGAATGCAAAAACTTGAACATAAAATCTAAACATCAAAATCTTGAGCAAAGACATAAATCTTGGAAGTACGTAAGTCATATATCATGAAGAAACATTAATCATGATAAATTAGAATGGGAATAAAACATGTAATTGTGGAAACCATTAATCACATGATATGATTTCCATAGTATCCAAGGCATTGCTTCCAATACCATCTTAGTGGACAAAGTCCCTTTCTGAATCGAGTTCACTCCTCGTTCCAGTCCTGTATTACCGAACCGGTTTAACTTGTCGTTCCAACCATGTCTATCTCATGAGATATAAATCTTTACCCAATGAATTGAAGGGAGATATATGTACCACCCATCTCATAATGAAATCATTCTTACTTTTTCCACAAAATAAACATACATCATTCATAATAACCCAATAAATAAAATGGGTTTCGTAAACATCATCCCATCATCACATAATCTATATAAAAGAAATGGATATCATTTCATAATAAGAAAAGTGAAACCATGTAAATCATAGAGACATGATACTTGAAACATACTCATGTGAAATAATGTCATCTTAGATGAAAATGGTTTTGATAAAACACTTGAAATGAATTCTTGAGGAAAATATCTTTTTTTTTCTTCAAAATCATTTTCTCTTCACAAAATTTCATGCAATTTTAAAAGAAAAGGATTTTGTTAAAAATAGTCATGAAATCCTTTGGAGAAAGCTTCATGAAAATAATGATTTATAAAAACAAAAAAAATTCTTTCATGTCATTTACGTTAAAAAAACATTCTTCTCGTACTTTTGTCGGAAAAGTCAAAAAGTACCTTGTAGGGTAAATAAAAGAAAGATTCCTTCCATACCCTGGGGTAAAAGTCAAAATGAGTAAAAAGGAAATTAAACAAACATGAATACACTTTTATAAAACATGGACATGGATGATAGCAATAACCCCAGTAAATACTTATGAATAAGAAATCTCGGATGAAAATGAGATTTATAAAATTATCCCTTATCATAGGTCTGATATGCTTCGTACGTATCTGAACCTCCTGTATAATGATTTAAATAATTTCATCGACTTATTACATAATCATATTTATGGTTATGATATCATATATAGTTCAATGATGACTTTATATTACCCATTCTTTTGTAAATTCGATGTAAAAGCAGCGTTTTGGGTAAAATCGTTTCATTTATCGTACGTGTTTCAACTTGTTGTTCTTAATATTATTACTTATATCCTGATTTAATTAATTCCAGAATGTAAAACATTATTTATATTTAATATATATTCAGAATATACATATATATATATATATATATATGATAGATCGATAAATGGAATGAAATACACCGTTCATGGAGACGGTAGGTCGTACGTACGCATGAACGCTGTTTTCGTTTCCTTATTGAATTGAATGGAATTAAGTAGATGACATACATATATATATACATAAATCCAGTATCATTATTATGTCATATATTTCATTATTACTTATTATATATAATTTATAATCTTTCATTAATGGTTAACATGGACAATTAATCTCATCGCGTCGTGGAGACGGTAGTCCGTACGTACGCACGAGCGATGATATCATTCCCATGATCATGGAATTGTATTGAAGTGTATGTATAATATTTCAGAATCAATATCACTTTACAATAATCATATATATATAATTATTTACAACACTATAACCATACAAGTAAGGTGGTGGTGGAAAATAGATTACACCACGGCGTGGAGACGGTATTCCGTACGTACGCACGCGCGGTGATTTCATTTTCCGTAGGATGGATAGATGGTGAAATAGGGTTTTTTTATAATTATAATAACATATCAGTATATTATTGATACTTATGTTATTACTTCATAATGAAACAACTAAAGAAGATGAAGTGGAAGAAGAAATAAAGTTGGAAGAATCGGTAACAGACATTACCTCTTCTTTGAAGCGCCTCTTTGAGACCTCCTATTAGGGCACTAAAATTGGTCTTTGAAGAAGACCAGGACCTCTAAGATGTTTCTAGGGAAGTGTAGAAGAGAACCTTTCAGGGTTTGTCCGAGCATGAAGGCTCAAAGTGGTGTGAGGAATAGAGGGAGGAGGTGCCCTTTTATAAGGGAGGAGAGAGGCACCTTTGGAAAAACTAAAGATATTATTTTATTATAAAGTCATATTCGGTTTATAATAGCTCAAAATTGATTTGTTTAGAAGCTAATGTGGTTATGTGTCTAAATACTCTCATACAATAGAATTTATACAAGTTTAGGATTCTATTTTAACCTTATCATTTAGATTTAACCTTAAGTTAAATAATTTTACTTTTACTGTGTCTTCTTGTTTTCTTACACTATAAGGTTAATAAACTTACTATAACAATCCAAACGAACCCCAATTTGTTTTTTATTAATATATATAACCTTATCTGAGTAATATTTCCGAGCCTTATAATTTTATGAATAAAATAAAAATTACTAATATAATATTTGTTTTAAAAACTATTTTATGTCAATTTTGACACTATTTGGTAATTGATTTTTGTGAAACTCATAACAGAATGATTAGTTCAAAAAAAGTTAATTAAATCAAAACTAACATGTCATATTATCCTTTAAAATTAGTTAAATTCATAAAAAGTGTCAAATTACATTTATTTGGGTATTTATAACATCAATTATGTCAATATTTCGTTAATAAGATAATTATTGCATCGTCTTTGTGTCATAAATAAATTTAATTATTTAAATGTCTAAAAATTATAAATAAAATACCATTATGTAGGAAATATTTTTAGACTTATAATGAATATTTATAGTCGAATTTATCTTATGTATAACCCTATATTAAAAATAATTTACTTATTAAACTTTGATTTTAACTATTTTAACCCTTCTTTAAATAAATTAATATTAAATGTCCTAATCTAATCCAAGTGGGGCTAAATGGTCATATTTTATTCATAAAGTTTTTTTTGGTCGAATTACACTTATCCAATAGAATTAGGACATGTTTTAGGGTAATAATACTATCATTTTTACCCTTAATTATCCTATTTACTTTTAACCATGGTAAATAAAAGTAAAAAGATACTATTCACCAAAAATTATTTTCATCTCATTAAACCACATTTTAGTCCTTGATATTTACCGTGTCTCTCGGATTTTTGAAATTCAATTCACAGAAGTGGTAAAATTTAATTTAAATTAATAAAGTCAATTTTTTAACAACCACTAAGTGGTTTCACTATTCATAGAAAATTGAAGTTTGTCAGAAAAATACCAAAAATTCAGCCTAAGAATTATTTGATTATCCAAATTTGAAATTGATGTCTATTTCTCCAAATTCATAAGATATAAGTGGAATTAATTAATTTTAAATTTAATCCACGTTATCAAAACAAATAGCGTGTTTTTAAGAAACAAAAACAATCAAAAGATTGATACTTGTTTATATCCAATTTCAAAGTGAAATTAATTCCAATGAACAACATTGGATTAAATGGTAAAAATGTATTCTAATTACACTTTAAAACCAATTAAAAATTATAATCTAACCATATAAATTATTGTGATTAAAAAATTTGTTTTTAATTAAAATATAGCGTGTTTTTACTATTCATTAAAATATGAAAGTTATCAGAATAATAAGAAAAATTTATCCAAATTAAATTTTTATATCCTGATTCGAAATAAGAATTTTATTTTGTCAAATTGAACTTATAGACATGTCAAAAACATGATTTAAGGTGGGTACGCCATCAAAAGGCAGCAAAACTGCATTTTTTGAAAATTACTTATTTTACCCAAAAAAATTATTTTATTCTCATACCATGTTCTAGAAAATTAGTAAGATGAATAATAATGTAATAAAATTCAAAATTTATTTAATACTATTCATAATGGCTAGTTCATGATAATATTATAACCATATATCGTTGTTTAGTGAAACCCGGTATTGTGTACAACACACGCTATCGAGGAAGGACGTGATTGCGTGTTATGAAAGCCAGGTCAGGGTTGTGTGTAGTGCAATCTCTATTTGGTGTAGCGTACAACACAATACATCAACGAAATTAAAATAATATTCTTCATAAAATCTCAGGGTGTTACATTCTACCCCCCCTTAAAATTAATTTCGTCCTCGAAATTCGTCGGGGTTATAAATCGTTTACTATTTATATAAACCCACATCGTAAAAAGGAATACTAAAACTTAATTTTAAAAACTTATGTATGAAATGTAACGATTACCCAAAGAAACTCATCACTGAGTTTCCATATAGGAGAACATAGGTGATAATATGGATATGGAAGAAAAATCTAACCATCAAGTTCTAATGGAGAGTGGTAGAGAACATGGCTATGAAAAAGCCAACAATCACAAAGCCATAAATTCGTGATGATCTAGGGTACCATCTGATTCATCGGATATAAGGGCACTAGGAAAACATTTTTGGTTTTTAAGATCATTTCCCTAAATATGAAGAATTTGAATTAGAATAAATACTTACTTTATTTTGTTACAATATCACTGTTTTTTGTGCCTTGAACAATTTCCACTTCATCACTTAAAGAAATGAAGTTGAATTTGTTATTCGTGAAGTGTTAGCAGATCATGTGATAGAATGACGGGTCATTCCATCTGTCTCAAACAAAAGGTTAGCAAAAGTTATTAATAAGTCAATCTATAGTGAGATTATTCATATATGGTTCCTAAAATGGACTTATACTTCATATATCATACTGATTAATATAATAAAACTAGTTTCTACTAAACAGGTACTTACTGTAGGCCAGTGGTAGGCGATAAAGGTCTGTCGCACTTCAGTTGTGGGTTCAATTCCCGTAGCCTTGTCTGACGCGATGGGCTATCGGCTGTCCTGCAGGTTGTCCATTTTCTAAAACTACATTAAAAAAATTCTAGCCTTAAACAATACTAACTTATGTCCAACATAATTCATTCCAATATTTAGGCTTATCCAAAATACATATGCCCAATCTCATAGTATAAAGAAAACGATTACTTGAAATGTCATCAACCAAGCATGTGAATACCATCATTTATCCCCCATATATCTTGCTGGTCACATTCCAATCATGTGAATTCCTTAATCATGTATTCTCTTGAAAAATGAATACCCATTAAACCTTAGTGAAAACATGAATGTTGTCAAAAGTTAACTATTTCCACATACCAAAATCCAAAAATTCTATATACTCAAACCATGAATAACCTTCTCCTTATATTAGTAATGAGCTCATGAATACTATCAAACATTTAATTTTCTCCTTATCCCTTCATTATGCGCATATCATATACTTTCCAAAAATATCTGAATAACCTTTCATGGTTACTAGTACCATTCATCATACACTTTCAAAACTTAAGGAAAGACAACAGTGTAACGATCCTTAGATGTCTCTTTATTCCATAGTACCATGAGATTACTTATACAACATTACACTTGATAAACTTGTAATCATTCCACTACCTTCTTAAACCATTGACCGGGATTTAACAATTCTTTCATCTCACATATCATTTGTAGTCTCTTCATCATCATCAATATAAATACTACCCATAAGACCATACTTATTCACTTCATGAGACTTTCCCTTAGGGCATTGGTTTTCATAATGCTCGTACATTACACATTTAAAACATTTAACTATTGTTGATGTCGTAGCAATACCATTATCCTCATCCATTGTGTTAACATAACCTTTTCCTTTACACTTACTGGCTTTGTGTCCTTCTTTTCCACACCCAAAGCATCTTCCAGTTCCTTTGAAACATTCTCCTTGATGCCTCTTCCCACATTATTTACATAGGGGAAATTGAACTTTATTTCCTCTATGATCATCATGAAAGTCCATCTTTCTCTTATTAGCCGAGTCAGGAAACTTACCAAATTTGATTTTATTGATCATATTATGAGATTACTGATTCGGAATAATAATGATTTTTGGACTTCAAAATCCCATTTCATTTGGTTTCTCATGAAGAATATCATTCCATTGTCCATCATATCCTCCATTATCGTGAATTATCTTGTTTCCATCCATTTTCTAAAACCCAAAAAGAATAGTGTGAGAGGCAAAAAACATAATAAAGGGGGATTAACTTCAATATATAACATCTTAGGTTAAATTCTAAGATCGTTACCATAGTTCTAGGACTATATCCTATATGTATACTTATCCTTAGGGACATCCCTAGACATACCTTAGAAATATATCTAGGGATGTCACTATAGTTTTTGAATCCTAGTTTCCAAAGGTTAACTAAACCTTTCCTCTGATACCAACTGTAGAGACCTGAAGCTTGACGTACATGGAAAATACATTACTTTTGTGGAATAATTAATACATAACAAAAATAGACACACAAGGATCATAATAGTTTAATGTCTTTGGTAACTCGGAATAAAATCATCTAATCGTGGTGAAAGATCTTCAATATCTCCCAATAAAGATCTTCCCTTGTTTTTCTTACCTAAAAAAATTCTTTATATCCTAGGGAAAAGAAAACATAAAACGGGTGATCTTAAATTCCTAGTAAGGGTAAACATAGAGAACATAAAACAATCCATAAACATTTGAATGCAAAAACATGAACATAAAATCTAAACATCAAAATCTTGACCAAAGACATGAATCTTGGAAGTACGTAAGGCATATATCATGAACAAACATTAATCATGATAAATTAGCTTGGGAATAAAACATGTAATTGTGGAAACCATTAATCACATGATATGATTTCCATAGTAGCCAAGGCATTGCTGCCAAGACCATCTTAGTGGACAAAGTCCCTTTCTGAATCGAGTTCACTCCTCGTTCCAGTCCTGTATTATTGAACCGGTTTTAACTTGTTGTTCCATCCATTTCTATCTCATGAGATATAAATCTTTACCCAATTCATTGGGGGGAGATATAGGTCCCACCCATCTCATAATGAAATCATTCTTACTTGTGCCACAAAATAAACATACATCATTCCTAATAACCCAATAAATAAAATGGGTTTCATAAACATCATCCCATCATCAAATAATCTATATAAAATAAATGGATATCATTTCATAATAAGAAAAGTGAAACCATGTAAATCATAGAGACATGATACTTGAAAAATACATGTGTGGAATAATGTCATCTTAGATGAAAATGGTTTTGATAAAACACTTGAAATGAATTCTTGAGGAAAATATCCTTTTTTCTTCAAAATCATTTTCTCATCGCAAAATTTCATGCAATTTTAAAAGAAAAGGATTTTGTTGAAAATAGTCATGAAATCCTTTGGATGAAGCTTCATGAAAATAAGGCTTTATAAAACCGTAAAAATCCTTTCATGCCGTATACGTTAAAAAAACATTCTTCTCATACTTTTGTCGGAAAAGTCAAAAAGTACCTTGTAGCGTAAATAAAAGAAAGATTCCTTCCATATCGTGGGGTAAAAGTACAAATGGGTAAAAAGGACTTTAAAAATACATTAATGCACTCTTATAAAACATGGACATGTATGATAGCAATAACCCCAGTAAATACTTACGAATAAGCATTCTCATATAAAAATGAGATTTGAAAAATTATCCCTTACCTTAGGTCTGATATGCTTCGTATGTATCCGAACCTCCTGTATAATGATTTAAATAATGTCATCTCCTTATTACAGAATCATGTTCATTTTTATGATATCATATATAGTTCAATTATGACTTTATATTACCCGTTCTTTTGTATATTCGATGTAAAAGCAGCGTTTTGGGTAAAATCATTTCATTTATCGTACGTGTTTCAACTTGTTTTTCTTAATATTATTACTTATATCCTGATTTAATTAATTAAAGAATTTAAAAAAAAGATTTATATGTAATATATATTCAGCATATACATATATATATATGATAGATTGATAAATGGAATGAAATACATCGTTCCTGGAGACGGTAGGTCGTACGTACGCATGAACGCTGTTTTCGTTTCCTTATTGAATTGAATGGAATTAAGTAGATGACATACATATATATATATATACATAAATACAGTATCATTATTGTCATATATTTCATGATTACTTATTATATATACTTTATAATCATTCATGAATGGTTAACATGGAGAATTAATCTCATCGCGTCGTGGAGACGATAGTCCGTACGTACGCACGAACGATGATATCATTCTCATGATCGTGGAATTGTATTGAAGTGTATGTATACTATTTCAGAATCAATATAACTTTACAATAATAATATATAGTTATTTATTTACACCATTATACCCATCCAAGTAAGGTGGTGGTGGAAAATAGATTACACCACGGCGTGGAGACGGTATTCCGTACGTACGCATGTGCGGTGATTTCATTTTCCTGAGGATGGATAGATGGTGAAATAGGTTTGTTTCATAATTATAATAACATATAAGTATATTAGTGATAATTATGTTATTACTTCATAATGAAACAACTAAAGAAGATGAAGTGGAAGAAGAAATAAAGTTCAAAGAATCGGTAACGGACATTACCTCTTCTTTGAAGCGCCTCTTTGAGACCTCCTCTTAGGGCACTAAAATTGGTCTTTGAAGAAGAACAAGAACTATAGGATGTTTCTAGGGAAGTGGAGAAGATAATTTTTCAGGGTTTGGCCGAGCTTGAAGGCGCAAAGTGGTGTGAGGAAGAGAGGTAGGAGGTTCCCTTTTATAAGGGATGAGAGGGGCACCTTTGGAAAAACAAAAAATATTATTTTATTATAAAGTCATATTCAGTTTTTAATAGCTCAAAATTGATTTATTTCGAAGCTAATGTGGGTATGGGTCGAAATAATCTCATCCAATAGAATTTATACATGTTTAGATTTCTATTTTACCCTTCTCATTTAGATTTAACCTTAAGTTAAATAATTTTACTTTTACCGTGTCTTCTTGTTTTCTTACACTATAAGGTTAATAAACTTACTATAACAAGCCAAACGAACCCCAAGTTGTTTATTATTAATATATATAACCTTATATAAGTCATTTGGCCAAACCATAGATTTTTAGGAATAAAATAACAATTAATAATACAATATGTGTTTTAAAAACTATTTTATGTCAATTTTGACACTATTTGGTGATTGATTTTGGTGAAAATCATAACAGAATGATTAGTTCAAAAAAGTTAATTAAATCACAAATAACATGTCATAATAACATATAAAATTATTTAAATTAATAAAAAGTCTCAAATTTCATTTATTTGGGTATTTATAACATCAATTATGTCAATATTTCATTAATAAGATAATTACTGCATCATCTTTGTGTCATAAATAAATTAAATTATTTAATGTCTAAAAATTATAATTAAAATACAATTATTTAGGAAATATTTTTATATTTATAATCAATATTTATAGTCGAATTTATCTTATGTATAAACCTATATTAAAAATTATTTACTTATTAAACTTTGATTTTAACTATTTTAACCCTTCTTTTAATAAATTAATATTAAATGTCCTAATCAAATCCAAGTGGGCCTAAATGGTCATATTTTATTCCTAAGGTTGTTTTTGGTCGAATTAGACTTATCCAATAGAATTAGGACATGTTTTAATGTAATACTAATATCATTTTTACCCTTAATTATCCTGTTTACTTTTAACCGTCGTAAATAAAAGTAAAAAGTTACTATTCACCAAAAATTATTTTCATCTCATTGAACCACATTTTAGTACATGATATTAACCGTGTCTCTTGGATTTTTTGAAATTCAATTCACAGAAGTGGTAAAATTTAATTTAAATTAAAAAAGTCAGTTTTTTAACTACCACTAAGTGGTTTCACTATTCATCGAAAATTGAATTTTTTCAAAAAAATACCAAAAAATCAGCCTAAGAATTATTTGATATTCCGAATTAAAAATTGATGTCTATTTTTTCAAATTCATAACATATAAGTGGGATTAATTAATTTTAAATTTAATCCCCGTTATCAAAACAAATAGCGTGTTTTTAAGAAACAAAAACAATCAAAATATTGATACTTGTTTATATCCAATTTCAAAGTGAAATTAATTCCAATGAACAAAATTAGATTAAATGGTAAAAACATATTATAATTACATTTTAAAACCATTTAAAAATATAATCTAACAATATAAATTATTGTGATGAAGAAAGTTGTTTTTAATTAAAATATAGCATGTTTTTACTATTCATTAAAATATGAAAGTTATCAGAATAATATGAAAAAATTATCCAAAGTAAATTTTTATATCCTGATTCCAAATAAGAATATTATTTTGTAAAATTGAACTTATATACATGTCAAAAACAAGATTTAAGGTGGGTGTTCCATCAAAAGGCGGCAAAACTGCATTTTTTGAAAAATACTTATTTTACCCAAAAAAATTATTTTATTCTCATAACATGTTCTAGAAAATGAGTAATATTGATAATAATGTTATAAAATTAAAAATGTAGTTAATACTATTCATAACGGCTAGTTCGTGATAATATTATAACCATATATCATTGTTTAGTGAAACCTGATATTGCGTACAACACACGCTATCGAGGAAGGTCGTGATTGCATGTAATGCAAGCCAGGTCAGGGTTGCGTGTAGTGAAATCTCTCTTTGGTGTAGCATACAACACAATACATCAACTAAATTAAAATAATATTCTTCATAAAATCTCAGGGTGTTACAAAAATTAATTTCTTTATCCTAGATAGATTATGCATATTTCTATACATGTTATGAAGAAGAAGACAAACCATCATGTTCATTATCTAGTGAAATATTAAAGGGATGTCTTGGAGTTATACTAATTTTATATATGGTAAATAGAGCATTGAAATGTTCACCAAGTAAGAAATGTTGGTTTCATATGTTTGAATACAGTTTAATTCCAAACTAGAAAATGAAATTCAAATAAAATTGTAACCAATAAACATTGAAAATTCACATAACGTTCAAGTCGGATACAACATATTTGTAATCAATATTAAATAAATTTGAAAAGTACCAACCTTAAAAACACAAGTCGATTTAAAACAAAATAATTGAGAACATGGATGGATGATTTTATATATTTCCCACCACAACTTTTGGTTCACAGTCAAATCTGACAATTGAGATATTAGAGTCATCAAAAATAATAAATGGATTGTTTCCAATGGCAGTAGGGATGGTGTCAATTCCATCATCACCATCATCAAAAATATGTCTGGGAATTACATTAATAAAGAAGCCAAATTCAGGTCAAAGATGGTATTTGACATAAAAACTTGTTTCTCCATTGATGCCTATACATATGGTTCATCGGTAGCAAGAGTGTGAGTCATATCAATTACTCTAAATCCATAATCATCAATAGATTTTCCATGCCTCATCATCGAATAAAACCAATGTCATTTCATCATTGTTACTCATCCATTATAGCAATAATCTGATATTATTATATTTTCATTGACTCCACAATAACCTACATTTTTAAATCGCAGTCTACTATCTGATGCACTGGAATAATAGACTGTTGTGGCAGTAACCATAACACAATCATGTTGTGTTCTCATGTTCTTTTCTTGTTCAGTGATAATAAATTTGTACCCATTGATAACAGTTGATTTGTAGTCACGAACCTCGATATTTGGACCAAAATCCAAAGCTCTTATTTCCTTAGTGATAGATTCAGTAGTAAATCTCAATACCTAAATTATAAATGAATATTAAACTTAATTAAATATTGATTTAATTGTTTTAAAAAGTAATATTTTTACCTTGAATTTTCACCAAGAAGAAAACTATTTTCTATGAAAAGTCTCCCTCCTTCTCAAAGATAAAGAATTATTCACTCTATTTATCATTTATTTATGTTACCTATAGATACAAATAGGAATATTTTAACCGGTATATATGTAAGATATACATATTCAATTTACTCACCAGATGTAGTCATCAAACAAATCACAGTTGAATAGAACTTTGCAATGTGCCATCTCCCACTCTTCAAGTATTAATGACGTCAATGTATATGATCCATGAATTCCTATTGTTTAGTAAGTGATGAAAAACTAGGTTCAATTTTCTCATACTATTCTTATTCATTTCTCATTGGTCAGTACATTCTTGTAGTAAGACCAAACAAATGAATAGAGTAGAAATCCATACATTCTTGAGTCAAGTAAATGTTCATGATATAACCTCCATGATGATTACTATTTTAGACATAAGACCTTAATGTGTACATATTTATATTAGTTGGATATATCCAAATAAAATAAATAGGTCCTCTGAGAAGTATTTCAGTTGGAATATGGGCATTCAGATGCAGCATGCATGTTAAAAAAGATGGAGGAAATATTTTCTCTAACTCGTACAAAATTAATAGAGAATCTAAAAACATTTTTTGCAAAAAAAATCATAGAAAAAATATTATCACAAAGATCTATAAACTAATGGAACAATCGAATAACATCCACCTTTACATTATGGGAAAAAAGATAACTAATTGCTATTGGAATCAACTCATGCAAAAGGATGTGATAATAATGAGTCTCTAAAGATTTTAGTTTCTACTCTCTTCTATTGACCCGTTTAGATATGTTACTTGAATATCCATCATGAACTTTAATAGTCTCTAGAACTTTCAGAAATTGATTTTTTTCTGTAGGTTTCATCACATAATAAGCACATGGAACTTGCCATTTATTTTCACTAATACTCACAGGATGCAATTCGGGTCTAATGCCCCAATCCACCAAGTCACACTGAGACCGTAAATCTTCTTTTGTATTCCCCTTAACATTTAGAATAATTTAAAGCAACATTTCACATATATTCTATTCAATGTGAATTACGTCTAAGACATGACGTAACAAATTGGTTAAACAGTAAATAAAATTAAAGAAGATACTCCTCTTATTCCAATTATAACCTGTTTCAGTGGAAACATTATTTCTCTTTCCATATTTAATTTGACCCTTCCTAAATGAAAAACTGAAATCTTTCAATTAATGAAGCACATAAGAACCAAATATATGCTGAGGTGGATCATTGGTCTCCATGGTATTGTCAAATCTTTGTTGGTTATTTCTATATGGATGGTCCATTGGCAAGAATATTTTATGTCCCATAAAACCAAAACTACAGTGATGTTTTTATCTTATGGATCATGTATTCTTCATAAAAATAGGACATGATATTTTTCCCTTTGAGCTCCATCCAGACATCATTGCATAAGAATGAAAATAACTGATCATCTACATAAGCACAGCACGCATCTGAGATATATCTTTCGAACATGTATTGTATGTGTGCACACCCACATCCCAGAGAAGTTTCAACTCTTTTATTAAAGGTTTCATGTATACATATATATCATTTCCGGTATTAGAAGAGTCGGATATGAGTATAATCTTGAAAGTGAAATGTTTTTTCATACACAACCATGGGAGGAGGTTATAAATGTGTATAAAAAATGGTCATGTGATGTGTGAAGTAAGAATATTCCCAAATGGATTAAAACTATCACATGAAAGACCTAGCCACACATTACGCATGTTAGCTGTAAAATCAGGATATCGAGCATCAAATCTCTTCCATGAAAATCCATCTATAGCTTGAACCAACTCATCATTAGTATTCTTTTTCTTGGAATCCTTCCATTTCATTTTTATTGATATTTCAACAAACATAAAAAGATTATGGAGTCTGGGTATCAATGGAAATTTCCACATTACTTTATGCGGCACATGAGATGGTGTTCCATCAGCTTTTGGATTCCAGCAGGATGTGCCACATTTTATACAATCATTTCATTCAGTAGTTTCCTCCCAGAATAAACTGCAATCTTTTGGGTAAGAATTAATTTTGTTTCGTGAAAATCCAAGTTCCTCAACAAAATTCCATGCCATATAGTGGTCTGAGGTAATATCTGCATCATCTAAAAGTATGTCCTTAAAGAAGGTAAGAATGTAATCGATGTAAGTATTAGAAATCCCATACATTGTTTTCCCATGAAACAATAAGATAAAAAATTCTAGATTTTTCATTTTACTACATTGTCGATATACTGGTGTTCTGGAAGCATAATTCAATTTTTCACCCTAAAAACATCATCATTTTCATTAGACGCATCAAGTGTGATCATATAGAAGTATTCTTGGGTCACAATAATTTCTTTTTCATGATTAAGAATAGATGGAAACTGGCCATATAACAAATTCTCTAATTCATTCCTCTCATTTGAATCATCGGCAATTTTAGATTTCATTTTCTCCCCATTGTGATACCACACATAGTATTTTTCTTGAAAACCGTATTTTTTTATGTGGTAGATGACTTCTTCATGGCTCAACCAAGGTTTTCCAACACAATTGTAACATGGGAAGTGTATGTGACCACTATCTGAAGCATTGTGAAATGAAATATTCTAAAGAGCTCTCCAAATTTTTTGAAAATCGCTTGAGATCCAATCAGTTTCATACATCCAGATTCTATCCATTCTTTAAAAAAATTATAAGTCATTTCATCAAAATAAATTCAATAGTATTGAAGATTCATCAAAAATATATTTATGTCAATGAGAATTGTTCACTTTATATGAAACCATAACTAACAGACTACTCTATATGAGAATCATAATATAAAAGACAAAAAAATACAATATTTATAAAACAATATCTTTTAAGAAATATACATGAGGGTACAAGATCATGTACACTTGTGGAGGAGAATTATTCAAGTGTTGAGTAAATTTTAGATCGAAGAAATTTTATATTTTAGTAGATTATTTGAATGATATTCATAATATCTATTCTAAATAAATGGGAAATATAATCTGAAAATGATGGTAAAAAGTTCCTTAGGGATTAAAACATCATGGTCATACATTTGGATCATGATCCAAGAAATATTCAATAGAACTAAGAGGAATTTGATTTCATAAGATGAATCTTCCACAGGGAAAATGAAGCATGGTTCCATGTACATGGAGATTTCAAATGATGATATTGAAATTTATCTTCCAAATGTGATAATATATCCCCATTTTAGATATACCTAAAGGAATGGGTTTCTAGTTGATGTAGTTAACTATTCATGGATTGATACCTTATTATTAAAACAAAGTGAAGATATACTAATCTAGTTATGTGTGCCTAAATTTGAGGTGAAATGTGTTTTGGAATTTTTTTCATTTATAACATACAAGAGGACAACATGGACCTGATAAAACATTGTTCAATATATTACAAAGTGAATTCTTTTAATCAAAGATTCAGAATGTGTAAATAGGATATTTTAAATAAGTTATTGATGCTAAAAATGGTAATATTTTGAAAGGTTATGAGATTTCATAACACCCAATACCCAAAGTCGATGTATTCATTGTGTGGGGGTGTCCAGGGGTGGTGTGGTCCAAGGAGGTGGGGTTGTTTGGGGGTGGGGGTTGTCCAGGGGTGGGGTGTCTCAAGCGTGGGGGTGTCCATATGTTAGAGGGGCTATCCAGGGGGGATTTCCAAGGGGGTGGGAGTGTCCAGGTGGTGGGGGTGTTCAGGGGGTGGGGTGGTGTCCAGGGGTGGGGGTGTCCAAGTAGTGGGGTGGTGTTTAGGGGTGGGGTGTCCAAGGGGGTGGGGTGTCTAGGGGGTGGAGGGGTTTTCCAGGGGGTGGGGGATGTCCAAGGGGGTAGGGTGTCTAGGGGAAGAGGGTGTCTAGGGGTGGGGCATGTCCAGGGTGTGGGGGATATCCAAGGGGTGGGGGATGTCTAAGTGGTGGGGGTGTCCAGAGGATGTGGTGGTGTCCAGGGGGGGTTGTCCAAGGGGTGGGGGTTTCAAGGTGGGTGGGGGTGTCCAGGGGGTGGGGTGGTGTCCAATGGGGATTTCCAAGGAGGTGGAACAGTCTAGGGAGGGTGAGGGGTGTCCAGGGGTGGGTGTTGTCTATGGGGGTGGGGGTTTCCAGGGGGCTGTCTAGGGGGTGGGGGATGTCCAATGGGGTGGGGGTGTCCAGGGGGGATGGGGTGTCTGGGGAGTGGGGTGGTGTCTTAGGGGGCTGTCCAGGGGGTGGGGGTTGTCCAGTAGGGGGGGTCACGGGGTGGGGGGTTGTCCTTGGGGGTGGGGGTGTCCAGGGGGTTGGGGTGTCCAGGGGTGGGGGGTCGGGGTGGGGGGTGGGGTGGGGGGTTGTCCAGGGGGGTGGGGTGTCCAGGGGTGGGGGTGTCCAGGGGTGGGGGTGTCCTGGGGGGGTTGTCCATGGGGGTGAGGGGTGTCCAAATGGGATTATTTGAATGATTTTTATGATCTTTAAAATCCATAATGAATTATCATTTATTATTGATACACATAAACAATCAATTTATCCCACAATACTATAATTTTATCATAAATTTAATAAGGTTACCTTCAATTTCACTATGAATATCTTTTAGCTTCTATATTGATTGTTAGATATTCACCTAGATAGAAACACTATTTAATTTATTGGGGAAAGATTGATATTCTATAGATCCATTATTTTCATATGGATAGTTATTGAATATTTTTCCCTGATTAACTATGTGGTTGAATAAAGAGTGATATTAAATTTATTTTTTATCCACTCTATTCATATTATTAATGTATTGGATAGCCCCCCCCCCCCCCCCCACCCCCCTACCCCACATGGAAAGCACACCCCCCCCTCCCTGGATAGCCCACCCCCAACCCCACCTGGACAGCCCCCCCCCCCCCCCCCCCACCCACTAAGATAGCCCCCCTACAAACCTGAACACCCCCTCCCCACCTACACAGCCCCCACCTGGAAAGCCCACCCCACCCCCTCCCTGCACAGCCCACACACCCCCCCACCACCTCTCCTTGGACAGTCCACCCTCCCTCCCTAGACAGCCCACACCCCCCTAACTCTCCATGGATATCCCACCCCCCTCTTCATATAATCATTATTCCTAAATTATTTCAAGTAATTTAAATTAAAAGGATAGAAATAATTATTCATTTATTCACTTTTACCATCACAAGGGTATTGAAATAATTAAGGTGAATCATTCCCATCATGAACCATATTTTTATGATTAAATTTAATACTTTAAATAATTAAAAGTCCATAAAACTAATAAATTAATCCCCAAGTGTTAAAATACATCCATTGCACCAATGGAATTTATTTACATCATCAGAGAACATCCCAAACTAGGGTCGTAGAATTCAATCCCTATCCAATTTCAGCATGACTTCAAGTCTATTATAGATGACCCAGAAGAATGTTGGTGTAAACCATTAATATCATACATATAAATCACAACACACATAATTGTAAACACACCTCCAAATATCATACGTGGATCAGATTTTATCTTCCACTCTAAATATCATACATGAATTCTAAAAAGCACACCAAATTGTAAACATGCTTCCAAATAAATCATCAAGAACCAAAATTATTGATCAAAACACTAAAAAAATAACCCCTGGATTTAAATCAATCCAAATAAAAAAAGGTAAAAAAATAACTTGGTTAGAAATTACCAATTTGAAATGGATGTTAAATCATGTATGGATTGTAAAGAATAGGTGAGATTTAAATCAAAACTAAAAAAACAACCTTGTCTTTAAATAAATCTAAATGAAAAATAGAGGTATAATATAAAACTAAGTTAAAAATTACAGATTGGAAGGGGAAGAATAAAAAATCTATTATTGGGAAGAGGGTTCACATGGGAAGAATAGGCAAGAAGGTTTTGCATGGGAGGTGTTAAGTCCACTAGGATAGATACCCTGAGAGGGTAGTCAATCAGGTTATGACAAATTAAAACAATTTCCCCTTTTGATCTTGTTTTGTTGTTAGACAAAACTCACTTCTCTCTCTCTCCTTTCCATTTCATAGTATGAATGAACCTTAAAGAATGCACAGGACATAGAAATTTTACATGATTAACCCTCACTAGGCTACCTACAAGGACCATACATCGGTGATCTTCCGACGTACCAAATCCACTATACGTTCAATGTTGTTTACAAGTTCGAGGTGGACTCATTGTCCCTTCTGGTTTACAACCATTCACAATTTGAGAACTCACTCCTCTATCAACTGAAGTGAGATCACTGCTTCTTCAGAAGATCCACTCATAGTTTATAGACCTATAGGTATCTTCATTATCACTAATGAATACAACCTCAATTATAGATACATGCTCTTTTGAAGTCCAAATTTCATCCACTGAGGAATACCCATTTTCCTCTAATCACTAGGGAAAAACCTTTGGATATACCTTCGCAAATTCCCTACTTCGTGAAGCTCCCAATTTTTCAAATATGAAATAAGCCTTTACGAAGTCTCTACCTCTTCATAAAGCACACACCTTCACAGAACTCACTGATTCGAAGAGCACAGTTCTTTGCAGAGATCGAGCATTATCAAAGCTCAAGCCTTTGAAAATATTAGGTCGTCGCAGAGCTCTAGCCGTCATAAACTGACTTCCTTTGCGAAGCTCACTGAGACAACGCGGAACACACCTCTTTCACAGATCTAGATAATCCACTAAGAAGCTCTTATATTTCACGAAGCACACTATCTCTGTGAACCTCCTTTCCGATTCAAGGGCTATAAATATTTATATGGAAAAATCTCTACTTATCTTGAGGGGGTTGAGGCCGATTTATATGTGATTCCACCGACTCAAGAACCTTCTGTGTGAAGTCAGTTCCACGTCAGCTCAAATCGCAATGCTCTAAAATTCCCACCGAAATTATCTCTATATCACGAAGCACCATGGAAATTTTCAGATCATAGAGCTCATCATAATCATGGAGCATTCCATGAATTACTTTTCACTGTCACCATAATGCTTTTTCACAATGTTCTCCACCTATGTTGTTCGCAAAGCTTGTAATAATCATGAAACTCACTATCAAAATTCCTTATGTCTTCATGAAATCCACATAAAGAATCCCATATTCGTGAAACTAGTGACTTTTCCATATTCTGAAGATATCTTCAAGTAAATCCACATTTCACGATGCCCACCAAATCCAAATTTTGGACCCCAAAAATTTGGCAAACATTGAAAAATAGTGCCACCTTGTATCTACTCTTTTTTTACGGCCTCCAAATATTTCATTCCTTTATCATTGTTCTTTGTCAACATGGATTGTCAACAACATCTATAGAACTCGACAATTCACCATAGAAACCTACATTTTCAACAAACACAACCAACCCAAAAATGATGCAATGTTACCTTGAGGGATTTTTTCCCAACAGTAGAGAAGAACGGAAGCTCTAGATTAGGGAACAATGGAGGAAGATCGGAGGATTTTTGTATGTGGCATTCTATCTCAGTGGTTAATTAAAACCATTGGAAAAAATGTAGTATCCCAATGGTTATGTGAAACTATTGGTAAAAATGACTCTAACAAGGCATATCCCAATGGTTTTTGAAACTGTTGGAAAAAACCTTCCTTAAAATCCAAAATTCCAACGGTTTATAGAAAATCATTGGCATAAGTTCCCTTTCCCAATGGTTGACATAAACTATTGGGATAAGAGAATTCGTATAAGGGGGATTTCCACTAGTGGATCTTGTATTCTCTTGAATCTTTAGAAAAACAATACATAATTCATTTGTGTCATATAGGAATTGACCACATGTCACTCTAACACACGACATGTATTATATGACTCCATGTGAAAAAAGATTCATTTTAGTTTAACACACATGACACATTATAAAAACTAATAAAATGTGATCATATTATTTTCAAACTTTAGTAAACTGGTCCATAATTCATTTTGGAAATTCATTAATTTGTTGTAAATCATCTTGATAGAAAATTTGGTTAATATGACTCAAAGTTCATTTTTTCACATTAAAAAGTACCATTTTAATCTAAAACACACATCACATATCCAAAACCGAAAAAAAAAACTCATATTATCTTGATACTTGAGAAAAATCATCAATAGTTCATTTTTGTTGTGTAGGAATAGACCACACATCATTCTAACACATGATGTGCCAATTAAGACTCCACGTGTATTTTTATAATAAATAAATGTCAATTTAGTCTAAAACATGATCCACATAAACAAAACCAGTCAAAAAAGATCGAATGTCCTTGATACATTAGAAATATGCTCCATAATTTATTCTTTATATGTAGGAATTTACCACATGTCAATCTGACACATGATGTGGCTGGTATAACTCAAAGTGTTTGTTTTCACATTAAATGTATAATTTTACTCTTGAACATGTTTCACATATAAAAACCTAGTAAATGTGATTGGATTTCATTGATTATTTATTAAAATGATAAACAATTCATTTTAATCATATAGGAAATGAATTCATGTCAATCTTCCACATTATGTGGCTAGAATGACTCAATGTGTGTGTTGATAATACAAAAGTTTCAATTTAGTTTAAAACAAGGGTCATGTTTTCAAAACAGATCAAATGAGATTTGATTTTTTTTAAGGTTATAGAAATGATCTATAATTCATTTATGAATTCTAAAAATTTTCCACACATAAATCCGACAAAAAATGTGGCTTCTATGACACTAAGTGCATGTTTTCACATTAAAAATATTTCATTTTTCTCTAAAACACACGTCACGCATAGATAAAACATGGAAAATGACCTCATATTTCCTTGATACTTTTGGAAAATGATTCATAATTCATTTTTTACATGTATGATTTAACCTCAAATCAATCCTGTATATGATGTTCCATGTAGGACTCTAAGTGCATGTTCACAATAAAATATGTCATTTTAGTCTAAAATGTCATTAACATAGAAAAAAACTGAGGAAAAGATCTATAGCTATATTGATTATTAATGAAAATGATCTATAATTCATTTTTTATGTATAGTAAATTTAACGCACATCAATCTGACACATTTTGTGTCTGATATAACTCCAAGTTCATTTTTTCACATTAAAAGTGTCATTTTACTCTAAAACACATGTCACGTAACAAAAATAGAGAAAATGAGATTATATTTTATTTATAATTTAAAACAATTATCAATAATTAATTTTTTATGTGTAAGAATTGAATGCATGTCAATCCAACCCATGATGTGGTTGGTAGGACTCAAAGTGCATGTTATCACATTAAAACTGTCATCTTACTCTAAAACACATGACCCATAGCCAAAACTGAGTAAACATTATCAGATGGTATTGATACTTTAGGAAAAAATTCATAATTCCTTTTTTCTTTGTAAGAATTGATTGAACATCAATTAAAATCACAATGTGGCCAGTTTAACTCAATGTGTATGTTTTCACATTAAAAAGTGATATTTTAGTCTGAAACACATGTCATATATCCAAAAACAAGAAAAAAATCTCATGTTGTCTTGATACATTATAAAAATGATCTGTAATAAATTTTTTGTGTATAGTAACTGAAATCATGTAAATCTTATACATGATGTTCTCTATAGGACTCCAAGTGAGTGTTCATAATAAAAAATGGAATTTTTATCTAAAACAAAATTCACATAGAAAAAAATGAGAAAAAATATCATATTTTCTTGATATAGTAGGAAAATTATCCATAATACAGTTTTGATATTTAGGAATTGACCTCGCATCAATCTCACACATGATGTGACTTGTATGACTCAAAGTTTGTTTTTTCACATTAAAAGAGTCATTTTACTCTACAAACATCACATAGGAAAAATAGATAAAATTAACTTTCATTATCTTCCTACTTTCGGAAAATTATCTGTAATTCTTTTATGATGTGTAGGAATTGATCACACATCAATCCAACACATGATGTGGTCAGTATGACTCAAAGTGTGTGTTTTCATATTAAAAGTGTGATTTTACACTAAAACACATGCCACATTGTCATAAACTAGTAAATGAGGTTATATTGTCCAAATACTTAAGTGAAATGATACATTTTTTGTTTTTGGCATGTAGTAATTGAGTGCACATTAATCTAACACATGATGTGGCTAGAATTACTCAAACTGTATGCTTTTAATATAAGCTTAAAAGATGACCCATAATAGATGGCATGAAAATAGTTCATGTCTAGTATTCAAGCTATAATAACTAATAATATAATAAATTTAATTAAATATATTAAAAACTAACAATAAAAAACAACTAATTAATATAATTAAATAATTTTAATAAAATTAATATTATAAGTTATAATTTATATTGTAATTAAAATATTAGTAATTAATGATATATTTATTAACAACTATTTATGTAATTAAGGAAATTAATAATTGAAAATAACACTAATATATTTTTTAATAAATAATATAATTTATCATATGTGGATTATATAACATTAACACAATAATTTATTTTGTTTTTTATGTATTGTTACAAAAATAATCATTGGTTTTATTATAGATAAATACTTTTGTATAGAGCTTGATTGTTGAAAAAGTCCTAATATATAAGAGTTTTGTTTTTGTATATTTGGTTTTAGTATTTTTAATTAATTGTTAATACACATCAATGTAAATATTATTTATATAAAAAATTATTGTAAATATTGAATTGAAATGATAGTGTAATGCAATATTTGTATTCTAATATGATTTTTGGTAATATTTTAATATCAATCTAGTTATCATTTCTAATATAGTTTTTTATTAGGGCTACTACATGGTTTCACCTTTACAACAGCTTTTATGGCCATTATCAATGCTAACAAAAGTGCTGATAAACTCCACTTTATTAGTGCAAACAAAAGCATAGATAAAGTCCCCCTATATTAATGCTATAATTAAGCATTGATAAGGGAAGCCTTTGTAAATTCTACAAGTAATCATGAATAAAGGAATCATTTATAAGTGATTTTATTTAGAACTAATAAAGGGGGCCTTCATTATCACTTTTATTAGCGAAAATTATGGTCATATGCTTGTTAGGGTTCTGTAATGACTCAAATTTTCCCAAATAAATTTTTAAAAATTATTTGGTTAAATTTTAATACTAGGCACTAAGATGGATTACGATTATAAGACCTAGTGTGCCTATAACAATTCGTTTAAAAATGTTATTTTTTTAATAGAATGTGCACGTGACTATTCTGAAAAATTGGAATAACTCTTAAATGGGTTCTCGAATCAGAAATATGAGGGCACCGTTGAGTTCAGAGTAGTGTCTTTACCCTAGATGTGACTCAACATTAGTAGGTGCAGGTCGTCTGGGGAAAACCCGAAAAGGACATAACTGTGAATAAAATAATTAAATAAAATTATTTTATTTTAGAATCCTAATAACTCATAAATGGTTACATTGGTTAGAAATATTAGACCACTTTTGAGTTTGTAAGGGGGTATTTTCCTTACGCAAGACCTAACATCAGTTCTTATTGTCCAGAAGTGAATGATAGTTTTTAGATGTAAACATCATTAAAATATTCTAATAAAATTATTTTATTCTTGATGCAGCGATGAATTTTATTTTAATATGAATTTGATAGAGAATTTAGGGTTATCAACATAACCCTAGAATTCCTTTGAGGCAAGGAGACATATCTCTCTTGATGAACGATGGCAGATCGTGGATTGACGATTAATGACAAACCTCATATTCAAAGGATCTTCACCCATGACAATGACACAACGACCATTCTTCGTCAGTGATCGAACTGGATTGAGGTAGGGTGTTTGTGATTTGATTTTATTTCCTCATTCGTGAATTCCACAATGGATGTGGACCAATCAATAAACATATTGGCCCACTAAATAATAGTTGTTGCGGGATGGGATTTACCCTTGCGGGGTTTTATGGGAGAATGATCTTGTGATTATTTGTTGGATTTCGATTCTCATTCAAGATAAAATAAACAACAATAGATACGAACATCAATCAAGGTCTGTTTCTCTTGGTTTATTTTGGTTTTGTCCCCCCCATTCTTCATTCATCATGGTCATTCTATGTTTTACCCATGACTCAACATGTTGTGATTGATCGATCATTGCACACTTGATCCTTGGCACAAGGATCTGATATCTTAGATATGGGATCGACATGGAATGATGGAGGTGTGATGACAAAGGTGATGGATGGATTGAAGTGAGTTGGGGGATAATTTCATTTCAGTGGTTTTTCATTGGGATGAATCATAATGTTCATATAATCCCAAGGATATGAAGAACATAACCTGAGGATTGCATGTGTGCCTTATTTTTTAAAAACGGAGCACCAGAGGTGAATTGGTGGCCTGTGGAAGAGGCCACCGGTGTACCGATGACGATGGTTTCATGTAGGAGGTAGCGCAAGCTGGATAGTGGAAGATGCATCAACTATGGTTAAGACATTATTTGGAGGATCCTGTGGTGGAAAGTTTGTAGGGTAGTCGGATGCGACAGACCACCGTATTGAACGCGGCTGACCACCGCATTGAACACAATTGCACCGCATTGACCAAGAACAGGCATGTGGTCTGGTGTCCCACATGCGTGGTCCGGATCAGGTGATCTGGGCCTCTCTAGAGGCCCATCTGGTTAGGCTGGTTCCGGAAAAGTCCATTAGGTTGGGTCGGTTCAAACTGGACCGGGCCGGGTTAGCCAAACTAGGCTGGGTCAGGTCGGTCGGACCCGGTCAGGTCAGTCGGTGGGTTAGATCGGGTCTGGTGGGTAAGGTCAAACCCAAACCAGACCTAGGTCGACCATTTTCACTAAAATGGCCATATCATTCAAACAGAGCATTTGATTGAAAAGTCGTCTATGACGTCAAGACCCTTGCAATGAGTAGTCATTTTGAGATGGCTTGGTGGGTTTTTAGTTGGATCAGTAGAGGTTGAGATCATACCCTTGGTCTTTTTCTATGAGGTTTTGATGAAGGATCTCATTTTCCTCATAGAGTATGACCCGTATTCTAAAGTGAGTTGTCTCATCCTAGCTTTGATAGTTGACTCAGCAGGTTGGAGCATGTATCGCACTGAGAGCCCCATTCAATACTCACTTCTCTTCATGGTACCATAGTTATGGTTTTTGGAGAAGGTGTGACCAATATTTACATGTTCACCTATCCCCTATCTAGGATGATGTTTCCAATAGGACGAGGAGTCCCTCCAGTGATCCCTGGTTGCAGAGGACCCATCTATGTATCGAGATCGTATTCATTCTGTTCTACATGAGTAAACCTGATGAGTGTACTTCGGGTAGATTTCAGTGGTTGATGTTTGGCTGTGACTTGGTGACTACGTGACTAGGGGCCAAATGACTTATAGAAACTCCATGTGTTACCGACACTCTGCGTGTTATTGAAACTTTCTATCTTAGAGAGACTGGATGTCTCATGGAAAATACGTAACTTTTCGATACCCTAGTGTTCTCTTGGGTACTTTTGGTAGACCTTTTCAACATTCTTATATCAGATAGCTCGAGTAGTGAGATCTCCCAGGACAAT
Source organism: Viscum album (assembly GCA_963277665.1). NCBI lineage: Eukaryota > Viridiplantae > Streptophyta > Magnoliopsida > Santalales > Viscaceae > Viscum > Viscum album. The sequence goes on along the minus strand of OY728125.1, from coordinate 1,745,598,405 downwards.
CATGATACGAGAAGAACCGTGTATCTAGGAGTGGATTATACTTTGAGGCTTGTAATTATTTATGAGTATACCTGGATGTTCTTATTATATTCTCTATAGACATATACCTATGTTTATCTGACTATATCATCTTAGTGGTGTTTTTTCATTGTGGTACTTCTACATTGTATCTTCTTCGTGTTGTTTCCTCTGTGGTATTCCTTTCTGTTTTTTAGGTGTCCTACTGAGTATTTTTTTACTCACCCCTACACGGGATTTTCCCGCACGTGTCGTGTCTTGTGTATAAGTTTGACCTTGTTATGGAGTTCTAGGATGACCAGGACCAGACGGTGATTGGTGAGTTCAGAAAGATTGGGGTGTTCTCCTACAATTATAGATATTAGTCCCAATACCTTTTTCTATAGGTTAGAATTTGTGGTTTGTAGACTCTTTTTTACAAACTTGTATTCTAGCCCAGTTGTACTTTTCTACACTTTACATTCCTATTGTACTTTTTGGTTGGTATCTTAGTGTATGCATGATTTTTCTACTTAGTTATTTTACATTTTGGCATTTTGGGCATGGAAATGTGTGTGTTTTTATAGGTGCTTAGAAAAATGCCTCTTATTTGTGGGATATACCTACTTAGTGCTAATAGCCATCCCCTGGCCTATTGGAGACTAGATTGGGGAAGTCATGGCACATGGCCCTTTAGGATGAGTCATGAAAGGTTCTTAGTATATTAGTTCTTTTTATTGCTAGAAAATCCCATTTCTAGTGATGATAATGGTTTTTTATATTATAATGAAATGACATGATGTGATGAAAACTCCCATGAAATATCATATTTTACTATAACATCCTACATACAACAAGACAAAAAAAATTATCAATGAAAAGTTGCAAAATATGTTATTACATCTTTATTTTTGACATCAGTTATATTATAACAAACATTGAAAATATTTTCAACATTTTTAATATAATAACCACTTGTGAAGAAAATTTAATTTTACATCATCCTATTTTCTAATGTTAGTTAGTAAATGATTTTATTTCCATAGATGTGGAAAATATATTTTTAATATTAGATCTAAAAACTAACATCACTACATTAGATTTTGATATATTTAGCACTACCCTTTACCAGTGCTAAACAGATGTTGATAATGGGGCGCATTTATCAGAACTAGCTAAAAGCGCTAATAAATTGTGATTTTATCAACATTGATAAAAACATGCCTTTTTTAGTGTTTTTTTTAGAACTGATAAAATTTTATTTCTTCATCACTTTTTTTAGAACTAATAAAGGATGGCTTTTATCTGCACGTATAAAGGGTATATTTGATAAAAAATTATATATCATTAAAAATAATATCTAAATATCTAAATATATATATATATAATATTTAATAAAATATGATTTATATAATAATAAATATTTATATACACTTAATATATAATATATTTGGTGAAAATTAGTTTATATAATAATTATAAATTAATATTAATTAATAAATTTCTCATTTTTATTGATTAATATTTAACTAGAAACATTTTGATCATATAAAAATTCAATAAATTAATGAATGATCTAAAATAAGTTGGAAAAAGGACTTGAACTTCAAATGATGATAACCTTTGATCTAGGTGTCTATTTAGGCTATACCACATTTCAAATCAAAACTTGTAAAAACTAAATTTTTTGTCGGGGTACCCCAAAGTTTTAACATTTGAATGAATTTCAGTCTCGTTTAAGGGGTTATTCATGTATTTTTTTCAATTGAGACTAGATACATTGTGAGGGAATACATTCATGATACTATGGTGTTCAAATTTTACCTCTTTCATATTGTACAATTATTTATAATTAAATAAATTTATATATATTCATTTTTGTATATATTTATATATAAAAATGTAATTGTATAAATAAATTTTTAAACATTTTCACCTAAAATATATATATCTATATATAAATAAAATGGAAATAATTATTATCCATTTTATTTAAAACAATATATAAGTATTTTTTACATTATGAAAATGTATTAGTATATATATACTTATACAAATGCATATATAATATTTATATATACATGTGTGTGTATTCATATATATATATATTATTATTATTACATTTATATGAATAATAATATAAATATATATAAATAAATTTATATAAGTTTATATATATCATATATATACACACACACATATATATGTATAAACACACCCACACAGAAACATATATTTTATAAGTGAATTTCAAAATAAATATATAAATATGTGGATAAAAAATATATATGCACATATAAATAAATAAATATAAATATTATAAAATATAGAAGAAAACAATATAGGTTTGTGGTAAAGGGGTTCACTTTACAGTTGGAGGCCCTAGGTTCATGTCCAAGTGCGCATGGGGTGATCATTTTGTGGGGTAGTTGTCATGGAATGAAAGAGGGGGTTATCATAAATGACCAATGTTGGGTGCTATTACATATGAATGAAAGAAATCTAAAAGTACTAAAAGGGGGATCAGGTCTTGACTAAGGGGTGGGGGTGACCTGTGGGAAAAAATATTTTTAGGAGTATTTTTTATCACTGAAAAATGATGCATTTATAAGAACTTTTTTAGCATAGATAAAGGAGGAATTTATAAGATAATTTCTTAGAACTAATAAAGTCCCTGAGATTTTAAGGGTTCTTATCCAATTAGTACTTTTTAGAACTAACAATTATCATTTTTATCATTGATATAAGGGGAATCTATATTAGTGCATTAACACTAATTTATGACATATATTACATAAAAATTGATATACGTATTAAAAGAAATATTATAGTTGTTATAATATTACCAATTCAGTTATGTTTTATATCTAATGTGATCAAAATTAATTCATGTAGGTTTTGAAAATTTTAGTGTGAACCACAAAAAAATTTTAAAAAAAAATTCTTGATTAACTTGACATGTTTTATTTTAATAGATGATGTGGAAAAGAATTTACTATGCCGGTTATTAACAATTTAATTTATCTTTCCCATTGGTTATAAAAATAACTAATGTTAAGTAATATTAATTTTTTAATTATATAAAAAATTCGGCATAGTAATTGTTTATACAAAAACTGAAAGAAAATAAAATAGAAAAAATAGTTTAATTTGAATAATTAACAATGCATAAAAAATATGGAATTAAAAATACTACTTACAATATAATGGATAAAAAAAATCTATAAGAAATTTTAATCAAATTCAAAATAAAATTATGATATAAAAACCTATAATTATATATATATTGTAATGGAAAAGTTTTAACATTTCCCATTCCATGACAGTCATATAGAAAAATTGCATTATTTTATATAAAAGGAGATAATTAAAAGGTTGAATATAATTTAATTTAAAATATTTTGGAAAAGTATGAATACATAGAAACTTGTTTATTTTTAAGACAAAAAATATAAATAATTCACATGTTTTACATAATATTTAAAATAAATTATCAATAACTTTTTCAGAAGAAGAAATACATGTGAAATGCATATAGACAGAAAATATTCCTTCTGGTCTCAAGGATTGAAAAAAAAATTAATTGTATGTTAACCCTTATATGAAGCTCAATTTAATCCTACAATTGAAAAAAAAATATCTCTACATATATGAGAAATTTTGGTTAGGAAATTAAGATTCTAATATTTTAGATAAATATGATGACAGATTGTCTTCATTTATTCTCTTAATTTTGGGATTCATTATGAATTTTATAAAACAATATATTCAATAATTCCTACGATCAAGAGATAGAAGAGAAAAGAATTTCATCACATATAAATAAAATACGGTCTCTTTAATTAATAAAAAAGTAATGGAAACTCATATTTAGAGACAATTATTTTACAATAATATCATTGAACTAGTCTTAAAAAAAGGGTAAATGGTACATCTAAATTTTATCTCTAAAGTTTAAATAATTATTCAAGAACATGACCCATAAAAACCTCAATGTCACTAAACCAACACCATGAATGTATTTTTTATGTTACTATTTTATTTATTTTGTTAATTTAATAAATTAATATTTTTTATCTTATATTGATTTATAAAATCATTCATAGTATATGAATTTAATAGTATTTTTTTATCATATTTATTTTGTGTGTTTTTTTGTGGGTGTTATTGTTAGTCACTATAATCCACCCTCCTTTACCATGCCACCAATGTGAAATATCACATAGTCTCATGTGCACTCCCCGATCACAAGATAATGGAAAGTAATATTGAGGGTTTAACATATCGCTTAGAGATAAATTTACTTGTCAAAATATAATCTCAAGGAACACTAAATAAAATCATATTAATATATAACATAATTAAAACTGATACCAATCATTGAAAAATGAAACTCCAAAATTAACCCTAAAAATGACACATATGACAATCATCCATACTAGATATTAGTCATAATCTAGACACATGTATCAAAAACTAATATAACTTAAATAAATTTAGTATAAATTCAAAAAAAATTGTATAAAAACCACTCAAACCCTCTATTAAATCATTACAAAGATCTAAAATTCCAAATCACAACTACTAAGGATCTCTCCATATATTTTCATAGAGAAAAAAATCATAGCACATTCACATGTATTGAACTTACAAGGTGAGATAAAAACATGATAGTATAAGAAAACTAGAGATCCTAAAAATCTCTTGGATCCTAAAATACTCATAAGTGCATAGTGAAATTCATCTGTTGAATCTAACATAAAATATTATCATACATAAAATATTATCAAGTACTTACCAAGCCACACTAAGATAAGTTTTTACTTGATTTGTCCAATGTTTATAAGAACCCCAATGTCTTTGTTAAACTGAGTAACTTCCAAAACCATAGAATAATTGATATCAAGGTTAATCACATAATATTACAAACACATGAAACATATCCTATGTAAAAGAATTCACATCATAATTAAATCTATAGCATAATCTACTTGTTAAATAATCATGAAATTTCCCAACCCAGAACTTTTTTCAATCATAGGCCAATACAATGTATATTATTCATCATAACCAAACAATGATTATTCCATGGCCTAACTCGATGATTTACCTATATAACAATTCTACACATATGTGTTTTAAAAAAACGTAATCCTTCCAAAAATATTATATATTCCCTATAATATCTTCAACCTAATACTAAATTATAAAATAGGAATTTTGAATCACACATGCTCCATTTACACCATTATCAAATGAGAATTTTTTTAATATCATATCCTTATTTTCCCCTTAGTTTCCATGTATTTTTATAACACATTTCATATATTAAATCTAACTTTACTTACCCTAATTCATAAGATAATATTACCATCTAATATAAAAATCATGTTATTACCCAAAAAAATATAAAAAAACATTCAGTATGTTTTCAAAATTATACCCATTGTAAATTCAATATCCATTCACATAGTCTATTTATCTTCTTGAGCATGATCAAGGTAATAAAGAAGTCATTTCTAAGTGTCAATTGATATAAAGTTGATAAATACATATAAATTTGATATGTGATGGTATGAAAATAGATAATGTAAATGATTTTAATACACATAATGATATGTTACATTCCAAATCAATTGTGATCATGTAAAGAATAATTGGATTAAAATAAGAAAAAAATACAATACATTATACTAACGAGTCATAAATTGAACCCAAAAATAAAAAATGCCTATGATGACCCATAAAATTGTTCAATAATGGATAGTAGTGCTAACTAGGGATTGAAATTGGATGGTCATTGTAGGTTATGTGGTGGGGACCAATAGTGACTACAAAATGGTAGTCGGTATATTTAATTAAATTTTTTTAAATTGAAACTAATACAATATATAAATGGTATTAAAAACCTAATAATAATTTAGAAATTTAGTATATGTTTAGATAATATATAATTTAATAATATCACTACAAACCTCATCAAATAATTTTCAAAGATCTACACCCATCATCTCATATAATAAAATTAATTTAATTTAAAATAACTATTTTTATAGTAATAAAATTACAAAAAAATATAGTAATTACAATCCACTAGATTATTTACATTAAACATTAGTACAATAAATTGTATGTTTTTTTTCAATATATTACAAGTTTCTAATAATTTTTTTAATCTAAAACTATGTTCTGTTTTCCCTAGGACACGTCAAATAGTATTTATGTTCCATCTACTCATACACATTACAAATAATTTAAGATAACTTTCAAAAGGTTTCGCATCAATATAGGATTGTTTTATATGTTATTGACCATTACACGTGAGTTTTAGTGTTTTAAAACACTAAAAATTAATTTTCATAAATCTATAGAAAATGACAATTTAGATTCATTTTAAATCAATATGAACTCATTTTTCATGGTTTTGACCATTACAAGTTTGTTTTAGTGTTTAAAAACAATAAAAAATAATTTTTAATCATCCTATGAAAATGAAAACTTAGATTAATATGATGTTAATTTCTATAATTCACAAATCAATCAATTATTTTATTCTTATGATTTCATGGAAGTTTGAGGTAGTTAGGTTGGTTTTCAAACCCTGGTTCATGTTTATAAAAACTATCAATTCATTAAAAATTTCTTATTTAGTTAATCCATGAACAGTTGATGTCAAATTGATGTGTCATCATATTTTTTTACATGAAAAATAATTTAAATAAATTTTATTATGTTTATTTTTTTTAATAGTTCTTTTTCTATGGCCTTGATTCTTACATCAATGTTTTATTGTTTTAAAACAAGCAAAATGTGTATTTAGCCATCCCGAGCAAAAGTCAACTCGGATTGAAATACCCTCATTTCCTAAATTTCAAAACTAAACATAGAGTAGTTTTAATATAATTTAAAATAAATTTAAGGTCATTTGGTTGGTTTTTACCCACTAATGTAGGACTTTAGATACTTTAAAATCATTAAACACATCTTATTCATTCATTCTATGCACATTGGGCAACACCACTGGATTTTGGAATATATTCTTATAATTTAAAAGCATTTTTGATTTATTTCACCACATCCGAAGCTGAACCAAAATGAGCCACAAAATAATGAATTAAATGTTTTTAAAAAATTATAAGAATAATAAAACAACTGGTAGAGAAAAATATTGTAATAATTAAAATTTCAAATATTTAGAGCATAAATAATTAATATGATTTAAGGTTTCTTTCTTAAATAAGTATTTAATGTATTAATAAATTAAATCAATCACTTTTTTATTATTATTATTATAATATATGATATTATAATATATGAACTAATAAATTTACAAAACTTAAATTATTAATTTATATGAAATAATATTAAGAATAATTAATTTTCGAAAACATATAGTTTCAAAAAATGAAATTTTTGTTTATATTAGGAATATTAATTTAAATTATAAATTAAAAAAATTGGAAATTTAATTTTACAAAAATAACAACATTTTTGAATTCCACATATCAAAATTTTCCAAATATAAATTTTTAATGTTTTTCTAAAATAAATGGTTTTTAGGTGAATAATTAAAAATAAAATTTTTAGTAAAATTATAGCGTTTATGAGTACATAAAGAAGTAAGTATAACATAAAAAACCTATATAACATTTTTAATGGAAAAATATTTATTTATGGAGTGAAACTATAGATTTAAAAATACTATTATTAATTTAGAATACATATGTTTTACAACGTAAGTAATATTTTTTAATACGAACTCGTTTTTATCTTTTAGTTTAATTAAACATTCTTTTCATAAAATTAGCTTTTGTGATTATTTTTATGATAAATAATTTTTTTTTACAAATTTATATCAAGAAAATATAAGACACTATTAAGTATATCCTAGACATAAATTTTAAACATAAAAATATATTTTCTCTAAAAATATGTTTTTACCTGTTAATTATGTTAATGATAAAATTAATATATTCTTACACAAATAAATTTTAAATGATAAAATTTATTTTATATTTGGACTAATTAGGTTAAAATTATTTAATAATTATATTTCTATTTTTATTCATTAAATTAAAATTACTATGTTCAAAACAAGTTAGCATGGTAAAAACAAAAATGGTAAAAGTTGAAATTCTTAGAGTAAAGGGAATAAAAACATGGTTAGAAAATGTGTAAAAATTAATATTTGAGGTATTATCGACATTATATAGTCAAACACTCCATTATTATGAATTTTAGAGTCTTATTTATAGGTTTAATATGTGTTCTCTTTATACTGAGTTGAAACATTTATCAAAACTCCATTTTGACCAGTTATAAAAGGGGCTTATCCCCACCTATTCTAGTCCACCAAAATAGTTTGTTTTCCAATTAAAACTATATCAGTATTCCTTTCCCTATAATCATATTCCATTTCCTTGAGCCTCTATTCATACTAATATTTCTTTATACATCCATTTTAAAGAAACCCTCCAAATAAAATGCAAGGAATTCCATGTTAATATTCATTTTTTCTAACATATTTTCCTTTATATCATACTTATTAAGTAATAATTTTAAAATTACTATCTTATGAAATAAATATTTTTTATAATTAATTTTATTATTATAAGATAATAAATATTAACCACCTTTCCCCATTTATATTAAGATAAACTAAATTGTCATTCATGCGTTGTGTGAACTACCACCCCCACGAAGAAACAACTACTATTTTTAACCAACACATATATTGATTGATTATATGGGAGAAGTTCTAGAATAAGTGTGACATATATAATATAATTGTTATTATAAAGAAAAAAATTATAATACACCTTCTTTCCTCTCCTTCTTCGAGAAATGAAAACGTTGACCATGCATTCTGTGAACTGTTGCCTCCACGAAGTATCATATCCCATTTTTCATCTATTTTCATTATTATTTATTAAAATATATTCAAATATAATTAAAGAAATTAAAAATATATAAATAATATGATTATTATTTTATAATAAATATATTATTCCAAAATAAACCACTTTTATAATCATAATCATCGATTAATTATTATATGTTCTTGTTTGGATCGGTCTAACTAACTACTTGAACAATGCAATAAAATAATATACTGGATGAACATGAGAAATTAATTACTAATAACATATGATATTAAAAAATATTTTTTTATGGAATGGTAATGTTATTATTAAACTCATTAATTAAGATATCATAGTTTATTTGTTAAAGATAGCCAAGTTAGTTTGGTTTCCAATTTCACTAAAAAGAATCATAACCAAAAAAATCCCTAAAATCGAATTATAAAATTAAAAATAATTAAAAATAACAAATTTCATAACCTTTTATTATCAATTAATCATTAAATTTTGAGAAGAACAATTAAAAAAAATGTGATTTTAGAAACAACATAGAACGATCAAGATTACTCACACCAGATATTGAAAATAGACAATAACTAACTAATAAACATGTAGATAAAAATTATAAATATAATTTATAAAAAAAAATATGAATAAAGTTCTTAAATATTTTTTTAATATAGTTATTTTTATTATATAGGAGATTCAATTGCTTACTAGAATATGGGAATTAAGGTAAGGGGGTTTATTGTCTCTAATTTAATTTCTTGAGACATACTTATTATTATTCATCATAACTACCTTGATATGGTGTTTTTACTACCTAATAAATCAATTTTAACATATTCATGTAATTCATGGTATTTAGAGATCCATATTATTTTATTTATTTAAATTTAATTCGATTCAAAATATACTAATGTTTTATGCGTTATTGTTAAATAAACTCTATTTGTCAAGTTATACTTCTTCTTCTTGAACTCCATTATTTAAAGATTGGTTTATTACACTGTAATATTTTATTTCACCATAAATTGCATTTATATTTGGTTAAAATTACACATTTTATTAAAATATTCCTCTTTAATAAATTTTATTCTCATAAAAAATATATCACTGTTCAGAATAATTTTCATCAACTTTAACAATGATTTCCACTTATTGGCCATATTTTTCTTTCCTTCTAATGTTCTCCTTTAAATTTGGAAATCCGACCTTTATATTTCCCTTATCCTCATCCCTAAATATTGTGTTATTACTCTTTGTATTATGTGGTTTTTCAATAAAGGCAATTCAAAAAAAAATCCATCCTTTCAAAATAAAATGTTTTATCTGATACTCCACATTTAATTTGATACCCTTTCTTTCATTCCAAGGATCTAATATTGATCTTATTTTTCAAAATAATGAATTTTCAAAAAAATTTCAATGTATATTTTTGAAACTTTTATGCCTATTTTGAGGCTCTGTTATTGAATATTATTTTTAAATTTAAATGTTTTCAAAATTTATTTACTTCAACTTTTTCGAACCTTTATGTATTTTTAAGGATAAAATATTGATATTTATTCACAAATATTCATTTTTAAAATTCATTATTTTCAATTAATTAAATTTATCCTTTTCAAAAATTAATTTTAATTTGATTTTAACTTCAGATTTTACATCAAATATAAAAACGATTTCTAAAATCTATTTTAGGATTTCACTTTAATTTACTATTTATATCGAATGGTTATAATTTTATCGTAATTCTTTTTCATGAAAACACCTATAAATGATCTTATGAAATAATATATTGGGTTAATTGATTTGTGGGTATCATCCATTTAGATTTTTTATGTCAATTTTGGGTATACCATCAATAAATGTTGTGAAACCCATTTCTCATTCCTTTAGTTATTTATAATGTGATTAATGATTATTTTACGGTGGAACACATATGTAAGGATGATGATGGGTGTGGCCTTATATCACCCTCTAATCATTGGTTATAGATTTATATATCATGATATAATTATAGAAATTGAGTATTGATGTTTACTCTGTTAAGGGAATCAGGAAGAGATACATGATCCAATATATTATGGTAATCGGGTAGTGATTCATACTCCACTATGTTTATAGGAATTATGAAGAGATTACTACTCTAATATGGGAATCTGGTAGTGATGCCTTCTCTACCATGTTATGGGAGATGGATAATGATTTATTATTCACTATTTTATGATTTATACACCTATGATAGTGGAATAGTTTTTTATGCTTCACTTCCATGGAAATCCATGAATTTATACCTTGGATCATGATCCATTAAACATGTTTATTATCTCATGTTTCCACACCTTTATTCCATGGATTATGTTTTCTCATTTAATGTTACATGTTCTATTATCATGTATTATAGAAAACTTTTCATCATCCATGTTATTTTTAAAAATATATTTCTTTCATGTCATGTTTTATCATATTCTCATGATTTCACCCTTGATGATTTTTTGATGATTTTTTCCCTTAATTAGTGTTTGTTCTCACCTCTTTCTTTATCCTTTCTTAAACTATAAGAGAAAAGGTGTTTCCTGGTTGTTTTTTTGGCATTTATATGTGGTTAAAACTTCAAAAAAATGATGTGTGATACTTTTTAATATCACTATGTATTTGTATGTGTAGAATCAATCCACCGTGGTTTTTTATTCGACAATGATTTGTTTAGTGGTGGTTTTTTCTAATTTTTTTTTAAAAATTATTATTTATTATTATTATTATTATTTACTTATTTATTATTATTATTATTATTTATCCTTCCATGCATGAATATGTCGTGCATAAATCTGGTATATATATATATACGTTGGGAGAGATTCAAACCCCTTACCTCTTATTTATTCTATATACACTTTACCGCTCTGCAAGCTCTTCATGTGGTGAGTAAATAGTATATAATATACTTATATATAGATAGATAAAAAATAATGACATTAAAGAATAATAAATTTTTGAATATATAATAAATAATTAATAAATATATATATAATATATAATATGCTAGGAAAGTTCAGGATATGAGCGTGATCGGTCCTAAAATCTATTAATAAAAATGAATGTGTAGAAAAACAACAGCAAGTCATGTGGTACAGGTCACCACCAAAAACAAAAGAGGTATCCTAACATAACCCAAAGTAATATTACCTTGCACAAAATACAAAATGGGCATGAAGACCCCGAAAATTGAACACCCATTAGCCCAAAAAAGAGCCAGAATCCCCATAGAGACATATCAAATCCCCAATAGATCGTTCGCAAATGGTGGACATAATAAAAAAATAAAAAGGTTATATTTTAGAAGATGCCCACTCAGTCCTACAAGACTCTATACAAAACAACCCACTAAAGACCTCACATATCCAGCCCTTATTCTAGAAATCCACCAGCCTGTGACCCACTACAGGCCTGCCGACAGTCAACATTCCACCCAAGATCACCCACAGTCCAAGGAATTGGCTTCCTCTGCACCAATAACATAAACCAAGGAGTTAATTCCATAAAATCACCCATGAAAAAAATAATACATAAATAATAAATTATTAATAAATTAATATTAAATATATAAATAATTAAAAAATAAAAAATAAATAATGAAAAACAATTAAGCTATGACAACCCTGCTTTTTATTACAACTTAAACATGCTTTATTACATAAAACATCACTTGATTCAACAAAGAAGATCGAGAGGTTTAGTGTCTTTGGGGATTAGGATCATTACATAAAAACTTAAAACATGAAATACAACATCTTTATTTAAAACTTCCTTTACATGACCACTATATTCCCTCATACTTAGCATTGCATGGGATAACTTGAGGTCATGCATAGGAAAAGGGTGAGCTATAAAGCCCAGTAAGGGAGTACACACAGAATAACATGAGGAGTAAAATATATGTTAGGAAATAGGCATGTCAATAGAGCATAAGATGAACATGAACATAAAGGCATGATAAAGCAAGATAATCATAACATTGAAATGTGGCAACAACACTTAACATTGAATTAGCATGAGCCAAGGCTCATCGCACATAGAGCATGAGTAAACCCTCATTGCTCATGAAGCACGATTAAACCCTCATTGCACTCAAATTAGCATGAGTCAACACTCATTTCACATGACGTATCATGATACTATACTTTACCCAATGCATTGGAGCGCTATAAGGGTGCACCCTTCTTAAACATTTCATTTCATGCATAAGTGTGACACATGGATCATAAAACATGGATTCATAAAACATAATCATTTATTCCATGATAAAGGAATGTGGAATTAATACATGAAACTATGTAATCAGTAAGTAAAGGTGCATAACGGTGGATACCCTTGATGGAGAAATGGGCATGGTATCCACTACACAATGGCATTGGCTTAGAAAATCTGTGCGATTTCGGCAGCGTAACGGCGTGACATAAGAATTCATAAAAATGGTTGATGGGAGAGAAAGGGGTTCCTCATCATATTTACATGTAATTTACAGTAATTAGGTCATATATATACATGTCCCTACAATTTAAATGGAATTTAGATTCATGATACAAAATTATTGCTTGAATGTAAAAGAAGAGAGAGAAGTTCCTTTCGGAATTTCGGTATAGTAACGGGTGTACATGGGAGGCATTTAATGAGAGATAAAGGGGTCTCCCATTATTCAAAAAATAAGAGGGCAGTATAGGGGAGGTTCGAAACCATACCCCAACATTCATAATTGAAATTAAAAGGGCAATACAACTTAAAGAAAATTGACAAAAATGAGAAAGGAAGAAAAAACCCTTACTTGGAAGTGTGCTTCCAAAGGCTAGAGAGAGGCTTGTGAGAGGCTTCTTGGGAGCTTGGGGAACCTTGGGAAGATTCTAGAGAGAGTAGGGCAGAGTTTGGACGAACTCCAAGGGATTTTATTGAGGAGTAAGTGGGAGCTTGGGTGGGCTTATATAGGAAAGGTGAGGGAATTCTTTATTATTTAGGTTTGGGTCCCCTTACATTAAATTAATCCAAACCAAAAACCATCCCATGGTTTTTGGAAAATGGAAGAGGAAAAAAATATTTTATAAGGCCCAAGTCTGAACTTTTTAAAATAATAAGGTTGCTTATGTGGAGGTGAGTCACACTCCCATGGAAATTAATTTAAAAAGGAAAAGTGTTGAATCTGTCTTGAGGGGTTCATTAATGCTTTGAAAAGTAAAAAAAACAAACCCAAAATCACATTATGTTAATGATAAAACATATATTGGCCGAAAATTAGGATTATGGTATTTTATTACATCACCATTGGGTCATTATGATGTCATAAAACACATTATATATTTAAACGGTATTTAATTTTTACCCAAAAATTTGACTGTCTCAGAAAATTATGAAAAATTCACCGTTGGATAATTTCGACATCCGGATTCCAGAAATGGCATTTATTTTATATAAAAAAAATTTCTAAATATGTTAATTTTTACTTTTAAAATAAAAACCAATATTTATCGAAAATTCACGGGTTTTGACAGAAATGGCTTTCAAACCATAATAAAAATTTTAATTGCATTCATAAAATTATAAGATCATTTATATTTAATAAAAATTAATTTAATATTAATAATAATATTTTATTAAAATATTATTTAATTAAAAAATCCCTTAATTTAATAAAATTGAATTCTTAATTAAATAATAACTAAAAACACCATTTGTACTTTAAAAACTATTTACAATGTATCAAAAATGACTAGAAATTATATTCATTATTATATAAAAAAAATAATGTACATGAACATAGTACTACTTATTTGTTACATAACCCCTTAAAATAACCGCATAAGACCTAAGGGTAAGGTGTGTGATGGTGACAGACTCTTCTGGCGGCTCGGATAACATCTCTCGAGTGGTAATCTCTATCAACTTCCACTTTTCCCGTAGACGGTCACATTCGAGCTTGACATAATGAAGCTCAGCTTGGGATTGGTCAAGGGAGAAGCCCAAGGATGCCACCTCTTTTCCAAGCTCTGACAAATGGGCTTCGTATGGGGCAATTCTACTGGATGAGGCCATCACTTCCTTTGTCTGAGTAAAATTGGGTTCGTTAAAGCCTTATATTTATATTAATCATGTGATCACTATTAAATGGCTATAAAAGTAACGGTCACAACTCTTATCATAAAACCAAAGAAGTTGACATCTTATAAAAACATTTTGTATAAAGAGAAATTTAACTGGATCAAGAGGTATTTTCCATTAATGAAACTTTGGGTCGTTACAATATTCCCCCCTTAAGAAATTTCACCCTCGAAATTTTCCTTTTCCCACACTAAAACAAATGTGGGTAACTCAGTTTCATCATATCCTCTGACTCCCAAGTTGCTTCTTCAAACTTGTGGTTTCTCCACAACACCTTGACGAGGGGAATTGTCTTATTTCGTAGAACATTTTCTCTACGATCTAAGATATTCACTGGTTTCTCCTAATAAGAAAGATCGTCTTCCAATTGTACCACCTCATAAGAGAGTACATGTGAAGGGTCTGGTATGTACTTCCTTAAGAGGGATACATGAAAGACATCATGCACCTTGGCCATAGTAGGTGGAAGTGCTAGTCGATAGTCCAGAGCCCCAACACGATCAAGAATATCGAAGGGGCCGATGTACCTTGGACTTAACTTCCCTTTATTTCCAAACCTCATGACCTTCTTCCACGGAGATATGCGTAAAACACCATGTCTCCAACTTTAAACTCAAGGTCTCGTCAACGATTATCTGCATAACTCTTCTGTCGACTCTGGGCTTCCTTGATATGCTGCTGGATAGTTTTCACCTTCTCCACCATTTCCTCGACCATTTCAGGTCCAAGCATCTTACGTTCACCGACCTCATCCCAACATGTCGGTGTTCTGCACCTTTTCCCATAAAGGGCTTCATATGGTGCTGTAACAGCCCAAGATTTTATAAAAAAATATTCTTTTTAATTTTATTAATGTCTTGTGTTGTACGCTACACCAAAAGGAGCTTGCACAACATGCATCCTTGTCTTGCCTTGCATTACACGCAATCGCGACCTTCCTCGATAGCGTGTGTAATACGCAATACCGAGTTTCCCTAAACAACGATGTGCTATTAAAATATTATTAAAACTAGCCGTTATGAATAGTAATAACCACTTTTTAAAATTCTGTAAATCTTATTTTTCAAAATGAACTTCATTCTTGGATTTGAAGTATCGAATTTAGCCTAAGGTGAAATTTTGGTACTTTTCGGATAACTTTCATATTCTGATGAATAGTGAAAAATTACTAAATTATAATTAAAAACAACTTTTTTAATCGAAATAATTAATAGTGATAAATTATTAATTTGAGTGGTTTTAAAGTATATTTAGAATATATTTTTACAATTTAATACAATGTTGGTCATTGGTTGTAATTTCACATTTAAACCAGACATAATCAAGTGTCAATCTTTTGATATATATTGTTTCCTAAAAACACGCTATTTATTTTAACAGCGGGATTTAATTATAAAATTAATTAATGAAACTTCTTTGTTATGAATTTGGTAAAATAGATTTCATTTTTGAATTCGGAATATGAAATATAGCTTAGGATGAAATTTTGGCATTGTTCTGAAAAACATCAATTTTTGATGAATAGTGAAACTACTAAGTGGTAGTTAAAAAAACTGAATTTTTCATAAAACTTAATTTTGCCGCTTCTGTGAATGGAATTTCGAAAATCCGAAATACACGGTTAATATAAAGGACTAAAATGTGGTTCAATGAGATGAAAATAATTTTTTGTTGAATAGTAACTTTTTACTTTTTTTTACCGCGGTTAATAGTAAATAGGGTAACTAAGGGTAAATATGATATTACTATTACCCTAACACATGTCCTAATTCTATTGGACAAGTGTAATTCGACCAAAAACAAACTTAGGAATAAAATATGACCATTTAGGCCCACTTGGATTAGATTAGGACATTTATTATTAATTTATTTAAAGAAAGGTTAAAATAGTTAAAATCAAAGTTTAATAAGTAAATCATTTTTAATATGAGATTATACAGAAGATAAATTAGATTGTAAATATTCATTAGAAAGCTAAAAAGATTTCCTACATGATGGTATTTTATTTGTAATTTTTAGACATAAAATAATTTAATTTATTTATGACACAACGATGATGGAGTAATTATCTTATTAATGAAATATTGACATAATTGATGTTATAAACACCAAAATAAATGTAATTTGAAATTTTTTATGAATTCCACTAATTTTCTAGGTTACTATGATATATTATTGTTGATTTAATCAACTTGGTTCGAACATTTAATTCTCTTATGACTTTCACAAAAATCATATATCAAATAGTGTCAAAATTGACACAAAATAGTTTTTAAATCAAATATTATATTATTAATTGTTATTGTATTCCTAAAATCTAAGGTTCGGCCAAATGACTTAGATAAGGATATATATATTAATAATAAACAATTTGGGGTTCGTTTGGCATGTTATAGTAAGTGTATTAACCATATAGTGAAAGAAAACAAAAAGACATGGTAAAAGTTAAATTATTTAACTTAGAGTTAAATCTAATTGATAAGGTTAAAATAATATCCTAAACTTGTCTAAATTCTATTGGTTGATAGGATTTCGACCCATCCCCACTTTAGCTTCGAAATAAGACCCTTTGGAACCATTATAAACCGATTTTGACTTTAATATAAAATAATATTTTGAGATATTCCTAAGGTGCCCCTCTCCTCCCCTATAAAAGGACACCTCCTCCCCCTCCTCCTCACACCAATTTGAGCACTCAAGCTCGGCCAACCCCTGCCAAAATCCCTTCTCCACTTCCCTAGAAACATCCTAGAGGTTCTGGTCTTCCTCAAAGACCAATTCTAGTGCCCTAAGAGGAGGTCTCAAAGAGGCACTTCAAAGAAGAGGAGGTTCGGACACATACGAAGCAAATTGGACCTAAGGTAAGGGAAATATCACAATCTCATTTTTATCCGAGATTGTTTATTCGTAAGTATTTACTGGGGTGTATTTTATCATCCACATCCATGTTTCATCAATATGTAATATTATTTTCATCCACCTACAATTGTTAAAATCCATTTTTACCCTTCGGTGAGTTTTTAGTAATACGTATGAAAGGAATCTTTTGTCGTTTTTCGTACGAGGTACTTTTTGACTTTTCCGACAAAAGTACGAAGAATGATTTTTTTTAACTTATACGGAATGAACGGATTTGTACGGTTTTATAAAGCCTTACTTTCATGAACCTTCCTCCAAAATATTTCATGAATATTTTCAATAAAATCTTTTTCTTTTAAAATTTCATGATGTTTTGTGAAAAGAAATTGATTTTAAAGAAGAAAGGATATTTTCATCAAGAATTCATTTCAAGTGTTTTTCTTAAACTATTTTTCCATCTAAGATGACGTTATTTTATATGTATGTTTCAAGTAAAATGTCTCTATGATTTAAATGGTTTCAGTTTTCTTATGATGAAATGATATCAATTGTTTATGGATTATGATTGCATGATGTTTAAGAATCCCATTTTATTACATGGGTTATGAAATGATGTATGATTTATGATTTTGTGGCACACATAAGAATGGTATCATTATGAGATGGGTGGGACCTATATCTCCCTCCAATGCATTGGGTAAAGATTTTATATCTCATGAGATAGACATGGCTGAAATGGTAGGTTATACCGGTTCAGTGAAACAGGACTGAAACGAGGGTTACTCGATTCAGAAAGGGACTTTGTCCACTAAGATAGTCTTGGCATTGAGTCTTGACTAACAAGAAATGATTCTCTATGATTATGTGTGTATGACACAAAGTTTCATGTTTTAAGTTATGATTATTGGGATTACATTTCACTTCTATGATTTATCCCATGTTATGATATTATGAGATTTTTTGCAGGTTAAGATTTCCAAAAGCTATGTTCTTATATATATGATGTGATTGATATTTCTTTTGTTTACCCTTACTGAGCATTTGAGCTCGCCCTTTTATGTTTTCTTTTCCCCAGGATATAAAGAAAGGTTTTAGGTAAAAAAAAAGGGATGACCTTTATGGGAGATATTGAAGAACTTTCACCACGATTAGAAGATTACGTTCCGAGTTTCCAAAGACACTAAACTATTACGATCCTTTAGTGTGTGTTTTTGTTATGTACTAAGTATTCCGAAAATGTAATGTAATGTCCATGTATGTCAAGCTTCGGGTCTTTACAGTTGGTATCAGAGGAAAGGTTTAGTCAACCTTTGGAAACTAGGATGCGAAAACGTTAGTGAGATCCCTAGAGATATTTCTACGGTATGTCTAGGGATGTCCCTAAGGTTAAGTAGACGTATAAGTTATAGTACTAAAACTACGCTAACGATCATAGAATTAAACCAAAGATGTTAGATATTGAAGGTACTCCCCCTTTATTATGTTGTTTTCCCTAGCATGATTTTTGCCTCTCACACTATTCTTTTTGGGTTTTAGAAAATGGCTGGAAACAAGATGATTCACGATAATGGAGGATATGATGGACAATGGAATGATATTCTTCATAATGAAATGGGATTTGGAAGTCCAAACATAATTATTATGCCGAATCAGCAATCTCATAATATGATCAATAAAGTAAAATTTGGTAAGTTTCCTGACTCGGCTAATAAGAGAAAGATGGAGTTTCATGATGATCATAGAGGAAAGAAAGTTCAATTTCCCCTATGTAATTCATGTGGGAAGAGGCATCAAGGAGAATGTTTCAAAGGAACTGGAAGATTCTTTGGGTGTGGAAAAGAAGGACACAAAGCAAGTAAGTGCAAAGGAAAAGGTTCAGTTAACACCATGGATGAGGATAATGGTATTGCTACGACATCAACAATGGTTAAATGTTTTAAATGTGGAATGTATGGGCATTATGCAAACCAATTCCCTAAGGGAAAGTCTCATGAAGATAATCAGTATGGTCGTATGGGAAGTATTTATGTTGATGATGATGAAGAGACTACAAATGATATGTGAGAGGAAAGAATTGTTGATGCTCGGTCAATGGTTTAAGAATGTAGTGGAATGATTACATGTTTATCATGTGTAATGTTGTATAAGTAATCTCATGGTACTATGGAATAAAGAGACATGTAAGGATTGTTACATTGTTGTCTGATTAATGTTACCAGTAACCATGAAAGGTTATTCAGATACTTTTGGAAAGTAGAAAGGATAAGAAGATAATGAGATGTTTGATTGTATTCATGAGCTCATGATTGATATAAGGACCAAGTGATATCATGGTTTGAGTATATAGAATTTTGAGGATTTTGGTATGTGGAAAGTGTTAACTTTTAACTGCATTAACGTTTTCACTAAGATTCAATGGGTATTCAAGAGAATACAAGATTAAGGCCTTTGAATGTTTGGAATGTGTCCAACAAGATATATCTTATGATATATGGGGATCAACGATGGTATTAAATCTCTGGTAATCGTTTTCACTATGTTATGAGAATGGACTGCAGTATTATGGATAAGCCTAAAGATTGGAATGGATTGTGTTGGACGTAAGTTAGTATTGTTTAAGGATAGAATTTTTTTTCGATATTATTGATGGGATGTTATAGTAATATAGTTTTGGAAAAAGGACAACCTGCAGGACGGGCGACAGCCCATCGCTTCGGACAAGGCTATGGGAATCGAACCCACAACCGAAGTGCGACTGGCCTTTATCGCCTACCACTGACCTACAGGAAGTCCCTGTTTAGTAGAAACTAGTTTTATTATATTAAGCAGTATGATATATGAAGTATAAGTCCATTTTAGGAACCATATATGATTAATTTCACTATAGATCGATTTATGCATATAATTTTTGCTAACCTTTTGTTTGAGACAGATGGAATGACCCGTCATTCTGATCTGCTAACACTTCACGAATAACAAATTCAACTTCATTTATTTAAGAGATGAAGTGGAAATTGTTCAAGGCACGAACAACAGTGAGATTGTACCAAAATAAAGTAAGTATTTATTCTAATTCAAATTTTCAACTTTAGGGGAAATGATCTTGAAAACCAAAAATGTTGTCCTAGTGATCTTATATCTGATTAATCAGATGGTACCTTAGATCGTCACAAATTTATGGCTTTGTGATTGCTAGCTTTTCCATAGCCATGTTCTCTACCACTCTCCATCAGAACATGATTGTTAGATTTCTCTTCCATATCCATATTTTCACCTATGTGGAAACCCAGTGATTAGTTTATTTGGGTAACTGTTACGTTTCATACTTTTGTTTTTAAAGATTGGTTTTGATATTCCTTTTTACGATGTGGGTTTCTATTAAAGAAACTTTCGAATAGTAAACCATTTATAACCCCGACGAATTTCGAGGGCGAAATTCATTTTAAGGGGGGTAGAATGTAACAGCCCAAGATTTTATAAAAAAATATTCTTTTTAATTTTATTAATGTCTTGTGTTGTACGCTACACCAAAAGGAGCTTGCACAACACGCATCCTTGTCTTGCCTTGCATTACACGCAATCGCGACCTTCCTCGATAGCGTGTGTAATACGCAATACCGAGTTTCACTAAACAACGATGTGCTATTAAAATATTATTAAAACTAGCCGTTATGAATAGTAATAACCACTTTTTAAAATTCTGTAAATCTTATTTTTCAAAATGAACTTCATTCTTGGATTCGGAGTATCGAATTTAGCCTAAGGTGAAATTTTGGTACTTTTCGGATAACTTCCATATTCTGATGAATAGTGAAAAATTACTAAATTATAATTAAAAACAACTTTTTTAATCGAAATAATTAATAGTGATAAATTATTAATTTGAGTGGTTTTAAAGTATATTTAGAATATATTTTTACAATTTAATACAATGTTGGTCATTGGTTGTAATTTCACATTTAAACCAGACATAATCAAGTGTCAATCTTTTGATATATATTGCTTCCTAAAAACACGCTATTTATTTTAACAGCGGGATTTAATTATAAAATTAATTAATGCAACTTCTATGTTATGAATTTGGTAAAATAGATTTCATTTTTGAATTCGGAATATGAAATATAGCTTAGGATGAAATTTTGGCATTGTTCTGAAAAACATCAATTTTTGATGAATAGTGAAACTACTAAGTGGTAGTTAAAAAAACTGAATTTTTCATAAAACATAATTTTGCCGCTTCTGTGAATGGAATTTCGAAAATCCGAGAGACACGGTTAATATAAAGGACTAAAATGTGGTTCAATAAGATGAAAATAATTTTTTGGTGAATAGTAACTTTTTACTTTTTTTTACCGCGGTTAATAGTAAATAGGGTAACTAAGGGTAAATATGATATTACTATTACCCTAACACATTTCCTAATTCTATTGGACAAGTGTAATTCGACCAAAAACAAACTTAGGAATAAAATATGACCATTTAGGCCCACTTGGATTAGATTAGGACATTTATTATTAATTTATTTAAAGAAAGGTTCAAATAGTTAAAATCAAAGTTTAATAAGTAAATCATTTTTAATATGGGGTTATACATAAGATAAATTCGATTGTAAATATTCATTAGAAAGCTAAAAAGATTTACTACATGATGGTATTTTATTTGTAATTTTTAGACATAAAATAATTTAATTTATTTATGACACAACGATGATGCAGTAATTATCTTATTAATGAAATATTGACATAATTGATGTTATAAACACCAAAATAAATGTAATTTGAAATTTTTTATGAATTCCACTAATTTTCTAGGTTACTATGATATATTATTGTTGATTTAATCAACTTGGTTTGAACATTTAATTCTGTTATGACTTTCACAAAAATCATATATCAAATAGTGTCAAAATTGACACAAAATAGTTTTTAAATCAAATATTATATTATTAATTGTTATTGTATTCCTAAAATCTAAGGTTCGGCCAAATGACTTAGATAAGGATATATATATTAATAATAAACAATTTGGGGTTAGTTTGGCATGTTATAGTAAGTGTATTAACCATATAGTGAAAGAAAACAAAAAGACATGGTAAAAGTTAAATTATTTAACTTAGAGTTAAATCTAATTGATAAGGTTAAAATAATATCCTAAACTTGTCTAAATTCTATTGGTTGATAGGATTTCGACCCATCCACACTTTAGCTTCGAAATAAGACCCTTTGGAACCATTATAAACCGATTTTGACTTTAATATAAAATAATATTTTGAGATATTCCTAAGGTGCCCCTCTCCTCCCCTATAAAAGGACACCTCCTCCCCCTCCTCCTCACACCAATTTGAGCACTCAAGCTCGGCCAACCCCTGCCAAAATCCCTTCTCCACTTCCCTAGAAACATCCTAGAGGTTCTGGTCTTCCTGAAATACCAATTCTAGTGCCCTAAGAGGAGGTCTCAAAGAGGCACTTCAAAGAAGAGGAGGTTCGGACACATACGAAGCAAATTGGACCTAAGGTAAGGGAAATATCACAATCTCATTTTTATCCGAGATTGTTTATTCGTAAGTATTTACTGGGGTGTATTTTATCATCCACATCCATGTTTCATCAATATGTAATATTATTTCCATCCACCTACAATTGTTAAAATCCATTTTTACCCTTCGGTGAGTTTTTTGTAATACGTATGAAAGGAATCTTTTGTCGTTTTTCGTACGAGGTACTTTTTGACTTTTCCGACAAAAGTACGAAGAATGTTTTTTTTAACTTATACGGCACGAACGGATTTTTACGGTTTTATAAAGCCTTACTTTCATGAACCTTCCTCCAAAATATTTAATGAATATTTTCAATAAAATCTTTTTCTTTTAAAATTTCATGATGTTTTGTGAAAAGAAATTGATTTTAAAGAAGAAAGGATATTTTCCTCAAGAATTCATTTCAAGTGTTTTTTTTTAACTATTTTTCCATCTAAGATGACGTTATTTGATATGTATGTTTCAAGTAAAATGTCTCTATGATTTAAATGGTTTCAGTTTTCTTATGATGAAATGATATCAATTGTTTGTGGATTATGATGGCATGATGTTTAAGAATCCCATTTTATTACATGGGTTATGAAATGATGTATGATTTATGATTTTGTGGCACACATAAGAATGGTATCATTATGAGATGGGTGGGACCTATATCTCCCTCCAATGCATTGGGTAAAGATTTTATATCTCATGAGATAGACATGGCTGAAATGGTAGGTTATACCGGTTCAGTGAAACAGGACTGAAACGAGGGTTACTCGATTCAGAAAGGGACTTTGTCCACTAAGATAGTCTTGGCATTGATTCTTGACTAACAAGAAATGATTCTCTATGATTATGTGTGTATGCCACAAAGTTTCATGTTTTAAGTTATGATTATTGGGATTACATTTCACTTCTATGATTTATCCCATGTTATGATATTATGAGCTTTTTTGCAGGTTAAGATTTCCAAAAGCTATGTTCTTATATATATGATGTGATTGATATTTCTTTTGTTTACCCTTACTGAGCATTTGAGCTCACCCTTTTATGTTTTCTTTTCCCCAGGATATAAAGAAAGGTTTTAGGTAAAAAAAAGGGATGACCTTTATGGGAGATATTGAAGAACTTTCACCACGATTAGAAGATTACGTTCCGAGTTTCCAAAGACACTAAACTATTACGATCCTTTAGTGTGTGTTTTTGTTATGTACTAAGTATTCCGCAAATGTAATGTAATGTCCATGTACGTCAAGCTTCGGGTCTTTACAGGTGCCATTTGGCTACTCAAGTGGAAACTGTTATTATAAGTGAACTCAACCAGAGGAAGATGTTTATCCCATCCTCCTTTAAATTCCATTGAGAATGCTCTCAACATATCCACAAGTGTTTGGATAGTCCGCTCGGATTGGCCATCAGTTTGAGGATGATAGGCCGTACTGAAGTTCAGTTCAGTATTCAGAGCATGTTGAAGACTCTTCCAAAACATAGAGGTGAATCTTGGATCTTGGTCAGACATAATAGATATTGTTACTCCATGTAACCTTACCACTTCCCTGATATATATCTGTTCCAGTTGATCCAATGATAAATCCTCCTGAATGGCAATGAAGTGTACAGTCTTTGTAAGAAGATCCACAACAACTCAGATTGCATTGTTGCCTTTGGATTTCCTTGGAAGTCCGGTGAAAAATTCCATGGTGATTTTTTCCCATTTCCATTCTGGTATGGGAAATGGTTACATAATCCCCTTAGACTTCTGCCTCTCTACCTTCACTTGCTGACACACCAAGCACTTTGATGTATATTTGGCGATCTCCTTCTCCATATTATCCCACCAAAAGTTTTCTCGGAGATCTCGATACATATTTGTGTTCCCTGGGTGAATAGTGAAATTTGAAATATATGCATCATTTAAGAGTTCCTTATTTAGCTCAGGACTTGATGGAACACATATTCTTTTCCCAAACCGCACAACTCCTTCTTCATTAACATTAAACTCCGAGGTTTTTCCCTTTTTGATAGCTTCCACTTTTTCTTGAATTCCCACATCATCCTTTTGAGCATCCTTTAACCTTTCCAAAAGATATGGTTGAGCAATCATTTGTGAAAGGATTGATGATGTTCCCTTCTTTATTATTTCCACATCCATATTCATCAAGTCTAAGAAGATTGGATCCTTCTCAATTCTCATCATTGATAGAATCACTGGATCCTTTCTACTTAGGGAATCCACCACCTTGTTCGCTTTCCCATGGTGGTAATGGATTGAATAGTAATAATCCTTGATGATCTCTATCCATATTCTATGTCGCATATTAAGCTCTTTCTGTGTGAATATATATTTAAGACTCTTGTGGTCAGTATATATTTCACATTTTTCTCCATAGAGATAATGCCGCCAGATTTTCAAGGCAAAGATCACCATCGCCAACTCCAGATCATTCATTGGATAGTTTCGTTCATGGATTTTCAACTGCCTTGAGGCATAGGATATCAATTTATCATTCTGCATCATCACACATACTAATCCCTTCTTCGAAGCATCACTGAATACCACAAAAAGTTCCCCACTTGTGGGTAAAGTGAGCACGGGCGCAGTGATAAACCTCCTTTTCAACTCCTTGAAGCTTTCTTTGCATTCATCACTCCAATAAAACTTTACTCCCTTTTGAGTTAGCTTGGTAAGAGGGTTGGAAAATCGTGATAAATTCCTCACAAATCATCGATAATATCCATCTAACCCCAAGAAGCTACAGATATCGGTTACCGATATTGGCCTCGTCCATCCCTCAATTGCTTCTGTTTTGGAGGGGTCCACAGATATTCCATTGCTTGTGATTATATGGCCCAAGAATGAGACCTCCTTCAATCAGAACTCACACTTTCTGTACTTTTCATAGAGCTTCTCCTTGCGCAAAGTCTCTAGTACTATTTTTAAATGCTCCTCATGATCCTCCTTGGTTTTGGGGTATATTAGAATATCATCTATAAAGACTACCACAAATTTGTCAAGGTAATCTCTAAAGACTCTATTCATCAAGTCCAGGAATATTACTGGAGTATTGGTGAGTCCGAAAGACATTACTATGAATTCATAGTGCCCGTACCTTGTACGAAAAGCAGTCTTGGGGATATCTTCCTTCTTTACCCTTACATGATAATATCCCGACCGCAAGTCCACCTTGGAGAAGTATTATTCTCTACGCAACTGATCGAAAAAGTCATCAATTCGTGGGAGAGGATACTTGTTCTTTATCGTGATTTTTTTAAGTTCACGATAATCGATGCAAAGCCGCATTGACCCATCCTTCTTCTTGACAAAGAGGACTGGTGCACCCCATGGTGAAGCATTTGGGTGTATAAACCCTTTATCCAGATTCTCCTGTAGTTGTTTCTTCATCTCTTCAAGCTCAACAACAGCCATTCTATATGGATTCTTGGATATTGGTAATTCCCCAGGTATAAGTTCAATTTAGAACTCAACATCTCTTCTAGGAGGAAGACCAAGCAGTTCCTCGGGAAACACTTCCATGAATTCCATCACAATAGGCATTTCTTCTAAGGATGGTTTCTTCCTTGGACTCAATCACCTGAGCTAGATACGCGTGCTCATAGGGCAGTAATATCCATGCTTTAGATGATGGAGCTAAAGGAGATTCATCTTCCTCCTGAAACTTGTAAATAATCGGGGGTTGATTCTCCATATGGAGTGTGATTTCCCTCTCCCGACAATTTATGTTGGCTCTATATAAGGAAACCCAATCCATGCCAATAATTGCATCAAATTCCTCCAGAGGGAGTATGAAGAGGTTCACCAGGAAATTCAATCCACAGATTATAACAGGGGAGGACTTATATTCATGTGATGCAATGATTTCCCCATTTTCCGTACTCACCGACATATTTACTTCCATGATTTGTGGTGGTTCTGGGATTATTCTACTAAACTTTCGAGATATAAAAGAATGTGTAGAACCTGAATCAAAAATTACGTTCGCTATTCTTGAATTAATAACTAGCGTACCTGTCACCACTTCGTTGTCGGGGTTCACTTCGGCAAAAGTGATGGCAAAAGCTCTTCCTTGCTGTCTTGGAGGTTGTTGGTTGCCTCCGATAACCCTTGGATTAGGGAACTGATTTGCAAAATGACCCATTTCTTTGAATTTATAGAATTGAACAACGCGTTGAGGTTCGAACGGAGCGTTCCTCTCCTCTGTCGCAGCCGCGGGTCATTCTTGCCAACAGTTAACAGCTAGGTGCCCTTCTCTTCCACAGCTAAAGCATTTTCTCGTCCCCTTAAGGCAATTTCCAGGGTGCTTC
Organism: Viscum album; assembly: GCA_963277665.1. Taxonomy (NCBI): domain Eukaryota; kingdom Viridiplantae; phylum Streptophyta; class Magnoliopsida; order Santalales; family Viscaceae; genus Viscum; species Viscum album. Next base: position 1,745,570,697 of record OY728125.1, on the reverse strand, counting down.
TTTCCGCACTTTTGGCAAGTGGGGTGCTGGAACTTCTTAGTGCCGTTGGATTTATCCATTGGCCCACCAGAATTGAAGTCCACCTTACGCTTCTTATCCTCATGATACCCCTGTGATTCTCTGATCTCCATTTCGACCTTGAGGGCACATCAGACAATTTCCTCACAGCTGTCGAAGTCACGTATCGCTAATGCTTTCCGCAATCTAGGCTTCATCCCACCAAAGAAGCGGTCAACCTTGCATTTGGGGGTAACGACAAAGCCGCAATCATATCGTGCAAGCCTTGTGAAGTTTTCCTTGTACGCTTCAACGGATTCCTCATCTTTTTTCTTGAGGGAAAGGAAGTCCCTTTTCATCTTAAGCTGGAGGGTGCGCGGAAAATATTTATCGAAAAACATCTTCCGGAATTACTTCTATTCCAAAGCCTCGATCTCCTCCTCGGGCTTCGTATTTTTGATCAACGTCCACCATTGATCAGCTTCACCCTCCATACGATAGGTAGCCAGGAGAACCTTCTCTTTTTCAGAAAATTGGAGTATGGAGAAGATCTTTTCAATGGAGTTGATCCATTGTTCAACAATCATGGGATCGTATGATCCACTAAAAGTAGGAGGCATTTGTCTCATGATGATCTCGATAGTGACTTGTTCTTTCTTAGGGGGGGTTGAACGTTCCTCTTGACCCGTGTTTCTATTCAAAACTTGAGTTAGCTGAGAGAGAAGCGTGACAAAGTTCTCGATTTCCACTCCCATTGGATTTGGCATCTCATTAGTACAGTCATCACACTGATCTTCACAACGGTTGTTAGCCCGAGTCCTCCTATTACCGGCCATTGGCTAGAATAAAAGGAAAGTTAGGGGTAACACATAAAGTTTAATCCAAAGAAAAAAGTTGATTACTCAAAAATAAACTTTTATTTCCTTAAATCGTGAGTCTATAGGCTTGAATCTAGGCTTTTCATGATCTACTTTCTAACATATATTCTTAGGGGAATTTTTCCCTTAATAAGGGTTCATACTAAGATTGTGAATTTATCAAAACATATCCCCTGGGAGTGTCGTAAACAAGAGTGCAGCAAGGCCCATTGTCGTGCACCAGTTCCCGTTTGAGTCTATCTCAAAGCGGTGTTTTCGGGTTTTACCCCTAGGATACATCTGTGCCAGAGCCACCACTACCTGCTCGTATCCATACAGGGATGTATTTGTTTGATAAACCACTTACTTAGTATTTACCAAAACTTAGGGATGTTTTTATTATACTTAGTCTTGTATCTAAGGCTTTACTAGGGTTTTCATAATCCCAAAAATAACTAAACCTATCCTCTGATACCAACTATGACAACCCTCCTTTTTATTACAACTTAAACATGCTTTATTACATAAAACTTCACTTGATACAACAAAGAAGATCGAGAGGTTTAGTGTCTTTGGGTCTTAGGATCATTACATAAAAACTTAAAACATGAAATACAACATCTTTATTGAAAACATCTTTTACATGACCACTACATTCCCTCATACTTAGCATTGCATGGGATAACCTGAGGACATACATAGGAAAAGGGTGAGCTATAAAGCCTAGTAAGGGAGTACACATGGAATAACATGAGGATTACAATATATGTTAGGAAATAGGCATGTCAATAGAGCATAAGATAAACATGAACATAAAGGCATGATAAAGCATGATAATCTTAACATGGAAATGTGGCAACAACACTTAACATTGAATTAGCATGAGCCAAGGCTCATTGCACATGGAGCATGAGTAAAACCTCATTACACATGAAGCACGAGTAAACCCTCGTTGAAATTGAATTATCATGAGTCAACACTCATTGCACATGACGTATCATGATACTATACTTTACCCAATGCATTGGAGTGCTATAAGGGCGCACCCTTCTTAAACATTTCATTTCATGCATAAGTGTGCCACATGGATCATAAAACATGGATTCATAAAACATAATCATTTATTCCACGATAAAGGTATGTAGAATTCATACATGAAACTTTTTAATCAATAATTAAAGGTGCATAAAGGTGGATACCATTGATGGAGAAATGGGCATGGTATCCACTACACAATGGCATTGGCATAGAAAATCTGTGCGATTTCGGCAGCGTAATGGTGTGACATAAGAATTCATAAAAATGGTTGATTAGAGATAAAGGGGTTACTAATCATATTTACATGTAATGTACAGTAATGAGGTCATATAGATACATGTCCCAACAATTAAAATGGAATTTACATTCATGATACAAAAGTATTTCTTGAATGTAAAAGAAGAGAGAGAAGTTCCTTTCGGAATTTTGGCATAGTAACGGGTGTACATGGGAGGCATTTAATGAGAGAGAAAGGGGTCTCCCATCATTAAAACAATAAGAGGGAAGTATGGGGGAGGTGAGAAACCATTCCCCAACATTCATAATTTAAATTAAAAGGGCAATACAACTAAAAGAAAATTGACAAAAATGAGAAAGGAAGAAAAAACCCTTACTTGGAAGTGTGCTTCCAAAGGCTAGAGAGAGGCTTGTGAGAGGCTTATTGGGAGCTTGGGGCACCTTGGTAGGATTCTAGAGAGAGTATGGAAGAGGTTGGATGAACTCCAAGGGATTTTAGTGAGGAGTAAGTGGGATCTTGGGTGGGTTTATATAGGAAAGGTTGGGGAATTATTTATTATTTAGGTTTGGGTCCCCTTACATTAAATTAATCCAAACCACAAACCATCACATGGTTTTTGCCCATGGTTTTTGGAAAAGGGAATAAGAAAACAATATTTTATAAGGCACAAGTCCTAAATTCTTAAAATAATAAGGTTGCTTATGTGGAGGTGAGTCACACTCCCATGGAAATTAATTTAAAAAGTCAAAGTGTTGAATATGTCTTGAGGGGTCCATTAATGCTTTGAAAAGTAAGTCAAACAAACCCAAAATCACAATATTTTAATGATAAAACATATATTGGCCGAACATTAGGAATATGGTATTTTATTACATCACCATTGGGTCATTATGATGTCATAAAACACATTATATATTTAAACGGTATTTAATTTTTACCCAAAATTTTGACTGTCTCAGAAAATTATGAAAAATTCACCGTTGGATAATTTCGACATCCTGATTCCAGAAATGAAATTTATTTTATATAAAAAAAATTCTAAATATGTTAATTTTCACTTTTAAAATATAAACCAATATTTATCAAAAATTCACGGGTTTTGACAGAAATGGCTTTCAAACCTTAATAAAAATTTTAATTGCATTCATAAAATTATAAGATCATTTATATTTAATAAAAATTAATTTAATATTAATAATAATATTTTATTAAAATATTATTTAATTCAAAAATCTCTTAATTTAATAAAATTGAATTATTAATTAAATAATAACTAAAAACACCATTTGTACTTTAAAAACTATTTACAATGTATCAAAAATGACTAGAAATTATATTCATTATTATATACAAAAAAAATAATGTACATGAACATAGTACTACTTATTTGTTACATAAACCCTTAAAATAGCCGCATAAGACCTAAGGGTAAGGTGTGTGATGGTGACAGACTCTTGGGGCGGCTCGGATAACATCGCTCGAGTGGTAATCTCAATCAACTTCCACTTTTCCCATATACGGTCATGTTAAAGCTTGACATAATGAAGCTCATCTTGGGCTTGGTCAAGGGTGAAGCCCAAGGATGCCACCTCTTTTCCGAGCTATGATAAATGGGCTTCATATGGGGCAATTCTATTGGGTGAGGTCATCGCTTCCTTTGTCTGAGTAAAATTGGGTTCGTTAAAGCCTTATATTTATACTAATCAGGTGATCACTGTTCAACGGCTATAAAAGTAACGGTCACAACTCCTATCATAAAACCAATGAATTTAACATCTTATAAAAACATTTTTTATAAAGAGACATTTAACTCGATCAAGAGGGATTTTCCATTAATGAAACTTTAGGTCGTTACATAAGCAATTATGAAATATAAATCATTATAAAATAAAGAAGTTGTAAATAAATTATAAATCATTATAATAAATAATAAATGAGTATAAAATAAAAAATATATAAATAATAAAAAATAAATGGAAATAAATTTCTATAAATGAATATAGATATAACAAAATATATATAAATATATATAAAAACACACACATAAATATGTATAAATATTAACAAATTTATACAAATATAGTAAAGTATTAGTTAATACATATAAATATCATTAAATAGATATAATAATATATAATTTTAAAAAAATAATGGTAAATATATATAAATTAAAAATAAATATAAATAAATGTATTGAAGTATAAACAAATATACCTATATAATAGATAATAAATTATCAATATAGGGAAAACAACAATAAATTCAACATCATCAAATCAATAGGAATAGAAATTAGTGGAATAAAATCATTAATTACCTAAAAAGAAAATGAAGACGCACTTAAATGAAGATTAAATCCCATGAATGTTTAAAAATCATGATATTGAAATAAAATGATCAATTTTGGAGACATTTGGGGCCAATTTTGAGCCCATAAAAAATGGATACCAATGTCCCTATTAGTCAACACAACATAGAGATCTTAATAGGATTTTATCTTATATGCAGTAGAGACTAAACTGATATCCAGATCAAAAGTTATGACCATTTGAAGTTGAAGTTCTCTTTTCATCTTTTATTAAAATTATAATAAATTTTATACTATTAGTTATTACCTAATTATTTTCTAACATGATTTTAGTTCATTTCATAAGTTTTGATTTGACTAGTTATGAAGCAAAAAATGACTCAGAGATCCAAAGTTCTAGCCATTTGTTTGTGAATTCTAATTTTCAACTTATTCAAAAATTAATTTAAGTTTTGGATAACTATAAACTAATAATTATATATAATTAATAAGTTTCAAATTATAATCATTTAAAATGATAAATAATAAACAAAATAAATGGTTATAAATAATAAATTATAATTTTTAATAATATATCATAATTTAATATTTAATACTTAATATGTTTTCCCAATAATTTAGTGGTGGTTTTTATAAAAACTACTGTTAAAAATAAATTTTTATTTTTTTTAAATTATAAATTAACAGTGGTTTTTCAAAACTTTGGAAATAAAATAATAAAATAAAAAAATAAAAAACATTTATCAGTGGTTTTAAGAAACACCGCAAGAAAACCGCTGCAAAAAAAAAATCCATAATATTTAGTGTTGGTTCTGAAAACCGCCACTAAAAACCCATCAAAAACCCCATATTTTATTATAGTTCCAATGTTATGAAGATGAATATAACATATATGAATTATAGAAGGGAGTATTTTTTTATTATAGATAAATGTACAATTGTTTTTTTTAAATAAGGTAAATATATAGTTAATCTTTCAAGACACTAAACTTTATGTTCTCAAATTTTTATAACTATTTGTGAATGGATTTATTATTCAGGTAAAATAATGATATTTTAGTATTTATTTAGATTAGATCACCTCAGTTAGTATCAGAGGGAGGCTTAGTTTTTTGGGGTATTAGTTTAGATAATATATGTGAAAACCTTAGGGATGAGTTTATGGGATAAGTCTAAATATAAGATAACATCATGAAGTTTTGGTAAAGTTGTGAGGGTGTGGTTTTCCTAGAAATAAAATCCATGTCAGAATAATATAATTTAATACAGTCTTCAACATAGATGTGCGTATCTATTATAATTGTAAAGATGGTGTGTTGGGTATTAAATCAATCATCACCGGGTGCACAATAAAGAGACATAACAGAACACATGATTTGACACTCCTAAGGGATAATCCTTAGTTAATCAACTTCTTTTTACAATCCATTATGAAGTATTTGTCATGTTAATTAATTAGGTTAAGGAATATGAGAGAACCGAACCTAAATAAACCTATAAAGAATCAAGATTGATTGAGGTTGAATTGAAATATGATATAATAATTTTTATGAGTAAGACATTTTGAGGTTGAATTTTCACTACCACACATCCGGGTAAGGGGTGTGCCAGTTTTATCCGTGCTAAGTAGAAAGTGTTGATAAAAGACACACTTTTATCACTACTATTCTTAGCACTGATAAAAAAATTTAATAAAAAAAAGTATTAATATATTTATAATTATTATATTTATATTCAAAAATAATTTTTATTTATATAAATTAATTAAAAATAATGTTCATAATTAATTTATATTTTTTAATAATTAATATATATATATATATAATGTTGTAAAAAAGTATTTATAATATTATAAATATATATATATATAATTATAAAATTATAATAATTTTTTAAAATAATAAAGATTTTTATTATATTTGTAATTAGATATTTGAAATTATCTATTTATAATTTTATATAAATACTTTACAAATATATTTATTTATAATTATAATTATATGAATAAAAATATATTTAAATAAATATATGTCTCCAATGAATTTGGTCAATAAATATATGTATCAATAGATAATGATGAGCTTTATGGACATGATTGACCTTATTTATGTTCATATCTTAATTTCTGAGTATGTATAATTGATGTTATATGATCATAAGTTTATTTGTGGACATGATTGTGGGTTTTTATATACCAAATGTTATGATTACCTATATTATGATGATGTATACATATGTTATGTATTCATGACTTTTGAATGTTGATTTATACATTGACACCCTTATTAATCATGTTTTCTATATATATATGATAACTCAATTTTTATAATATATACCTTATTAGGTTTAATTCATTCATGTTATACCCATTAACATATTATGTTCCCATAAATACTTATTAAATTACAATAAATTTTTTTAAATAATAAATATAATTATTACATTTATAATTATACTTTTTAATTATATATAAATACATTTTAAATAAATTTATTTACAATTATATATATTAGGTTCTTGGGGGAACAATTACATTTTAACACACACACACCTCACACACAAGCTGGAAAGGTATCCCATAGCCCCCCTTGGCGATAACCCATCCATCGGGCCTTATTTTTTTAGTACATGGATCGTAGGCCCTTTGGGCTTGAATCCCATTACATGACTTTTTGGTCTAGTGGGCATGAAATCACATTACATGACATGTAGTCCCAAATGTTTAATCCAAAGGCCCACTAGTGAATATTGCTACTACAGTACCCGATCTGCTACAGTTCTACCTCTGCTATAGTTCCTACTACCAAAAATTAGTATGGATGGTGTTTCCGAAATTGATGCCTTTAAGGTGGCACATTTTCCTAGTGTATGTCAAATTTTTGGGCCTCATGATTAGGAGTTTTTTATGGGAAATGGAGGTTTTCTACAAAGGAGTTCACGGACCATGAAGCATAGTTCATGGACCATAAAGTGTGGAGTTATCGAACTGCATAGTAGCATAGATGTGTTATGCAGACCGTAAAGGAGGTTTGTGGAACAAAAATGGAAAACTGGTAAAGGAATATTTTCTGCATAGCAGCTCTATGTGGACCACAAAGCACACTATGTGAACCATGTAGCAAAATAATTTCACGGGACTTTCATAGTTCGTAGAAGGCTCTTATATCAATATAGGATCTTCATTTGTGGGATTGAGGTGGTGATTTAAGGTGCCACAAAGGGTTTCCATTTATGAAAGACAATAGTTGCTGAAAAGGATTAAGTCACCATACAGACCGCATAGTAGTTCACAGTGAAGGCTGTCCCATGTTGACGTTTTGGGTATTTGTGATTAGAAGTATTTATTGGCTTTATTTTCCTATATAAAGGACCCTAATAACATCATTAAGGATATAAAATTTCATTAAGAAGATCATTTTTGGAATAATTTTTTGAATTCCGAAGTAATTCATGAGGGTGGATTCCGTGAAGGATAAGAGTTTCACGAGGGAAGATTCAACAAAAGAGTAATTAGTTCTTGAAAGGGGTTTTCAGGGCTATGTAGATTACAAGAGAAAAGGTGTAATGGATTAGAGGTAGTTTATGAGGCATCATATAATATCAAAGCATAGGCAGTCCACAAAGAAAAGATGGTTCATGAAGCATCATCCATCCACAAAGCACTCTCACCACGTTGTGCAATACAGTTCATAGAGGATGCAAGGTAGTTCATGGGGGATGCAATACAGTTCATGGAGGTTGCGAGGGATTTAATAAAGGGACTAGAATAGTTCACAAAAGTAATTTCCATAAACAAATAGTATGCTGAAAAGTGGATTCCATCTTTTGGGTGAACATAAGAATTCATGGCACACTTTCATGTTAAACTATTTTTAGGGTCTCGTGCAAGGAGATACATGCCTGGATTACCCAATGATCTATATCATTTTCATATCTAAATTATAAAATAGAAAAATATAGATAATCTAAACCATTAGACTATATTTTTAGAAGTATTTTGTTCACTACTACATTCAAGTTAGTAAAAGGAATACATGGAATCTCTTGAAGATATTTCCAAAGATGAGGTAATTATTGTTTATATAGTAAATATAAGTTCATTCTAGATGTCTAGAAAATGGAAGTGCTATATCCAGTTGTTTTCATATAAGTGAAGGAGAATCTAAGAAATAATTTCAATAGATTATCTACCTATAATTGAGGATGTAATCATTATTGATAATGAAGGGACCTTCATTAGAATAAACTATGTGTGGATATTTTCTAGAGTATTGAGAAAATGAATAGGAAGAAGGTGATCTTACACTAAACATTATAAAGGCGGTGAGACTTGGAATAGAATTGATCTATCCTGATCATTATTTGGTAGTGAGCCTTAGTGAATTTGGTACTTAGGCACATTTCTGTTGTTTTCTCCTTGGGAGTATCCCAATGAGGGTGAACCAAGTAAAAATATGTGTTTCCTTGTGTTTTGTTTCCTACTTTACATTTTATGCATCATAATTAGATAAAGTTATAAAGGATAAGATCAATATGAATATTATAGTGAAAATAAAGTAAACCTTATAATAAATAGGTCAAGATTTAGTGGGGTAGGATGAATTTTGAAATGAATATATATACCCGGATTCACGCCCCCTATCAGGGTATATAGGCCTCTTTTGGACCTAACAATTAGTATTAAAGTATAGGTTACTTTTTTTGGGTTTTTTCTCTCACATGATTGATGTTTCATATTTCTTTTATATATTACTGTGACATGGAAAAAGTAATAACTACAAAGAAGAAGCATAGGTTGGGTGGTATTCCTCAGTGTGGAAGTTTTTATAGAAAAAATTTGGTTTACTATAAGGAAACCAAAAATGAATTGAATAAAGGTTAAAATGAATTTGACAGTGAAAATATATACTCACTCAATAATGATGCAGGAATTAGTGAAGAACCTGATATTATAATTGATTAATAAAGACACTCCAAGAAGGAAAAAAGTGGATGTTTTCCATGAAATAAAGGAATGGGATCATAAATTGGATGAAGAAATTAAATATAAACATATCTAGATCCAAATTATGTAAATTGAAATCAACAAGATAAAAGGATTAAATAAAAGGGTTATTGATTTGTCCACAGATCTAATAGAGAAGAATGATTCCTAACCTGAATAACTGAAAAGGGGTTTTAAAAAAATAGAAAAACTCAAAGCTAATGACAAGGGAAAGAAACTAAAATCATAATAAATTCAGAGTCTGGAATCCAAAAGTGATGATATTACTAAAAACCTATATAAAATGATATGAGAGAATAAAAAGATAAAATAGGAAAATTCATGTTGTAATGATTCTATTTCTCATAAAAAAAATTAAAATAAAGGAAAAAGTTATCATGGTTGATAATCTATCATTATAATTAGAATATGAGATAAATATCAAGAGATAATTTAATGATCAACTTGAATTAAGGGGAAATAAGATTCAAATATTGGGATATGAGTTATAATTAGTGAATAATGGATTAGAATAATATAATTCCAAATGGAATCCCAAATTGAAGGATACGTTTCATTTATTATTTTACTATCCTTCAGAAGGTAACAGTGAAATAAAAAAGAAAATATATTACTTTAGAGGAAAAATAAGAAATTATTGTCTCTTCCCAAAGGTGTTGTAGTATGGGAAAACTTCCTATTTGATATGATGATCCATCTCCCATAAATGAGAGGAAAAGATATGTGATCATTTCCAAAAAGTGAGAAAATATTCAGTTGCAAAAAATTGATCTAAAGGGTTTTACAAGTAGTGATGACAATATGTTCTATTTATGTGGGATGTATAGTCATAGATCAAGTTTTTGTTTAGATGACTGGGAATACATTTCATGCTATGAAGATAGAAATATTTCTAAATTTGAGAATAATATGTTTCTTGATAAATATTAAATAGAATCCTCTCAAAAGAATTTTTCCATTAAATTCTACCATTATGGAAGGCTGGGACACACCAGGAGTCTATGTTAAGAAGCCTGAGGGGTCAATTTCAGAAGAAGAAGAAGAACATTTTTTGTATCCACATATCATCAAAGAAATGATGAATAATGAATTTTTTTATGGTAGATGTTTTATATGATCTAATCATAGGAATTTGGAAAGATATTTCATCTTTAAGGAAAAGGGAGTTTCTAATCTAGTTGTGAGTAAGAAGAATGTACTTTCAGTGAAGGACCCACTACCAATAAGAAATAGTATGGTGACTCAGATAACTGATAAAATAAAAATTAATAAATGTTAGACCAATTAGGTTAAATAACCTATGAGGGGGATGAATCAAGGTATAAAATATTAAAACAAATTCCACTTTGGATAATGTTTCATTATTAACAACAAACTATTATCTATCTTTCATGTAGTAATGTATGAACAAAAATGAAATCATACACGAGACACATCAATATTTCTTGGTTCACCCTCATTAGGCTATATACAAGGAGAATACAATCAAAATGTGTTGATGTACCAAATTAACTAAGTCTCACTTACAAATTATGAGTTTTATGATAGATCAATCCTATATCCAGGCTCACTGCCTTTACAAAGTTTAGGGTTAGCTCACTACTTTCCCATGGGTCAACCCCTAACTCTCTTTCTCTAGATCACTTCTGGTGGAAAGGATCACCTTCTTTCTATTCCTTTTCTCACTACTCTATAAAGTATCCATACACAATTTATGTACATGTAGGTCCCTTAATTTGCATGAATGAACATATCCTCAGTTTTACATAGATGCAACGTTGGAGTCCTGTTTTCACCCATAGATGAAATAATATTTACCTCGTGTTGTTAGTTTCTAGAAACTGATTTCAAAAACTGTTTAAGCCCCTTCATGAACTTCATTGGTCTCTCTGTAAACTTCCTTGTATCCTCTGTGAACTACATTGCACCATACAATGTGAGTGATTTGTCGATGCCTTTTTATTCATGGACCTCCCCTGGTTTATGGGTGGCTGATGTGTCTGAGATCTCTTCTTCTATGTGGTACCTTTTCCTTTGTGGGCTATAATGCCCCCACAAAACCCTTTCACGAACTATCCTCATGAACTAATTCCTCCTTCTCATAATTCTCCCTTGCTAACTCTTCTCCTCTATAGAATTCTCCATCACAAACTACATTAGACTTCACTGAATTATTCTTGGTGTAATGATATTTTCTAATGAAATTATCTCTACTTAAGGAACTGATTAGCAGTCTTTATATTGGGAAATGGATCCTCAAAACCCTCTAACCCAAATTACCTAAAACATTTATGCAGTACAACCTTTACAACAAACTCTACTATAATGTATTCATCACACCTTAATCCTTTTCAGTGGTCGATGCCTTTAGCAAATGAAAAACCCATTTAAAGATCCATAAATCACTTCCTCTCAAATATAAATGATGAGTCTCCCACAATTGGTTATCCTCCCACAAACTAAAAACAACCTGAGAACTAATTTTAGTATTCAGTAAATATAGAACATGTATCCTTTGTGGTAGTTGAAAAAAACCCTCATCCATAGAATGAAACATCCTTTGCAGTTTTGCATACCTTCTTTGTCATCTACGAATTCCATGATTCACAGCCCATGAATTCCATTACGGTCCGCATAGCGCAGCTGCTATGTGAAAATATGTACCTTTCCAGAAAACAAACTATCGATTTTGAGGCCCAAAAATTTTGTAAACACTATTAAATTGTGCCACATTAAACATATACTTTTGAAAAACCAACCATATTGATTCATAGTTATCTAGATTTTTTAACAAACACAATCACCCCAAAAACACCAAAATGGGACCCTGAGGGATTTTTCCCCAAAAATAAAGAATATCTTGATATACTTGCATGTCATGACACATGGAGAGATGTGAAGTCAAGAGAAATATCCATCTAATAGAAGAATAATAAAGAGAATATGATTGGTTGAGAGATTTCTGCTTAGAGAAAGAATGATGAAAAATGGAATTTTGGTGGAGCATCAAAGAAGGAAATTTGTACTAGTCAGTTTAAAACCCACATTTTGAAAAAGTCCAAGCCTACAGAACCTATATATTATAAGAGGACTCAACATGTGGGTAATTAATCTCTAGTCATATGGACAGAATAGTTGAATTTAGTTGGGAAAATAGAACAAGAATAGAAAGAGTACAATTCTTTGAAAGAATGTATCAATGGGTCGATCCATTAGGATCGACCAAAATATTCTTCTTGAAAATCCCAGAGTTACCCCTCTCCCTATGTGTATAAATGTTATTAACTAATGTTAAAGTGTTTCATGTTTTAGGTGATATAAAATCCAAGGGGAAGTGTCATGAAAGGATACAAAGTGGTGATGTGATATTATCAAGAATGTAAACTAATTAAAATTAGTTACTAGAGATAAAGAATAAATCATGATAAATTCATTACGAGGAGTTAATATTTTATGGATTCTTGAGATGTATAGAATAATTTGAGTGAAATGGAAAATTATGGTGCTATTAACATTATCTCTTGTTTCCTACACCGAGTTTTGACTTAATAGGCTTAGCGGTTTTGTTAATAGCCCATTGGAAAGTTCCACATGTGAATAATTGATGTAAGAGAAGAAGAATGTTTGTGGGCCCAACAATAGGAAGAGTTTTACAACATAGAAGGTAATTCTATATCCTAGTCAGATGCAAGATATCAATGGTATAGAAACGATGAATGTTTATGTTGTCTAACATCAAGAAGCCTGATTGGGGGAGAAGAAGAAACATTTATGTATTCCATGATTATATATTTTTTTAAAATAATATCGTATCATCTGGCTATTTTTAGGACACCAGGAATATGTGATAAAATATTAAAAGTGTTTCCAACAAGCGGTATACCCATTGTGAAGAGAAATTAAACATCTGAAATAAACATAAAAATTGGTACTAATGATTTATATCAGTCCAATGTTGCATGTTTCATGGGAGCCTATTTCAAGACCAATAGATAAGAATATCATTGGGACAAAATGGGTCTTTCACAATAATTTGAATGAATATTAGAACAGATTTTATCAGCTGAAGAAGGTGTTATATGGTTTGATGCAATCACCGAGAGCATGGAATTCAAGGATCGATCAATTTTTGAAGAAGCTTGGATTTCAATGTGGAGTTGATTACAATATATATGCCAATAATGAATGTATTAAAAGGATGATGGTACTGGTGTGACACAATGAGATAATGGAACATTCATTTCTAAATATAAATACTCCAATGATGTTTTTTAGATGATTTAGAATGGTTAATTCTAAGGATATGACACCTCTAGTGGTTATCCAAATGAAACTATCATGGGATAGTGAAGGAAATAGAGTCAATGTCACATAATATAGGAAAATCATTGACAGCCTATTGTACTTGATGGCTAAAAGATGTGATATTTTTTTTGAAACATACCAAGTAGCACGGTATCAATGTTATCCCATATAAATCCACTTTCTTATAGTGAATATAATACTTTGATATATCAAGTTAATGGTAGATTTTGGTTTGATGTAAAATGAGAAATATCAATAATAGTTTTTGGATATACATATGCATAATTGGATAGATCAGCAGTTGACTAAAAATCAACATCAGGTGGTGCATTCTATCATGGTGGATTGTGTATTTATTGGCTAAGAAAGAAACAAGATTGCATTTCATTGATCACCACAAAAGCTGAATATATTACAACCACTCAAGATTACCGATAATTACTGTGGATGAAGAAATAGTCTGATGATATGGGAGTTCTAGTGGAGTCTCTGATCAGAATCAATTGTGATAATTCACGTGTCATAAATCTTATAAAAAAATCATATCCATCACTCATGGATGAAGAACATTGAAATCAAGTATCTTTTTATCCAGGAGAATGTGGAGAATGGGCTAGTGATGTTGGAGTATGTGCCCACATAACTAGGTTGCAGACACTCTGATGAAGGCCTTACCCAAAGAAGAATCTGAATGGTATCAACTGGATTTGGGAGTTTAGTCAAATCCACACACTTAAAAATGTTTGGATATGGGACCCCTATCCCTGAGGTATGATGTGTTTGTTGGACTCATCATGTCTTAATCAAGTTTTAATGATCACAAATCTTATTTAATCATATATTAATGATTATACATCTTATTCAATCTAGATCATGTGTATTTATATCTAATGTTTTCTCATACTTTAAGTAGATCCATGAAAGATATAAATTGCTCTATATTCAGTTTAATTACTTTTTACTATTTTTAATATACTCTCATAATACCTTCTTTAAAAAATTCTATGTCTAATCCTTTCTATTATTATCTTTATTTAAGTCTGCACATAGTTACTTTGGAAAGTCTAAGACACCGTGAGTCTGCCACTGGCTATGTACTTCTGACACTGTGAAGACAAACACTATGAAGCTAGACACCATGAACAAGACATCATGACCCTGAGACACTGTGAACAAGACACCATGACCCTGAGACACCGTGAACAAGACATCGTGACCCCAAGACACCGTGACCCTGAGACACCGTGAACAAGACATCATGACTGTACGACACCGTGACACTGAGACACTATGATCAACCTAGACACCGTGTGAAGGAGACACTGTTTCCATGACTTACTGTGACACTATTTCCTAAACTACATTGTAATTTTCAATTTAATTTCTAACGGTCATATTTGATTACTTTAATGCAGTGAAATAATTAATATTTCATTGTATATATATCATCAGACAGTACGAGGTATGAGGTGCAGAACACATGCAACATGTAGGCTCCAATATGTGCATCCCAAGTTAAAAGCAAAGTGTGACCAAGAATAAAATAGTGCGATATAGAAAAAAAAGTAAGGAATTTAGGATAAGAATGAAGAACATACTTGGAGAAATTTTCAGAAGAAATGCATGCTACATGAAACTCGGTATGGCTGAGCACATACGAAGCATATTTGAAGCCTAAAGAACATCTTCACTCGACTGAACCTCACGGAGAACACAAGAAGAATCGCGACACTCTGTTTTCCAAATGACTTCCAAAAAAAGACTCAAAGATTCATCTGCCTCAATACAAAGGAGTCCAGAACTTCATTGACATCACACAAGAGCATTCTAAACTCATCTCTATATTCTTGCTCAACTGTGACCATCCTTTTCTTAACATTACGAGTAGTGTGTACTTCTCTCTGTTTGAACACTCACTGAATATTAAGCTGAACTAGAGGATTTCTAAATCCTCACTCAATCTTTCCCTTACACTCTTGTATCCCACTGTGGATAGTGGTAGAGTTTTGAGGACCTGGAATTCCTGTGAGCTATTGTTATTATTTCTTTCCCACATAGAACTGTGGTAAAGGTCTGAGGACCTGGACAGTCTGAGTACTATTGTAAACCTTGATCCAAGGTGTGGATCAAAGTTTTATATAAACTGTTTGAGAGGACTATGTCTCATTTTGAGACCGAACCTCTTGGTTAAATCTGTTGTGCATGCTTATTTTAGTTAAAACTATTTTGAATATTCCACTGCTAAGTACTTTAAATATAAATCTATTTCAAATTTACTCTGATAGTTAAACTAGCATGTGTTTGCACTTATTGTAAGTCAGTAGTTTAGTTTCAAACACTAATCTAATCTTCATATTAGATTAACTGAGAACTAATCAATCTCTTGAGAACCTAACTGAACCTTTATTGTATTGAATATTCACTACAGTTTATCTTGTTATTTAAATTGGAGGATTTCAATATAAATCTTTTAAACATAAATTTTTAATTGGAACTAAATTCACCCTCCTTTTGAGTATCCACTCCAACCAACATTTGGTATCAAAGGATTGTTAAATGGTTTTCAAAACTCTCTGTTTGTGAAAAGTTTTCAACTGTGATTTTAGTTGTATCTTAAATATCTTAAATTTTTTTATTTCGAACTTTTATCTCTTTAAATATATCTGCTAACATCTTATTATGGATAATAGATTAGAAGGTGTATCTACCAACAGTCCACCCTTCTTTAATGGTGTAAATTATTCCCAATGGAAAATAAAAATGAAAATTCATTTAGAAAGTATGGGATTTGACATTTGGACTGCTATAGAGAATCAGTATAAGATTCCAGAAACTATTAGAACTACTTGGGATAAACCTACTAAATCTGCATACTATAATAATTATAAAGAAATGAATGCCTTGTACTGTACTTTAGGATATGAAGAATTTATCTGAATATCTGCTTTTAAAACTACTTTTGAAATTTGGGATACTTTAGCTATTTCCCATGAGGTAATGACCAATGTTAAATAAATGAGACTAAATACATACACTATTAAGTATGATAAGTTTAAAATGAAATCTGATGAATCTATTTCTGATATGTATCTCAGGTTTAATTAGATAGTTAATACAATGAGCTCACTGGGAAAAGTTGTTCCAGCAAAGGAGCAAATCATGAGAATACTCAGATGCTTTCCAGAAAGATAGAGAGGCACATCAGTTTCAATTAAAGAATCTTGTGACATTGGTGCTCTGCCTGTCAAGGAACTCATTGGTAAGTTAATGGTGTATGAGGAAGAATTGAAAGTAAAAAAAGAAGAATATGATGAACCAAGAAATAAATAAGTATTCTTCAAGACCTCTACTTCAAAAATCAAGGACAAAGAGAAAATTCAACCTGCAAGTGATATTTTAAGTAGTGAGGAAAGTGAATCAGAGAGTGATACTGAAATGGATCAGATAGCCAGATTATTTAAGAAGTTCTATAGAAAAAATAAATTTTTCAAAAAATCAAATTACAAGTGAAAGTATGCCAATAAAGGTCATTGGAAGAAGGATTAGAAAAGAACTAATAAAATTGATGATATAGTCTGCGATGAATGCAAGAGGAAAGGACATGTGAAAGCTGACTGTTTGAAGTTAAAGTACAAGAAGAAATATGAGTACAAGGATAACAAATACAAAAAATCTATGAATGAAACTTGGAGTTCTTTAGAAGATAGTTCAAGTGATTATTATTCCACTCAGGATGAAAAATCTAAAAATGTTGATATGTGTTTCATGAAAAACACATATGAGGTAACATTGGATACTCCTGCTTTAAATTCTTATTATTCTGGAGATAATTCTCATTCTGAAAACATGTCTAGTGAAGAGTTATTTGAATAATGTAACTTGCTAGAGGATACTTGCAATGATATGAAAGATAAGTATAAAACCTTAAAGAAACAACATGCTTTAACTAGAACTACTAATTATGCACTTAAAGTAGAAAAGGAAAATAATGCTCAACTACTCAAATAGAATACTGAACTAAAATCGTATAATGAGAAACTTAGGAGAGATTTAGAAAAATTTACTAATGGAAAGGACACGCTTAGACAAATTCTAGGAAAACAAGTAGCACCAAAATATACTACTGGTTCAGGCTATCAGCCTGGACAAAGACAGATTACAAAGAATAGATTTATTCCTAAATGTGGACAGTATACTGCTAGTTCCAATATTGGAAATTCTTATGTCTCATCCAGCTATTCACATAGATATAGATCAAACAAAGTTTATCTTTCAAAATCTTTTAAAGATACTGATTTTATGAAACCCATTAGACAAATCTGTGTACCAAAATTTATTCTTTCTAACCTGTCTACACCCAAGAAAATCTGGTTACCAAAATCATTTTCTATCTAAATTTGTGTTGTCGGAAACCTGCTTAAAAAGTTCCTATAGGAATACATGGTATTTGGATAGTGGATGTTCAAGAGACATGACAGGAGACTTTTCATGCTTCAAAATATTAATCAAGGTTGATGGTGGATGTGTCACCTTTGGTAAAAAAATCAAAAGGAAAGATCATCGACTTAGGCTAGATTGGTAACACTGATTCAATTTTAATTTTAAAAGTTATATTTGTTGATGGACTAAAGTATAATTTGTTATGCATTTCTCAGTTGTGTGATGATGGATTTAATGTTAAGTTTGAAAATGATTCTTGTAATGTTTTTAATTCTAAAAATGTTTTAATGTTTTCTTCCTTAAGAAATGAAAATTTTTATGCTATATATTTAAACTCTTTAGTTAAACAAAATATTACCTGTTTAAATTCCTTTCATAAAGAATCTTGGCTTCAGCATAGAAGATTAGGACACTGCAATATACACTCACTCAGAAAACAGACTAGGAAGAACTTAGTTAGAGACCTACCTAAACTTTAATTCCTAGCTGACAAAGTTTGTAATCCCTGTCAAAAGAGAAAGAAACATAATGTTTCTTTTAAATCAAAGAAATAAGTTTCAACTTCTCAACCTCTTGAGTTGGTTCACATGGATTTATTTGGTCCTTCTAGAGTTTCTAGTTTAAATGAGAATCACTATGTATATGTTCTAGTAGATGGATTTTCTATATATACTTGGGTTTATTTTCTAGATCACAAAAGTGAAGCCAGTTCTTACTTTATTAAATATTCCAAGTCTTTAGAAAACCTTACTGGACTTAGGATTAATACCTTGAGAAGTGATCATGGTCTTGAATTTGAAAATCAAGAGTTTGAATCTTATTTCTCACATAATGGATACAGTCACAACTTCTCTGCTACTAGAACACCACAACAGAATGGTGTAGTAGAAAGAAGAAATAGGACACTTCAAGATATTTCAAGGAAAATGCTCAATGAATATGATTTACCAATTTACTTTTGGGCTGAAGCTATTAATATAGCTTATTACATTATCAATGGAGTCTTGATTAGACCAATTCTTAAAGAGACCCCGTATGAACTTTGGAACAATAGGAAGCCTAAGGTTAACTACTTTAGAGTTTTTGGTTGCAAAGTATTTATCCTTAATACTAAAGATAATCTTAATAAATTTGATTCCAAAAGTGATGAAGGAATTTTCCAAGGTTACTCAATATCAAGTAAATCCTATAGAGTATTCAATAAGAGAACCAAATGTGTGGAACAATCTATACACATCAAATTTGATGAAACTGATCCACATGAACCTAAGAATCCTCTTGAAAATCTGGAAGAATATATGTCCATTATAGACCTTAATGATAAGAACAGTGAACCTATTGTTAAGACAAACAACTCTGAAAATGTTCCAGAATCTGCTTCTGTTGAACCCAAACCTATAAATGAACCTAAAATCTCTAGCCCTATCTTTTCTAGACCAAATAGGACCCTTAAAAACCATCATTTAGATGCTATAGTAGGATATTTAGATAGAGGGACACAGACTAGAGATTCTCTAAGAAATCAGGTTGAACATCAAGCTTTTATTTCACAGTTTGAACCTAAAAATACCAATGATGCAATCAATGATGAATTTTGGGTGATGGCTATGAAGGAGGAGTAAAATAAATTTGAAAGAAATAATGTCTAGGAATTAGTTGATAGAACTAAGGACACTTTAACCATAGGCACTAAATGGGTCTTTAGGAATAAAGTTGATGAAGCTGGTAATATAGTTAGAAATAAGGCTATAATTGTTGCACAATGATATATTCAAGAAGAAGGAATTGACTATGAAGAGACCTTTGCACCAGTATCCAGACATGAAGCTATCAGGATCTTGCTTGCCTATATTGCACATCTGAATTTCATACTATATCAAATAGATTTTAAGAGTGCATTCTTAAATGGGTATATAGCTGAGGATATTTTTGTTGAACAACCCCCTGGATTTACAATCCCTCATTTTACAAATCATATTTTTAAACTATCAAAAGCTTTATATGGTCTAAAGCAAGATCCAAGAGCTTGGTATGACAGATTAAGTGCTTTCCTTATTTCTAAAAGATTTACAAAAGGGATAGGTGATCCCATTATTTTTATAAAATGAATTTCTAATGATGTTTTAGTTGTTCAAATATATGTAGATGATATTATTTTTGGATCTTCGAAAAATTATTTATGTGTTGATTTTTCAAAAATGATGCAAAACAAATTTGAAATGAGTTTAATGGGAGAACTCAAATATTTTCTTGGATTTAAAGTATTCCAAAATGAAAATGGTATTATTTTAAATAAAAGTAAATATAAAAAGGACCTTCTAAAATGTTTTGGATTGGATAGCACTAAAAGTAGTGACACTCCCATGAGCACCACATGTAAGTTAGATCTTGATGAAGATGGAAAATCTGTTGATCAAACCACTTATAGAGGGATGATTGGAAGTTTACTTTACTTAATTGCTAGTCATCCGGACATTATGTTTAGTGTGTGTATGTGTGCTCGTTTTCAAGAAAACCCTATGGAATCTCATTTAAATTCTGTAAAGAGAATTTTCAAATTACCTCAGGCATACACCCAATCGGGGACTCTTTTATCCTAAAGGAAAAACATTTGAGTTAGTTAGTTATTCTTATTCTAACTTCTATGGATGTAAGTTAGATATAAAAAGAACCTCTAGAACATGTCACCTTTTAGGCAAGTCACTAGTATCATGGTGTAGTAAGAAACAAAATTTTGTTGCATTATCTACTGCAGAAGCTGAATACATAGTTGCTGGCTGATATTGTGCATAAATTTTGTGGATGAAACACACAATATTAGATTATGGATATCAATTCAGACATATACCTATAAATTGTGACAACACAAGTGTTATTAACATCTCAAAGAATCCTGTTTCACATTCTAGGACAAATCATATTGATGTAAGACATCACTTTTTGAGAGATCATTATCAAAAAAAGGTGATATTACTTTGGAATTCATTGTTACTGAATATCAACATAATGATATATTCACTAAACCATTAAATTCTGAGAGAATAGACTAAATCATACATGAACTAGTCATGATAAATCTCAAATAGGGACCTTTATTGTTACTATTTTAGGTCTTACTGTGCGATATCTTACTTTGTTATACTTTACTGTTTCATTATTACGGTTTCTCAGTTACTGTTTCTCATGTTTACTATCTCACCATAATGTTTTATGTTTATGGTCTCACTGTTATCATTTTGTACTTACAATCTGACATTTACTATCTCACTGTAATGCGCATTGAAAATCTCACTCATGGTCTCACCGTGAAACTCACTCACTGTCTCACCGTAATGACCACTCACGGTCTCACCGTAAAAAAATTCTTTATGTTTTTCTTTAAACCTGTATCACGGTAATTATTATTTCACCTCTTTTATTTCCCCGCGCTTTTATTTTAGCGATGTTTGATATTCATAAATGATAAAAAATGCAAGTATCACTCGATTCTTCACTCCAGATTTCTTCTACCTACTCTTTTCGAACCCTTCTTCATCCATGCAACCTTTCTCTTGCTTGAACCATCAAAGAATTCCAAGGATGAAGCTTCTGTCATCATCAACACCTGAGAAGTGCATCTCGAATAAGAAGAGATTGTACCTAAGTTGACACCTGAAGGGACTTTAAATCTAAATCTGGTAAACCACAGTGGTGTACCTGAGAATGAAATTTTCCCCAAGTGGCTTCTTTATAGTAGGTTGATGGTACTAAAAGTGTTATAACAACAAGGTTGGTTGTAATGGTTCTAGAAGGAGGATAGACCCATCTATCCTAGGTTAGTAGCTCAATTTTACCAGTATGTACAGTTCTCATTTGATTCTGGTGAAAGTTGTGTTGTAAGGAGCTGGGTCAATGGCCATAGATTTTTTTTCTCTTCGAGGTTATGGGATGCATGCCTTAGGATACCTCATGAGGGTATTTTTGATGATTATCAAAGAGGAAATCCACCATCAACTGATTTCTTTGATTTGGAAGATGCTCTGAAAACCCTAACTAGAAATGGAACCCAGAGAAGAGCCATCGCTGCTGAATTAAATGGAGAAACAAGGCTTCTATTTAAGTTTGTACAGAATTTGGTAAGTCCAAGAAAAGGTGATTTTTCTATGTTAAAGTATCAAGATGTGTTTTTGACTAACCTCATGAAAAATTGATATAAGATCAACCTGTGCAAGTATATCATACACCACATGTGTGAGTTGATCAAAGTCACATCCAAGTCCACCTCTCTGTTCTACTCTCAGCTCATATTATCCATGCTTCTTGAAAAATGTGTGGTTAGACCTAATGAGGAAGTAATTATGGAATATGAGTACTGTCTCTCAAAATATACCATCAATTGAATGAAGATAAACTAGAATCCTTGGAAAAGGGAGTGGGTGGAAGGAAATGATAAGATTTATGAAAAATTCAATCATGTGGATTATCCCTCAAGGATGAAGGACTTTTCTGATCCTGGTTTGGAACCAGATGAGCTTTTTGAGTATTCTGAAAAAGAGGAAGAAGAGGTTGTAGTGACAAATAAAGAGACTATTATTGTTGATAAAGATAGAACAACTGTTTCTCATTTAGTTCTTGAAGAAGAAGTTCATGCTCCTGAAGAAGCTGTTAATTTGGAAACTCAACTTGAGGCAGTAATAGAATTTGCTACTAAAGAATCAGAAAAGAATACCTTGGAAGTTCCTACAATAGAAGAGCCTATAGTGGAAGAGTTACCTATTCTATAAGAGGCCAATCTTGAGGAACTCCCTATGGAAAAATATGTTCCTGAAATCATAACCTCTGCTGAAGAACAGATGGAGCTAGCTTTTCAGCTGGCTAGACAGGAAATGGTTGAGGAACTTAGAGCTGAGTCTGTGGATTTAGACCAATCTCCTAAGTCTCTCAGTCCTGAGAATGAGGCACCTATTGAGGGGGAGTAAACCCCAAATCTTTAATTTTCTAAAGCCTCACATCCAACTGAGTTAAGTCCTGTAAACTCTCAGTTTAAATTTACTATTTTCTATTATGTGAGTGAGTCTCAGTAGGTTAATGCAATTGGGATTGATATTTTCTCTATATTTTAGTTGAAATCAATCACAAATTGTGCACCTGATAAGGAACCTGAACCTGAACCTGAACCTATACCTATTCCTACTCCTGAACCCTTATCTGAACATCCATCCTTTGTGAGTAAGAATGATCTGAAGGAATTTGGAGACACTCTATTATCTGGAGTTGAGAAACTCATGAATACCCAACCTCTTTCGGTGAAAAATTTAAGTGAGAGAGATGCCTCACTATTATTGGAAAATATTATTTGGAAAAAACAACCTAAGATGCTCTATGAGATTCAATAGGTAAGAAGAGAAAATAGACTGCTCAGTAATGAATTTAAGTTCCTAAGAAGTATGGTTGAAGACATGCAGAGAGAGGTGAATTCGAGATCTGAATCTGTTGCTCCTCCTGTAGAATCTCCTGCTCCTAAAATCCCACAAGTTGGTGTGTCTTATATTCAAACATATCTTGCATCCTTAGATGAAAATATTTCTTAAAGGAATAAGAAAATTGTGAAGGAAATGAAAGAGCTTGTTTCCAACATCAATAAACTCACTGATGAGTACATAGGATGTCTTCAAAAGGTGCTAAATCAAAAAAAAATCCCTGACCACAGCTGTCAAAGCATCTAGTCAATCCTCTAAACCTTCCTTGGACAGTGATCTACTCAGATTGGTAGTAAAAGAAGAGCTTTAGAATGTCTTCAGTGGATTTAATGCGGCTTCTTTATCTGAAGTAGTCAAAAACAGTGATAGAGTTCTTGACTTAGTACAAATCCACTCCAAAATTGCAAATAATGCTCAACAAGAGATTTCCATGAAATTGGATTTCTACTTCAATAGAATTTTCTCCAAGACTGATATGACAAACCATTTCAAGTACCTTGTAGAAAATCTGTGGATTCCTCTTATGACTCAAGCTTTCAAGAACCAAGTCCATAAACTCACAGAGTTTACTCGTTTGTTGGGAAAGTTTATGGAGGACAAGGAAGATTTTGAGAAGGCCATGCAGTATGGTGGAGGGATCATTACAGATTTCACCAAACTCCTCTGGCCCTATCTTCATGTTCAAAGTACAACCATTATTGCTCCAGTAGTTGCACCTCTAAGACTAGGGCTGCCTACCTTCACCTCTGCCCTAGCCTGAACCACCATGTCTGTCGGCCAAGCACTCAGTCAGATAAGGAATGTGATTCTTGATCAGCAACTGACTAGATCTTCTACTACTTCTACCTTGGCTCCCTCAGTATTTGAAGGCCTTCATTTACCCTATTTATCAACCGCATCTCTACCTTATTCTATCTCAACCACTGCACCTATGGCTTCCTCTTTTGCTACTACAAAAGGCAAAGAGAAGGAAAGCCCTTGAAGAAGAACAGTGTTTACTCTTTTTTGATAGGGATGCTATTGTTTTTGTATTAATCTTCTTGTGTACTATTCCTTATTTTCTCTCAATGGACTATGAATCTTTTTTCCCTTTCATAGTTCATTTTTTGATAATCCCAAAAGGGGGAGAAGTTTCTGCATATTATGTTAGCAATTTATCTTTATGGTTGACTCTAATATGCACATTAAAAGTATATAATTTTTGATCATCAAAAAGGGGGAGATTTTTGGACTCATCATGTTTTAATCATTTTTTAATGATCACAAATATTATTTAATCATATATTAATGATTCTATATCTTATTAAATCTAGATAATGTGTATTTATATCTAAAGTTTTCTCATACTTTAAGTAGATCCATGCTAGATCTAAATTTCTCTATATTCAGTTTACTTACTTTATACTATCATTAATCTACTCTCAGAATACCTTCTTTAACAAATTATTAAGTTTAATACATTCTATTATTATCTTTATTTAAGTCTACACATATTTACTTTGGAAAGTATAAGACATCGTGAGTCTTCCATTGGCTATGTACTTCTGACACCATGAAGCCAGACACTGTGAAGCCAAACACCGTGAAGAAGACACCATGACCCTGAGACACCGTGAACAAGACACCATGACCCAAATACACTGTGAACAAGACACTGTGACCCCAAGACACCGTGACCCTGAGACACCATGAACAAGACACCGTGACTGTGAGACACCATGACACTCAGAAACCATGATCAACCTAGACATCGTGAGAAGGAGACACTGTTTCCATGACTTACTGTGACATCGTTTCCTAAACTACTTTTTCATTTTCAATTTAATTTCTAACGGTCATATTTGATGACTTTAATGGAGTGACATAATTAATGTTTCATTGTAGACATATCATCAGACAGTACGAGGTACATGGTGCAGAACACATGAAACCTGTCAGTTCCAACACGTGCATCCCAAGTTAAAATTGAAGTGTGACCAAGAATCAAATATCGCGATACAGAAACAAAAAGTAAGGAAGTGAGGACAATAACAAAGAACATACATGGAGAATGTTTTAGAAGAAATTCACACTGCATGCAACTCGATACGGCTAAGCACATACGAAGCATATTTGAAGCCTAAAGAACATCTTCACTTGACTGAACCTCACGGAGAACACAAGCAGAATCGCGACACTCTATTTTCCACATGACTTCCAGAGAAAGACTCAAAGCATCATCTGTCTCAATCCAAAGAAGTACAGAACTGCATTGACATCACACAAGAGCATTCTAAACTCATCTCTATATTCTCACTCGACTGTGACCATACTTTTCTTAACATTATGTGCAGTGTGTGCTTCTCTCTGTTTGAACACTCACTGACCCCTAAGCTGAACTGTAGTATTTCTAAATCCTTACTCAATCGTTCCCTTACACTCTTGTATCCCACTGTGGATAGTGGTAGAGTTATGAGGACCTGGACAGCCTATGAGCTATTGTTATTATTTCTTTCCCACATAGAACTGTGGTAGAGGTCTGAGGACATGGACAGTCTAAGTACTATTGTAATCCTCAATCCAGGGTGTGGATCAAAGTTCTATATAAACTATTTTACAGGACTAAGTCTCATCTTGAGACCAAACCTCTTGGTTAAATCTACTGTGCATGCTTATTTTAGTTAAAACTATTTTGAATATTCCACTGCTAAGTACTTTAAATATAAATCTATTTCAAATTTACTCTGATAGTTAAACTAGCAAGTGTTTTAACTTATTGTAAACCAATAGGTTAGTTTTAAAATCTAATCTAATCTTCAGATTAGATTAACTGAGAACTAATCAATATCTTGAGAACCTAACTGAACCTTTATTGTATTGAAAATTCACTACAGTTTAGCTTGTTATTTAAATTGGGGGATTTCAATATAAATATTTTAAACATAAATTTTTAGTTGGAACTCAATTCACCTCCCTCTTGAGTGTCCACTCTGACCAACAGTGTTTTTCCCGGATATGTTGATCTGAGTTCTTTAACATATTGTAGACCACAACGAAGTGACATTAGGGTTTATTGACAAAGGGGGGAATATGGATATAAAATGAGAGAAAATGTCTTAATCACGAAAAAGGAGAATATTATAGGGGGAGCATTGAATTAGGGAGTTTTTCTATCTCTTGATTCTAAAGAGGATCAATCAGAGGTTTTATATCATGAAAGATGAGTTTTTTTATGAAAGTAGTTGAGTTGTTTTCAATAAAGTGATTCATTGATGAACTTTTCATGATACTATTTTCTTTCATGTTGAGCATAGATCATGTGGTCTTAGAGTGTTTTTTGAGTAAATATTTGATCTTTATATGAATTTTAAGAAGTGTCTTTTTGAATAATATGGAAGAAGATTTACTGATTTATCAATTTGTGAATAGTTTTCAACAATCCCAAAGGGGGAGATTGTTGAGAAAAATTCTTCAAGGTGTATTCATG
The DNA here is from genome assembly GCA_963277665.1 of Viscum album. Classification (NCBI taxonomy): domain Eukaryota; kingdom Viridiplantae; phylum Streptophyta; class Magnoliopsida; order Santalales; family Viscaceae; genus Viscum; species Viscum album. The sequence goes on along the minus strand of OY728125.1, from coordinate 1,745,543,584 downwards.
TTATTTTTGGGAGATTGTGTTTGATGAAAAATCCAGATGATCATGAATCGGTATGGCTAGTGTTGTCAAAGCAGATATGTTTAAGGTGGAAAAATTCCAAGTATTTTCCAAATTTTTGAGCCTCAAAATCAAGAGTTGTTTTAATGGTAAAGGATGGTTTTCTTCCAAGTACTTCATGGAACATAATTTGTAGACTATGAAACACAACTCATAAACCACGAAGTGCGGATTTCACGATCCACATAGTAGTACAGTAGTGATTTGTAGACTACAAATGAGGTACGTGAAATGAAAAAATAAAATCTTCAAAGGAAGAGTTTTCACATAGAAGCATTATGCGAACCACGAAGCATGCTATAAAAACCACGTAGAAAAATCAGTTATCAAGAGGTTCATAGTTCGCAGAAAGACCATATTTCACAGGCGGATCATTGTTTGTCTAATTAAGTAGTGATTTAAGGTGTTGAAAAGGGTTTCTGTTTGTAGAAGACAACAACCGCCACAAAGGATTAAGGCACTATGCAGACTGCATAGCAGTTTTTACTGAATGTTTTCTATATCGATGTTTTGAGTATTTGTTGCTAGTGGAATTTACAGGATTTATTTTCCTATATAAAGGAACCTAATCACATCATTAAGGATGTTTAATTTCATCAAATATATAATCACTAGAATAATTTTAGGAAGTACAATGTAGTTGACAGGGGAGGATTCTATGAAGGAGAAGAGTTTCTTAAGGGAAGATCCAACGATGGAGGAATTAGTTCATGGAAGGGGTTTAAGGGGGCCTGTAGCTTGAAAAAGAAAAGGGGTCATGGAGTAAAGGTGGTCTTTGAGGCAACATATGGTCGCGAAGAAAGGGTAGTCTGTGAGGAACCAGTGGTTCACAAAGAATCATCTATCCATGAATCACTCGCACCATGTGGTGCAACATAGTTCATGGAGGATGCAAGGTACTTCACAAAGGATGCAGGAAATTTCATGGTGAGTGAAAGGAATTTCATAAAAGGACTAGAATAGTTTACAAAAGAAATTTCCACAAAATAAAAGTATGCAAAAAAGTTGATTTCATCTACCAGGTGAAAATAGGAATTCATGGAACAATTACATGTGAAACTATTTTAAGGGTCTCGCATAAGGAGATACATGCTAGAATTATCCAATGAATAATATCATTATCATATCTAAATTCTGAATTAGAAGAAGATATAGGATCTACACCATCAACCTATATTTGTAGAATAATTTTCTTCACTACTACATTCAAGGTAGTGAAAGGAAGACTTTTCATCTCTTAAAGATCTTACCAAAGATGATGTAATTATTGTTTATACATTAAAGAGAAGTCTATTCTAGTTTTCTAAAAAGTTGAAGTGGTGCATCTAGGTGTTTTCATAGAAGTGAATTAGAATCTTAGAAAGAACTTCAATAGAGCATCTACCTATAATTGAAGATGCATTCATTATTGATAATGAGGGGATCTACAAGTCCATAAACTTTATCTAGATCCTTTCCGGATCAGTGGGAGAAGGAAGAGGAAGAAGGTGTTCGTTTCCATCAGCTTTGATCCATCGAAAGGGAGTTATAGAGTGACCATTGGGAAAGAAGTAATCTGATACTAAACTTTGTAAAGGCAGTGAGCCTCATCATATAAGTGATCTAGACTAAACATTATTTAGTAGTTAGCCTTAGTGGATTTGGTACATCAACACATTTCCATTGTATTCTCCTTCAATGTATCCTGTGATGGTGAATCATGTAAAAATATGTGTGCCCTTGTGTTTTCATTCCTACGTTACTTTATATGCATCATCGTCAGATAAAGTTGGAAAGGATAAGTGAAATATAAACACTTAAGCGAAAACAAAGCGACCCTTATAATGAAGAGGTTAAGATCTAATGGGGTAAGAATAATTTCGAAATTAATATACATGCCCTGATTCTCCCTCCCTCTCAGGGGATCTAGGACCCTTTTAGACCTAAAAAATATGTATATTTTTAAATAATTATAAAATTATAATAAATGTATTTATTAGGATTTATAAATATATTTATTCATATATTAATAAATATATTGATATAAATATGTTTATAAATATGTATAAATATTTATATATATATATTTATAATTATAATTATAAATAAATATTTTTTTATTTAAATAATTATAAAATTATTATAAATATGTTTATTATATATAATTTTAAAATTATAAATAAAAAATATTTATTATAATCTTGAAACTATTTACATAAATATATATATATTTTTATAATTATAACTATAAATATATATATACATATATGAAAATAATTTTAAAATTATAATAAATATATTTATTATAATTTTTTAATTATAAGATGGAGCCTAGGGCTAATAGACTCTCTCTCACTTTATGAATATGGCATCTAGGGTTGAATTCTATAATGAATATGTACCTGGCTGATTTCTTTGATCCTATAAAGGTTTTTGTTGGTCCCTTGAAGAAGGTAGGTGATGGATTTGGTTCGATGCACAATGCGGTTTCAGTCGCGGAACTATAGAACGAAGCCTCTTCTGAAGCGATTTGAGTTGGGAGGACTTTCTAGATGCACAAATGAGTTATGTATTAAGGTTGATGACTGATTATTCTTCGGCCTTCAGAGTGGCGAACTCGTAGCTCACAATCGAATATCAAGAAATTGTGTGCTTGTAGTTGTTGAATCAAACCCAAGGTCTTTTAAGAATGAATTGAAGTGTGCAGACGTTCAATTATTTATCGGCTTAGATCCCACTTGTCTAACTCTTGTAATCTTTAAGATCTGAGGATGCATCTTGCACAGATCTAGGGCTTTTGTGAGTGGCGCATTATGACAACCCTACTTTTTATTACACAATTAAACATAATTTATTACATTAAATTCATTTGATACAATATAGAATGTCGATAGGTCTAGTGTCTTTGGGGATTAGGCTCATTACATAACAACTTAAAACATGAAATACAACATATTTATTGAAAACTTCGTTTACATGACCACTACATTCCGTCGTACTTATTATTGCAGGGGATAACCTGAGGACATACATAAGAAAAGGGTGATCTATAAAGACCAGTAAGGGAATAAACATGGAATAACATAGGGAATACAATACATGTTAGACAATAGTAATATCAATAGATCATAAGATAAGTATAAACATAAAGTCATGATAATGCATGATAATCATAACATGGAAATGTGGCAACAACACTTAACATGGAATTAGCATGAGTCAAGGATCATTGCACATGGAGCATGAGTAAACCCTCATAGAACATAAATCACGAGTAAACTCTCATTTCAATTGAATTAGTATGAGTCAACACCCATTTTACATGATGTATCATGATATTATACTTTACACAATGCGTTAGAGTGCAGTCAGGGCACACCCTTCATAATCATTTCATTTCATGCATATGTGTGCCACATGGATTCATTAAACATTATCATTTATTCCACGATAAAGGAATGTGGAATTCATACATGAAACTCTATAATCAATAATTAAATGTTCATAAAGTTGAATACCCTTGATAGAGAAATGTACATGGTATTCACTACACAATGACTTTGGCTTGGAAAAACGTGGTGCAATTTCGGCAACATAACGACGTAACATAAGAATTAATAAAAATTGTTGATGAGAGAGAAAGGGGTGTGTCATCATATTTACATGAAATGGATAGTAAGTGGTTCATATAGATACATGTCCCAATAATTTTAATGGAATTTATATTCATGATACAAAAGAATTGCTTGAATGTAAATGAGGAGATAAAATTTTCTTTCGGCATTTTGGCATAGTAACGGTTGTACATGGAAGGAATTAATGAGAGAGAAAGTGGTATCCCATCATTAAAACATAAAGATATGAGTATGGGGTAGGTGAGAAATCATACCCCAACATTTATAATTGAAAATAAAAAGGCATAACAATATTAATAAACATGGATAAAAATGAGAAAGGAAGAAAACCCTTACTTGGAAGTGTGCTTCCAAAGGCTTGAGAGAGTCTTGAGAGAGGCTTCTTGGGAGCTTGTGGCACCTTGTAAGGATTATAGAGATAGGAGGGAAGAGATTGGAAAAACTTCAAAGGCTTTGAGTGAGGATGAAGTGGGAGCATGTGGATGTGAGTCACACTCCCAAGGAAAACAATTTAAAATGAAAAATTGTTTAATAAGTCTTGAAGGGTCCACTAAAGCTTTGTAAAATAAATCAAACAAACCCAAAATCATATTATTTTAATGGTAAAATATATATTGTCTGAACATAAAGTTTATAGTATTTTATTACATCACTATTGGGTCATTATTATGTCATAAAACACATTATATATTTAAACGGTATTTAATTTTTACCCAAAATTTTGACTGTCTCATAAAATTATGAAATATTCACCATTGGATAATTTAGATGTCCTGATTCCAGAAATAATATTCATTTTATCTAAATAACTTTCTAAATATGTTAATTTTCACTTTTAAAATAAAAACCGACATTTATCGAAAATTCATGGGTTTTGACAAAAATGGCTTTCAAACCTTAATAAAAATTACAATTGTATACATAAAATTATAATATGATTTATATTTAATAAAAATTAATTTAACCAAAATAATAATATTTTATTAAAATTTAATTTAATTCAAAAATCCATTAATTCATCAAAATATATTTTTTAGTTGAATATTAACTAAAAATACTATTTGTGCTCTAAAAACTATTTACAAAGTAAAAATAATAAAATGAAAGTATATTCATTATTATATAAAAAAATAATGTACATAACCATAGTACTAGGGTCTTGTTACATAACCCCTTAAGACACCCACATAAGACTGAAGGGTGAGGTGTGTGATGGTGACAGACTCTTGGGGTGGCTCGGATAACATCGCCCGGGTGGTAATCTCTATCAACTTCCACTTCTCCCGTAGGTGGTTCCACTCAAGCTTAACATGTTCAAGATCATCTTGATTTTGGTCAAGAGTGAAGCCCAATGATGCCACATACTTTCCGAGATCCGAAAAATGGGATTCATATGGGGAAAGTCTACTGGATGAGGCCATCGCTTCCTTTGTCTGAGTAGATTAGATTTGTTAAATCCCATATTTATACTAATCATGTGATCACTGTTCAATGGCTACAATAGCAACGGTCACAATTCTTAATGGTATTTTAGAATTCAAAAACATAAAACAAAAGAAGTGCCTATGTTTTATAACCATTTCACATATTAATACATTTAATTTGATCAAGAGGGATTTTCATTAACAAAATGATGGGTCGTTAAAATCTTCCCCCCTTAAAAAATTTCTCCCTCGAAATTTCATTTTACATTCTAGGCCACAAACAGATGTGGGTACTTTTCCTTCATTGCTTCCTCCAGTTACCATGTTTACTCTTCGTACTTATGGTTTCATCATAGTACCTTGACCAGATGAGTAGTCTTATTGCGTATAACTTTGTCTCTATGATCCAAGATCTTCACTGGATGCTCCTCATAGGAAAGATCATCCTCTAGATGTACTACCTCTAAAGAGAGTACATGTGAAGTGTTTGGTATGTTTTTCCTTAATAGGGATACATGAAATACATCATGTACTTTGGCCATGGTAGGTGGAAGTGTTAGTCGATAGGCCACAACCCCTACATGATCAAGAATCTTGAAGGGGCCGATGTACCTAGGACTTAACGTCCCTTTCATTCCAAACCTCATGACCATATTCCATAGATCTTTGCATAGAAATAACATGTCTCCAAATTTAAACTCAAGGTCTTGTCGACAATTATCTGCATAACTCTTATGTCGAATCTAGGCTTCCTTGATATGCTGCTGAATGTTTTTCACCTTCTCCACCATTTCATCGATCATTTCTGGTCCTAGTAGATTACTCTCACCAACTTCATCCCAACATGCTGGTGTTCTGCACCTTTTCCCATACAGGGCTATATAAGGTTCCATTTGGATGCTCTAGTGGAAACTGATATTATAAGAGAACTCAACCAGAGGAATATGTTGATCCCACCCTCCTTTGAAGTCCATTGATCACGCTCTCAACATGTCCTCAAGTGTTTGGATAGTACTCTCAAATTGGCCATCAGTTTGAGGATGATAAGCCATACTGAAGTTCAGCTCAGTATCTAGAGCATGTTGAAGACTCTTCCAAAACTTATAGGTGAATCTTGGATCTCTATCAGAAACGATAGATAGCAGTACTCCATGCAGCCTTACCACTTCTTTGACATAAACCTGCACAAGTTGATCCAATGATAAGTCCTCTAGAACCACGATAAAGTTAGTTGCCTTTGTAAGACGATCCACAATGACCCATATAGCATTATTTCCTCTAGATGTACCTGGAAGTCCACTGAGAAAGTCCATGGTAATGTTCTCCCACTTCCATGCTGGTATGGGTAGTGGTTGCATCATCCCCTTAGACTTTTTTCTCTCAGACTTCACTTTCTGACATACCAGACACTTTGATGTATACTCAACAATCTCCCTTTTCATATTTTCCCACTAAAAGTTTTCTCGTAGATCTTGATACATCTTTGTGCTCCCTATGTAGATAGAGAAGGTTGAGCTATGTTCATCATTCAATAGATCCTTATTTATCTCGTGATCAGATGGTACACATAATCACATCCCAAATCATACAACTCCTTCTTCATCAACATTGAAATCAGAGGATTTACCATTTCTAATAGCTTCCACCCTTTTCTGAATTTCCACATCTTTTCTTTAAGCATTCTTAATTCTCTCCAAGAGGTATGGTTAAGCGATCATATGATAAAGGATTGATGATGTTCCTCCCTTAATAATTCCCATGTCCATCCTTTTCAAATCTAAGAGGATTGGATCCTTTTCAATTTTCATCATTGATAAAGATACAGGATCCTTTCTACTTAGAGCATCTGCCACCCTGTTTGCCTTACGGGGATGGTAGTGGATTGAGCAGCCATAATCCTTGATTAGATCTATCCATCTTCACTGGCGCATATTAATCTCTTTCTATTTGAATATATATTTTAGACTCTTTTGGTCATTATATATCTCACATTTCTCCCCAAAGAGATAATGTCATCATATTTTCAAGGCAAATATCACAGTCGCCAACTCCAGATCATGCGTTGGATAGTTTTTCGCATGGATTTTCAACTGCCTTGAGGCATAGGCTATCACTTTATCATTATTCATCAGCACACAGCCTAAGCCCTTCTTAGAAGCATCACTATACACCACAAAGAGTTCTCCACTTATAGGTAGTGTGAGTATTGGCGCAGTGATAATCCTCTCTTTCAACTCCTTGAAACAATCTTCACATTCTTGTGCCCAGACAAAATTTACCCCCTTCCATGTCAGCATGGTCATTGGGTTTAACAATCGTGAAAAGTTCTTCACAAATCGTCGATAATACCCATATGGACCCAAAAATTTGCGGATATCCATTACAGAAGTTGGCCTAGGCCACTCTTCAATTGCCTTCATCTTGGTAGGGTCCACAGATATCCCTTTGCTGGTGATAACATGCCCCAATAATGATACTTCCTCCATCCAGAACTCACTTTTACTGTACTTTGCATACAACTTCTCCCTTCATAAAGTCTTTAACACAGTTTTCAAATGCTCCTCATGTTCCTCCTCGCTCTTAGAGTATATCAGAATATCATCAATAAAAACTACCACAAATTTGTTGAGGTAATCTCTAAAGACCCTATTCATTAAATCCATGAAAATTTCTAGAGCATTAGCAAGTCTGAAGGTAATCACTATGAACTCATAGTGTCCATACCTCCTTCGAAAGGTAGTCTTGGGAATATCTTCCTTCCTCAACTTTAATTGGTGATATCCCGACCGAAGGTCTACCTTAGAGAAATAACTAGACCCACAAAGATGATTGAACAAGTCATCTATCCGTGGTAGGGGATACATGTTCCTTATAGTGATTTTATTGAGCTCACAATAATCAATACAGAGGAGCATTGATCCATCCTTCTTCTTGAAGAAGAGGACCAACGAACCCCACGGTGAAGCACTTGGGCGTATAAAACCCTTCTCCATATTCTCATGTAATTGATTCTTCAACTCTTCCAGCTCTACGGTGGCTATTCTATAATGTGTATTTGAGATTGGTAGAGATCTGGGGATAATTTCAATTGAGAACTCAACCTATCGGTGCGGAGGAATACCAGAAAACTCTTCAGGGAATACATTAGTGTAATCCCTCACGATGGGCATGTCTCCAAGCATGATTATCTCCTTTGTCTCAATCATTTGAGCTAGATATGCTTACTCATAAGGTAGAAATATCTACACTTGAGATGATGATTCGGAAGGAGATTCATCTTCCTTCTTTCATTTTTAAAGAATTGGAGGATGCTTCAAGATGTGAAGAGTGATCTCCCTTTCCCAGTAGTTGATAGTGGCTTTGTATAAAGATAGCCAATCCATGCCTAAGATAGCGTCAAACTCCCCTAAAGTAAGTATGATGAGATTTGATGGGAGGTTCAGTCCACAAACGTTAATCGGGGATGAGTTATAAGCTATGGACACAACGATTTCCCCATTCGTTGTTCTCAGAGATAACTTTTCTTCCAAATTTTGAGGTGGTGTTTGAATTGTTCTACTAAACATGAAAGATATGAAAGAATGTGTAGAACCATAATCAAATAGTACGTTCACTGTTATTGAATGAATAACTAGTGTACCTTTCACCACATCGTTTTCTGGATCCACCTCAGCGGTAGTGATAGCATAGGCCCTTCCTTATTTCCTCGGAGGTTGTTGTTGATTGCCTCTGACAACCCTCAGCTTAGAGAAATTGTTTCCGTAATGTCCAAGCTCCTTGCAGTTGTAACACTGCACTGTTGGCTAAGTGTTGATCTGAACCATCCTTTCTTCTTCAAAATTAGTGGGATTTTTCATATCCCTTTGGCACTTCTTGGCCAGATGACCAAACTTTCCGCATTTGAAGCAATTCCTGGTTCCCTTGAGACAGTTACCAGGATGTTTCTTCCCACAATTTTTGCAAGGGGAAAAGTCAGGCTTCTTTCTATCATGGGATTTGTTTGATGGACCACCCATGTTTTTCTCCATTTTCCTCTTCTTGTCATTAGGCCCAAGAGACCATTGAGAGTCTCCAATCTCCATGTCAACCTTGAGGGAAAAACGGACAATATCCTCATAACTGTCAAAGTCTTGAATCGCCAACACTTTTCATAGACTCGGCTTTAGTTCGCTAAAGAAGTGATCCACCTTGCTTTCGGTGTTCATGAAAAAGCCAGAGGTGTACCTTGAAAGCCTTGTAAATTTTGTTTCATACTCCCCGATGGACTCATCTTCCTTCTACTTTAGTTTATGGATCTCTCTTTATATCTTGAGACGGAGGGCTCAAGGAAAGTATTTGTTGAAAAACATCCTCTTGAATTCCTCCCAATTCATGGAATCAATTTCCTCTTGGGACTTTGTATTCTTGATCAGTGTCCACCACTGATCAGATTTCTTATCAAAATGATAGACCGTCAGTGCAACTTTTTCCTCTTCCGAGCACTGGAGTACGGAGAATATCTTTTCAATGGAGTTAATTCATTGTTTGGCGAGGAGGGGATCATAAGATCCGCTAAACATGGGTGGCATTTGTTGCATGAAGGATTCTATGGAAACTTGATCTTTCCAAGGAGGAGGAGGGCGTTCTGCCTAATTCAAGTTATTATTCATAACTCGAGCCAGCTGAGCAAGTACTTTCATGATGTTTTGAGCACCCACTCCCATCATATCAGGTATGTCATTAAGGAAATCTTCACATTTCCTATCACATTTTTTGTTGGAACGTGTTCTTCTATTTCCCACCATTAACTAAGAAAAAGAACATATAATTAGAGGTCTTAAATACATAGCCATTGATCCAAAAAAAACATTGAACATAAAAGTATAAACTTATAAAGAATAAGTATACCCTAACTTGTGATTTCATAGGTTTAAATCTAGGTTATCCTCAATCTATTTCTTAACTTATATTCTTTTGGTATTTTTTTACCCTTAATAATGGTTTGTACTAAGCTCATGAATCTACCAAAGCATATCCCTTGGGAGTGTCGTAACCAAGAGTGCAGAAAGTCCTGTTGTCGTGCACCAGTTCTCGTTCGAGTCTAGCTCAAAGCAGTGTTTTTGAGTTTTACCCCTAGGATACATCTGTGCCAGAGCTGCCTCTACCTGCTTGTATCCAGACGGGGATGTATTTTCTTGATAAACCACTTACTCAATACTCAAAAAAACATAGATATGTTCTTATTAGTCTTGTCTCTAAGTATTCCCTAGGGTTTTCTAATCCTAATCCCAAAAATAACTAAACATATCCTCTGATACCAACTATGACAACCCTGATTTTTATTACACAATTAAACATAATTTATTACATAAACTTCACGTGATGCAACATAGAATATCAAGAGTTCTAGTGTCTTTGGGGCTTAGGATCATTATATAACAACTTAAAACATGAAATACAACATCTTTATTGAAAACTTCCTTTACATGACAACTACATTTCTTCGTACTTGGCATTGCATGGGATAACCTGAGGACATGCATAAGAAAAGGGTGAGCTATAAAGCCCAGTAAGGGAATAAACATGGAATAACATGAGGAAAAAAAACATGTTAGACAATGGGAATATTAATAGAGAACGGTAGAAGTATAGACACGAAGGCATGATAAATCATGATAATCATAACATGGAAATTTGGAAACAACACTTTACATGGAATTATCATGAGCCAAGACTCATTGCACATGGAGCATGAGTAAACCCTCATTGAACATGAAGCATGAGTAAAACCTCATTTCAATTGAATTAGTATGAGTCAACACCCATTGCAAAAGAATTATCATGATACTATACTTTACCCAATGCATTGGATTGTTATCAGGGCGCACCCTTCATAAACATTTCATTTCATATATAATTGTGTCACATGGATCATAAAACATGGATTCATTAAACATCATCATTTATTCCACGATAAAGGAATGTAGAATTCATACATGAAACTATATAATCAATAATTAAATGTTCATAAAGGTGAATACCCTTGATAGATAAATGGACATGGTATTCAATACACAATGACTTTGGCTTGGAAAAATGTGGTGCAATTTCGACAGCATAACGATGTGACATAAGAATTCATAAAAATGGTTGATGAGAGAGAAAGGGGTGTCTCATAATATTTACATGAAATGGAAATTAAGGGGTCATAGAGATACATGTCCAAATAATTTTAATGGAATTTATATTCAAGATACAAAATAATTTCTTGAATGTAAATGAGGAGAGAGAAATTCCTTTCGGCATTTCGGCATAGTAACGGTTGTACATGGAAGGAATTAATGAGAGAGAAAGGGGTCTCTAATAATTAAAACATAAAAAGGGCAGTATGGGGAGGTGAGAAATCACACCCCAACATTTATAATTGAATAGAAAAAGGCATAAAAATATTAAGGAACTTGGATAAAAATGGGAAAGGAAGAAAACTCTTACTTGGAAGTGTGTTTCCAAAGGCTTGAGAGAGGCTTCTTAGGAGCTTGGGGTGCCTTGGGAGGATTATAGAGAGTAGAGGAAAGAGGTTGGATGAACTTAAAAGGCTTTGAGTGAGGAGGAAGTGGGAGCTTGGGTGGGTTTATATAGGAAATGAGAGGGAATTGTTTATTATTTAGGTTTGAGACACCTCACATTAAACTAATCAAAACCACAAACCAGCCCATGGTTTCTGCCCATGGGTTTTGCCAAAGGGGAGTGGAAAATAATATTTTATAAGGCCAAAGTCTGAACTTCTTAAAAAAATAGGGTGGATTATGTGGATGTGAGTCACACTCCCAAGGAAAACAATTTAAAAAGAAAAAATGTTTAATAAATCTTGAAGGGTCCACTAAAGCTTTGTAAAATAAATCAGAAAAACCAAAAATCACATTATTTTAATGGAAAAACATATATTGGCTGAACATAAAGTTTATATTATTTTATTACATCACTATTGGGTCATTATGATGTCATAAAACACATTATATATTTAAACGGTATTTAATTTTTACCCAAAACTTTGGCAGTCTCAGAAAATTATGAAAAATTCACCGTTGGATAATTTCGATGTCCTGATTCCAGAAATAATATTCATTTTATCTAATTAATTTTATAAATATGTTAATTTTCACTTTTAATATAAAACTGATATTTATCGAAAATTCATGGGTTTTGACAAAAATGGCTTTCAAACCTTAATAAAAATTACAATTTCATTCATAAAATTATAAGATAATTTATATTTAATAAAAATTAATTTAATAATAATAATATTTTTTTAAAATATTATTTAATTCAAAAATCCATTAATTCATCAAAATAGATTTCTTAGTTGAATATTAACTAAAAATACTATTTGTGCTTTAAAAACTATTTACAAAGTAACAATAATAAAATGAAAATATATTCATTATTATATACAAAAATAATGTACATAATCATAGTACTAGGGTCTTGTTACATAAGCCCTTAAAACACTCGCATAAGACCAAAGGGTGAGGTGTGCAATGGTGATAGACTCTTGGGGTGACTCGGATAACATCGTTTGAGCAGTAATCTCTATCAACTTCCACTTCTCTCGTAGGCGGTTCTGCTCAAGCTTAACGTGTTCAAGCTCGACTTTAGTTTGGTCAAGAGCGAAGCCCAATGATGCCACATTCTTTCTGAGCTATGACAAATGAGCTTCATACGGGGCAAGTTTACTGGATGAGGTCATCGCTTCCTTTGTCTGAGTAAATTGGATTTGTCAAAGCTCATATTTATACTAATCATGTGATCACTATTCAACGGATACAATAGAAACAGTCACAATTCATAATGGTATTTTAAAATCTCAAAACATAAAACAAAATAAGTGCATATGTTGTATAACCATTTCACATATTAAAACATTTAGTTAGATCAAGAGGAATTTTCATTAACAAAAGTTTGGGTCGTTACACGCATTGTGTTGCTTGGTATGAATTTCTTCCGTATCACATTTCGTTCTAATGAATTGAAATTGAAGTCATGGAGTAGCAGGTTCATCAATCTCAAGCCAGGGATCCTTCGGTTTCAAAACTGGGAACCCTGGTTTGACCCTTTTTAGGCTAAGAACATTGTTGCGCAGTCCTAGATCTGTGTCAAAGGGTTGAATTGAGTATTTTGGCACCCAAACATCCTCTGGGGTGTTGTCATGGCTATTGGAACCCCAATTAAGTTTGATAAGGAGATAGGAATGGTTAGGTATGGTCATTTTGATCGCATATTGATCAAGTTTGATATATATTTTCCTCTTGTTGAGTCTGTGTATTTTATTTCTGGTGATTATAAATTTGAACTTTAGATTGAATTCGAGCTTGTCCCTAATTTTTTTCTTAATTTCTCAACTATTGGACATGCTAACCAAAATTGTCACCAAGGATTGGGATGTTCTAATTGTAAAAGATATGGACATTTGGTAGAAACATGTAAAGTCAAAATGCCTTCTACATATGACCCTGCCCCTCCTGTGTTTGGGAAGAAGGGCACCGGTGTGAAAAATCCTTCACAGACTAAGGAAAATCTAATGGATAGCCTTGGAAATGGGGGCTAGCCTCATTTGCTATGGTTGTGGCTGGGAAAAATCTTCAGAGTAGTCATGTTGTCCGAGATGTGGGTGTGTTAGGAAGCAGACCTATTTCTGATACTTTGATTCAAGGGGAAACCTTCCTTTCCAAATTGGGCAATGCTTGCTCCAACCTTCAAGATAGGGATGTTGAGATTGATCCTATGCTTTGTCTGGAGGACCAATTTTTATCAAAAGGGAAATTGGATTCTGAATCCATCCAAGCTAAAACTATTTGGCATACTCATACTGGGAAGTTGGCCCATGTCTCTTCTTCTTTCTTTGCTGCTTTGGCAGTGGTTGCTGGAATATTGGTCCCTATTTCCCCTGCTCATTTGGCTAATTTGACAGTTTTTGCAACATCTGATATTGTGAAGGCTAGGAAAGCATCAATTGGTGAAGTCGGGATGGTTGACATGCATGTGTTGTCACCTGTTCATGTTGGTTATAATGCTACTATGAAATCGAGGTTTGTTCCCCATAAGTTTGTGCAAGCTGCTACAGCAGATGTTACTTCATCAAAAGGCATAGGGTCAGTGTTGACTACCTCTGGAAATCTTGTCCAGGACGCTCCTTAGGAGCATGTGGAATCTATGCATGCCCCTGTTGTTGTTCCCGTTGAAGACTTGGTGACTTCTTGTGATGAGTCGCCTCTCAGAATTCTACAGGACTTAATATCCTAGAAGCATGTGCTTTCTGCACATGCTCCTACAACTAAAATCACAATACCTTTGAATGCCCCATTGCAGGCGGTTTCTCCCAATACCGGTGCAGTGAAGCACAATTTTTTTACTGTGCTCGAATCTATTAACTCCACAGATTTTGATGAGCTATATAGGGAGAACACGGAAAGGAAAGGTTAAAAAAAATATCACCTCCAGTGATTAATGCCTCTATCTCCAAGCAGGTTGGCTCCAAGGACTTGCAGACAAGACAACCATCATCTGAGGGATCTCTAGATAAAGGGGAACTCATTGAAGTTGTTAAAGAGGGTGATACTAATCTTGCTACTCCATTGGATGTTCAAATTGATGATCAGAACATTGATGTGGTTGATGAACCAGTGGACACTGATGTTCAAGGTGGTGAGTGACAGTCCTCGAAGAAATGGTGATGGGGAAGACATCCAAGAGGCTGAGGCAGATATAGTGGACGGGTGGTATGAATAAAGGATGGGCTTTGTTATCTTTATTTTGTGTTGTATCTTTACATGCGGCTTTCTTTTTATAATAAATTTCTTGGTCAACGGTGTTTCTCCATGGTCTACACTGTTCTGGTATAATTGTATAATTAAGGAGAAATTTCTACCTCCTATGGAGAGCTTCTCTCTCTGTTCATCTATGGAAATCGTTGCGACAATTTCTTGGAATCGACCTCTGATGATGATCAAACTCGGTCTGATTTTGTTGGGCATAAGGAGGTTTCACCCTCTATTTTCCTCCCAAAAGGATCACACTGCTCAAGGTTGTTTCTGAAATGGGTGAGAAGTATGACTATTTTGGGGATCTCTTTAGATACTGTACGAAGCCCACCCCCAGTTAGGGATGGAAATCTGATGCAGATACGGGGAAGAAGACCAACTTGATTGGTTGTGGTTTGCGACGACGTTTGAGATCCGATGGACGAAGGCCTCAGTGCGTCTCATTTTTGGGGCGTAGTGAACCCTTGAGATGCTGAGCGGCAATCTCCGGTGGTGCAGTGGTCGGCAAAGGAGGTGATTCATGGGACGCTTCAGGACTTCTTTTTTGGCAGGATCTGTAGTTGACCCCGCTCAATGGGGTGAATGGTGGAGGCCAGGATGACTCTTTCAGGTGATTGGCAAGGAAGAAGGTCCCGACTGGAGATGGTTGGGAGTTTTGGGGTTCTGGTGGATCTGATAGGCTGGCGGGCTGGTGATGTCATGGGTGGACGACCACCTCAGGTAGCGGGCTAACGACGAGAAGCAAGCTGGTGTCGGATTGGCGAGGGGTTTCGATGGGCTTGTTAGGTGCTTCTGGACATGATGAAGGCCCGATTGAGGGTGGGAGACGATCGCATATTGTAGGGTTTTCGGCGATGCCTTTTCCTGGAATCTGTGGCAACGCACACCGGCAGCACTATGGGGATCTGGTGGGCGCCGATCTCTGGTGGAAGATGAGACAGGGAGTCGGTTAACTGATAGTGATATCGCTGGGATGTCGGCGATGCTTTCGTCATGGGGTATCTTCCACAATGTGTGTCGTGCTTGTGATGGATATCGGGCCTTTGGGCTGCTTTATGACGAGCCTTCAAGCCTAGCTATAGTGATAGCATCTTGGTTGGTGTTCTGCTCGACTCTTGACTCCAATATTGTTTTTGTTACGTCTTCGCTCGATGCTTTTTTGTATGGTGGCATTTACTGTGCCACATGATGTTGTGTTTTGATATATATTTTTTTATCAATTAAATTTTTAGGATCGATCACGCTCGAGTCGTAAACTTCTATGATAAATATATCTATTTTTATTTATAATTATAATTATGAATATAATAAATATATTTATTATAATTTTATATTTAAAAATTAATAAATACATATTTATAATATTTATAAATATATTTATTATATATTTAATTATAAAAAATAAATATTTATTTATTGTTATAATTATAAATAAATATATTTATTTCCCTATTTATTATATATATAATATTATAAATATATATATATATTAATATTAATATAAATAAATTATTAACATTAGATCTTTATCTTCATTTGTTTTGGATGATAAAGTTATCCTTTTATCAACGCTAAAAAGTGATGATAATACTACTCTTTATCAGCACTTAAATTTTAGCACTGATAGATACGCATTTTATCAGCGATTTTTTAGGACTGATAAAATCCTTGTCCTTCTTTAAAAAAAAACACTAAATGATTGTCTTTTCTTGCACACCTTCAAGCTCTTCCGAAGTGGACTTTTTTCGCACCACCACTCCCGCCAAACCCTGCTGATGCACTGCCGCTGCTCTACCGCTCCCGCCGAACCGCACTAGTGTCGTCACACCACCACTCTCGCCGAACCGTATTCCCACCACTATTGTTCTCTCCAAACCCCATAACTGTCTCGCCGAACCCCACACTGCAGTAGGTTGGGCCCTTATCAGTGTTGAGAATAACGACACTTTGTTAGCGCTGTTAATAGCCTTTTTGCGCGTTGATATAGGGAAAATCTATTGTAGTGATATGCTTCACGCCTGCTGTACACGCTGAAGTTCATTTTGTTTATGAGATGTCGTCTCGTGCTGCCATGTCATGAATACTTGAAATGGACAAAGACAACCCCCATGGGTATTGTCACTATTAGAAAAAGCGCCCCATGCATTCGTGTATTTGGATGAAGTTGAAAAATGCATGCTATATTATGACATGTTTTATCGGTAGAATTTTTTAAATGGGTTCTTAATTTGTTTTAAAGGGATATGGTTAGGGGTATTTTAAAAAAGTGGCATCGGGAAGCGTGAACCTCAATCACGCTTCTCCCCTCACAAGGAAGCGTGAACGAGTTCATGCTTCCTGTGTGAGTTTTCTGATGGAAGTGTGAAGGACGTTCACTCTACCTTGAGAATTTTTTAATTATAAATATTTCTAAATATATACATAAATAAATATCTAACTATATATTAAAATGAAAATTAATATAAATTAATATAAATTAATAAAAATTAATAAAAATTAATAAAAATTAATAAAAATTAATAAATATTAATTAAATATTAATAATTAATAATGAAATATAAATAGATATTAAAAATATTAATAAAATATTAATTAATATTAATTAAATATTTATAAATATTAAAAAATATTAGCGAACATTAAATAAATATTCATAAATATTGATAATAGAAATAAATATTAGTAAATATTGATTAAATATTAAAAAAATATTCTTAAATAGTAAATAAACATTAATATATGTTAATGAATATAAAAAATGACAAATAAATGTTAATAAATATAAATATATAGTAAAAAATAGTATTAAAATAATAATTAATATTAACTAATTATTCAAAAATATTAATTAAATATTGAAAAATTATGATAAATATACATAAATACTAAAAAATTATTAATAAAAACCACTAAATATTAACAAATCTTAATAAATATTAATTAAATATTAATCAAATATTCACAAAGAAGTAATAAAATTTAATTAAACATTCACGAATAATAATAAATATTAATTAAATTTCAATAACTTTCAATAAATACCAATAAATATAAATAATTATTAACGCATTTTAATTAAACATTCATAAATATAAATAAAATAATAAAATATATTAATAAATAATAATGAAATAATTTTCAATATTTATAAATTTTAATTAAAAAATTATAAATATTTAAAAAATGAAATAAATGATAATAAATATTAATTAAATGTCAATATATATAAATTAATATTAATACATATTAACTAAATATTAATAAATATTAACTAAATATCAATAAATTTAAATAAATATTGATAAATAATAGATAAGTTTTAAATATATATTAATAAATATTAAATATATATTAAAAACTAATAAATAGATATCATTAAATATGACTACATATCAATTAAATATTCATAAATATTAATAAATATTACTAAATATTACAAAATGTTAATAAATATTCATAAATTTTAATTTTAACTTATCATTAATTATATTTATTAATATATATGAATATTTATTTAGTGTATATCTATTATTTATTAATAATTATTATTAATTTTTAATAATTTTTAATAATTATTTTTATTTATTTAAAATTTATTAAAATTTATTTAATATTTATTTATATTGATTAATATTTAATTAATATTTAGATTCTTAATAAAAGATGGTTTGACCCTCAACCTTTAAAAAAATTATTAAAATTTATCAATATTTATTTAATATTTAGTAAAATTTATCTTTTTTATAAGATTTAAACTCGAAAGATCTCTATTAATTAAAAGTGAAAAAGGAGAAGGGACGTACACATATCATAGTTCCACACACAAAAGCAGTCTGAAAAAAGCCAACAGAAATCAAATGGCTCTTGATCTAGTACTCGTGCTATGATGGGCAACACATCTGCCCTGACCATAAGGATGTCTTCCTCTTCTCCAAGTTCTGACGTTTGTCTATGACCCACCACCATCACCCAAGAGCTCATCATCACTAATCACCATATTTACTTTAACAACAGGCCCGCAAACACTATATACTATTTCATCTTCACTGCTTCCAGAGGACAGCAGATCAAAGGTGTTTTTTACACTAACTTTTGAGATATTTGATACCTGGGTAGTGATGATAGAAGAATAGCTAACACATTTACTAGTGTCTTTCTTCTTTCCTGCACTTCAAATCAGAGGTGTTGTGTTATCTGTAGATTTAAACTTCATACCTTTTGATGGTTAAACATCGCTTTCATCAGTCAAATGGGTAGACGCAGCTGCATTTTGTATCTTCCCAGACATTAGAGTCACACCAGGAGTCAGCTGAATAGATGACTTCTTGCAAATCACATCCTGAGTTGATACATCAGACCTGCTTATAATCTTCATTACAGATTCCATGGGAACAAAAAGTGGATTAGGTTCCATAAGAGCATTAACTCCATTGGGGATTTTAGATACTTTCCCATCTATGCCACTAATATTTACATCAAGAAGAACTCTATCAATGAGTAGATATTTAGATGTTGCTTCCTTTCCATGATACACAAAAAAATCTATTGAGATCACCCAATTTCCATTGTCAATAGTGGGATTTAAAGTCATATGTATAGAAGGGGATCCTTTTTTTTCTTTTTCTTCATTGAAGTGGCATCATCCACTTTAGGCCTTTCTTTTCTATTTTTGGAGGTAATCATCCCCTCCTGCCACAAATTTAATTCCACCTCATTTTGAATTGAAGTTTCTTTACCATCCTGGCTATCAATAGAACCAACATCAAAATTTCCATCAATAACTCCCTTGTGGAGTGCATCCTTAAAAGAGACCATCACAATTGGAACAGGATCCTCATCAATAGCCTGAATGGCCCGAAGGCCTTCATTTTTATATATTTTTGATAACCCCCCCCCCTTCAAGGGATGAGGGGGAACCCTTACAAGGCCCGTAGGCTCAGAGATTACATGGCCTGTAGGCTTAGGAGATGACATGACCCGAAGGTCTTAGGGAATTCAACCAGACTATCTACAAGGAACTACCCCTCCCCAACATCTGCATCATGATAGTAGCTCTCCACATTCGCATGGCCGTCTGGCTGGGCTTTCCGTGCAAGCATAGGCTGGTCCCAATGGCATATCCATACCCTCTCATTCTGACAAATCCATTTGGCTTTGCTCTGGTGAGTGCACATGCTCTGAATCCTCTTCTGGGGCTGCTCCTTTTTGGCAGTGTGTCTGGGGAAATTGCATGTTGCCTGAAGGCCTTGAGGTGGCCAAAAGGCCTTAAAGGTGGCCCAAAAGCCCTACTTATCCGAAGGCCTGGGTGGCTCGAAAGCCTTAAGGACTCCAAGCCCAAACCGGTGGCCCAAGGTGAATAGTTTCATCTTCTACAGTACCAAACAATACCTGCTACAATAACTACTATAGTGTCTGCTACAGTACCTGCACAGTGTCAAGTTCTGCTACAATACCTATACAGTGTACAGTTCTTCTACAGTCCCACACAATGTACAGTCTCTGCTACAGTGCCTGTTATAGTCCTTGCTACAGTACCAGAAATATGCCTCTACCTGTTTTGAACATGAGTCTTGTGGATGCACTTAAGGATACCTCACCAACTGGCCTGAGGCTCATGTGCCTCATCAATAGCATTAGCCCAAACTAATTTGGGTTTATAGGATTCTAACTAATGTGAGCCAATCTGTTGGGAGGGAATAATTTTGGAGTTTTCATACATTGTAGACTCCTCCATTCTGTGAGAAGAATATGTAGGGAACCGAAACTTCTCTATTAAGGGGGACCCTAACTATGGTTGGTCCTTTCCCATTGTGGGAAGATTGGTGTCAACATTATCGTTTCTGTGATCATGAGTAGGGCCATCCTTTTTATTCCTACAATAGTAAAGAGAGTCATTCCCTCTTATGTGACAGTTTGAGAAAACTACCACCATTCTATAAGCAGATTTCTTACGACCAATTATTCCACAAACATCACAGAATAGAAGATTCATTTCATACTCAATAATCAAACAGATTTCATCCTGAGACATGGAGATTACTACATTGTTAATTAAAATAGAGCTTAGATCAATATCTACTAAAACCTGAGCAAAATTCCCTTTGTAAACCATTTCAGTAGTTGTATCCATCCTAATTGTAATTCCAATAGCAAAGGTGATATCATACAATATCTCAAGGGTTCCATAAGACCCAATTCAATCCATGAATCTGGACCCAGACTTCCACACACGTTTCCATAAAATTGTGTAAATTAAAATTCAATGACCAATTATTGATCTTAAAAATCCATGGCCTAAGGTTGAATGAACGAAACCCCAAATATTTCCTTCTTAGTGTAGCAGAGGAAAAAAAAGTTGAAAACCCGACCGATTGAGACACATTTGAAATCATCAAACCCCCAACTCGAAGATAGTCTATAAATCAGACTAGAGACCTTTTAGGTTTTCATACCTTTTGACAAAGATATGAGCATGATAGTGGAATGCCTAAAGAGTTATAACCATTCTGAGATAGCTCCATCAAAAGCTGAGACACGTGTGATTATGCCTTTTTTGATAACCCTGTGTGGAACTTAGTCTTTGATTAGGGAAAATGATTCTCCTAAAAAACTAGAGAATGACAGAAGACCAAGCGATGCATCCCCTTCACACACTTTTGATTTCCTTGATTCCTGATTCGCGATATGATGTCCCGAAGCATAGGTAAAAATATTAAGACTTATGGGATGTTCTTTACAAGCGTGAGCAATTGGGGCTGTCAACTAGGTTTTCTCCAATTCCACCATGATTTATTAATATTTAATTAATATTTATTAATATTCATGAATATTTATTAATATTTAATTAATGTTTATAAATGTTTATTAATTTTTAATTAAAATTTGTAGATATTCATAAATGTTGAAAAATATTTTATTGTTATTTATTAATATCTATTTGTATTTTATTTATATTTTTATTATATAATTAATATGTATTAATGTTTAATTAATTTTATTGATATTTATTGGTATTTATGAGTATTTATGAATATTTAATAAAATTATATTACTTTTCATGACTATTTAATTAATATTTATTAATATTTGATTATTATTTAATTAATATTTATGAATATTTATTTAATATTTATTAAATTTTTTAATATTTAATAGTATTTATTAACATTTTTTTATTATTTATGAATATTTATGAATATTTATGAATATTTAATTAATATTCCGAGTAATTAATTAATATTTTTTAATATTTTTTATGACTTATTTATATTTATTTACATTTTTTATTTATTAACATTTAATTAATATTTAGTAATATTTATCTAATATTTAATCAACATTTGTTAATATTTATTTTTATTATCATTATTTATGAATATTTATTTAATTTTTATTAATGGATTTTAATATTTATAAATACTTAATTAATATTTATTGATATTTTACAATTATTGATGAATTTTTAATTAATATTTCTTTATATTTAATTAGTATTTATTAATATTTATTTAACATTTATTACTTTTTATTAATATTTATTTTAATATCTAATTAGATATCTATTTATATATATATATATATATATTAATATTTATAATTAAAAATATTCTATAAGAAGAGTGAACGTTGTCCACTCTTCCATCAAAAAACTCATACAGGAAGCGTGAACAAGGTTATCGATTCCTACCGAGGGGAGAAGAGTGAATGTGGTTCAAAATTCTTTAGACCACTTTTTAAAAATACCCCAACACTATCCGTTTTTTAAAAATAAAATTAAAAACCAATTCAATTTTTTTTCCTCTTTTCATCTATCTACTTTTTTTTATAATCATTTTTTAAATAATTAATAAAATATTAATAGGTTCATTTTTTGGAAACTAATATAGAATGGCGGCATCGACCTTGCCGAAAATTTGAAAGTGAATTAGCTTTTAGTTATTATATTTCGGATTTTTTATTTTCAATTATGATTTATATATTGAGTCATTTTGTCAAATATCTTTTAGATTGTATTTAAATTTTATAACTTTTATTCTTTTAAAGTCACCTACTTGAAACATAATAATATTTCAAGTTAGTGGATTTTAAAGTATATAAATAATGAATTAGAAATTAAATCTTAATGAAATTTGGCACAGTTACTGAACATATAATAAATTATTAAATATAATAAGCATTTTATAAAAACAATTAATGAAAAAAAAAATTAGAGGGACAATATATTGTTGTTTTAGAGGGAAAAAAGATGGAGAGAGGTGAGGGTTTGGGGGTGCGCTCTGATAGTGATTTAATTAAGATTTAGTACATTTTATTCATATTGATCCCTCATTTTCTTGGATCAGTTATTCTGAATAATACTGAGGTTTTGGAAGGAAACCATCAGGTTGTGGCGGACAACAATGGGGTTCATCGGGCTAGTCCCAACCCGACTATGTCATTTGAAGAGATTCCTGGAAGATCTATATAGTTTGGATCAAATCTACTCAGGGATCAGATGTTTGTGATTTTAAATGGTGTCGAAGATGTGCATCATGCTACGATGGTGGATAACCTTTCGAATGTGGGTTCGACGGACAATGATATGTGTAGATCATTGGAGTCCCATACAACTCCTACTCTGATTGTTGTGGGCGGCGCGATGGAAGATTGTTTGGATGTGGGGTTGAGGGGAGTTCATGATTGATCTATGGAGGTTTTTCCCAAGTGGCAACTTCTTTGGTCGATGTGGGTGGTGTGTGTCGAGCTACAATAATGGGATATTGTTCAGCGGTGGTGTTGACCGAAGATATTGATGTGCACAGAACTATGTTGGCCCATACAAAACCTTATACTTCTCATTTTGGGATTAGAGGGAATTTAGTTGCAGGTGATAATTTTTGTGTCCCTGTCTAAGGGGATTTCCCTGATCGATGTTCGCTGGAGGTGTTTAGTTCCTAAACTGGTAGGATTCTCCAGAATGTATCATCAGCCCGGGTTGAATCGGATTGTGGTGCCCTTTTGGAACATCTTACTCTCGGTAAGAACTCTCTAATTGCCTGGGTTGTTCTTCCCAGAGGTTAGTAGCCATGGAAACATGAATATCTGGTTCATAAGACTTCCATTTTGTTGGGGTTTTAATATTGTAAGTGCATTTCATTAGGCATGGCTTTTTTCATGGCTTGTTTCAATGGAATGAAGAAACAATTCATGTGTGGTCCGCTGGTTCATTTTTTTAAAGTCGAGAAAGCTTCATCTCCATGAATAGACATTGGATTTTTATGTTTCAAGGGCCAAGAATAATTTTTCATAGGTTTATTAGTTTGCATGGTTTTAACTGGATTTTTTGGCATCCAAAAATCCTACATGATATTACTGCTACTATTGGCGATCCAATTCTCCTAGATAAGAAGGAAAAACATGTCAGGTATGACCACATTCTGAGAAAACTAGTTGAGATTGATTTATGTTCTAGTCTTATTGACAATGTGACTCTTACCACTCCCACTGATTATATCCAAATCAATGTTGAATATGGGAATTCTCCTAAGATCTATCAAAATTAAAACTCTACTGGTCATTTGGATGAGAAATGCCGGAGGTAAGTTTTTGTTTTTTTTGGGTTTGAAGGGGAATCCATAAAAGGTATGTGATGGTAAGGTTAAAATAAATTCATTAGGGCCAAATGGAAAATCAGTTCCGTGGAAGCCTAGGAATCATCTAATGTATTTTCTGGATAAGCAGTCTCGAAATCTAGGGGGTGTAGCATATAATAATTACTCTCTATTGGTGAATCAGGATCATATTAGGACTTCTTTGGCTGCTACTTTCTCATTCTCTATTCCTGAATAGAATAATGGGAGTAGGTATGATTCTAAAATTTCTACAATAGTTACTATCCTTGTAAGAGATGGAACATGGAATGAGATTGAGCATAATCATATTATCAATGAGCTTTCCGCTGGAAATGAGGAACCGGATGTCACAAATAGTGATGGTGTTTCCATGGGTGTTAAGATTCAGCATGTAGTTTCATATGAACATGTTCAAATGGTTTGATGTTCTAATTTGATTGATAGGAAACTCACTGATTAGTATGAGAGGAACTCCAGTGAGAAGGAACAATCTGCAGATGGGGCTTCTAGTGTTGTTCCCAAGTGTTTTCTTTCACCCACTAATGAGAAAGGATGTTGTGTATATCCTCGAGACATAAAATTTTCAAGGAATTTTCTATAGGAATATGTGTCTAGAATTTATGGTGCAAAACATAATTTGAATTATTTTTAATAAATTCTGAATTTATTTAGTTCTTATAGATTTCCTAGAAAATGGGGTAATATGTTAGATGATGGATGTAACAACGAAAAGTGAATGGTTCTGCTGGACACCACTCGTCGCCATTCTATGAGTATAGGCGACACTGTTTCCTTTAAATATGCTATTTTGAATGGAAATGGAAATATGATTAGTGGTAGTGTTTTTTTCTCTTTCTCCTAAATAAGGTTTTGAAAATATTATTCTTGCCTACCACAGAATGTGTCTAACAGGTCACATTCTAAGGATTCAAAGATCTATCTCACTCTGGAGTAGAAAAGGTACAAGTAGAGGATTCTTGGGATACTCAATCGAGGAAATTATCATTCCTAAAGGGATGTTGCTGATGATGATAATGATTCTGATTATGATTATGGAAATTATCCTTCTATCCTTGATCTTTTTTTATCCTTTCTGGATGAGGGCATGTCTCTTAGTATGATCGCATTGACTTGCTTGCTTCCTTGTTATCTTTTTCATTCATCTTTAATAAATGTTTGGGAGCTTTGGCTTCTGGCTAAACCTTTTTCGTATATATTATTTAAACCATTACCTTTTTATTTATAAATACCTTTTTACATTCCTTTAATTTTCAATTATTTATTATATGTTTAGTCGATGCTCTACATTTCATTTAGATTTTAATTATTGAATATTTTATATGCATATATTTTTTACTATTTAAATATTTTGTTTGAAATCAATAATATTTGTGTGATGTAAATTATATTTTTTATTATATTTATGAAATTATTATTATTTTCAACAATTTTCTAGATGTTCATGATATTTTTTAAGGTTTATTTAGGTTTTTTATAGTTTTTATTTTATAATTTTTTAAATTAACCTACTTGAAATTTAATAAGTTTTACTATGTTTCAAATAGTCAACTCTGAAAGCTTATAAAATATAAATTGTAAGTAAAATATAAATGAAAATTGAAGTAGTGGCTAAACATGTAAAAATGGTCAATAGTAAAAATAATTTCATCATTTTAATTGATAGACTATCATTAAAAGGATAGAATATTTTTTTTTTCAAATAATGTAATTCAGTAGAACACATATAAATAAATGAGTATGATGAGGTCCAATCCCACAATTTGGTGTGCGAATGGGATGCTCCAATTGAGATTGCTTACCACTATGCTAGGGTGGGGTATGATGGGTAGAAGAGGGATCATACTAAACTACTAGAACATCATATGATTGATTCTCTTCCTATCACTCATCAGGAAGTGGTGGCATCTAGATGACTTCATTTGAACTTTATCCTTCCCCCACTACATAAGTTGAACAACATTTCATTATATGTTGGGGTAACCATAAGGCATGTGAAGGCTCAGTCACAAAAGGAGGTGGCATGATAAATGACCCCTGATACGAGATCAGATCAAATATATCTGGGGAAAACCAGGAATATCATAAAAATATAAATGGATCTCATACCTCTAGGTGCACATCTGCAATCAGTTAAGGCTGGACTACTAGTGGTGTGCCCTCTACCCCTAGTATTGGTGAGGCCTGACATACAACATGTCGCAGTCTACATCATCATCATGGATCCTCAATATTTATATCTACTAGAGGAGGTTCCTTCTCCGGAACCTCCTCTCCCTAGGTAGTAACAACAACTCCTTAAGGTGGACAATCAAAGATACTATTGTGTAGAACTTGATATGTTGGCATCATTCCATGCGCTGTAGCAGGGTGCACTGCATGGCTAAAAACCTCCCCCTCCCTTCGATCAGATATGTAGATAACATGATGTAGTAGAGTTTGATGTAAAGGGATTCAAAATGAATTAAAAACAAACAAAAAAAAACAAAATAATGGAAATTTATTAACTCACCTAATCCTAGAGCCCTATGTTGTGTGGAGTAAGATACAATATAGACTTCAGTCTATACCATGGTTCATACTAATGCTTCTATAAAAGAGGTAATTACATATTACACATAACCTTGATAGGAAATGACACTCATCTATCATAGATGTCTAGATACTATGCATGTCATTAGTGCCGATCGATATCCTACCTCCCTGCCAGCTTCACAGAATGAAGTGATAATGATTGTCTAGGTGGAACGGGAATAACCTGAACAAATCTAAAATGGCACATGAATCTATCAGGATGGTTCCACACAACAATACAAAACTGAATGAGAGGTGCTACAACTATGGCATCATGATTCTCATCAATGTATTATATGGGTAGTTGTTCTAATAGATCCCAACATGGATGCCTTGTAATCTGAAATAACATGTGACATTTGTAAAAAATAATTGTTACTAAAAACCAATAAATTAAATAATATGAAGTTGATTAGTCAAGGAAAGACTATATATTGGTACATAAATTGGTTCTAGACTATCTAACATGAGATGATATGCACCCAAGTTGTGCCTCAACATCCTAAAAATGTGGTGTGCCTGACTCCACATGTAACATACAACAAAGAATGTGATAAATAATAATAAATAAGGTTTAATAACT
Organism: Viscum album; assembly: GCA_963277665.1. Taxonomy (NCBI): domain Eukaryota; kingdom Viridiplantae; phylum Streptophyta; class Magnoliopsida; order Santalales; family Viscaceae; genus Viscum; species Viscum album. Next base: position 1,745,515,906 of record OY728125.1, on the reverse strand, counting down.
CATAATATAATTAGAAAATAATAAAGATGATTGATCATAAATTCTTCCATGTGGAAAAACATGAAAAACATCTATATGAATCTTCTGACCAACAACAATAGTAGATAGGGGAGGGATGTGCTACCATGACCACATCTCTATAAGGACGAAAGATCCCATGATATTGGTGCGATTTAATTATCATGCACTGCAAAATGCTTTTTAAGTGTAATACAGGAACACATATCTCTAGATATATCTCCCATACTCATCAAAATAATCCTATATCATTAGATACATAATGTGAAAATGCTTACCAGAGTGATCAGTGCACAATTTTCCTCTGCGGAACTACATGATATAAGCACAAGTGTGATGTACGATAGTCTTCTCATTAGTGTCAGTAGGTAAATGTTCAAACTAAATCCCAGGAAAGATCAAATATATCAAACCACAATCTATAGAATCATCATCACCCAAAATGTCAATTCCAAGAAACCATTGTACAATATTTGGCCAGTCTCCAAGGGTGAGTCCTATAATAGTATCCCCTGGATAGGAGGACCAATCTTAACTACCACGTCGTTAAGGGGGATGGACATCTCTCCCTCTGGAAAGTGGAATGTGTGTGTCTCAGGTCTCGATCTATCAGTGAGAGCAGTAAGGGGGTGATGATAAATAAATTTAATGTTTGATACAAAAATTACATAGAATTCAACATGGAGTAGGTATGGTATAATGGAAGCTAGAGTCGAAATGTGATGATAATGGTGTGCTCTACGCACCCTGATCTGTCAAACCTCATGGCCAGCTAGGACATCAGATGAAACTGCCCTATATTTCTCAATGAGTAGTGTATTATCCTCCATCATTATGTATAAAAATGAAATAATTCTTAGGTATAAAATGTAAATGTAATGTTATGGTCAACATAATGTTATGACCAGTAGAATGTAAGATGTAACATTTTTACTTGATCCATGTTTCAGAATTATTTTGGAAAACTATGTTTAAAAAAAAGGAAAAAATGCATTTTAAAGGTATTTGCGACGGGGGTATTTACCCGTCGCAAATAATTAGGCTTTTGCGACGGGATTGCTTTCCCCGTCACAAATAGTTTTCTCGCGATGCGCGCCAAATCGCGGGAAACTTATTTGCGACGGAGGAATATTCTCGTCGCAAATAACCGGCGGCGGTAAAAGGTATTTGCGACGGGAATATTCCCCCGTCGCAAATACTATGTCGGCAGGGGTTATTTGCGACGGGTCCCGTCGCAAATAACTATTTACCGGTTGACCGTAATAAATGTTGCCTAAGGTATTTGCGACGGGTACCGTCACAAATGGGCCCGTCGCAAATAATCTAACCTATAAATACCCCCATCCGTTTTTTTCATTTCATTCTGATTCCTTATCTTCTCCTTCTCTCAAAATTATATTTCTAGAGTTGAGTTTTTCTCCAGTTTAATTTTTTTTCTCCGGAGCTGATATTAAAGTTTTGAAGAACGATCAGAACAGATCAATTTTCAAGGTATTTATGTTCATTTTAATTTTTTATTTATTTTTAATTTTTTATTAGTTTCAATTATTATTAATTAGTTGTAATTTAATTATGTTTACATTGTTTTATTACTTAATAAATTTAAATTATTAGTATTGTTTATAGTTAATGGTAATTAGGAATAATTAGTAATAATTTTTAATAATTAAGAATAAATATTAATAATTAGTAGTAAATACCAATAATTAGGAATAAGAACATTATTACATTATTAGTTTATTTTATTATTAATATTAAAATAATATAATTTTTTATATATATACAATTCTTTTTTCATCTGTGTGTTTGCTGTCTTCACATGTATTATTTGTATGTGGAGATAGAAAACGCACAGATGAAAGAAGAATTGTATATAAATTAGAAAATTATATTATTTTAATATTAATAATAAAATATATTAATAATGTTATTATTTGCAATTATTGGTAATTATTTCTAATTATTGATAATTATTCATTTAATTACTAATAATTAGGAACAATTATCAATAATTATCAATAATTAAGAATAATTAGTAATAATTAGTAATAATTACCAATAATTAGTAATAATTAGTAATAATTATCAATAATTAGTAATAATTACTAATAATTAGTAATTATTACTAATAATTAGTAATAATTACCAATAAGTAGTAATAATTACCAATAATTAGTAATAATTACCAATAATTAGTAATAATTACCAATAATTTGGAATAATTACCAATAATTAACAATAATTAGTAATAATTACCAATAATTACCAATAATTAGTAATAATTAGTAATAATTAGTAATAATTAGTAATAGTTAGTAATAATTAGGAATAATTAGGAATAATAAGTAATAATTAGGAATAATTAGGAATAATTAGGAATAATTAGGAATAATTAGGAATAATTAGGAATAATTAGGAATAATTAGGAATAATTAGGAATAATTAGGATTAATTAGGAACAATTATCAACAATTATCAAGAATTAGTAATAATTAGGAATAATTAGAAACAATTATCAAGAATTAGTAATAATTAGGAATAATTAGGAACAATTATCAATAATTAGTAATAATTAGGAATAATTAGGAACAAATTCAATAATTATCAAGAATTAAGAATAAGTAGTAATAATTAGGAACAATTATCAATAATTATCAATAATTAAGAATAATTTGTAATAATTAGTAATAATTTGTAATAATTACCAATAATTACAAATAATTAGGAATAATTAGGAATAATTAGGAATAATTAGAAATAATTAGGAATAATTAGTAATAATTAGGAATAATTCGTAATAATTAGGAATAATTAGTAATAATTAGTAATAATTAGTAATAATTAGTAATAATTAGGAATAATTAGGAATAATTAGGAATAATTAGTAATAATTAGTAATAATTATTTATAATTATTTATAATTAATTATAATTACCAATAATTACCAATAATTACCAATAATTACCAATAATTACCAATAATTACCAATAATTACCAATAATTACCAATAATTACCAATAATTACCAATAATTACCAATAATTACCAATAATTACCAATAATTACCAATAATTAGCAATAATTACCAATAATTACCAATAATTTGCAATAATTACCTAAAATTAGGAAAAATTAGAAAAAATTAAGAAAAATTAGAAAAAATTAAGAAAAATTAGGAAAAATTAGGAAAAATTAGGAAAAATTCTCAATAATTAGTAATAATTACCTATAATTAGTATTAATTACCAATAATTAGTATTAATTACCAATAATTAATAATAATTAGGAATAATTAACAATAATTAGTAATAATTACCAATAATTAACAATAATTAGTAATACTTAACAATAATTACTAATAATTACTAATATTTAGTAATAATTAACACTAATTGCCAATAATTACCAATAATTGCCAATAATTACCAATAGTTAGTAATAATTGCGAATAATTAGTAATAATTACCAATAATTAGTAATAATTACCAATAATTAGTAATAATTAACAATAATTAGTAATAATTAGTAATAATTAGGAATAATTAGTATTAATTAGGAATAATTAGTAATAATTACCAATAATTAGTAATAATTAGTATTAATTACCAATAATTAGTATTAATTACCAATAATTAGTATTAATTACCAATAATTAGTATTAATTACCAATAATTAGTATTAATTACCAATAATTAGTATTAATTACCAATAATTAGTATTAATTACCAATAATTAGTATTAATTATCAATAATTAACAATAATTATTAATAATTACCAATAATTACCAATATTTAGTAATAATTAACAATAATTGCCAATAATTAGCAATAATTTCCAATAATTTCCAATAATTAGTAATAATTACGAATAATTAGTAATAATTACCAATAATTAGTAATAATTACCAATAATTATCAATAATTACTAATAATTATCAATAATTACTAATAATTATCAATAATTAATAATAATTAGCAATAATTAGTAATAATTAGTAATAATTACTAATAATTAGCAATAATTAGTAATAATTAGAAATAATTAGTAATAATTAGTAATAATTAGTAATAATTAGGAATAATTAACAATAATTAGTAATAATTAACAATAATTAGTAATAATTAGTAATAATTAGGAATAATTAGTATTAATTAGGAATAATTAGTAATAATTACCAATAATTAGTAATAATGATTATTAATTACCAATAATTTGTATTAATTACCAATAATTAGTATTAATTACCAATAATTAGTATTAATTACCAATAATTAGTATTAATTATCAATAATTAGTATTAATTACCAATAATTAGTATTAATTACCAATAATTAGTATTAATTACCAATAATCACCAATAATTACCAATAATCACCAATAATTACCAATAATCACCAATAATTACCAATAATGACCAATAATTACCAATATTTTCCAATAATTACCAATATTTTCCAATAATTACCAATATTTACCAATAATTACCAATATTTACCAATAATTGGGAATAATTACCAAAAATTATGAATAACTACCAATAATTTGGAATAATTACCAATAATTTGGAATAATTACCAATAATTTGGAATAATTACCAATAATTTGAAATAATTACCAATAATTTGGAATAATTACCTTATTACATTATTTTTATATTTTATTATTAATATTAAAATAATATAATTTTCTATATTATATACAATTCTCTTTTCTTCTGTGTTTTTTCTGTCTCCACATGTAATATTGGAATTCTTTTTCAAAATTATCAACCTACTCGCCAATGGAGAGGTGGAAGTGAATGCCAATATTACATGTGGAGACAGAATGTGAAACACACAGATGAAAGGAGAATTGTATATAATATAGAAAATTATATTATTTTAATATTAATAATAAAATATACTAATAATGTAATGATGTTATTATTATATAATTAATATTTATGAAAAAAATTATATTAGTATTATTAAAAAAAATAAAAAATCAATATAATATTAAAATTATCAATATTTGTAACAGGTTTTGCTTTATTCTCAATATATTCAATCCTTGCTTGTGTTTTTTCTAACAAATTATTCAAAACCAGTAATGCTTTTATATTTTATAGAAAAATATGGAACAACGAGGTCGTCAACAGTCATTATTAGATGACCGCATATGGATAAATCAACGTAGAAGTCCAAATGGTTCTGGTTTAAATCCAGTATATATAGAGGGTGTGGAGAGTTTTTTATCATTTGCGGCATCAAATCCAGAATTTGTTTTAGAAGGAAAGATAAAATGCCCTTGTAGAAAATGTGCATTGAGAACGTTTGACACGTTTGACAAAGTGGGGGAACATCTCTTGCGTTTTGGTTTTCAAGCAGATTATGTTTTTTGGTATCAACACGGTGAACGCAGTTCCAGAGCAGGTGATACCAACTTGATTCCGGATCCATCCCAGTTTCAAGATTTAGTACATGATGTTGCAGGTTCATCTGTTCAACATACAGAAACTCCGGCTGATATAGCTTCAAATCCTGAGTTGGGACCGTCTGAATTTTATGAGTTGTTGAAGTCTGCTGAGGATGCATTATATCCTGGCTGCAAGATGAGCAAATTAGAAGCAGTTGCAAAATTTATGGCTATCAAATCAGATAACGGAATGTCAAACACCTGTTTTGACCAGATATTTTCTTTGCTGAAAACACTGTTACCCGAAGGAAATGTTTTACCTGCAAATTACTATGAAAGTAAGAGGTTGGTTCGAAATTTGGGACTTACTTGTCAGAAGATTCATGCATGTTCAAATGACTGCATTTTATATTCTGGGGAAAATGAGTCGTTGGATATTTGTCCCACATGTGGGCAACTGAGATATAAAGAAGGACAACACGGGAAGTCTGGTTTGATTCCTGTAAAACAGTTGAGATATTTTCCGCTTACATCCAGACTTCAGCGTTTATTCATGTCTAAGAATACAGTGACAATGATGTCATGGCATAAAGAGAATAGTTCAACCGATAAAATCTTGAATCATCCAGCCGATGGTGATTCATGGAAACATTTTGATAGAGTGTATCCATCCTTTGCTTTAGAAGCTAGAAATGTTCGACTGGGCCTTTCCACTAATGGTTTCTGTCCGTTTGGATCTTATGGTAGTCAATATTCATGTTGGCCTGTTTTTTTTAACTCCGTACAATTTACCTCCATGGATGTTGATGAAGGAGCCATATATCTTTTTGACTTTACTAATTCCAGGACATCCGAAGAAAAATATTGATGTTTATTTGAAGCCATTGATTGATGAATTAAATTTATTGTGGAGTACTGGTGTCAGTACATATGATGTTGCAACGAAACAGAATTTCATACTGAGAGCAGCATTGATGTGGACAATAAGGGACTTCCCGGCTTATGGGATGTTATCTGGCTGGAGTACACATGGTCAGAAATCATGTCCTTACTGTATGGGAGAGAACAAAGCATTTATGCTCATTCATGGAAAGAAACCTTGTTATTTTGACTGTCATCGCAGATTTCTTCCAGCTGATCATCCTTTTCGCAGAAACAGATCTCATTTCAGAAAAGGAACAACTGAAAGGGATGGACCTCCAAAAATGATATCAGGTTCGGAGTTAAAATCGGTTGTATTTTCATTACCTCCCATCACTTTTGGTCCCACAATAAACCAACAGAAAATTTCTGGTTTTGGGAAAGAACACAATTGGATTAAACGTAGCATATTTTGGGATTTGCCATATTGGTCTGATTTGTTGGTCCGACACATGTTAGATGTCATGCATATTGAGAAGAACTATTTTGATAATTTGTTTCATACAGTTTTGGATACGCCAGGAAAGAGCAAATACAATGTAAATGCACGTTTAGATCTTGCCCAAATTTGCAGGCGTCCAGAATTGGAACTATTTGAGAATGTCAGAACAGAAAGGTTACTGAAACCAAAAGCATCTTATACACTGTCTAAAGAAAACCGTTTATTATTTTGTCAGTGGATTGCAGATTTGAGACTTCCAGATGGTTGTGCTTCCAATTTGGGTAGATGTGTAAAGAATGGTCATATTACTGGATTAAAAAGTCATGATTGTCATGTTATAATTGAGAGACTTCTACCCATTGGATTAAGAGGTCTGTTGAATTCTGTGATTTGGGATTCCATAACAGACATGTCTCATTTTTTTCGGGAAATTTGTGCGGCTACGGCAGATTATGATGCTCTAGGCAAACTTGAAAAAGATGTTGTTGTAATTATATGTAAACTGGAAAAAATATTTCCGCCGTCTTTGTTCGACTCAATGGAACATTTGATGTTACATTTGCCATATGAAGCCAAATGTGGAGGTCCGGTACAGTTTCAATGGATGTACCCATTTGAAAGATTCATGCAAAAATTGAAAAGAAAAGTAAGCAACAAAGCATCTGTTGAAGGATCTATTGCAGAATCTTATTTGCAAGAGGAAATATCTTTTTTCTGCTCCCATTATTTTGAATCTGAGTATCCTTCAAAAGACAACCGAATGGGACGGAATGAGAGAAATATTGATGAAATCGACAATCAATTATCTGTTTTCAACCAGTCAGAGCTTGGTTTTGGTGGAGTTTCTGAACGCTGGCTTTCAGATGATGAACATCATACAGCTCATACGTATGTTCTGCTCAACTGTGAAGAGATGACATCAGTTGTACTGTAAGTGTTTATATCACTTATTCTATCATTTATGTTACAGTAAATAACTTTATAGGTTGTATGATAATCATATCAAGAAACAAATTCCACAAATTACAGCAGCTGCTCTCGAAGAACGTCGACTGAAAAATTTCTCTCAGTGGTTTCAAAAACTGGTAACATAAATTCTTTATCTTTTAGCAACTCATTCAATGTATAGTTTACTATATTGATAATTATTTCACAAATTTTCAGGTGTCTCGACATGCTGATAAAATTGACAAACGGCTGTGTGTATTGAGTAACCCACCTTCCAAACTTGTTAAAACTTATAATGCATATGTGGTGAATGGATTTCGATTCCACACACATGCATATGGGGAATCAAAAAAAACAATGAACAATGGAGTTAGCTTGAGAGGATCTCATCATCGAGAAAACGAAGTTGACTTTTATGGCATACTTGATGAAATCATTGAACTCTGTTATCTTGGACAACATTACATAACCATGTTCAAATGTCGGTGGTTGGATACAGAGAGAGCCGTGCGTGTTCATCCGACTCATGGAATCATCGATATTAAATGTAAAAGTGTTCTCGCAGTAAATGAACCATTCTTATTGGATCAACAGGCATATCAAGTTTATTATGCAAAGTACTGTGCAACATCAAGAGACTTGACTGATTGGTGGAGTGTAATAAAAATCAAAATTCGAGACAATCAGTTTAGTCAAAGTGAATGTGCTTTCACTGATGTGCAAAGAATTGAAGTTTTTCAAGAGAGTACTCAAAATCAATCTTTTTTACAAAGAGACATGAGTATCGATGACGACACCCCACATTTAAGAGTCGGTGATGACGATGATGTTAATGATGTCACACATGAATTTGAAATGGTAAGAGATGAAGCAACTGCAACTCGAATGGATATCGATGATGTTGAGGAGGAATATGAAGATGACATTGACATATATGAAGATGATGATGAAGATGAACACTTATAGAATTCCATGGTATTTATATACAATCATAATATGTATATATGTATATATAATAGTAATTATCAATTATTTGCTAACATTAACATTTTCTGTTTCAGATGGACGAGGCCACATTTCGTGAGTTGACGGATGCTGACCTGCCTTTCGATGCGGATGAGTTGCTGGCAGATGACCCTCAGCCTGCAGGCGCTTCAGGGAGTACGCGGAGGGGGCGCGGTCTTGCACGATTGATGATTCCTGACCCCGTCCCCGAGCGACGTCCACGTCTTGGGTTTGATCCGCGCACCCGGAGGTGTGATAACCTGTGTGATAACCTGTGGATTTGACTAAGATTTCATTAATCTATTCACATAATAAATGTTTATTATTTTTTTCAGTTTTCCGCATATAGCAGTCGGACAGGGCAGCGCTATTTTGCGCAACTATTTCTCTCAGCCGTGGACCACATGGGAGCAGATTCCCATTGATGTGCAGCAGGCCATGTTCGTCCATTGGTTGGTACGTACGTAAATAAATAATTTTTATTTTGAAAATTATTTCATTTCTAACTTGATATTTTGATTTTTTTGTAGGGTTTATGGTATCCGATCGAGGATACCATGCGTGACGCCATCCACGAGGCATGGGAGGTGGCCATGCATGATCGCTTTCGTCAGTTTTTGCACAATTTAAGAAAAGCTGCGATGAAGAAAGCAGGAGTGTCAGATTTTGAGGAGTCATGTAGAGCACACCGACCAGAGTATATTTCATCCCATGTATGGGATGGATTATGTGCGCACTGGTTGAGTGATGCCTTTCAGAGGAGATCATCGCTGGGGAGGCAGAATCGGGGGAGACAGGAGGTGACTCATCGAGCTGGGAGTCGTTCTTTCAGTACTCATAGACAGCATATGGTATGTACATTATTTATAAATATTTTATATAACTATAAATATTAACAGTTTATTTTTTATTCTTATAGGCTGTCGAGCACCCCGATATTACAGAGTACGACGTATATCGGAGGATGTATAGTGATCCTGCTACTGGGGAGCTCAGAGGTGATCGTCAGCGTCACATCGTGGTCAGTATTATTTGTTTTCAAGTTTAAAAATTAACTGCATATAATATATTCACAATTTTAATTTTAAATTGCAACTATAGGAGTCATATGAGGCCGCAGCGTCACAGGCCAGGCCTGAGAGTCAGGCCGAGTCATCAGATCAGACCACTGCCCGTCAGTTTGATGAGGCGGCATGGATGCAGGCCACCCAGTATGCCTTCGAGAAGGGCCGGGTAGTTGGTATCGGCTCTCGACTGACTCCCGGAGATTATTATGGCAGTGCTGCGATGTCGGCGTCCAGCTCAAGAGGAGCTCGTGCATCTTTTTCTACACAGTATGAGGATCAGTTGCGATCTCAGACTGCACAGATAGAGAGTCTCCGACAGGAGCAGGAGCAGATGCGTCAGCAGCATGAGGAGGAGCGTCGACGCCAGCAGCAGCTGTACGAGGAGCAGACGAGTCGGTGGCAGCAGCAGCATCAGGAGCAGATGGAGTACATGCGCCGACTCACTCATGCTTTAGGGGTGGAGTTTCCTCCACCACCATTTGCAGATCCCCCACCTCCCCCCTCCTTCAGATTAGAGTTTGTATTTCAGTTATAAAATTTGTGAAATCAAAATATTTTTTTTTCTATTCGTAGTTTCTGTCTCATTATAAAATATTAATAATATTATATTTTTAAATAACAATATTAATATGAATAATAATATTATTTATATTTTATAATATTAAATTTTATATATATATTAAAATTTTATAATATTATAATTTAATTATTTTTTTTGTAATACTTGAATTATTTTAATATTTGAATGTAAAATAATTCTATTATTTTTATATTAATTAAAATAACTTATTAATATTTTTTTTATTTATGAATTATAATTGTAATATTATTATATTAATTAAATTATTTATTAATATTCTATTATTTTTTATTTTTGAATTATAATTCTACTATTATTATAGTAATTAAAATAATTTATTATTTTCATTTGTAAATTATAATTCTATTATTATATTAATTAAAATAATTTATTAATAATTTATTTTTTTTATTTTTTTTATAGTATTTGCGACGGGATACTATACTCGTCGCAAATACTAGTATTATTAATAGTTTTTTATTTTTTTTTTAAAAAGTATTTGCGACAGGATACTACTCCTGTCGCAAATACTAGTATTATTAATTTTTTCTATTTTTTTTAAAAAACAGTTTTTGCGACGGGACCATCGCAAAAGAGATTTGCGACGGGTCCCGTCGCAAATACTGTTTTAAAAGTTTTTTACAAAAATACGGAATACTATTTGCGACGGGGAGAATACCCGTCGCAAAAAAAGGCTTTAGCGACGGGCCCGTCGCAAATAAGTGTAGTTGCGACGGCGTTTTCAGCAACGGGCTATTTGCGACGGGACCCCGTCGCAAAAAGCCAGTTGCGACGGGATCCCGTCGCAAATAGCTCGTCGCAAATACCTGTTTTTCTAGTAGTGTAGTTTGGTAAATTTCATGGATAAAATCCTTAAATAGGTTCATGGTGGTATCTTACTGGGATTCATGACTCACACCCTGCTTGGCCCTTCTCTAGAATTTATATATTCCATTTTCTCAATATCAGTTTTTGAAAGTGAATGATTTTTCCTTTATTATTATCAAAATTGATCCATGTTTCTAAAGGGGGTTTACATTAAAAAGAGATTTGTGAACACATAGGTTATATCAGTTAAACCCACCTTATGAATTGAGGCTTTCTTTTATATCTAGATCATATAACAATAAGTTAGGTACCAAATGGTGTGCTTTGTCATTTATTTATGATTTCTCACATGATATAATATTTCATGATTATTTTCTCGCATTCTTTCTTTATGGTGTATCCATTGATATTTTTTATTATTCTTTCATGTCATCTCACACATACTTGTTATATTCCTTATAATGTGAATATGAAATAGATTGTTCCTTATAGCCTCATTTTTTTACTTGATCCATGTTAATGAATTGTTTTAGAAAACCGTGTTTATTTTATAAAATAAAACCAAAGGGATTTTAAAGGTTTACAAGAAGTTTTTTTATTTTTAGGTGGTTTAGTTTTGAAATTATTTTCAAATTATTTTATCTATTTGTAAGGATAAAAGCCTTAAATAGAGTTACAGTGGTGTCCTACTAGGATTCGTTCCTCACACCCAACTCGGGCCCTTTTTGGGAATTTGCAGATTTCATTTTACCAATATCAGTTTTAGAAAGTGACTAGTTTTGCATTTGTTCTTGTCGTAATAGAGCCATTTTTTTAAATTAGTTTTACTTTGAAAATAGATTTATGCACATATAGGTTATATAGATTGGACCCACATTATGGATTTATAATTTATTTTATTTCTATCACATATACTAATAAATTAGATCCTAAATTTTATGCTCTGTAATTTATGTATGATTTCTCACATGATGTTATATTTCATGATTATTTGTTTATATGATTTATTTATAGTGTTTCCATGGATAGTTTGATTATGATTTAATGTCGCCTCATAAAAACTTTTCATATTCCTTTTTTCAATTAATAATATGCCTATGTATGTTTCACATATAAATGTTTAATCAATCTATAGGTTCATTTTGTTGAAACAAAATGAGAAAATTCAAGGAAGAATGCCCAAAACAATAAAAACATTTACATGATATGGATAATGTCGGTTATCTTGAGACACATGTTAATTCATACCAATATGGAATAAAACTTAGTCATTGTGTCTCAGTATGGCTAGAGTGGAAACACCTACTATGAGTCACCCCAATCACCACAAACCTTGACAATTGGCTTATGTTTATCCATATATGCCTTATTATAGGAAATATTATAACCAAAAATTTGTTGTATCCTCTCTTTCACAATGGATATAGGAACCTCATGGATGATCTCAATAATCTCAATGATAATAGATGACACAAATTCAACATCCAATGAATTATGATCTTGTGCTAGGTTTTGCTGAACACAACTATGAGCTACCTCAATCTTAGAAATTCTTCAACCTCCAAATGAAATGTCAGGAATATCCTTTAAGTAGAATCTATAATCCTCCCCATATTTTTAACATTTTCTAATGTATTTTTTACTCCTTGTTTTCTAAACTAAATATATACAGTTCCTTTCAATATAAAATACTTTTAGTATTTTTTACTTCCATATAAACTTGTAAAATACCTTATAATGTATAATATTTTTTCCATATCACTAAACCTATCTTCTAAAATTCTAGGAATACTAGTTGTAGGAATTATAACATTCCAATAAAATTCAGGAAAACATGGAATTTCATCTGACCAATATGTGAATATTAGTGGATGATTTATTATGGCTCAAGATTGTTGTACAACTATTTCATTTGTAAAAGCTTCATCCCCAACTAATAAAACTTCCTTATCATCAAATTTTTTGTCTCTTTCTATTCCATAATTAAAAAATTCATCATTAAATGAAGGATTTAGATATATATTTAGTAGATCATCATGGTTTTCCTCTTCTGTATTATAGGGAATAGACTTATTTTCATCAGATGAAACTTCTTTAACCAATCTTGTATGTCTATGTATTTTTAAAATTGGACATTGAAATTGTACACTGGAAAACTAAATATATAACTCAATCATGGAACAATTTGAAAATTTGTAAAATAAAATTATTTCTTAGACATAGTACTCATCAACAGCCAGTGGAAAAGCTAGATGCCATAGTGTAGCCACAAATTGAAAATGTATATGGCTCATAGACTGGGTCTCTTGATCAGGTCCTATATTTAAAAAAATATGAATTCTTTCCTATGGTTCTATTAGGGTTACAAAATCATATTTACTACCTATTGGTGTAGGTTGTGTACAATAAGAAGCTCCTTTCTCAGTTTGAATAACCTCCCCATAGTAGTAAACAAGTGAAAACATCATTCTCTATATGAAAATTATTTTTTGATCAATATTATGATAGTGTAAATAATATTTTCAATGAGGAATAATCATGTATCATTGACCATATAGTCTTTGTTACAAATTTTATTGAACATATTCTTATATCCTAAAATATGACACTAATGTTTCTAAGTACAATTTTTTTATTTTCCTAAAGGTATTTTTAGTATTTTATAAAGAAAATATGGATCAACTAAATCATATCTCGTGATAGTGTCATTACAGGTGTGCAGTAAGGTCCATTATCAAGGAATAATTCCCAATCGAGTCTAGCTCAATGCGGTACTCCTAGTAGGATGGTCAGATAGATGATGAAAGTCCTTTTTAAGATGATGTTGGTGAGGAACTATGTTTTAAGGAGAACCTGCACATGTCTATTTTCAAGAAGGGGAAGATGAAGGTATATTTTGTCTCCCCATCTTATGTCTCATATAAAAACAGGTCTAATTATGATGTTATAGTAAGAACTAGGCATTCCATGCAGCCCTTATAAGGGGTATCCAGAAAATACCCCCTTTCAAAATTAAAACCATTAATGTGGATGATGAAGGCTTCCAAATGGTAACCTGTAGGAAATAAAAAAAAAATAGAGGAGATGACCCAACCACATTGCATTGGAAAGTCTAAGGAATCTGTTTCTACATCTGAGTAGGTGTAGGCATATCCTACTCATGAAGTGGAAAATAAGAATGTGAATTTCTATCACCCACCCAACATTCCAGATCTTATGAAAAATGAATTTGAGACTTTCGGTGAGGCTTCATATGAAGAATGTATTATTGTGTGGGATAAAAATTCATGTATCATTACTCCTAATGATGATGAAGATGAAAGGCCTATTGAAGGAGTTATCTAGTAGACAACTGACTGGTTCTTCCTATAACTTGAGGTCATCTACACATTGATGGAACAAATTTGTTTTGGTCTTAATGGTTATATTCTTATGTAGAAGTTTCTGGAAATTAATCTAGAGGATGGATTTTGATATAATCCAAAGGTGGAATTTCATGATATCTCTTGGAAGTTCAAGATCTGCTCCATTATAGAATCGTCCTCTATATCATCATCAGAATAGGGTCAATCACCACTATAATAGTCTAAGACACAACTGAGAGGATGGAACCCAAAGTGTAGAGGAAGAAAACCTAAAAATGTTGGCACTAGCATGAATTTTAGGAAATGAATTCTTATTTTGATATGGGATGATGTATCTTGGTTTCCCCACTCTCCTCTTTGTATATCTCTTTTTCATTAATAAATTTGGAGTCAGAGATTTGGATTCCAAATCCATGACTGAGTTGTTCGGTAAATATTATTTAATCATATATTAATTAGGATTTAATCATTCATTAATTACTAGTTAATCATCATTTAATTATTTGATATCAAATATGTTCATTATATATAATTATTAGTTAATTAATAGTTATGCATTATATAATTATTTTTTTATCATTCTTTAATCATTTTTTAATCATATTTTAATCATATTTTATTTATCAGTTAATCATTATCTAATTATTAGTTAAGCGTTAGTTAATCCTATGTTAATTTGATCTGAATAATTTATTAATCACTAGTTAATAATAAATAAATTAATATATATCAAATATTCAATTTATAGCTAATTTTTAGTTAATTAATAGTTAATGATGAAAAAATTATTAGTTAATTATTCTTTACTCATTAGTTAATCATTATCTAATCATTAGTTAAAAATTAGATAATTCTATATTAATTATGACTTAATCATTCAATGATCACCAATTAATCACATGTTATTCATTAGTTAAGCATTATTTAACCAAAATTAATTATACTTTAATAATTCATTGATCACTAGTTCGGGTTTGGATTAGTAGTAAGCAGCCCTTAATTCTACATGAAAAATGGGGGTTGAAACCCCATTGAGCGTAGGATACTGTAGCATAATGCAGTAGCGGTGGCACTGTAGCAACTACTATGTGGAACTGTAGCAGCGCAGGTACCATAGAAGTACTATTCACAGAACAGGCCTTGGGCCAAAAAAATTGGTTTACGGGCCATCTAATGGGATAAATGCCCACTGGGCCTTTGGGATATGTAATGGGTCTCCCTCTACCTAGTTAAAGAGGTCTTTGCTTTGTTTTAATAATAAATGAGGCTTCAGCCCCAACCTTAAAAAAAATAGATATCACATAGTAACATTATAGTTAATTATTAGTTAATTACTAGTTAATCATTAAGTAATTATTTGTTAATCATTCTTTTAATCATTAATTAATCATATGGAATTAATTAGATCATTATTGGATAATCATTATCCAGTCATTATTTAATCCTAACTTATTAATTAGTTAATCAATACATAATCATTACTTTTTCATTAGTTAATCAATAGTTATTTAATAGTTAATTCTTAGAAAACCATTATTTTAGTAATATTTATTCATCAACTAGTTAATATTAATTCCTAATTATGTGACTAATAATTTAAAACTACTATGTTAGACTAAATAATATTATTATCATAATAATAAATCCATTACTAATAGTAATTATAAAATCTTTACTCAAAAATCATAAATAAATAATAATATTTTATTTACTAATAATAACTAATATTTATAATCTATATCTAAAAAACTAAACTACTATGTAAATAACATATTTAAAACTAAATAAAAATGAATCAATAAATAAATAAATAACATTAAAATAAATAATAAAAAATACCTCTAAATAATGCTTCCAAAAATTCGACACTCTTCTTAGGCCACTGAAATCGCCAAACACAAAGAAAGAATTACTGGGAAATTTATAGAGAAGGATAGAGTGGAATTAGATAGAGATGTTTATAAATGAGTGAGGAGAAGGGGGGGAGGGTAACTGCCTATTTATAGTTGTTTTCGAGAAAGGTGGAATCACTGATGTAGCCTTTCCCCTTAATTTTTGAGAAATGTGGCTTACTAAATGCCACCTTGCACCTTAATTAAGGTCAAAGGGGGCACTGGTGATGCTTCCTTTTCCAAGTAATCAATCTGGTTCGATGAGTGGAAAAGGAAGCATTGGAATTTTCCCCTTTCCATATAACCGAAAGGTAGCATCAACGATGAAATCTTTCTACATTAGTTTTCAAAAAAATAATAAACCTAACCTTGTTTTAAAAAATATTTTAAAGAAAAAATGTTTCAAAGAAACTCAATCTTCTATATGAAGATGAATTGCATGACTCTCTATCTCAATCTAATGATATCTCAAAATATTTATATGTGAATTAATAAAGGAGATGTGATCGTAAGGGATGTTATCCAATCATATGTTATATGATCATAAGAAGGTCGTGAACTCATATGACTCTGAATTGTGATATAATACCATGTGTTAATATAATGGATAAAGTGTTCAACTATATGTTATCATGTGTGATTGTAGACTGCGACCATAGACCATTACCGTGATATTAGACTATGGAATTTTACTTTGCAGTACCATCATTATCCCGGTTCTTATATTCTTTTTTAGTCTAAAATAAATTAATTTGTTAAAATTTTAAAATTTTATGATACTATGTTATTATTTTTTTATATTGTTTTATTTACTGCATTTTTATGTATTTATTTTAATAATTTTTATATTTCAAAATTTTATTCTAATTATTCTATAATAGTTAAAATATATTTTTAATTATTCTAAATTGATTATGTTTAAAATTAAAATTGTTCATTAATTTCATACGAGCTATACTTGAATATTTGAAAATTTATTATCTCGATTATTTTATAATCCAATTTATTTATAATCTATTATTTAACTTTAAAAAATATATTCAATGGAAATTCAAAATAAAATAAAATATATTTTATGAAATTTTATAATTTTAAAATTTATGTTCAAAATTTAAATATAATTATATTATGATTTTTAATTGATATATTTGAACATTTAATTTAGAAATATTTTGGATAATTAATTTCATGGTCTATTTGAACAATTTTTTAGAGATTGTTTTGAAATTGTTCAATTTTTTGAATAACTATTTTGATTTTTATTCTAGAAATTATCACCTCTCTCCTAGATTATTGTTGAAATAAATTTAGAAGTGTTGTTATTTTTTTGAATTGTTTTACCCAGGGAAGGTGATTGTTAGTCTTCCCATTTCTCTCTTTATAGGGTAGACAAGTAGGTCTACAATATGTTGGATAAAAATATTTTACACACATACATTCCCCTGAGAACAAATATTTTAACTTTCAATGTGATTTACAATTATATAAGGTCTATTGTGATCATTATTTCATCATCCAGATGATCTATTAAGTGTTGAACTGAAACATGTTCAATTATAATTAACTTGATAAAATGAAATGATCTATTACTCAAGAACTAGTACACATGAATTTTTTCATCATCTATCTACTTCATTATGTATTCTTGTATTTGTAACACTACTTCCAATCTTTTACACATGTGCTCACACTTTATATTTATGATTTTACATTCAAAAGATTTTATTCTTTCTTGAGGTTCTGAATCCCAAATTTTAATGTGATAACCATTTGGGTTGGGACTCCCATAGTCTAAATTCAGTGTTGTAATTGGGTTGTGACTCCATATACAAAATATAGTGTGTCTGCATGATTATCCCTCAACTTTGTATAAAATAATTTTGTATTCAAGTTATGATTCCCCTTAAGAAATTAGTATAGTGAACAAAATTTCTCCCATTGAGTATAAAAGTATATGAGTGGATTAGTTCTACTTTGGAATGGACCACTATATAAATATCATGTGCTTCTTTAGTTTTTTATACTTAATTAACCAACTCTAATAATATTATTTAACCTCAAAAATCAATTTATGTATTTAAATTTTTTAAGATGCTCTATTCACACCCTCTAGACTATATCCAATCATAATTTCTAACCAAACAATTAGAATCAAATGGTGATCCTATTTTGAATTATCAGTTTATCTATTTTTTATTTTTACTAAGATAAAAAATTGGAATCCTAGGTTAATCCTTGTTAAGGACATATTTTCTCTTGAGGAATTTATTTTTTATACTTAATTATACTAAACCTTTCCTAGAATTGAAATTATATAGGAATGATCTTTAAGATGTAAGGAACAAGTATTATTGTACCCCTATATTTATATGGAACATATTACATATATTTTCAAACTCGAATAGATGCTTTCCTAAAGAAACATAATATTAATCATTGGAATGTAATGGTAAAACCATACAATTTTCTTGATTCTAACCCTAATACTCTCACAAGAAGTGATACTAAAAATTAAATTTTAAATTATAAAGTTATTAATATCTTAGTCTCTTATACTAATATAATTTTCTTAATCATATTTTTTCATGTAATATTTCTCATGAGATATGAAATATTCAACAAGTTAGTCACTTTATAAATGAAAGGTTGGTTCGAATTAAGCTTAGAATGCTTTGAGATGAGTACCAAGAAATCAAGATGGATGATGTTGAAACTATGAACCTGATGTTCCACTAATTCACACCCACAATGAATGAAATTAATTCACTTAGAGAAATATCTAAAACCACAATACTTGTTAAATGAGTTCTATGAGATCTACCAAAGAAATAACTTATAGAGAATGTTTACATTGATGAAATTAAGAACTTCAAATATTACACACTTTATAAATTTATTAGATCATTGATTTATTATGAATTATAATTAAATAATATAGTTTAAGTAGATATAATAAAGGTAAAAGTTGTAGAGTTTTATTTTTTTAAGGTTGTATCTACTAACTCTTCTAATTTTGAACTATAGAATAGTGAAAAATAATATATGGTATATATTGTGATTGGAGTCTAAAAAATAATGAAAAATAAATGATTCAAGAACCAATTTAAAAGGAACTCTCAAAAGGATAAAAATAAGGGAGATAAGAAAAGTATTAAAATTTTTCATAATTTATATGTTACTTATTTTGAGTAAAGAATGATAGGGATTATCTATCCCAATTGAAGAAAAAGAAATAATAAAGAAAAATAAAAAATTAATGAGAATATGGTATTAGAAACTTGTTTTAGTTGTACCTAAGAATCCAATTCTAGTAAAGATACCTAAAAAGAAAAAGAATTTGTTACTGTGTTTTTTATGAAATCTATGAACACAGTTAGAGATTTGAGTTTCTATTCTAGTTGTTTTGATTCTAAAAGTATGAATGTTTCTTAGTTAAATAAAGAAATTTACAGGCTGAAACCATAATTTTTCAGTTTTTTGATTATATTAAAATATTAATGAAAATAATGAGAAAATTGTATCTAAAAATATATTTTTTACACTAGAATGAAAAAAAGGAATTATTCTTCATGTTCTCATGATAATGTTTATGATGATTTGGAAACTACTCTGTAATTGAATGAAAATTGAAAACAGAAGTTGAGAGTCTTAAGTAATATTTGTCTTATTTTATTCAAGGTCATAAAATTTATCAAAAATGATGTATTTCAATTATATAAATAAAAAAATGGTATTGGTTGTGATATGAGATTACATCAAATATATCTCAATAATTTTATGAAAATTTAAACTTGTTGTACTTATAATATTATATGTTTTCTATCTGGGATGAAAATAAAAAATATAAATGATTATTATGTTATATTTAAATAGTATTTTTGATTTATGAATAGTCATATTTCTAAATCAATTTTTATTTTGAGTTGCATACAATATTTGTTTAATTTTTTCGGGTATCTAATTTTTTTACTAATCCTATAGGACCCAATGCCACCTGGGTACCAAAATTTTCAATTCATTGATTTGTATAGGAAAAATGTCTTGTATATCTCAATAATGACCTATATTACATGAAATATGGTTGATCTAGAAATATGAATGGAGAATCATATTATTTTTTTAATTATAATAATTTTTATGGATGAACTATTACATTTAGAGATAATTATAAAGGAAAATTAAAAGGTTTTGGTAAATTTGTTATTTACAATTATACTTTTTTTAATAAAGTTTTATAAGATGAATATTTAAAACATAATTTATATATTGTATCTCAATTATGTGATGATTTAAGAGAATAAACAATTTAGAATGATATTTTATTAGTATTTAGGAATGAGTTTTTATTATTTTATGCCAGCCAGAAGGAAAATATAAATACTATTAATTTTTCTAAATTAACTGTTCAACGTGTAAGTTGTTTGAATTATTTATAGAGTGATAACATTAATTGTCTTCAATTATCATTTACTTTTAATTTCATAATATCACATAAGACCTCTAGACATGAGAATGTACTATAGTTACCTACCTTGAATAAGGATATGCTTCATCTTTGTGATGTGTCTATGAAAGTGAAACATCATAAAGTTTTATTTATACCCACCAATCAGGTTAGTAATGAAAGACCTATAAATTGTATACATATTTAATTATTTGGTCCTACTCAAATTTCTATCCTTAGTGAAAATAATTTTACATTAATTACTGTTGATGATTATTATTTATTTACACGGGTTTATTTTTATGGTTATAAAAATTATACTTTTTAAAATTCAATATTTTTTGTAATTTAGTTCAAAATTAAACAAGTTTCATGATTGTTACAATTTTTAGTGATAAATTATGTGAATTTAATAGTTTATAATTTTATATTAATTTGTAAATAATGTTTATTTTTTTAATTTGTTTCTTTAAGAACCCCAAAACAAAATAATGTTGTAGAACAGAAATATTGAACTCTTATTGAAGTGGATTGAACTTTGTTACATGATTATAATTTTACTAGATTTTTTTGGTTTATGAAATTTTTACTTCTTTTTATATTTCAAATATAATTCTTCTCACACCTATGTTGAAGAAAAAACTATATGAATTATTTAATGGTTAAAATCCAAAAGTTAGTTATTTTAGAGTTTTTGGATGTAAAGTTTTTATCTTGAATTTCAAATATAATTTAGATAAATCTACTGAAAAATTTAAAGAAGGTATATTTAATGTTTATTCTAATAATAGTAAGGCATATAGAGTAGGTAATAAAATAACTATGGTTATTGAATAATTTTCTCATGTTATGTTTTTTTAAAATAATGTGAAATTAAATTCTATTTTTTATGTTTTTGATGATGATTTTAGAGATTTGAATTTTGGGTGAATAAAATTATTAAGATGAAAATGAAAAAAATCAAGGGGGATAATACTCCTTCTCAACCTCATCCTAGATAATGGAAGATTTTTTGTGATCATCCTATTAATAATGTTTCTAGTAATATTTATTCTTCTGTTAAAACTAAAAATTATATTTTAATTATTCTTTTATTTATGATTTTTAATAATTATTTTATTGATGATTTGAATGATTAAAATTTTATTTTGTATGCATGATGAGATTAATCAATTTTCTCTTAATAATTTTTAGTCATTAGTAGAAAACCCTATAGATAAGCATGTTATTAGAACTAAATAGATTTTTATATATAAAATGAATTGATCTAGGTAGGTTGTTAAGAAAAATGGTAAACTTGTTGTTGAAGGTTATTGTTGATAAAATGACTTGATAGAAAATTCACCATAGATAAGCATCACATTCTTGGTAAAAATTTAGTCTCTTGGAGTTCAGGAAAACAAAATTTTGTTGCTTTATCTACCCATGAAAGTGATTTTGTCTATACAACTTATTATTTCCCTAAATCATCATAGAATAAAAAAAATTATCTTAATTTTGAATATATGATTATTTATTTTGATAATTATTATGTAATCACTATCTTTAATAATCCTTTAAATAATTCTTGAACTAAAAATATAGACAAGATTTTTCAATTTATTTATGATTATGTTTATAAATGTGGTATTATATTAGAATATATTCCCACAGGAAAACTATTCGCTGATATTTTTACTAAAACATTGGATTCTTATAGATTTGAGAAAATTAAATTTGAATTTTTTATGTTAGATAATTTATAATTTTTTACTATATATATAGAATTTTATCATAATAGAATTAAATATATTTTCGTTTTTATAAACTGTTTGAATATGAATTTATGTGGGGGAGATTAAAACTTTTATAATATAATATGTTTTTCTTCCCTATGTTTTTTACCTGAATTAATTTATTTAGATTTAGTTTTTATAAATTTCAAAAAAAGGGAGTATATTTTGAAAATATTTTTGAAAAAAAGTGTTTTGTTTTTTAACTTACAAAAAGGGAGAGATTATTGGAGATTATTATGGAGATTTTGTTAATGTTGAACTATTTTTTAATTTTTAATTTTGGAGTCTATTTTGAAAATTACAAAAACTAAGGATATTTATTAATAATTTTTTTTGTTAATGTTTTTTATGAAATGGAAAATTATAATTTCTCATAGTATTTATTATCCCACTTTCCATAAGTTTTTTAATTATGTATTTTATAGTATATTAATTGTTAGTTATTAATTTGTTCGATGATTTAAATTAAACTTATTATTATTATTATTATTATTAATTATGCCTGTGTGCCACAAATTTTATCTGCAACCATATTGTTCTACAAGGGATAAAATGTTCAACCATGGATGTGATATAATTTCGACGCCTACTATCATTCCTATTCTGATATTTGTGCTTCATGTGTATGTTATTCGACTGTGATAAAGAAATATTTCTTTGACCGTGAGTTAGTCATCATCTTGTATAGTGAAACTGAGCATGCCATCTGACAGGACATGTGTTTTATTCCATTCATCTACCTCAAATTTCTATATAAATGAAGCGAATCATGATTTCATTCTTGATGAAATTATAAAAATTTCATTCCAGTATAGTTCAACATTTTTTAATATTATCTTCTATATGATACACATCATACGTGTTGTACATGAAAGATTAAATTTTCATTGTGAGATGTTGTATCATGTTTTCTTGTCAAGCATGCTTGAAGTTGATCTTTTTTGATATTTTCTCTACTTAAAAAGTCCCACATGAATTTGTGTGTTTGGATTTGAAGAAGAAAAAATCATGTTCTGAAACTACACGGTTTATCCTATCTCCCACTTGAAGATGGATTGTGTGATTCCCTATCTCAAAATAATAATATCCCAAATTATTTATATGTGACCATATGAATTTCTTCAAGAGTGAATCCCAGTGGTTGCATCTCCAGGGATCTCACAGGAGGTCTCAGGTTTGAGCCTCCCTGAGTACTTATAGGCGCAATATATCAATTTGTTTCTTTGTAATCCCCCTACCCGAACTATTGTAACTATATGAGACATTATAAAGTATATGAATCCATAAGTAACGTCCTATGACCCTAATGTCTTTAATGTAACTATAAGAAGGTAATCAACACAATCAACCATGAATTTTGATCAGCTGTAGGGAGCTACTATCATGGATCAATTGTCTGACTGCATGTAATCTTATGTGACTATAGACCAGGACTGTGAGATATGACCATAGACATTGACTATTTGGTGCCATCATCGACTAGGGTCTCTTATTCTTCTTTGGTTCCTTAAAATAAAATAATATTATATAATTTTAAATTTTTTAATGATACTTTGTTTTTATAATTTTTTGGGTGTTTTATAAACCACATGTTTTAATTTTATGTCTTTAATAATTTATTTATTTAAAAATTTTATTCTAATTTTTTATTGATCATTAATTTTTTTATGTATTCTAATTTTTTTATAATGATAATTAAAATATTTCTTTAATTTGATGTGAATTCTTATAGTCTATACATGAATATTTCAAATTTCATTATCTTGATTATTTTATATTCCCATAAATATATAATTTATAATTTATATTTTAATTCTAATTTATAGTTATTAAATATTTCTAAAATATATTTAATGTCGTTTCATGATTTTAAAATATATGATCAAAATTTAAATATAATTATGTTACGATATTTTAATTTATATTTTAGACTATTAACTTTAGAAATATTTTGGATGATTAATTTCAACAACGGTTTGATTTATTTTTTTGGAGAATGTTTTCAATTTATTGAAATATTTTTAAATAAATATTTTTATGGTTATTCTTGAAATTAATTTCTCTATCATAAATAATTAATGTAATAAATTTAAAAGTGTTATTATTATTTTGAATAGTTTTACCTCTGGAAGGTGTTTGTTAGTCTTTAAAATTCCCTATTTAAGGTGAAGTAGAGTAGTTTTGGAATACCTTTAATGAAAAAAATTAAAACAATTCCATTCCCTTGAGAACAGTGTTGTGAAATTTAAAAGTTATTTATAGTTCTATGAAGTCATGTACAATCATTGTTTCATCATCTGGACAATCTCTCAAGTGTTGAACTAAATAATATTAAATTAATACTTCCTTAATGAGATGAAATGATCAATTACTCAAGACCAAATAATTTTTATTCTCTTGTTCATCCCATATCGACTTCATAATAGTTTCTTTTGTGTCTAACACTACTTACTATCTTTCACACCTGTTCACAAAAATTCTGTTTAATATTTTATGTTCAAAAATTATTTTCTCCCTATTTGGGTCATGACTCCTAGATTCTAAAGTCATGACTATTTTGGTAGTGACTCCCATAGTTTAAATTTTGTGTTATAAATGGGTTGTGACTCCCCATACAAAAGTCCGAGTGTCTGTGTAGTTATCCCTATAAATTATAAAAAATGAAATTACAATAAGGTTATGATTCCCATTAAAAATAAGTATAGTCTACAACATATCTCTCTCAGAATAATGAGGTAAAATATTAGAGTATATCTACTTAGGTTTGAACCACTATAAAAATATCTTGTTCTTATTTAACTATCACTACTTAGTTAATTAATCATTTCTGATAATTTTATTTAACTTAGAAAATCAATTTATATATTTAAAATTTTTAATCAGGAATATTGACCCCCAATCTAGACCATCTGTTATTACCATTTACAACCTAATTAATATATCATTTTATAATATTTATCTTATGGTTTAATTTTCTATCCCTTACATTAACTCTTATTGGTTTTATAAATGGATGAAGACAAGAGGAACCAAGATGGACAATATAATAATTTTCATAATAATAAAAAAAGAAGCATAGAATCTCATGTTGAAAATATTATGGTTATGCTCACCAAAATATCTTTAAATATGATTAATAACATGAATCATTCCAAACATATGAACACACCAATAAATTCAAGGATGAAGTTTCATATATGAATAGGTTATGAAGGAAATTAGATTCAACTACCCACAAGTTATAAGTGTGGGAAGAAACACCTAAGGAAATGTCCCAAAGACACAAGAAAGTGTTTTATGTATGGAAATATTATTCATAGATCTCAAGAAAGTTTATATGGGATGAATATTTTGATCAATGCAACGATTGAAAAGAACAACTATTGCTTAAAATGTAATGAGTTTGTGAAATATGAAAATTGATGCCCAAATATTAGGGGTAATAATGATAATAGACCTCAATAACCTCCTAAACCAAGAGAACTAGGGAACTCCTATGAAAAGAATACAATCAATGTAAATAGTGGTAATTAAGTGGAACTATGTATTCTTCACTCTCAACTTGTAGATTTCTTATTTCATGTAACTTCCACTAATAATTATTTATTGAATAATAAATAAAAAAACTTCTAGTGTTATCATTATTATATCTAAGGTACACCAATCTTGTTAAAGGTTTTTTGGATTATGATTCATGAACGTGTTATTATTATTTCTTTATATGAATTTAATGTGATTTTAGAAATTTATTTTCTATCTTCACATAGAAAATATATTAATTACCAAACTAGAAAAATATCATTTCAAACAAACTTACGATCATCCATCAATTTAAGGATAATTATGAGCTTTATTAGAAATACAATTATATTATAGGAGTTAGGTTACTTAACCATGATGGAAATTTTTCTCAAACTATTAGAGAAAAACTCAATATCAATAATAATCCATTTTTTAGGAAATGATATATTATCTATGTTTGTAAGGATTATTTTTTTCTAGAAATTATACCACGAGTCCTTAATATATTTTTTTACACCCTTTTAAATTTTCATTGGTATGTAATTATTAAAATTGTGATAATTCAATTTATTTAAGGGTGTATAATTTAACATTGAGAGATTTTGGAATATATTTTTATACATTAATATTATGTCCAATATATTTCTACATATATAAAACCAAATCAAAATGATCCATGACATATCCGATGAAAATTATTAAAAAATTATAAGATGAATACAAATTTATAGAAATTAAAAGATAGAAATCAATTAAAATTTCATACATATAGGGATAAATAATTAATATGATTTAAATGTTCTTTCATAAATTATATCATAAAGTCTTATTATATTAAATCAACCCAATTTTTTTTTTAATTTTTATAATATAATGTATTACAATATATTCACTAATATATTAAGAATATTTAAATTTTAAATGGATATGAAATAATATTAAGTACACTTAATGATAAAATGTCATCTTTTAATAAAAGTGGTTTTATTTTATATTTTTAATTATCATTTAAAAGATAAATTTAAAAGCTTTTTGAATTATAATTTTAAAAAATTAACTTCATTTTTTAATTCCACATATATAAATTATCCTAATTTTAATTTTTTATATTTCTCTAAAATAATTGATTTTTTTTTCAAATTGTATAAAATAAAGTTTTTAATAAAATAAAAGAGTTTATCAATATATCAAGAATTAAGTATTGTATAAAAACTAATAATTTTTTTTTCATGATAAAAAATTTATTTAAGAAGTAAAAATATACATTTAAAACACTGTTATAAATTATAAAAATATATGTTTAATATATTAATTTATAATTCTCATTAAAACCTATATTTAGTCTTTTAGTTTTATTAAATATTATTTTGATAATTTTTTTTGGATTGCTTTAAAAAATGTACTATCTTTATATTAAGTTGAAATATTTACAAAAAAAAGTCATTCTCACCACTTATAAAATTGGCCTCTCACTACCCCTTCAACGAAACTCATATAATTTAGTTTCCTATTTAAAATATTCCATTTTCATTCACCTAGAATACTCATACTTTTTCTTGATCCACTTATCACAAGAAATCAGTTCAAAACCTATATTTATGTTGAATCCTATATGAAAAACACAATAATTTCAATGTGAGTACGCAATTGTCCTAAACTATTTTCCATTCTATCATAAATTTTCAATTATAATTTTATAATTCCTATATAATGACATAAATATTGATCTTATACTTCATGTACTTATGCTAAATGAATATAAATTAATAAATTTTTTCCTTTTCTATTATGAAAAATATAGTCCTTCGTGTTTTGGGTGGACCATGGCCTCTACGAAGCAATGAATCCCATTTCTCTCCAATTACACTATTAAATGATCTTAATGGTGTATTTAAAGAATAAATGTGTTATATATTATTATTATTATTATTAAGTGAAAAACTATAATAAAAATTCTTTCCCTATCCTTATTTAGGAAAAGAAAATTTATCCATGTGTTGTGTGGACTACTGCCTCCATGATGTACTACATTTCATTTTTCATATATTTTCTTTATTATTTATTAAAATACCATATAATAAGATTAAAAAACTAAAATTATAAATATAATATATCTATGATTCTATAATAATAATAATATTCTGAAATAATCTATGTTCACAATCATAATCATCAACCAATTATGTTATGTTCTTGTTTGGGTCGGTCTAACCACATAAGGGAACAATGTTACAAAATAATATCATGGATGACTATGAGATCCTAATTAATAATAATATATTATATAAATAATCAAAAAAAAATATATTTTTTATTTTTTAATGGTTATTTTAGTATTAAACTTATTAATTAAGTTATCATCATATGTTTATTAAAAATCACCAAATCATGTTTGCCACCGATTTCAACTACCACAACCATAACCAAAAAAAAAATGAAATTATAACATTATAAATAAGTAAAAATCACTTTTTATAATAGCTTTTATTATCTAGTAATGATGACCTTTGGGGGAAGAATGAATAATAACACTGCAATGATGAAAACTAGTTCTAAATGTTTAAGATTACTCACACCATATACTGAGAATGGTTACAAAATAACTAATATACATATATAAAATTATTATAAATAATTTTATAAAACTTTATATATATGACTATTTTTTTGAAAAAAATTATTAATATATATTTTTTATATAATACATTCAACCACTTTAGTGGAATTCAAGAATTATAATAAGGATCTTCTTTGTCTCAAATTTATTTTCTTGATTAATATTTCTTATTATGCACCATGAAATCATTGATACAGTGAAATTAATTCCTAATGAATTTATTTTAACATATTTGTACAATTTATGGGTTTCAAGATCCATATCATGTTTTTTCTTTAAATTAACCTCAATTCAAAAGATACTAAAAATGTAAGGGGTTCTCAACTCAATTCCCTTTATTAACTTATGATGCATCTTATTGAACTTATTTATTTTGAGATTGGTTTCTCACACCATAAGATTTTGTTTCATGGTAAATTATCTTTCCATCTAAGTAAAATTACACTTTTTATTCAAATCTTCATCCTTGATGAATTTCTTCCCTATAAAAATTATATCATAATTCAGAATAATTATGTAGGGTCCTGAAAAATCCAAAAAGGAGAATGATAATACCCTTTAATCCAAGGGAGATTCTACCCAATTTTCCACCAAAAGAATTGGGGAAAGGATGGCATAAGACGAAATGGTCCGTAGACTGGTCCAACGATAATGCCATGCAACCAGTTCTGCGAAGCACCCCCTCCGTGGACCGTTGTCGTTTTCGAAATGGAGGCAGAGATCCTCCACGGGCGCGAAGAAGGACGGGCGCCAAACCGGTCCATCGTCATGAACCACCCCAGCCGTGGACCACGTCGATTGGCCTATGCCACATCCGCTGTCATTCGCGGAATGGAGGCGGAACCCTGCGCGGCCGCGAACTTGTTTGGTTCCTGGGGGAGATGCGTTCAATGCCCCCCACGAGTTGCGAATTGACCGAGTCATCCGTAAACCGGGTTTTCACTCATGGGCCTCCGCAAAAGGTGTCGCATGACCACAGATACATCTCTGTCCCCACTCTATAAAAGGAGAAGGAAGGGGATGAGAAGGAGAATGTGGGGAGATTGACCATTTTTGGTGGAAGGATTTTGAAGGAATGAGCTTTGGATTTTGCAAACTGCGAAGTTCCAGTCCGTGAACCAGAACAGGTATGAAGCTGGAAGTGAGTTAATAAGGAACCGAAAATGCATAATAACTTGGTGAACCATGAACTTAAAATAACAAAGAAAAGAAGACCGTGAACCATGGACCCTCCGCAGATGCACTCCCTGCGGACCAGGGAGTTTATGCCCCTTTTTCGATCCGTTACACCACATAGCACCCTCTTACGTGGGCGAAGCCCCGACCGACGAACCCCCGACCAACTCCACCCTCGGACACCGCTGCTCGCATGGATCCCTCTACGTACCACCCTGGTACGCGGGCCAAACCCGAAGCTGTAAACCACCCTGGTTCGCGAGATGCCCATCAGTCCGCAGACGACCTCTCCTGCAGCATAGCACCTCCCGACATGAAGGGCGCCACCACTTATAGACCAATGCGGCCCACCAGATCCTTCATAGTTCCCATTCCTTGAGCTAGATAAAATCCTTCCAATCCAGCCTGATCCTCCGCAGCTCCCTCATTGGCCCATTTACCGGCCCCGAGTCGAGGCCTCCACCAGATCCACCAGACCCATGTGATATAACGCTCAGGCTGTCACGACCCGACCCTACCCGGGCTCGAGCCGCAACTACCCCAAGCCCACCTCCATAGGCTAGGGGCTGGCGACAAGTGCTGAAGGCTAAACAACTCGGGGAGGCCTTTGCCTGAGTACCTGTACACACACACGCAGCACACTTGATGCAAAAGTGTAGAGTAAAAAGAAAACCAAAGTACCAACTGCTATAAATAAACCCCAATGTGCATCGACCTCTAAAAGTAAAAAGAAAGTGCTGAATGTAAAATGAAAAGAAAAGGGGAAAAACACGTGCCCAACCAGAAAAGTGCCACAACCCGGCAATAGGTAAACAAAAGAAAAGCATCTAGAAGGGTCCCCCACCTGGAACCTGACTATGACCACCGCACGCGGTCCAAGATCCCAAACTCCTAAGCTCCACTGAAGTCACGACCAACCTGTCCGTCGTTTGCAAGGGCACACCAAGTACGGGAAAAGCCCAAGAAGGGGTGAGTATAAAAATACTTAGTAGGATACCCTGAAGGCTCAAGGGTGCAAAACAGTAGGTACCGAATGGTGAGCAGTAGAGAAAACAGGGAAAAGTAATGGAGTAAAACCTAGAGAGCAGTAAGAGTACAACAAGGGGTGTAGTAAAGAGAACAGGGAGAGTCCATCTCAACCCAACAAGAGGAAAGAAGGTAGACTCGTCCAGACACAAGGAGCTGGAAACGGTGAGAAGATGAACTTCCCGTTGAGTCTTCACTACCTATAGCCAGAGAGTAGACTCGTCCAACCACATGAAGCTAGACATGGAAAGCACGTGGCATACCCAATGCGTCTTCGCCTCTCTTGGAAGGAGAGTAACCAAACCCAAGAAGTGGGCACTAGAACAAGGTATATATATATCCATATTCTCAATCAAGAAGCCCGAACAAGATCGTAAGGGGATCATCATCCCGTAGCTAAGCCCTAGAAAGTTAGTAGCCAACAGTCCCAAAAGTAAACACCATCGATGACCAGCATCCCACATGTCTGCCCTGAACTGCAAGTCAAGGGGTTTAAATCACCGCACCTTGATACTATCCACTTTGGGTGGCACTAACTCGCCCTCACGGTTTTAGGTCGCGTCTCAAGGATGCGTCTCGGTGGGGAAAGTGCCCCTCGTACTTGAGAGTTCTGGGGGAATGTCAAGCCACACCTCGTCACTGCCCCGCAGTCGAGAGGTCTCCTCAAAGTCGACAGGCGACCCCCTGCCCAGACCCGCTGGAGGGTCCCTGGAAGTCGACGGGATCCCACTATAGGGAGACCTGGCAAGAGTCGACGGGTGCCACACTGCCCAGTCCTGTAACAGGGTACTCCACTGGAGGGTGACCCGGATAAAGTCGCAAACAGGAACACTGCCCATCCCAGCTGGAGGTAACCCGACATCGGGGACCACTGCCCAGCCCAGCTAGGGGTAAGCCCAGCATCGGGGACCACTGCCCAGCCTAGATGGAGGTAAGACCGGCATCGGGGACCATTGCCCAGCCTAGCTGGAGGTAAACTCGGAACCACTCTGGCCATCCCTGCTGGATGGTACTGCTCGGTGAACACCGCTGCACTGGCCATCGCTACTGGATGGTAACAACTGGCGAGCCCTGCTCGAAACAACCTCAGCCTTGCTGGTAACAACCTGAGCTCTGCTGGAAACAACCTTCGGGGTAGAGGATCGGTGCCCGCGTAATGTTTTAGTCCCACAAAATCCACAAGAACTCTCCCAGGGAACACGAAGGGATGGGAGAAACTCCCTAGGTCCCTCAGGGCGATCATGCTCCAATCTGCTGAGTCACTGTCGAAGCAGAACGAGACAAATCATCCCAAAAAGTGGGAAAACACCCACTCTATACGAGCACACGTAGTCATAAATGGTGCCGTAGTCCGGTGAAAGGGGCATGGTACTAAAACCCCTTACAGCTGAAGAAACAAAGGAACCAAACCATATCTGCCAGCCAAAACCATTGAGAACAGAACTAGGGGGAAACACTCAACCATGCTGATCAAAACCATCGAGAAGAGGACCAGGGGAAAACTCAACCCTACTGGTCAAAAAAACGAGAACAGAACCAGGGGGAAACTCCACCCAGCTAGTCAAACAAATGAGCATAGAGCCATGGGAAAACTCAACCTCGCTGGTTAACAATCGAGAATAGAGGGACACTCTACGTCGCGAGAGGTCAAAGGTACACAAAGCAGAACACGACACGCACATGGATCCCACACGACGTGTGGCCCCAATTAAATCCCAACCAAGCACACAAATTTTCTCAGGTACAAACAACCACATGTACCTCCAAGCGTTCTCGCATAACTCCCCGATTATTCCACATCTCCAGGCCAAAGGCTAACGTGCACATGACACCCAACGTCAACGCGAAGGGAGAAAACGTAACAACTCCAACTTGCCACCTCATCGGCTGAGGCACGACCAACCACATATCTTTAAACACCAACATCACTCTCCCAGGAGTGAACGCGATCACTTGCCAAGGGTTCTATGCAACCACCATAGGAAGAACCTCCACCAGTACACCTTTAATATTTCCACATTTAATAAGATCGTGTAAGAGACTTCGCACACCTAAACAGATTACACCGTTGTAATCCTCACAAAAAAACATGCGAGATCGACTACTTACTCGCCTCCAACGGATATCCGACGGAAAAGTTTCCAACACCGCTTTACGCCCGAACGATGTCCCGTAATCCCTAGCCTTGGCCCCAAAAACAGTCAGGCGCATTGCACCATTGCGATCCCCTCGGGAAAACACATCAAAAGGACTACTCACTTGAGTGGAATGGATATCCGGAGAAAAAGATGCATTCCGGCGCACCACACATGAGCGGTGCTACGTGGGACCCACATCCCAGTCCCGAAGCACAACGAACGGTTCGCACCGTTATGATCCTCTAAAAAAAGTACACAATATGTACTATTCACTTGTCCAAAACAGACACTCGGTGATAAAGCTGGAAATCACCGCTAACTCCCGAAACGGCCCTCATGGGGCCCGCACCAGCATGCGGAATTAAGGTGGGGAGATTACGCCAATGAAATGCCCTTTGAAAAACACCCAAAATTGACTGGTCGCACACCCCAAACGGACATCCGATGAAAAAGTTACAAAGCGCTGCATGCAGCTCGAAAGACGGGACGTGGTGCCAATGCCTCAACTCCAGTTTCAACGCCCGAGACCTCACTGGAAAACTTCGGCTCAACGCCAGGGTCGCAACGCCACTGACGACGCTCAAATCGGACGTCAGATGTGTCCACACCGCCCAAAACGAGAAACCCCCAGAAAACGCTCGTCCACTTAACGTACGCGTTGTGCCACTGAGCCCCTCGTCTCGGGAATTAAAAATTCTCGAGACCATCTCAAAAACTCTGTCTCGATCCAAGGATCGTGTTTCCGCAGACAGCACACAATTCCGACCCACGGTTCATATTTTAGAATCATTTTAAATTTGATCGGACTGAAACGTGGTGGGCCGGGCCGGTTCGGCCGGCCCACCCATTCCCTGAACTGGCGGTCCACGGTTCACTGCGCGGACCGCCCCACTTCACCCGGACCGGTAGAGCCGGTCCGGCTATCTTCCATGGCGACTCGCAAAGGGCGGGTCGCGGTCTGCAAGCCGGGGTCCAAGGACCCCGGTCTTCCCTCGCGCGCACCGACCGACAAGGGCCGGTCAGCCCTTGAATCCACCCTGCTAGCGCCGCGGCCGCCTGCCGCACTCCCTCGCCCGACCACCACTCCGCCTCACACCATCCGCGAGCCCCAGCCACCAGCCACCCGCGCACCCTCAGCCGGACCGCCTCAGCCCGCCACAGTCCAAGCTCTCCTACAACGCCGCGCCGGCCTCCTCCGCTCGGCCTCACCCGCGGCCTAAGCCTAGCCGCTCGCCGGACCGCCGCTGGAACCCCCAATCCGGTCAGAATACCTCCAAACCACCAGAAATTCCCCGCAAACTTCGACGAATGACCGTGTCCTCCTCCGAACTCGGATTTCAATTCTGAAAGATGCGTTGGAAAGATAATAATTTATACTACACGATCATGGGCTTTGTTCGAAGATCAAACCACGCGGGAAAAGAAAAACGAAAACGACAAAACCTACCCCTTGGGTATTGCCTGGAGCTTCATGGAGGGTCCACCGCCGCGCCGCTGCCTTGCTGGAGGGGAGGAGGAGATGTTGTGGGAGAGGCTTCACCAGGGGATGCAAAATGGGAGAGAGGTGGGGTGAGTTAGGTTTAAATAAATTAAATTTAATTAATTAAACCTCCAATTTAACCCTCATCTAAAACTCTTGGTAGGGTCAAGATTAAACCTTCCCTAGGGTAAATACCAACTCTTGAGAACAACGGCAGTCTCAGAATTTTAATCTGATACCCCATTCAAGTGTTATTAAACTCAACGCCTGAGGTCTCCAAATCACGAAAATTCCCTTGGGGCCATTTTTCACAGACGGCCCGCACCCGCGAAACTTATACCCCTCCTAGGGTAAAAGGCACATTCTGAACTCAACGGTGCCCTTGGTTTCCCAATATGAGACACCGTTTAAGATATACTTGAGTTAAGCCGTTAAAAAAATAAATAAATTATTTAATTTATCCGTTCCACGCTCTGATAGCGAGCGAGGGGTCCAAACGTCCCGTACTGACATGTTTTATGTCGTTCCAAGAGTAAACACCCCATTACGGAACCATCCGTATACTCAGATCTCTGATCCAAAACTCCGTTTAGGAGTCATCCCATTTATTTGGCATTCCCAGTGTGAACTCAATGAAAATTAAATTCCGGCCACTCCGGGGCTCGGAATCGCACACCGTCTGAAGGCGCTGCTCTGGAATAATATCAAGAATATTCCAAAGTCTGTTGCAGAAAGAAAACCAGGTTCTTACATAGGCGCATCATCGCGCTGTTTTGAGTTCACATACCAATGGTAAGCGGGGGTGAAGGGGTTTCCCCGACCCTTGAGCGGATTTCCAAAGAATTCCTGGGTTCACATTCCCATGGTAATGCTAAATCTGAGCTCGAGAGTTCTCTTTCTTCCCCTCCACTTGTTAGGACTAGGGCACTTTCTCCCTCATCAGGGAGTGGCGGGCGACCCATCACAAGGAAGCCCCCATGCACCTCTGTACTTCCCCATGGCCATGCCCAAGGAAGGACGTAGCGGGGAAGGGTGATGCTCTGTCCTTCTTTGGGGTCAAGTCCCTCTCCTGCTGCGCTTTTTCACCCTAGGAATCCACCTCGGAGTAAGCCCCGAC
Organism: Viscum album; assembly: GCA_963277665.1. Lineage (NCBI taxonomy): Eukaryota > Viridiplantae > Streptophyta > Magnoliopsida > Santalales > Viscaceae > Viscum > Viscum album. Next base: position 1,745,480,151 of record OY728125.1, on the reverse strand, counting down.
TTTATGGGATGCCTCTATGCGTAATCCCCACTCCACTTCCCACGGACGCACCTTTCACGACCTGATCATCTGGTCCCTTCTGCCTCTTATTTCTCACACTGAGCATGACTCACATGGGATTAGAGTAAGCATCGACCATGAAATCCTCTTATGGGCCTCCTCAGAGTGTAAGCCCCAATCCATTACTTTGGGCCTCCTCAGAGTGTAAGCCCCAATCCATTACTCTAGGCTGCCTCAGAGCGTAATCCCCAAGATAATGCGAACTACGAGGACTTTGATTCCCTACTACAGGGATACGTAGGAAGCCTCCATGAGGTTCAAGCCCGATCACCATCGGACCCCCAGGTCCATATCCACGTTGGTTCTCCGACACTCATATTCGAACTACGTGGACATTGATCCCTGTCTCCTAGGCAGGGTACGTAGGAAGCCTCCCTGAGGTTCAAGCCCAACAACCGGTCAATCCGACTATCTTCACGTCGGTTCACCGCACCACTCCTAGTGTCACCTCAATGATTCCATACTCCTTCGGGTCATTAATCCAACGAGGGATGGTAAACCTCAGGAATAAATGATTCCGAACCCCTGCGTCCAGCTGACTATTTCCAACCAGGATAAATCCATGGATACTATGCTTGGATATAAACCAAGGATTCAAGAACATATGAATACGTCTTAAATATATAAGAGAGTCCCAAAACAGGAAATAATTTTCCCTAAAAGGGTACGATGAGCCCGAATTCCCATCCTCTCGACCAATGTGAGTTTTTAAGTGTCACTGGTCAAACCACCCAGTGAACGCCTGCCTTTGGAAAGCAGGTCCACGTGTTACTAGATATGGAACCATTGGGTGTTTTGAGGCAAAAATGGTGCATCTGATATGAGTGATTAAGCAGAACCCAATCTTCTCAAATCAACCGTCGGGTAGCGCATGTTTCTTCCCCACGACCCCGTCATGCGCCGCGAGACAAAAAATGGTGAACCCGATGTGAATATTTAACCAAGCATGAAGGATTTAACCTAATCCAACCCTATTCCCCCTTTATACTCACAAAGAGGGCCATTCATGGTCATTAATTACACATGGGATCATGAGATGCTGCTTTGATGGGTTTTCTGTTTGTATTTGTCTAAATATTTTTACAGGTACAATTCAGAACTCCATTCGATCCAATGGCATCACGAAGGAACTCTCAGGCACCTGCTTTCAATAGTGTGATGACCGGGCATCCTCACTAATAGAGGACCCCATCACCTACCCAGAGTCTTCAATGATGGGTCTCGAATGCGCTGATATGAGAGTACCACGTGAATGGTACTCTACCAATGGTGGAGGTGGCCATAAACACCCTCCAATCCACCAAGACCCACTGGTCGCCCGCCCATCAGTGCCTGTGAAGGAAGATCCTGATGGCTCCTATTGCCGTCTCCAACTGTTTTGGGAGTCTATCCCTGGAACGATACAACGCGTACCTCCCTTATCTTAGGGAGGCAGATGAGGTCGATGTTGGGGACTTCATCACCGCTGAACGGGGGTTCCGCTCTAAGGACCCCGCCAGAAGGCGTCATCGTGGTCACTCCATGATTCAATATCCTCATGCTCAGGAGGATGTAGCCCCGAGGGCCCAGGCCCACGTTCCCTAAGCTCTGGCCCCTCAGACCGCCCGACGAGGGCGGTAAACTTACAACTGGGGACCGGTCATCACCCTTGTCCTCGAGGAGGAGCTCCACTACCCAGTCACAGAGACACATCATGAACAGGCACATACACTTGTTCGCTCCTCCAAAGCCCGCCATCCAGACATTGGGGCATCATATGAGCAGGCGTACATCCCCGCCGAGATCCGTCAAGCCCGTCTCTCACACAAGATGACACTTACCAGGCATGCACCTCTCCCTACCCAAGGTCGTGAAGCCCACCAACCAGATGTGGTGGAAACCCAGCGCCAGTAGGACCAGCTCCTAGAAGATTCTCTTGACGCCTACTATCCTGATATGGTGGCGATCAACAAAGCCCGCCAACTAGATGTGGCATCAACTCATAGGCGGGCATGTCTCCCCGCCAACAAAGGCTGCCGACTTGATATAGTGGGAAACCAATATATGCAGGGCCAGCTCCCTACAGATGCAAGTAAAGTCCGCCATCCCGATGTGGCAGAAAATGGAGAGATAAACCGTCATATCCTGGCCTAGGGGAAGATTCGTTCACCTGCCCCGAAAGAGGATAATTGTCAGTACCCACTGACCACCGGAGGACCAGAGCAGGATATTCCTCCTTCGATCCCAGAATGGGCCTTCATACCCATTAAATCCAAAGATGTCTCTCTGCATATCCTAGAAATGATGGAGGAGCAGGTATCGATCCAAGATTATATCTTACATAATTTCCAGAGTGTAATTGCATCAGCGACAACAGAAAGGACTCGAGCCAGTGAGATCGTCTCCCCAATTGAGGTGACTCATCTAAGAGATGAGATAGCTGACTCGGAGCAGATCTGCATCCCTTCTTCCACCCAGGAGGGTTGCCGACTATATTCCGTGACTCAAGGGAAACAGGATCGAGTAACTTCACTCTTTTCAACTGGGGGACACCCGTCCATCACGGTGGATGCTCCAGAGCAGGCATATATCCCCGCTAAAAGTCAAGATGTTCGTTTTCATATCCCAGAAACATCACAGGACCCAATTAGACAGGGAACCAAAGGTGAAGGCCATTGTCAACAGTAGGCTGTCCCCGCTGCCTACAAGAAAGCACCCCTAATGCGCCAAAGGAAACCGGAAAATAAAGAGGGAGTTCATGACTCCGCTCTGCTAGAAGCTGGGGTTCCCAATGCCATAAACACATACCAAAGGCTCAGAACCCTGCCCACCCATTACCATATTATGGGAGTGGAAATAGTAGTTGCGAAGGTCCTCCCCTCAATCTCGCTACCAGCAGCCTTGAAGGTCCTCCCCAGAGCACCCGCAGGGGCCTCCCCCATGGGCATATAACGATCGATCATGAGAGATCTTCTTTTGATGCGAGTCACAGAAACCCTCCACATGACCAAAAGATCGAGCAGCAATAAGGTCATCCACTTACTGTGGTCCACCCTGAAGGTCCTCCCTGGGGTATATGATGTAAACACTCTCCATGCAGTGGGACCACAGATTATGATAGTAGTCCTCGCTATCATAGTCGCAACTGTGGAGGCCCTCCCCACAGTGACGTCTCATCATGAAAAGAAGGCCCTCCCCATGTCGTGGCCTACCCTGAAGGTCCTCCCCAGGGGTTACGTTGCAACAACACTCTGCGCAGCCGGGCATCAGATCACAGTGGTAGTCCTCGCCACACTGATAATGGAGTTCCTCCCCATTGAGAAATCAAGCAACAAGAAGGCCCTCCCCTCATTGTGGTACATTCTAATGGCCCTCCCCTAGGTTCACCCCATAGATATTCTCCCTACACTAGCTATAATGGTATTCCATGCCATTGCAGCAGCTGTGGTGGTAGTCCTATCCACCACGACCACCATTGCGAAGGTCCTCCCTGCAGTGGCCCTAAGAAAAAAGAAGGTCCTCCCCTTGTCGTAGTGTGTCTTGAAGGTCCTCCCTAGGATACACACCGAACATCAAACCATGATGTTCATCCTCACCATGATGGCAGTTGTTGCGAAGGACCTCCTCGTAACAACGCTACACATCCAGAAGGTCCTCCCCTTGCTGCGACACACCTTGGAGGTCCTCCCCAGGGTATGCACTGCAAAAGTCCTCTATGCAGTGAGGCGTCAATCAGTAATGGTAGTCCTCCCCATTACGGTCGTCATTGCGAAGGCCCTCCCCGCGATAACATATCATATCGACAGGAAGGACCTCCCCCTACCGAATCAAGCATAGAAAAGCCCTCGTATGATGAGGAACTCAGAAGGATGGGATCGAGCATGTCAGATTCCCATTCAATCGCTAACGACACCCTTCATCAATCGAGAGACGTTCTGGGGCCACGTTCATCATCCGAACCACCTCGGAATCGCCCACATGACAATTCAATACCTACTGGTCCCACTGCCTCTGACCAAACTATCAGCGATCATCTCAGTTGGGCTAACCAGGTAGAGGAATCACTAGCGGTGGAGTATGCCGACATGTTGCTCCTGGGGAAACAACTGGCCAGGGATGATATACCAGTTATGTTTTGGCCCACGACCACCTCTCAGTTTGACATACCCAGAGGGTTGTCGGAAGAATGCGTGCACGACATCCGCCATAATATATGGACAACCCTCCACCGACTGAAATCAAGCTTCCTTACCTATGACGGGTATGTAGAACATGTCAAGACAATAGGAGACCTCCTGCATCACATCAACCTGGAAGCTCTTCCTTCGGCGCGACAACAGCGACCTGAGAGGCGCAAAGGAAACATGGAGATAGCCTGCCTCCGTGCATTGCACCAGTTGCATCGCCTCATCGGTGAAACTCCGAAGGGAGTCCATATCAGGGGGTGGGGGGAACATGGAGCTCTACATTTCACTCCAGTCCCCGCCCAGAAGAACCCGTTCGGCATGGTGTCTTTCAACGCTATCACGTCACGACTCAAATCGAGTGGTCTCCCTGTTCGCGAAAGGCAACACACCCAATAGAGATAGGCCTTGAGTAAGCCCCAGAAGCATCAGGCCCAACGGGAATAATCCATTAAAGAACTCCTGAATCAAGCCACCGAAATCATACAACATGCCTCTCGTATAAGAGAGTCCAATCAACGGTCATTGCCTGCCTCCCCAAAAGGGATTGATTCACGAAAGAGCTAGACATCAAATCTAGTTCACCCCTGAATGGGGGAATACAAGATCAGGTAGGTGGCGATAGCAGCAGCCACCACCACAATCCAAGATCAACCCCAGCCTGCAGGGATGGGGGCATTTTTAACAACAAATGTCCCCGTAAGACCAATAAAAATAGGAAGAGACTCAACGTCCAAGGAATGGAGCCAACCCCAGCCCTTAGGGATGGGGGCATTATTACCTCCTCAACAACAACCTCCCCACGAGAATCAGTATTATCTTGTCTAGGGAGGATGATCATAAGAGGAGGTTCCTGCCCTATCCCGTCATTTGAATCATCATCCCCTTTGAAAGGGAGGCGTACCGTAAGATCACATCAAAGAACTCTCTGTGTCACCCTTCAACAAGGAGCCCGAAAGCAATCTCGGTATAGAAGAGGGAAGACCAGTAAAAGACGCGGGATATCATCTTCCCATTTGGAAGATGACATCTTCTCCACCCCGTGATATGCATCCATCAACACCATAGAGTTTAACCCCACAGGTAACACCGAAGATGGTGCAAATCCAGATGGATCGGGAGATGATGGTTCCAGAAAGGCTGTAACCCACAAAGAACCACCAGGTGTGCCCACCCAGAACCAGAGGGATGCTCTAAATATGGCCACCCCTTCGGATAACCTTCCTCTTCTCACCCTGTGAGCTCCCAATAAGGATAAGAACAAAGGACTGGTCACCTTTAACCCACCTCCTTCTCTCGATAAAGACGACCCACATACGCTCGAAGAGAGGTTCGCTCGACAGGAAGTGGAAATGAAAGAATTGAGGTGACTTAACGCCGAGCTACTCCAGAGGAACCATCTTATTGAAAGCATGTCCCAAGAGGAGCCACATCATGCACTCCTAGTAAGTGCATCTCAAAGACCAAGGTTTGCCCCGGCAAACGAAGCACGGTCAGGGATCCTGTCCAATGAGGCACCCGACCCGTTCAACTACCTAAATGTTGATCCGGATGAATACCATGACTTCCCTCCACTCAGGAAGCAACCAGAGAACGTACCTCTAAACCCTATGAAGGTGTCACAAACGGCACATGCACCCCTGGTTCCAACTGAGCTGGATCCTCATGAAATGCCTCGGGATACACCTGCCTAGGACCAGGCCCAACATGATGTAAACCAGGGTCTCACTAACACCATCGAGGCACTAACAAATCGATTGAAAGAAATGGAAGGTCGATGCGCTCTGATATAGCTAGAGCGAAAGCCCTACCCAGATTGGGTAAGCTACACACCACCACCACCCAATTTTGGGAGCCCTGAATTCTCTATCTTCAATGGATTAGGTGATCTGGAACATCATTTGATGCACTACGTGTCTTATTGCGACCCTATGATGGGATCTCCGGAACAACAAGAAGCAGTGAAACTCAGATGCTTCGTACGGACCTTGCAAGGATCCGCCTTCGTCTGGTATATGAGTCTTCTAGCCCAGTCAATCAAAATCTAGGAAGACCTTCAGCAGCAGTTCCTCTTCCACTTTAGCTCAACGTTGCCTAAAACAAAGGTCAGCGACCTCATGAACTGAAAGCAGAGGGAGAACGAGAGGGTCTCAGATTTCATCGCCTGATGGAATGGTCTGACCTACTCTCTAAACAAGCCAATGCCTCAAGATGATTTGCTCGACATATGCATCGACAATCTTCGAGATGAGCTTTGAACACCACTCATACCAGTGGAGTGCACCACTGGCTTCCGCCATCTCTCATCCATTTTCCAAAGAATCCAGGACTCCCTACAGCGGACCAATTTAAAGTCCCGAATAGCCTCACAGGCTCCTGTAAAGAGAACAATTAGAGCTGAAGCGTCCTCTGTCACACTCAAGCCAGCCCCTGTGCCTGCTCCACCGCTTAGGCCTACACCAAATCATCAAGGGCCCCCTGTACATCAGTGGCCACCTCCTCCTTGGCGGGATGATCAGAGAGGGTCAAAGCAGAACCAATTTGAGGAACGAAGCCATAAAGTATACTCGTTCCTAGAGGACCAAGTCCACGACTACTTCATCGCCGCCATGAATTGCAACTTGCTCCGCCTCCCAAAGCCAAGGTAACCAGAAGAAGTCGGCCGCAATGATAGGACAGACTAAGGTCCCTACCATCGAATGTTGGGGCACAAAATTCGGGAATGCTTCATTTTCAAAGACCTCTTGAAAAGGATGGTAGACTCCGAGAAGCTCGAGCTGGGACCACCCCCAGCACATGTGACATATATTTCTACCACCAACTCCGACAAAGGGGAGGGGTGGCAGGTAGTCACCAGCAAGAAGGGACAGAAGTTTGATAACTGGATGAGTCGGAAGACTATCAATCGAGCCTAGGGAATACTCTGATCTCAACTATAGTAGCCGGTGTTGCCACCAACATCCCCTGATACCGCACAACCAACAATATTGTCCTAACAACCCTCCACGAGCCAGTCATCCAGGCGTAATCAAAGAGGGAGGAGACAAGTGCAAGATGAGCATTCTGTGACGAGGCCAAAGTTAGCCCCGATGCTGTCAGATTTCATGCCCTCGAATTTGGCACCACGGGCACCGACCCACTAAACAACACCATCAAGGACAACCGACCAAGTTGACCCGTCAGAGGACGAGGAGCCAATCTTTGGTTCCATCAACATTATCCATCTTATGGAATCTTTACCTGACTAAGGGTATGGTTATGCACCCGAGTTCCCAACATGAGGAGCCAAGACAAGGAATCAAAGAGGCAGGGGATATCGGGGATGGCATAGTCATGGCCGAAACCAACCCTATAGGTCAACCTCAGTCCAAACCGTCAATATTGCAGAAACCTGTGGAAGATCCCTTCAACGGACTCAACAAGAGAAAGGATATCCCTCCACCTCCACAAGTGGCCACTCTTCCCCCATCATTTTGAGGTACCCATCATAGGAGGAACAAGTGTCTAGCCACCTAGTGCGCACAAATAGAATAGACGGGCCGAGTCCCTAGAACCTGGGGACATCATCGGCATCTGACCCCGTAGCCGGTCCCTCATCATCACATATTCCAACTCCCAAGCGGCCGGCTAAAACTCTCCCTCCAACAGAGAAGCGTCAGCCACTAGAGAAGAAATACGATATCTTTAAGCAGCTGGCATCAGTACCAGCCAAACTATTAATCCTGGATTCCCTGAGTTTGTCAGCAGACCTCAGGGATGCCCTTATAGAATCCTTTCTCATACCCTAGGAGTTTCAAGCTGAGGTAGCTGCCGCCGAGATTTATCAGACGGAGACTGGATCAGCTGAATGCAATGCAGTGATTTCCTTCACCGATCAGGATAACGATGACATCATGCAAGGACACATCAAGCCACTATATGTGTCTGGCACACTAAATGACATTGAAATATGTAAAGTCCTTATTGACATCGGCTCTGGAGTTAACCTCCTTCCCCTACATACACTCCATAAGCTGGGATATAGTGAGAATGATCTAGTACCCTCATCCACAACTCTATTATGCTACGAAAATAGTGAACATAATCCAATGGGACAAATCAAGATGAAGACCAATTTTGGCGACCTTGTGGCCCATTCAGAATTCATGGTGGTCTGGCAGAGCACAACGTTCAATGCCCTACTTGGAAGGTCGTGGCTCCATAAGCACATGGAAATTTCTTCATCCTACCACCAGTGTATTAAGTACTGCGTCAATGGGAAAAGTGGGAAATTGTATGCCGACAAGTCCCCTTTCGTGCTCTCTGAGTCACAGTAAATTGACACTGGATTTTATGAGAAAAAGAAGAAGAAGCCTTTGGCCAAAGGTTTCGACTGAATCCCGCTCCAAATGGTCTGAAAATGGTTCCTAAAGACCCCCTTAGGAATCTTGGCGGAGACTACGTACTTCCCATCAACCATGTTGAGAGAAGGGATTCAAGTTCGGACACACACTCAGTTGTCTTCATTACTTCAGCCATAACGACCGAGTGTGAAAATGCGGGAACGTCCGCTAACCCACAATCTGGGGATGAATACTTGAGCCGGGATGCCCACGATGCCTCGCCCTCAAACTCTCAGGAGCCCGGGCTGGAAAATCTCCCCCCATCAGATCAAGAAGATGAGGATTTGGGAGAAGAAGAGGAGGAAGATCTCAGAAATGCACCTCCCGCATTTGAGGAGGGTATCTCCACCACGGTGGACGAGCTCAGGGAAATAAATCTAGGTACCGAGGAAGATCCGAGGCCTACTCTAATTAGTGCATCCATGTCCCCCGAGGATCACTAGGTATATTCCTCTTTCCTGAATCAAGACCGGGATGTCTTTTCCTGGAATTATAGGGAAATTTCAGGACATGATCCTGACGTGGAGACCCATCACCTGGGTCTTCCAGAAGGCCACTGGGGTTATAAACAGGCCGCCATAAGGACACACCCCTCACATGCTGCCAAAATAGAGGCTGAAGTCGATAATATCATTAAAGAAGGATTCATTTGGGAGGTCCAGTACCCCATCTGGTTGGCCAACATTGTCCCTGTCAAGAAAAAGAACGGAAAAATCCGTGTCTGCATTTATTTCCGAGATCTCAATCGGCATTGTCTGAAAGATGATTTCCCAGTCCTGATCACCGAGTTATTAATTGATGCGATGGCTGAGTATGAGGCTCTATCCTTCATGGATGGATATTCTGTGTATAATCAAATCAGGATGGCTCGAGAAGATGAATAAGCCAATTCCTTCAGAGCCCCTCAAGGAATATTCTGTTACAGGGTCATGCCCTTTGGTCTCAAGAATGCCGGTGCCACATATCAACGTGCCATGCATCGTATCTTCAAACCATTCCTGGGGAGATTTGTCGAGTGCTACGTAGATGACTCGGTGTTCAAATCAAGACAATGCATAGATCACATATCAGACATTGAGACCATCTTCAACAAACTTCTACAACATAGTCTAAAGATGAATCCCTTGAAATGCGCCTTCGGGGTAACAGCAGGGAAATTCCTTGGCTTTTTCGTACACCATCGTGGCATCAAAGTCGACCCAAAAAAGAAAAAGTCTATCCTCAGCCTGACACCTCTCTGCAATCTCACCTAATTGAGGGGATTCCAAGGACACATGCACTATATCAGGTGGGTCATAGCCAACCTGGTAGGAAAATGTTTTCCCTTTACTAGGTTAATGAAGAAGGGAGTCGCGTACCAATAGATAGATGACTTCCAAGAGGCGTTCGACATCATAAAGAGGTACCTCGTAAGATCTCCGGTGCTCATGCCTCTGGTTGAAGGAAGACCCCTCATTTTATATGTGACGGCCTTAGAATGGTCATTGGGAGCCTTTCTCGCACAAAAGAATGACGCCAGCAGTGAAAACAGTATCTATTACCTCAGTCGACCCATGATTGATGCTGAGACTCAATACTCAAACATCGAGAACAGTTGTTTGGCCTTGGTATTCGCAGTTCAAAAAGTTGCAACATTATCTTCAGCATCATGTAGTCCACCTGGTCTTGCTTAATAACCCGCTCAAGTACATCCTCAGCCGCCCGATGCTGACTGAATGCCTATCCCGATGGGCATTCATCTTGCAATAGTTTGATATCAGGTTTGTGCCTCAGAATGCCATCAAAGGCCAGACATTAGAAGATTTTCTAGCAAAGCACCCCTTGACAGGGACTATTGCACCGGAAAACGAGCTACTGGATAAAGAAATCTTCTCGGTTCAAGAGGAGTTCCCAGTATGGGAAATGTACTTCAACACCGCGTCCTGAAACCCAACCGGGAAAAGGATGGAAGACCCCAAATTTAACAAGGTGGGATTCGGGATAATACTCATGTCCCCAGAAAAGGAAGTCTTTCCATATTCCTTCCTCCTGTCAGAAGGATGTACGAACAATGAGTCGGAGTATCAAGCCCTTATTGCAGGCCTGGAGCTTGCACTCCAGGTATGAGCACAACACTTTAAGGTAAAAGGTGACTCGGAACTGGTCATCAAGCAAGTCAATGGTGACCATGATATTAAAAAGGAGGAGATGATTCCCCTGTTTGACCATGTCCGAGGGTTAATGAAAAAATTATATATAGAAACAACATTGACTTATATTCCCCGGTCTCAGAATCCCCAGGCCGACAGATTAGCTAATGTAGCCACAGCCCAAGCCGACCCAGACTGGGATGAAACAATCATCAGTAGTTCTCATCATCGAATGGTCTTGCCATTTATCCAGACCAAGACAGAGGAAATCCATGAAGTTAGTCCTCTCCCTAATCCACATTCTCCTACCACCGGAAGGATGACCCCCATTGAAAAATACCTTTAACGGGGAGATCTTCCATCAGACAGGGCTGAATGAGAGAAAATACGGATAAGGGCAATCAACTGTGTCCTATACGGCAGCACGGGTCAATAAGAGGTCCTCTACAAATGAGGCCTCGACAGAGTCCTCATTAGATGCATTGAAAGAGAAGAAACCGCCACCGTTATGACTGAAGTGCATGCTGGAGTATGTGGAGCACATCAGCTGAGGTCCAAGCTTTCCCATCAGGTTCGGAGCCTCGGGTACTATTGGCCCACAGTTGCACGAGATTGCGAGCGCTTTACCGAAAAATGCCAATCATGAAAAAATTCATGCCAAATTCATACACCAACCCCCAGAGTTACTTCATCAGGCCAAGTACTCCTGGCCATTTTCCATATAGGGAATGGATGTCATGGGACCATATCCTCCCACCATAGCCAAACAGCTGAATTATATCCTCACGACAACCGACTTCTTTTCCAAATGGACAGAAGCTATACCCCTTAAAGAAGTCGGGGAAATAAGCATCATCAGCTTTTTGAAGACCAATTTCATCACCAGATTTGTTGTCCCTCATACAATACTGATGGATAATGGCACCAACTTCTGCTCCGCTGAATTGGAGAAACTATACCAAGAATATGGTATCACGGCTAACCACTCATCCCGCTACCATACGACGACCAACATATAGATAGAGGCTTTTAACAAGAACCTGTCCAACATTCTCCAGAAAATGGTTGACAAAGAAAAGAAGTCATGGCCAGATAAACTCCTCCATGCATTGTGGGATTATCGAACCATGATCCGCACCGCTACTCAAGCCACTTCGTACTCATTAGTATACAGAACAGAAGCAGTCCTTCCCATTGAACTCCAATTACCCTCGCTCCGTGTTGCCATTTGTGATCAGCTATCCAACGGCAAGCGATCAGAAAAGTGGCTAGGTGAATTGGAGGAGCTGGACGAGAAGCGATTGCACACTTTGCACCATCTGGAAGTATACCAGAACCGAATAGCACGAGCCTTCAATAAAAAGATCCATCTCTAGTATTTCTTGGAAAGAGAATTGGTATTGGTCCTCTAGACCCCAATGATACCCGGAAAGAAACCTCCAAAGCTAGAACCCAAGTGGGAGGGACCATATGTTATTCACAAGGTCTACTCCAATGGAGCATATGCCCTGATCTCCATGGACGGGCAGTTCAATATCGCTCCTAAAAATGCGAGATTTATGAAGAATTATTTCACATAACTAGAAGAAGTTATCATCTGAGATACAAGACATTAAACATCCATGCACCCAATGGTCCAAGATCTATGACCATAAACTAAGAGTATTTCGTCCTCACTGCACGACGTTAAACTGCACAGACACGGAGTTTTAAAAATTCCCCTTTCCCCTGTGTATGGATCAGCCCTGCACGGGGTATACTCCAAATAGAACAACATGAGGCTTGATTCCTGCCCTCACAAGATATGTAGCGACGCTGGTATCCCCTACCTTGTCCCAACCACTCTCAAATGGAATAAAATTTGTCCCCTTCCCCCATGTATAGACCATCCATACATGGGGTGTACTCCTTTCAGAGAACTATGTAAGGCTTGATTCCTACCCTCGCATGATATTTAGCGACCCCAGGGTCCCCAACCCTGGCCCAACCATCCCCAAATAAAAGTTAAAATTCCCTCTCTCCCCGTTTATGGACCAGACCTACATGGGGTGTATTGCCTTTCAGAGAACTACGTAAGGCTTGATTTCTGCCCTTGCAGGATACGTAGTGACGCCAAAGTTCCACACCCTAGCCCAGCCACCTCAAATGAAGCCAAAAATACCCCTTCCCCCATACAGACCAGACCTACACGGGGTGTATTTCCCAAAAGAACTATGTGAGGCTTGATTCCTTCCCTTGTGGGATACGTAGTGATGCCTAAATTCTGTATCCTGGCCCATCCATTTAAAAAAATGCCCCTTCCCCCCGTGTTAGGACCAGACCTGCACGGGGTGTATTCAGGAATGAATGACGTATGCCTTGATTCTTGCCCTCGTAGGATATGTAGTGATGCTAGGGTCCCCCCCACTCTCCCAGCCGCACCCAAATGAAAGTTAAAAAATTGACATTTCCCCCATGTATGGACCAGACCTACACGGGGTGTACTCCTTGTCCGAGCTGCAGGACATTAAACTACCTAGCACCGAACGGTCCAAACTCTATGACCATAAACTAAGAGTATTCCATCCTCACCGGAATAACTAAAAGTAGTTATCGTCCGAGCTACAGGACGTTAAACTGCCTAGCACCCAACGATCCAAACTCTATGACCCTAAACTAAGAGAATTCCATCCTCACCGGCATAACTAAAAGCAGTTATCATCCGAGCTGCATGAAGTTAAACTGCCTAGCACCCAATGGTCCAAACTCTATGACCCTAAACTAAGAGTATTCCGTCCTCACTGGCATAACTAAAACCATTTATTGTACAAACGGCAGGATGTTAAACTGCCTAGCACCCAACGATCCAAACTCTATGACCCTAAACTAAGAGTATTCCGTCCTCACCGACATAACTAAAAGCAGTAATCGTCCGAGCTGCAGGATGTTAAAATTCCAAGCACCCAACGGTCCAAACTCTATGACCCTAAACTAAGAGTATTTCATCCTCACCTCACGATGTTAAACTGCACGGATTTCAGAGAACTATGTACAGCTTGATTCCTGCCCTCATAGGATACGTAGTGATGCCAGGGTTCCCCACCCTGGCCTAGCCACCACTCAAATAAAAGTTAAAAATGCCCCCTTCCCCCCTTGTAAGGACCAGACCTGCACGGGGTGTATTTAGCAGAGAACTATGTATGGATTGATTCCTGCCCTCACAGTATACGCAATGATGCCTGGACTCTGTATCCTGGCCTAGCCATTCCAAAAAAAATCCCTTTCCCCCCATGTATGGAACAGACCTGCATGGGGTGTATTCTTCATCCTTACCTCACGATGTTAAACTGCACGAATAAGGAGATAAAAATACCCTTTTCCCCCGTGTATGCACCAGACCCGCATGAGGTGTACTCTTCGTCTACGCCACACGGCGTTAAAATGCACGGACCACATCCTCACCGCATGACGTTAAACTGCACGGACTTCGTCGCAACTCACCCAAGATATATGGAGAAATGAGATGGAAATACTCCTTGCGCATTTGGATGCATCCCCTCCATACATCAGACTCCACGACCCGGATAATTATGGATCTTCATAACCATTCATGGCCATCGGAAGTGGAAAGTTATCAACCCGTGGACATCTTTGAATGACTATGCATACCATGCCCTTATCGTCTTTACATATTGATATCCCCTGGCCCGTCTACCAAAGAAAAGATTTCCTCAGGCGATACTCTTCCTAGCTCCGTACGCTTACCGGCCTCAGAGCCCCCATACCATAGCTCCTGGTCCAGAAATTTATGGCACAATGGTTTACAAGTTCGTCCCCTTTTCACATCCAAACGTTGCTAGAGTATCCCTATATGGTTAGCCTTTGTATCCACCCGTGGTTCACATGATGACTTGCATCAATGAACATCAATCCAGGGCTAGGCTACTTTGACTCCACAGACAATTGTAGTGAATATGTTTCTTGTATGCTCGGACACCATTATCCCCACATGCCAAACTATGTACTGTGAGAAATCTCGAATTTTAATAGTCATTCATGGCCATCGGAAGTGGAAAGTCATCAACACAGGGACACCTTTTCATGACTATGCATACCATGCCCTCAATTGGTATGCATATTAATAGCCCCTAGCTCGTTTACCAGAGGCAAGATTTCCTCAGGCGGTACTCTTCCTAGCTCCGTACTCCCCCCGGCCTCAGAGCCCCCACATCACATCTCCTGATCCGGGAAACCTCAGAGTTGTAGTTTAAAACCTTCATCCCCCACCCTGTTCAGAGTATATCAGAGCATGGTAACTCAGTTTATCCTTCGAGTGACTGCAGCAATAGTCACCCAATGGTCTGAGCTCTATGACCTCTAAACTAGGAGTACTTCATCCTTATCACATGATGTTAAACTGCATGGAGTGAAGGTACACCCCCACGCGCAAGATAAATCAGTTCAGGGAGCTCTCTAAGATTTAACAGCAATCAGGGCCGAATATGTCCGACATGTCCAGATATTTTCTTACAGAATAATAGACTTCGTGGCCTGGACAATTGTGGATCCTCATAACCATTCAAAGCCATCGAAAGTGGAATGTTATCAACCCGGGGAAACCTTTACATGACTATGCATACCATTCCCTTAGCAACTCTGCATATTGATAGCCCCTGGACCATCTACCAAAGTAATGATTTCTTCAGGCGAATACCGATCTTAGAGCCCCCATATCATCTCTCCTGATCCAAGAATCCCCAGGACCACGATTTAAACCATCAACCCCTTTCCACGTCTTGGGCATCCCGAGATGTTAAATCCCAGTTACAGTCTGATCAAGAGCGGCCTCTACAACTACATCCTTACCGCATGACGTTAAACTGCACAGAACATCTTGGCCGCTTGGCATAAAGCTACAAAGACAAAGCATTAAACATTCAGGGAAATTCCTCCAACTAAAAGCATTTTCACTAGTTTAAATATGCCCCCATCCTCGCTGCATGACATTAAACTACACAATATCCTTTAATAATGGACTTCGTCCTTACCGCATGATGTTAAACTGCACGGAAGACATCTTTACTGCATGACGTTAAACTGCATGGTCAAACTTGTCATTGGTTGAGTAAGGAATGAAGACTTTTCTCTATCTTTCAGTGCACGGGTCAAACTTTCACAAACCACCATCTCACACCAGTGTGAGAGTTAATGACTTCACCCATTCTCAAGAATTTTAGCCTAGATGTTTCTCCCATATCCAGGCACCCTCTATTCTTAAACCATACTCTATACTCAGAAAAAGACAAACTCTCATAAACCACCCCTGGTGGTCCCGAATCTCAACTTCCCTGAAGTTACTTGGCTATTGGGAGAATGCAATCATTGACCCAGGGACACCTTTGCATGACTATGCATACCATGCTCTCAGCGGCTCTGCATATTGATCTCCCCTGGTCCATCTACCAAAGGAAAGATTTCCTTAGGCAATGCTACTCTCCATACGCCTCTTGGACCCTGAGCCCTCATGTCCATCCCGGGATTCATAAACCCTCTAAGCTACACTTTACCAGCCTCTTCCACGACCCTGCCTGAATATGGCAGAACGTCTTTGACGAGACTATCAAGAACCAGGAGAAGCCGTTCCATTTTAAATGATGTCCCAGCTGCATGACTTTAAACTGCGCCAAGCTCCAACCATCCTTTACGCTAGATAAATGCATAGGACAAGAACCCTACTTCTACACTCCTAGTTGATACAGATGTTCTAAAAACCTTTCAGATGTCACGTACCCTTTCCAAGACACCCCTGGTGGTTATCATAATTTTCCAATCCACCCATGGTGGTTTCCGTGATCCGGACTTCCATGAAGTCCTCAGACTATCAGGAATGGAGAGTCATTGACTTAAGGACACATTTTCATGACTATGTATACCATGCCCTCAGTGGCTCTGCATATTAATAGCCTCTGGCCTGTCTATCAAAGGCAATATTTCCTTAGGCGATGATCTTCCTACCTCTGCACGCCGATACGACTCCTATGCCTTGAGACATGCCCTGCATGTCATTCCAATCTGAACACGCTTTCCCCCCACAAGCATCTGAAGGATATCGAGACATCTTTTAATCATCCAAACCTCATTGGGGCCCTCTCCCCACCATATCTGGCCAAAACTGCTCGACCTAAAACATTAGTAATGATAGTATTATCGGCGAGACTTTAAACCGCTCACCAAAAAAAGGTGCAAAACCCGTTAGGCTGAAAACCCGAAAAGGGCGACCTAAGAAAAAGTCGGGCCATACCCACTGGGTCCTCACTAAATGGGCCCAGGAAAAATTAGGGTATTGAAAGAAAAAACAAAAATTTTGTGGGGTTTTCCTACAAAATTATATAAAAATTCAAACTGTGCTCACTGAGTCCCTTAGCTCAGGAAAAATTTAGAGCATTGTCCAATCACTCATCGATTTTCAGGACCACTCTACATCGGAATAACCTCCTATTCATTCCGATCGGACCCCATTCTGATGGAGGGAATTTGTAGGGTCCTGAAAAATATGCAAAGGAGAATGAGAATCCCCTTTAATCCAAGGGATATTATACCCAATTTCCCCCAAAATAATTGGGGAAAGGATGGCACAAGATGAACCGGTCCGCAGACTGGTCCAACGATAACACCACATGACCGGTTCCATGAAGCACCACCTCCGCGGATCGCTGTCATTTGCGGAATGGAGGCGGAGATCATCCGTGGGCGCGAAGTAAGATGGGAGCCAAACCGGTCCATCGTCACGAACTGCCCCAGCTACGGATCGCGTCAACCGACGCAGGCCGCATCTGCTGTCATTCGCAGAATGGAGGCGGAACCCTGCATGGCCGCGAAGCACTCCCTGATCTTGTTTGGTTCGCGGGGGAGATGCGTTCAATGCCCCCCACGAGTTGCAGATTGACCAAGTCATCCGTAAACCGGGTTTTCTCTCATGGGCCTCCGCAAAAGGTGCCGCATGACCACATATACATCTCTTTACCCACTCTATAAAAGGAGAAAGAGGGGGAAGAGAAGGAGAATGTGGGGAGATTAACTAGATTCGGGTGGAAAGATTTCAAAAGAAGGAGCTTAGGATTTCTCAAACCAAGAAGTTCCAGTCCACGAACCATAACAGGAATTAAGCTGGAAGTGAGTTAATAAGGATCCGAAAATGCATAATAACTTGGTGAACCACAAACTTAAAATAACAAGGAAAAGAAGACCACGAACCATGGCCCCTTCGTGGATGCACTCCCCGTGGACCAGGGAGTTTATGCCCCTTTTCTGATCCGTTGCACCGCGTAGTACCCTCCTACGCGGGAGAATCCCCAACCGACGAACCCCCGATCGGCACCGCCCTCGGCCACTGCTGCTCGCATAGATCCCTCCGTGTACCACCCTAGTATGTGGGCTGAACCCGAAGTCGCGAACCACCCTGGTTTGCAGGATTCCCATCAGTCCGCGGACCACCCTGGTTTGTGGATGGACTCTCCAGCCGCGTAGCACCTCCCAACGCGAATGGTTCCACCACTTATACACCGGTGCGTCCCGCCAGATCCTTCAGAGTTCCCATTCCTTGAGCCATTGAAAATCCTTCCAATCCGGCCTGATCCTCCGTAGCTCCCTCACTGGCCCATTAATCGGCCCCGAGCCGAGGCCTCCACCAGAGCCACTGGACCCATGTGATATAACCCTCAGGCACATCAGCGCGCCGTTTTGAGTTTACATAACCATGGTAAGAAAGGGCGAAGAGGTTTCCCCAGCCATTGAGCAGATTTTCAAAGCATTCTTGGGTTCAAATTCCCATTGTAATGCGGAATCCGAGCTCGGGAGTTCCCTTTCTACCCCTCCACTTTTAGGACTGGGGAACTTTCCCCCTCTTCGGGGAGTGGCGGGATACCCATCAGAAGGAAGCCCCCATGCACCTCTATACTTCCCCACGACCATGAACAAGGAAGGACGTAGCGGGGAAGGGTGATGCTCCATCCTTATTTGGGGTCAAGTACCTCTCCCACTATGCTTTGTCGCCCTAGGCATCCACCTCAGAGTAAGCCCCAACTTTATGGGCCGCCTCTATGCATAATCCCCACTCCACTTCCCACAGACGCACCTTTTGCGATGTGATTGTCTGGTCCCTACTGCCTCTTGTTTCTCACACCGAGCATGACTCACGTGGGCTTAGAGTAAGCATCGACCATGACATCCTCTTATGGGCCTCCTCAGAGTGTAAGCCCCAATCCATTACTCTAGGCCTCCTTAGAGTGTAAGCCCCAATCCATTACTCTGGGCTGCCTCAGAGCGTAATCCCTAAGATAATGCGAACTATGAGGACTTTGATTCCCTACCATAGGGATATATAGGAAGCCTCCATGAGGTTCAATCCCTATCATAATCATACCCTTGGGTCCACATCCACGTCAGCTCTCCGACACTCTTATTCGAACTATGTGGACTTTGATCCCTATCTCGTAGGCAGAGTACATAGGAATCTGCCTTGAGGTTCAAGCCCAACAACTGGTCGATCCAACAATCTTCACGTCGGTTCAGCGCACCGCTCCTAGTTCCGCCTCAATGAGTCCAGACTCCTCAGGGTCATTAATCCAACGAGGGATGGTAAACCTCAAGCATAAATGATTCCGAACCCATGCGTCCAACTGACCATTTCCAACCAAGCGAATTCCATGGATACTATGCTTGGGTATAAAAAAAAGATTCACAAACATATAAATATGTCTTAAATCTATAAGGGAGTCCCAAAACAAGCAATAATTCCACCCAAAAGGGTGCAATGAGCCTGACTTCCCATCCTCTCGACCAATGTGAGTTCTTAAGCGCCACTGGTCAAACCACCCAGCGAACGCCTGACTTTGGAAAGCAGGTCCACATGTTACTGGATATGGAACCTCTGGGAATTTTGAGGGGAAAATGGTGCATCCGATACGAGTGATTAAGAAGAACCCAAGATTCTCCAATAAACCATCGGGTAGCGCACATTTCTTCCCCACGACCCCATCGTGTGCCGCGAGACAAATTCACATTATCTTTAAGGATGGTTTCCCCTCCTTGTGAATATTTTACTTTACAACCAATGCCATATTTTATATTTTTAAATTGAATTATGTGTTATATAATGGGAAATTCATATTTCATTTTTACAATTTTCAAAAATAAGTTTTATTACTCTTTTTACGAAGTGGGTTTTCAACCTAGTTATTGAAAAACATTTTTCCATCATTTAAAAATAAAATGTTTTATCCTATAATCCACACATCATTTGATAACATTTTTGAAATTTAAATGATCAATTATTTATGTTTTTTTTCAAAATTAAGTGTTTTTGTAAAGTATTAACTACACCTTTTTAAAACCATTTTGTCTATTTCAAGACATCATTATTGAAGATTAGTATTTAATGTAATAGTTTAGAAAAATTTACTTCACCTTTTTGAACCCTTTATGTATATTCAAGGATCAATTATTGATATTTATTTCCAAATAATAATTTTTAAAATTCCTTCTTTTTAATTTCTCAAAATATGCCTTTTAAATAATTCATTTTAAAGTGAATGTAACTTCATAATCTATGGAAAAGATAAAACATATTTCTGAAAACTCTTTTATGATTTCACTACCATTTCCCCTTTATCAATAAAGGTTTTCTTTTCCTAGACATTATTTTTCATGAACCACCCTACAAGTGTTATTATAAAATATCATTTCATGCGATTGAATTGTGGGTATCAACTTTTTATATACTTGAGATCAAATTTGGTGGTTCCATCTTAAAATTTTGTAAAATTAATTTTTCATTTAATTGGTTCTTTATAATTTAATTAATGATTATTTTAAAGTGGAACACATATTGATGGATGATTATTTATTGGTTCCTATGTCACCGTCTAATGTATTTATTATGTATTTATATCTCTTGAGATAATTATGAGAATCAGGTAGTGATTATTTCTCCACTATGGAAATCAGGAGGTGATTCATACTTCACTATATTATGGGAATCAAGTAGTGATCTGTGATCCACTATGAGAATATGGTAGTGACTCATGCTCCACCATGTTATGGGAAATGGTTAATTATTCATATTCCACTATTTTATAATTTCTACACCTATTTTAGTGCCATATTTAACTTGTATACTTCATTTACATGCGATTCCATATCATTATGCCTATGATTATGCTCCTTGGTACAATTTAATTGTCTCGTGTTTCCATACCTTTATTCCATGGTTTATGTTTTATTTTTTGAGATTACATGCCTTTTTTTGGAAAATAGAGATACGACACAATGGACCAATACCATCTATATTAAAAAGAAAAGAAGGAATGAAAATATGATGAAATCCCAAATAAAAAACAAAACTCATAAAAATAAAATAACAATAATAAAGTTTCTAATTTAAAAACATAAAGATTGATCAACACATTCAAAAGTCATATCCTAAGACCCAACATTAACATCCTCTTCTACCTCTCCCATGAGGAGCTCTCCCACGTGGATGGCAACCATGCTTCAAATTCCTTATCACTTCATGCCATGGATCATGTCTCAGTGTATGAACCAAATTTCATAAACTCAAATAATCATCTAGGAAAACATCCCATGCATCAGAAAGATTAGAAGAGACCATTTCCCTTACCACATTGCGGAAGTGAGAGCCCATTGTGAGTCCTGCATTGCCAAAATTTTCAGAACTCGTATTGAAACCAGTTACACTATCCAACATCTCTAGAATATTTCTCACATGTTTAGTAATAGAACCCGGGGACCCTACACCACCAAAACTACCATTGGGATCCTTAAGAGGATCATTATGTATTGGAGGATAACTCACATATTAAGGAGTGACCAAAGTAGCCTCCATTATGAATCCTGCATTTCTAGTCTCTTCAGAATTTGTTTTATAATATTAAAATTTACTTGAATATTTGAATTATTGTTCCCATGTTAAGATATAGCACATGAAGACCCATATTCATCTACAAAACTAGTAGAATCCTTAAGATTATATTCATGCATTAGAGGAGGACACACTTGTATATGATTAACCATAATATCCTCTTGTTGATCCACGATGATTGTTCTAGCCTTCAAATGAATTATATCAATCTATCTAGATGAAGGAATATCAAAATCCTGATTGGAAATTTTTAAGGGATTTTTTGCAAGTTGCATATCTAAGGAAGAAACATTAGGATCCATAGAACTGGGAATCTGAATATTCTCATCAAGTTTCCTGAAATCAGCATCTAAATAATGAATTGAAGAATTACTAGACTGTCTAATGGTAATAACTCTATTGACTGAAGATCCTAGAATCTGAGGGAGGACAAATTAAAATACCTCTTTGTAAAAAACAATATTTGTCCCTTTTACCTTCCAATTCTTGGATGCAATTTCCGGATCATTAGTGATATGCCGATTATCAAGATCCCACACTACTGCCTAATCAATTTCCTTAGGTTCATCCACCATTACAACATTCTATTTCTCATCCAAGGTAAAAAACATGTATTTGATCAATTTTTACCTGATATAGGAATCTTCAATCCTTCCTAGTTCTCTGGAATAGTTATAATTTCTAGGGAATTCTCAAACTATTTCTCAGCATGAGGTGCATTAAAATGAATAGAAAAATTTTCCTTTCCAATAACTTCATTATGAATAGATGAGATGGGATATTCAACCACATATTCAAAGGAAGTCTTACAAGATTCATCTCTAATTGTAGATGTACCATCATGAATCTTCTTC
The DNA here is from genome assembly GCA_963277665.1 of Viscum album. NCBI lineage: Eukaryota > Viridiplantae > Streptophyta > Magnoliopsida > Santalales > Viscaceae > Viscum > Viscum album. The sequence continues at coordinate 1,745,457,645 of OY728125.1, read as the reverse complement.
CTAGAAGCATGCTTCATTACAGAAAAGTCTCCACCATAAGTGGGTATCCGATTTTTACATTATTCAAACCGATGACCAAATTTCTTGAAAATAGAACATATAAAACATACTCATCATTTTTCTATACCATGTCTAATTTATGTACAATGTGAACAAAAATCTAGGATATATTCAAACCTAATATCCAACTCAAATTTAAAGTCTCCAATAACCAAGAATACTATAACACCCTAAGAATTTACAAATTGATTTAATATTGTATGCATGAAACACTGATTCTATACAAAAAAAAACTTTATTATAACCTAACCAATAATTTTTTTCCACTTCTACAATTTTAATTTTGAAAAACTGACACACACAGTTGCGTTCAGTAAGATATTTAGAGTCTGATACGACAAACATAATTTCTGATGAATAGTAACATACCATTATGAATAGTAATGAATAGTAATGAATAGTAAATTGGCCAAAAAAATAGAAACTTCACCCATGAGTGTATAAATACAATTTAGACATCTTATAAGTGAAAAAAAATCATAGTATAAGTATTGGTATTTTTTATATCGTAAATATTTTAATTAAAATTTTAGGATTAATTTAACAATTTAAAATGGAAATCTATTTTCATAAAATGTAATCATAAATTTTTATTTTATTGTCTTATGGTTATAAGATAATTTTATGGGACCTTGATAAATTTTTCATTGTGTTATAAAATGAGTTGTAGTTTTAATGTTGTTTTTTTGTATAAATTATGGTTTTATTTAAAAATTCAATTAAAAAAATTTATTTTTTTAAAAAAAATAGAGTTCAATTTTTAATTATACACGTCAAAAAATGGTTAGGGTAAATTTTTGGGAATTTTCTTAAATACATATTTTTTCGTGAATAGTAAAAATACAGTTTTGAGTTTTTAGTATATTTAATGACAACATAATGATGTAATAATTAATATCGAATTATGGTATACTTTTTTATAGTAAAATATTATTTGAGGTATCCTAAGTGGCTAATACCAAGAGCAAATACCATGGTCAAGCCCATGGTTTTGGAAAAACCATTAATGAGGTGTCCCATTAAATTAGTAAAAAACTCCCTCTCATTTACTATAAATACCAACTCATTCCTTCGTTTTCTTTCATTCCAAACTCAACATCCTAGGATATATATAATTTTTACCTCCCAATTATTCCTCTCAAGGTTTCCTCAATCCCCCAAGGTCCCAACCTTCAAGTATTAGGAGTTTTACTACAAGGTAAGAGAATTCTCAACTTCTATTTTTCATCCCAGTTCTCTTTTATGTGGTATGTATTTCAAGTTTTCATACCATTTTATTATTTCCCTATTATTATATCCCTATAATATTCTATAAGTCTTTTATGAATGGTTTACCCTTTTACCTTCTCTTTTTAATGTATTCTAAACCCATTTGCATAGTCGTTATGCTGTAGAATTTGTGTCTCAAAATATCTCTCTTTTTCAAGCACTCTTATTTTGTTATTATATTTTAATTTAAATTGATTTAGGCTAGAATATGTTATTCTATATCCTATTTAATTTACATATTATTTATGAATGATGATATACCCTTTTTCTCTCATCAAAATATTTTATGAAATATTAAGTGACGCCATTGGGGTGTCGAATTTTCGTTAGTGGTTTCTCAACTTTTCTTTCTATTTGGAGTTCCTTTCTTTTCTTTTTTCATATCCCCTCATCAAAATACTATGATAATTATAGAACCTTAAATGAAATTTAATGTTATTATTCTATTTTAATAATTCATCATCATCACTCTTTTCCCCTCCTCTTATACTAAAAATGAAAATACCGTCTGAGATGTGTTAATTTATCACAATCAAGGACAACGAGATTTCAATTTATATTAATATCTACAATACTGATCATGAAACCTTTTTAATGGTTAAAAAATATCATAATATATGTATTTTATATTATTCAATGTTCTTAAATCCTTAAACACTCATAATATAAAATAATAATACAAAAGAAGTTCATTATGCACAAAACCGCTAAGTTAATCCAAGTGTTTATGATTAACTTTTATCTAATGAGTGAACCTCATGGTATATAAGAAAATTAATTATATTAAAATTTATATATATTTAATGTCACTAATAATATATATTAACAATTATGTATTTTTTACCACATTTCAAATGGACTTCCATTCATGAATTCAAGTAAACTGAACCTGAAAACCAAGGAAGAAAATGCTTCCAAAACAATAAAATTGTCCCGTTTAAACCCATCAAAAAATAAATTAATGAACCTAATAAGGTTATAATAAATAAATTAAATAAATAATAGGTTCTGGAAATATTAATTAATGATTTTAATTTTTTTATCCAGGACACTAAGATCAAGTGAAGAACACCGTCATACTTAAGGTAAGGGGTTTCTTCATCTCACTTCCATTTTTGTGAGATATTCTTTATCACTACTACTACTTTTGTATGGTGTATTAATACTTCCCATTGATGTTTCAAATTTTTAATCTATTTATTTTCATGATATTCTATCTATCAATAAATTATTATTAATTTTGTGGCATACGATTCAATTGATTATAAAGTTGCAAGTATTTTCTACCCGAACCTCCATTTTCATTTGGGATGATCTTATTCTCTACTCACCTCAATGAAATTCTTATTTATTCTTATTTAATACTCATAAATTAATTTTAAAAGTTCTATATATGTTTACAAATCATAATTATTCTTTATTTTATGGTATTTCATGTGTTTTAAAAGAATCTTAAAAAACGTCTTCTGAAATGAAAGCCTGATTCAAGGAACTTATTGAATTCTTACCTATTTTGACATTAAATATATAATCTATTTTAATCCATATTTATCTTTGAAAAATCACAAATTCTAAAGTGAAAAATCTATTTTGGTTCATTTCTTGTTTTATTAAAGTAAACATTCCTTTTTACTTAAAAATTTCTTTAAAGAATTCCTTAAACCGCACTAAAATGTTCTATTTCTAAAGCTTTTTTAAAAACTATTTTTCAATTATTTAACCTCAATAAAAATTTTATTTAAGAATAAAATATAATTTAAATGATGTTAATTTTTATTTTCTGGTTTATACATGTTTACAATATTATTTCATGAATATTACAAATGATTTTCCAAAAGAACTCTTCTTTGGAAAGTAAAAAAGGATTTTTCTCAACTCACATTATCTTTTATGAGATATATTCCATGTTCACAACTTAATTCCTACTTGTGGGGTATGTAATTAACTTTGGTATATTATAACAAGAGTCTCCTTATTCTCATGATATTATAAGGGATTATTATTTGAATATTTCAAGGTGGTATGGGACACTTTGCAAGGCTTAAGGATTATTTCCTTAAGAATTTTTCAATGGTATTATTTAAAAGTATCTTTATTTTTGTCAAAATACTGTGATGATTCTGTATCCTCAACTCTATACCGTATTGAGAAGGTATATTGTACTTGTATTAGATCTACGTATAATGAATGTTTTGTACTTACAGTGATGGGTGGGGCCTACTATAGCCCCTCGATGCATCGACATGTCTCATTGGAAAAATCAGTTGGTGAGAAAACCTTCATGTTTTTTTCTAAAAATCAGATGGGTTTCTACCCACAGACATAAACCGTTTCGATGGTATAATGGTATCACGTTCCAGATACATGAAGTCAAATTAATAATCGTTATCTTTATTCATTTTTATTTATTACTTTCCAAGTGATTTTCATATGAAAAAATTTGTGGATGATGTTTCATTCTCAGTTTATTAATGGCGTGTGTTTTTTATTTATTCACCATGCCATATTTACTATTCCAATTTTTTATGATTTTATTTATTTTTGATTAATTATTCCACTATTTTTAACCCTTACTGATCATTTTAGATCACCCATTTAATTTGTTTACCTTCAATAGGTTATTAGGAGGAGACCATTTATTGAGTTCTCATGGATGCAGTTTATTAGTTTTTGTTTTGTATAATGTTTTGTTTTCTTTTTCAAATGTAAAATGGGTTGCATGTATGTTTATATTTTCTTCAAGACTACTAAAATTATCGGTCCTTTGGTATATGATTCCTTATAATCAGGATAATGTATTAAAATAATGTACTGGTTCTAGGCTTCTGGGGTTGGGGCATTATAGTTGGTATCAGATAAATTTTTGTAGAAAACATGGAAACTAGATTTAGAAAATGTAGATTAGTGAACTAAATCCCTTGATAGTCTTTGAGGATAAACATACAATAAAATCTTCGTATTTTGGTAAGTAATATATTATATTTATCTTTCTATCAAATACATCCCTGTGTGGATACTACAAGTGGACATCATTCTCGCACAGATGTACCTAGGAGTGAAAACTACGACAAGGAGTTTTGGGATTGACATGAGGTATCCTGGTACAAAAAAAATAGTCCTTACTATGCACCTGTTTTGACACTCCTGGGGGATATGTTTAGGATAATTCACATTTTATTTACCCACCATTATGAAGGATTTATGCGCCCAATGTAATCAAAGAATATGGTTCTAGGATTTATGATGCATAAATTTATGTTATGTGATATACCATGTTTAGAGTTATAGAGAGTTAATAAATTTATGATCTAATTTATAATATTTAATTGATTAGAAATGGTTCCTAGTATAAGGAATGATAACTTCACCAATACATGTGATACGAATAGTAAGAAGGATCATAACTATAATGGTCTTAAGAAATCTTTTCAAAGGAATATTGTATCCCAAGTATCCTCATCATATGAGGAAATAATATCATGTGTTAACAAGGTATGTAAAGATTTATATGAGTCTTATGGCTTTGAAGGGATGAAAAAGAATAAAAGGATGGTAGAAAAAATACGGGGATAAAGGGAAGAAGGGAAAGAAGGGTTTTCCCACATCTGATAACTATGGAAAGAATCATCCTAGTAAACGATTGCAGAGAATGAGTGTTTGATAGAAGTGTATATAAAAAGGACACAAAGTTCATGATTTCAAGGGTAAGAAAATGGGTTTCAATGTACAATGCTTCAACTTCAAGGAGATTGGATACTATGAGAATCAATGTCCCAAGCATTAAAGTAATATACCCCAAATGATGATTCTGGATAATGATCAAGTTATGATGCTTCCACAGATGAAGTAGAATGATTAATATGTGTAGTCAATAATCATGAACTTTGAATATTTTTTCAGAAAGTACTAGTTATAAGAATAATGGAATATATGAGGATTGTACTGAAATACATTTTCCTTATGTATTTGAAACAATAAGTTGAATGGTACCAAGAAAGTTATTCAGTGGAAGTTAATTTTTTTTGGAAAATGTATGATTGAGGGAAAGACAACCCAAAATAAATATTTGATGTTGAGATAATGATGAATAAATAATTGTTTTGGATAAGTACTAAATTCCTTGGAATGAATTGTTTACTTGTCGAGAAGGGTCTATTCTATCATCGATAGAGTTTACAACACTTTTGAATTTAAGGAATATATCCAATAACATGTATCTTACTTAAGGAATATAGAAGAATTCATGTTTCCAATATAGTTTTTATGGTAATTCATGTTATTACCATATTTCAAGAGGATACATGATTAATTTATTCACATGTTTGTAATGTGAAAATTTAGAGATGCTTCATATTGATTAAGGGTTAATAATAATTTCATATCGTAAATTCAGATAACTTCATTCTAAAGTGTTAAATCATTATATTTTGGAATTTTTACACATTTATTAAATGGATTAAGTTGATATTTTAATGAGATTTTATATTTTATGGTATTACTTCACCATATGGCGTAACCTGTGTTAAGTGATAAAGTATAGATAGTTCAAGATGCAATCAAAGGATGAGTTTGTAAACAGAAAGGTATATTTATACTCTTATAGAGTGGAATAATCCCTCAACTCACGAAAAAGATTCTCCAATAAAATGTTTTCCTATTATCATAATATTTGATAATATCGACGAATTTTTTTAATAGTAGTTTATAGCTTTGTAGTAATCAAACATTCATATAAACATGTTCTCTATCATGTTCTGTCACACCCGTCATTTCTATTTGATTTTTTTATTATTAATTTACTTTGTATCGGGTAGTTCGGGTCAAAACCTGACTTAATATTTCAAGTTATTTGTGTTTTGGTTTTGTTTGCGTCCAGCGCAACGTGGTCGAAGCTGCACGACCTCGTTGGGGTCACTGCGCGGCCCCGCCCGGTTCGCCGCACACCTTGCTGACGTTTAATTAATGAAATAAAATGAATTAACATTTGTTTTAATAATAATATTCATAATAATGTCATTTGAGATTATTATTATTATTTCTATTTTAGTTTGTTACATTTATTAGTGTTTCGTTAATTTTATTATTATTGTTATTATTATCTTAGCTAATATAATTCTTTATTTTATTTTAGTGTTATCAAATGAGTCTTATCATTTTTATCCTCATTATTCATTTTCCACCTTATTATTTATATTATTACTATTTTATTTATTACTTTTTTTTCCTTTCTTTTATTTTGTTTGCTTGTTTGTTTTTATTTTATTTATTGTTTTTTAGGGTTTCAGGTCTCTCCCCTCACCCTCTCTCCCGTCACCCCTTTCCCCTCCTGGCGCGCCGCACCCTCCTTCACCCTTACTGCTAGTGCCGCCCCCTGTTCTCCCTCCCCTCGGCCAGCCTTACTACCATTGCGCTGCACCCCATTTCTTTTTTTTTTCTTTCTTTCCATCGAAGCCTCTCCCTTAAAGGGTTCTGCCGCACTGCACCCCTACTCCATCTTCATCCTGCACGCCGCCTCCTATCCTCCTATCAGGTTACCCCGCTCACCCGCATCTCCTCTAGCCCGCACCTTCGCTCGCCTGCTCCTCTTCTTGAGCCGCCGGTAAACCCTCCTCGGACAACCGCCAGACTACCCCCCTTCTGGGCAGCACCTTCGGTGAACGACCCCCTCCCCTAACCCACACCGTTCTCTCCTCACCGGTGCTACCCAGCTAGCGCGCCCCAACCGCTCCTCCCATGTCCGACGACATCCCTTGTGCGCAGCAACTCCGGTTGGCCGCGACCCTCCGACGACCCTCGTTTCCGGTGTGCGTGACTCACCAGCAACCGCTTCTTCTTGTGATAGCCCCCCTCCTCCCTGGTAGTCTCCCTCCCCCCATTTGTGGAGTTTTATTTTATCCAAGTCTTAAATGTTAAGGTTTAATTTCATGTTTTATGGTCCGAGGCTGTTGTTTAGGCCCGTTTTGGTTCCTCGCCGGTACGGTCGGGGTGTGAACACTATTCCGCACCATATTCGGGATGTATTCATCATTTGGGGTGAGGTTTGTGATTTTCCTGCTTGAATGTTATATAACTATTTTAGCATGTTTTGTGTTTAATTAAATTGGTGTGAACATAGTTTTTTTTATATAATTGAGTTTGTTTAATTAGTTGGGTGCTAGGTTTTTTTTATGAACATAGTTTGTGTTTTATATTGTATAACCACCTAGGTGAATTAGGGTGTGTTTTGATGAAATAATGTTGCGTACTGTTTAATAGTTTTTTTGTGTCGTGCAGTTTGTTATTTTAACTGTGCAAGTGGTGCGTTTTTGTTTTAGTAGGAATTAGGTGCGGGTTTGATGAAAAGCGTGTTATGGAATGAGTTTAGTTTAAGTAAGGTTGTGGGTTACTTTTTTATTTTTTTTCATAAGCTTTATAGTGTTTTAGTAATTAGTGTAGATGGTGCACACTATGTTTTGAAAGCACGTCGAAATGGTCTTTGCTCTTTTTTTTTCATTTGAATTTTTCTAAGTCACTGGTTATGGGTTTAATTCTTGTGCGGTTGTTGCAGCGTGCCGGCGATGAAAACCGGGATACTGCGGTCATTGGCTTGCGTAGTTGCATACCTTGGTGAGGAGTTTCGCGTCATCATGTTTCCACTGCGTGTCAAGGTAGGTCCCCACTGCACATGCCTTTGAATTTAGAATTTACTTATTTCTTGTCATTTATTTAATTTTCATCAAATTGGAAGTAGTATTAAAATATTATTATTTTTAGAGTAGTTATATTGCTGGAATTGGAACTGCTTCTTTCTCTGCATCGTACCGAAAGCTTTTTCATGATTATTTGTTGCGCAATAGTGAAAATGCCCCTTTTGCCCTTATGTTTGCACTTCAGAATTAAAATGGTGATTTGGTCTACCTAAATGAGATTTTAAATGTGTTTTCTGGTTTTAAACGTGACTACGTCTGATCCCTCTTTTGGAATTGATTTGGTATTGAATAAGTACATGAGGTCCGTTTGGTACTTTTAATGAAATTAATGTTTTGAAAAGTCTCTTTGGAGTGATATTTTGTGTTTGTTGATTTGGTGAGATGAGTATGTGATGCTTGTGCATCTTGGCTAGTTTTACATTATGGATGCACTCCTCTTTTACTATATGTGTTGACATGGGAACCTGGCATATTGAGTGAATTTTCTGAGAACGATTGCTGCACTAGTTTAGATCACGCACTGGCTAGTGGCCCCATAGCAGGGGAATACTGAGTTATTGCTGCTATGGGGATTGGGCCCCTCGGTTAGGCCATGCAGGGCTATGCCGGGCATTTGGGCGTTATGACGTCATCGAGTTAGGGCATGCCTTCAGGATGAGTCAGATGTATAGTACGTTCTGGTTTGTTCACGATCTCTTAGGTTTGACCCATGTCTTTTTTAGTGTTTATTTGTATATGGCAGATGATTGAGAGGTCGAGTTTGGATGCCGACCCTTGTGTGCCACTTTTTCCCGTTGCCCTTAGTGTGTGTTGTGTGTGATTTTATTTTTGACTAACAACTAAAGTTTGGTTTTCTAATTGTTCGCAAAATGTTTTAAAATGAAATTCACCTGTTCCTTTCAACATTAAACTTCTTCTAAATTAAAAAGGGCAATGGAATGTTACTTGTTTTCAAAATGGAAAGTGTGTGTGTATGAAAACCTATATTTTCTATAATGTAGTTCAAACAAGAAGTTGGTAAATTCTTCTTTTAATGGTAGTGCTTTGGGAATAGATTTATCGGGCTAACCTACTGAGTTTTAATATTCACGCCAATAGTGTTTTCTTGTTTTTAGTCTCTGTCGCCGGTTTGACTCGAGCTTTCTCACCGTGGACGAGAGTTGGTGGTAGCTTGACGATCGACTCTTGGGGTCGTGAGGAGTTGGGTTCGTGGTTAGGTTAGTTATGTTTTTGGATGCTTTATTTTATTGTCGTTTGTTTATTTCTGCTTCTTAGTGAATTTTTATTGGGTGAAATCGTTCCCACGTGTACTCTGTGATGCCCTGGAGCTTGTCGCCAGCCCGGGAGGATCGGGAACGCCTCTCGGGCCATGTCGCGGACCGACTCGGGTGACCGGTTCGGGGTCGACCCGGGTTGGTTCGTGACAAAATGGTATCAGAGGAGGTTTGCTCTTTTGGGTCATTTTATTTTGAGATAGAGTCAGAGTATACCAAAATAAAGGTAGTCGGAACTCGACGTTCTAGCTACGAGCAATGTGCCTGGCCATTACACCTCGTGGCGGGACTCGAGTTACCAATATATGTTGTGTTTTGTCTGAGTTTTTGGTCATTGCGGATAATCTTCTCTAAGGTAAATGAAAAGGGGTAAGGTTAGTGGTCCTAATGAGCTCACAGGGTCTGGAAAGCCATGTGGAGCTGGGGACGCTGTCCTCGAATACCCTACGTGGCAGTGGCGTGACTGGCGTATGGCTGCCAACCATACGTTCCAGTCACCCACTGACACAAGTTTTCTCTTATGTCGTTTCTCGTCTCTTTGTTTTGGATTTGTGGAAATTTTGTTTTTTAGTAAAAATGTTTTAGTCTTAGAAAAATGTTTTCAAATGAAGCAATTTAATAATGAAATGGTGTGTGAGGTTTGAAAAGTGTGGGTTGGATGTTTTGGTTTTGAAGAATGGAAATGTTTGGTTTTGATCCTTGGTGCTCTCATGTGCAACCACCTACATGAGTGTATACGTAAAAGGAAATGGTTAATGGCATGAGTGGATGAGTGCCTAGATGGATATGAGGTGGGTGCCAGTGCGGCATGAGAACATGCACGTGCGAGGCCCACGGGACACCATTGGTGTTTGTGTAACCCTCCTGCTTTGCTTATTTTCAAAAAATTTTTGTTAAATGAAAATTCGGTGTGTTGATAACCAGTGTTTGTGTGGCATGTCCTTGTGTTTTGGAAATGTCGGCTGTGAGGCATTTTGAGCCAGGGATCCTTTTTGACTAATTTTTTTCTTGATTTTGAATTTTTTTTGGTCAGTTAGTGTGAAAGCATGTGGTTAATGGTCTCTTTTGAAAAAGTACATTGGGGAGCCCTTGCAGTGGTTCCCCTGCACATTTGGTGTTCGTTTGCGTTATGTCTTGACCGTTGGACCAATTTGGTTGGGTCCATGGTTTTTTTTCTTGACTAGTGTATGTCCTCCCATAAAGCGTTAACATGTGATTAAAGTGCAGCCACGAGTATTTCTCTGTTGGCCGACCCTCCAGTTGATCAGAGGAATCTCTTCTTGAATTCTAGAATTGAACTCACCTCTCCCTTTTTGCAACTAAGCGGATCCTCTTGCAGAGGGATGACAGATGCGAGGGGAGTTGAAGGGAGTTTTGGTTATTTGAGTTGTCCGATTCATTGGGAATGAGGTTAGACATCGTCATGTTTGAAGGTTCCCTTGGAAACGGTGAAAGGAAATCTACCGGGGAAGGGTGAAGGCGGTTCAGAATTTTTAGTGTTGACTAGTGTCTTGAAGGGAATTATAGTATTTACATCAGCTGCAAGGGTCATGTTCGGTGACGCCTCGCAGCGTGAGAACCCTTTGATAGTCAACGGTGTTTTGGAAGAAACCCTACATTGTTGGTGTGGTCTATCATCCTAAATGACCTCTGGTATTTGGTTTGTTTCGTTTAAGGAAAGGTTCGCGTTAGGTCACTAGTGTGGCAGACCCAATCACATGGGGATGTTATGGTTGATTGCAGGAAACACGTGTCGTTTAAGACTCAATTTGAAGTCCCTCTCCATATAATGTTCCTCTCTACAGAAGTGGTCAGGTTCAAGTGACGATTTATAGTGTCGTGTTCTCATCCAGTGTGACAAAGGGTGATGCGCATGCACCATTTCAACTCTTGTGTTGGTGAATGTTCTATGTATGATCAGTTGGATGTCGTAATGTGTTGTGTTTTCTGGTGTTGCCTCAGGTGCAATATGATTGTGTGTGGCACCAAAATGAGAAGCTTCGCTCGGGAGTCTTCAATGCCTGACTGCGAGGCAGAAGATGCTTCAAACATCAGGGCTCCAGCCATAGGCCTTGGAGTGAAGCTGGCGCGTGGTCAGGAACCCCATAAGTGTATGAGACCCCAACTTTATTTCTGTCACCAGTGTTAAAACCAGAGGCAGTTTAAATTGTTTCCAAGGTTCTTCCGCTCCGAATGAGCAGTCTAGTTGCATAAGGTTTTCGCAACCATGTGGAGGCGTGTTCGTCTCGTTGCCTTAAAAGTCTTTGGGATTGCGTCCCACTGGATATAATCTCTTTAGTGGTCCTTATGGGAGTCTGTTAGGTAAATTTGTCTCAAACTTGAATAATGCTCATCCAGGAATGTGGAAATTCTAGTTTGTCTTGGGTCATGCTTTTGACGCCCCGGTAGTCGGGCCCCTCCCTCCCCACCCCCTATGGTGGGGTGTTTGGTCACCATCAAGAATTTTTCAAAGTTCTGTACCCTCTGTTTGTTCTAATGGTACTGAGACCCAAGACGGGTCTCGCACAAAGGTCTCTGTAATAAATCGGTGTTGGCCTTTCCTTAATGGTGGGGAGTCTTCCCGAACCTCCCCATGTCGGTTTTCTAGTCTCGTCTTGGGCGTTGGTATGTTCTTAATGGTGGGGAGACCCACATTGGGTCTTACACAAATGTCTCGAGAATGAATCAAGTGCTGGACGTTTTTTTATGGCAGGGAGTCTGCTCGAACCTCCCCGTGTCAGTTTTCTAGTCTCGTCTCGAGCGTCAGTGAGTTCCAAATGGTGGGGAGCCCCTCGGGCCTCCCCATGTTGATCTATTGCTTCTGTTTCTAAATATGGATTGGTGATAAGTGATAAGAGTGTTCCGTGGACGTGGTTTGACCTTGTTTTTTTTCTAGACAAATGGTGTGGTTTTCGTTTGGTAATGTTTGAGATGTTTCGGCTTGTGAAGTTGGTTTCCGTGGGTGAGAGGGTTCCCTTCCTCGGTCAGTGAACTGGAGGCGTTCTAGCTCTTTGGGGTAGGTGACACATATCAGAAAGTCTTTCATGGGTTTCTTGATGTTGTCTTTGAGGCACCTTCTCTGAGCACGATGCTTTTTCTTCTTTTCACTTGTTGATTGTGGGGTATCAGTTTCTTCTTTGGGGTTTAGTCTTGGTTGTGGCTTTCTGGGGACAGAAAGCTTTATGGTGGGGAGAATTGTCACACCCGTCATTTCTATTTGATTTTTTTATTATTAATTTACTTTGCATCGGGTAGTTCCGGTCAAAACCTGACTTAAGATTTCAAGTTATTTGTGTTTTGGTTTTGTTTGCGTCCAGCGCAACGTGGTCGAAGCTGCACGACCTCGTTTGGGTCACTGCGCGGCCCCGCCCGGTTCGCCGCACACCTTTCTGACGTTTAATTAATGAAATAAAATTAATTAACATTTTTTTAATAATAATATTCATAATAATTTCATTTGAGATTATTATTATTATTTCTATTTTAGTTTATTACATTTATTATTGTTTCATTAATTTTATTATTATTGTTATTATTATCTTAGCTAATATAATTCTTTATTTTATTTTAGTGTTATCAAATGAGTCTTATCATTTTTGTCCTCATTATTCATTTTCCACCTTATTATTTATATTATTACTATTTTATTTATTACTTTTTTTCCTTTCTTTTATTTTGTTTGCTTGTTTGTTTTTATTTTATTTATTGTTTTTTTAGGGTTTCGGGTCTCTCCCCTCACCCTCTCTCCCATCACCCCTTTCCCCCCTGGCGCGCTGCACCCCCCTTCACCCTTACTGCTAGCGCCGCCCCCTGTTCTCCCTCCCCTCGGCCAGCCTTGCTACCATTGCGCTGCACCCCATTTATTTTTTTTCTTTCTTTCTGTCGAAGCCTCTCCCTTCGAGGGTTCTGCCGCGCCGCACCCCTGCTCCATATTCATCCTGTGCGTCGCCTCCTATCCTCCTACCAGGTTAACCCTCTCACCCACATCTCCTCTAGCCCGCACCTTCGCTCGCATGCTCCTCTTATTGAGCCGCCGGTAAACCCTCCTCGGACAACCGCCAGACTACCCCCCTTTCGGGCATCACCTTCGGTGAACGACCCCCTCCCCTAACCCACACCGTTCTCTCCTCACCGGTGCTACCCAGCTAGCGTGCCCCAACCGCTCCTCCCATGTCTGACGACATCCCTTGTGCGCAGCAACTCCGGTTGGCCGCGACCCTCCGACGACCCTCGTTTCCGGCGTGCGTGACTCACCAGCAACCGCTTATTCTTGTGATAGCCACCCTCCTCCCTGGTAGTCTCCTTCCCCCCATTTGTGGAGTTTTATTTTATCCAAGTCTTAAATGTTAAGGTTTAATTTCAAGTTTTATGGTCCGAGGCTGTTGTTTAGGCCCGTTTTGGTTCCTTGTCGGTACGGTCGGGGTGTGAACACTATTCCGAACCATATTCGGGATGTATTCATCATTTGGGGTGAGGTTTGTGATTTTCCTGCTTGAATGTTATATAATTATTTTAGCATGTTTTGTGTTTAATTAAATTGGTGTGAACATAGTTTTTTTTATATAATTGAGTTTGTTTAATTAGTTGGGTGCTAGGTTTTTTTATGAACATAGTTTGTGTTTTATATTGTATAACCACCCAGGTGAATTAGGGTGTGTTTTGATGAAAGCATGTTGCGTACTGTTTAATAGTTTTTTTGTTTCGTGCAGTTTGTTATTTTAACTGTGCAAGTGGTGCGTTTTTGTTTTAGTAGGACTTAGGTGCGCGTTTGATGAAAAGCGTGTTATGGAATGAGTTTAGTTTACGTAAGGTTGTGAGTTACTTTTTGAATTTTTTTTATAAGCTTTATAGTGGTTTAGTAATTAGTGTAGATGGTGCACACTGTGTTTTGAAAGCATGTCAAAACAGTCTTTTCTCTTTTTTTTTCATTTGAATTGTTCTAAGTAACTAGTTATGGGTTTAATTCTTATGCGGTTGTTGCAGCGTGCCGACGATGAAAACCAGGATACTGCGGTCATTGGCTTGCATAGTTGCATACCGTGGTGAGGAGTGTCACGTCATCATGTTTCCACTGCGTGTCAAGGTAGGTCCCCACTGCACATGCCTTTGAATTTAGAATTTACTTATTTCTTGTCATTTATTTAATTTGCATCAAATTGGAAGTAGTATTAAAATATTATTATTTTTAGAGTAGTTATATTGCTAGAATTGGAACGGATTCTTTCTCTGCATCGTACGGAAAGCTTTTTCATGATTAGTTGTTGTGCAATAGTGAAAATTCCCCTTTGGCCCTTATGTTTGCGCTTCAGAATTAAAATGGTGATTTGGTCTACCTAAATGAGATTTTAAATGTGTTTTCTGGTTTTAAATGTGACTACGTCTGATCCCTCTTTTGGAATTGATTTGGTATTGAATAAGTACATGAGGTCCGTTTGGTACTTTTAATGAAATTAATGTTTTGAAAAGTCTCTTTGGAGTGATATTTTGTATTTGTTGATTTGGTGAGCTGAGTATTTGATGCTTGTGCATCTTGACTAGTTTTACATTATGGATGCACTCCTCTTTTACTATATGTGTTGACATGGGAACCTGGCATATTGAGTGAATTTTCTGAGAATGATTGCTGCACTAGTTTAGATCACGCACTGGCTAGTGGCCCCATAGCAGGGGAATACTGAGTTATTGCTGCTATGGGGATTGGGCCCCTCGGTTAGGCCATGCAGGGCTATGCTGGGCGTTAGGGCGTTATGACGTCATCGAGTTAGGGCATGCCTTCAGGATGAGTCACATGTATAGTACGTTCTGGTTTGTTCACGATCTCCTAGGTTCAACCCATGTCTTTTTTAGTGTTTATTTGTATATGGCAGACGATTGAGAGGTCGAGTTTGGATGCCGACCCTTGTGTGCCACTTTTTCCCGTTGCCCTTGGTGTGTGTTGTGTGTGATTTTATTTTTGACTAACAACTAAAGTTTGGTTTTCTAATTGTTCGCAAAATGTTTTAAAATGAAATTCGCCTGTTCCTTTCAACATTAAACTTCTTCTAAATTAAAAAGGGCAATGGACTGTTACTTGTTTTCAAAATGGAAAGTGTGTGTGTATGAAAACCTATATTTTCTATAATGTAGTTCAAACTAGAAGTTGGTCAATTATTCTTTTAATGGTAGTGCTTTGGGAATAGATTTATTGGGCTAGCCTACTGAGTTTTAATACTCACGCCTATAGTGTTTTCTTGTTTTTAGTCTCTGTCGCAGGTTTGACTCGAGATTTCTCACCGTGGACAAGAGTTGGTGGTAGCTTGACGATCGACTCTCGGGGTCGTGAGGAGTTGGGTTCGTGGTTAGGTTAGTTATGTTTTTGGCTGCTTTATTTTATTGTCGTTTGTTTATTTCTGCTTCTTAGTGAATTTTTATTGGGTGAAATCATTCCCACATGTACTCTGTGATGCCCTGGCGCTTGTCACCAGCCCGGGAGGATCGGGAACGCCTCTCGGGCCATGTCGCGGACCGACTCGGGTGACCGGTTCGGGGTCGACCCGGGTTGGTTCGTGACATGTTCCATCAGAACTTCATAGTTATATTTTTCTTTCATGTCCAGGTTTTTACTTCCACCTAATGTCACTCAATTAAATAGAATAAATTTTTTGTGGTGGCCACCTCATTTCCCTTCACCTCTTTTTAGGAGGATATTTTTTTAATTGTATTTCTAATATGGGTTTCCCACAAGGGAATTTTCAAGAATCAACCTTTAACTTTTGAAGTGCAGTTTCAAATTATAAGGACACAATTCTATCAAGGAGGGAATAATATAACTCCCCAAGAATTTACAAATAGATTTAATATAGAATGCATGAAACACTGATTCTCTACAAAACAATACTTTATTATAACCTATCCAATAAACATAATTTTTCCACTTATATAATTTGAATTTCTAAAAACTGACATACACAGTTGCGTTCAGTATGATATTTAGAGTTTGATAAGACAAACATAATTTTTGATGAATAGTAACATACCCTTATGAAAAGTAACACACCCTTATGAATAGTAATGAATAGTAAATTGGCTAAAAAAATAGACACATCACCCATGAGTGTATAAATACAATTTAGCCATCTTATAAGTGAAAAAATGATCATAATATAAGTATTGATATTTTTGTATATCGTAAATATATTAATTAAAATTTTGTGATTAATTTAATAATTTAAAATGGAAATTTATTTTCATAAAATGTAATCATAAATTTTTATTTTATTTTCTTATGGTTATAAGTTAATTTTATGGGACCATGATTAATGTTTCATGGTGTTACAAAATGAGTTGTAGTTTTAATGTTGTTTTTTTCTGAATAAATTATGTTTTTATTTAAAAATTAAATTAAAAATATTTAGAAAATTGTTTTTAAAAAATGGAGTTCATTTTTTAATTCTACCTTTCGAAAAATGGTTAGGTTATATTTTTGGTATTTTTCTAAAATACTTGAATTTTTCATGAATAGTAAAAATACAGTTTTGAGTTTACTATATATTTAATGACATAATAATGATGTAATAATTTATATAAAATTATGATAGACTTGTTTAAAATACAATATTATGTGAGGTTTCCCAAGTGTCTAATACCATGGGAAAATACAATGGGAAAACCCATGGTTTTGCCAAAACCACTAATGAGGTGTCCCATTAAATTAATAAAAAACTCCCTCTCATTTACTATAAATACCCAGTCATTCCTTAGTTTTATTTCATTAAAAACTCATAATACTAGAGTATATGATAGTTTTACCTCCCTCTTAGTCCTCCCAATGTTTACTCAAGCCCCCAAGGTCCCAACATACAAGTCATAGGAGTTACTCTACATGGTAGGAGGATTGTCAACTTCTCTTTTTCATCCTAGTTCTCTTTTATGTGGTATGTATTTAAAGTTTTCATACCATGTTATTATTTCAATATTATTATATCCCTATACTATTTTATGATTCTTTTATTAGTGGGTTACCCATTTCCCCTATCTTTTTAATGTTTTATAAAACCATGTTGCATAGTCATTATGCTGCAGAATTCTCATCTCAAAATCTCTCTCTTTTTCAAGCACTCTTATTACGTTACTATCTTTTAATTTAAATTGGTTTATACTGGAATATATCATTACATATCCCACTTAATTTACATATTATGTATGAATTATGATATACCATTTTTCTCTCATCAAAATATTTTATGAAATAATAAGCGACGCCGTTTGGCTGCCGAATTTTCGTGAGGGATTTCTCAACTTTTCTTTTATTTCATGTTCCTTTGATTTCTTTTTTCATCTCCACTAATACAAATGATATGATAATTACAGTAACGTACATGAAATGTAATGTTATTACTATAATGTAATATTTTACTGTCATCCCTCTTTTCACTTCCTCTTATACTAAAAATAAAAATACCGTCTGAGATGTGTTAATTTATCACATTCAAGGATGATATGTTTTAAATTTCTATTACTATCTTCAAGATTGGTCATGAAACCTTATTAATGGTTCAACCAGATCATAATATATTTATTTTATCTTTTTAATTTTTTTAATAATTAAACACTCATAATATAAAATAATAATACAGAACAAGTTGATTATGCACAAAACTGCTATGTTAATCCAAGCATTTATCATTAACTTTTATCTAACAAGTCAACCTCATGGTATATAAAAAACTTCATTATATGATCATTTATATAACTGTAATTTCACTAATAATATATATTAACAATTCTGTATGTTTTATCACATTTAAAATGAACATCCATTCATGAATACAAGTAAACCGATCATGAAAACCATGGAAGAAAATGCCTCCAAAACAATAAAATTGACCATTTTAAACCCATGAAAAAGGAAATTAATGAACCAAATAATTTTATAATAAATTAATAAAATAAATAATAATTTATGGAAATTTTAATTAATGGATTTAATTTGGTTATCTGGGGAACTAAGATCAAGTGAAGAAGACCATTAGACTTGAGGTTAGGGGTATCTTTATCTCACTTCCATTTTTGTGAGATATTTTGTATTCACTACTACTACTTGTGTATGGTGTATGTATACATACAATTGTTGTTTAAAATCATGAATATATTTATTTTTATGATATTTAGTATATCATTTAATGATTATTAATTTTTGGTCATACAATTCAATTGATTATAAAGTTGTATGTATTTTCTACCTGAACATCCATTTTCATTCGGGCTGCTCTTATTCTCTAATCACCTTAATGAAATTCTTATTTATTCTTATTTAATAATCATAAATTATGTGTGAATTTTATATATATGTTTACGAATCATAATTATTCTTTATTTTATGTGGTGTTATGTTTTTTAAAATAATCTTTCAAAACTTCTTCAGAAATGGAAGCCCAATTCTAGGAACTTCTTGAATTATTACCTATTTTGGAATTCACTATATAATATGTTTTAATCCATATTTATCTTTACAAAATCACACATTTTAATGTGTAAAATATATTTTCGTTCATTTTATGTTTTATGAAAGCAAACACGCATTTTCTCTTTAAAATCTCTTTAAAGAATTCTATAAAACCGCACTAAAATGTTCTATTTCTAAAGCTTCTTTAAAAACTCTTTTTAAATGGCTTCACCTAAAAAAGATTTTATTTAAGACTCAAATATAATTTAAATGACCTTAAATTTCATTTTCTGTTATATACATGTTTATAATCTTATTTCATGAAAATTACAAATGATTTTCCAAAAGAACTCTTCTTTTCAAAGTAAAAAAGGATTTTTCTCAACTCACGTTACCTTTTATGAGATATATTCCATGTTCACAACTTACTTCTTACTTGTGGTGTATATATTGGACATTAGTATATTTTAACAAGAGACTCCATATTCTCATGATATTCTAGGGGATTATGATTTTTTTATTTGAAGGTGGTATGGGACACATTGGAATGTTTAATGATTATTTACTCAAGAATTTTTCAATGGTCTTAATTAAAATTATCTTTATTTATATCAACATCTTTTGATGATGCTGTATCCTCTACTCTATATGGGTATTAAGAAGTAATATTTTACTTCTATTAGATCTATTTATAAAGAATTTTTTTGACTTATAGTGATGGGTGGGGCCTGCTATAGCCCCTCGATGCATCGACAGGTCTCATGAGACAAATCAGTTGGTGACAAACCCTTTGAGTTTGTTTCCAAAAATCAGATGTGTTTCTACCCAAAGACGTAAATCATTTTGATGGTGTAGTGGTATTAGGTTCCAGATACATGACGTCCAATTAATAAGAATTATCTTTATTTATTTTTAGTTATTACTATCTATGAGGTTTCCTATGACAAAATCTATGGATGTAGTTTCATTCTCAGTTTATTAATGTCACGTGTTTTTCATTTATTCACAATGCCAAATTGATTATTCCAATTTTTTTTATGATTTTAGTTATTTTTGATTCATTCTTGTGCTATTTTTAACCCTTACTGATCATTTGATCTCATCCCTTTATTTTTTTTACCTTTAACATGTTATGAGGAGGAGACCATCTTTTGAGTTCTCATGGATGTAGTTTAATATTTTTTGTTATGTATAATTTTTAGTTTTCTTTTTCCAATGTAAAATGGGTTCCATGTTTGTATCTAGTTTATTCAAGACTACAAAACTGGTCAGTCCTTTGGTATTTTTTTCCATGTAATCTTTCCAATGTATTAAAATAATGCACTGGCTCTAGGCTTCTGGGGTAGGGGTGTTACAAATACTGAATCTTATAGAGTTGAATTGATATCATATTCAACTATAACTCTTGAGTAGTGACCATAGGTGGAAATTTGTGTTCCTTTTTCAAGCTTGATAGATGATCCTACCATAGATGAAATATCCTAAAGTATATATGGAGGCCAAAATTACCAGTTTAGAACCCTAATGAGTATCCATGACTGGGCTATAGGTTTTTCACCTAGTTTGGATTGAACCAGGGATCCTATTACTTGAAATGAAAGAAACATAGTTTGAGGTTCACAAAACCACATCTCCAGGATTTGAGTTTTAGATTAAGTGGGGAAAAGTTAATTTGTTAGAAACCCATATCGATGGGAATAATCTGTTATCCATCAAAGTCCCAAAACTGAAGTAGCCTATTCTTTGGATCCTCAATTTTCTAGCATTGATTACTCGTGAAAGGAGAAAACCACACAATTATGGAGTGTTTTAATTCCTAGAATCAATCTTCAAAGAACATAGGACTTGCTTAGAAAAATGAACATGCACCATTTTTTGAAATTTTCTTGTGCTCAGGTATGGAACTAGAAGAAGAGAAAGACCTATCTTTCATCACTTGACGTTGAGCCTTATCGTTATCTTCCTACAATTGATTCATCTTCCAATATTTGTTGAAAAATATTTCAATAAGATTCATGGGGGGGGGGGTGGATTCAACCTTGAATGAATTCTTAGAGGTTAGGTTTTCATCACCCAATCCAATCTTCTTCCTCAAGGGGCTAACAAAAACCTCCATAGGGTCAAAAAAAGCTTCCATTAACGAGGCTATCATAGTAATAATTCCATAGTTGCTATAGAGGAACAATATGATCTCTAAATCCATGATATTACTTTAACAAGGGCATTACTAACTCAAGAAAGAAAAAAATAAAAAAATAAAAAAATAAAAAATAAAAAAATAAAAAAATAAAAAAAAATAAAAAAAATAAAAAAAATAAAAAAAAAAATACAAAAAAAAATACAAAAAAAATAATTTTTTATCTTACATGTCTTGTTATCATGGAAAATAGACAACTCTTATTGTTCGAAGTTATTTTTAAAATGATATTTCACCCTACATATGTTTTCCCATTTTCTTATTATCTAACCATTAATGATATATTGATACATTTTTCCATTAATAATCATTCGAGCTCACCCCTTTCTTATATTTCCATTCCCTAGGTTATAATTATGATTATAACCTATTATAAGTGTAAAAGGGAGTCTATTTGGTCCAATTATAAAGAAATGTAAACATGTTTTATAAAATAATTTCTATATAATGTTACTCTTCCAATATACTAAAATTTTGGTTCTCCAGTTTGTGTAACTATTTTTGAATGAAATGAGTATTCATTTAAAATGATAAAATACATGTGTTTATTTTTCTCAACCCATCATGCATCACAACCTATCTTTATGTTCTATCTACTTTTAAATTTCATAAATAAATTAAATACTGCTTTCCTATTATTTCATATCAATCCAAGGTCATTTTTATGGTTTTGATCATTACACACACATTTTATTTTTAATAACTTTAAAAATGGACTTTCGATCATCTTAATAAAATAAAAATATGGATTTATGTAGCATCAGTTCCTATATTTCAAATACAATTCCATGGTGAATTTCTTTTATTTCGTGAAAATATGAGGTTATTTTCTTGGTTTTGACGCCAATACAAATATTTTAATGAATTCTAAATCATTAAAAACATATTATTTAGTCAGTTTGTTCACACTACACATATGATTGAGGTTTTATATACTTGTACACATCATATGTATTTCAAAGACAATTTTTTTGGGATTTTACATCAATCTAAGGTTATTTTCCTTGGTTTTGGCCATTACAAAAATGTTTTTATGTTTTAAAACACTATAAATATGATTGTAATTATCATGAGAAAAAGGATACTGAGATTAAAATGGGTTTAGTTCCTATATTTTAAAAATAAATTAATGGTTATTTGGATATGATTTCATAGAAATCAGATGTCATTTTCTTGTTTTTACCCCTAGATGCACATGTTTAAATATCTTAAAATCTTTATAAACTACTTATATAGTCATTTTAAGCACTCTGCATGTTGGATTGATGTGTCATATACTCATACATGTCATAAATAATTCAAATATAGTTTCTAATTTTTTCATTTCGATATATGTTTTTTTTTATTTTGATCATTACACACATGCTTTAGTGTTTCAAAATTTTAAAACTATGTTTTTAGTCATCCTGAGAAAATAAGAACTTGAATTGGCATGTAGTAAATTTATATATTTCAACAATATTTCTATTGTTGTTTTTGTATGATTTTAGGTTAATTAATTGTCTTTTTATTGGTTTAAACCCCATGACACATGTTTTTAATGACTATTAAATCTTCAAAACCTACTAATTATAATATTACAAACATATCACATGCTAGATTAATATTCTGACAACTTTTACACATAATAATAATTCAAATAAACTGTTACTATGATTTCATGTCATTTTGAGTTCAGTTCCTCTTGTTTTGACTATTACACACATGTTTTAATGACTTATAATGCTAATTGTTTTTATAATCATCTTAAGAAAAAAACATAGATTGATAAGGTGTTAGTTACAATATTATAAAAATAAATACATGATTATTTTATTACGAGTTAATATAAATTAGAGGTCATTTTATATGATTTTACCCACTTGCATGTGCTTTTAAAGACTATCAATTTTTTTAAAACTAATTATTCAGTCTTTCTGAGAACACTGCACATGGAATTGATGTTTCATTTACATATACACATCCTAAATAAGTATAATACTATTTTCCTATGATTTTACATCAATATAATTCCATTTTCTATGATTGTTATATTTACATGCATGTTTTAGTGTTTTAAAACACTAAAAGTGAAATTTTAATGATCCAAAGAAAATGATAGCTTATATTGATGTGAAATTTGTTCCCACACTTCATAAATTAATCTGATATTTTATTCATATTATTTTCTGGAAATCAAAGGTAAATTTAATTGTTTTAAAAACTTATATACTAGTTGTTTATACTTTTAAATGGGGAGGTTTGTGTGACCTTTATGTGCAAGAAGTTAACCCTTACATGGGTAAAGAGATGAACCTTATGGGGGGATGTTTGTGTAACCTTTACTCAAAATATATTTAACATTATATATTTTTGAGTTGAACCTTATGATGAAACTGGTTTGTCCAATCTTTCTTCATGTGAAGTGGTTTATTTTTTAACCTCACAGAGTTTATTTTATTTAAACTTCACATGGATATTTTGTTTTATCCCCACATGGGTTATTTGGGTTAAATATTTCATCGAATATCACTTAATTTTATTTTTTGATTCCATTAAAACATATTTATCAATCAATGATTTATTTTCCTATCCATTATTCAATCGAGGGAAATCTATTCAAGAAATAAAACCCTTCTACGACCATAAGTGAGTGATCATAGAGAGATCCTTCGAAGCTACCTCCAGTGAGACGGTTGTTTCAGTTCCCTCACTTCAGAGTATACCCAATACATGTGAAGAGTTTTAGGAAAGGTCTGTAGATCACAAGTAGAATATTTTTTTCCATGATTTAATATCTAGATGAAATATCAACTTCATAATGGTCATATTTTGTGACCTTAATACTCAATTGGTTCCCACTTATGTGATTATGGGATGCTGTTTATGGCCAAACCAGTTTGGCATGGTTCTCTTTATATGTAGAGGTTTATTATTTTTTCCCAACGCATTGGATTTTAATTGACCTTTACCTGACTATTTTTTTTATCCAAATGTTGTTTGTTAGGGTTAAATATTTTTCTTCCACACATTTCATTTGAAATATTGAATTTATTGAAATAGATTCAACCCTCAAGGATATATTTTCCAGACCATATAATACTCATACTGAAAATTAATTTTATATTCATTTTCAAGATAAACCACTATTAAAAAAAGTATAGAACCATAAAAATACACATTTAAACTACGATGGGAATTGTTTTTTTCCTTACCAATACAAACATAAGGTGTTAGTGTCAAGTATCTGATGAAGGCTCCAAATGATTGTAATTTTATTCCACCTAGGCACTTTATGAATCATCTACTCAAATAAAGTTTCCATCATGTCCTCGATCTTAAAAAACTCATTTATATTGATTTTCATGTCATTAAATCCCCAAAGAAAAATGAGGATTTAAGAATTTTATAATTCCTTTTGTTCCTTGGTTCCAAATACATAGCTCTAACCTTCATATATATTTTTTCTTCTTTGAAGCATTGGGTAATATATTATCTTCCACCCTATTCTCCATATAATGAATATGGATTATTTTTCTATTGGATATGGCCATATTAAATCCATGTAAAATTGATTCATTTGACCAATCCCTCCAAAAAACCTAGGTGAGAGTTTAGAATTATCTATTTCAAGATCTAGTTAGTGGGACCATTGGTTCTATTCCTCCACATTATATAATACTTGGCCAAGGTGTAGAGATTTTATGGAGATCCATATCTCATGAGTAATGTCATGTTTGTGTGATTTTTGGTCTAGAAGTATGATAGAGTTTATCTAAATCTTCTTCCAATGGAAACTAATCACTGGTAATATGACTGGATTGTAAGCTTCCTATTTGATTTTTTTATTACTTACAATATATCTATTTTATTATTTATAAGTTGATTTGGTTTGTATTGATTATATATTTTATTTTATTCAAGAGATTAATAAATAACATGAGTGGGTAATGTTGTTACATTTCACATATTACTTAACTCGTCCAAAGAATGTTAAATAATCATATCCTTTAAGAATTTCATTCTCTTTTATTATTATTGGGTTCTATTGTCTTGACTCTCAAAAACCTTTATTCTCTTCATTCGTTTTTAATTTTATAAACAATTAGTAGAAACTGCATGAATTTCTAGTAGATCTCAAGATATTTAATGGGGGTATAACATATGTTTTCACAAACACTCTCTTCCAAAAAAAAACCAAGACCCTTAAATTCTTTTACACCAACTCACCCACCTCCATGCCACCCTTGACCTGATGTAGCCTCTCTCCAATGATTCCCACGCCCAACATCATGAAAAGTCATCTAGAATCTATTTGGGATCCCCCTTAAACACTTTCACCATTCCCACTATTGTACGTGACACCTCATTTGTGTTATTTTCGTAACTGATACATCTCCCTCCTAATACTATTGATCCACAATGCCCACCCCCATGCTATCACTATTTACTCATGAACCCCTTTTATTTTTTTCATTGTATTTTCACCCACCCTATATTGTTGTCAAAATTTCTCACCCTCACCTACCCCTCTCTATGATGTATCTATTTTCTTGGCCCCCATACAAATCGCTAAGGTTATCTCATTTCTCCTTATGTCATTTTCATCTCTCCCTACTCACTGAAACCCTCTCTGTTTTCTTATATTCTACTCACCATAGTCCTGGGGGTGTGATATTAAAAAAAAAATGTTGACTTCATACAAGGGTCTTGAAGGGGATATTTGAGACCTCATCTTCCAGGACCACTGTATATATCCACAGAGTGGTCACCCCCATTGTAAATGACCCATCCTCATTTTTTTTGAAACTGTGAATAATAATTTCTCTATTAATGTATGTATTAGAATTTCACTAAATCATATTACTTTTTGTGTTTTTGTTTTACTGTGATTACATAAATTTCTTCTCCAATTGTAATAAAGAGTGTCTCGAGGATGGTTTTGGATGAGAGGAAAAGTGGTAAATGAGATAGGAAGAGGTGGTAAAGGCTGATGTGTGGTGGTATATACCCATAAGAGTAATCATAATTAGAGAGTGGGGGATTAAAAATTAGGATTTAATTGTGTTTTTTAGTGACTGTTAATAGAACACATGAATTGTGGGCCCTATAGAGTTTGGTTTTGGACATTTTTTAAATTTATGTATTTAATAAATCATTATACATGAAGTGAATAAATATTTAAATAACATTTGATATGCTAATGCTTTTTGATATAATTAATAGTTGGAAGAAAATTTTTATTCTAACAAAAAATAAGATTTTTTATTTCAATAAAAATGATATAAAACATAAAAGTAAACACATATTTTTTTAATGTTAAAATTAAACATATATAACACAAAACATGCACCCTTAAATAAATTTCATCCTAGAAATTTTAAAACTCACATGATGGGAATAATTTTCATAGGGAACTCCTAATTAAGAATAAACTAGTAGTTGATCATGGGTTAATATAGGATATGGATTGATACATCCCTATACACAATTTGAAAAAAGTATTTTATAAAAAGAGCTATTTGATTCCTAATAGAATCTTAATTAGTGATGGAGAGATAAATCTAGATTAGTTGGAGGCTACCATTAAGCCCTCTCCACCTTATCCTCTACCTAAGTCCCAACCATAGTTTAGCTCTGATTATGAGTTGGATAGTGATCCCACAATTGCTTCCATTGACTACTAGATCACTAGATATTGAGCTTGGAGGGTCATTAAACCACATGATCATTATTTAAATTTGATATGGTCACTCTTTCCTCTAATATTGCACAAGATCATATAACTAAGGATATCCAGACCTAAAAAATATGTTGATGATAATAATTCCAAAAATTAGATCACTAATATGAAAGATTAAATACACTCCTTAAGAAAGAACCATACATAGTTTTTTGTAAATATAATAACAAATTCTAAAGTTATTAGTTGTAAGGTTTCATTGAAAAGAAAATAATATAACTCTATAGATAAGGAAATTAAGTATATGGATAGATTTTAGGGATTGTATTCATTCAATGTGAGCGAATTTATTACACTAAAATTTTCTATCATGTTGTGAAACATTCATCTATGTATTTAATACTTTATTTTTCTACTTATAATAACCTTCATATTGATCAAATTGGTATAAAAACTTATTTTTCTTCATGGTTATATTGATGAGGAATTGTATATGAAACCTTCTGATAGTTTCATGAATAAATTCCAGCCAAATTAGGTATGATTTTTTGAATAAATCCCTATATTATTTAATGAAATAATCACATCAGTGGTATAATAAATTTGATTCATTTCTGTTAGATAACCATCTTAATAAGAGTAAAAATTATGCATGTGTTTGCTATATGTTTTACAAAAATTACATTCATTATATGATTTTATATGTCGATAAAATATTGATTATTTGTATATACATGAAACTCATATTTGCTATTAAATCACAATTGATGTTATTTTTGGAAATAAAGGATCTTTGTAATGATAAATAAATATTGGTAATAGAGATACTTAGGGATAAATATAAGAAGATTCTCTACCAATATCAACGAGCTTATGTTTTGAATTTTTTGATGAGGTAATTATTTTAATCTATTAATTTTGTAAATATAATATTTTAACAGTAATTAAATCTCTCATTATATCATAATCCTATAAAAAATAATGATATTGAATACATGATTACAATTCCATATGTTATCATTTTGGGTATCATTATATATGATATGATTTACACAAGACTAGATGTTTCCTTTTCTATTTTTTAACTTAAATAGGTTTATAGATAATTTGAGTAATTAAAATTGGCATGTACTTAAGTGGATTCCTATTTACATACTATTTACATTATTAGTGTCTCTTTTTTTATGGAATAAATTTTAATTCTGATGAGTTGGTTTTTGGATTCATAGATTTTGTTTATGCAGGTAAAATTGACAACCAAAAGTCTATTAATGGTCATATGTTTACTTCCTATAGGGGACCCATTTCATGGAAGTTCATAATACAGTTCATTATATCCCTCTAAAACATTGATCATTATTATATTACACTATTCAAAGCTATTAAAAAATCCATTTAGCTAAATGGTTTACTTTATAAACTCTTATTATCTAGTTCTGTTATTACTATTTTTAGTGATAGCCAATTTCCATTACATTTTTTTTTGAGAATCTAGTTTTCCATGAAATATCTTAATATATAGATATTAGGTTACATTTTAATAGATAATTTATTAGATTTGGAATGGTGTGTAAATAATATACAGATAGACAATAATCAACTAGATATATTTAATATGGCTATGACATTGTCCATCTTCAATCAATTCTTTCAAAACTCAGAACAATGTCCTAATTAAATAACATTATAGGTGTAAGAACATCATAGAATTAAATTTTACTTATAAATGGTATAGATTTTTGAATTATTATTCACTCATAAATTGATTCTTGTTTATCAAACTTTTATATTCCTCATGATCAATATATCATTTTCTCATGTTTTTTATCTAAACCCAAGATCTATTCTAGATATATTCCCATCATCATCATCTTTTAAATTTTTATTCAATGGAAATTGAAGATACTAGGTAGCCAAGTCCCACAAAAGCAGTCCAAATAAAGGAAAAGACTAAGGGATTCTAAAATGGTGGAGACCTAGGGCATCACTTCTGATAACATTGACCACTTCAGGATTCATACTATTATGATTATGAAAGACTAAGCATTCATCACCAAGAATTTCCCCCAAGGCTAAGTAGTCTGCCACCTTGTTTCCCTCCTTCTAGGTATGAGTTACCTTGATATTATCCCCTATAATGACATGAAATTTTCTAATAGTGCAAGGAATAGACCAAGGAACCTTGACCACACCATGATGGGCATTGTGAAGGAGCATCAAGTCCCTTTTCGCTTCCCGGATGTCCAAACCTCTCTCCCAAAATTTTTTTAGACCATTGAACACGGAAATGGATTCTTTCTGAGGGGCCAAACCTTGACCAAGCATGATGAAGAAGGCCATAGTGACTAAACCACCTTCATCACGCATAACCCCACCATTTTGAATGCTACTTAAAAAATAGGACCCATCACTATTGAGCTTCATGCCCGCTGAAGGGGGGCACCAACATACCCATTTTCCTAGGCAGTTGACATTCTCTTGAGGGGAGTGGAGAGGAATACTAATGAAGTACTGAAAGGATGTATCTTCCCTCCAGTTATCTTAATCCCTAACCAAGTTGATGAGCATGCTTTTAACACTGAAGATAATTCGGCAGCTAGTCAAGACTACCCCATCATAGATCCACTTATTACGCTCTTGCCACATGCACCAGAACCCTGCCTGCATGATTATGGTATAGGAAGATATCTCCATACCTTGATTGTAGAGGCCCGAAGCCTGACATACATGGACATTACATTACTTTTGCGGAATACTTAGTACATAACAAAAAAACACACACAAGGACCGTAATAGTTTAGTGTCTTTGGAAACTCGGAATATAATCTTATAATCGTGGTGAAAGATCTTCAACATATCCCATAAAGAACTTAATTTTTTTACCTAAAACCATTCTTTATATCCTAGGGAAAATAAAACATAAAAGGGTGAGCTCAAATGCTCAGTAAGGGTAAACAAATGAAATATCAATCACATCATATTCATAAGAACATAACATTTTGGAAATCTTAACCTGAAAAAGAGATCATAATATCATAACATGGGATAAATCATAGTAGTGAAATGTAATCCCAATAAACATAAATTAAAACATGAAACTTTTTGGCATACAAACATAATCATAGAGAATCATTTCTTATTAGTCAAGACTCATTTCCAAGACTATCCTAGTGGACAAAGTCCATTTCTGAACTGAGTTCACTCCTCGTTTCAGTCCTGTTTCACTGAACCGGTTTAACCTTCCATTCCAGCCATGTCTATCTCATGGGATATAAAATCTTTACCCAATGCATTTTAGGGAGATATAGGTCCCACCCATATCATAATGATACCATTCTTATGTGTGCCACAAAATCATAAATCATACATCATTGCATAACCCATGTAATAAAAATGGGATTCTTAAACATCGTGACATAATAAAACAATTCATATAAGATAAAAGAATTCATAAAAATAATTCCATCACAACATAATCAAATCAATGTAATAATAGGGATAGAAACAGAACCCTGTATTATCTTAGATGGAAAATAATTTTGATAAAACACTTGAACTCCATTCTTGAGGAAAATATCCTTTCTACTTCAAAAACACTTTTCCTTTCTTAACATGTCATACAATTATAAACTAAAAGAAGTTTATTAAAAATAAACTTGAAAACTTCTAAAGGAATATTCTTGGAAATAATGTTTTAAAAAATCCGTTCATGCCGTATAAGTTAAAAAAACATTCTTCTCGTACTTTTGTCGGAAAATTAAAAAAGTACCTCGTATGAAAAACGACAAAAGATTCCTTTCATATCTTTTACTAAAAACTAACCGAAGGGTAAAATTGGATTTAAACAATTGTAGGAGGATATAAATAATATTACATATTGAGGAAACATGGTTGTGGATGATAAAATACACCCCAGTAAATACCAAAGTATAAACAATCTCAGATAAAAATGAGATTGTGATATTTTCCTTACCTTAGGTCCGATTTGATTCGTAAGTGTCTGAACCTCCTGTATAATGATATAAATAATGTCATTGACTTATTCCAGAATCATAATCATTGTTATGATATCATATATGGTTCACTTATGACTTTATATTACCCGTTCTTTTGTAAATTCCATGTTAAAGAGCATTTTGGGTAAAATCGTTTCATTTGTCGTCCGTGTTTTGACTTGTAATTATTCATATGATTACTTAGATCATGATTAATTAATTCCAGAATATAAAACATAATTTATATATAATATATATTCAGAATATACATATATATAATAGATCAGTAAATGGTAAGAAATACACCGTTCATGGAGACGGTAGGCCGTACGTACGCATGAACGCTGTTTTCGTTTCCTTATTGAGTTGAATGGAATTAAGTAGATGATATAAATATAAATACACATAAATCCAGTATCATTATTATGTCATATATTTCATGTTTACTTTATATATATTTTTTATAATCATTCATGAATGGTTAACGTGGAGAATGAATCTCATCGCGTCGTGGAGATGGTAGTCCGTATGTACGCACAAGCGATGATATCGTTCTCTTGATAGTGGAATTGAATTGGAGTGTATGTATACTATTTCAGAATCAATAGAACTTTAAAATAATCATATATAGTTATTATGTACACCATTATACCCATCCAAGTATGTTGGTGGTGGAAAATAGATTACACCACGACGTGGAGACGGTATTCCGTACGTACGCACGCGCGGTGATTTCGTTTTCCGTAGGATGGATAGATGGTGAAATAGGGCTATTTAATAATTATAATAACATATCAGTATATGAGTGATACTGATGTTATTACTTCATAATGAAATGACCTAATAAGAAGAAGTGGAAGAAGAAATTAAGTTGAAAGAATCGGTAACGGACATTACCTCTTCTTTGAAGCGCCTCTTTGAGTCATCCTATTAGGGCACTAAAATTGGTCATTGAAGAAGACCAAGACCTCTATGATGTTTCTAGGGAAGTGGAGAAGAAAATTTGGCAGGGGTTGGACGATATTGAAGGCTCAAAGTGGTGTGAGGAAGAGAGGTAGGAGGTGCCCTTTTATAAGGGAGGAGAGGGGCACCTTTGGAAAAACTAAAAATATTATTTTACTATAAATCCATATTCGGTTTTAAATAGATCCAAATTGATTTATTTAGAAGATAAGGTGGGGATGGGTCGAAATACTCTCATAAAATAGAATTTGGAAAAGTTTATTTTACTATTTTAACCTTATCATTTAGATTTAACTTTATGTTAGATAATTTTACTTTTACCGTGTCTTTTTGTGTTCTTACACTATAAGGTTAATAAACTTACTATAACAAGCCAAAAGAACCCCAAGTTGTTTATTATTAATATATATAACCTTATCAAAGTCATTTGTCCGAACCTTATATTTTTAGGAATAAAATAACAATTAATAATATAATATTTTTTTTAAAAACTATTTTATGTCAATTTTGACACTATTTAGTAATTGATTTTTTGTGAAACTTATAACAGAATGATTAGTTCTAAAAAAGTTAATTAAATCAATACTAAAATGTCATATTAACCTATAAAATTAGTGTAATTCATAAAAAGTCTCAAATTACATTTATTTGGGTATTTATAACATCAATTATGTCAATATTTCATTAATAAGATAATTACTGCATCATCTTTGTGTCATAAATAAATTAAATTATTTAATGTCTAAAAATTACAAATAAAATATAATTATGTAGGAAATCTTTTTAGATTTCTAATTAATATTTATAGTCGAATTTATCTTATGTATAACCCTATATTAAAAATGATTTACTTATTAATCTTTGATTTTAACTATTTTAACCCTTCTTTAAATAAAATTATAATAAATGTCCTAATCTAATCCAAGTGGGCTAAAATGGTCATATTTTATTCCTAAGGTTGTTTTTGGTAGAATTAAACTTATCCAATATAATTAGGACATTTGTTAGGGTAATAATAATATCATTTTTACCCTTAATAACCCTATTTACTTTTAACCGTGGTAAAAAAAAGTAAAAAGTTACTATTCACCAAAAATTATTTTCGTCTCATTGAACCACATTTTACTTACTGACATCAACCGTGTCTCTCGGATTTTTGAAATTCCACTCACAGAAGCGGTAAAATTATGTTTTATGAAAAATTCATTTTTTTAACTACCACTTAGTGGTTTCACTATTCATCAAAAAATGAAAGTTTCCAGAAAAATACAAAAAATTAGGCCTAAGCTATATTTGATATTATGAACTCAAAAATGATGTATATTTTACCAAATTCAAAACATATCAGTTTCATTAATTAATTTTAAAATTAATTTCCGTCGTCAAAACAAATAGCGTGTTCTTAAGAGATAATAACTATCAAAAGTTTGACACTTGTTTATGTCTGGTTTAAATTTGAAATTACATCCAAGGACCAACATTGTATTAAATTGTAAAAATATATTATAAATATACTTTAAAACCACTCAAATTAATAATATATCACTATTAATTATTTCTATTAAAAAGGTTGTTTTTAATTAAAATTTAGTAATTTTCACTATTCATCAGAAAATGAAAGTTATCTGAAAAGTACCAAAATTTCACCCTAAGCTAATTTCGATATTCCGAATCCAAAAATGAAGTCCATTTTGAAAAATAAAATTTAAAAAATTTCAAAAAGTTGTTATTACTATTCATAACGGATAGTTTTAATAACATTTTAATAGCATATCGTTGTTTAGTGAAACTCGGTATTGCGTACGACACACGCTATCGAGGAAGGTCGCAGTTGCGTGTAATGAAAGGCAAGTCAAGGATGGGTGTTGTGCAAGATCCTTTTGGTGTAGCATACAACACAATACATTAATGAAATTAAAAAGAATATTTTTCATAAAATCTCGGGGTGTTACATTGTACCCCCCTTAAAATGAATTTCATCCTCAAAATTCGTCGGGGTTATAAATCGTTTACTATTTATAGAAACCCACATCATAAAAAGGATTTCTAAAACTTAATTTTAAAAACTAAAGTTTGAAATGTAACAATTACCCAAAGTAACTCATCACTGGGTTTCCATATAGGAGAACATAGGTGAAAATATGGATATGGAAGAAAAATCTAACCATTATGTTCTAATGGAGAGTGGTAGAGAACATGGCTATGAAAAATCCATCAATCACAAAGCCATAGATTTGTGAAGATCTAAGGTACCATCAGATTCATCGGATATAAGGGCACCAGGACAACATTTTTGGTTCTCAAGATCATTTCCCTAAAGATGATGAAATTGGAATTAGAAGAAATACTTTCGTGATTTTGGTATAGTCTCACCGTTGGTCATTCTTTAGACAATTTCCACTTCATCTCTTAAAGAAATGAAGTTGAATTTTTCATTCGTGATGTGTTAGCAGATCATGTGATAGAATGATGGGTCATTCCATCTGTCTCAAACAAAAGGTTAGAAAAGTTATCAAAAAATACATAAGTCCATCTATAGTGAGATTAATAATATATGGTTCCTAATATGGAATTATAATTCATATATCATATAGCTTAATATAATAAAACTAGTTTCTACTAAACATGGACTTCCTATAGGCCAGTGGTAGGCGATAAAGGCCAGTCGCACTTCGGTTGTGGGTTCGATTCCCATAGCCTTGTCCAACGCAATGGGCTATCACCCATCCTGCAGGTTGTCCTTTTTATAAAACTACATTACTATAACATCTCATAAATAATATCAAAAAAACTTCTATCCTTAAACAATACAAACTTATTTCCAACATAATCCATTCCAATCTTTAGGCTTATCCAAAATAATGCTGTCTAATATCATATTATAGTGAAAACGATTACCAAAGAGTTCATACAACTAGCATGTTAATACCAATGTTGATCCCCATATATCATGAGATATGTCTTGTTGGTCACATTCCAAACATTTGAAGGCCTTAATCATGTATTCTCTTGAAAAAAAATGAATACCCATTGAACCTTATTGAAAACATGAATGCTGTTAAAAGTTAACCCTTTCCACATACCAAAATCCTCAAAATTCTATATACTCAAACCATGATATCACTTAGTCCTTATATCAATCATGAGCTCATGAATACTGTCAAATATTTCATTTTCTCATTTTCCCTTCATTATGCGCATATCATCTTTTGTTCCAAAAATATCTCAATCACTTTCCATGGTTACCGGTACCATAAAATTATTGAAAACCACAATAGACCAATACATAAATATTCCAATATTCCATGATACTATATACAAAATTATTTTGGAATCCCATTACATAAACACTTAATCATTCCACCACATCGTTTTCATATTCAACATCGCCAATAGTTATCACATGTGACTTCCCTTTGTCCTTTGCCTTAAGTGTTTTCTCATGTCGATCATCATTAACCCTTGGATTAAGGCATTGATTAGCATAATGCCCCATTTCATTGCACTTGAAGCATTGAAGTGTCGGTGGTGCATTCTATGCAGTCTTTTCTTTATTCACATCATTAGAAACCCTTTTTCCATTACTTCGACACTCAGCTGCTCGATGACCTTCTTTTCCAAACTTAAAACATTTTCTAGTCCCTTTAAGACAATCTCCACTATGCTTCTTTCCACACTTTGAGCATAAGGAAACATTCATATTTTTTTACCCATTATTCTGAGATTTCTCCTTGAACTCCATCTTTCGTTTCTTGTCAAAACTATGAGATGGATAAGTAAAACCAACTGCCATTTCTACCTTGATAGCACAACGCACAATTTCTTCATAGCTACTGAAATCTCTTATAGTTAATTCCCTTCGAAGATTTGGTTTTAAGCCACTGAAGAATCGATCAACTTTACATTCAGGTTGGATGGTAAATCCAGATGCATACCTTGCAAGCCTTGTAAAATTTTCTTCGTATATACCAACAGATTCATCATCCTTTTTCTTTAGTTCAAGAAACTCCTTCTCCATATTTTTTCGAAGAATACGAGGGAAGTACTTATTGAAAAACAAGTTCTTGAACTCGTCCCATTCCATGGACTCAATTTCATCTCTTTGCCTCGTATTCTTGATAAGATTCTACCATTGATCAGCTTCACCTTCCAAACGATATACTACTAAGATGACTTTATCATGTTCAGAACATTGAAGAACTGAAAATATCTTTTCAGTGGTACTGATCCATTGTTCATGAACAAGTGGATCAGAAGACCCACAGAAAGAAGGTGGACGTTGCCTCATGAATGACTCAATAGAATATTGTTCCCTTCTTTTTTCATTTGGAAGTACAGAATGATTCATAGCTTGTGTAAGTATAGAAATAAGATTTTTCACTCCATCTCCCATAACATTTGTTTATTCAGGAGGACAATCATTTCATTGTCCATTGCATTGATCAACACGGTTCCTTTGGGTTCCAGCCATCGTCTAAAACCCAAAAATAATACTGTGAGAGGCAAAAATCATGCTAGGGAAAACAAAATAATAAAGGGGGAGTACCTTCAATATCTAACATCTTAGGTTTAATTCTAATATCATTACCGTAATTCTAGGACTATAACCTATACTTATACTTAACCTTAGGGACATCCCTAGACATACCTTAGAAATATCTCTAGGGATCTCACTAAAGTTATCGCATCCTAGTTTCCAAAGGTTGACTAAACCTTTCCTCTGATACCAACTGTAGAGGCCTGAAGCCTGACATACATGGACATTACATTACTTTTGCGGAATACTTAGTACATAGAAAAAACACACACACAAGGACCGTAATAATTTAGTGTCTTTGGAAACTTGGAATATAATATTCTAATCATGGTGAAAGATCTTCAACATCTCCCATAAAGATCTTCCTTTTTTTTACCTAAAGCCTTTCTTTATATCCTGGGGAAAATAAAACATAAAAGGGTGAGCTCAAATGCTCAGTAAGGGGAAACAAAAGAAATATCAATCACATCATATTCATAAGAACATAACATTTTGGAAATCTTAACCTACAAAAGAGATCATAATATAATAACATGGGATAAATCATAGTAGTGAAATGTAATCCCAATAATCATAACTTAAAACATGAAACTTTGTTTCATACACACATAATCATATAGAATCATTTCTTATTAGTCAAGACTCATTTCCAAGACTATCTTGGTGGACAAAGTCCATTTCTGAACCGAGTTCACTCCTCGTTTCAGTCCTGTTTCACTGAACCGGTTTAACCTGCCGTTCCATCCAAGTCTATCTCATGAGATATAAAATCTTTACCCAATGAATTGTAGGGAGATATAGGTCCCACCCATCCCATAATGATACCATTCTTATGTGTGCCACAAAATCATAAATCATACATCATTTCATAACCCATGTAATAAAAACGGGATTCTTAAACATCATGACATCATAAAACAATTCATATAAGATAAAGGAATTAATAAAAATAATTCCATCACAACATAATCAAATCAATGTAATAATAGGGATAGAAACAAAAACCTATATTATCTTAGATGGAAAATAATTTTTATAAAACACTTGAACTCCATTCTCGAGGAAAATATCCTTTCTACTTCAAAAACACTTTTCCTTTCTTAACATGTCATACAATTCTAAACTAAAAGAAGTTGATTAAAAATAAATTTTAAAACTTGTATAGGAATATTCTTGGAAATAATGTTTTAAAAATTCCATTCATGCCGTATAAGTTAAAAAAACATTCTTCTCGTACTTTTGTCGGAAAAGTCAAAAAGTACCTCGTATGAAAAATGACAAAAGATTCCTTTCATATCGTTTACTAAAAACTCACCAAAGGGTAAAATTGGATTTAAACAATTGTATGAGGATATAAATAATATTACATATTGAGGAAACATGTATGTGGATGATAAAATACACCCCAGTAAATACCAAAGTATAAACAATCTCGGATAAAAATGAGATTGTGGTATTTTCCTTACCTTAGGTCTGATTTGCTTCGTAAGTGTCCGAAACTCCTGTATAATGATTTAAATAATGTCATTGACTTATTACAGAATCATACTCATTGTTATGATATCATATATGGTTCACTTATGACTTTATATTACCCGTTCTTTTGTAAATTCCATGTTAAAGAGCATTTTGGGTAAAATCGTTTCATTTGTCGTCCGTGTTTTGACTTGTAATTATTCATATGATTACTTAGATCATGATTACTTAATTCCAGAATATAAAACATGATTTATATAAAATATATATTCAGAATATACATATATATAATAGATCAGTAAATAGAAAGAAATACACCGTTCATGGAGATGGTAGGCCGTACGTACGCATGAACGCTGTTTTCGTTTCCTTATTGAGTTGAATAGAATTAAGTAGATGACATACATATATATACACATAAATCCAGTATCATTATTATGTCATATATTTCATGATTAATTATTATATATACTTTATAATCATTCATGAATGGTTAATGTGGAGAATGAATCTCATCGCGTCGTGGAGACGGTAGTCCGTACGTACGCACGAGCGATGATATCATTCTCATGATCGTGGAATTGTATTGGAGTGTATGTATACTATTTCAGAATCAATATCACTTTAAAATAATCATATATAGTTATTATGTAAACCATTATACCCATCCAAGTAAGGTGGTGGTGGAAAATAGATTACACCACGGCGTGGAGACGGTATTCCGTACGTACGCACGCGCGATGATTTCAATTTCCTTAGGATGGATAGATGGTGAAATAGGGTTGTTTCATACTTATAATAACATATAAGTATATGAGTTATACTGATGTTATTACTTCATAATGAAACAACCTAATAAGAAGAAGTGGAAGAATAAATAAAGTTAAAAGAATCGGTAACAGACATTACCTCTTCATTGAAACGCCTCTTTGAGTCCTCCTCTTAGGGCACTAAAATTGGCCTTTGAAGAATACCAGGACCTCTAGGATGTTTCTAGGGAAGTGGAGAAGAGAATTTGGCAGGGTTTTTCCAATCTTGAAGGCTCAAAGTGGTGTGAGGAAGAGAGGGAGGAGGTTCCCTTTTATAAGGGATGAGAGGGGAACCTTTGGAAAAACTAAAAATATTATTTTATTATAAAGCCATATTCGGTTTTAAATAGCTCCTAATTGATTTATTTAGAAGCTAAGGTGGGGATGGGTCTAAATACTCTCATCCAATAGAATTTGAAAAATTTTAGTTTACTATTTTAACCTTATCATTTAGATTAAACTTTAAGTTAGATAATTTTACTTTTACCGTGTCTTTTTGTGTTCTTACACTATAAGGTTAATAAACTTACTATAACAAGCCAAACGAACCCCAAGTTGATTATTATTAATTTATATAACCTTATCTAAGTCATTTGGCCGATCCTTAGATTTTTAGGAATAAAATAACAATTAATAATATAATATTTTTTTTAAAAAACTATTTTATGTCAATTTTGACACTATTTAGTAATTTATTTTTGTGAAACTTATAACAGAATGATTAGTTCGAAAAAAGTTAATTAAATGAATACTAACATGTCATATTAACCTATAAAAGTAGTGTAATTCATAAAAAGTCTCAAATTACATTTATTTGGGTATTTATAACATCAATTATGTCAATATTTCATTAATAAGATAATTACTGCATAATCTTTGTGTCATAAATAAATTAAATTATTTAATGTCTAAAAATTACAAATAAAATATCATTATGTAGGAAATATTTTTATATTTCTAATGAATATTTATAGTATAATTTATATTATGTATAACCCTATATTAAAAATGATTTACTTATTAAACTTTGATTTTAACTATTTTAACCCTTCTTTAAATAAATTAATAATAAATGTCCTAATCTAATCCAAGTGGGACTAAATGGTCATATTTTAATCCTAAGGTTGTTTTTGGTCGAATTAAAATTATCCAATAGAATTATAACATGTTTTAGGGTAATAATAATATCATTTTTACCCTTAATTACCCTATTTACTTTTAACCGTGGTAAAAAAAAGTAAAAAGTTACTATTCACCAAAAATTATTTTCATCTTATTGAACCACATTTTACTTACTGACATCAACCGTGTCTCTCGGATTTTTTAAATTCCACTCACAGAAGCGGTAAAATTAAGTTTTATGAAAAAATCATATTTTTAACTACCACTTAGTGGTTTCACTATTCATCAAAAAATGAAAGTTTCCAGAAAAATACCAAAACTTAGGCCTAAGATATATTTGATATTATGAACTCAAAAATGATGTCTATTTTACCAAATTCAAAACATATCAGTTGCGTTAATTAATTTAAAAATTAATTCTCATCGTCAAAATAAATAGCGTGTTCTTAAGAGATAATAACTATCAAAAGATTGGCACTTGTTTATGTCTGGTTTAAATATGAAATTACATCCAAGGACCAAAATTATATTAAATTGTAAAAATATATTCTAAATATACTTTAAAACCACTCAAATTAATAATTTATCACTATTAATTATTTCTATTAAAAAGGTTGTTTTTAATTAAAATTTAGTAATTTTCACTATTCATCGAAAAATGAAAGTTATCCGAAAAGTACCAAAATTTCACCCTAAGCTAATTTCGATATTCTGAATCCAAAAATGAAGTCCATTTTGAAAAATAAAATTTACAAAATTTCAAAAAGTGGTTATTACTATTCATAACATCTAGTTTTAATAATATTTTAATAGCATATTGTTGTTTAGTGAAACTCGGTATTGCGTACTACACACGCTATCAAGGAAGGTCGCGGTTGCGTGTAATGCAAGGACAGTCAAGGATGCATGTTGTGCAAGCTCCTTTTGGTGTAGCATACAACACAAGACATTAATGAAATTAAAAAGAATATTTTTCATAAAATCTCGGGGTGTTACATTGATCACCCAATCCATGATTCCATCAATCAAGGAAGGGCTAACTACCCATGCTCGGAGTGGATATAGTAGTAAATTCCCAAACAAATTCCCATACCTCATGATCCCACTCACTTTCAAAAAAAATATGGACCGAGATCTCCACCTTATGCTTCTTACAACAAACACATATAGAAACCAACCAGATA
The DNA here is from genome assembly GCA_963277665.1 of Viscum album. Classification (NCBI taxonomy): domain Eukaryota; kingdom Viridiplantae; phylum Streptophyta; class Magnoliopsida; order Santalales; family Viscaceae; genus Viscum; species Viscum album. Next base: position 1,745,416,984 of record OY728125.1, on the reverse strand, counting down.
CCATGATGCATAATGTTATAATCCTTGGGAAGCACTCTATTCCTGATCCTCTATACAAGGATGTTAAATTTTGTGGGAATATTCTTGGCCCAAAGGATATAATTCCATAACTCCCCATGATCTTGTATGATGATGGTCCGACGATAGTCCGACATCGTGAATTGGCCAGAGGAGGAAGGAGTGGAAACACACCTATCTAGTTCCGGGGAAAGATCGATGAGATTACATAGATCATGTTGGATGCTATTCCAGATAGCCTTAATAAACATCGGGTACCAGTGTGTGTCCTAGAAAGATATATTAGTGGCTGGGAAATATGGGTAACCGATGATCTCCCAACTCTAGTTGTGATGGTAGAACGAAACTTCACCTATACCGATGATCCAACAAGAATGGAGCCTGAGAGTATCAATAATGGGCCCAATCTCAGTCCAAAATGGAGAAGCACAACCTTACCAATAAACCTAATGTTTTTATAGAATTACCATTCCTGATGTGCCCCCATAAGGTACAGTTCTCCAACACCCCCATGCTAACTTATCACACATGCAAAGAATGATTTTATTGAGGATTATAACGTTAATTCCACACTCGGTAACCAGCCAGAACATCTTATTCCATGAAACCAAGTGCATCCTACCCTCCACTTTTGGGGTCCCATATGAAGTTATAGAGAATTATATCAATGTTTTTTATGACACCATTAGGAACCTTGATTGAAGAGAGATCATGTGTTGCGGTGTCCAATAACACACTATTCACCAGTGCTATTCTACCCCCAAAAGACAGAAAAATATTTTTCTAATTAAGAACCCGATCGGTGATTCTAGTAAGGAGAGGATAAAAATCCCAAAAATGAAGCCATATTAAATATAAAGGTCCCCCAGGTATTCCATAGGAAACTCCCATATCTGCATGTCTAATATGTGGCTCACAATAGAAATCTGGCTCGATGACCAGTTTCATGGAATGTAAAAAATACTTTTGCTTTTGTTAACACTCTGGCCGCTCCAATGACAGTAGTTGTCCAATGTCCTGATCAATCTCCTCAATGATATAATATAATCATTCATAAAAATCATAGTATCATCTATGAACATCATGTGGGACACAAATGGTGACCCCATTCATCGATGATATGGAAGGAAATCTCTACTGCTCAGGCTTCTGTGGATGAGATGATCAAGGAAATCCTAGGAAATGATAAAGATACTCAGGGAAATAGGGTCCCTATGTCGAAGACCCTAGGTATCCTTAAAGAATCCACATGTCATTACCATAAATGATACCATAATCCAAGATGAGCTAAAACATATGAAAATAATTTCAATATTCCAATGAAAAAATCCCATACCTTCAAAAACTCTATTAATGAAACTTCATTCCATATGATCATATGATTTTTTTCATGTCGAGCTTGATGACTGTTTCAACACCATGAGTTTTGAGGTTGATATCCCTGACCATATCTTGGGCCAAGGAAATATCCCCTTGGATGGATCACCCCTTCACAAAACCATGTTGTTTTATGGAGATCCACTGGGGAAGATAAGAAAATATCCTTGAGTTGATAATACTTGCTAGAATATTGTAAGGTACGTTTCACATTCTTATGAGATGAAAATGGAGGATGGATATAGGATTTTTTGAATTTGGAATGAGCACAACCGTAGTAGAAGTTGAAACATGAGAAATATTTCCACCCAGAAAGATATCCCAGATAGCCACTATCAAATCAGTTTTAACAATCTCTCACTAGGCTCTGTAAAAATAGGTAGGGAACCCATCTGAACCTGCCACACTATCAGTATTTAAATACATCATAGAATCAACTACCTCTTTCTCCTTATTAAGGTCCCCCATACCATCATTATCCTATAGAGAAACACTATTAGGGATAATTTAAAATAGATATGTTTGTTCACTCGGATACCCCCTAGGTATGTGTACATTAGGGCATGTAAGAAGATCCCTAAAGTTCGAGTTAGCCAAGGAACCTAAGACATCCCTGTCATCGGTGAAGGACCCATCCCCCATCTCGATATTTGGTTTAACAAACCTTCTCCTATACTTGATGCAATAATTGAAATAAGAATTATTACTATCCCCATATTTTAAAGACTTGGTACTTTCTGTCTCCCTAGAAATGTGCTCCTGCTTCATTAAACAAATCCTACATGTTGTTTTTTAACCCACAAGATCCTTAAAAACATGATAATACCAAACTTCTTCCAGATGCCTTTCAAGGTGATCAATATTATTCAGAGTGTCATCTAAGTCCCTATCTAGGGGAGGAAGATTCTGTGACCACACCAGTAGCCTACTCTTGAGGTGCCTCAATTTGTTATAAAAAGTACTCCATGAGTTACCATGGACTGGACCACACCAGGTCATTCTAACCATGTCGAGGAAACCAAGAGTGTTGACCCACAATCGAGAAAACATAGAGCTCACACGATTATCATTCCCAGTGTAGAGACACATTAGAAGTGGGTAATGGTATGAAATAACATGAACCAGATGAACCACTATCATGTAAGTGTACATGGAAAGAGCCTACATGCTGGTTAAGAATCTATCCAGGCAGCTCCATGATCTAAGACCACCTCTTTATTTATTTCGCAACATAATGTTATCCCCTGAATAACCAAGATCCATAAGAATTTTTCTGGCCATGAATTGGTTGAATTATAAACTGGCCCTTCTAGTGCAAGGACGTCTCCCCTTCCTCTAATCCGGGTCCACCACGACATTAAAGTCACCACCCAAAAATCCACAAGAGATTACCCAGGTCGAACAAGACAATATCATTCTACAGGATAACCCTCTGCTGTTTGTTTTGATTTATCCTAATGTTACTTGTTAGAGTCTAATTATTCTTATACTCTCATGTCATTTTGTTTTTTGAAGTTGTTACAAAATTTTCAACCCTCAAGGATTTATTTATTCATCCATATTCAGTTTGAGGGAAATTGATTTGGGTGATCAAACCCTTCTGTAACCATAAATGAGAGATCATAGAGATCTTATTATAAACTATACCTAGTGAAACATTTTTTTTCATTCCATCACTTTATAAAATACCTAATCCTTGTATACATTTTAAGTGGAGATTCATATCTTGTGAGGTATTCTATATATGATTTCTTTTAAATCCAGAATAAAGATCATGTTCATCTAAATTCTCTTCGATAGGAAACAAATTAGTAGTAAGATAACTATATTATATGCTTCCTATTTCAGTTTTCTTTTTTAATTAGAGTATATCGATTGTTTTCTTCGGATTTTGATATTGTTTATATTTATATTCTCATATATTTTGTTATATTGAGCCTAATAAATAACTTGAGTGAGTAGTTTTATTATCATTCTCATTTTTCCAAAGTAGTCCTTAGTATTTTAAATAATCATGTCAATTTATTTTTTTTATTCCTGGTTTCTCTCATATTCACCCACTAAAAACTCACTTCTCTTAATTCAATTTTATATTTTTATGAAATATATATAAATTATGAAAATATTCAAGAGATCATAGGCTATTGTGTGGGGTCATACCACATGTTTTCCCCAACACTCTCATCCAAATACACTATCCCTTTATAATCTCTGGCATTGCCACACCCACATCCATGCCACCCACAACCTCATGTAGTCTCTCCACATAGATTCTACCACTATCCCCTCAACATCATGAAATGTATTTATACTTTCCAAATCAGTTTCCCCCTATATTTGTATTATTTGCGATGTGTACGAATATATGACATGTAATTTGGGCATGTTGTGTGCTCCGATAGACCGAATATGAAGTTTTAAATTAATAAAATGATTTAAAACTAGTATATGTTGAAGATGAAATGAATTTGGACTTTTATTATACATTTTTTTAACTTAAATATTCTGCTAGATTAAAACTATTACATTTTTCTGTTTTTTATTTGATGTACTAACTTTAATTTTTAATTTATTTGATTTTCTGTTATATGATATGATGGGTGAAAAGTTTGGAAAATTATTGGATGGTTTTATCTGTGAGTTTATGAAATTATATATTTTATTTAAATTTATTTAATGTTTAAATCGTGTTTATTTATATTTTCTTTATAAATTTTCTTTAAATTTTTTATATGTAAATTATCTTTACCGGACCCTATTTGGAAGCTGCTATAGGGCCCCTCTTACTTTCAAAATAGACAAAAACACCAGGTCAAAAGATGACACCATTGGTTAGTCACTGGATGGCCAATATATTCAATTACTAATGATTTTTAGTGGTCCCTAAAGGAATTTCATCTACTATTATAGAGACCAACAAAGGAAGATCTTTGATGGGGGTTATAATGGCACTATAAAAAAATAGGGAATTCCTGGAAGTTTTTCTTTTGCTTCAGGAAGAAGTTTAAACCATTGGTAAATAATTTAGTGTAGATCAGTAAAACCACCATGTATTCCACATCCACCAGTTTTTTAGCATCAATTTTATTTATTTTAGCGGCTTCTTTTGTGTGTGTCATTTTTGTAGAATTTTGCAGCAGGTTTGAATTTATTTAGTGGTAGTTTTTATAAACAATAACAAAAAAAATAAAATAGATAATATTAACCCAAACACTACTAATATATGTAGTGAAACTTACGTTTAAAATTAGTTAATAGTAACCACTGCTAAATACGATTTTCCGTTTTTTTGTGAGAGATGGTTTATAAAAGTCACTGCAAAATATTTCTATTAAAATTTATATATTTTTTAAAATATTTAATAAAATATATCAATATAAAAACAATAAAATGTAATAAAATAAAACATTAATAAATTTTAATCCCATCATTCATTATACATCCACAATCATATATACATCTGTCCACAGTCACCATAATCTCATTAAACTAATTACGTCTGTCAACACATAACTCAGTCATCAATATATACATATTAAATATTTCCAACAACAACCCATACCAAATATACACCCACCCCATCACCTCTGCTATATCCATAAGCCTCCACAACATCTCATCAACTGGAACTGACCACATCACCTCAACAAATGTAACAAAAAAGAAGATAGAAATTAGAAATGAACATAATAAATCAGAACCACAGTAGAATTGTTAATAAAATTTGAACATACAATGGAAACTAAGAACCATCACAACTAAATTATAAAAAATTTCATGGATCATAATGGTAAACCTACAGTCTACTTCTAGCATCTGTCACCTATATTAAAAACCATAATATTAAAGAAAATAAATGTGAATGAGAAAAGAAACAAAATATATTCATAATGTTACACATAAAATTTGTGTTTTTAATAAAATAGAATACAATTTATCATAAAACAAATAATATATCATGAAAAATAATTTGGAATAAAAAACTTATCTATTTAAGATATGATTCAACACTTGAAACTAAAAAGGGATAAGTATATAACATTTTAATTAGTTTTTATATCAATATGCAGTGTGCTTGAAATTTACTTAATAATAATGTTTTAAATAATTTTATTTGAAAACATGTACTATATTTAAAAAATAACTCAACAGTGGTTGTACCATCATTTTATTTAAATATTAGGTCATTTTCTATGATTTTGACAGTTACATTCACATTTTAGTTTTTTTAAAAATAGAAAAAAAAAACATTTACAGGCATCCCGAAAAAATCATAAGTAAAAATTATATTTCTTTAGTCCCAAAATTTAAAAAAAATGCGGTCATTTTTCTATGATTTTATGTCAATATAACATTTTTTCATAGTTTTGACCCCTCAAAAAACGTTTTTTAAGGCTTTGGTACCTTTAGAAACTGTTAACTAAGTTTTTTCACTACACCCATAATGACAAAAACATTTATTAAAGGATTTTATCCTTTATTATTGTAATTCCACATATTATACATCACATAAAATCACATAGATACCATAATAAAAACTTTATAAATGAAGAATTAATTAAATAAGATGTATTTATAGATGTTAAGGAAACAATATAGATGAAAATAGTAATTTGAAGTTAGGAATAGTAACATAACCCTTATGGATAGTAGACCGACCAAATGAATAACAGGCTCACCCATAAAATTATAAATAAAATTTTGGAATCGTATAAGTGAAAATATGATATAATTATATCATATTATAAGTAAGTTAATATTTTAAAAATTATTAATTATGTGTTTGTATTTTTATAAGTCATAAATATTTAATTACAATTTTATGATTAATATAATAATTTAAAAGAAAATTTATTTTCATAAATTGTATTGATAAATTAATATTTTTATGTATTATGATTTTGAGATAATTTTATGAGACCTTAAGTAATTTCTCAAAGTGTTACAAAATCAATTATAATTTTAAAAATCTGTAATTTCCAAGTAAATGATGATTTTAATTAAAAATTAAATTATTCATATTTAGAAAATTATTTTCCTAAAATGGATTTCATTTCTGAATTCTGAATGTTAAATAATGGTTAGGGTGATTTTTTTGGATTTTTCTGAAATACATTAATTTTTTTATGAATAGTAAAATACGATAATTTACGATAAATACTAAAATCCTGAATTTTTAAGTCATGCTTCAGTCATGGATGATGTAAGTGACCATTAGTTCAACATCACATTCTCTAAATACTATATTTATTCACAATAATTCTATCTATTTCTTGTCTTTATAAAAATAATAAACTAATAATTAAAATAATAAGAAAACACCTCTCTCCTCCACTATAAATACCATCCCTCACACCCTCTACTCCCCACACATCTCAAGATTTGATACTTGAACAAATTATACCCCAAAAACTTCCTTGGACCCTCCCCCACATCTAAGAGATCTTGGTCTCATCAAAAGACCAAACCTAGGTTCCATGAGAATGATCTCAAGAGGAGAATTCAAGAGGCAAATCCTCTCTTTTTTTTTTAATTTCCTTTCAATTTCAAATTCTTTTCTTATTCTCTCCTCTCCTCCCTTAAAAAAATGTAATTATAACACCCCGACCCCTCTAGACCAGAGCCGGTGCATTACTAATTACATTAGAATGACTATAAGGAATCAAATCCTGAAGGACCGAGTAGTTTAGTGGACTTGAAGAAACAAGATACATACATGTAACTCATATTACATTGGGAAAGGTAAAAAAATACAACACATAACAAAAACTAATAGACTTCATCTATGATAACTCAATAAATGGTCTCCTCTTCATAACCTATTGAAGGAAAATAAATGAAAGGGGTAATCTCAAATGCTCAGTAAGGGGTACAAATAGAGGAATCATGAATCAATATTAATAGAATCATAAACAATTAGGCATAGTGAATATGGAATGGGGAGTAAATGAAAAACAAAGTCCTTGAATAAAATGAGAATGAAACAACATCCAAAGGTTTTTTCATAGTGAAAACCTCATGGATAGTAATAACTGAAATTGAATAAAGAGAATGATTATTAATTGGACGTCATGTATTTGGAACATGATACCACAATACTGCTAAAACGTTTTATATTTTTGGGTATAAACTTGTCTGTTTTTTTGGAAACAAACTCGAAGGGTTTGTCACCAACTGATTGGTCTCAAGAGACTTGTCGATGCATCGAGGGGATATAGCGGGCCCCAACCCTACTACATGTCCAAATAATTCTTTATACATAGATTTAATAAAAGTACAATATTACTTCTCAATATCCATATATATTTGAGTATACATATTCTTTAAAGGATGTTGACATAAATAAAGATACTTTTAAATGTGACCACTGAAAAATTCTTGAGGAAATAATCCTTAAACATTTCAAAGTGTCCCATAACACCTTGAAACATTAAAAACATAATCCCTAAGAATATCATGAGAATAAAGAGACTCTTTATATGATATAAAAAAGGGAAGTACATACACCAAAATAATTAAATAATTGGTGAATAATGAATATATCTCACAAAAGTTAATGTGAGATGAGAAAAATCCTTTTTACTTTATAAAGAAGAGTTCTTTTAGAAAATCATTTATATTTGACCTAAAATTAGATTCTAAAAATCAATATCCAAAAAAATAAAATACTAGGACATTTAAATTATATTTTAGGCATAAATGATGTCCCACTGAAGTGAAATCATGTAAAAACTGATTTTAAAGAATCTTTAGAATTAAAACATTTTAGGGAGGTTTAAATAATTCTTTAAATAGATTTTAAAGTGAAAAGGAATGTTTTATTTCATAAAACAATAAATGATCCAAAATAAAATTTAAAATGTGTGATTTAAAAAGATAAACATGGCTTAAAACAGATTATCGAGTGAACATCAAAATAGGTAAGACTTTTAGAAGTTCCTTGAATCAAGCTTGCATTTCAAATTTTTTTTGAAAGATTATTTTAAACATGTAACTTCACACAGAATAAAGAAGGATTTGGATTGGTAAACATATATAGGACATTAAAACATAATTTACGGGGAGTAAATAAGAATAAATAAGAATTTCATTTAGGTGAATAGAGAACAAGAGAAACCCGAATGAAAAATAGAGGTTTGGGTGGAAAACCTCCATCACATTGTAATCAATCGATTGAAATGCCACAAAATTAAGAATCATAAAATGATACATTTAATTCCATGATAATAAATAGATTCATGATATTAAACATAATTGGGCAGTATACATACAACATACACAAGTAATAGTAGTGAATACAGAAAATCTCACAAAAATGGAAGTGAGATGAAGAAACCCCTTACCTTAAGTCCGAATGTGTTCTACTCTTGAACATAAAGTCATATAATATGAAATTATACTCATTAATAACATAATTAATAAGTTATTAGATATCAATTTATTTTATCATAATTATTTTTAGTTCATTTATTCCCTTATTGATATGTTATTATATTGAATTTCGTCGTTCTGAAGTGTTCGTTTTCTTTATTTTCATAATCTGTTCACTTTAACTTAGGTAGTGGAGTTCATGTAGAATAGATTAAAATGTCCAGAATTGATATTAAATAATATTTCTGAACATACAGAAGTTTTAATGGTCATTTATATCATTTTTTACATGGAATGAGTATGAATCATTTGATGAATTATTAATGACATTCACTAAGATTATTTTAGCGGTATTTTGATTATTAGGAACTATTTTGGTCATGTGATTTAATATTATATACATATATTGGTTAATGAATAGTAATTAGGTTATAATAAATATATTATAGTCTTGTACAACCATCAAAATTGTTTCATGAACACTAATGAAGGTGAAATTGAAGAACGAAACATCGTCGTCTATGAAGGATATTAATTAGAACCTCATGGACGTTGATTTCGTTTATAAAAATAAAAGGGAGGGAGTAAGAATATTGATGAAGGTTATTACATTAACAGGATATAAACCTAGTATATATATAATACAGGATTTATAATGGTAATTTGGATAGAGTATGTGAGAAGAGAAAAAGAAAAGAGATGAACATGAAAATAAAAGGAAAGTTGAGAGACCCGTTGTGAAAATTCGGCAGCCTAACAATATCGCTTAAAATTTCATAAAATGAATTGATGAGAGAAAAAGGGTATATAATCATATGGAAATAAAAATTACATAACAAAAATACATAATATCAAACCCCTACATATGATAATGGAAAATCAAAGAGATAACATAAAAAAAGTGTTGAATAAAAGAGGAGGGTGAAAGGTTCTCTTACCTTGTAGAGTAACTCATAGAACTTGATGGTTGGGTCATTGGGAGATTAAGGACTCCTTGGGGGGACTCCTAGGGAGGTAAAACCACCAGAGCATCGAGGATTAGAGATTTGTAATGAAATAAAATGAATGGATGAGTGGGTATTTATAGAAAAGAGAGGGAGTTTTTTAATAATTTTAAAAGGACACCTCATTAGTGGTTTTTAAAAAAACATGGGGTTTCCCATGGTATTTGCCCTTGGTTTTAGCTACTTGGGACACATAATATCTTATTTTACTGTACACAAGTCAACCAGCCTTTTATTTTAATTATTGTTTCATTATGATGTCATTCAACTACCGAAAACTCAAAACTGTATTTTTACTATTCATGAAAATTCATGTATTTTAGAAAAATCCAAAAAATTCACCCTAACAATTTTTTGACGTGTAGAATCAAAAAATTAAATGAATTTTTTGATAATATTTTTCTACATATTTTTAATTTATTTTTTAAATAAAATAATAATTTATTATAAAAAACCCAATTTTAAACTATAACCTGTTTTATAAGGCCTTGAGAAATTAATCAAGGTCCTATAAAATTATCTTATAATCATAATACAATAAAGTAACAATTTGTGATTGCATTTTTTGAAAATATATTTTCTTTTTAAATTATTAAATTAATTATAAAATTGTAATTTAAATATTTATGTCATACAAAAATACCAATACTTATACTATGATAATTTTTTCACTTTTAAAATGTCTAAATTGTCTTTATACATTAATGGGTGAAGTTTCTATTTTTTTTATATGATTTAATATTCATTACTATTCATAAGGGTATGTCACTATTCATAAGGGTATGTTTCTATTCACCAAAAATTATGTTTGTCTTATCAGACTCTAAATATCTTACTGAACACAACCATATATACCAGTTTTTCAAAATTCAAAACCCAGAGGTGGAAAATTATGTTTACTTGACTAGGTTATAACAAAGTGGTGTTTTGTAGAGACTCAGTGTTTCATGAATTCTATAATAAATCTATTTGTAAATTCTTGGGGTGTTACATTGTTCCCTCCTTACAAAAATTTCGTCCCCAAAATTTGAAATTGAACTTTGAATGTTAATGGTTGATACTTGAAAATTCTCTTGTGAGAGACCCACATCAAGAATACGGTTAAAATATCAATGCATCTATTACTACAAAAAAATCATTCTAATTAGCCAACATAGTCATGGAATAATAATCAAACCATCATGTAGTGACATTAAAAAAAATCCCCCATACAATGATCAACATAAATCATTCTGTAAATGGTTAAAAATTACAAAATATAATTATTCAACACATTATAATAAAGGCCTCTAAATTTCCAATATAAACTTATCATTAACCCTTAATCTATAAGAAGCAGCTCTAAAATTCACATTCCAAAAATGTGAATAACACCATCATGTATCCTCTTGAAATATGGTAATAAATTGAATTAATATAAAAACAACATCAGGAACACGAATACCTTTGTATTAATTAAGTAAGATACATGTTATTGTATATATTACATAAATCCAAAAGTTCTGTAAACTCCATCAATGATAGCATATACCACTACTCGACAAGTAAACAATCAGTTCTAAGGTAGTCATTACTTATCCGAATCAATAATTTCTTCATTATTATCTCAACATGATATATATATATATATATATATATATATTAAGGGTGGTCTTTCCGTCGATCATGTCTTTTAATTTTTTTTTAACTTTCTACTGAATCACTTTTCCTTTTTACCATTCACCATACGACCTCAAATCCTTTAATGAAATAGTACTACAGTACAATCCTTATAAATATCATAATTCTTCAAACCAGTAGAATACTGAAAAAAATCAAATGAAATGATTCTTCACTAGGAATATTAATTATTATACTTTATCTGCGGTAACATCATAACTTTATAATTATCCAAAATCATCATTTTGGGTATATTCCTTTGACGATTGGGAAATTGATTCACAGTGTCCCATTTCCTTGCAGTTGAAGCATTGTACATCAAAAAACATTTTCTTACCCTTGAAATCATTTAATTGGTGTCCTTTTTCACCACACTTATAACAAACTCCCATTCCCTTTAATTATTTTCCATGGCGATTCTTTCCACAATTTTCACATGTGGGGAAACTCTTCCTTCCATTCATCCCTTTATCCCCATATTTCTCTACCATCCTCTCATTATTTTTCTTCCATTAAAATCCATAGGTCTCAAAAAAGTATTTACATACATTGTTAACACATGATATTATTTTCTCATTTGATGAGGATACTGGGAGACAATATTCCTTTCAAATTATGGCTTAAGACCATTAGATATATGATCCTTATTACGCTTTGCATCACATGCATTGGTTAAGTTTTTATTCCTTCTATTTGGTGCCATTTCTAATAAATTTTCTTATTATATATTAGCTCAAAAAATTATGAACTCTATATAACTCTAAACATGGTATAACACATTGCATAAATTTAAGCATCATAAATCCTAGAACTATATTCTTTGGTCACTTTAGGGCATAAATCCTTTATAATGGTGGGTAAATAAAATGTGAATTATCCTAACCATATCCCATGGGAGTGTCAAAACAAGGGTGTAGCAAGGTCCATTGTTGTGTACCAGGATACCCCAGGTCAGACCTGAAAATCCTTGTTAGAGTTTTCACTCCTAGGTATATATGTGCCAGAGCAACCTCTACTTGGTTGTATCCAGACAAGGATGTATTTTATATAAATATTCACATAATCTGTTCCTTACAAAAATTGTAGGATGTTCTTGTTTATTTATCCTCATTGAACATCTAATATATTTATTCCACAAACTACATTTTCTAAATCTAGTCCCCATGGTTTCGACTAAACTTCCTCTAAACCAACTATAACGCCCCGACCCCTTTAGACCGGAGTCGATGCATTCCTAATTACATTGGCATGATTTCATGGAATCAAATCTAGAAGGACCAAGTAGTTTAGTAGTCTTGATGAAACTAGATACATACATGTAACTCATTTTACATTGGGAAAGGTAAGAAAATACAACACATAACAAAAACTAATAGACTGCATCTATGAGAACTCAATAAATGGTCTCTTCTTCTTAACCTGTTGAAGGTAAAAAAATGGAAGGGGTGAGATCAAATGCTCAGTAAGGGTTAAAAATAGCTGAATCATGAATCAATAATAACTGAATCATAAAAAATTAAGCATAGTTAATATGGAATGGTGAGTAAATTAAGAACACGCGCCTTTAATAAACTGATAATAAAACTACATCCATAAGTTTTGTCATAGTGAAATCCTCATGGATAGTAATAAATGAAATTGAATAAAGAGAATACTTTTAAATTGGACTTCATGTATATAGAACATGATACCACAATACCGTCGAAATGGTTTAAGTCTGTGGTTATCAACCCATCTGATTTTTTGGAATCAAGCTCCAAGGGTTTGTCACCAACTTATTTGTCTCATGAGACCTGTCAATGCGTCGAGGGGCTATAATGGGCTACACCTTCCGCTGCATGTCCAAATCATTCTTTATTCCAAGATTTAATACAAGTAAAATATTCCATATCAATATCCCTATATATTTTAGGATACAGATCTATCAAATGATGTTGACATAAATAAATATACTTTTAAATGAGACCATTGTAAAATTCTGGAGGAAATAATAATTAAACATTTCAAAGTGTCCCACACCACCATGAAAAATTCAAATCATAATACCTTATAATATCACGAGAATAAAGATACTCTTGATATGATATAAAAAAGGGCATTAAAAACACCACAAGAATTAAATAAGTGGTGAACAACGAATATATCTTATTAAAGTTAGTGTGAGATGTGAAAAATCCTTTTTTACTTTGGAAGGAAGAGTTCTTTTGGAAAATCATTTATATTTTCCATAAAATCTGATTTTGAAAATTAATATCCTATAAAATAAAAAACAAGGAAATTGAAATTATATTTTAGGCATAAATGATGTCCCACTTAAGTGAAATCATGTAAAAACTGATTTTAAAGAATCTTTAGAATTAAAACATTTTAGGGAGGTTTATAGAATTCATTAAAGAGATTTTAAATAACAAAGGCACGTTTTATTTCTTAAAAATAGAAATTAACCAAAATATAATTTAAAATTTTTTATTTAAAAAGATTAACATGGATTAAAATAAATTATAGAGTAAACATAAAAATAGATAAGAATTTTAGATGTTCTTTGAATCAAGCTTGCATTTCAGAAGAATTTTTGAATAATTATTTTAAACATGTAACTAACAAAAAATTAAAAAGGATTATGATTGGTACAAATATATATGAAATTAACACATAATTTATGAGGATTAAATAAGAATAAATAATAATTTCATTGAGGGGAATATAGAATAAGAGCAACCCGAATGAAAAATGGAGGTTTGGGTGGAAAACCTCCATCACTTTGTAATCAATCGATTCGAATGACCCAAAATTAATAATCATAAAATGATAAATTGGATACAATGATAATTAATAGATTCATTATATGAGACATCAATGGGAATTATACATACAACAAACACAAGTAATATTAGTGAATACAGAAAATCTCACAAAAATGGAAGTGAGATGAAGAAACCCCTTACCTTAAGTCTGAATGTGTTCTTCTCTTGAACTTATGGTCCTATAACATGAAATTATATGCATTAATAACTTAATTAAGAACCAATTAGATATGTTTTTAGTTTATAATATTTATTTTTAGTTCATTTATTCCCTTATTGATATGTTATTATATTGAATTCTGTCGTTTCAGAGTGTTCGTTTTCTTTATTTTCATAATCGGTTCACTTGCTCTTAAGTAGTGGAGTTCATGTGGAATGAATGTAAATGTCCCTAATTGAAGTTAAATAATATTTATGAACATATATAAGTTTCAATGGTCATTTATATCATTTGGTTTACTTGGACTGAGGATGAATCATTAGATGAAATATTAATGACCTTCACTTAGATTATTTTAGCAGTATATGGATTATTAGGAACTAGTTTGGTCAAGTGATTTAATATTATATACATATACTGGTTAATGAATATTAATTAGGTTATAATAAATATTTTATATTCTGTTTAAACCATCAAAATGGTTTCATGACCAGTATTGTAGGAGAAATTGAAGAACGAAACTTTGTCATCCACGAAGGTTATAAACTGAAACCTCATGGACGTTGATTTCGTTTATAAAACTAAAAGGGATGGAGTAAGAATATTGATGATGCTTCTCCCATTCACATAATATAATTATAGTATATATATAATACTGGATTTATCATGGTCATTTGGATAGAATAGGCGAGGAGAGAAAAAAAGAGATGAACTTGAAAATAAAAGGAAAGTTGAGAGATCCCTTATGAAAATTTAGCAGCATAACAACGTCGCTTAAAATTTCATAAAATGAATTGATGAGAGAAAAAGGGTTTCTAATCATATGGAAATAAAAATAATAGTAATATAAATACATAATATCAAACCCCAACATATGATAATATAAAATCAAAGAGATAACATAAATAAATTGTTGAATAAAAGAGGAGTGTGAAAGGTTCTCTTACCTTGTCGAGTAACTCCTAGAACTTGAAGGTTGGGACATTGGGAGCTTATGGACACCTTGGGAGGACTGCTAGGAAGGTAAAAACACTAGAGATTAAAGTATTATGGATTTGGAATGAAATAAAACGAATGGATGAGTGGGTATTTATATAAAAGAGAGGGAGTTTTTTTAATAATTTCAAAGGGACACCACATTAGTGGTTTTTGAAAAACCATGAGCTTGCCCATGGTATTTTCACATGGTTTTAGATACTTGGGACACATAATTTACAGTTATAATTTACACAAGTCAACCGAACTTTTATTTTAATTATTATGTCACTATGATGTCATTCAACTACCAGAAACTCAAAACCGTATTTTTACTATTCACGAAAATTCAAGCGCTTTAAAAAAATCCCAAAAATTCACCCTAAAGATTTTTCGACATGTAGAATCTAAAAATTATATCAATTTTTTGAAAATTATTTTCCAAATATTTTTAAATTTAATTTTAAATAAAATCATAATTTATCCGAAAAACCAATTTTAAACTATAACTCATTTTATAAGACCTTGAGAAATTAATCAAGGTCCTGTAAAATTATCTTATAATCATAAGAAAATAAAGTAACAATTTGTGATTACATTTTATGCAAATAAATTTTCATTTTAAATTGTTAAATGAATCAGAAAATTGTAATTTAAATATTTAGGTCATAAAAAAATACCAATACTTATACAATGATCGTTTTTTCACTTTTAAGATGTCTAAATTGTCCTTATACATTCATGGGTGAAGTTTTTAATTTTTATATGGTTTACAATTCGTTACTAATCATTACTATTCATAAGGGTATTTCACTATTCATAAGGGTATGTTACTATTCACCAAAAATTAAGTTTGTCTTATCAGACTCTAAATATCTTACTGAACGCAACCATGTATGTCAGTTTTTCAAAATTCATAACACATAGGTGGGAAAATTATGTTTACTTGACTAGGTTATAACAAAGTGGTGTTTCATAGAGACTTAGTGTTTCATGCATTCTATAATTAATATATTTGTAAATTTTTGGAGTTTTACACCTATACCTTATATATAATTTAATTATATCATGTTAATGGAATATCCAAAATTTAAATCCTTCCTCCCCCTATCTCTCTCTTTTATCTTAAAAATTAAACTGTCGCATGTGATGTGTCGATTTACGGACATTGTTGGCGATGCACATTCATTTCCCTTAAAAACCTTAAAGGATGTTAATAATACCATTAAATTGTTTGAAAAATATTCTAAAGTGTATTTTATATTAACTTTTTATGTTATATAAATAAATCATACATATAATACTAAATGATAAAACAAAAAGAGTTTGTTGTGTTCGAAAAAAACTAGTAAAATTAACCTAAAACGATCATCATTAACTTTTATCTATTGAATCATTCTCATGGTATATAACTAAAAACATTTTATGTTCGTTTAAAATTATTTATTACCATTAATAACATATAATAACAATTTTTTATGTTTATCCTCATTTTAAATGAACCTCCTTTCATATAAACAAAGGAACCGATCATGAAAACTATGGCAATGAACACTCCCGAACGATGAAATTAAATACTATAGTTCATCTAAAAGACCATAAAAGAACTTAATAAAACCATAATTAATTATATTCATGTATAAAAGGTTCTATAATTGTTAATTAATGAATCTAATGTGATTATACAAGACATTAAAGTGAAGAAAGCATTCAGACACAAGGTAAGGGGAATTCTCAAATCCAACTCTCTTTCTTTGGGTTTCCCCTCTCTCATCCCATTTCCTATATAGATATTACATAAATATCATTTATTCATAATTATATTACTATTTATGGGATATAAATTTCTTCTAATCGAGATTATGACAAGCATAATGTTTTTCAAAAGAACTATTCTTTCAAAAAACACACTTCTCAGGATTGTTTCTTCTTCACTCAAAGTTGATGATTCTTATATCAAGTAT
Organism: Viscum album; assembly: GCA_963277665.1. Taxonomy (NCBI): domain Eukaryota; kingdom Viridiplantae; phylum Streptophyta; class Magnoliopsida; order Santalales; family Viscaceae; genus Viscum; species Viscum album. The sequence goes on along the minus strand of OY728125.1, from coordinate 1,745,399,652 downwards.
GTTATTAGCAGATTTTTTAAACCCAAAGTATGTGAATTTATTATTTATAAAATTAATCTAATTCCTTTCCATGGGTTATTTTATATCCAATATTGATAAATGTTCAATGTGGCATGCATGATAATTTAAATGTTATGATATGACTGGTGTTCCTGGAATTATATAGTGCAAAGTAAATGATAAGATGTGATGGGTGTGCTCAGAATTATACAACACTCCAATGCATTGGGTAATGTGATTTATCTCTTGAGGAAGGTGAAATATGTATGAACATGATTCTATCATTGTTCAAAACTATGCATGGTATATGACCACTAAGACATGATGTTTCATTTTTATGAATTACCATATTCCTTGCCTTTGTCTAAAGATTCCTATCATAATTATGATTTTATGATTATAATCACCTCATGTCATATTGTTTCATGATCTTATCTATCCTCTTACAGGGATTTTTAACTCACCCCTTTTTGATGTATATCCTTAAGTAAATACATGTACTAAGTAGAGAACAAGGGATAATAAGAATCTAGAGAAGAAGGAATTAAATCCAACAAGCCAATACACTAGTGGTACAAGCTGTTTCTTGGAATCCGAAAGACCCAGGATCAAATCCGAGCAGGGGCTAATTTTCGGTACTATAGCAGAATGTAGCAGGGCACTATAGTAGTACTGTAGTAGTGGCATAATTGTAGTGTCGGTGACACTGTAGTGGCCGAGGTACTGTAGCAGGAACTGCAGTAGTGGCAGTACTGTAGAGGGTACTGTAGTAGCCCAGGTACTGTATCAGTACTATTCACTGAGGGGCCCATTGGGCAAAAAAATGGGCTTTCAAGAATAGTATTCATGCCACTTGTCCTTGGGCCTTCAGGCTATGTAATGGGTCTCCCTCTACCAAGTCTAAAGTGGTATTTTCTTTAAATAATAATTTGAGGCTTCGGCCTCACCCTTTAAAAAAAGGAATTAAATAATTGTTTATGTTTTATCTTGTAAAAGTTAGGTATAGTCAGAGTTTTCCCAAGACACTGAACCTTTGGATCCTCTTTGTGTAATATTTTTATGTTGATGATGTAATAGTAATGTAAGAAAAAGCAGGGTCTCTATAGCACCACATGTTGGATTGATGTGTTTTTCATGTATACACAAAAAACAACATTAGTTTTCACACGATTTCACATCAATCTGAGGTTGTTTTCAATGATTTTGACCATTACATGTGCATTTTACTATTTTAAAACACTAAAAGAATGATTATAGGAATCCTAGGGAAACCCAAACTAAAAATGCAATTCTATTGGTTCTTACATTTCAAAAATAAATCTATGGTCTTTTTCTTATGATTTTATGGAAATATAACAACCTTTGCCTTGTTTTAACCCCATGAAACATGTTTTGAAAGGCTTTGGTACCATTAAAAACTATTTATCATGTCATTCCGACCACACCACATGTCCAATTGAGATGTGTTATATTATTTCACATAAAAAATAACTGAACTATGGGTTTCACATGATTTCACTTCAATATAAGGCCGTTTTATACACTTTTGACTGTTTCACACAAGTTTTAGTGTTTTAAAACATATAAAATTACTTTATGGACATCCCAGAAAAATAGTAACTCATACTTTTGTTCCATCAGTTCCTAAATTTCAAAACTAAATCTACATCTTTTTCCCTTTGATTTAATAGAAATCTGATGTTGTTTTCCTAGTTTTGACCCCCAAACACACATTTTTAAAGGCTTTGGTACTTTAAAAAGTTTTTTACTGAGTCCATCAAACCACACAACATGTGAGATTGATGTTTTTTCTACTCATAGACATCAAAAGTAACTCAATTGTAGGTTTACCATGATTTTATATCAATATGAGGTTTTTAAATTGTTTTGACTGTTACACACATGTTTTAATGTTTTAAAACACAAAAACACATTTACGGGCATCATGGGAAAACAATTACGTGGAATGAAATTTCATCAGTTCATATATTTCAAAAATCAATAAATATTCATTTTCCTATGATTTAGTAGAAATCCTATTTCATTTTCCTTGTTTTAACCCCATGATAAACTTTTTTAAAGGATTTCGTACCTTTAAAAACTATTTACCGTGTCATTCTGACCACACTGCATGTCGTATTTACATGTTGTCTACGATTAAACATAAAAAATAACACAATGATCGGTTTTAAATGATTGTACAAAAAATAATTGGTCTTTTTATATGGTTTTTACTATTACATGCATGTTTTAGTGTTTTAAAACACTAAAAACCTATTTACAAGAATCCTGGGAAAATCGATAGATATAATGACATGTCCTCAATTCCTAAATTTCAAAAATAAATATACAATAATTTTCTTATTATTTAATGGAAATTAATATTCTTTTTCCTAGTTTTTACCCATCGACACACATGTTTAAAGGATTTGGTATCTTTAAAAAATGTTTATCGAGTCCTTCCGGCCACACTGTATGTAAGATTGATGTGTTGTCTATATGTACACATAAAAAAAACTCAATGGTGTTTTTATCATGATTCCAAATCAAAATATGGTCATTTTATATGTTTTTAACATTAAACAGACATTTTTTGTTTTCTAAAACACTAAAAACATATTTATGGGAATCCTAAGAAAATTGTAACTCATAATGATGTGTTGTTAGTTCCAACATTTCACCAATAAATCTATGTTTTTTCATCTTATTTAATGGTAATATGATTACATTTACCTATTTTGACACCCAAACACGTTTTTAAAGGATTTCATACCTTCAAAAACAATTTACTACGTCAAACCTAGTAAAAAAAGCTCACATTGTTTATAAAATTAAGGACAACGATCTATAATTCATTTTCGATGTGTAGAAATCAACCACACATCAATACAGAACCATATGTGGTTGGTATAACTCAATGTGTTTGTTTTCATTATAATAGTGTCATTTTAGTTTTATTTATGGAATATTTATGTGCCATTTTAAAAAGTGTGAATGATATAAATAATTAATAAATTACCTTAACATGATGATCTCTACGTTTGGAAATTTTCTTAGGGATCGTGCTGGTCATTTATTGAAATATAGAAACTAAAGAATTTTCCATTTTTGACCACCACACGTCTTTTATTTTCCTATAAGTGTCTTTTCCTTACACTTTTTTATTCAATGTTGCTATTACTCTTTGTGATTCCTATTCAACAGAATTACTCCAACCCCCACTGGGTATAGTAGTAATTGATGATGATACCCTACAATATATTTCAGTTGGAGTAGGCCTAGAACCCACCCCTATACACATTTGGGATACTACTTCCCTAAAATGATTTCAACTACATCATTCTGGGAAGCCAATGATGATTGTGAATAGTTCACATCCCATACATCTGTAATTTTAACATGTTAAAATAAAAATAATAAAAATCTAATTAAAAAACACTTGAACTTCTTAATATTATATAATTAATAAATATTTCTTTATTATTTATTATTATTTCATTACTATAAAAATATAACATTGAATAATAAACTATAAAAAATGTCTTAAACCCAATTAATTGGGCCTATCTAGATGTATGAAATGACTAAAAATTTTCATAATTTGATCTATGTATCAGGCTCCATTTAATTGGGTTTTATTATTTTTTGTTATTATAATATATTTTTCATTATTATGTATTTATTGTAATGAAATAACAAGAAATAATAATAAAAATTACTTAATCCAATGCCTTTGGTAGGTTCATTTACAAAACTTCCGTTGGGTTTCTTATTCACTTTAAACCACATATTCATTTGACCAACAAAGTGACCTAATTCCTTAACCTTTATAAAAAAATATAAATAAGTTATAAAAACCCATGAGTTTTAATAAAATTATATAAATAATAATGGATAAAATAAAAACCAAATTGTTCTTTTACTCTAAAAATTATGAGACCCAACAATATGATGAATGAATTTTTTATCATGATTCACAATATTGTTTGGATAATTACTACAAAAAATAGAAACATTAATCAAAATTATAATTTTATTATGTTCATGTTATTAAGATACTATAAACTATGCAATTGACACATGAGATGAATCTCTGTTAATATCAACAAAAAACATCCATTTCTCATGAGAAATTCCTTAAGGAACTTTCTCATATATCTATCACGAGATCATAGATATGTCATTAGAATGACTACATAATCTCTATTTAAAATCTCTCTATATCTTTCAAAAAAAAATTTAGAGTTCATGGGCATAAAATGAAGTTAGAGACATTAAAATAAAAAAAATCTAGAAATAAAAAAACCTAAAACTTTATAAGTATATTAAAAAAATTTACTTATATATTTTAAATTTTTTATCAATGATTTTTAAATTAATATTAACATTACATGACTATCAAAGACAAATTTTTTCATAATGTGGGAATATGCCACCAATTTTTATAATTAACAGGAAATCTCACCATCTCACAAGCCAGCTTCCAAAGAATCTACCAATAGATTCTGATAGCATCACCAGTACACAACACAAACTCATCAAATGGAATGATAATTTTTAATTCCATTAGGTCCCATACATCTTTCATGTTCATATTTATATACCTTCTATTGTTATCTTTATTTTTTTGAAAAATTCATTAAAAATTAGTAACATATATAGTTTTTTGTACATTGACATACATACCACTAACGATAAATTTCAAATATCCCCTATATAGAGGGGTGACCAACTAATCTATCATAGAAGGTGAATTGGATGGTGGGAAACCAACAACATCTGGGAAAATGGTTGTCTTATGAGTAGTCTCAGGTATAACATTATCACTTGGATCCATTGAAGCTAACATAAGTGGTGGTGTTCTCTGAGATGTTGATAATCTATGATCATGAAAATGTTCTGTTCATGGAATTACTACAATATAAATGGTTCAGATATATAAAATGAATAAAAATGAAAAACTAAAATATTTTTACAAGAAAATTGAAATAATAGAACAATATATATATGTAAAAAACACTTATAAATAAGAAATTGTAATGTATTTTTATTACTATTTTATACATTAAGTTATCTTCATCTAAATTGTCTTTATTTATATCAACCTCAATTGTGAAAAGTTATTTACTTTCACCCTCTCTTAAAAGTTATATTATTTTTATATTTTCCAAAAAAAATATTCAATGTTTTTTGGTTATTAAGGTTCACTTTCACAATGTACCAGTTAATCATCATCACCTATATCAGATAAGTCTCTCTACTTTAAGTGTACAACAACACTCCAACCTTCATGTATTTCATCATCAACATAGTAAACCATCTTTTCTTTTTAATCCATGTTTAATGGATCATTATCTACACGCTCACCGATATGGATCAAGAGATAGATATTGATAGAGATAAATTTAACAAATATTTCATTACATTCTTATCAATATTGACTCACTTTTATTTGAATAAGAAAGAAAAAAACTAACCATGATAGTTTAATTAAAATATATCATTTATATTTCCATAGTATCCCACCTCTGCAAGGGTAAATACACCATTATTTCTAGTTTTTAAGTCTACTTCATGATAAATTGTACAAAACATGAAGCCATGAATATTGTATCCATCGAATCTCTCAGCCCGCCTTAGAGGACCTAAAAAAACATTAGACCATTTGATATTTCATCTCAATTGACAAAATTAATTATATAGTCAAGAAGATTTAAGGTGTTACTTTAAACATAGACAAAATAACATCACATAAATAATATGAATATGAGTATATAATTACAAGATTGGAGAACCATTTGACAATATCTTTATTAAAAACATTTGTTAATTCCATCGCATTTGAAGATCAACCCCTTTGTCACCTCTTTGTTTTCAATAATTTTGTTTTAATAAATGGATTTTTAATATTACTATTAGGTATCACATATCTATGTGATTGTAGTTACTCCAATTCAGTCATTGTAAAATTTTTCCTCTTTCCACTTGTTAGTTCAATATTTGGAAATATCAATGGATGGTTTTTAGAATAATAATTAGTATAGATGTCATAAACACATCCAATATGGTTAAATATAAACTCAATTCCATCCAAATAGCTTGAACAGAAGGTCAAGAACTCTTCAACTATGTAACCTTCAACAATAGAGCCTTCAGTTTGAGAGTTATTCCTTACATATGATTTCAAATGACCAAGTTACCTGATGAAAAAAATAAGAATCATATTTAAAAATAATATTAAAAAAATTAGTCAATGATTTTATAAAATTGAATGAAACAATAAAAATAAATATAATATCAATATAACTCTCAATTTGATACATCCATCAATAGTGTACCAGTCCACCATGTTTATCTTCATTAATAAAACGAATAATAAAATGAATCATAATGGTTAAGAATGAATGGGGAAATAACATCTCCAAAGTACAAAGTGTCAAAAAAATTGTTCTTTATGTTTATCAAGCTCTTTTGGATTTAGAGTCTTTCCACAATGATATCTAAAAAAGGTACAAAACTCAACAAAAATCTCAATTACTTTTTTAGTTAACGTATTACACAATGCCAATGACAACAAATACACCATCATAATTTCCGAGTCATAACTTTTCAATCCAGGAAATTTTCATTATTTTAAGTCAATGATCCTTGATATGTCACTTGAATATCCATATAGAACTTTTACATTCTTAAAAGTTTGAATGAACACATCTTTCTCATGATTTTTCATTGTAAAGATAACAAAAGTAAACTAAATATTCTTATTTTTTCACACAAAAAACAATATATTCATTGAATCCAAATCTTTATGATCATTAAGGTGATAATTTTATTTACCCTGCTCATTAAGCAATGTAAAAATCACATTATCATTGAAGTTATTTTTAATATACATTACATTAAGATTATAATTTATCAAATTAAACTCCAAATAAATAATTTTAAAAAATATACTCTTTTTCTTCCACTGTTTTGTTCCAACTACTTCAGATACTGTACCTCATACTCGTTCTCCCTTCATTAAAATTATTACATTTTATAAAATATTATATGAAATTAATTAATTGTATAAATATTTATAAACTAGATAACACCTTTGGTTGCATTCCCAATTTAATATCTCTATTGAATTTTGCCTTGTTAAACCTGAATTTATGAGAAGTATCAAGAAATCAATAATGAAACAAAAAACGCCATTTTATACTATGAGGTAATCATTGAGGTACAAACCAAAAATTTTAAACTAGAAAATCCAAACTAGTATGAATGTTCTAATTGGATATATTTTCTAGTCCTGGGAATTCACCAATTTTCCACATTAAATCATCATGGATTTTTAATAGCTTTCTCATTGAAGCATCATATGTTCCCATGCCATTATCCCATAAATCTCTCAATTCATTGATTATAGGTTGAAGGTATACATCAATTTAAATTTTATGAATTTTATTTACTAGAATAATCATATAAATAATAAAATAAGTATTCATCATAAAAATTAATGGATGTAGATTATAAGGGATCAAAACAACTAGCTAGATGCTATAATTAGTACTTAAAGTACCAAAAGGGTTAAAACCATCAGAATCAAATCACAAACATATATTCCTAGGATCTGGAGAAAAATTTGGATATAATGAATCAAATATTTTCCATGATGTTTAATATTTTTTATGTATCATAAATACAACATTACTATCTTGGGAATGCCACTTCATGTCATATGCAGTCTTTGATGACATGAATAATCTTTTAAAGTGTGGTTTTAGAGGAAAGTAACAAAATACTATTAGAGGAGTTTTCTTCGTCTTTTTCTTTCTAGGGTTTCATTAATTTATACTATTATAATTGTTCATTGAAATATATCTACTTTTATGACATATTATGTATTCTTCATTATAAGATTATTCTCCCCAGTAAAGCATGTACTCATTAGGGAATGAATGTAGATTTTTATAATCAAGTCAATGTTTTTTGATGAATTTCTTAATCTCACAGAGTTATGCAGGGATCTTAGCATCACTAAATTCATCATGAAGAAACTATGAAATCATGTACATTTTGTTTTCTATAATCCCAAACATACACTTGATATGACACAACTTAATAAGAAAATAAAAATTTGAATTCTTATCATACACATCATACAACACTTGTTGTCCATATTCAACTAATTCTTAAAACAATTTTTTTGTCACTGATGTTATGAGTATTATTAACCTTCTCAGGATCTACTAATGGTTATGTTTAACTACTAAAATCATGTAAATTGTATCATGTAAATCCAATTGTGTTATTTATCAAATTTCGAACTGAAATATCCTCTAGTGAGTCATTTTGTGTTTCGTTGAAAAGATTTTCATTGTTTTGACTTTCCATAACGTAAGATTCACCATGAAAAATGCTACATACATTTTTAGAAGGGAGGTTTATAAATATCAATTGATCATATACTTCATTTCTATTCAACCATCACTTTAATTTATAATCAAAACACAGAAATTTTATTCTACTATCCACTAATCAGTTTGCAATTACAAAATATAAAAATTTCTCAAAACCCTTGGAATACTAAGGTGTGTTTCGAGGTAAATTAATCCCAATTTTATCCATAAGTAGTGTATTATAACTCTTCTCCCTGTACATTTAGATATAAATATATAAATATTTAATCAAACATGTACGATCAAAATTAAACATCATTCAACCACGTTATTAACCAGGGTAGGGTATTGATTCGACATTAGAAAATTCAATATAAAAACGATTCAATAAATCATTGAAAATATAAAAAACAAAATATTACATATAAATTTACCTAATTTTAGTAAAACTATTAGAAAAAATCAATCAATCAAATACTCAACGATGTCGTGTGTTGTAGTCATCAAAAAATGGAAAGAGTAGCCTTTTGAGGTAACTGTCGAGGAGTGGGAGTTTTTTTGAGGTCCTCATCAGATAGAAGGGGGTAGAGGTCATGGGGATATGATGAGGGATGGTAATAATCTGGACCATGGGAGTCGGGGACACGATAGTCACTGACAGGGGGTTTGGGTTCACAGTGGTCGCCAGAAGGGGTTCGGGGTCACGGAAGGGGGATGGGGATAGTCTTGTCACAGACAGGGGGTTATGGTATTTATATTCAAATAAATGGGGGTCTAGGTGATAGTGATTTTTGGTAAGGGGTCGGGTTCATGATGGTCACCAACAGAGGGGATGGGGTCATGGTGGTTGCTGGTAGGGGGTTATTGTCACAATGGTCGTTGGTAGGGGGTTTGAGGTTATGAAGGTCGTTGTTGGGAGAAGGGGGTGGGGGAGGGGGTGGAGTCACAATGGTTTCTATCAGGGGGATCTGGGTCAGGATGGTTACCTTCTAGATTAGAGGATTTCGGGGTGACAATGCTCTCCGTCAGGAGTACGGGGGTGGAGGTCAAGGGTCATCGAGGTAAGAAGAGGGGGGGGGGGGGGTGTTGGGGCCACGAAGATTGGGAGGAGGGGGTCAAAATTAGGTCTTTTAAAAAATATTCAGTAGTGGTTAAAATAAAATGGATAATAAATTTTAAAATAAAAAAAATGTATCGGTGGTTATATTAAACCACAAAACTGTTATGAGTATTTTAATATGATTTATTTCATGTCGATTAATTGAATCGCTAGTGATAAACCACCACTAAAACTAGTTTTAGTTTCTCATGTTGGCATGATTTGATGATGGTTAAGTAGTGGTAACTAGAATGGGGTAGTGTGAAATTGAAAATTAGGTTTTAAAAATGTGTTTCTTTTAGTGACTATTAATAGATCACATGAATTGTGGGTCTTTTATAACTTTTTTTCCATTTATATATTGAATAATTATTGCAACATGAAATGAATAAATATGATGAAAAAATGAAAAATGAAATTTTATAAAAATATAGCCACGTATGATGACTAATAACACAATTATTAAAAGAAACATTAATAGTGTGATGTTGTTAAATATAAATAATCGTGGGATGAAAAATTGTATTATAACACAAAATGTGGTTAGTTATTTCCATGAAAAAGATATCTAAAAAAAATTATACACATTTTTGACTTAAGTTAAAATTAAAAATGTCTAACACAAAGAACACACCCTGCATTCCCTCTCATAGACACACACAAACAAACACTCCCACACACACACACACATATAAACACTAACAATAACATAGATAAGTTCTTTAATCTAATCTGTGATTGTTTCTCCCATTTCCTTCAGTTGTTCTATTCTCCTAGTGATAGAGGAAGCCCACTGGAACCCTAATACAGTTGACATCTCACAAAATGTCAAACCTCCTTTGGTATTCATGAATCATCAGTGAAGGGAAAAGATGAAGTCGAGGAATATTGGAAACCGTAAGAGGTAGTAAGGCACAAGATGAAGGTGACATATTTGACCACAAAAAAACCTCACATCATCAGAGCTATGAAACTATATCTAAAATTCCACCTTTTAAGCATAACTGAACACAAAATAAATGGAATATAGATGGAACTAAAGGAACCACCACCAAAATTAGTTTTATCGGTGAACAAAAAAACCATTTCATCAGTGCTCCACAACTAGATCTTGAAATACATCTATCATGTAGTACCCTAAATTACTCAATAAATAGTGTTGGGTAAGATACTTTCATAGATTCATTTGATTTACTATCAGGTAACAAGAGGAATTCTTGAAATAGTGAAAGAGAATGTAGTGAACTAGCCCAATAGTGGGTTTTAATGGGTATAGTGGGGAGCTCAGTGATGACTACTGAATCACATGAAGTCATCAAGAACATGATCATTTGGATTAGTGGGATAGAGCTAACACTAGTTATTGAGAACCTGGTGATATATATTTATATGATAAATAATCAGAATAAGCTTTAATTTTTTTTCTAGTGAAAGGATGATGGAGTTCCTTGGGGTGGGGAGTGGGAGGTGGTGATGGGGGGTGAGGGGATGTGTGTGAAGTTGATCAAAACACACTTTTAATATTTTAAAAACACTAAAACATGAATATAATAATCAAAGTATTATCAAATGTTCTCTAAATGACATGAAAATTATAATAAATCTATCTTTGTGTTATTTTTGATGTATGTGAGAAAATGACATGTCAATTCGATATGTGGTATCCCTGGAACGACCTAATAAGCAGTTTTTAATGATTTTATGGCCTTTAAAAATGTTCTTCCTGGGGTCAAAACCAAGAAAAATACCTCTAATTTTCTATATATAATGTGAAAACAACCTTAGAGTTATTTATGAAATTTTGGAATGAGTGAGACATCAATCTAACATTTCGTTTGATCGAGATGAATTGAAACACACTTTGAGTGTTTTAAAACACAAAAACATGCATGTAACATTCAAAAACAAGGAGAATTACATCAAAATGATTTAAAATAAAATGAATAATATATTATTATTAATATTGACATTTATTAGTAGTTAAAAATTCAATAGGACATGTGATGTGCCCGGACGGATCGAATAATCAGTATTTAAGGGTTTCTCGACCCTTAAAAACATGTTTTAGGAGATCAAAACTAAAAAATAGCTTGTGATTTCCATGAAATCCTAAAAATACAACAATATATTAATTTTTAAAATGTTACATCAAATAATTCATCAATTGGATGTTTTGTTTTCCATGGATGACCATAAACAGAATTTTAATGTTTTAAAAAGACTAAGACATACTTGTAATGATAAAAACCATATCAAATGACCTTCGCATGAACTGAAATTTTAGGAAAACCATATTTGAATTATTTTTTGATGTTTAATTTCAAATGAAACATCAATATGATATGTGGTGTTCCGGATACAACATAATAAGAAGTTGTGAAAGGTTTGGTCGCTTTTAAAAATATGTGTTTTTTGGTGAAAACTGAGAAAACGAATTATGATCACTATGAAATCATAGGAAAACAACTGTAGAGTGACTTTTAAAATCATGAATTAGAAAGAAAATCAATTTGATTTTTTGTTTGATAAATATGACCAAAAACACACATTTATTTTTTAAAAACTATAAAACGTGTGTCTAATGATCAAAAGCATAACAAATGTCATTTGGATGATCTGCAATCATAAGACCTCCATCTATGTATTACTTGTGATGTTTATGAGTAGAGAAGATGTCAATCAGATATGATTTGTGCTTGGACGGAATTAATAAGAAATTTTAAAATAAATATTTATTTGAAACTAGTATATAATGAAAATAAAATGACCTTGGAATGTTTAATGTACTAAGTTTTAATTGAAATATTTTACAGGATTTCAATTATTAGAATTTTATGATTTTTTTATTTATGATTTTAAATTTTATTTTTATTTTAGTGTTTTTTCATTTATACGAGATGATGGGTGCAGACTGTGATAAATTATTGAATGAGGTTATTTGTGATTTTATAATATTATTTATTCTATATAAATTTATTTAATATTTGAATCATGGTTTTTTTGTGTTTTTATAATTCTACATTTCTTTTTCAAAAATTAAATTATGTCCATGAAAAATATATACATAACAAAATATAACTCATATTTTTATCACATCTTTGACATAAAACAATAACACACACACACACACACACATATATAGATGGAGAGTTTCCATAATAACATCATATAGTTTCCCTAAAAATCATAGAGTTTCCATGACAAAAAACACATCTTCTTCGTCATACGATGGTTTTCTAATGGCCTCTGATGGTGTAATGATCCAAAGGATAGAGGAAACCTAGTGAACATGTGTATAATAATTCTCATGATCAATGAGGTCTTGCTAGATACTTCTATAGCCTCAGTCGGTTCACTATCATGTTAGAAGAGGATGGTTGGAAATCATAAAAAATAAAGTAGTGTACCAGCTAGATGGAGGGTTGCGTTGGGAATAGAGGGAAGTTATATGATGACTATTGAACCATTGACCATCATCTAGAACATGATCATGTGAATGGGTGAGATGAATGTGAAACTAGCTATTAAGAAGGTGGTGATAGAGACAGTTGTGATAAAGACTCATAATCAGTTGTTGATGTTAATGGAGAGCATGAGGGCGATGGACTTTTTGTGGGATGGGAAGTGGGAGGAGATTATAGGGAAAAACAACTATAGTGTGATATTTGAAATTTTTGAATTTATATAACATCAATAGGAGGTTTAGTTTACTCAGGGTTACTGAAAACATGCTCTTAGTTGTTTAAAACACAAAAACATGTGTGTACTGGTCAAAACTATAGATAACGATTTTCAAATAATGTGAAATCATAGACTAGTTTTCTTGGTATATTTTTTCAATGTGTATGGGTAGAAGACACATCAATCAAAAATGTTCATCAGGGGGTCGATTCACTGAAAATGACCTCCGATTTCTATGAAATTATAAGACAATAATCGTACATTGATTTTCAAAAAATTGGAACCGACCAGACATCTATTCGAGGTATCGTTTTCTCAGGATGATCGGAAGCACAATTTTACTATTTTAAAAGACAAAATATTTTATGTGATAGTCAAGAACAAAGGAAACAACCTATGAATGATGACAACTCCTATGAAGAACATCTTTGTATTATTATTAATGTGTATAAGAAGACAACGTGTTAATCAAACATGTGATGTGACCAAACATAATGAATGTGAACTTTTTAAAGATTTAACAACCTTTAAAAACATGTTTCATAGGGTCAAACAAATTAAATGACCTAGGGATAGAACCAAATCGAAGTACATCAATTATATAGTGATTTATGAAATGTAGGATCAACTAGCATGTTAATTAAATGGGTCATTTTCCCGAGATGATAAAAAACGTTCGTTCAATGTTTTAATAACACTAAAAGAAAAATGCAACAGTCAAAACCTTATCAAATGAACTATGAATGAATTGATAATCATAAGAAATCTATCTTTTCATTATTTGATATGTATGCAATCAAAAAACATGTCAATTCAATGTATATTGTGTATAAAATGACCTGATAAGTAGTTTCTAAAGATTTGGAGACTTTTAAAAATGTACTCCATGGGGTAAAAAAAAAATAACAACCACTGATTTTCATGAAATAATATGATATCACCATTTGAGTAATTTTTTAAATTTTGTAAGTAATTGAACATAAATCTAAGGTGTCATTTGATCAAGATGACTTGAATAACACTTTTAGTGTTTTAAAACACAAAAACATGTGTGTAATGGACAAAACCATATCGAACAACATCCAAATGATGTAAAATAAAAGGAAGACTATCTTTTTATTATTATTGACTTGTATGAGAAGATGAAATGTCAATAGGGTGTGCGGTGTTCTCAGGTGGATCAAATAAGTTGTTTTAAAGGTTTGACAACCTTTAAAAATGTGTTTCAGGAGGTCAAAACTAATAAAATTATATCTAATTTCCATGAAACCATATGAAATAACTATAGTATGATTTTTAAAATTTTGGAGTAGATGACACATAAATTGGTTGTGTCGTTCGATTGGGATGACTAGAAACACACATTAAATTTTTTAAATATACTAATATGTGCATGTAATGATGAAAACCATACTAAATGACCGTTCACCTGACATGAAATCATAGAATATACATCTTGGTATTATTTAGAACATGTAAGGGAAAACAAAACATCAAAATACCATGGATTGTTTGTTATAATATGTTTAAATTGAAATATTTTACTGGATGTCAATTATTACCTTTTTTTGTGATTTTATTATTTACTACATTAACTTTTAATTTTTTTTTATTTTCAGTTATATTAGATGATGTGTGCTGAGAGTGAAACATTATTGAATGAGTTTTTTTTTGTGATTCTATGAAATTATATATTCAATAGAATTTTAGTTAATATTGGAATCATGGTTGTTTTTGTGTTTTTATAATTATGGTGTCATATTTTTGAAAAAACCAAAAAAAATATATACATCATAAACAGAAACTCATATTTTATAACATATATTACACAAAAAATATAGATAGAAAGATATTCCCTAACAAAATCATAGAGTTTTTAGAACATAAAACACATCATCTGTTGAATGGATTGGTTTTCTCAATGGCATCTGATGGTGCTACTGCTACTAGATTGGGGATTGAAGAATCCCACTATCCCCCTATTGCAACTGCAGGGGAACCCTTTGAACAACAAGATATTGTAACCACTGATATAGAGGTGACATATTTCACTGCTAACAACCCTCCCTTTATCGGTGCTATAGAAATAGATCCAGCACTCTTCTTGGAATGCATCCCCAAAGTCCCAATCAATAGCAGATGACCCAAACCAAAATCAGAGATACTTGGAGCATTGTTATTGGTGAGAAAAAACTACCCATCCATCAGCGATGCACCACTAGGTATGGAACACCACCTGGAATGCATCCCCCAACTCCCAATCAATAGGGGATGGGTGTACCCATAGGCATAGCTACCCGAAGTAATGTTATCAGTTTCCCAAAACAATCCATGCATCGCCGCTACACCACTAGGCCAAGAGCTCCACCTAGAATACATCTCCCTATTTCCAATAAATTAAATATGGTCAAACCCAAAGGTGGAGCTTCCTGGAGCACTGTTATCAGGGAACCAAAAATAACCCATGCCATGGTGTTGCAACACTAGATCTGGAACTCCACCTTTCATGTTGTATCCTCATTCTTATAATCAACACCATCAAATTGGAGACTTCTGTATCCTTTTTTGGTTCACTCATAGGTTATAAGAGGAAGTTCAGAAATGGATTTTATTTTAATTTATGTTTTCTAAGATTTTTTAAAAAAGGTTAAGGTTATTTTAAAAAAATGTGTGCTAAAGGCGGTAGCGCAGCTGTCGCCTTTAGGTATCAGGTGAAAGTCAGCAATGGCTCTGCTGCATTTAAGGTAAACCTAAAGGTGGAAATCCCATTGCCGCCTTTACTCTATTTTTTTTACTATTTATGTGTTTTAAAAATTTTAATTTTAATTTTGTTTTGTTTATATATATATGTAAAACAAAATGTTTTAACAGAATTTATTTGCTATTTAATATCCAGCATTACTTCCATTACAACAGTCTGGATTCTGATAGATGCTCTCAAATAGGGCTCCCTTTTATAAGAGGGCTTGCCCTGAAAATCATTTTTCATTTTCAATGTGGGATTCTCGTTCTCGATTTCTTATACAGAACATTCTACATTTCCAAAGTGGGATTCAGAACTGTTTCAAGTGTCTGCCTTTGAAAGGGTATAAAATATAAACAATAAGACCAATATGAATGAAAGTTAAAAAATGGATTAAACATATAATAAATAGTTGAAAATAAAAATAATTTCATAAAAATGTTGATGAAAAACAATTATTAAGCTTTTAAAGGTACCCACTTGAAACATAAAAATGTTTCAAGTATGTGACTTTGAAAGCTTATAATATAAAAACTATAAGACCAATATAAATGAAACATAAAAGATGGAATAAATATATAATAAATAGTACAAAATAAAAGAATTTCACAAAAATTGTTGATGAAAAATAATTTATAAGATTCCAAAACCACCTATTTGAAACATACAAATGTTTCAAATATGTGGATTTGAAAGACTATAAAATATAAACTATAAGACCAATAAAAATGAAACATAAAACATGGATTAAAAATATAATAAAAAGTTTAAAATTAAAATAATTTCATAAAAATTCTTGATGAAAAATAAATTATAAGATTTCAAAACAACCTATTTAAAACTTTAAAATATTTTAAATATGTGGCTTTGAAAGACTATAAAATATAAATAATAACACGAATATAAATGAAACTTAAAATATAAATTTAATATATAAGAAAAAGTTGAAAATTTGTTAGTTAATTAGTAATATAATTATTAGTTATATAATTTTTAATTATATAATAATTAATTAGTTAATTAGTGACATAATTATTAATTATTAATTATATAATTAATTTTTTAATTAGTATTATTTTTATTAATAATGTAATAATTATTTAGTAACATAATTATAAATTATATAATAACTAATTAGTTAATTAGTAACATAATTGTTAGTTATATAATAGTTAATTAGTTATTTACTAATATAACTATGTATTATAATTATCCATTATAATTTTTAATTAAAATTATTATTAATTAATTATATAATAATGAATTAGTTAATTAGTAATATAATTATTAATTATATAATTATTAATTAGTAAATTAAAAATATTATTTTTAATTATAATTATTCATTATATATTTAATAATTATATTACTAATTAAGTAATTAACTTTTATATAATAAATAATAAATAATAAATAATTATATTACTAATTAACTAATGAATAATGAATAATGAATAATGAATAATGAATAATTATATTTAATAGTTATATTACTAAATAACTAATTATTATAATTTATAATTATATTACTAATTAAATATTTAATAATTATATTACTAACTAAATAATTAATTATTATATAATTAATAATTATATTACTAATTAACTAATTAAATAATATTTATTAAATGTATAACTAATTAATAAATTAATTATTTTATAACTAATAATTATATTACCAATTAAAAAAATAATTATTATATAATTAATAACTATATTACTAATTAACTAATTAATTATTATAAATAATAATTATATCACTAATTAACTAATTAATTATTATATAATTAATAAATATATTAATAATTAGCTAATTAATTAATATATAATTAATTATTAATAACTAATAATGAATAGTTATAAAAAATAATTATAATAAATAATTTTATTACTAATTAACTAATTAACTATTTTATAATTAATAATTATATTACTAATTAAATAATTAATTATTATATTATAAATAATTATTTTACTAATTAACTAATTAATTATTAACTAATTAATAATTGGATGAAGAATTATAAGGATGCCGTATGGAATTGAGAGTCTCTCACTCTATCTCAATGGCTTTTAGGGTTCATCTTTGTGATGAGTTCATATTTCAATCCTACGAATGTCTTTATCAGCTCATCGTAGAAGGGTAATGGTGGATCTGGATTTACGCATGATGGAGCTCTAAATGTGGACCCTTCGGATTGTCAAATTCCTCTGAATAACACTGTTTTGGACGATTCTGCTCGAAGATAGGATGACTTATCGTCTAAGGTTGCTGCTTGCTTTTTTATCAGCACTCAGAAGGGTTATTCTACTCCTTACAAGATCTTGAAGAATGGTACGCTTGCAGTAGTTGAATCAAATCCTTGGCTATTTCAAGATCGAATTGATGCCTATAAGCACTCTATTATTGCTTGCCTTAGTGTACAAGAAAATGCATGGAAGCTGTAGGATCTATAGACTCATCTCCATCAAATCTGGGGCTTTGGTAATTGTAATATTGTCTCCCTTGGTATGAAGTATTTTCATATTAGTTTCTCTAAGAATGAACTAAAATTGAAAGCCTGGAGTTGTGGCTTTGTTAATTTAAAACCCGATGTTTTGAGATTCCAAAACTGGGATCCCTGGTTTGACCTGTTGCATGTAAAACACACTATTTCACAATATTGGAAATATGTCAAAGGCTTAAATTGTGCCTTCTGGCACCCAAGAATCCTGTGGGACATTACCTTGGCTATTGGAACCCCAATTAATCTTGAAAATGAGACTGTTTCAGTCAGGTACAGTCACTTTGCTCGATTGTTGGTTGAGTTTGACATGTCTATGCCTCTTGTTGAGACTATTTATTTCATTGCTGGTGTGTTCAAATTTGGTAAGGATATTTAATATGAAGATGTTACTGATTTCTGTACCAATTTCTCAACTATTGTACATGTTAAGACTAACTGTCATAGAGGAATGCATTGTTCTAATTGTAAAAAATTCGGACATCTCGTTGAGAAGTTTAAGCATAAGGTGACTCTCCCCTGTAAGCTTGTACAATGCAACATTGATGATGTGATGGTCCCTTATTCATCTAAGGTGACAGTTGTCGATGGTTCAACGAAGAAGGGTGCTTCCTATTTTTCTGATGTGGTTGCTGGAAAGAGATTTGATCACACTAAATGTGATGTTTCATGTAGTGGGGATGCACTAAATGCCCAATCCCCTTTGCCTATTGATCATACAACTCGGGTGGAGAGAACCTCTAAATGGGGTGCTGTTGAAAGCAATGATGGTGTTTATGATGATCCTGAAATGATCTTGGAGGAATTGTTCTTGTCCAAAGGGAAGCTGGACCATGGTCCTACTCAAATGGGTTCTCCTCTTGTGGTAAGGAAAAATAATTCTGGCCCTATTTATGATTCTTCTTCATATGAGAATGTGGAATGCCATGCTTTAGGTTCTGTTGTGTTTCCTCAATAGATTTATCATCCTAGAAAGGATGCTGTCATTGTGTCTATACCCTCAGGTGATTCATCCCCTAGGTTTCAGGTTGTTTCAAATTTATCTAACTCTGTATAATAGTAGGATGCATCTTCTGTACCTATTGTACAACAATTCTTGCAGGATGTTCCTGCTGCTGTTAAGGCCTCTGGTGACATGTTGTTCTCCACTAAGGAGTAGGTTTCACTTTTTGATCATATTGGTTACTTTCTTTTTGATGTTACCTTGGGTTCCCAAACCCCTCGGCATGTGTCTTTGACACATACAATTTCTATTTCAGCTCCATTTCAAGAGCCTTCAAATGCAGGTACATTTGGTGATAATACTGTGAAGCAAAAATTCTTCACTACGCTGGACTCCATCAATTCTCTATACTTTTATATGTTATACAGGGAGAGGAGGATTTGAAAAGGTAAAGAACCATTGTCTCCTATAATGATTAATGAATCTAGATCCAAGCGGGTTCATTATAAAGACATGTATATGGGGAAACCCTCCACTAACCATGTTCAAATTGGTGGGGTACTGATTGAAGATGTGAAAGGAGATGGTGTGGATCCAGTGTCCAATCAAAGTGTGGATCACAATGATGATGCAATTTATGATCCTATGGATAATGCTGATACTTGTGGTGCTTGGCAGACCCCTAAACAGTGGCAAAGGGGAAACATCTAAGAGGTAGAGGTGGATTTTTTGGACAAAGTTTTAGAAGGAATGGTTAACTTTGGTATTTATATCTTGTGTTGGGGGTGGGGGTTACACCCCCTTCTACCCTTAATTATCCTCCGTGTACTGTTTATTATTTTATTTAATTTTTTTTGAAGACTATGGAGCTTATCCATGGTCTGTATTGTTTGGGTAATAATTGTATGAATAATTACAATTAATAATTATATTACTAATGAACTAATTAATAGTTATATTACTAAATATATAATTAATAATTAATTAATAAATATATTACTAATTATCTAATTTATTATTATATAATTTATAATTGTATTACCAAATTAAAAAATTAATTATTACTTATTAATTATATTACTAATTAACTAATTAATTATTATATAATTAATAATTATATAATTAATAATTATATTAATAATTAATTATTATATAATTAATAATGATATTACTAATTAATAAATTATTTATATAATTAATAACTAATAATTAATAATTATTTTACTAATTACCTAATTAATGATTATATAATTAAAAATTATATAATTAAAAATTATATAATTAAAAATTAAATAATTAAAAATTATATAATTAAAAAATATATTACCAATTAACTAATTAATTTTCAAATATTTCTTACATGGTTAATATATGATTTATATTTCATTTATATTGGTCTTATATATTATGTTTTATAGTCTTTCAAAGCCACATATTTGAAACATTTTAATGTTTCAAATAGGTAGTTTTGAAAGTTTATAAATTATTTTTCATCAACAATTTTTATGAAATTCATTTTATTTTGAACTATTTATTATATATTTAATCCTTGTTTTATGTTTCATTTATATTGGTCTTATAGTTTATATTTTATAGGTATTCAAAGTCACATATTTGAAACATTTTTATGTTTCAAGTAGGTGCATTTAAAAGCTAATAAATTGTTTTTCATCAACATTTTTTATGAAATTATTTTAATTTTCAAATATTTATTATATGTTTAATACATGTTTTAAGTTTCATTTATATTGGTCTTATAGTTTATATTTTATATCTTTTTAAAGCCACATACTTGAAACAGTTTTGAATCCCACATCGGAAATGTAGAATGTCCGACATAGGAAAGGGAGAACAAGAATTCCACATCAGAAATGAAGAAGGATTTCTAGGGAAAGAACTTTTATAAAAGGGAGCCCTGAGAGAGAGATTCTATCAGAATCCAGACTGTTGTAATGACAGTACTACTGGATATTAAATAGCAGATAAATTTTGCTAAAATTTATATTTATATATATATATATACAAACAAAACAAAACAAAACATAAAACAAAAATAAAAAAAATTTTAAAACAAAAATAGTGAAAAAAAATTAAAGGAAGGGTTACAATGAGGTTTCCACCTTTAGCACACTTTTTTATAAAAAAAATCACCCTAAACCTTTTTAACTTTTTTTTTTCAAAAAACATATATAAAAAAATCCTCCAGAAAGCCAATAAAAATCAGTGAAACATGAATAATTTGGTGTGTGTGTGTGTGTGTGTGGGGGGGGGGGGGGTTAGTTTATGGGGGTAGGGTTTGTTTTATTTGGATAGATGGGGTGGTCTAGCGCCAATTCAATTGGCGTTGATGGTTTTTTCTTTTCTAAATCCCCACGCCACCCCTCCCCAAACCTTCATATATATATATATATTTATCTAATTATAATTATAATTATAATTATAATTAATATATTTATAATAAATATGATCACTAAAATAAATATAATAAATTTATAATTATATTTATAAAAATTACAAAATTATAATAAATATATAAAAATAATAAAAATAAAAATAATAATAGAAAATAATTATAATAAATATATAATTATAATTACAATTATTATAATTATATAATTATTATGATTATATATTTATAATATTTATATTTACTATATTTATAATTATATATTTAGTATATTTATAATTATATATTTATTATAATTATATTGGCCCTGAACCTTCTTGGTATTTATTATAATTGTATATTTATTATAATTATATATTTATTATAATCATAATTATATAATTAATAAAGTTATATAATTATTATAATTGTATAATTATTATAATTATGTAACTATTATATTTATAATTATATATTTATTATAATTATATTATTGTTATTACTGTATATTTATTATTTTTATAATCATATAATTATTGTAATTATAATGGTATTGTTATTATAATTATAAAATTATTATATTGATAGATATATATTGATTATAATTTTATTATTATTATTATATTAATAAATATATATTTATCATAAATATAAAATTATTATAATTATATATTCACTATATTTATAATTATATTATTATTGTAATTATATAATTATTTTATTTATATAATTATTATAATTATATATTTATTATAATTTTATTATTGTTATAATTGTATATTTATTATATTTATAATCATATAATTATTGTAATTATAATGGTATTTTTATTATAATTATATAATTATTCTATTTATAATTATATATTGATTATAATTATATATTTTTTATTATTATTATATTAATAATTATATATTTATTATAAATATACAATTATTATAATTATATATTTATTATATTTATAATTATATAATTATTATAAGTATATATTTATTATATTTATATTATTATTATAATTATATTATTATTATAATTATATTATAATTATAATAATAAGAATTATATTTATTATAATTTTATATTTGATATAAATATAATAAATATAATTATAAAATTATTATATTTATTTTAATGATTATATTTATTATAAATATATTTATTATAATTATAAATATATTTATATAAATATATATAAATATAAATATATATATATATCAAGGGGGTTCGGGAGGGGTGGCATGGGGATTTTGAAAAAGAAAACTTGAGCACCAACCTAATTGGCATTATAGGGTGTTTCACAATGTTCCAATTGAATTGGTGATCAACAAACCCATTTACCTAAATAAATAATAATCTAAACCCCTTAAAATAAAAATAAAATTGAAAGAAACCCTTTTAACTAATTTTTCCTTGAACTAGCCAGATGATGGGTTGCACTGGGAAGGGAAAGAACTTCAACAACGACTGCCGAACCACTAATAATCATTTGGAACATGATCATGGGGATGGGCCGGATGAAGGTGATGCTGGTAGTTGTGATGGTGGTGATGTAGTTGGTTGTGAACAAGGCTCATAATCATCTATTGATGTTGTTGGGGAGTATGGGGATGATGGTGTTCCTTTGGGGTGGAGATTTGGAGGCTATGGTGGGGGGGCAGTGGGATGTGGGTGAAAATAGTGGAGTTAGACGAGGTCCTCCATGGCATAGTGACGCTGAAGCGGTGGGAGATGAGGAAGGCCACCGATGGGTGCTCATATATACTGGTGCTGAATAACACCTGGAACACCATCACCGAAGAAACAACCTATGGTTTAGAGAGTGTATACAAGTGTGGGCCTTCTGGGGTTACACTGAGATTCTCATTGTTCTTGATGTTATTTTTAAAAATGTTTAGTCGACCATGGTGGATTATCGTTTCAGCTACATATAAACCCTTTTATATTTTTATAAATGGATTTTTTTACAAAATTTCCATATTGGTATCTATGAATAATATTAATTTGTTTTTTTATTTCTTGATATAGTTGGTTGATAAACATTATTTTTTCATCAATATTCAATAATGAATGCATCATTTTTATTATTTTTGTATTAATTTAGCTAATTTAATTATTCCTTTTTTGATTGGTATAATCATTCCAAATTTATGCATTTTAACAGCTTAAAAATTTATTTTAAATTTTTACTATGGAATTGAAATGTCAATTTTACATAGTCTAATTATCTTCTTGAGCATGAGAAATGTTATAGGGGGCCATTACTAACGTTTCAACTTACTTAAAGTATATAAATAAAACTAGCTTATATACTTTAAGGAGTGGAGATGATTGTTGGTTTAACAGTAGAAAAAATATAAACGACATTAGTAATGATTCATTAATATAACATTATATGTATGATAGGGCTAATATTTTCATAATTATTTACTTGTTTTCAATGATTCAATGTCTTCTAATTAATCAATTTGAACTTATTTTCATCAATTTCGGATTTTTGGTGAGTTTTGAGAAAAAATGTGATAATTAGTTAATTCTAGAAATTTAACAGTTTTCTATCAATTTTGTATTTTGGGAATAACATTTACAACTTCTTTTAAATTGGTTGTGATTCAATTCTTTTAGTATTTCTTTGTTTTTTTGGATTAAACTTCCTTTTATGGAACTAGATCCCATTAAAACTCCCATAATCCCCAAAATCAATGATATTGAAAAATTATTCTGGCCAGAAAAATGGATCCTCTATCTCATTAAATGAGGCATATCTCAAGGCAATGACCTCTAATTTAGGTTATTCTAGCTGGGTTATATATAGGACTCTAAGAGTTTGGTTTATATAAAATTTAATGATTCAATGTGCTCATTTAGGTAGCCTTTTCATGAGTTAATGTTGAGTAGGTGGAACAATATTTTTCAGATAGAAAAATTCTTCATAATTAATGGGGACTTATGTTATTTTACATATATCCTAAAGAATTAAAATTTTAAATATTGTCAAAAACCCCAATTTCTAACGTCTTTCAAGAAGGGACCTTGGTTATTTTCAACCATCTAGTGGGTAGAACAGAAGATAGCTTCTGCAAACATATGCTAGAAGAGAATTGTTTTTGTTTTTTATTTTCTCTATTTTGTTCTTCTTAGATTTTTAATGGATTATTATTCCCCTTAATTTATGGATACCCTTCTAATGGATTGGTAAAATTCTGTGTTATTGGGGAATTAGAATTTTTCCCTTTTGTAATTCTTGTGTTCTTTCACTTAATGGTTTAATATCCTTTTCTCTCTACTGTGGAGATGGTTTCATATTTTAATAATGGTTTTCATTATCATGTGTGATTTTATTTGATATTATATTCTGTTGTTGTTATTGGTTTAGTCAATGATCAATATCTACCTCTAGTAAGTTCTAGTTTATATAAGATGGAAAAGAAATGGGCTTGGTGGTGAAGTACATGGCCATTACTAGTATGTGTGGGTAGGGTAGGGGAAATTATTGACTATTTGGGATAAACAATACCCATTGGGAATTTCCTAAGTCAATTATGGGTATTCTTTACAACTCTATCTCACATTGTAGGGAGTGTAGATGAAGATGAAATTTTGTTAAGTTTTATTCTCATAATTACCATTTGAACTAAGGGAGTGAGATGAAGTAATTGTGGAATCTCACTTTTATCGTCTTAGGAGAAGAGAATTGGATAATTTGGAACTTATATTTATTTAAAATTGAAAAAACACCCCCAAACTAATCAACCTTATCAAATAATATCATTCTATCACTTGTTTTCTCAATTTGTTCCCAATGTTTTTATTAATTACTTTCCCTTGTATAGTTTTTATTTTTTTTAAAAATCATAAAATTTAAAAAAACACTTCATTTTTGATCTAATTAATTTTGAAATAATGATTATTGTGAGATCCTCTCTAGAAAAATGCCAGGTTAACCACTTTACTACATTTTTAATTTAGTAAATATTTTTTTTTCACACCCTGAGGGAGGAACGTGTCAGTGTGCAATATCATTTATTTTATTCTAATGATTCGGTGCTAAATTATTATAATATTCTAGATGCCATGTGTTTTTTCATTTTATAATGAACAATGTTTTTAGAGACTTCATATATAGTTTGATACGTAGACAAAATTTGGAACTTTATCAAGTTATTTTTTGTCATCATAGAATCCTTGAGTTCATGATATATATGTGTAATTGTTGGTTTCATTATTCAATTCTCCTTTAAAAAACATTTCATTGATATATAAAAAGCATTAGAAGTTGATTTTTTTATTATTTTATTGAATAACATACCCTTTATTTTTGTAGAATAAAATAGGAAATCATACCATTTGATGCCCCTAAAAAACTAAAAACATATAGACACAAAAAAAACATAATAAGTTCATTGTATTGAATAAGATTTATCAAATATTAGTGTCTTATGATTATGTACTAGTTAGTCAATATATCCATTTTTTTAAGAGTTTGATTAATGTATTTCAGGTAAAATGTATATTACACGCACTATAAAATTGTTCTTTTCCTTTTCATTTTCACATATTTATATATCTGTAAAATAATAGGTAGTCATTAATTACTTGAAAACATACATGTTCTTCAAACTATTTTCATTCATTGTGTTGTCTGACATAAATGAAGATTCATGAATTTCATGACCAAGTGTTAACAATTAGCATGACCTTATTTTGAAACACTACTACAGAATCATTAATATTGGGTGGTTCCAATTATCAGTGCTAAAAAAGTGATGATAAATGGGTGGTTTTATCTGCAACACCCCAAGATGTTGTTATATATTTAATTTTAAAAAAATTTAATCATTTCGATATCTTGCATAACATGCAACCCCGAGTCTAAATGAACGATACTATTGTATACCATTATAACATAGATGTTAAATTGAAGGGTATGAATTTGAATAACTATATTATGAAAATTATATGGTTTAAAAATGTATAAAATAAAATCATTGGTCATAAATTGATTAAAAATAAGAATAAAAAATCATTTTAAAGTAAAAGAAAAATCTTTATGAAAAAATATATTTATGCTCATAATATTTTTTTATCTTAATAAATTATGATAATCACTATTAGTGAAGTATTTAAATGAAATTTATATGTTATATATTCTATAATTTTTTTATCATTCATCAAATATTTTATCTAGGCATGAGATAATAATAAATCCCATTTTATGATTAAAAAGTCTATTTTTCTAAAAAACGGTGTCCTCATATTTTTTATACTTATTTTAAATTTATTTTTTCCAATTTTTGAAAATTAATTTTAAAAAATGAAATTAATTTTTGAAATCCACATGTAAAAAATGTTTTTTATTAAATTTTTGAGAATTTTCTGAAAAAATTAATTTTTTGATTAATAATGAAAAATACCGATTTCTATTAAAAATTGTATTTTCATTGCAAGAATTTATAAAATTACATTCTATTTTAAGATGTTTTTGAAAATAAAATTAGAAAAATTTTAGTATTATTAATCCAATTTAGGTCATTGGAATTTATTTTATTTTTAATTTAGATATAAAAACCTTTTATACTTATGAAAACATTTTCTTTTAAATACCACTTTTCGTTGTGTTTTCTGGTTTAATTTTAAATTAAATCATACCAATTTGTGAATTTAATTTTATAAAATTTATTCCATATTTTAATTATAAATATTAATATTATTGAATAAGGTGAAATTAATTTTGGGTCATAATGAATAGGAAAATAGTAAAAAAGTTGCCTCTACGGTAAAATGGTAAATCCTGTTAACCTAGGTTAAAACTAAGTGACAAGGCCATCATTTTTCATATTCAATCTTATTGGATAAATTTATTTTAAGCCTTGTACCCTTATTCTTTATATTTATTTATATATAGGACACAAGTCCATGAAAGTGACCTATATAATATTTTAAGTAAAGAAAAAGACAAAATGTCACTCTCTTACATTTAAATATATCTTATATGACATAGGAAAAAAATGATGTTGTTAAAGAATATTAATGGTTATTTTGAGAATAATGGAATTTTTTTATTATTGAAATTTATTTCTAATATTTTCTAATAATATAATTACCTTAAATTTTCATGTAATGATAACATGGCATTTCTTCAAATAATAGAAAAATAAAATAAATTATTTTAAATTTATTAAAGGTAACATAATTTGAGCGAGTTGTACTACTCCATTAATTTTTTAGATTAATATAACATATTAGTGATGTGTTAAAGGATTATATTCAAAGTTAATATTTTTCATTGTGTCATTAGGGTCACGTTAAATAAATAGTGTCTAAAATGACATTAATGATATTCTATGAAAATATTGTTTTATTAAAATATTTAAAAATAATAAAAATATTAAAAAAGGAAATTCATTTAATATATGGTGTATAATTTCATCATATTTCTATTTATGATCCAATTTTCACCTTATAAGTAAAATTATAATCCATTATGATTGAAAATGATGTTGCCGCTGTTAAGGTGAAAATATGTTAACTAAGGGTTTAAACATAAATATAGGGTTAAAAACAACACATAAACCTATAAAAATATTTATTTAATGGTATTTAAACCAAATAATACCTCATATTCAAATATATACCCATTTGGAAGAATTTAAATATATAATTATTTTTTAAAATTATAATCTTTTAAGAAATTCCAAGAGTGTCCCTCCCATCACTTATAAAAGGACACCCATACTTTATACTGTTTACACCACTTTAAGCTTTTTAGATCGACTAATCCCTACCAAAATATCTTCTCAACTTTCCAAGACACATTCTAGATGTTTTTACTTCCTAAAAGACTGACCCTACTATCCTTAATAGGAGATCTGAATGAGTTATTTCAATAAAGAGTTAATCATCTTAACCTATCACTTTATTTTTATTACTTTTTTATTTTAATTATTATAAATATCTAGTATTTATCATATAATAATAAATCAAGTATCCTAAATAAAATAAAATTTTATTATTATAAAATTACCATTACCCATCCCAATTCTCATTAAATGGGAAGTGAATGTATCACTCATGCGTATGTATGACTTACCATCTCCATGTAGCGATACATTGTTTTTTCACCCCCAGATTTTATGGATGGTTACTATGATGGTTTTAATTTCTATATATAATTTTTATTACATAATTATTAATCTATAATGATAATATCACATCTAACTTCCCACCTTACAATCAGTTTGAAAATGATAACTTTGCCTGTGCGTATGTGTGGACTGCCGCCTCGACGAAGCGATGTGATTATTTTTTAATTTACTCTTTAAATGGACAGTAATAAGGATATATTTACTGAATTTATATGATATATTTTATATAATAATGATTCTATAATGTTTAATTATTATTTACCTTTCTCTCATTACAACTATCATAAAATGAAAACAACATTCTTGTGTATATACGACCTACATTGTTCATGAACAATATAATTCATTTTTCTTTATATATACTTTTTAGATAAATAAATAAATATATATAGTGAATATATATGATATTTATATCATGATTTCCATTTTGGATATTACAAAACCATGATTAAACTATAAGGACTATAATTACTAAAGTGAAACTCTCATGAAAAATAAAAACATAAATAACCAATAATAATGATTTCAATTTGGAATTACTAATAAATTGTCGTTGACATATTATAATTGGATCATTTAAGATATTATAATTATGTAAATTATTCTGTTATAGAATTATAATAAATTTAAATTTATTATATAAGAGGTTATAATACTTTTTAAGAAATTGGAACTCAAGGTAATGGATTTTCATCTCACTTTTACTTTTATGAGACAAAGACATATTCAAAAATTATTTCTTTTATGTGGTGTATATAATGAAAATGAATTTATTTCATTATGATACTCATTAAAATTATATGGATATACATATATTTCTAAGGTTCTCCCTTTCTTGAGGTTTTTATTTGAAATTTACCATAGTGGTTAGGGTTTTATGTTATAATCTCAATGTTTATCAAGATTTTTTAATGATTATGTTTCTAATGATGAAATTTCATAATCTAACTCTCATGAATTTGATAAATTTTCTTCTTATTTATTTATTTCAAGATAACACTTGTTTTCATTTAATTTTCATTTATTTAGGTACTCAAGAGGCCGAAATACCATTTTTATGGAAAATAGACTCTATTTCATTCTTCAGTAGAAAAACATTTTTCTTCCATATCCATGATTTCTAAAAATATTTTTTAGGATGTTTGTCCTATGATCGTTTAAATAAATTTTGACCCATTATTTAGTTTCTACAATATGGTTTAACATGAATTTTCATGTATTTTTTCAAATGAGGTACTTCTAAATTTTTACTGAAAATGTGAAATGAAACAATTTTAAGGGAGATTACTCATTAAAATAAGGATCAATGATTATAAGTCACCAGAGAATTCTAAAATAGTTGGAAATCAGAAAATGAGGCATGAGATTCTCCTAAGAGATCATGGGTCACCAACTGGGTCACCCCCATGTTTCCTCCTATTTTGATATAGGAGAAGGATAATGTAGAGAAATGATGGATCAAATAGTGATTCTTCTCATCAAGATAAACAAATGGATAAAGAAAATATCATTGGAAGAGATAGTGTTTAGAACATTCTGGTAGTTCAACTCCAATATGATCGATCCCCATATTATATCCAAGGATAATTATATATCAATAATGATATTTGGAAACATGTAGAGTCCATTTTTCAGAGAAATATTTTTGACAAGAAGCACGCATAAAACCGGAAGAGTTATAAGTGATCAAACCAACTCCAAAAAAGGATCCAACCAAGGCTGACAGATTAAAATTGATCTTTAGTGACTCAAATTAGAGTGGTTTCTAAAAATTAGGACACGTTAACACATTTTTACCAGAATTATTGGCATCACAATAAATATAAGATGAAATCGAAGAGGTGTCATGATCGGCCCAGAAAGTGCCTAGTCTGGATGAATGATTTAAAATAAAATAATTTCTCTAAACCTAGATCATCCATGATAAGGTGTAAAATGAATATAATATCTTTATAGGAAGGTTAGATGAATATTTCATTAGGTTCCCTGAAAATAATGATGGTGAATTAACGAAACATTCAATATTCTCACTACCGGCAAGCCTAAAATCTACTGCCCTGAGGATTTTCAAAATTTCATGTACGAAGGATTCTGGTGTCTCTATAAAGAGTGGGAAAAGAGGATATTCAGAGGCATTATGGGTAGTTATGAATCACTTAATGGGAAGTTATGAAGCCCTTAATGGGAAGGATCTCTATTCAGGCCTTATACTAGAAATTTGTTTTCCTTAGCAGGGATCAACATGGAACAAAGGTTTTTCAAGTTCACTATTAAAAACGTCTCCAAGAAACCTAGTAAAAGAACGTGACAAGATTATCTGAAATAAATCACTGTTATAAAATATAAAACATGAAAGGAATTACATACCATCATGAACAGTAAATTATTTTTTGAGGCCTTTAAAATTTTCTAAAGTTCTTTTCGACAAAAATGTTTTCCATAATATTTTGTAAGTTTTTAGATTTAAATTAAGTAATTTTAAAATGGAAATTGTATTTTCCTCAAGAATGTTTTCAAGAAAATTTTATGGTATTTCTATTTATCAAATACAACAACCCTTAATTATTCTTATTCTTTACTAGGAGATGACCCAATGAAACCATCCTTTTTCATTCATTGGATGGATTATGATTATGATGAGAAGATTTTTATGAATCTCATTACATTTATATAGGTTATACTCTGCTGAATTGATGAAATGTTTACGAATCCATTTCTTTTCATGGGTTATTATATGATGAAATTTTTACTATCTAGTGGCACCCATCTCTATGATTTTCATTATGTGAAGGGTGGGACCATTATTATATAACCCTCCATGAATTGGGTAAAAATGGACACCTCATGAGATAAACTTGAATGGAATGAGGAGGTAGCCAAATTTAGTAAGGGAATCTATCCACTATGATAGTATTTAGAGTGAATCTTGACTTATAAGATGGTTTAAGGAGTAAACCCAATCCACTATGATAGTCTTTTAAATTATCCTTGAATAATAAGGAAATGAATTTCTATGGTTTTATTTATTCCAATAATCTATGTTTAATTCCAATATTATTTTCTCATGGATGAAGTTCTTTGATTATTTTATGATTCATGTCATATGGTATATCATGATTGATGACATGACTCATGATTTTTATCTATGACATATAGGGCATGGTTTTCAAATGTTATTCTCATATTCTCATACCCTTATGATTATGTTATATATATGTGATCATTGATGTCTCCATTATGCACCATTAAGGAGCATTAAAGATCACCCTTACTTATATTTAATTTCCCTAGGTTATTATAAAAGGTATTATGTATTATATGTTTAAGAATGGTCAAAATTATTAAACACTTAATGGAAATGATGTAGTTTACTTATAAACCAATTATTTATGTATCCAAGTTTCCAAAGATAGTAGACCTATATGATTTTATCATAGATCATATTGTTATGTACTGATTATTGATATAATAAGATCAAATATTTATGTATGAAAAGTATGGGTTGCTATAGGTTGTATCCGAGCAAGGATTAGTTAATCTTTCAAAACAAGGATGAGAAAACTATATTGAGAAACTTTAGGATAATCCTAGGTGTAAAAAAAATCCATAGTTATGGTAAAAAAATAATTTTGGTTTTACTAGAAAAACATCTATGTCTAGATACTATGAGGGGACATGGTTTTGGAATAGATGAATCTAGGGGTAGAAACCCCTAAAATAGTTGGTCGAGTATATCTCATCTATTATTCTATTTCATGGTGAGTGTTCCCTTATTGCACACCTAGTTTGACACTCTGAGGAGAAATTCTTTTTTTAATTCACATTTTATTTAAAAAACATCACAATGGATTTGAATAGATAATGATCATGAATGGACTAGGTAAAATGAAAGGATTATTCACTACTGTAAAATTGTGTTTTCTCAACAATTGTATACCAACGGTTTGAATAAACCATTGGTATAATTAATTTTTCCCAACAGTTTCTTCAAACTATTGGGATAATGGGATAATAATTAGATTTTCCTAATGGTTTACTTAAACTGTTGGGAAAATATTGGAAAATCTATATATATACCAAATGTTTTTAAAATCCGTTGGAAAATAAAATCTTTCCAAACGATTTTAGCAAACCATTGGGAAAGTTTCCCCCCAAATAGCAGCACCTCCAGAATCCCTCCACCCGATTGCATCCATAAACCTAATCGCTACCGACGCTCTCTCTTCACATCAAGGTATCTCTCAAAGCTCTCTCTGCAATCAGGTATTTCTTTAATTCTACAGTTCTAATATGTAAGTTGAATGTCGTGCATCTATTTTTGTTTGTTATCTATTTTGATTTCTCCTAAACGATATCTGCATGGTCTGCTTCTATTTCCATTTCTCCTATTATGTTCCCTTGCCACAAGACCCTTCTTCAAGAGATGATCATGAGAGTGAGGTTTTATATTTTCTAATGTGATGGGGGCCTTGGGTAGAAGTTCCTTCTAGTAGAATCCTTTCCATTTGTACAGTACACCATTCTAGTGTTCCATGTGGTTAGTGAAAACCCATTTGAGGTGTTGAATAATTGGGATTCTATTTTGTTGTGGGTTATGTTATCTCAATTATGAGAGGTATTGGTTGTATAATGAATCTAGTTTTATGGGGGATTTCATGTATTGTGTAGTAGAAATTTGATTCATCAATTTCATGTATAATGTGATAACCTGTTTCGTTGATTTGTATTATTTATATTGCTGTCTCTATTGATAAATGTAAGATGTTGTCTTAGTGTGGTTTTTTGGTAGACTTTTTGTTGTGACACCTCTTCATAAGAAGATATATGGTGACATCCTTAGTATTTTTATCCATGTAGTATATGGAATGTGTTTTAAAGGGATAATGGTATGTGTGAATCTTTGGGGTTATATTATTGAGTGAGTTGGGTAAGTTGGAAATTGTTATGTGAGTTCCTTATGACCTATGGGGTATGGTTACAACATAATGGGGCATTATGCTGGGATGTTGATGAGGGTGGCTGATGAGATTGGCCATATATTGATTATGTCCTATGGGATTGTGTATAACATTAGGATATTTCTGAGTTATAGGGTATTCCTTGGTTGGTATGATATATGGTCAGATGGGATAAGAAAATTGATGATGATTTTCTAATACAAATTGCACTTAGGAGGGGGGTGTGGGCTGTCCCGGGAGGGAGGAGAGTTATCCACACCCCACCCCCCTTAGACAAACCCCCCTGGACACCACCCCAACCATGGACACCCCCACCCCCTAGACACACCCACCCCCTTGGAAAGCCCCCCTGGACACCACCCCATCCCATTGGACAACCCCCACCCCCCAAACAACCCCCTAGGCACCACCCCACTATCTGGAAAGACCTCCCACCCCCTGGACAACCCCCCTGGAAACCCCCACCCCCCGGACAGCCCCACCCCATTAGACAACCCCCCCTAGACACCACCCCACCCCCTGGACACCCCCACCCCCTTGGATAGCCCCCCTGGACACCACTCCACCCTCTTGGACAACCCCCACCCCCTAGAGCTAGTTATAAGGATATCCTTCTATTCTCAACCTTTATCTATTTATTTCATTATCTAGAAAGATCAGTGTCATTATTCCCTATTTCTAAGGATTTTGTAAAATTTTATGATTCACACTATTTGATATTGAATCAATGAGTAATACTTTATTGGTAGATATCTGTGAGTATATAGAAACGGTTTATAAACAATCCCTTAAAAGTATCACTATTTTGTGTTTTTTATGATGTTTAGTATCATTGACATACTTTATTATTAATCTAAAATGAAAAAATAAATGTTTTTGTCTATACATTAGGAAATTAAACCTCTTTATGATCCATGAACAAAATATTAGTGTAGAAGCCTAAAATTTATCCACCCATGGGGTGTGCTTCACTTGGGGAACTAATTGGGCAATGAAAGGTATGACCATAGGGGTTCCAAGAATGAGTTATTGAACATGAGTGAATGATTTGGGTTACCTATAACACATAATGGGACATGAGGCATGTGCCTCTTATATGATACGAATTGAAAATGAATATAAATAAATTTAAATTTTATTTTTGAGTACTTGTTCTTTGATTAATGATTTAGAATTCATTGAAGAAACCAACCAAGGATTCATGTTAAAAACATAGCTTTTAATTCCATTTGGAAACCACCTTGGATTCATGATGATTTGGTTTAGAATACCTTGGGTAAATCTACCTTGGATTCATAGTGATTATGATTTAGGAAGCCTTGGGGAAGTCTCCCTTGAATTCTAAACTAGAGGCCTCTGTCTTTACATAGGTTGATAACTCCTTCATACTTATAAAGCCATCTGAATTCAATCCTTTTTTTTAGTTCTACACTCCAATTATGTAAGGCTTAAAATAGTTTTAATGCTTTTAATCTATTATTCTTTGTTTCTATTTTGATTTGAACTAAACCAGGTGGTGACATGTGTGGCATGACATACCCAATAAGTGTAGTTTGATTTGTTTTCTATTTTTGTTTTAAAATTCAAGTGTCATGATTATATGAATCAACTTGATTTGAAGTTTTCATAGACACTCATTTTAGGTGGTTTTCCTTTCTTATAGTGGGGTGATATAGTACTTTCTGTGGACTTTAGTTTGGGTGTTATGAAATGTACTAACTTCTCACAATATTTCCATTTTTTAGCATCAATAACATAATTAAAAAACAATCTTTACACATTCTGCATCTTTCATGAAAAGCCTTCACTTTGTAATATCTTGAACAATGTTTGATCAGGTATTTTTTTCCTTCTTGGTATGTGATAAATGAAAATATTACAAAACACATCTCACCTTATATTTAGGCACACATAACAGAATTAATTAGTATATATTTACATTGTTTTAATAGTTCACTACATCAACTAGAAACTCCTTACTTTATCGTTTACTTATATATATTTTCGATTAAACTTCAATATTATTGAATTGATTATGATGAAATGAATTATAAAAATTATTTTTACATAATGGATAGAAGTTGGATGTATGAAACCGATCGGATCTCAAGTGACTTTCAAAACAATTTGAAGTGATTTTTAGATTTTTCATTCCACAATGCTTTTGATAGTGGTCTCATACACTACCCATGTTCCAATTGTGTTGGTATACCTTGGTTGAGCCATGAAGAAGTTATCTACCACATAACCAAATATGGTTTCCAAGAAACTACTATGTGTGGTATCACAATGGGGAGAAAATTAAAGCTCAAATTTCTAATGATCGAGATGAATAGACTGGACTGGAGAATTTGTTAGATGATTGGTTTCTGTTTATTTGTCATCATGAAAAAGAATTAATTTCGACTCAAGAAGAATTCGATATGAGGATAGATGATGCATCTAATGAAAATGATGATATTTTTAGGGTGAAAAAATTGACTGATGCTAGCATGACTCCAGTATATCGACAGTGCGATAAAATGAAAAAGCTAGAATTTTTAATCAGATCGTTTCATGGGAAAACTATGTATGGTATTTATAATACAGAAATCGATTACATTCTTACCATATGGATGGATTTAGTTCTAGATGATACAGATATTCCCTCAAACCACTATATGGCATGGAAGTTAGTTGATGAACTTGGATTTTCAAGAAACAAA
This sequence comes from Viscum album, assembly GCA_963277665.1. Lineage (NCBI taxonomy): Eukaryota > Viridiplantae > Streptophyta > Magnoliopsida > Santalales > Viscaceae > Viscum > Viscum album. The sequence goes on along the minus strand of OY728125.1, from coordinate 1,745,363,107 downwards.
ATTCATGCTAGCCCGAAATATTGCATTTTATTCTGGGAGGAAACCACCAAACGAAATGATTGTATAAAATGTGTAACATCCCGCTGGAAGTCAAAATCTTATGAAACACCATCCCGCATGCCACATAAAGTAATGTTGCACTTTATATTGATCCCCATACTCCAAAATCTTTTTATTTATGATGAAATATCAATAAAAATTAGATGGCATGATACCAAGAGAAAGAAGACTACTGATGAGTTGGTTCACCCTGTAGATGAATTTTCATGGCAGATATTTGATGCTCGATATCCTGATTTTTCAACTGATGTGCGTAATGTGAGGATGGGTCTTTCATGTGATGGTTTTAATCCATTTGTGCATATGCTTACTTCGTACAACACATGGCCATTTTTATACACATTTATATCTTCCCCTATGGGTTATGTATGAAAAAACCTTTCACTTTCATGAGTATACTCATATCTGGAAATTCTTATCCCGACATTGATATTGACGTAACATGAAACCTTTAATAAAATAGTTGAAACTTCTTTGGGATGTGGGTGTGCGCACATACGATGCATATTTGAAAAACATATTTCAGATGCGTGCTGCGCTTATGTGGATGATCAATGATTTTCTGGCTTATGCAATGATGTCTGGATGGAGCACGAAGGGAAAACTATCATGTTTTTTATATATGAAGAATTCATGATCTAGAAGACTAAAACATCGATGTAGTTTTAGTTTTATGGGACATCGATGATTCTTTCCAATAGACCATCCATATAGAAATAATCGTTGAGGATTTGATAATACCATAGAGACCGATGATCCACCTCAACATATTTCTGGAACTGATGTTCTTAATGAATTGAAAGATTTCAGTTTTTTATTTGGGAAGGGTCAAATGAAATATGGAATGAGAAAAAATGTTTCCACTAAAACATGGTACAATTGGTGTAAGAGGAGTATATTTTTTTATTTGACTTATTTGTCAACCAATTTGTTAGGTCATTTCTTAGACATAAATCACATTGAGAAGAATATATGTGAAATGTTGCTTTAGATACTTCTAAATGTTAAGGTAAATGGAAAAGATGATTTACAGTCTTAGTGTGGCTTGGTGGATTGGAAAATCAGACCAAAATTGAATCCTATGCGTATCAGTGAAAATAAATTGTAAGTTCCATGTGCTTCTTATGTGATGAAACCTACAAAAAAAAACAATTTCTATAAGTCTAATAGAATATTAGAGTTCCTAATGGCTATTTAAGAAACATATCTAAATGGGTCAACAGAAGAGAGATGAAGCTAGAATCATTGAAGACTCATGATTATCACATTCTTCTGCATGAGTTGTTTCCAATAGAAATCTGTTATCCTTTGTCCAATAATGTAAGGGTGACTGTTATTTGGTTGTTACATTTGTTTAGAGATCTTTATTCTAAGAAGTTGTCCAAGTATTTCTTGCAACAAATGTTGATAGATTCCCCATTAATTTTGAGTGAGTTGGAGAAAATATTTCCTCCATCATTTTTCACATACATTCCATATCTGACTGTCCATATTCCCATTGAAATAATTCTTGGAGGACCTATTTCTTTTTGTTGGATGTATCCAACTGAAAGAAATATGTACACATTAAAGTCTTATGTCCAAAACATGAATCATCTTGAAGGTTCTATCGTGAACGGTTACTTAGCTCAAGAATGTATGGATTTCTGCTCAATGTATTTTTCTGATCTTACTACAAGGATGAACATAACAATTAGAAATGAAGAAGAACTGTATGATAAAACTAAACCCAGTTTTCTATCACTTCCTCAAACAAGAGGAATTCATGGATCATATACATTGAAGATATTAAGCCTTGAAGAGCGGGAGATGGAACATCACACAGTTTTGTTCAACTATGATTTGTTCGATTACTACATCAGGTAATTAAATTAAATATGTATAACTTATATATATCTGTTAAAATATTCATATTTTTTATCTACATGGAACATAAAACAATGATAAATAGAAAGCATCGTTCTTTATCTTTGAGAAGGAGGGAGACTTTTCATAACAAAGAGTTTTCTGCTTGGTTAAAATTGAAGGTAAAAATATTACTGTTTAAAATAATTAAATCAATATTTAATTAAGTTTAATATTAATTTATATTGTAGGTATTGAGTTTTCCTTCTGACTCTGTCTCTGAGGAAATAAGAGCTTTGGATTTTTGTCATAATACTGTGGTTCGTGACTGTAAATCAATTGTTATCAATGGGTACAAATTTATTGTCATTGAACGAGAAAAGACCATGAGAACAAAACATGATGATGTTATGGTTATTGCCAAAATAGATTGTTATGCTAGAGCATTAGATAGTAGATCGCGATTTGAAAATGTGGGTTATTATGGAGTGGTTGAAAAAATAATAATGTTCGATTATTACTCTCATGGATCAGTCACAACGATGAAATGCCATTGGTTTGATTCAATGATGAGACATGGAACATTTATTGATGATTGTGGATTTTGAGTAATTAATATGACTTAAACTCTTGATACTGAAGAACCATATGTATTGGCATCAATGGCTAAACAAGTTTTTTATTTCAAAGACCAACTTCTACTTCAATTTGGTGTCATAGTGGAAGTAATTTAAAGGTATTTTTTTGATGATGGTGATGATGGAATTGACATCATCCCTACTGCCATTGGAACCAATCCATTTATTTATTTGGATGAATCCAATAGATCAATTGTCAGAGTTGAATGTGAACCTGAAGTTATGGTGGGAAACATATAAAATCACCCATTCATGTTCTCAATTCTTTTGGTTAACCTCAAGTTGGGTTGTTAAGGTTGGTTCTATTCAAATTGATTTAATATTGAAACCTGCATCATCTACCTGAGCTATAGAAATTAAATTTTTCCTTAATTTTGACAATTTATTTTGCACTTATTAATCCTGTAGAATCAATGTTCCATAATTTTAATAAACTGATGACACTTAGTAAATAATCATCCTACTAAAAATTAAATTTATTTATTACATCTTGTACGATTTATTGACTTCATTATATATTTGTTCAACTCACCTAAATCAATGGTTAGTTGAATTATCCATGAATCCTTCTATTCCCTCTCATTTTATTGGGTAACACATTAGATATCCTTTTCTATTTACTTCCATATTTGTTTTCAAATGATGGAAATGAAACCAATTGAAGAGAGGCTATGGAAACAAATTATGGACCAGAATCATCGCATGACCGAGATGGGAATTCCACTACTAGTACCTGTAGTGATTATTTTATTTCAAATATATTTATTTAAATTATATATAATTTCATGTGATTAATTGTTTTAATTTTTTTTTCAGGATCCATCCATTAGGCGACAGTTATCTGCGGAGCATCCGAGTAGTGGTCCTAGTACTCGGGGTGTTCGTATGAGGGGGGGTGGTATGGGAGCTAGACGATCTAGTCAGTGTACCCAATTAGACCCTTCCCCTCCCACTAACATAACATCCATCCCACATTCTAATCCCGGTGTGCCATTAGGGACACACGTGATATTTAGGCCTCCCATGTTTTCACCACCCTTTACATCCGACCCTCCTCACCCATCTGTATCATATCCGATGATGATTCCCACTCCCCATCCAGCATTTGGCCAGCCATCCCTATCATCTTCTTTTACCATTGCTTCGATCTATCTGGGATTTTATATTCCATCTTCTTCGACTACTCCTCCTCCAGAGTCTATCCCTATGGAGTATACATTGGGACCTACTCTATCTATACAGGGTGTTCCTTCGGTTTTTGCGAATCTAGTGGCACCCATTGATCAGACTACCATAGGTATACTTATACAACCCAAAAGCATTGTTACATCGCTATTTATTTTCATTGTAACATGTATTGATAAAATATTTGTTTTTCTTTCATAACAAATACATCTACTGATAGGAGGCAGGGACAAAGGCGTACAAACATATGTTCAATGTGGAACTTCCACACACAGTTGATGGTGGAATACAATGAAGATAGCCAGACGATTGAAAAATCAGGGTAGCAATGTCAGAGTTTTTTGGCGACGCTTTCCAAATACTCTGACATCATTGCTGTTAGCCCACTCTCATGGAGACAACTACCAAATAAAGTCAAGGATAAAGCTTGGGCATAGATATGGGTAAAAATATTTTTTGTATTTAATGCAGTATATTAATTTTTGTATTTATATGAATTAATATTTTGGTTTCAGCTGCAGTTTAATTTCCCCAATGGTGAGGGTGCACGACCATCACGTCTAAAGGATTTAGGTGAGATTTGGAGATCTTATAAGCATGAGTTGTACATTGGTTGGCATTATAGAGTAGGAAAAGAGTTAGACTCATTCCCTTTCATGGATTATTATCCATTAGAATATTACCGACAGATGATTACTTATTGGGAAACTAGCCAATTTATGGAATTCATCAAATTAGAAGTATTTAAATGAAAATTTTCATGTTTTTCGTTAAAAATAATTATTGAAATTTATTTAGGATTCATCTACAAGAAATAAAAAAACATTGATGCTAAGAAATACGTCCACACATTGGGACGTACTATGATGAAAGATCATGAGAGACAACAGGTATGACAGTTTATAATCTTTCTTTATGACATGAACTTTCTATTGATTCCTACATAATTTATTTGATTACTAAAGTTGTTATATAATCTTAGCTATGAAATTACTATGTTTTTTTGGTATCCCAAAATTAATTATGGTTTTCTACATTCAATGTCATTTTAGAGGCATAAATTGAATATAGAATGACGTGTGCCTCGAGCAAAATTGCTTTTCTTGAGTAGAAAGAAGAAAGATTGAAGTGCGGTTAATGAACTGACTTAGCAGCAGATTGTATGTTTTACTTTGTAGATTTAAAATTTTAATCTCTATTTTTTAACATAATAATCTATTTATATTTGTAACATGTTACTTTAAAGGCCCTTAATACCCATGAACTTGACAATTTTGGGCCAAACAATCAATTAAATAAGGTGTTGGGAGATGAGCACCCTGGTAGAGTACGTTGCCGACTTGGGAAGAGTAAATTTACTATGAGGTATTGTCCCCCATCAGGTATGATTTGTAGTGCCACCAAGTTGCATCAGGTTAAGGTACATGAAGAACAAGCCGAAAAAAGGACCACAGAGAAAACATAATAGTCCACTAGGGAAAGCACTACATTTATGAAACTGATGGAAGTTTTATGTCCAACAATTCCACCAGAGGCTAGCAATTATTGTAATGAATATATGTCATCGATGATTTATATATATAGTGCACTAGGTGGCAGTTCTAGTGGTGGTCGAGACGATGGAGAGGAGGAGGCCAAGGTGGTGGAGGAGGAGGGCGAGGAGGAGGGTGGGGAGGAGGCCGAGGCGGAGGAGGAGGGCGAGGAGGATGCTGAGGTGGAGGAGGAGGGAGATGAGGAGGTTGAGGCTAAGTACGAGGGTGAGGAGGAGGGTGGGTACGATAATGGATATGACGATGAGGACAAGGGTGAGGGTGAAGATGATGGTGATGATGGACATATTGATCCATTACATTTTTGACTGATATTACGGACCTTTGATGTTTATTGATTTATTGTGCCTGAATATATGTGTAATTATGTCGGTCCCATTATCTTTATTTTTTTATCTATTTTAATGAAATTGAAATTTTTTAGTGGAATTTAGAAAAATGATGGTCTGATTCGAAGTTGATATATTAAATTATTTATTTAACCTTGAAATCATTTTATTAGAAAATATGTAAATATCATCCCATGTGTTCAGGACAGCCCCCCAGACAACCCCCCACCCTCCTCCATGGACCCCAGACAGCCCCCAGACAACCCCCCAGACAGCCCCCCACCCACCTCCCTGGACCCTGGACCCCGGACAACCCCCTTCCTCCCTGGACCCTGGACAGCCCCCACCCTCCTCTCTGGACCCTGGACATCCCCCCAGACAGCCCCCTGGACAACCCCCCGTACGCCCCCCCACCCTCCTCCCTGGATCCCAGACCGCCCCCGGACAACCCCCCACACAGCCCCCCAGACAACCCCCACCCTCCCCCCTAGACCTCGGACAGCCCCCCCGGACAGCCCCCACCCTCCTCCCTAGACCTCAGACAGCTCCCCTTCTCCCTGGACCCCGTACAACCCCCACCCTCCTCCCTGGACCCTGGAAAACCCCCGAACAACCCCCCAGACAACCCCCACCCTCCTCCCTGGACCCCGGACGTCCCTCCTTCTCCTTGGACCCGGGACAGCCCCCACCCTCCTCCTTAGACCTCATACAACCCCCCATCCTCCTCCCTGGACCCCGGACAACCCCCCTCCTCGCAGGACCCTGGACAGCTCCCCCCACCCTCTTCCCTGGACCCCAGACATTCCCCCGGCCCGACATCCAAACATTGGGCATGCGATGATTCAGAATATATAAAACATCACGACAATTCACTAAAGGATAAGGACCACCTACCTTGATTCCGGAGACAATCACACTCTTTATTCGGTGTCTCAGATCCTAATATAATCTCTCTTTAAAATGGACACCATTTTAAGTAAAAACAACTAGCATACAGAAAAAAGACTGAACGTATTTGGATTGTGTTGATACATTATCACAAAGATCCATGGGTAATTTGTGATGTGTAAGAGTCAACCCCGCCTTAATCCGAGGCAAGGTGTGGCTGGTACCACTCAAACCATCTCACTTTTATTTCAATTGGACAACATTTAAGTGAACACAACAACTGGAATATGGAAAACTGACCAAATTAATTATGATTCTCTTGATACTTTATTAAAATGATCCATGGGTAATTTGTGACATGTATGAGTCAACCCCACATCAATCCGAGAAAAAATTTGGCCGACACCACTCAAACTGTCTCACTTTTATTTGAAATGAACAATATTTTAAGTGAAAACATCAAATTGCATATGGAAAACCAACCAAACACATTAGGATTTTATTGATACTTTAGGAAAACGATCCATGGGTCATTTGTGACATGTAATAGTCAACCCCGCCTCAATTCGAGGCATGGTGTGGCTGGTACCACTCAAACTATCTCACTTTTATTTTAAATGAACATGATTTTAAGTGAAAAGAACAACTCGCATATGGAAAACCGACCAAAGGCTTTCTGATTGTATTGATACTTCAGTAAAATGATCCATGGGTCATTTATGACATGTACGAGTCATCCCCACCTCAATCCGAGGCACGATGTGACCGGTATCACTCAAAGTGTCTCTCTTTTGTTTAAAATGGACACTGTTTTAAGTAAAAACAATAGACATATGAAAAAAATGACCAAACATATTCTGATTGTGTTTATACATTAGAACATGGATCCATGGGTCCCTTTTGACATGTACGAGTCAACCTTGACTCAATCCGAGGCACGGTGTGGCCAGTACCACTCAAAGTGTCTCACCTTTATTTGAAATGGACAATATTTTAAGTGAAAAGAACAACTGACATACAGAAAACCAACCAAACACATTCAAATTGTCTTGATACTTTATTAAAATGATCCATGGGTCATATGTGATGTGTACGAGTCAACCCTTCCTCATTCCGAGGCACGGTGTGGCCGGTATCACTCGAAGTGTCTTTGTTTTGTTTAAAATGGACACCCTTTTAAGTAAAAACACCTGGCATACGGAAAACTGACCTATCATATTAGGATTGTGTTGATACTTTAGCACAAGGATACATGGTTCATTTTTGATGTGTACAAGTCAAATAAGTCTCAATCCAAGGGACGGTGTGGCCGATACCACTCAAAGTGTCTCACTTTTATTTGGATTGGACAACATTTTATGTGAAAACAACAACTGGAATACGGAAAACCGACCAAACACATTCATATTCTGATGATACTTTAGTAAAATGATCCATGGGTCATTTTTGATGTGTAAGAATCAACCCCGCCTCAATATAAGGCATGGTGTGACCTATAACACTCAAACTGTGGCACTTTTATTTGAAATGGACATGATTTTAAGTGAAAACCACAATTTTCATACCGAAAACCGACCAAACACTTTCTGATTGTATTGATACTTCAGGAAAACAATACATGGGTCAGTTGTGACATGTATGAGTCAACCCCACCTCAATACGAGGCATGGTGTGGCCGATATCAGTAAAAGTGTCCCTCTTTTGTTTAAAATGGACATTGTTTTAAGTAAAAACAACCAACATTCAGAAAACCAACCAAACGTATTCTAATTGTGTTGATACATTAGCACAAGTATCCATGGGTCATTTGTGGTGTGTACGAGTCAGCCCCGTCTCAATACAAGGCATGGTGTGTCTGATACCACTCAAAGTGTCTCACTTTTATTTGAAATGGACAACATTTTAAGTGAAAACAACTACTGAAATATAAAAAACCGACCAAATGCATTCATATTTTGTTGATACTTTATGATAATGATCCAGGGGTCATTTTTGATGTGTACGAGTCAACCTTTCCTCAATCTGAGGCATGGTGTGGCCGGTACCACTCAAACCGTCTCACTTTAATTTGAAATGGACATGATTTTAAGTGAAAACAACAACTTGCATACGAAAAACCGACCAAACATATTCAGATTGTGTTGATACATTAGGACAAGGATCCATGGTCTAGCCTCACACAATCCACTTCTCATGTGAAGAACTCCTACCCCTATTCCAAAACACATGACATTTAATATGCCAATACCATCCTCAAATAGTGGGTTTTAGGACCAAACGAAAGTCCCTTTGGGAACCCAATACTGAAGACATAATTGAATATTCATACCCACTACCCAAAATGGTGATTCATCTCACATCACACCCAAGAGACCAAATTGAAATTATCCACATACACCCTTATTCCAATAGAAAAGTCTATAAAAAAATTTAGGGTATTCTAGTAACCCATCTCATATGTCGAGATTGGCCAATGTTTCCCACAAACACATCAGGAACCATTTATACATGGATATATAGTCATTAGAGGAATATGAACATCCCATGCGCTTCCTTTTCATCCTAGGTCTAAGAACATGACAACTACCATTGTCTATCTTTTGGGTATCATGATCCTTGTCCACTCTACCCAAGTTTTTCTGTTGGGTTTAAGATATTCAACCCAAGACCATGAGTAAACATCCCATATGATTCCTATAACATGTAGGTTTTTTCTATTGTGTGTATTGGTGTTGTGTTTTGAGTGAGGAGTGAATTATAAATTTTGAATACTATTATTGGTGTTATTTCTTTTCAATTCTAAATTTCTGAATTCTGGATGTATTGGATTCTGGCTGTATTGGTAATGAATTTTAAATTTTGAATACTATTATGTGTATTGGATTCTGGATGTATTGGATTTTAATTTTGTATTGGTGTTATGGGTGTTATTGCATTTCAATTCTAGATGTATTGGATTGTGGATGTATTGGGTTCTGGATTTTTCTCTTGTGTTGTTTTTTGACTGAGGAATGAAATTTAAATTTCTAAATTTCTGAATTCTAGAAATTTTTTTAACATCCCATGTAGCCTTTGGGATTGTGGGTGTATGTTTCCTTGTAGGTCATGGAGAGAAGGTTAGAGGTGGCTGCTGGCTGCTGGCTTCTACTACTACGGTGGAGCTGCAACATATATATACCAAAGGATTTCAAAATCGTTGGTATAACATTTTGATATATATTATACCAATAGTTTGTTATAACCATTGGTATATCCTTTTTAGGTATATTGTACACTACATACCAATAGTTCTAAACCATTGGTATAAGGGTAATATATACCAATGGTTTGTGAAACCATTGGTATATCTCTTCCATTAACACGTATACAAACAGTTTACACAGAAACGTTAGTATAAGCATATACAAACGACTTACTTGGACATGGTTTGGGAAACCATTGGTATATAACATACCAACGGTTTCCAAGCCTTTACCAATGGTTCTGAACTGTTGGTAAAGGGTAAAATTCCAGTAGTGATTATTTTAAAAATAAGGTGTCATGATTTAGAAATCCTACAAATTATTTCCCATGATTATATGGTTTTCCATTATGATTATTGTTGATCACACTATGGTTTTTGGTTTTATTCAATGGAATAAACCGAAAGGAACTTTGTTAATGTTGAATGTTATTGACAATGCAATGATTTCCCTTTTGAGAAACCAAATGTTATTGGATATGGAAAGTGAAATTTTACTTTTATGATTACACAACTTTCTCAAGATATGAATCATTCTAATATTACAAACAAGAAATGGAATGAGGAACATTCTGTTGAGTCCTTCATGAGTCAATTCACACCTTCTTTTAGTGGGTCCATTAATCCACTATTTATTAAGCAATGGATTAGTACCATTGAAAACAAAATTTTCTATTCCCAAGTATTTAAAGCATGATAAATTCATTTTAGTTATATGTCATTTGGAAGGTGAAAAAGATCTATAGTGGAATATTATAAAGAGTACAGTGTGATAGAGAGAAATTAAATCCATCGAGTAGGATGAGTCTAAGAGATTATTTTTTTATATATACTTTCCTTGTATTATTCACATGAAATTTTAGAAGGAATTACTTGAGCTAAAGTTTAAGGATGACGAATGTGTTTGTACATATGAGGAAAATCATACAAGACTTGTGAGTTACACTTCTGGTATTATCATGTAACTTGAATGTAAGGCTGATCAATTCTTCAATGAATTATAACCAAGTATCTGAATGGTGTTTTCCATAATGGGATTTAGTTGCTATGAATAAATCATGAAATGTTCCATCAAGGTGGAAATGAATTTTTCAGTTACTAATCAATCATATGGATTCAATTTGAAGATAAAGATGAAATTCAAAGGAAATTATAGAAACCACGGATATAAGGAGGTGATCCTTCTTTAATGCTCAATGTATAGAAGGAAACATGGAAATGATTACTAAAGGGACTGTTAAATGTATTAAGTATAGAAAGGATGGTCATCGGGTAATTGAATGATGAAGTGATGGGAAAAAGTTTTATAATGATGCTAAGTGAAAGAAAACTCCACAAAATACACCACCCACACTCTAGTGTTTCAAAAACAATGATTATATACATTATTCTAACCAGTTCTCAAATTTGAAGGTTAATGAAAATGATTAACATTTGCAACCTTCTAAGACTAGATAAAAAATGAAATATCATGTGATTGATATTTTTGATGAGGAGTATGATAAAAATTTCATGAAAGGTACACTTACCATCTATTCTAGAACTTATAATGTCTTATTTGACTCTTGTTCTACCCACACTTTTATATTAGAATAATTTTACAAGTGTATTAAAATGAAACCCTACCAATTAGATGCTAAATTTATATTGAAAATACCTAATGTTATGATGATCATATCTCAAGTCTATGATTCTTCTTTAGTGGATGTTTTTTGGATTTTTCATTATGAAAATATTTTTATTGTCCATCTTTTTGAATTTTGTGTTATCTTGGGATTGGATTGGATTTTTCTACGTAGATACCAACTCAATTTCCTTGAAAGGTAAGTCACATTTGATTTTAAAAACCATTCTATGAGGGTATATTAGTGCTATGATAAATACAAGATGGAAATGAAATCCATATTTTGGCTCTCGATTCCTATTAAAAGGGGTATCTATCATAGATATTTAGGGAGAAACTCAACATTGGTAATATTCCTATTTTGTGGGAGTTTTTTTATGTCTTTCAAGAAGTGTTTCCTAGCCTTCCACCAAATCATGGAGTTGAGTTCTCAATAGAACTCATACCTTTCTCTACACCTACTTTAGAGAATCAAAATAGACTATCCCATATTGAGTTATATGAATTGAAGAAGAAACTCTAGGAGAATATTGATAAGGGATTTATTCAGAAAAGTGATTCAACTTGGGGTGAATCTTTTCTTTTTGTTAAGAAAAAAAGACAGATCAATGTGACTATGTATTGATTAAAATGAACTTAACAAGATAAGAATCAAGAACAAGTGTCCTCTATCTTGTATTGTTGACCTGGTTGATCAATTAGGAAAATATAAAAAGTTTTCCAAAATTGAACTTCATTATGGATATCATCAACTGTGGGTCAAAGAGTATATACCCAAGAAACCATTCCGTACAAGGTATGAACACTATGAATACATATTAATATTTTTTTGTCTTGTTAATACCTCTCTATATTAATCAACTTAATGAATATATTCTTTACATATAACCTTGATCAGTTTGTGGTAGTATTTATAAATATCAATATTATATATATAAAGATAATGAAAAAATTGAAGATTATGTGAGGATTATACTGAAGACCTTAAGGAAGTAGAATATTTAAGAAAAATTTACAAAGATTGAATTTTGGGTATAATTTTTTTTGTTTTTGGGTAATATAATCTCAAGAAAGGGTATATCAGTGGATCCATCCAAGAAGAAAGTTATTGAATGTTGGACCACTATGAAAGAGATCCATAGTTTTATTTTTTTCATGGATATTATTAATTCTTTGTGGATAATTTTTTGTTTCTATATAATACACTCACCATGTTAATTGGGAAGCGATCCAAGTTTCTTTATATAGATGAATGTGAGGAATAATTCAAGGAACTCAAGAGAAGGCTAGTCAATGCACATGTGCATACAATAAAATACACTAGAGAAGAGTTTGTGATCAATGTTGATGAATCAAAGAGGGAAATTTTATGAAACCTCATGCATAATTATATAGTGATAGATTATGCCTCATGATAAATGAATGGTCATGATAAAAATTACCGAAACAATGATTTAGAATTATCTATGGAAAATGTTTCATTAAACATATTGAGGAATTCTCTTTATAGAGAATGTCTTGATATATTTACTAATTGTAAAATTTTGAAGAATATTTTGAAACATATATAGCTTAATATGATCCAAGGAATGTGGTGGGAGTTGATTAATGATTATGATGAATCAATACATTAAAACCCTAGGAAAGAGAAAAAATGGTTGATGATTTGAGTCAAAATGATCATTCTAGATTATTTATGATGAGGATAAAAAATATCTAATATGTATGGATTAGAAAATAATTTATCTATCAATCATGAAGGAGGGGGTAAAATATTATCTTAATCAAATTAGTGTTCAACTATCTATCCATGTCAGGATTAAAGAGGTAGAGAATGAATATGTGGAACTACTAAAAAAGGTGAGAAATGTTCTTAAGTTTAACCTTGATTGTGATGGAATGATAAGGTTCAAGAACTGTGTCTTTGTTCCATCCATGTCATATATAAATAATGAGTTTTTATAAGAGTCTCATAGTTCTTTATTATTTATTCATCCTTGAAGAATAATGATGAATACAAATATGAAAGATTATTTTTGGAGGGATAACATGAGGATATATATTGAAAAGTATATAACTCAATTCTTGGTAAGTAAGAAAGATAAGGATGAGAGATATAATTCCAATAGAATTTTACAAACATTACCCATTTTGAAATTGAAATGGGAAAACATAACTATTTACTTTGTAATCGGAGTCCCCAAAAAATCTGAAGGCCATAATGCTATTTCTGTTATAGTTGATCACCTTACAAATTCTACATAATTCATTACTACCAGATAATATTTCTCTATTGATTATATTTACAGAGTATATATTAAAAAAGTGGTAAGGTTTGATAGTGTACCAAATTCTATTATATCTAATCAGGATATGAGTTTTACCTTAATGATCTAGATATTTATTTAGTAGGCTCTTGATACACATATATGTTTTATCACTTCTTTTTCATCCATAGATAGATGGTCTGTATAAGAGAAGAATTTAATCCCTAGAGGATATTTTGAGATGTATTTCTCTTGGATTTAATGGTGGTTTGGGTCAACACCATCCTATTTTCATGTTTTCTAAAAAAATCATTCTTTACTTGAGCATTTAGATGGATCCTTATAAATCCCTCTATAGAAATTATTGTCGTACTAAATTGTGCTGGGATGAAGTTAGAGAAAGATAGATACAGGTAATAGAGATGTAAAACGATATGGTATATAATGTCAAAACTATTCAACCACACATTAATGAAGTTGAAATTCAATATAAAGTCATGTTGATAATCATCAATGAGATTTGGAGTTTGAATTTGGTGATAATCTATTCATATTAATTTATCAATGGAATAATGTTATGAGATTTGGGAAGAAATTAAAGATTAGCCCAAGGTATAATATCCATTTTAGATTATTGGTTGAGTATGGATGATAGCTTATCACTTGGCACTTCCATCGAACCCCTATCAGGTTTATTATGTGTCCCATGTTTCTATCCTAAAGAAGTACATACCTAATCCATCACATGTACTAAACTTTTACATCACACTGGTGGATCATGATCTCTCCTATAAAGAAAAATTGGTATAAATCTTGGATAATAGAGATAATGTGCTACAAAATGAGACTAATCATCTGATTAAATTTCTATGGGGGAATCATACATCTGAAGAAGCTACATGGGAACCCAAGGATGTGATAAGGTAGAGATATCCTCATTTTTTTATATTGGAGTAATGTATTTTTGGGGGTGAAATTAATTTTATGGGGCATATAATGTAACACCTTTGGATTTCATGATATATTTCTATTTAAATAGATTTAATATCTTTGATAGATTACGATAGATGAAACATCAATTCTAAATGAACTGTACTATAGTATACTATTATAAATTATTTATTAAATTGGAGGACATGAATAGTAATATTTAAATTATGAAAATTATATTGTTTACACATGTATAAAATAAATTCATTGGTTATCATTTGATTAAAAATGAAAATAACAAATCATTTGAATGTAAAATAAATGTTTTTTCGAGAGAAAAATATTTTTTATGCGCTCAATGTGTTTTTATCTAAATAAATTAAATTAGTTACTATTGGTGAATTATTTAAATGAAACATATATATTATTTATTCAATAAAATTTTTTATAATTCATCAAATATTTTTTCTAGTAGTTATATGAGAATAAATACACTTTTATGCTGAAAACTATATTTTTCTAATATGTGGTTTCTTCAAATTCCATTTACATATTTTAAAAATATTTATTTTCCTAATTTAAAATTTTTTTAAAGAAAATTAAATACATTTGTGAAATCAACATGTAAAAATTATCTTAGAGTTAATTGTTATAATTTTTTTAAAAGAATAATTTTTCAATTAGTATTGAAAAATACTAAGTTTTATTGAAAGCCGCCTTTTAGTTTAAAGCATTTACAAAGTTCCATTTTTTTATTAAAATGGTTTTAAAATTAACAGTAGTTCAATTATACTTAAATAAATCTAATTTAGGTCATTGAAATCTGTATTCATGTTGAATTTCTATATAAATACTTTTTGTACTTAAGAAAATCATGTCACAACCTAGCCCAATGGGGATCAAACCATGACTACCTGAAGACCACCTTGAATAGGCCAAGGGATGCTAATTAACACTGAGTAGGCATGTCACACAAATGAGAGGCCTTAGAATAAAGTACTCTTACACACACACACACACATATCTAGGCCCATACAATGCTAAAATTTAAATCAACTAAAAACCATGCAAACATATATCTAAAATCCCCCCATCATAGTATGAAAACAAGTACTAGAAAGAAAAAGGACCAAATAGAATCCCATAAAAAACTAAAAATAAGTCCAACCAGTAAAGTGGGCGAGGACTGCTGTCAAAGTAACCACAGGAGCACACCTCAAGCAGTCTGCCTCACTAAGATCCTCTTAGTCCTGGTCACTCTAGAACTCTATAAAAAGGTCGACCATCTGTATAAGATAAGACTCATGTGACAAAATCCCATTTTGGGTTGAGTACAACAATACCCAGTAGGACACTCTAAAATCACTAAGAATATAACATCAAAAATAATAATAATCTCATCACAAGTATATGTCAATAACATATAACAAGAACATCTAGATATACTTATAGTATACACACAGTCTCAAGGAAAGGTCACAACTATATTTGTATCATAGAAATCCCACTCAAAGGTTCCACATAACACTTGTTTAGGAAAACACACTTCAAGATTCAAATATAATTCATGGAATACTTCCGTGTTTCCATGCTTGATGGGTCTCCCCATAAGAATAAACTTGGGAAGTCTGAAAAGAACAATACACAAATGGGGATCACACCCAATGACATGGGGTATACCAACATCCCAATCCAAATTAAACCACTAAGTAGAGGATCAAAGCCTATGTAGTGTTGGTGATGATGATACAATGAACCCACCTAGGGAATGATGATAAACAAAGATCTCACTCTACGCCTCAGAGAAGGATTCAAAATTCTCTATCTGAGACTAAAGTTACTTTGAAGGAATCACCATCCTTTTCATAAGATGAGATTCCATACTAAATGTTCAAGGAATAGATCAAGGGAACACACCGTAATGAAACCTTTCTAAGTGGAAGGGGACAAGGGATCCAAGCCACAATTGAAGAAGTACATGGAGTGTATTGGTAGTACAATACATTTACCTTATGCACTGGGTCCTACCCATCTATCACAACCCATGACCATGTCTATGTCTGAGTAAAAGGTATTTTTGAGCCTAAGTACTCTTGACTGTGTCCATGTCCGGCTGTCCCTATTTGTGTATGGTTTGTCATGCCTGTGCTCATGCCCATGTACCTTACTGAGTACATGTTGAGAAAGTAAGTATGGGTCACACACTATGTGATAGGGGTCATATATTGTGTCATACTTAACTATATGTAGAACCCTAGCACTACAACCAGAGCCCCATACACAACATGTTTTCAAACCTTAAACGCCATGAACTGCAGAATTTCCTGAAACTCAGTTATCTTCCTCCCACAACATATTCTTCTCCTCATCGATCCAATAAAGATGAAAATCACACTTGATAATATGGATTTGGTATGACCAAACCTTTTCATTTCATCTCACTAGAATCTTACCACCAAGATACATGGGAAATCCATCTGTCACCTCTCTCATTAGACACAATTCAAATCCCACATGAAGAACTCAAATATGGTCCCAATAAGTCATCATAGCTCAATATTTTCATCGATCCAAACTTAAATATATGATGTAAATTCACTGCACCAAGAAAGGGGTGATCAATGATTTATTATTTTTTATTTGTCAGGCCACTATCCAAAATAAATGATGACAATGATTGACTAAGGAACAGTCAGAGAAATACAAGAACCACAAAAGAAGAATGAACCTCATCCATGTTTTGATTTTCCTCAATTCATTGATGTTAGAATGATGAACGAATATCCAAATAAATAAACAATCCCCCCAAATTCCCCACAGATAAACCCGTACCCAAATACGATCGATCCAGGAATAAATCTGTTGGTCAATTGATTCCTATTCATTATATGAATAATTAAAAGGGTAAAATCCATATAAAAAACATCCTAAATAGATATGGATCGATCATTGATGAATAATAAATCCACATCCCTGTCATTTGTGAGATCCTTGAATCCCATATTATATTGATCGATGATCCATGATATAGTCTGATGTCATCTATCAAGATATCCACCAATTCTCTCTAGTATCTCCCTTGAATTTGTAGGGTTATGTAGCTAACCCTCTAATTTATCCATAGTAGAATTTATATAGTATATTCTTAAGTTAGGCTTATAATTAAAATAATTAAATAAATATTATTTAATTTATTTAATTACTCACCAATAAAGGCGCCCAAGACCAATGACTGATGACCATATATATTATGATACACATGGGGTAAAACCAATTCTATGAACTCAACGGAAGGCTGAGATTTATAATCCAAGCCTTCGTTTAAAAATTATTGTACTTCTTTAGAAAAAATGTGTGTTTTTTCATCTAATATATTAAATATATTACAAAAATTTATTCTGGTCACACCGGACCTCGGAATCTCATGCCATCACAGTTCCAAGCTCCATAAATAATCGATTTAAAATTATAAATTAATAAATTTAAAAAATCAGTTTTGTTAAACTCTCCCCACCTTCGAGATTTACCTCTCATAAAACCAAAAAAAATGGAATCACAAAGATATGTGAGTATTGAGCATTCATATAGGTCTCACTCTCTTAGTTACTCTTTTGAAGATCCAAATTCATCCACCAGACATTCCCAAAATGAATCTCTCACAAATGAAGGATCATCTCCTATTAGTCCTCAATATCTATTAGGGACTCAGAAAAGGTTTCTTGATCCCCAATTCCATCTATCCCTATCCGATAAAATGCAATGGGTCGTGCACACACCTCCTCATCTATGACACATTGAATATTTCATGTACTCAATCTAACTACAGAGCTGGAGCTAAGATGAATGCCGCCTCACCAACTCTATATAGTATCTGGAAAGGTCCGATGAATCTTGAAGGCATCTTATTTCCCTGAACAAATATCTATGACCTTTGTCAAGGTTTGACCCTAAAGAACCCATAGTCTCCCTCATATAACTCTAAATACCTCTATCTTTAGTATTCATAGGGCTTATGATGGGTCTATTTAGTCTTCATCCACTCTTGGATGATCTTTACCTTCTCTTTTGGGGCTCACACCAGCTATGGGACCATAAGTGATGAATATCCTCAGTCAATATAGAATATAGGTGATGTTTAGGGATATGTTGATAGGTAATTTTCATTCAATATCCAAAGGGATTATTGATTCTAGAGATGGTTTGAGAAAAAAATCAAAATTCAAAAAGGCTGAAATGAAACAGTTATTTAAAACCAATAATATAAAAAATTGATTACCATACCATTTAGAGGAGAATGAAAATGATTTTCAACAATGGTGGAAGCTTGAACAAGGTGGATATTCAAAAATGAGATATAGATATTGAACAATAGTTTGAATGGTTAAAAATTAATACACAAATTGGCCTTAAGAATCAAAATCTACAACAATAGAATTTACAACAGTCACATTAGTAAGGGGAAACATTGAAAACAATAAAATGAAGAAAAATTCCAGAAAATTTATTCCAAGAATTATAAAATTAAAAATCACGAAAAAATTCAATGTGAAAATAAAATTTACAAATTCATAAGGAACGAAATAAAGAAAAGTGGTAAAATAACAAAAATATATACATTCTTCGGTAAAATTGACCTACATGCATGGGGAAGGTGTGTCAGGGTTTTCACTATGAAAAAATCAATAGAATATTGGATAGTATATGTGATCATACCAAGGAAAAACTAATAAGAAATAAACTAATCTTAATAAGAGAAAAAACCCAATAAAAACATACAATTTAGAATTATTTTTCAAGAACTCAGATTATAGACTCTAAGATTGCAAGAAATCAAATCCATGGTTAGTCATGATGAAGGTTTGAAAGTTGAAAGAGAAAAATCTGGTGTAGCCATGGGCACCTTCAATGAAACAGGACCAAACTCATATGAACTGACACCATACTAGCCTAAATCCCCTGACCTCATTTGTGAGCAAGCTCGTCGCTGGTGTCATCACCATTGAATAGTGGTGGATCCCCACTTCCCCCCTAGAATCTTGAAAAATCACCCTTTCTTCATTGTATAACCTTACCACCCCTTTATCTAAAAAAATGAATCACCCACAAAAGTTATGGAGCATCTTGGGGAGATTTTTTCTAAGGATGTGGTTGAAACAGATAAATAAATTGTGGAAAATGTGGATAGTTGAGTGAGGGAGTTAGGGAACATAGTGAGTGAATAAGAATATTGATTTAAAAAAGAACCCCAAGGGATACAACCCTTAATTAGAATCAAGTATATGGATAAAAAATATAATAAATATAGTTTCCATCTATTCAGTACCATCCATAAAATTAACACCAGAATATAATTGAATAATAAAAAAATTACTTAAAAAATAGTGAATTAAAAAATTTAAAAATCTCTAACTTGTAAAATAAAATCATTAAACTATATTTAAAATATCTATAAACCACCTAATTTATAAATTAAATCATAAAATCATACTATAAAACCTAATAAAAAACTAACATCAAATAGTGATAGTCAAACTATACAATGCTTATGTCCAAAATGTGTATCAATGTGATAAACCGTTCCATCATCAATTATATCTAAAAAACTAGTAAAAAAATCATATAATTAAAACATCTAAATATAATTTCATAAAATGAAGATACCTTCACATACTTTAATTTCCCACTTCACATACCTCAACTTCCTGCTGTTAACATTCCAACCAGTGGTTCTTAGGAAAGCTCTAGTGCTTAGAGAACACCAATAAACCAAGTAGTACCCATACTCAAAGAAAAATAGAAATACAAGGCCTGAACATAAAATAAATGTAAAATAGTTCATATGGAAACAATAAAAATTTATAAAAAAATATCCTATGAAAAATTATAACAAATAAAAAATATATCCTAAATGACAAGGATCAGAACAAGAAAGTCACTCACTCCACCAGAATCTAAAATTGATCAAGAAAACACTCCAAATAATTAGAATACACTACCTAGAACTGTGAAATAGGGAGAAGAAACATCCTAAACTATACTGATGTAAAACCCATACAGCCTCAGTCCTAAATGCCATGTCATAACCATGAGAGAACAAAACTATAATGTAATGGAATCCTGATAACAAATATAAGAAAACATAGTTAAATATATCAAAACAATGATATCAAGAACCTAATTACTAGGTACCATTCAAAATTCATCAAATAGATACCAGTAACACCATCATGAAGCGTGGTGATCATCCAAAAAACTACCCATGAACCTGATTCTCTAACCACTACCCAAGACCACACTGTCCTCACACTCGGTTACCTCTTGAGAAGAAAAACCTTCTTTGGAAATGAAGAAGTAATAAAAACCCAAAGATAAACCAAAAAAATTCCCCCTACAGTGCACTAGATGTACTACATAACATAAGCACCCTCAAAACTAGGCTCAAATTCATTATATTCAGACCAATTACATTTTGAACTATTTTTCTCAGTAAAATATATCTTAAAGGGGCATTGTTTACCACACTGATATCACTTCAGAGTCTTAAACTAACTCATTCCTTTAATTTTATCCTTACCAATGTTCTTCTCTTGAACCCTATTATCCATTTTACCGATGACATTGTGCCAATATACTTATAATAATATCCTATTATTAGTATGAAATTATTTTGAAATAAGAGATGAATGAACCTCTTTAAATGGAAAGGACTCATTTACGTATGTCATTCCATCACAAAGATGCTGATAATAACTTCCAAGTGATGTCAAAAGGATGACGGCTTGATCTTAATTTAAAACATTAAAATATATGTTGTCTAGGTATAGAAATTTTTTATTAAATTCAGTAATGTGAGCCTAGATGGAAGTGATTTGTTTTATATTAAAAGTAAAAAGTATAACTTTTTTATAGAGCCTACCAACAAGATATTTTGTATATAAACGTTTTTAAGAATAAACCACATAGAAGTGGTAGTGGTTTCATATAGTAACTCTCACAACAAATTACACACAAATATAATAAAAGGAAACAATGGGATTTACCTAGAACATCAGACAGAACATCTACATAAGTAACATAAGTTTTTCCATTGGATGATAACTTGCTCTACTTTTTCTTTCAAACACATAGGGCATCAAGTAAACCTTGTTTAACTAACACTCATGCATTTTAATTCACTATAAACTACAATCATTTCCACCATAAAATTTATCAATTTAAATATTCTTGCTGCCATTACTAATGTCAATTTGGACCGGATACCAATTTTTGTGGGATGCATTGACAGGTTTTCGACAATCAATAGCCAAAGATATTTTTCATTTTAAAGATGGTTTGAGAAAACAATAAAAATTTAAAATGTTTGAAATCAAAATTTTATTTAATACAGAAAAATGGGAAAAATTTGTTAACCAACCCAATTATAGGATCATGAAAATGTTTTTCAATAATGGAAGCATCTTGAACAAGAACCAAATTCAAAACTGAGATATAGAAATTGATCCACTATTTTATAGGTTAAGAATAAGCACCCAAAACAATGTCAAGAATCTTCCACAGAAATAATAGAATTTACAACATCTGCACATGAAGAGCACATATTTATAATGAATGAAATTTTGAAAAAATTTAAAATATTTATTCAATGAATACTAGAATTAAAAATATATAAATACAATAAATGAGAAACAAAAATTCAGACAGGCATAAAAAATAAATAAAGGAAAATGGTAAAATAAAACAACAATTTTGATATGTCAGTCAAATTGACCTATATGCATGGGGTAGGGGAATTAGGTTTTTAACTATGAGAAAAATAAATGGAATATTACAAGGAATATGTGACTAGACCAAAAAAAAACTAGAAACCCTAAAAAAACTCAACAAGAGAAAAAAATACAGTGACGAGTTCTTTTACCAAGAACTCATATCGTAACCTCTAAGATTTCAATAAAAAAACCATGGTTCATCGTAGTGAAGGTTCACAAGCTGCAAGACAAAATTAGGTCCAGAATCATGAATCTTCAATACACTATGACCAAACTCACACTAATCGACACCATAAAAACCGTAATATCCTCATCTCCTCCATGAGAAATCTCTCAACTGGTTTCATCACTGTGAAATAGTCACTAATTCTCCCTTTTCCCCACTATAAACTTGAAACAATACCCTCTCTTTTTTGCACAACCCTACCAATGATTTGTATCTTATTTTTCTCTCAAAAAAATATTAATTACCCACAAAATATGAGGAGTGTTATGGGGATAATATGACTTAGTATTTGTTTGTAATGAACTAAAAAATCATAGAACACATGGATGAATGAGAGATAGAACCAAGGAACACCACGAGCGGAGAAGCACAACGATCTCAAATAGCACCTCTATGGATAAAAATATGTAGTCGACCCAAGCATGTGGATAATAAGAAAAATCTAAAAACATGGTTTCTTGCTACTCAAAAACATCCCTAAAAGTGATACCAACATATAATTTCATAATAAAAATATTTTTTTATAAAAAATAGTGAATTAAAAATTCCATAGGTGACCAGCAAGGTCACCCATACAAGACCTAAAATGGTGCCATACCTATGGTGTAATGGTAGTTTTGGTTGTATGAAAACTTCACCAATGGTATATGATCCATCAAACTATAGACAAAGTCCATTATGAAAGCTTGTAGCATGTACTATAGGACTGGAATGGTCCACTCAGTCTGTCTGTTAGTCTAGGGGTGAAAATATATGCTCAAACACAACTAAGTCCCAAAGGCCTCCTATAATCCCTTCCATAACAAAGATTTAAGAGAGAATCAAAGTAAAAAAAATCATCATGGGAAATCCATGTAGTTATATTATATCTTATACGTAGAGGCGTCTCAAGCTCTCTACATAAATCTTATCTTGAATAGATATGAAGTGGGCTGACATGGTGATTCGGTCGACGATCAACCAGATAATATCATGTCCGCAAGATGTATGTGGTATCCCCATCATGAAGTATATAGATATCCCATCCCAATTCCATTTGGGAACTTCAAGGGGTTAAGATAAACCCTATATAACATGGTTTTTATCCTTCCCTTGTTGACAAGTAAGGCCTCAAGAGACAATATCTCCAACTAATTTCTCCATCCCTAACTAATAGAACTGTCACTAAAGGTATTGATACATATTATCCACACCTAGATTCTCCTATAAGGATAAATTATGGAAATCACTTAGAAACTCCTCTCTCAGTACAAATAGTACCATTTTGTATCCTTGGAAAATAATGAGATGCTCCCCGCCTTTAAAAACTCCACCAGGAGCATGTCTAGTGGATATCTGAGCATGTTGGGGCTAATAGTAGGTATCCCCAATTTGTGCTTCCTAGAATCACTGTATATTTGGATTGGTAACAATCATATTCTGGAGGTAAGCTACTCCATCCCCATCCATAAAGGATAACTACAAATTGGCTAAATTCTCTAACTCCTCACTCAGTAACTATAAACAATATCTCTTACTGAGGGAATCTACTAATACATTTTCTTTCCTAGGAGTATAAAATATCTCAAAGTCATAATACTTGAAGATATATAGCCATAAACTCTACCTCGAGCTAAGATCCTTATGAGAGAAGATATACTTGAGACTCCTATGGTCAGAATAGATAATAGACCGCTCACCCATCAGGTAGTGTCTCCATATATTTAGTACAAAGACTACCACTGCTAACTCAAGATCATGAGTCATATAGTTATACTAATGTGATCTAAAATAATGTGAAACATATTAAATTACCATATTCCTTTAACTCAAAAAAAACCAAGGATAGTACCTGATTCATTAAAAATAATACAACTTTACACCTTCCTTTGGAAGTATCTATATGAGAGCACTCATCAATCTCTACCTCAAATCCTAAAAATCCTTCTAGAACCTCCCTATCTATATGAAAGAATTTCCATTTTGGGTCAAATATATCAAGGAAGATGATATCCTAGAGAAATTAGGTATGAATATTCGATAGTATCCTACCAAACGAAGTATGCTTTTCACCTATTTATAGTATTCGATGTCTCCCAAGCAAGAATTTCCTTGACCATTTCTGGGTCCACTACCATACCATATGCTAATATAAAATGTCCTTGAAATTGAACCTACTAAGTCCATAAAAGGAATATTTAGACATTCCCATAAATATAGTACTCTCAGAGTACATCCATAACTATCTTTAGGTGTCTCACATTCTTCTCCTCAGATGCTGAGTACACTAGGATATCGTCGATGAAGACTACCACAAACCAGTCTAAGAAAGGATGAAATATTTGGTTCATGAGTCCTATAAACAATAATAGGGAATTATTCAGGACAATTTTCATTACCATGTATTTATAATGGATATAGAGACACTTAAATGACATATTCAGTATATCCTCATTATGTACCTGTAGTTGGTGAGAGCTTGATTTGAGGTCAATCTTCAAGAACCATCGTGCCCATATCAACTGATAAAAGAGTTCATAAATCCTTGGTAGTGAATAATTGATTTAAATTCATCTGGTTCAGTTCATGGTAGTCCACAGAAAACCTCAAGCTCTGATACACATTCTTGGATAAAAAACTAGGGGTACCCTAGGTTAAACTTTGGTCCAGACAAATCCCTTACTTTGAAAGTCCTCCAATTTCACCCTTAGATCATGAAGCTCTAAAGGAGCCATATGATACAATATCACAGATATCTGGGTCATTATAGGGTGTTGATGAATACAAAAGTATATCTCTCAGTGAGGAGGTAATCTTGGAACGTCTTAGGGAAAGACATCATAGTACACTACCACCACTACAGGAAAATGAAAACTCATAACATCCACTACACTAGGGTCATTCTAGACAACTGATTAGTTATAAACTAAACCCTCATACATATAAGTCCATAATACTCTCCCAAGGTTTCATTTTCACCTATAGATGAAAACATAATCCCATCACTGTTGACAAACCACATCCTCCACCTGAAATAGTCTATCTCTACATGAACTTTAGATAACCTATCCATGTCCAATATGACTTTATAAGTCATCATCACTACTAAAAATAAATTCCAAAATAATATTTCACCTAAAAATTTCATGCTACACCATCAGAAAAAGTGTGTGATCACTAAGTCACCTATTTTAGAAGTCTCTAAGTGTAAGGTTCGATCAATGGGAAAAACCAAAATATTTATGTATTGAACCAAATACATTGAAATAATGGAATTAAATTCACCTGTGTATATCAATATTGAAACTTAGGTATAAAAGACATAGGTTATACCTTGTTTCATCCATGGAACCTTTGGATCCTAAGGATTAACCACCGATGCCTTCACTCACCCTTGTCCCCTAGCTCTATGAGCCTGGTGTGGAACACATGAGGGTGGTGGTGACAATAAGTCAAAATGTGTACCACCTTCATCTGCTCTCCTAGATCATTTTCCATAACCATATCCCTGCAAACTAACCTGATCTTATTACTTACTATGCCTAAGTATCCCATCCACTATCTCTCTATCAACCATACGATGGGTCTGCAAATCCCATGTGAGATGTCCATTGACATAATAAAAGTATCGACACTTCTCTATAGGGTGAAAAGATCCATCCTGTGAGACCTGAACCATAGAAACTCTATCAATGGATCATATCTTGAAATGTATTGCACATCCAGGTCCCTGAGTCTATCAATTAATCCCTTCCTTCAAAGTATCTACTTCTATGTGCCCACTACTAGTAACAACTGTTTTTGTCTACTCATCAAGGAATCTCTCTCCCGCCAAATAAGACTCAAGAACTCCCACCTTGATAGGAATGCGTAGTGGTGTCACACTAGCTATAATTTCTCTATGTAGTCCTTTCATAAAGGTTTTATCATGAAAGAACTGACCACGTACCATATTCATCAAGTACTAAGAAGTATTTTTGAACCTAAATGAATAATTTTCCACATTCTTACCACCATTTTGAAGATGTAGAATCTCCTGAAAATTCTCAATCATCAACATAGCTGGAGATAAATCCTCTCTGAAAAGGAGCTCGAATTGTGACTATGAAAGTGTTTCCACATTGTATGAAGGGTGAATAAGCCCCTCCATATTCTTACATAGCCAGGGAGAATCCTCACTACCAGGACAACAATATGATCGTATGGTGTCCTGACAAGATTGAAAACTCTCACCACCACCTTAAGTCAGTACTCATCCAATTATGGGCAGGGTTATCCTCAGAATGAGAGGGGTCACTATAAATAAAAACCATGAATCACACTTATCCTACAAATCCCATCCGTCGTACTACATGTAACATCTATTTCTTGATAGGTGGTGGTAAGACTACAACACCACCTAGAGGTAACACCTCTTTAACATGTCCCTCTATTGAATCCACTTCATTGAGGGGATTATCCTCATAATACTTTTAATGAATACCAACTGTAAAAAATTGTGAAGGCATCCTTAGATAAACAAGGTTTTCCAAAGTCAGTGAGTATATCTAGAGAGATGGATCAATAAGGACTAGGAAACCAAAAACCATTACTATATGATGCATGTATCAATGATTTCATTGAAACAAGTGTCTACATATACCGAGATAATAAGTAGGTTATTAGATCCATATTGAATGGATACATCATATACGACACCAAAATTAGAGTACCTAAAATGTAATATGAACTCGAAACACTTAACATTGTTTCCACAGAAAAATCTCCAAGTTTTTGGTCTGGATATTGAATTGGATCCTTTGATACCACTGTGTCACAACCTAGCCCAATGGGGCCCGAACCACGACCAAACCAAGCCTGACTGTAATAGGATAGGGGCTGGTGACTAGCACCGAGTAGGCATATCACACACATGGGAGGACTTTTCATAATGTACATGTACACATACATCTCCAAGCCAATACAATGCTAAAATATAAAACAACTAATAACCATGAATGCATACATCTAAAATACCCACATTATAGTATGATACCAAGTACTAGAAAGAAAAAGCACCAAATATAATACCACTAAAAAGAAACTAAAAACAATTACAACCTATAAAGTGAGTGAGGACTACTATCAGAGTAACTGCAGGAATAAACCTTGATCTCTCTGGCTCATTAAGCTCCACCTAGTCTTGGTACCTCTAATAATACATCAAAAGGTCGGTCATCTTCATAAGAAAGAACACATGCATTAAAATCCCATGCAAGGGTGAGTATAATAATATCTAGTATGACTCCTCAAATTCACAAAGCATATAAAATCACGATTAATAACTATCACATTATAGGTATGTAAAAATAATATATAAGTACACACTAGAAGTATAAGAAGAATAATACATTGATGGGGATCACACACAAGGCCATGGGGTATTAAAACAACCCAATCTGAATTAACCTATTAAGTAGGGGATTGACGCCTACATATTGTTGGTCATAGAGATACCAAGAACCTCACCTAGGGAAATGATGATGATAGAGGATCTTATTCTAGGGCTCAAATAATGATTCTAAAAAATCAACCCAGGACTAAAGTTACTCATAAGAGATCACCTTTATATGTATAAAACAAGATTCCATACAAAACACTAAAGGAATGGATCAAGGGAATGAACCATAATTAAACATGTATAAAATAAAGGGGAAAGGGTATTCAATACATAATTGAAGTAGTACACGATGTGTACTAGTAGTACCTGAAATACCCATTTGGTATCAGGTCCTACCTGTGTATCACATCCAATGATCATGTATGTGACAAAGTACATCGAAAGTCCAAGCCCTTATACTCCAGTCCGTGTTCGGGTCTAGGTGGTTTAATCTGTGTAATGCTAGTCATGCCCATGACCATAACCATGTACCTTCACAAGTAATCGTTGAGCCGGTAAGTAAGGGTCTCACACCATGTTATAGGGGTCACATGTCGTGTAATACTTAACTCTCTATGAAACCCTATCTTCATTGCGTGGCCCCCTTACACATCGTGTGTTCATGTATTACATGTCGTGTAGTATGTAATTTCTATAATCCAAAAAATCTTCATCCCATGTCATTTTCCACTCCCCTAGTCTCTAATATTTCCATGAATCTTGACAGAGAGTATGGATCCAGTTTGGATAAACCTTTCTGTTACCACTCGCTAGAATCCATCCAACAAAATGCATGTAAAATACTTTTGTTGCATCTCCCAGTAGATTCACGTAAAGAACCGCATAATGAAATATGATACAGTACTATTATATCATTGTAACTCAATATCATCATCAATCATAACCTGGATATATTATATCAATATGTTGCACCAATAAATGGGTGCGTAATGATTGATTATCTAGTATTTGTTGAACCACCATCCAAAATGATTGTCGATGATGTTCACATGAAAATTAGTAAGAGAAATCCAAGAAACACAAAAGAGTAATGAACCTTGGACATGTTAGAGTTGTCATTGATTCATTTTCATTATAATGAAAAATGAAGATGCCAAAAACTAAACAGTTCTCTCGAATTTCTTACAGATAAACCTGTACCTGCAATACGATCGATCTGTGAATTAATCCATTGGTCGATTAATTCAAATTCATTGTAGGAATAATTAAAATGGGATAAATCCATATAAAACATTTCCTACCTCAATATGTATATATTATTGAATAAGAATGAATTTGTGTCACTGTAATTGGTGATATCCTCGAATCTCGTTGCACTCAGATCGATGATCCACAATCCGATCTGGCACCACCTATCAAGATCTCCTCCAATACCCTATAATAGATCCTCCAAATTTATAGGGTAACGAAAATAACAATAAAAATAATCCATTGAATAATTTAAACAGGATATTATTATGTTAGGATTATAATTAAATAATTAAATAAATATTATTAAATTTATTTAATTTCTTACTAATAAAGGCCCAAAAGCTAAATGCATGACACTAACATAGATTATACCATGCCTATAGTAAAACCCAAACTCTAAAATCAAATAAAACTTCAAATTTTTAATTTAATACTTAGTTTATAATTTATTCATCATTTTTAGGAAAAGTGTGCACATGTTCTTTTAATATATTTAATATATTACAAAAATTATTTCCAAAAACACCGGGTCACAGAATCTGTTATCATCTCCATTATTAGATCATTAAATAATACATTTAATATTATAATTTAATATTCTAAATTAATAAATGAGGAAAATAATATTTATTATGAACCATTTCTTTGGAAAACCACTTTTCATCAAAAAGGCTTCCAAACCACTTTTCTTTGGAAAATCCGAGTTGTTATTAATTTAATTTAAATTCTACCACTTTTTAGAATTGAATTTGATAAAATATATTACATATTTAGAATAATCAAAATTAATATTATTTAATAATTTTAAATTACTTTTTTTTCATAATGAATAGAAAAAATATAAAAAAATTTCCACCGTGTTAAAAGGGTAAATCAGGTTAACCGAGGTTAAAAATAATTGTTAAAGCCACCATTTATTATCTTAATTTTTTTTGAAGAATGGGATTATACCATTAACCTTAAGATCTTTTTTTATTTTTTATAGGACACATTTCTATGAAGGTGACCTATATCATATTTCATGTAAAGAAAAAAGAAAAAAATTCTCTCTCTTACTTATAAATATCTCTTATACGTTCACATTGGGAAAAATAGTTGTTAGTGAATATTAATGGTTATTTTGAGAATAATGAAATTATATTCATATTTTAATTTCTTTTTTTTTATAATTATATAATTTCCTTAAATTCTTATGCAATGTTGACATACTATTTCTTCAATTAATAGAAAAATAAAATAAATTATTTTAAAAATATTAAAAGTAATATAATTTGAGAGAGGAATAATGATACACCAATTTAATAGATGAATATAATAGATTAGTTTTTTTAAATTGTTATTTTAAAATTCTATCTTTTTCTTGATTTCATTATTATAAAATTAAATAAATAATGTAAAAAATGACATTAACAATGTTATTTGAAAATAATATTTTTGGAAATTATTTAAAAATCATAAAAATATTAAAAGTGGAAAAGGTATAAAATATATGGTTTATAATTTATTCCCTTGTTTATTTATGTTCCATTTTTTTCCTTATAAGTAAAATTATAAGACATTAAGAGTGAAAAATACGTTGTCGCAGTTTAGGTTAAAATATGTTAACTAAGGTGTTATACCAAAAGATATGTTTTAAAATACCATATAAATGAGTCTAAATTTTATTTCAGGATGATTTTTAAACCAAATCCAACCTTATTTTAGAATATTTTTCCATTAAGAATCATTTTGATATAGAATGAATTTTAAATATTTTAGTATTTTAAAAAATTCCAAGAGTGCTCCTCCCGTCACTTATAAAAGAAAACCCATCCTTTCTCTTACTTACACTAATTTGAACATTATATATCAACCAATACTTGAAATAATATCTTATCAACCTAACTGGGCACATTATATAGGTTAATGTAATCCCAAAATACCAACCCTTTGATCATTATGAGGAGATCTAATGGAGTTCTTTGAATGAAGAGGTAATCACCTTAACCAGTGACTTTATTTTTTACTCTTATTTTACCTCCTCTAAATTTAGGCTATTTATAATTAAATAATAACTTAAATATCACAAATATATTGAAATGTTATTATTATTAACCCCCATTATCCACCCACTTTCACATTAAATGGGAAGTGAAAGTATTGTTCATGCATACATACAACTTACATTCTCCAAATAGCGATATGATTATTTTTTCATCCCCATATTTTATGGATATGTATTAATATGAGGTTAATTTATATATATAATTTTTATGAAATAATTTTTCTTTTGGAATAATTATTTCATATCAATAGTCTTACCATCCAATCTGTTATAAAATGATAACTTTGCTCAGGTGTATGTGTGGAATACCACCTCCATGAAGAGATGTGTTTCTTTTTTCATTTATTCATTGCATGGATGGTAAAATTAATAGATTAAATTAATATATAATATATTTATATGATAAAATAATTATTCTATAAATTTTAATTTTGATTTAACTTTCTTTCATTCCATCTGTAAAAATATGAAAACAACGTTCATAAAATATGTACAACCTACCATCTCATTGAATAATGTAATTCAATTTTCTATATCTATCCTATATGGAAAACTATATATATGATGAATATATATGATATTTATATCATGATTAACATTATTTATATTATGGAACCATGGACAAATTATAAATACCAGAACCACTAAACCAAAACTCTTATGAAAAATGAAATAGTTAACATCTGTAAGTGATGGTTTTCATAAAAAATTGTTAATAAATAGACATTAAAAATACCATAAGTGGATAATTTATCATATTATAATTATATAAATTATTTTTATAGAATTATAATAAATTTAAAGTTATTATATAGGAGGTTAGAGTACTTATGATGAAATTGGAACTTTAGTTAAGAGATTTTCACCTCACATTCACTTATGTGAGACACATGCCATATTCACAAAGTGTTTCTATTATTTAGTGTATATAATGAACAAGAATGTATTTTATTATCCTACTCATAAAAATTATGGGGATATACATATCCATCTATGGTTATCTCTTTCTTTCGATCTTGATTTGAAAGTTACCAAAGGGGTAAGGGTTTTAGGTTATAATCTCATTATTTATCAGGATTGATTATGATAATTTTTCATATTAAGAACATTATTGATATAACACTAAATAATCTCAGGATTTTTATTCTTCTCAAGTTTTTCCTTGAGGGTACAGTTTTTTAATTTCCTCTATTTAGGTACTCAACAGACTGAAATAACATTTTATGTAAAAATGTCTTTATTTCTTTCTTCGCAAGAAAAAATATTTCTTACATATCCATTTTTTATAAATGTGTTTCAAGAATAATTATCATTTAAATTTTAAAGTCATTTTAACCGATTATTTAGTTTTTATAATATTATTTAAAATAAATCTTCATTTCATTTTCCAAATGTGGTACTTTTGAATTTTTACCAAAAATGTGAATTAAATCTTCATTTTAACATATACTATATGAACATAATTTTCCACCATTATGACCTATAAATGATTTGATGCTTCCTTTTTATGTATCTAGTGTTTTTTAAATTAAAATGTTTTCTATAATATTTTGGTATTTTTTATATTTTAAAGAATTAATTTCAACATGGAAAGGGTGTTTTCCTAAAGAATGTTGTAATGATTTTAATGGTATATATCTCCACCAATGGAAATAACCTTTATTGTTACTTATTATTTACAGGGGATATAATATAGTGATCCCATATAAATTATTTCCCAAGAAGTTTTATTATTATGATGAGAAAAATTATATGAAACTCATTTCTTTTTAATGGGTTATATCATGATGAATTGATGAAATGTTTATGAAACCCATTTGATTTCATAGGTTATGATATGAAAATTTTATATGATCTTTTGGCACACATCTATATGATTTTAATTATGTGAAAAGTGGGACCAAAATTATATATCCCTCAAATTCATTGTGAAAAGATTAATATTTCATGAGATATAGGGGACCAGAATAGGGAGTGAACCTAGAACAATAAGAGACCTCGACCACTATGATAGTCTTGGTAGTGATCTTCGACTACTATGTGGGTTTAGAGATTGAACCCAACAAAATATGATAGAATTGGAAATGAGCATGGACTACTATGGAAATTATTTTATATTCTTATTTGTATGGAACAAATATATGTTTTATGACAATATTATACCCTCATGGCTCATGTTCTTTGATTCCTTTGTGATTAATGTATTATAATCTACCATGAATTATTCCATAACTCATGATTATGATCTATGATATGAAGGTTTTGGTTTCCAAATGTTATAATCAAATTCTTATACCATTATTCTCATGTTATGTTTAAGTGATCATTGTTGTCTCCCTTATTTACCCATACTAATAATCAAAGCTCACCCTTCCTTACGTTTCCTATCCCCAGGTTATGAAGAATGGAATTATATATGATATGACTAAGAAGGGTTCTAGTTATGATTAACTTAATGGTAGATGATGCATTTCACTTATTAATCATATTTTTATGTGTCCATGTTTCTAATAAAAGTAGACCTATATGATTCTATTGTGGATCATATTGTTCTGTATGGATTATTAATATAATAATATATAATATTATTTGTAAAAAAAGTATGGGTCGCTATATTATCAGTGATAAAAAATGATGAAAAATGGTTGAGTTGGAAATTTTGGAATCCAATCATTTTATCGGATATATATTTAGCTGTTGGATACCTTATTAAGTTTGAAAAAGAGATTCATATGGCTAGGTATAATAATTTTGCTCGAGTTTTGGTTGACCTTTACTTTATCTCATTTCTTATTTAAACAATTTAATTTGTTGATGGAGATTTCAAGTTTGATCTTGAAATTGAATATGAACATGTCCCTAATTTTTTCTTTAATTTCCTGTGTATTGTACATGTTAGGGATACATTTTTTAGGGTTTAAGATGTTCTATATTTAAGAAATATGTCCATTGTGTTGAAAATAGTAAGTTTAAGATTTAAACTATCAATCAGAAGAAAACAGTGCTCATGGTTAATAGGAAGAGGGGCCATGATCTATCACAATAAAGAGATAATGGAAAATTGTAAGTTGGGAAGGTAATGGATATGACTCCCCTAACTTCAAATATATATAGGCCAATGGATGATCATAGGGATCCTCAAGATCCTACATCATTTGCTGAAGTAGTTTCTGGATATTCTCTGAAGGAAGGCCCTAGTTTAACTTTGGCTCCATATGAGGCTTTGATGAGTCCTCTGAGGGATTAAATTATGAGGCTAAAAATAAGGGAACTACCTTTTATGTGGGAGACACTAATGATAAAGAGGATTCTTGTAATGACACATTTTTTTCTAGATAAGTCTGTTGAGGTCTGGTCTAGAGGGAAATCATCACACTCCTCTCACAAGGAGAGTATGTCATCTGGCTCAGAGGTCTGTCTTGATTTTATTGATGTACTTGGGGATGAATAAATAAATTTGGGTTGGAGTAATGGGAAATATAAACATTAATTAAAACATTATATGTTCCATAAAATGGTACAAATTTCCACGAAATCAGTGATTTTTGAGGATGAATATACACAAGAGGATGTTTTCCCACTAATGTCCGCTCCTGCTTTGCAGGATAAAGTCTGTAATTCTCAAGCTATTGATTCTATAATTTTGATGGAACAATATGTTCTCAACTAATAGATTTTATTCTCTAATATGTGAAGGTAGAATTTCCTATTCATGAGGTGGCTGTTCATGATGCACATTAGGCATCACCATAGATGGTGCCGACAGGTGTTGATATCCTTAAGGTGACTGGGGTTCATATTCCTCCTCCAATGAAGGGTTTTGAGGAAATAGAAACCTTTAAGAATACTATTTTAGGAGATTTTGAATAATTTATGTAGGATAAAACATAGAAAGATAACATTTAGAAGTTTCCAAAGAATTGGAGGAGAGGCATACATATGAAAGGATGGTGTGTTTCTCATTATAGGGGTGGAAAAGGGATGAGAAATGGTGTAGATAATTTATATTGGAATTATGCATACAATTTCTATACTCTTATGAAATCTACATATGATGCATTTGTAATGACTTTGATCCAAGATTTCGAAGATGCAAGGGAAAATAAATTCATAACCCCTCTGGAGGATTATGAGAGTGAAATGTACTCCTGAGGTATTACTAAAGTGATGGATGAGTGGTTTGAGTTACAACTTGAAGTAACATTTGATGAAATGGAACCAAATTTTTTTGGCCCTGATGATTACTTATTAGTCCATAATATGCTATCAAGAAATTTTAAAGATGGATACCATCAAAATATAGGTCTCAATTCTTGATATGTATCTTGCAAATATATGAGTTGCGCCATTCCAGAAGACTGATATGATTCTCCATCAGATTATGAGATTATGCTGAATCAAAGAACCATGAAATGGAGGAGGGATCATCACACAAAGAATATAGTCAGTTACCTCAAGATCCTAGGTTCTAGAGGGAGTCTTAGGAATTGAACCCCTTTTTGGGTTTTTTTTTTTATTTTTCATCCTTTGACCTTTCTTGTTTATTCTTCATCTTTTTATAATAAAATTAGTGGTTCTAGGTTGGATTTCTATCTCACAATAAAACAAAATTCATTATTTTTTTACAATTAGTATGTCATATATTTTATGAAAAATGTGTTATATGTTATCTAAAATTTAATATTAATTAAAAATATAGAGACTAATTAATATTGATAATACAAGAAGGTCTAGCTAGAAGAAAATATTATGACCTTTTTTTAAAAGATAAAAAAAAGAAAAAAGATAATCTAAGTGGTCAAAAAAGGGAAATGACCTCATAAGGAAAACTAGTTTAATATTCAAAAAATGAAAGATCATTTTCAAATCCATATTAAGAATCATTAGCAGTTTCCCACTCAAACTATGAGTGAAAATGATTGAGAATCCTAAACATCACTACCATGGACCATTATTGATCTAGAGTGGGATTGGACTTTATAGATTTGGAGGATGATCTGGTACAAACATTTCCTTGGAAAATTTTAATAATCTTTTTGTGGCCTTGTTTTTAGAGGATCCATATTTTCCCCTTCATTATCCCTCATCTTATCCCCTTCAATTTATGACATCATCCTTAAAGGAAACATATCCACCAATGCCTGAAGGATGAGTGGTGTCCAATAAGATCATACTATTATCTTTATCACATCCATCATCCCAAATTTTATCACATTTAATAGTTCAAGAGGAACTGTAAATTTTATAGGCATCCTGGATGGCTTTGTGGAAGTCAACAACCTCAGGCTCATGCTATAAGTTCCTGCCCTAACTAGCATGCTAAGGATTCAAAGAATAACTAAAATAAAAATCAACATGGTGATAAATATAAAAAATACCCTCATCCTGGTTGATTTTATCCCCCACCTATGCAGCCTCTCCCAGGCTAATCAACATAGCAGAACAAACATCAACCCTGTCAGATGAAAATTCCTTTGGACATCCAATCTGACTATTAAAAACCCCACCCAAAGAAGTATCCACATCCATGAAAGTGATAATTCCAGACTCCAAATATTTATCATGTTAAACATTAGGAGTTACATGACTATCATTTGATGTTCCCTCCTCTGTAAGATCTTCCCGAGAATTTTAGGGTCCACTATCACCATCGACTGGTGAATGCTCATTTAACATCATCCCCTTTCCATTAAAATTATGAATCGGAGCTTTACATTTCTTATAGTCATACATACCAACCCAATTAGAAAAGAGCCTTCCAGACACATCTTACTCATTAACTAAAGGCTTTAACATAACTTCTGGCCTTCTGTAATAGTGAGTATTTGGATGTCCCTTCAGCCCGCACCTCTCATAGGAGACGTTCCTCTGATATAAGTCCATCATGTGACCCTTAACCATGAAATCATTACAAAAAGTGGTATTCTTTCATATTCAACATCAATTTGGATATTATTTGAAGGATTAGATAAAGGTACCTTATCAATGATGGTGGAGCTGAGATGAACCTCCACTAACATCATGAAAAAATGTTCAAACTATACAGACTCTATTTCCATATCATGATGGATGGTATCGTCATTTATCAGTCCAATATCATGCAGAATTCTAAAATTCCAAATAACTTAATTGAGTCTATAAAGACGAACCCATATCTGAGAGAAGGCATTTTATACCCACGAGACATTGAAATCCAAATACTATTCATGTAGATGAAGCCATATGGGCATCAAGAACCAATAACCATCTCTCCATGCCTAAAGATTAGAGTCTTCCAAAGAGAAAAGAAAGCGAAAAAAATGCAGCCATGGGAGATGTACCTCCAGTCCGAGAATCCCCATAAAAAATGATATAGTCCAAATCATCCAACTTCCAAGTCTTTTCACCTTTAGGTGAAACAAGTCATGCAATCATGAAGTGTTTCAAAAATTAAAAGTATCTTATCAAACACATCAGAATTTACCTCAATATGTACTGCAGAACCCTTTTGTAGGATCCTTCTTATGCAATATTCCTTGAATGATGCCAAAACCAGATGGACACTATAAGATTTCAGATATGTAGATATACCTGATCTTCCATTCGGAATCTCTGGTCTTCACACATCATTCAAAACCACTGTTTCCAGATCTGGTGGTCATCGCACATCAATCACCACCAATTCACCAACATAGTTTCCATATCCGGTCTCATATATGGTCTTTATGCATAATTCACCACCACACCTATTGAATCTGGTCTTCATAGATTTGGTCTTCAGGTGTCATTCACCACCACACATATCATCCTCACAATGGTCCTCCAAGAACCACACAGGTCCGATAAATGCGCATCGACCACTCGATCGACTCTCTCCAAATATAGATGATTTCCACCTTCTCCGGTCAACAACACACCATCCCTCCAAGAAGCATCCTCACTGCCACCAACTAGCATTGACCCAAGGTAATGCAGAAAAAAAAATGTTTAAAATCCCTAAAACCAAGTGATGGGAACTCTACTCGAGGAGCTCTCCCAACCAACATCCTCATTGATATCAAATTGAAAATTAATATTAATATACATTTAATAACATTTTATTATATCAACGTAATTTCTTTCAATTTGACATATATGTCCAAAAACAAATATTTAATTATTAATTAAAAATACTGACTAAATATGTATTTACACTTAATATGTCATATAATAATTTCAAAACACATAATTAATTAAATATTATGGAAACACACATACACAAATAATAACTTTCTAATATTTTTTTAGAATTTTATTTATTTATATTTAACAATTAATATATAATACGTTTTTAGATATTAAATTTTATTCATTTTTATATTTATATTTAATATATACAATTTATTAAGTTTTAATATATTTATATATATATATATATATTAAATTATTCAGTATTATAATTATTTATTTGATTATATTATTTTTCAATTTATTCATTTTTAATTTTTATTTGTTTAATATTTTTGTTATTTTATTCATTCTAAATATTATATATATATATATATATATATATAATTTTTTGGAAATATTTCAATTTTTAAAAATGGTTTTAATTTACAAAATTAATATATGTATTCATTTTCCTTTTAGCATATATTCAATTTAATTTTTAAAAATCTATATGAATAAAACTCTTATTCATTTTTAAATATTATTCCAATCTATTAATTTTTATGAAATTCCACTCATTATTAAGATTTATCCATTTAATATTATTTTTCCATTATTAACTTTATGTATTTTTTCATTTTTAATAATTTATTTATTTTTGTTATTTATTTATTTATGATCATTGAAATGTATTTATTTTTAATATTATTTTATACATGATTATTCATTAATATAATTAATATTTTTAATACTTAAATATATTCATACATATATATAATGTTTCATAAATTTTATTTTTATAATACTAAATATGTAATTACATTTAACAAGTCATATATTTAGTGAAAATTTTTATAATTAAAAATTAATATTAATTAAAATATTTACTAATTAGTATAGAGTAATGGAAATTTAATGTGTGTATCAAATAAACATAATTTATTTTTTCAATTTAACAAAAATAATATTTGAGTTATATATATAATTTAATTTCACACACACATTCAATTTTATATATAAACACACACACACACACACAATATTTTTGTAATTTATTAAATTTTTATTATTCACTTTAGAATTTTATTTATTAATATAATGTATTTAATAAATTATGATCATATTCAGAAATTTGTTTAAATTTTTTATATTTTTATTACATATATTATATTTATTAACTTTTAATATTTTTTGTAATTTTTTTATTTTTAATATTATTTATTCATTAATCATATTAGTTTTTTTTAAAATTTGTTTGTAATTTATTCATTTTTACATATTAATTTGTTTAATATATTTTTGATTTTATCCACATTAAATAATTATTTATTCATGTTTATTCATTAACATATAGTGTTTTTAATATGGTTTCATTTTATGTAATTAATATGTATTCATGTTCATTTTAAAATATATTCATTTTAGTTTTTTAATAATCAATATAATTAATAATAGATATCCATTTTGTTTAATATTTTTTGAAATCTATTAATTATTTAATAAATAAATTTCACCTTTATTTAACATCCATCCATTTAATATTATTTTATATTAATTATTCACAAATATTGTTATTTATTTTTTACTTTATTTATAATTTATTGATTTTAAATATATATTTGTTTATTTTTTTTTTACAAATTTGTCATTTTCAATATTTATTTATACATATTTATTTGTTAACATTTATTGTTTTTAATATGACTATAATTTACATATTTAATATGTAGTCATCTTTGTTTTAATATATATTAATTTTTAATTTTTTAATAATATATATAATTAACAAAACAAATTAAAATTTTATTTTTTTTATGTATATTAATTTTTAGTTTTTAAATTTCACTCAATTATAAAATTATTCCATTTAATTTTATTTATTCATTAATAATGTTATTATTTTACTTTTTTATAATTTATTCATTTTTAATACGTATTTTTTTAATATTGTTGTAATTTATTTTAAACAGTTTTTATCGATTCTTTAAAAAAGTGATAATAAAACCCTTCTTGTTCTTTAAAAATCTACCCTAACAGAACCCCTCTCCCTTAATCCATTCATGCTATCATGGAATTTTACCTCTTCCACTCCCCCCATGAACTTCTCAGATGAAAAAAGCCTCTCAAAATCAAAGTTATGTGATTCTTTGTACTCCTTTTTAGTCGATCATACATTGTTTCACAATTTTTAGCTCTTTTTTCCCTTTAATCACACCACCCCATTCTCCATGACATATCACAATACCATATTGTCTTGACCTAGCAGAAACACTCTATACCATCTTGTTTTCAATTACACATATTTGATAAAACTAATTCAATCATGGTTCTTTGTTAAAACATGATTTTCAATGGGTTTGAATTCACAAGTTTGGTTATTTTTAATTATTCAAGTCTTGTAGTCGATGTTTAATGTTTTTATTCATATATTTAATCCAGAAATGAATCTTATAAAATCATAAAACCTCTTCCTGCTGTTTTTTTGAATCTATTATAAAATTTCTATTAATTTCGTGGTCAGACTAGTTTAAATCAATGTGGGTTTATTTTGGAATGTGATTTATATATAAAATAAAAGGTCTTTAAATCATAAATTGATAGTAAAGATAAATGTTTTTTTTAATTTTTTTTATCAAAATATGAAAAATAGTTAACTTCTTGGTAACCCCCGAAAACGATTCTAGTTTGATAGTGGGAATGTTTTCACTAATTCCAAATAAAAATATTTTTTAACTTAATGATTCAATATATTTGTCTTATTTTGTCTATAAAGAAGGATGTTGAATGATTTATTTTTCACATAAAATATTAACTAATTCAAAATTAATAGAATTAGTTTTATTTAAACTAGATTTATGATGTAATTCAAAATAGGTTTTTTTATTATAAAATGATTCTGGAAATAGTGTGTTCTAAATAATGAAAATTAAGTGATAGAGTGATATATCATTAAAAAGTTAATAATTAATCTTTTTAGGAATGTAAGAACTATATTTAGAATAATGGCCTTAATAATGATCAAGCTATGAGGCACCTTTTCTCAATTTTCTAAAATATTACTATCGAATAATTGATTTTCCGTACTTAAACCATAATTATGAACTAAGAACTAACATGGTTAAAATATAAGATATTATTTACAATAATCATAGTGAGAATTATTTTTTATTTAGTAAGATTGATTATGTATACAAAAATCATTCATAAGAATACATAAATGGAATACTAACAGTGCACACAAAATCAATTGAGTGTTGATATATTTAAATAGTTTCTAAAAAATTGAAACCAATAATTTTCATTTTTGAATTCATATAATAGAATTCAAAATAAAATAACATTTCAATCAGACCTAATCAATCAAATTAATTAATGTGAAAACAACAATTAAATGTTTTGGAATAAAGTTGAAAGAATTTTTTTTCAAATAAATGAAAAAATCCCAAAATTAAGAATATCTTAGTACGTAAAAGGAAATTAAATATTTCACACAATCTCTCCCAAATGTAGCTCACCAAATATTTATCCAGACATGGACACACAACAACTTCTATCCTTTTTTTTCATTACAAATTTTGTTTTCATTTCATCTTTGAGTGTCCAAAGTGGGTATGAAATCTTTATTAGGAAAACAATGAAATTTAATAGAATTATCATTAACTTTATCCTTTTATTATGAGGATTATTTACTTTTTTAAAACATTGGATTTATATATTTACATACAAATATGTCTAGACACACACATATAAATAATTATATATTTTCCATTAAATTTCACTACATTGTTTACATATTAATGTATATATACCATATATGATTAAATTATATATATATATTTATTTGTTGTACAATATAAATATTTATTAACCAAATAGGATGGATATGAATAAAAAAAATGGATGGACGTTAATCATATGAGAAAGAAGCATGAGTATTGGGGTGAAGAGTTCATCAAGTTTGTAATAGAGAATGCATATGACCCTTACCAAATCCTTTGTCTGATTTTATGTTGTTTCTATTCAAGATGAATTCATTTAGAAGATTTTGAAAAATATTTGATTTGTCATGTAATAGATCGAAGCTACAAATGATGGGATAAACATAGTGATAACTAAAAGTACATACTGACTTGTTTGATACTAAGCTTTATGTATCACCTTACATGAATACTACTGTTAATGATGATGGGGATCATATAAAATACATGAAAATAGAAATTTATGATGACCTTTTTGATTTTCAAAAGTTTTTTTTGAGAAGTTAAATAGTTATTAGAAGTGTCCATTGTATAGCGATTTTAGAAAATATAATTTTAAAGCTAAATATGGATAGAGTAACACAAACTTTACATAAATACTTGGTCTCTTGAATGATATTATACTAGAAGAA
Source organism: Viscum album (assembly GCA_963277665.1). Lineage (NCBI taxonomy): Eukaryota > Viridiplantae > Streptophyta > Magnoliopsida > Santalales > Viscaceae > Viscum > Viscum album. Next base: position 1,745,320,386 of record OY728125.1, on the reverse strand, counting down.
TACTAGTTTCATTGTCGACCATATGATCTTGAATGAATTTTATGTTCAATGGGTATGGTCGATGAAAAATACATGCTCTTCGAAATGATTGAATATTGTTTTGGAAGGATAACATATCAGTTAGAAAATTCTATATGTGTGGATTGATAAAAGTGATATGAATAAATTCCTTCAAAATTATTAAATTAATTTTTGAACATTTTTATGTTTAGACAATAATATGGATGTTAGGAAACCAATAGAAAATTTACATGGCATGAAGAAACAACAATTGAAAATGGGAATCTTTGTCACTCAACAAAATCTACTTAGTAGAAGAAAATTTATTATGTGTATCCTGAATTTGAAAACATGATGGTAAAAATATTTCTTGTATTATCTATAGATAGAATAAATCCATTTAATTTAAAAATTAGTTCCCATAGTACATATTCATTTATGTTTGTAAATTATATCATGCCACCATAGCTATGCATGTTGTGAAAATACATTATGTTGTCTCTGATTATATCTAGACCAAAAAAATCTTATAATGATTTTGATTTATATTTGGATCCATTAACTGAAGATTTTAAATTTATAGGGGATAAAGTTTTTACATTATATGATTCTTATATATTTGAAGAGTTCACATGGAGAGACATGTTGTATAGTATTATAAATGACTTCCTTGATTATGTAAAAGTTTCAGTCTATATGATTAAATAAATATTGGGGTGTCCCATTTCTAGAGAAGGAACACAATGATTTATATTTAGAATTTCCTTGAAGACTCTCCTTTTAGGAAATCAATTTGTTTTACCTCGGTGATATAAATAATGATCATGGACATCATTATTCTATAGAAATACAGAACAAGGTACAACAACGTCTCCACAAATGGGTGGTCAATTATTTGATAATGTAAAAATATATTGACATTTTTTTAGGTAATATTTTTTCAAGAAACCATACTAAATCAGGTTAAAAAAGTTATAAATTTTATTTGAATTACCATACAAGAATTGTTTATACATCATAAAATTTCATGATGCCATGCATTTAGAAAAAAATGTAACAACCCGATATTTTATGATAATTATTATTTTTAATTTCTTTGATTTCATGTGTTTTATACTACAACAAGATTATCTTGTGCTATACGCAACACTGTATTAGCTTGAAGTATAGGCAACACTATTCTTAGATTGTGTTACACACAATCTCTAGTTCGTGTTGTAATAGTCATTCTATGAAACATTGAGTGTATATATATATATTCAATGTATAAATTAAATATGTTATACAAAACAACAAATAAGTCTTGAACTACACGAAACCCTAACTTGGCTTGCATTACATGCAATCACGACCTTCCGCGATAGCGTGTGTTGTACGCAATACCGGGTTTTACTAAACAACGATATATTGTTATAATATTATTATGAACTAGCCGTTATGAATAGTATTAACTAAATTTTGAATTTTATAACATTATTATTCATCTTACACATTTTCTAGAACATGGTATAAGAACAAAATAAGTGTTTTGGGTAAAATAAGTATTTTTCCAAAAATGCAGTTTTGCCGCCTTTTGATGGCGCACCCACTTTAAATATAGTTTTTAACATGTTTATAAGTTAAATTTGACAAAATAAAATTCTTCCTTGGAATCAGGAAATAAAAATTTACTTTGGATAAATTTTTCATATAATTATGATAACTTTCATATTTTAATGAATAGTAAAAACACGCTATATTTTAATGAAAAACAACTTTTTTCATCGTAATTACTTATGTGGTTAAATTATAATATTTAATGGTCTTGAAGTATAAATAGAATATATTTTTACCACTTAATATAATTTATGTCATTAGCATTGATTTTACCTTGAATTTTTAGGTTAAATCAATTCAATCTTTTGTAATGTTTTAAACAAAAACCCATTTTCTTTCGAGAACAGGATTAATTTTAATTTAATTTCTGAAACTTATATGTATTGAATTTGGTAAAATGGATTCCATATTTGGAATCAGTGGGTCCAAATTATATTAATAGACTACATTTTATTTTTGGGCATTATGAATAGTAACTACGATAAATTTTATTTACCATAGTTAAAGGTAAATCGGGTAATTAAGGGTAAATATAAGATTATAAAATTACCCTAAAACCTTCCAAAATTCTATTGGATAACTAAAAGTAGACCCATATCACCTAAGAGTCGGATTAGAATCATTTAATGGGCTTTGTTCCATGAAAATAACTTAATTATTATTAAAACCAAAGAATGTGACAACATGTCACTCTCTTAAATCTTATAAGTATATTAATTTTAATTTAGTGATAAAATTCATGAAACATCAAACATAAATAGTCTCCAGAAATATAATGAAAGTATATACATCATATGAATTTATTTAAAATTTTTTCGTGTTAAATAATTATCATTAAGTTTGACACAATAGGGATGCAGAAATTATTTATTTAGTGAAAAATCAATAATATAGTTTTTATTGAAATATTAATACATATCAAAAGGCCCAAAAATCTTCAAAAAACTTACTATTAGTGTATATATAAACCCTAATCATCCAATGGCCGAATTGTTTACCATTTGGATCCTTATTATGATGATTATGATACTTAAATTATTTTATTTTAAATGATTCCAAAGTTGTCACTTTCATAATTTAATAAATATAACAATTAAAATATTGTGATTTTAAGATTATAAATTCTATTAAAAGTATTATTGTGAAATGTAACAGATTTATCTTCATTATAAGATTTTATTTTTAATTTTTATGCAACAAATAAGTATATTAAATAATTATAAAAAAATGATGTAGTAATTATTTTATTAAGAGATAAAACAAATAAATGGTTTTAAAAATAATAAAAGAAATAATATATGAACTATTTAATGTGCTACACTAATTTTCTAGATACATATGAACTTTTATTAATCTATTAAATCTTTTAGTAAGAACATATCTTCTGTATATAGTTTATTTAAATTCATATAAATGAATAGTGTCAAAACTGACACTATTGTTATTTTATAAAAATAATATATTATAAAATTGTTTAAAAATCACAAAAATATTTACAAATTATAAATTTAAATTTATATGTTAGAAAATTTCATAAAGTATCCAATTATGGAAAATTCACAACAAATAAGTAATTATTTGTTATAATTTAAAATTTAGAATGTTATTACCACAAATAAAATTAAATTGATTAAATAAGGATAAATCAAGTTGATAATGTTTAAAATAAATTCCTAACATGTATAAATTTGATTGGTTGATGATATTAAAAAAATATCTCATCTAATATTCGGTTATGAGTCATTTTTGGAGGTTTTTAAGTGGGTTTAGATTTATTATAAATTAATATTTTTAAGAATTCCAAAGGTGCCCCTCTCCTCCCTTATAAAAGGGCGCCTCCTCCCTCTCCTCCTCACACCACTTTGAGCTTTCAAGATCGGCCAAAACCTGAAACATTATATTCTCCACTTCCCTAGAAACAGCTTAGAGGTCCTGGTCTTCTTCAAAGACCAATTTTAGTGCCCTAAGAGGAGGTCTCAAAGAGGCGCTTCAAAGAAGAGGTAATGTCTGTTACCGATTCTTTCAACTTTATTTCTTCTTCCACTTATTCTTCTTTAGTCGTTTCATTATGAAGTAATAACATCAATATCACTCATATACTGGTATGTTATTATAAGTATGAAACAACCATATTTCACCATCTATCCATCCTACGGAAAACAAAATCACCGCGCGTGCGTACGTACGGAATACCATCTTCATGCCGTGGTGTAATCTGTTTTTCCACCAACACCTTATATGGATCGGTATAATGGTGTAAAGAATAACTATATATGGTTATTATAACATCATAATTATTCTGATATATTATACCATCCACTCCAATTCTATAATTATGTGAACGATATCATCGCTCGTGCGTACATACGGACTACCGTCTCCACGACGCGATGAGATTCATTCTCCATGATTAACCATACATGAATGATCATAAAGTTTATATAATGAATAATAATGAAATATATGAAATAATAATGCTACTGGATATATATATATATATATTTATGTCATCTATTGAGTTTCATTCAATTCAATAAGGAAACGAAAACATCGTTCATGTGTACGTACGACCTACCGTCTCCATGAACGGTGTATTTCATTCCTTTTATCTATCTATAATATATATGTATATGATGAATATATATTATATATAAATCATTTTTTACATTCTGGAATTATTTAAATCAGGATATAAGTAATAATATTAAGAAACGACAAGTCGAAACACATACGATAAATGGAATGATTTTACCCAAAATGCTGCTTTAACATGGAATTTACAGAAGAACAGGTAATATAAAGTCATAAGTGAAACATATATGATATCATAACAATGAATATGATTCTTTAATAAGTCAATGAAATTATTTAAATTATTATACAGGAGTTTTGGATATGTACGAAGCATATCAGACCTAAGGTAAGGGATAAATTTGCAAACCTCATTTTTATTTGAGATTGCTTATTCGTAAGTACTTACTGGGGTTATTTCTATCATACATGTCCATGTTTTATAAAAGTGTTTTCATGTATATTTAATGTCATTTTTACCCATTTTGATTTTTACCCCTTGGTATGGAAGGAATCTTCTTTTATTTACCCTACAAGGTACCTTTTTGACTTTTCCGACAAAAGTACGAGAAGAATGTTTTTTTAACATATATGGCATGAAAGGATTTTTACAATAAATCCTTATTTTCATGAAGCTCCCTCCAAAATATTTCATGACTATTTTCAACAAAATCCTTCTCTTTTAAAATTTCATGACATTTTGTGAAAAGAAAATGATTTTGAAGAAGAAAGGATATTTTCCTCAAGAATTCATTTCAAGTGTTTTTTCAAAAACCATTTTTCATCTAAGATGAAATTATTTCATATGTGTATGTTTCAAGTATAATGTCTATATGATTTAAATGGTTTCACTTTCCTTATTATCAAATGATATCCATTTCTTTTATATGGATTATGTAATGATGGGATGATGTTTATGAAACCCATTTTATTTATTGGGTTATTATGAATGATGTATGTTATTTTGTGGCACAAGTAAGAATGATTTAATTATGAGATGGGTGGGACCTATATCTCCCTCTAATGCATTGGGTAAAGATTTATATCTCATGAGATAGACATGGCTTGAACGGCTACTTAAACCGGTTCAGTAATACAGGACTGGAACGAGGAGTGCACTCGATTCAGAAAGGGACTTTGTCCACTAAGATGGCCTTGGCAGCAATGCCTTGGATACTATGGAAATCATATCATGTGCTTAATGGTTTTCCAAAATTAGATGTTTTATTCCCATTCTATTTTATCATGGTTTATGTTCCATTATGATCTATGCCTATGTACTTCCATGTTTTATGTCGTTGCTCAAGGTTTTGATGTTTAAACATTATGTTCATGTTTTTAAGTTCAAATGTATATGGTATGTTTTATTTTATCCATGCTTAACATTACTGAGCATTTGAGCTCACCATTTTTATGTTTTATTTTCCCCCAGGATCAAAAGAAAGGTTTTAGGTAAGGAAACAAAAAGTGGAAGATCTTTATGGGAGATGTTGAAGATCTTTCACCACGATTAGAAGATTACGTTATAAGTTTCCAAAGACACTAAACTATTACGGTCCTTGTGTGTCTGTTTTTGTTATGTATTAAGTATTCCGCAAAAGTAATGTAATGTCCATGTACGTGAAGCCTCGAGTCTCTACAAAAAATGTATTTTCTAGTGTTATTTAAATGTTAATAAATGTACCAGAAAAAAATAATATATGGAAATAAGGATATTTTGGACATGGTTGAATTGATCATAAGGGAAGATATAGAACCAGTGAAGGGTGGAAGATGAACCTTTATCCCTCCATCTACTTACAATCTATTCATATAAGAACAAAGTTTAATTATGAAACTTCTATAATGCAATAAAATATTTAAATGGATGATTAAATATCAATAATTTCATGTTAATGGATAATTTTATGTTATAGGGTCTAAAATAATGCAATATTCATATTTTGATGCAAGATTTAATGCCTGTGGATTTATGTTCCATTCTACCTAAAAATTTATGTCATATATTAACTATAATTTTCACCTTTTTAAAATCCATATAGATTCAATTTATAGACCCAATGATGTTTATAATCATGAATAAGTAAATTATAGCCACATTATATGAATTAAATATATTCTTCCCATGATCGTTCTTCAATATAATGGTTCACCTGATAGTTCACTTTGTTTAAGGGATTCTACAATTTGGTCATGCACATTTTAGATAGATATACCACATTTTATGGCATATGAATAATTTGAAATGTTACATCAATAATTGAAGTTTTCTAGAAGTTTATATAATAGGGTGATATATTTTTGAATAATCTTTTGAATTCTATACTGATTACCTATCAGATGTTGGAGGAATTAGTCACCCAAAATCTCGTCATAGTGGATACCTTATTGGAAAGGGGATTTAAAAAAGATATATTTTTACAATTACCATTACAATGATGTAGAAATATCACCTTTACATTTTACTTAATAGTATAGATTTTTCTCTGATGGTTTAATCCCACAAAGTAATTCTTATACATCTAAATCCATCAAGTTCTAAAAAATGGATATCAAATACACATAATCAACACATTATTGGATAGTTATGAGATTATATTTATAAGAAGTTATCTAGAAATCCAAATACAGTTTCTAAATGAATTTAATGGATATACATAGGAAGACATGTAAATTTATTATCTTAAATGGTAATGTAATTAGTGTTTATACATTCTATATATAGGAAATATATTAGTAAGGTATGATGTAAAATAGTTGAGTAACGCTTGTGGTGGAAGTGGTGCATGTATCCATTTCCAAGGATAAAAGTCCAATTTCACTAAACAATTCATAATTTAGAATAATAAAAAATATATGATTTTTATTATACAAAATTTCAAGTGTTTATTTTCCTTTGCAAAGTTTCTGATTACAATATTGCAAATAAAGTCGATGAATTGGGCTTTGTGAAGTTGAATTTTAGTTTGGAACAGTACAAGGAAAAACCATTTATAATGAAATCACAAATAGTGAATTTATTTTTTTCCCCAAATCCAGAAAATATGAATTGGTCAATTATTTTGTTGGTGAATAATATAACTACAGGGTAAAATGAAAATTCAAATGATGATGACCCTTTTATTGAGAGGTCACAATCATTTCGTGGTGGTCCCAATATTGATAGTATAAAACCCTTGGATTATGTTACATTACCCTTTATTATGTATTTTGAATTTATATAATACTTATGCTATGTTTCAGTTTTTTTGGAGGGATTTGGAGTGTTTTATTAGGGGTTTAAGGGTTCATTATTTGATTATAGTGAAGAGAAACTGTGCACTTTTCCCAAGAAACCATTCTAGTTTTTTATTTTCAGACAATAACTATGCACTATTGGAACATAGTTTTTCCAAAATGTGTGGAAAAACTATTCCCCCTAATAAATGTAAAGTTTAAATGAATAGTTACTCAAAATATGTGTCATAACCATGTGACACGTTGGGTGTTGTCTAGTATCATGTTAATGGTTGGTGTTTAGTTTATTAAACTATGTTGACTAACAATGTGACACGTAGTTAACGCTATAAAAATGAGTGTTTAATAATTTTTTTACCTCTGGGAGACTCATTTTTATCCTATTGTCCCACAATCTCAAACTCTTCTTCACTCCTGGGCATCCATGGTGATTCACTTTGATTTTAATGGTTTTTATTGTATTAAAGTGTGTTGGAACTTTAGAATCAATGATATGTCTACATTTATTATCTTTCTATTTAGATATTCATATCTTACCTCAATAATAAAATTATATATAATCGATTATGGATATATTTATGATCCATTATTTTTTATGGGATATTGTTGATATCTATTGAAAATAACGTGTTGTGAGCTTGGATCTAGAGGTTTCTTAGTACCGTTATTCGTTATCATTATCTTTTGAGAGGTAGGTAGTTTCTCTATCTTATCCAAATGTTCTAAAAAGGTATTGTTTTATTGAAATGTATTTCTTGTATTGAAATGAAAATATTAAATGGTTATTAAAGTATGCCATTTTATTAATGAATTGAGAATTTGATTATTTTTATGGCTTTTGAAGAAACCCTTTGGTTAAAATTTTATATTATATTTTTAAAATTATTGTACAGTTTTATGGAAGTAAAATGTTTGATGAAATGTTTTATATGGAATAAAATTATTTGGAATATGGTATCGACATACATGGTGGTGTGTCTTCATATTTCTTTAAACTGGGCCTTGTTGAAATAAACTTGGTGCTCAGTTCCAAATGTGTGCACATGGGATTTATAACCTTGTGAATACTTAGTGGAGGGAAAGAGACTACTCATTAGTATGTATATATATATTAAAACATTAATATTAATGTGTGTGTGAGATATATAAATGTGGATGGGTATTGCAAGAGAAATTAAATAATGGAAAAATTGTTTTAGATGATTTTTTTATTAAATTTGATTTTTTTGAAAATATTATTCTACATTCAATTTAATTTTTTTTAAATTGAATAAATATTTTTCTGTTTTTCTTTTAGATATAAAATATTTCTTAAACTATGAGATAATGTTTTCTCATTCAATTTTCATGAGTTGTGATGTTTGCTGAGGAAAAACTACTGGGTGTTTTATTCACCACCTTCTGGTGTACTTTGGTGCATTTATATATGTTTTTACTAGGCCAAAAAGAAATAAAAGGTATCATACATCTATATAGAAACATAATGATTATTTTTCTATAGGTTGAAAATTGGAGCTAATGGTTCTCTCTTATATTCATACAGTGATTCCACATCAGTGTTATTATATTGGATTTCCTTTGTTTTTTTCTTTTATTACTTTTTTCATTTATACTGTGATGTTTCTTTTTATTTGGTTTTCATTTGTGTTATATAAATTTTACTCATGAATAATATTGTTGGTTTTGGTTTCTTGTTTAGTATCTTGTAATGTTAGGTTTGTTCTTAAGGTAAAATCATCCCCCAACATTGTACAAATAACATGGCATTTATTATTATCCTTTGGTATCTTGAGGATATCACCAAAGGTTAGCAACACCTTTTAATTTTCCCAAGACAATGGGTTGGGGAGGGATCTAATAAATTGTATTATTCTTCGTCAAATTTTATATATTTTTAGGGTCATTGAAAAAAGAAAAAAAATTTATAACTTGAAATTTATAGCATAAAAAAACATAGGTAACCACTTTATACTGAACTTAAAGTTATTTTTAATGAAAGGAGACATGAGTTGGCCACCCAACCCATACCTCTTCAAAATTTATTATATAAAACAAGATTTCAAGGAATATAGAATGTGTAATGAGCTTACAACTAACAGATATTGATAGTGGTTACACATAGACATACAAATAAACACAAATCAAAGATAAAAAAAATGAATCATTTACCCTCCAAAAGAATCCATCCTTCATTATTTTAAGAACCATGATATATTCGTCCAGCTATAGTATAAATAATATTTATTTAACCTAATTCATTATTTCTAAAGTATTCATATTCTAGTGAATTCCATCTAAAAGAGACATCCATTTGAGTTGTATTAAATTTTAAGAGCTATATAATTAGTGGTGGAAATAATAAAAACTAATCTGATTCAATACAACAATTCAAGAAGTATCTTCTCCCTATCTTGAGATGGATCGAGGATGTAAAATTTTCTCATCTTGCTGGTCATTTTCATAATTATTTAAGGACAAAAACGAAAAATAATTCACATGAAATTCACAATGAAACTCATATTTCATGCTCAACTATCAGAAATGACATAAAAAATAAGAAACCTGAACCTCCAAACTTATTTGTGCATATATCAAAGTACTATCAAATAATATTCTTCAATCTAATTATTTGAATAGAAAATCACATAAAATATCTTAAAATCTAGTTTCATTCTATATTCACTCCAAAATTATCCAAACATTCCAACATGAATGATAGGCACACCCTAGGGAAGAAATCACATAAATCCACATTGATGGAAACGAGGCCCTTAGAAGTAGTGCACCCAACTCTTAAATGAATAGAAAAGAAATCATAAAGAAGATTTGGAAATTCATGAAGCATCACAATGTTAAATAAAATTACAACAAACTACCATAATAGTATTGATATCACACATTCCAATCAATAATAATAGTCCCACAAATAAAGCCCCAATGTAACCATAGATAGGAACTGGGAAAACCTTTGGTTCTATAGAATACATTGAGAAAAATAAAAGTGAGAAGTCTCTACATTAACAATATCTAAAATACTAAAATAAAACATAAAGAATGTGACTCCCTATTACATGGTTCCAAAAAAATGTCATCATATAAAATGAGAAACATTTAAATGAATTGAATGTTCTCATAAAAATTGCATCCAACTTTGAATTCTTCCAAGCCAAATTTTTCCCATTCAGACTAAAAATAAAATTAAAATCAAACAAAAACATCATGCTAAATAACCTAAAAATAATTGAAAGAGAACATCATGGTTAAAATATTCTAGAAAATAAGAAACTTATCAGTATTGAAATTCCATGAAATAAGGCTTACAAAATTAGAAAACAAAAAGGAATCATTTAAATGGAATGTCTTGGAAGATGAAATTAGGATTTCGTTTAAATTACACCACCATCTTAATGTACACATTATTTATGATTTGAAGGCAATTCTTCAAAGTAAGATTCCCATACCTATATTTTTAGAATATAATTTTATCTTTCTCATCCATCAAAGATTCCAATTATTACCCAAAATCCTAAATATGATATGGATCCATCATAGTGGTGTTAGCCTCTTTATTAATATTGATCTGTTTCATATCATATTCACCATAGGATTCAATAAGATACTACGCAACCATAATATGTAAAGGAATATCTATTTTTTTCATTCCTATAGACCATTAGGGATCTATTAACAACTATTCTATCATGTATAGAGAAATATCTACATTTTAGAGTCTTCCTGGGATTCTATGTAATGAATCTATCCCAGTAAACCCTTGATTTTTAACCATTCCTAGAACATAATTTCATTTAAGCATCCTCTATATGAAAAGATTTCTCATAATCATCATTTAAGAATTCACTTGAATTATAGTGAATACTCTTATCCTCCTCTAATGAGGGTCGGAATGCAACTTGGATCTCCAAATAATATAGCTATTAATTTTTAATATTCACTTTATCCTTATTGATAAAAATTGAATTATAAAAAACATCCAAAAAAATAGATAAATCTATATGAGAGATATGAGTTTTAGAATGAATAGATAGATTCTAGTTGACATACTTATAAACCCAAGGATGTCTAGAGAAGCACTAAACATTCCATTATTCACTCCTTTTCAACCCAATTTGAATTATTTCAGGTAATGGGGTATAAAATATAAGGCATTTTTCTATATCCCATTGTGGAATGTTCAATTTTAAGACATTTAGTGTAATAAGATGAAAGGATTTTGAAGAAAACATCCTATAAGAATCCAATGATGCGATTTTGAATCCAAATTTTTGGTGGAAAAGATTGATATATGTTGATTTCCATATAAACTATATCTTTGAAATGTCAAGAGATATTTTTAATATAAGTGTCATGTTTCAAGGGTTTCCCAATTAATCTAGTAATCAAAAAATTGAATCCTATTTTAAAAATACTATAGAAAACCAAGGAACAATAAGTAGATGGGGGAAAGGCGAGGTTCAAAATAAAGGATAAAACACTAGGACCACTTCAAAACATTTATCTAACTACCACTGAAATACCATTACCCTCATAACCAAAGCTAATAATAAACTTTTTTATATGTGATTTGGAAAACAAAATGTGAGTAATTCAGTGGAATGACATGAAAGAAAACAAATATAACAGATTATAAATACCTTATTAGTAAAAAGACTGAGGGTATATGCTTGGTAACTATTAAAACTAGTAAAAAACACAGGTCATAATAAATTAATTGTAACTATTCTATAAAGACCTAAGAATTCATTAATGAAAATTCCTCTTGGTATATTTAAATATGTTCTTATGGTTATGTAAAACATATGCACTAATTTGGTTTTATGTTTTGGATTTTAAAATACCGTAAGTAATTGTGACCAATGCTAATATAGCCATTGAACAGAGATCACACGATTAGTATAAATATAGGGCTTTAACAAATCCAATTTACTCAGACAAAGGAAGAGATGACCTCATCCAGTAGACTAACCCCACATGAATCCCATTTTTAGAGCGCAAAAAGAAGGTGACATCATTGGGCTTCGCTCCTGACCAAGACCAAGCTGATATTGAATACATAAATCTTGAGCAGAACCGCCTACAGGAGAAGTGGAAGTTGATAGAGATCTCCACTCGAGGGATGTCATCCGAGCCACCTCAAGAGTCTATCACTATCACACACCTTAAACTAAGGTACTATGCAGGTGTTTTAAGGGGTTATGTTACAAGACCATATAATTATGATTATGTATATTATTTTTGTATATAACAAAGAATATACTTTCATTTTATTATTGTTACTTTGTAAATAGTTTTTAAAGAATAAATAGTATTTTTTTAGTTAATGTTCAACTAAGGAATCTATTTTAATAAATTAATGGATATTTGAATTAAATAATATTTTAATAAAATTTTATTATTAGTAAATTACTTTTTATTAATTATAAATGATTGTATAATTTTTGTGAATACAATTGTAATTTTTATTATGGTTTGAATGCTAGTTTTGTCAAAACCCATGAATTTTTGATAAATGCATGTTTTTATTTTAAAAGTGAAAATTCACATATTTAAAAAATTATTTGGATATAATGAATATTATTTTTTCAATCAGGACTTTGAAATTATCCAATGGTGAATTTTTCATACTTTTCTGAGAAAGTCAAATTTTTGGGTAAAAATAAAATACCATTTAAATATACAATTTGTTTTATGACATCATAATGACCCAATAGTGATGTAATAAAATACTATAAACATTATGTTGGGCCAATATATGTTTTAAAATTAAAATAATATGATTTTAGGTTTGTTTTATTTATTTTACAATTCTTTAGTGGACCCTTCAAGACTTATAAACATTTTAGCTTTTTAAATTGATTTCCTTGAGAGTGTGACTCACATCCACATAAGAAAACCTATTATTTTAAGAAGTTAGGATATTGTACTTATAAAATATTGTTTTCCACTACCCTTTTTACAAAAACCATGGGAGAAAAACATGGTATTGTTTGTGTTTTTGATTAGTTTAATGTGTGTTGTCCCAAACCTAAATAATAAAGAATTCCCTCTCCTTTTCTATATAAACCCACCCAAGATCCCACTTCCTCTTCACTAAAAGCATTTTTAGTTCTTCCAAACTCTAACCACCTCTATATATAACCCTCCCAAGGTTCCATAATCTCCTAAGAAGTCTCTCGTAAGCCCCTCCCAAGCCATTGAGATCACACTTCCAAGTTAGGGATTCCCACTTTCCTTATTTATATCCAAGTTTCCTTATATTGTTATTCCCCTTTATTTTCATTTATAAATGTTGGGGTATGATTTTTAACCTCCCCCATAATTCCATATCCATGTTTTAATAACGATAGATCGCCTTTATCTCTCATTAATTCCTCCCATGTACACCTGTTACCATGCCGAAATTCGGTAAGGAATTTATCTCTCCTCATTTACATTCAAGCAATTATTTTTTATCACGTATCTAAATTCCATTACATTTGGTGGGAAATATATCTATATGAACCCCATTAATATCCAATTCTTTTAAATATTATGATACAACTATTTCTCCCAAATCAACCATTTTTATTAATTCTTATGTCCCGCCGTTATGCTGTTGAAATTGCACCACGTTTTTCTAAGCCAAGATCAGTGTGTAGTGGATGCCATACCCATGCCTCTATCAAGGGTATTCAAATTTATGAACATATACATATTGAATAGTAATTTCATGTATTTATTCCACATTCCTTAATCTTTTAATAACTTATTACGTTGATTGATTCCATGTTATATGATCTAGGTGGCATACTTATGCATGAAATGAAATGTTTAAGTAGGGTGATCCCTAATAGCACTCCAATGCATTGGGTAAAGACTATTATCTTGATACATCACGTGAAATGAGGGTTTACTCATGATAATTCAAGTGCAACAAGGTTTTACTCATGCTCCATGTGCAATGATCCTTGTCTCATGATAATACCATGTTAAGTGTTGTTGCCGCATTTCCATATTATGATAATCTTGCTATATAACGCCTTTATTTTTATGTTTATATTGCACTCCATTGATATAACTATTGACTAAAATGTATTATAATATTTATTTTATGTTTTTTTACTCCTTTAATGGGCTTTATAGCTCACCATTTTTTCTTATGCATGTCCGCAGGTTATCCCATGCAATGCTAAGTACGAGGGAATGTAGTGGTCATGTAAAGGAAGTTTTCAATAAGATGTTGCATTTTATGTTTTAAGTTGTTATGTGATGTTTCTAATCCCCAAATACACTAGACCTCTTGGTCTTGTATGTTGTAGCAAGTGAATTTTTTATGTAATAAATTATGTTAACTATGTAATAAAGAGCCAGGTTATCATAGTTGGTACCATAGGATAGGTTTATTTATTTTTGGGATTAGGATTAGAAAACCCTAGTGAAACCTTAGATACTAGACTAAGTATATTAAAAAACATCCATAAGTTTTGGTGAGTATTGAGTAAGTGGTTTTTCAAGAAAATTCATCCCTGTCTGGATACGAGTAGGTAGAGGCGGCTCTAGCACATATGTACCTAGGAGTGAAAACTCTGACAAGGAGTTTCGGGCTTGACCCAGGGTATCTTGGTACACGACAACGGGTCTTGCTGCACTCTTGGTTATGATACTCCCTAGAGGTATGATTTAGTAAATTAATAATCTTTTTATGAACCATTATTAAGGGAATTTAAAAAAAATCCCCTAAGAATACATGATAGAATGTAGATCATGGATAACATAGATTGAAACTTATAGATTCATATGTTAAGGAAATAAAATTAATTTATATGTCATCCATTTTGTCTTTGGATAACCCTTTATGTGTTACCCCTAACTTTCCTTTTATTCTAGCCAATGGCCAGTAATAGGAGGACTTGGGATAACAACCGACGTGAAGATCAATGTGATGACTATTCTAATGAGATCCCCAATCTGATGGGAGCAGGAATCATGAACTTTGTCATGATACTTTCTCAGTTAACTCAAGCACTGAATAGAAACATGGGTCAAGAGGAACGTTCAACTACCCAAAGAAAGAACAAGTTGCTATTGGGAGCTTCATGAGACAAATGCCTCCTACTTTTAATGGGTCATCCGATCCCTCAATCGTCGAAAAATGGATCAATTCCATTGAAAAGATCTTATCCACCATTCAATGTTCTGAAAAAGAGAAGGTTCTCATGGATTCTTATCGTATGGATAGTTAAGCTAATCAATGGTTGAAATTGATAAAAAATATGAATCCTAAGGGGGAGATCAGGGAATTAGAGTGAATGAATTTTTGGAAGATGATTTTTGATAAATATTTTTTGTGCACCCTTCAGATTAAGATGGAAAAGGACTTCTTTTCTCTCAAGAAAAAATATGATGAATCCATCAGAGCGTACGAGGAAAACTTCCAAGGATTGAATGATATACATACATCTTTGTCGTAACCCCATAATTCAAGGTTGACCACTTCTTTGGTGGGCTAAATCCTAGCATGTAGAAATAAATTGAGATCTGTGACTTCGATAGCTATGAAGAAATTGTATGCTATTCCCTCAAGGTCAAAATAGATATTGGTGAATCATAGGGGTATCATGGGAATAATAAGCATAATGTGGACTTCAATTCTTTCTATCCGATGGATAAATCCAACAATTCTAAGAAGATCCAGTACCCACTTTCCAAAGGTGCGGAAAGAAACACCCCAAAAATTGTTTTGAAGGGGGAAAAGAAATTCTTTTGTTGTGAAAGAAGAGGGAACCTAGCCATTAACTGCCAACAAGAAAAACCTGCTGCTGCGATAGTGGAGAGGAACACTCCATTCAAACCTCAACGATTTGTTCACTGCTTCAACTGCAATTAACCAGGTCACCTAGAAAATTAGTACCCTAAGACAAGGGTTTCTGGAGGCAACCAAAAACCTCCAAGGCAACAAGGTAGAGATTCTTCCATCACTGCCACTAAAGTGAACCCCACCAATGAAGTGGTGACAAGTACGCTAGATATTCATTCAAGAATAGTGAACATACTTTTTGATTCTGGTTTTACACATTCCTTTATATCCTGATAGTTTAGTAGAAAAATCCCAACACCACAACAAATCATGGAAGTAAAGATGTCTGTGAGTATGACAAATGGAGAAATCATTGCATCCCATGAATATATCTCCCCCTATCATAATTTGTGAATTAAACTTACCAGTGAACCTCATCATACTCCCTATGGTATAATTTTATTCAATTATTGGCATGGATTGAATTTACTTATATAGAGCCAACATAAATTTCCCTGAGAGGGAAATCACTCTCTATGAGGAGAATCAACCCCCGATTCTGTACAAGTGAAAATAGGAGGATGAATCTTTTTTAGTTCCATCATCTCAAGCATAGATATTACTGCCCTATGAGAATGCATATTTGGCCTAGATGATTGAGTCCAAGGAAGAAATCATCCTTGAGGATGTGCCTATTGTGAGGGAATTTGCTGATGTGGTTCCTGATGAATTTCCGGGTCTCTCTCCTAGAAGAGATGTTGAATTATCAATTGATCTTATACCTGGGGAGTTTCCAATATCCAAGACACCATATAGAATGGGTATTGAGGAGCTTGAAGAGATGAAGAAACAACCATAGGAGAATCTAGATAAAGGGTTTATAGGCACAATTGTTTCACCATGGGGTGCACCAGTGATCTTTGTCAAGAAGAAGGATGTGTCAATGAGCCTTTGCATCGATTATAGTGAGCTGAACAAAATCACGATAAAGAAAACGTATCCTATACCATAAATTAATGACTTTTTTGATCAGCTGCGTAGAGAATAAATACTTTTCCAAGATGGATTTGTGGTTGGGATATTACCAAGTAAGGGTGAATAAGGAGGATATCCCTAAGACAGCTTTTCAATACAAGGTATGGGCACAATGAATTCATAATAATTCCTTTTAGACTTATTAATACTCCAACAATCTTCACGGACTTGATGAATAGAATAATTAGATATTACCTTGAAAAATTTGTGGTAGTCTTTATAGATCATATTCTAATATACTATAAAACCAAGGAGGATCATGAGAAGGATCTATAAACTATAATAGAGACCTTGAAAAATGAGAATCTCTATGAAAAATAAAACAAGTGTGAGTTCTAGTTGATGGAGGTCTCATTCATGGGTCATATTATCACCAGAAATGGGAGATCAGTTGATCCTTCTATGATAGCTACAATTGAGGTATGGATGAGGCCAACATCGGTAAAAGATATTCGTAACTTCTTGGGGTTAGCTGGATATTATCGCTGATTTGTGAGAAATTTATCACGATTTTCCAACCCTCTTATCAAGCTAACTCAGAAGGGAGTAAAGTTTTCTTGGAGTGATGAATGTGAATAGAGATTCAAGGAGTCGAAATGGAGGCTTATCACTACGCCCGTGCTCACATTACCCATGAGTGGGGAACTATTTTTGTGGAATTTAGTGATGCTTCGAAGAAGGTCCTGGGTTGTGTGTTGATGCAGAATGATAATGTGATAGCCTACACCTCAAGGTAGTTGGAAATCCATGAGAAAAACTATCCAACACATGATATGGAGTTGGAGGATGTGATCATTGCGTTGAAAATCGGGCGACATTATCACTATGGGGAGAAGTGTGAGATATATAATAATCACAAGAGCCTCAAATATATATTCACATAGAAATATATTAATATGCACCAACAAGGATGGATTGAACTCATCAAGGATTATGACTACTCAATTCATTACCACCATGGGAATGGGAACAAGGTGGCTGATGCTCTAAGTAGAAAGGATCCAACGATTCTATCATTGATGAGAATTATGAAGGATCCAATCTTCTTAGATTTGTAGAGGATGGACATGGGAATCATGAAGGGAGGAACATCATCAATATTTTCTCAAATGATTGTTCAACCATCCCTCTTGGAGAAAATAAAGGATTCTCAAAGAAAGGATGTAGAAATTCAGAAAAAGGTGGAAGATACCAGAAATGGGAAATCCTCAAAGTTCATGGTTGACAAGGATGAAATTTTGAGATTTGGTTCACGATTATATGTACCATCAGATCTAGAGACAAAGAAGGAGTTTCTGAATGATGCACATAAATCAACCTTCTTTATTCACCCAGGGATCACAAATATGTATTGAGATCTCTAAGAAAACTTTTTGTGGGACAATATGAAAAGGGATATTGCTGAATATACATCAAAGTGTCTGGTATGTCAGTAAGTGAAGGCTGAGAGAAAAATGTCTAAAGAAATTATTGAACCACTACCCACAACATCATGGAAGTGGGACAACATTACCATGGACATTGTCACTATACTTCCAAGCAAATCCAAAGGAAATAATGCTATATGGGTCATTGTGGATCATCTTACCAAGACAACTCACTTTATCGTGATTTGAGAGGAATTCTCATTTGATCAAATTGCACATATTTTCATCAAAGAAGTGGTAAGGCTGCATGGAGTACCACTATCTATTATATCTAATCATGATATGAGATTCACCTTGATGTTCTGGAAAAGTCTCCAACATTCTCTAAGCATTAGACTAAACATCAGTACGTCCTATCATCCTCAAACTGATGGCCAATCTCAATGAACTACTAAGACACTTTAAGATATGTTTAGATCATGTTCTATGGAATTAAAAGGAGGATGGGACCAACATCTTCCACCGGTTGAATTCTCCTACAATAATAGTTTCCACTTGAGAATCCGAATAGCACCATATGAAACCCTTTATGGGAAAAGGTACAGAAAACTGGCGTGTTGGGATGAAGTCAATGAGTGTAAGCTATTAGGACCTAAAATGGTCAATGAAATAGTAGAGAAGGTGAAAACCATTCAGTAGCATATCATGGTAGCCCAGAGTTGACAAAAGAGTTATGCAGATAACCGTCGATGAGACCTTGAGTTTAAAGTTGGTGACATGGTGTTTCTACACATATCTCCATGGAAGGTCACAAGGTTTGGAAATAAGGGGAAGTTAAGTCCTAGGTTCATTGAACCATTTGAGATTCGTGATCGTATTGGGGATGCGGCCAATCGACTAGCACTTCCACCTAACATGGCCAATGGACATGATGTCTTTCATGTATCCCTATTTAGGAAGTACATACCGGTCCCTTCACATGTACTCTCATCAGAGGGAGTACAACTAGAGGATTATATTTCTTACAAGAATAAACCAATGAAGATATTAGATCGTAAAGAAAAACTTATAAGAAATAAGACAATGCCCATCATCACGATGTTTTGAAAAAACCAAAAGTTTGAAGAAGCGATGTGGGAATCAGAAGAACTGATGAAGCAGAGTTACCTACATCTGTTTTAGTGTGGGAAAAGGAAATTTCGAGGGAGAAATTTCTTAAGGGGGGAAGATTGTAATGACCAAAAAATTCATTAATGAAAATTCCACTTTGTCTATTTAAATGTATTCTTATGGTTATGTAAAACGTATGAAGTTATTTGGTTTTATGTTTTGGATTTTAAAATTCCATAAAGAATTGTGACAGTTTCTAATATAGTTGTCTAATAGTGATCACATGGTTAGTATAAATATAGGGCTTTAACAAATACAATTTACTTAGACAAAGGAAGTGATTGCCTCATACAGTAGACTTTCCTCGTACGAATCCCATTTTTCAGAGCTCGAAAAAGAGGTGGTATCATTGGGCTTTTCTATTGACCAATCCCAAGTCAAGGATGAATAAATTAAGCTTGAGTGGAACCACCTATGGGAGAAGTGGAAGTTGATTGAGATTACCACTAGAGCGATGTTATCTGAGCCACCCTAAGAGTCTGTCACTATATATCGCACACCTTACCCTAAGGTCTTATGCTGGTGTTTTAAGGTGTTATATAACAATACACTATAATTATGATTATGTAAATTATTTTTTTATATAATAAATAATATACTTTCATTTTATTATTGCTACTTTGTAAATATTTTTTAAAGCACACATATTATTTTTTCAGTTAATGTTCAACTAAGGAATATATTTTGATAAATTATTGGATTTTTAAATTCAATAATATTTTTAAAAAATATTATTATTATTAAATTAATTTTTATTATGTATAAATGATCATATAATTTTCATGAATACAATTGTAATTTTTATTAAGGATTGAACTCTATTTTTGTCAAAACCCATGAATTTTCAATAAATGTCAGTTTTTATTTTAAAAGTGAAAATTCACATATATAGAAAATTATTTGGATAAAATAAATATTATTTTTGTAATCAGGATGTTTAAATTATCCAATGGTGGATTTTTCTTTATTTTCTGTGAAAGTCGAATTTTTGGGTAGAAATTAAATACCGTTTAAATATATAATGTGTTTTCTGACATCATAATGACCCAATAGTGACGTAATAAAATACTATAAAAATTATTTTTGGACAATATATGTTTTACCATTAAAATAATGTGAATTTATATTTGTTTTATTTATTTTACAATGATTTAGTGGACCATTCAAGACTTATAAAACATTTTAGCATTTTAAATTGATTTCCTTGAGAGTGTGACTCATGCCCACATAAGAAACCCTATTAATTTAAGAATTTAGGATATTGGCCTTATAAAATATTTTTTTCCACTCCTATTTTTAAAAAACCATGGGAAAACACCATTGGATGTTTTGTGGTTTTGATAAGTTTAATATGTGGTGTCCCAATCCTAAATAATAAAGAATTCCCTCTCCCTTCCTATACAAACCCACCCAAGCTCCCACTTCCTCTTCACTCTATGCCTTTGGAGTTTTCCAAACTCTTCCCTCCTATATCTATAATCTTACCAAGGTTACCCATGCTCCAAATAAGTCTATCTCAAGCCCCTCCCAAGCCTTTGGGATCACACTTCTAAGTAAGGGATTCTCACTTTCTTTATTTATGTCCATGTTTCCTTGTATTAGTATGTCCTTTTATTTTCAATTATAAATGATAGGGTATGATTTTTAACCTCCCCCATACTTTGCTATTCAAGTTTTAATAATTAGAGATCCTTTTTATCTCTTATTAATTCCACCCATGTACACCCGTTACCATGCCGAAATCCCATAAGGAATATCACTCTCCTCATTTACAGTCAAACAATTCTTTTGTATTACGTATCTAAATTCCATTACATTTTTGGGGAAATGTATCTATATAACCCCCCTTAATGTCTAGTTCATTTAAATATAATGATACACTCATTTATCTATCATCAACCATTTTTATGGATTCTTATGTCACGTCGTTATGTTGCTGAAATTGCACCGCGTTTTTCAAAGCCAAGATCATTGTGTAGTGAATACCATACCCATGTCTCTATCAAGGGTATTCACCTTTATGAACATATACATATTCAATGGTAATTCCATGTATTTATTACACATTATTTAATCATTAAATAACTTATGATTTTGATTTATTCTATGATATATGCTCAATGTGTCTCACTTATGCATGAAATGAAATGTTTAAGAAGGGTGCGCCCTGATAGCTCTCCAATGCATTGGGTAATGATTAGTATCATGATACGTCAAGTGATATTAGGGTTTACTCATGAAAATTAATGAAAATGAGTGCTTAATTATTCTCCATGTGTAATTAACCTTGGATCATGCTAATATGATGTTAAGTGTGGTTGTCACATTTCCATGTTATAATAATCATGCTATATCATGACTTTATATTTATGTTTCTCTTGCACTACATTGATATGCCTATTGACTAACATGTATTGTAATATTCATATTATTCTTTTTTTACTCCCTTAATGGGATTTATAGCTCACCCTTTTCTTATTCAGGTCCTCAGGTTATCCCATGCAATGCTATGTACGAGGGAATGTAGTGGTCATGTAAAGGATGTTTTCAATGAGATGTTGCATTTTATGTTTTATGTTGTTATGTAATGTTCGTAATACCTTAATAAACTAGACCTCTTGATCTTCTATGTGGTACCGAAGTGTGCAATAAAGAGTAGGGTTGTCATATATTCCTTCAAAAAAGAGTTATCTAAGAGACCCCTATGTCAGTATCTTGTTAGTTTGATTCATGCCAAAGTATTTGAATCAAAATTAATATGTTACAACTGATCACATCAATAAATGATGTTCTTAATGGATAGATGGTATATTTTGGGGTTTCTCCATTCTTTGCCAAAGGGCATGCTCTCCAATAGATCCATCCTCAATGATGAACTTCAAGCTACCAAGGTGGTTTGGGTATAAAGAGTGTTCCAAGGCACATTTAGGTGTGTTTCATCTCATCAAATTGGGTTTATCTGATAGGTGTATAATACCATGCATTAGTTACATGATTTCGCCCCAGAATTGCATTGTTCATCTTATGCTTGATGATTTTTAGAAAATGGTTAAAATGGTTGATAATTGAAATGATGGATGTAATTTCTATTTCTTTTGGTGATTTTGAATATTCTAATCCTTCATTTTCAATTGAGTGATGACTAAGTTGTATTGTTTTCTTATTATAGTGAAGTGGAATTGGGTTGATGTCATAGAAACCTACAAGAAGGGGCTGTAAGAAACATGGTTACACTTGAGATAATGGTGAACGACCTATTTAAAGAGAATTATTCATGAATTTAAATCCATTGAAAAAGGATATTTAAATAACTAACCTAAATAATTGGATAATTCTTTATAGTTTTGAAAACCGAATCCACGAGTAATTTAGGGGGATTTGAAACCTAAAAAGAAAAAGTGTGGCTCCATAGAATGAATCAAAATTTGGATTTTCTGGGCATACCAATGGAGACAAAGGTGAAATTATAAATATATATTCTAGATGATCTTTCACACTAATTTTGTATCTATCTATCCAATGAAAAGTGAACCCAAGACTTATGTTACAAGACTTTAAGAAATTTTTCAACAAATAATTCTATCATTACACATTCAATAAAAAAAGAATGACTAATTTACTCAGCCCAAAGAATGAAAATCTATCAGTGATAGAATATGTATCAAGTTTATGAACTTAGTTTTATTTTCTCTAGAAGTATCTGATGGTCCATCCTTGAAGGCATGCATCTTTGAGTCTAGACTTCAACCTAAGATTCACTCTAAAATAGTTTACCTATATATTATGGATTATAAAGATATGTTTTATAGAGATATAGTGGTAGAAATTATCCTTTCTTGGAATACAACGTGAGGAACTATGTTTGTCTCTATAGGAACCAGTGATAACTCTAATGCTGAGAATTGGTAGAATATGGACACCTATTCCTAAGAAGTTGGCATAGTTCAAACTTAAACCAATGAATTAGACAACCTTCATCCAAGACACAATATCAAGCCTTATTGTTTCCAATGTGGTATTTTTTATTATATGAATAGAAATTTTCAACACCACCTTGAGTTTGTTACAACTATAATCATTTGGGAAATCATTAATGTTATTTTCATAGCATTCCAAATTATGTTCTTGGAGATATATCCCATGTATTGTAGAAAATTTATTCTTGGACTCAATGAACTCTTTAGAATAAATCTTTCCCTCAGAACCAAGAAAGACAAGGTGACTATAGAAACACCTTGACTAATCAAGTAATACAATCATATCATGGAAGAAAGGTGCAATGGGGAGTGAGTAAATAATTGTATAGTTCTTAGAAGATGATCATAGAGGATCAATCTAGTCCTTTGAAGGTGTGATATACTATTCTCTTGAATTATAGTATCATTCAATCTTTTTTTGATATAGGTGTGTCATATATGTTTATTTTTTCTCATTTTTTGAATCATATGCGATTGTATATCGAAATGATTCCTCTTATCTTGAAAAATTAATCACCTCTCGACTGGAAGTACTGTCATACATTTAAACATGAAAAGTGTTCTATATAAATAAATAAGGATTATATTGTTTTGGATATCTCTATTATTGAAAAGTACATCTATGACCTATTATTGAGAATGTATTGGTTAACAACCTTTAAGACCTACATCGACTGTAACTCCCAATAGGTTTGTTTCAATTCTTCAGATAATGTTGCACATGTCTTTAAAGGATTATGGGTTGTGAATTCAAGTATACCAGGCGCTTTACTACTGGTGTTTGGGACTATCTCTTAGTAGTTTTAAATAGTTACATTGGACTCTACTAATGTAATTACACTTAGAAATTTTCTAACCAATTGCTAACAAATTCCTAATGTCTTTCATTATAATTTCTCTGGTTTTTCACTTTGAAGTAAAGAGAAATTTATGATTAATTTCCTATCAAGGACTAGTCATATATCATTTTTATCATATAGCATAAGACCAATATAATTAATCGAATTATAATTTCATATATAAGTGTTATAAAGAAATGGGTTCATTCAACCAAGAATGTTTTTGAAGCACAAGTTATTATTTTAAAAAGTTGTTGGGTTTATGTAGATTATCATAAACTAAACCAAGTTTCTATAAATAATTTATATCCTATTATAAAAACTGATGAAAAAATTGATCAATTAAGGGGAACCACAGGGTTATCTAGGATTGAATTATGATCCGGGTTCCATTGAATTGGAGTCAAGAAGAGGATATTTTGAATATGTCTTTCCAGATTCATTATTTTCATTATTAATTTGTGTTTATACCTTTATGTCTTACAAATACACTAGGAATTATTGTGGAATTGATAAATCATATATTTATTAGGTATCTAGACGCTTTTTTGGTGGTTTTCATCGATGATATTCTATTTTATTCTAGTACTATGTTCAATCATTAACAATGCTTGTCCAAAATATTGGGAATCATGTAAGAACATCACCTTTATGATAAAAGTTCAATGTGTGATTTTTGGATACAATAGGAAAGTTTCCTTAGACCAGTCATTTATGAATGAAAGCCTATATATATCATGAAAACGTAAAATATACTATTCATTGGAAACCACTAAATAATGTCTTTGAGATACACAGTTTCCTTGGCTTAGCATAAAATTATTGATTCTTTGTTAATTATTTATACCATCTTCCCTAACTGATGATATTTATATGTGGAAATGTGTGCCTTTTAATGGAGAAATTAATGGTAGAAATATTTTAAATATCTTAATGTTTGTCTTACATAATCACCAATTCTCTCATTTATAATTTCATGATGAGGATTTGTGGTTTATTATTATATATTTAGATCCATTTTGGGATGTATTATAATATAGGAAGATCATGATGTAACTTATGGATCATGAAATTTATGAGTGCCTAATAATAATTACATGACACATGATTTGGAATTAACTAACATAGTCTATACCTTTAAAAACATGGAATAATTACCATTATTTTGTGAAATTAATTATTTTCATGGATCATAAAATATTGAAACATGTTTTTGGAAAATGATATTTGAATTTAAGGAAATAAATATACATGAAATAACTTCATAAGTTTTAATTGGAGTTGATGTATACACTACGTAAAGGAAATTATGTGGCTGATGAGTTGAGTAGGAAGTTATATTGCTAGTTCACTAAAGAGGATTCAGACCCGTGTATATTTATGATGGTCATAACTGATATGAATATGAATTGTAATTTACAAGGTAAATCTGTGTTTTCATTCCAATTTATTTTTTTCATGATTTTATTGAGTTGGTAATTATGATCAAACATCTTATTTGGAATGTCTAGCCATTATGTCAAAACATAATGGTGATGGGACCATTGAGGGATATATGAATAATGGGAAATCATTGTGGTGTTTTAGAGATTAGATTGTGGTTCCTATGACTTTTGAGAAACACATTATCTATACCTACCACAATTTGAAAATGGGTTATTCATCCATGTATTCAAAATATGTATATGTTTATGTGAACATGGTTTTGGTGGGCCCACATAAATAAGAAACTGGTGGTGTTTGTCTTGAGATTCCTCACATTTCCATAGGTCAAGATAGAGCTAAAAAACCAACAAGTATATTAAAATATTTACCTATAAAATGTGTAAATGAGAGTATATGGTTATGGATTTTGTCACAGGTCTACTGATAATGGTTCGGAAACATGATTCCATATGAGTGATTGTGATCTTCTCACAAAGTTAGGTCACCAAGTGTGTAACTTTAACCCTATTCATGAATGCAATATAGTGTAAGACATATCAAAATATATATTCTAAAAGTTTTCTATATTAATGGAATTCTAGTTTCAATTATGTCTAATTAAGACCCATGGATTACATCTTAGTTTTTTAAATAACTACATCAATCCCTGGGAACCCTATTTACCATGTGCATGGATTATCATCCTCAAATGGATTTTTAGTCTGAGCGAATGATCCAAATGTTGGAATACATGCCTCGAGCAAAAATTATTTATTTTAGAGGTGAATGGGTGGATTATATATCATTATGGGAATTTTTATATAATAATAGTTACTAGGCCTTAATACATATGGATCCTTTAAAATATTTGTATGTTTTTCCTTGTTTTTCCCCAATTTATTGGGTAGAAATAGGCAAGACTTCACATATCATACCTAGACACGTACATGAGAAAATGGGGATGATTTAGATTATAAGAAAGAGGATGGAAATAGCTTATATTCCTCTTAAATTAGATATGGATCATCATCGTAAACAATTATCATTTTTATTGGTGATTTTATTTTCATGATAATCCCTCAAAGGCTAGGGAATTATTATTTTGTTATGTAAGGAAAAATTTCTCCTTGGTACATTATCCCTTTTTAAATACATGAATGAATTGGTGATATGGCTTATCATTTATCATTACTACCATGATTTAATTCTATGAACAATGTTTTTCATATATCATCATTGAAGGAGTACCGTCCTGATCAAAACCATGTGATTCAATGGTACCATATTGAGCTTGAGTAAGATGCTACATTGATTTATGTGCTATTATGGATTTTGGATAGATGTGAAAAGATATTAATGGGGAATATTATTAATATTTTACGAGTCTTATGAAATCATGGTTAAATTCCATAATAGACATGAGAACTTGAGAACAAAATTCTAGAATTTTGTCCCAAGATCTTCTAAAGAAAATCCAATCTCTAACTTTCCATAGATAAGAATACAAATGGTTGGTAGAATTTAACACCCACGTTTTTAGTTGATTTACTTATTTATTAAATCCTTTGATGTTATAAAATAATTGGGTTGATTTTTGGGAGTTTATGGAGGGTTTTTTTTATTATTTTTAAGAGGATTTAAGGCCACAAAGTTTGATAATGGTTAGAAGAAACTGTGTACCTTTCCCAGGAAACCATAATCGATGGGAGTTTTTGGGATTATATAAACACAAGGATGACACACAATTGTTCACAATCATGTGAAAAAACTATGTCCCTAACTAATAAATATCCAGTAAAAACACATGATTGGTTCACATTTTTTCAAACTATAAGACACTTTGGGTGTTCTCAAGTATCATTCTCGTGGCTGGTGCATGGTTTCATAAATTATGCAGCCTAACAGTGTGACGTGTTGTTGATGATCCAAAAATAAGGCTGTAACAAGGTTTTTAACCAAGAGCCTCCCATTTTACTATTATTCACCTAGGATGTAGAACCTTTCTTCCATACATATCATCCTAGGTGATTCACGTGGATATAGATGATGTTTGTGATGAATGAAAGTGCATTGGACCTCTGGAATTAATGGTAAGTCTCAATTTATTCTCTTTATATTTATATCTTCTCATCCACCCTAACGAGAATAATTATATATAATACTTTATTGATATATTTATGATATATGATGTGTTTATATGATATATTTTTGGGATCAATTGAAGGGAAGGATTTGTGAGTTCGTATGTAGTGGTTTATTAGTGCCATTTTTCATTATCATCAACCATTGAGTGGTAAGTGAATTATCTCTTTTCTCCACATATATTATAACATGAAATGTATTTCGTGAAAGAAACCAATTTACTGATGAATTTATAACATGGTTATTTGGATGGATTTTGGGAAATAACTTTTTTATAATTTTAAATTATGAGGTTTTAGGCATGAAATATGATAGATGAAATGTTTTGTGTGGAATGAAATGATTTGGGACTAGGTTTTTTCATGGAAGGAGATGTGAATTTATATTTCATTATATGGTTCCTTGGAAAAAATAGACTTGGTTCATGGTACCAAAGGTGTAATGGAACAAGTGATTTAGCACCTTGTGACAACTTGGTAGAGGATGAGAGGCCACTCATGATTATAGAAATATCATATAACATGCAGATGTGTGTGTGTGTGTGTTTGAGATACATATATGGGCATTCCACATTGAAGGAAGGAATGGGAAAATTGATTTCACGAAATTATTTTTCTCAAACTATTTTCTTATGAATAAATTATTACAGTTTAAATTTAAATTTATTTAAATTGAATAAATTATTTGATATTTCTCCATTGGATATAATTTTTTAAAACTATGAGCGTATTTTTTCTTATATTATTGGAGTGAGTTTGGAAGTCTATTGGACAAATCCTTCTGAGTGCTATACTCACCCTGTGTATTTGAACTTTGTTTTGTTTGTAGATTTTGATTACCAAGACATAGGAAATGAGAAGGTATCACACTTATCTAGTGGTGTATCATGATTCTTAATATAATGTTAGATTTTTGGAGATTGGGGTTCTCAATTGGTGTCTTATATTGATTCCACATCAGTTTTACTACATTCTATATACTTTGGTTTCTTTTCATTTTCTTTTAATAGTTTTTAAATGATACACTAATGATTATTTTTATTTCTTTTTCATTCGGGTTGTATTGTTATTACTTATCCATCATATACTTGGTTTTGGTTGATTTTATTTTATCTTGGTAGGTTATGTCAGTTCATCATGGAAACTTTTCCCGCAATATTTTACTTAGGACATATCATTTATTTATATAATTTTATTTATTAGGGATGTAACTTAAGGCTAGTAGCACCTCCAACCTAACCCAAGACAATGGGTTGGGGTGGGATGTTGCCGATAGTGTCTTGTAATTTACGGGGGAAAATATGTTGTGTATTTTGATTATCAATAAAGGACCTAAATCCCTTCAGCCTATAATGAGAAAAATAGAGTTCAATGAACATGATAAAGTGTTTTTTCATATAATATGATTTTAATTATAATACTCTATGTTCTCTACTACATTTACAAAATCTAAATTAAATTTCTAATTAATCAGGAAGATAGTAAATTCTCAACATATTAATGTTACCAATCTTGACGAAGAGCCACTATCAATCCTGAAATTTTGGAATTGGTAGAAACAAAATATGAATTAAAAAAACCAAGAGTGTCATAGAATCAACATGTTAACTAAATTTATCAAGGAATGAGGAAAATATATTAAAATTATGTATGTAATGGATCAACACTACCAACTTGTTGACCATAAAAAGTTAGTGTCCATTAGTTGCACTGAAGTTACAACTCAAATAATTGTGAAAATTAATATACATACATGTAAAATGTCATAGAAACATTGAAGAAAACAAATTTTAAAGATTTTTGGGTATTTTTATGATATAATTTCTCTATTTAAAAAATAATTATAATGTATCATTGATTTACTTTTCATTATACCTTTCAAAGTTTGTTTTGATTTCCATATGAAATTTGTGTTGACAGTCAATAGAAAATTACATAGAGACTCCTTGAAACTTTTGAAAAAGAATAATCTCAATGATAATGAGGGGAATTTAAACCCCCACCCACCATCTATGTATTAAAATATTATAAACAAAGAAACATTGAATATTTTCATTTGTCTCCATAATGAGGAATCATTTTAGGTGTATTGTAATCGATAATATTTTATTTGATGATATTTGTTTTATCCACTTTGAATCAAAAGTTTTTATTTATGAAAATGAAATGGTGTTCCAAAAACAAAAATCATGCTCAAATCCAATTTGACCCTACCATAAAGTAAGGACAAGGTGCACTTCACTAGAAAATAAAATTTTATTAATTTTAAATACAATGTAAATTTTTTATGGGATAAGATAAATCTTTTTTTTATTTATATGTTTATTGATGAATAAAAATACAAAGCCACTTCCCTCCCAAATCATGTGCTATGGGTGGAGAATCATGTAAATAAAGTGTGAAAATAAGTAGATGAAAATACAAAAGTTGTATGACAATCATGTGTAAGTATTACATAATAGTAATTTTTAATGATTTATAATAGTATAACATAAAAATATTAAATTTTTATTTGATTTTTTATTTGGTTTAAACCTAAGAATATTCATTGACCGTACCCAATTAACAATAACTTTAATTATCTTTGAATTAGATAGACCAATACGTTCATGTTTGAGGTGCTGATTTTGGAGTATCACCTCGAGCATATTTTGACATGAAAAAGTTGTTAGGGGATACATATGAGATGATGAAAGTCATGAAGAAAATAGATTCATTAAAATATATTATTCTATAATTTGGTTTGGTAGAATATTATATGTGAAAGGATAAATGTGAACTAATAGTACAATAATGATCATTACATGAAGATCTACATAACCCTACTAGCTTTGAGTCTAGCCATTTCACTCAACCACCTACCTTACCCAAGGAAATAAATATGTTCATAACTCTTTCTACTAAATGATAATAAAAAAACTACTAATAAATTTATATTACAAAAATTATGGAGGGAGAAATATTAATAGATATATATCTATAAGAACCCACCCATCACATTATTATGACATCTATGGTGTTTAATATAGAAGGTTAAATTATAAAAAATAAACAACTTCCAACAGATCATGTGAGATTGGGGATTAATATAGCTCAGGAGATTACCACAGAGTTACTAATCCACTTAAAGATCTAGATATCAACACAATCAAGAATTCTATTGAAACTTTTATAGAATGGGTTTTTAATCTTATAAAGATAGATGGAAATAAAGAGTTCTTTCCATTATATTTTTTTAAATAAAAAAACATTAATAGTTAATGAAGAAATATAACATTTTTCATTATATTAAAGATGGAAAAAATGAATGGGAAACATAAGTTTGGATCAAGAAAAAACAATATATCAACAAAGAAATCAAAAGGACCTTCTATGAGAACCTTTAACCAACTAGCTCCACTATCAAATATATTAACATTAAAAGATCATGTGGATACCAAATTAAATTATGGGAATGTTTCCTACATTGAATATAAAGAATAAATATTTTGAGTGTCTATTATAGAAAATATTAGTCTTTAGAGTATAAATAAAATTATCTAGATTGAATGGTTGGGATTACCCGATGTGAATTCATATATGAGGTACATTTTCATAGTCTATTTTTCTAAAAAATAATCTACCGTGTTCATTATAGTTAATAAATATTCATATTTTCTATAGGAAAATATAGTACTACTATATAATGGGAAAACTTGTGAATAAACACTTGGACTCATTAATTCCACTATAATTTCGACACCATAATTTAATTTGAATATGGATGAAATTTATAATTAATTAATGACGTAAGCACAATGCTTGAAAAGAAAAGAAAATATAATAGAATCATATTGGTTCTTAAAATTCAAGGGTAAAACTCTAAAATATAATTATATAAAATATAATTTTTATTTTTTTTATTATATTTTTTTACGAAGCACTTGAACTCATCACACTAAATTTTAAAACAAAAAATGTTAATTTTTTTGGAACCAAATCATAGATTATCAATAAATTTACCACACATGATTTATATTATGAATTTTCAATGAAAATTATTAATCATTTTATTGTTACATTTAAATTATATTTCTTATAATATTTTTTATCAGTAATTGTTTTATGATAGGGAGGTATATAAATATAATCTAAATCATGGAATGAGGCCAGTGACTGAACACAAAAATCACATGGAATTATTCAAATGGTTATAAATTAATGAATATAGAGTAATATATACATATGAAAACATATTTCATAAATTTTTTTATGTTGGTAAATGTTTCTAGAGTTTCTGAAACAAAATAATGACAATTTTTATTCCTAATTAATTTGTAAATTTATGAAATATATCATATAAAATAAAAAATAGCATCCACAAACATGTATTTCTAAAGGTAATTATAATTTCATTTAGAATATGTATTAGTAAATTTTTTCTATTTTTTTCATCACTACTATGACTTTTAACACATTACATACTCAAAAGAGGTAATAGTTTATCTTACATATGAGTTGTAAGTGTATTTGACATTATAATGTTTTTCAAAATCAAGTAACGATGATTTATTATTAGGTTTATGATATAGTACCTAATATGAACGTAGAGATACATTTGAGATGTCGATAATTAGTATCATAATTCTTAGATATTAATTTTCAGGAAATAAAATCATTTTCTTTTGAATATAATTTGGTTATATGTTTATTATAATCCAAATTTTTTAATTGCTAAATCATTTTTTTTACATATTTGACCCTCCTATCATTACAAAGAAAAAAAACCCATAATACATTATATTACTAAATTTAATGAGGATAAAATGTTGATGATCTTCCCCCACTTGTGATTCATCCACATGAAAACAATATTACAAATTTTTTGATTGAGGTTGTTACAACATTAGTAGATCATTTTGATAAACTATTAGAGGCAATTTCTAGGGGAAAACACTAGTCAACACCTTTATCTTGTTATATTACCAAGGGAGATATGCATAATTAATGTGAAATGAAACTATGGTAGGATTTTCAAAATCATCTCAATAAAAATTAATAACATGATTTGAAATTATTTCAGAATATTCATAACATTTAGATTCACCCATTTCTTCTATGGATATAGTCCAACATCAATCCAAACTTTCAGATACATTTAATAAACCTAAAAATCAAGTAAGTACTTAAATATTCCTATTTTTACAATAATTTATAATTTATTCTAAAGGGTATATGCTAATTCCCCAATTTACAATTCATTTTTCAAATGTTCACTAATTTCCTTCATCCTAGGGTTAGGATGAGTTGTTAGTAACTACAAAACCTTTTAGTGATGGCATTAAAAATCAAGAAATATTTTATTTTTTCTTAAGGATAAGCATCATGGAGGATTAATATGAGGTAATAAAAATTTGGAAATTGGTCAAGGATACTTTTACCAACTAAAATGAGGATATGTTACCAACTACTCAGATGAAATTCACCTATGGTGGTGCATTAATATATTCCTTAGGGTTATTTTTCTTCATTTTATATAAGGGACATGCCTATTGTTTCCTAGTTTTTTATACTCTATTCAATATGGTTTCCCCTTATGTATAAGACCTATATGTTGAAGATGATGAAGATTTAGAAATAAAGAAACAATAAAAAATGAGAGGATTTTCAATGGTATATTTCTTCTATTTTATATATGTGATTTGACATTAGGGACCCTTATCCTAGGACATTACTTCAATGATCACAGCCTCAATTTTTTTTGCTATTTCTATCTTTTGATGAGTTTGTAAAAATTATCTTCATAGTTTAAGAAAATAATACATAATTAATTTTTTTGTACATAACTCATTCCCACATATTTTCAATATGCAATGTGGTCGATATGACATAATGTGTATGTTTTCACATTTATAAAGGTGTTATCATACACTAAAACCCAATAACATAGGAGAAATGAGAAAATTATCTCATATTATGTTGATACATTATAAAAATGATCCAAAATTAATTCATGGTGTTTATGAATTGACCTCATTTCAACCCAAAAAATTATGTGGTTGGTTTGACTCAAAGTGTGAATTTTTTCATTAAAAGTGTAATTATATTCAAAATTTTGTGTCACATAGCCAAAACTGATTGAATTAGCTCATCTTGTCTTGAATATTTTGGAAAATGATAAATAATTAATTATTATCTTATTGGAATTGAACAAATATCAATATGACACAAGTCATGGCCGGTATGACTCAAAAAACATGTTTTTAATATTAAAGAGTCATTTAAGTTTAAAATGTGCATGAAAACATAAAAATTAATGAAATGAAATTG
Source organism: Viscum album (assembly GCA_963277665.1). Classification (NCBI taxonomy): domain Eukaryota; kingdom Viridiplantae; phylum Streptophyta; class Magnoliopsida; order Santalales; family Viscaceae; genus Viscum; species Viscum album. Next base: position 1,745,285,925 of record OY728125.1, on the reverse strand, counting down.
AATTGTTTTCAATATTTTGGGAGATAATCTATAATTATTTATTGTCATGTAGGAATTGACCATACATTAATCTAACACACTCTGTGGATGTTATAAATCAATGCGTGTGTTCTCAATATAAAAGTATCATTTTAGTTTCAAAAATGAATCACATTGTCAAAATAAATTAAATAAGATCCAATTATTTTCAAATTTTATGAAAATGATCCATAATTTATTTTTTAAATATATGGATTGACCACACATTAATCAGACACTCAACATGGCTAGTATAACTCAATCTTTATATTTTCATTGTAAAAAATTGTCATTTTACTCTAAAACACGTATAACATAGATAAAATCATGAAAAAAGATTGAATTATCTTAATAATTTTGGAAATTAATCTATAATTCATTTTTTATGTGTAGGTATTGACCAAAAATCATTCTGGCACACTATGTTCCCAATAGTACTCCAAGTGTGATCTCAAAATAAAGAAAAATGTAATTTTAGTTTAAAATAATATTCATGTAGTGAAAATTGAGAAAATATATATTATATAGTCTTTCTAATTTAGGAAATCACCCATAATTTGTTTTTGGTGTTTATAAATTGACCCCATTTCAATACGATAAACGATGTGGTAGGTATGACTCAAAGTGCATGCTTTCACATTAAAAGTGTACTTTTACTCTAAAGCACACGTCACATAGATAAAAAAAATTAAATAACATTATATTATCATTAATATTTATAAATATGATATGTAATTTATTTTTTCATGTATTAATTGAATTCCCATCAATCTGACACAATATGTGTTCGATTTACTCAGTGTTCATGGTTTAAATATAAATGTCCTTTTCTAGTTTAAAACATGAATCATATTGTCAAAACCAAGAAAAGAAGAGCATATTGTTTTCAAACATTAAGAAGATGTTCCATATTTAAATTTTGACATGTTATAATTGACCTCAAGGAATTCTAATACACCATGTGGCCTACGTGACTCTGATTGCATGTTTTCTGAATAAAAAAATTCATTTTACTCTAAAACACACATCATATAATGAAATACAGTAAAATAATCTCAAATTGTCTGGATACATTAATAAAATTATCCATAATTCATTTTTGGAATGTCGGAATTGAAAAAAATTTCATTCTAACACACTAAGATCCCGATATGACTCTAACTACTTATTTTTAATATAAAAGTGTCCTTATAGTTTAAAACACACAAAACATTTTCAAAAAAGAGAAAATGACCTCATATTATTTTCAAATATCAGGAAATTCATACATAATTCATTTTTTAAATATAGGAATCGAACACATTTCAATCATGAAACATTATGTGTTCAGTACGACTCAAATAACTTTTTTAACATTAAAAAGTTTCATTTTACTCTAAAACACATGTCATGTATCCAAAATAGACCAAAAGTGATTTGATGGTTTTGATACCTTAATAAAATGATTCCTAATTCATTTTTTACATATTGGAATTATCCTCCCATCCTTCTAACAAATGATGTTCCCTATATGACTCCAAGTTAATGTTTATAATGAAAAAGTTATTTTCATCTACATGATATTAACATAGTCATAATCATGAAAACTATCTCATATTTTCTTAAATATTATGTAAGCTGATCTATAATCCATTGTTACATGTGTGAGTTGACTAAAAATCAATTGGAATCATGATTTGGTTGTTATGACTCAAAGTGATTTGTTTCACATTAAACGTGAAATCGTACTCTAAAACACACATCACATATCCAAACAAAGTAAACAATCTTATATTGTCTTAAATATTTATAAAAACATTACATAATTAATTAGAGTCAATTATTAACTAACCACATGTCACTCTGACACATGACATGGATCATACTACTCAAAATACATGTTTTTAATATAAAACTATCATTTTAGTTTAAAACACACATCACATTATCAAAATAACAAAACAAGATCATATTGTTTTTAAACATTAGGAAAATGATCCATAGTTTATTTTTGACATCAATTAATTAACCTATCATCAATCTAACGGACAATGTGGAAAATATGACTCAATGAGCCAGTTTTCACAATAAAAAATTTTCATTTTACTCTAATACATGTTTCACATATCCAAAGCCATGAAATGGACCCGTCTTATCTTGATACATGATAAAAATTATCCATAATTAATTTTTGATATATTGCAATTGAACAAACATCATTCTAACACATGATGTTCCGAGTAGCACTCTAAGTGCATGTTTAGAAAAAAATGTCATTTAGTCTAAAAGACATTCAATATAGCCAAAATGAGATATAAAAACTCTAGTTTGCATGATACATTAGCAATATATTTCATTATTAATTTTTGAAATGTAGGAATTGACCACATTTCAATTTGGTATATAATGTTTTTTATTTTCACCCAAAGTGTTGTTCTCACATTAAGTGTCATTTTACTCTAGATCAAGTTTGACATAGAAAAAACAAATTAAATGAGAAAGTATTAGATTGAATCCTTGTGAAAATGATAAATAATTAATTTTTATAACATAGGAAATTATTGCAAGTCAATCTACCACATGATGTGGCTGGAATTACTCAAAAAATATGTTTACAATTCAGCAATGTCAATTTTGTTTAAAACATGAATCATTTTGTCAAAACCAATCATGGTAGCATAGTTTTTTCAAAACATTTTTATAAAATATCAATAATTAATTTTGGAAATTTACAAATTTTCTACACGTCAATTTGACACACAATGTGGCTGGTATGACTCAAAGTGCTTGTTTTTACATTAAAAGTCTGTCATTTTACTCTAAAACACATGTCACATAGCCAAAAAAATAAAATGATCTCATATTACTATGATAATTTATGAAAAGGATCCATAATACATTTATTACATTTAAATTTTAACCTCAACCTAATCCAACAAATGATGTGCCCTATAAGACTCAAGGTTCGTTTTTACAATAAGAAGTGTCATTTAAGTTGATAATGTAATTCATGTATCCAAAACCATGGAAAATAGATATGATTTTGTTGATACTTTAGGAAAACAATATTTAACTCCTTTTTGATGTATTTTAATTTACCTCAAATCAATTTGACACATTGTGTGGTTGATATAACTTCATGAGCACGTTTTCATGTAAAAAGTGTATTATTATTCTAAAACACACGTCACATAGCCAAAATAGAGAAAATGAGCTCATATTTTCTTTATAATTATAAAAAATGATCCATAATTCATTTTTATCTGTAATAATTGAATTCATGTTAATCTAACACATGATGCGGTTTGTATGACTGAAACTATATGTTATATTTTTAAGAGTATAATTTTACTCTAAAACACATGTCACATATCCAAAATCATTTAAATAATATCACATTGTCTTGATAATTTATGAAAAAAATCATAATTCATTTTTGATGTATATGAATTGATTTAATATCAATTCAACACACAATTTGGTTAGTGTAACTCAAAGTGTATGTTTTCACATTAAAAAAAGTTCAATTTTAGTCTAAAACACATGTAATATTGAAAAAAATAAAACAAGATCATATTGTATTGATACTTTACGAAAATGATACGCTATTAAATTTTGATGTGTATGAACTGATCTCTGTCAATACTACAAATGATGTGCCCATTAGGACTCCAACTGCATGTTCAAATTAAAAAAGAAATTTTTATCTAAAATTGAATTCACCTAGCCCAAACTGAGAACATAAGATAAAATTGTCTTGATACATTAGTAAAATGATCCATAATTTATTTTTGACATCTTGAAATTGACCACATGTCAATCTGACATACATTGTGACCAGTATGACTCAATGTTCATTTTTTCACATTAAAACTGTCATTTGACTCTAAAAAATATCACATCTCCCCAACAGAGAAAATGAAGTTGGATTATCTATATTCATTAGGAAAATTATCCATAATTATTTTGCGATGAGTATGAATGGATCACACAATAATCGAATATAAGATGTGGTCGGTATGACTCAAAGTGTATGTTTTAATATTAAAAGTGTCATTTTACTCTAAAACACACATCACATAACCAAAACTGAGTAGAAAGCATAGATTTTATTGATACTTTATTAAAATGAAGCATGATCTATTTTTGGTGTGTAGTAATTGAGTAAACATCAATCTATCACATTTTTTGGTTGGTATTAATCAAAGTGTGTGCTTTCAATATAAGTGTGAACTGAGACCCTCCATAGAAGTCATGAAATATGTTAATATCCATTATATAATCTATAATAACTAATAATACATTTAATGTAATTAATTATATTAATAAATAATAATAAAAATTAGTAATTAATATAATTAATAAATTACAATACAATTAATATTATAATTTATAGTTAAAAATGTAATTAAAAAAATTATTAATGATATAATTATTAACAACTATTTATATAATTAATAGAGTTAATAACTGATAAAATCAACAAATTATTTTTTAAATAACAATATTATTTATTATATGTAGATTATATAATATTAAAATTAAAATTTTCTTAATTTTTGTGTACTATTTCAAAAATAATCATTGGATTTATATCCAAGAAAAGATTTTGTACCAAGGTTTATCATTGGGAAAGGCCTACTATAAGAGTTTTGTTTTTTGTATATTGGGTTGTAATTTCTTTAATTAATTGTAAATACATATCAATTTAAATATTTATATAGAATATTATATTTTGATTTTTTATTAGAATGATGGTGCAGTGTAATATTTGTGTTCCAATATTATTGTATGGTAATATTTATAATCCTGTCTAGTTATGGTTTCTAATCTAGCTTTCTATTAGGTCTACTATAGGGTTTCACCTTTGCAGCACCTTCTTTGGCCTTTATCAGTTCAAATAAAAGTGCTGATAAACTCCCCCTTTATTAAAGCTAACGAAATCAATGATAAAGCCCCCCTATATCAAATCTATAAAAATCACTAATAAGAGAAACCTTTATCAGTGCTAAAATTAAGAATCAATAAAGGATGAAATTATGAGCACTTTACTTGAGAACTCATGAAGGTGACCTCTATCAGCAATTTTTTTAGCGATGATAAAGGCCACACACTTTTTAGGGTTCTTTTCTTTTCCGTTATTTTTAGTGCTAAGAAATACCATTTCTAGTGCTCATAAATGTGGTTTCTGTAGTAGTGAAAAGATATGTTGTGAATAAAACTCTCATTAAATATCATTGTTTTCTATAACATCTTATATCCACCAAGACTAAAACCAAATGATCAATGAAAAATTTACTACTATGATATAACATCTCTATTTCTGAAATCAACTATATTATAACCAACATTTGAAATATGTTCCAAATTAGTAATAAGATAATCACTAGTGTAGAAAAGTTATTTTCACAACATCCTTTTTCTAACATCAATTAGTAAATGATGTTATTTCCATTGATTTTGAAAATATATTTTAAATGTTGGATTTAAAAAATTACGTCACTACTATGGATTTCGATATATTCAGAACCGCCCTTTACCAATGCTAAAAATGTGTTGAAAAATGGGGTTCCTTTACCAGCACTAGATTAAAGCACTCATAATGGGAACTTGTATCAACATTGAATAAAAAAACCCCTTTTCAGTTCTTTTTTTACTATTGATAAAAATCACTATTTTCATCATTTTTTGAGCGTTGATAAATAGTGGCCTTTATCTGCACTGATAAAAAGTATATTTCCTAAAAAAATTACATATCATTAAAAATTGTATATTAATATCTAAATATATTTATATTGATATATATATATATATATAATATTTAACAAAATATGATTTATATAATACTAAAAATGTATTTACACTTAATGTATGATATATTTTGTGAAAAAACGTTTATAGAATAATTATAAATTAATATTAATTTAGAACATGATCATTATTATTGATTAATATTCAATTATTAACAATTTGACGATAGAAAAATTAAATAAATTAATTAATGATAAAAATCTAGTTGGAATAATTACTTTAACATCATATGTTCATAACTTTGATCTAGGTGTCTATTGGGGATCTACAACATATCAAATCAAAACATGGGAAAATTGAATTTGTTTTCGAGGTAGCCTAATTTGTTAACATTTGATAAAATTTCAGCCTATTTTAAGGGGTTCTTTGTGTATTTTTCAGTGTAGAAAAGATTAATTACCAGGTAATACATTCATGTAGATATTATAGTGTTCACATTTTTCTATTTTTTCCAATTGTAGTTTTATTAATAATTAAATATATATATACACATATTTGTATATAATTACATATAAAAAATGTAATTTTATGAATAAAATTTTAAATATTTTTCACATAAATATATATCTCATTATTTAAATCAAATGGAAATAATTATTATTTATTTTTTTAAAAGATTATATAACTATTTTTTTTTCAATATTAAAATGTATTAGTATTTATATTCATATATAAATGTATATATAATGCTTATATATACATATATTTTTTTTAATAAATAAATTAATATATTTATAATCTAATATATTTATATGAATATAAATATGTAATGTGTTAAATGAAATTTATATAAGTTTATATATATCATATACACAGGCACACATAGACATATGTGTAAATACACACATACCCACAAACATATATTTTAGAAATGTATTTAAAAATAAATATATAAATATATGGGTAAAACATATATATGTACATATATATAAATAAATAAAAATATTGTAAAATATATATTAAAGCAAGATTGGTCTGTGGTATAGGGGTTCGATTTACACATGGATGTCCTAGGTTCATGTCATGGTGCACGTGGGGGGTGAGCATTTTGTGGTGCAGTTTTCGAGAAATTATAAAGGGGGGTTATAAACACTGACCAAAGATGGGTTCTAGCACATTGGAATGGGAGATATCTAAAAGTACTTAAAGAGGGGTTAGGTGATGAATAAGGGGTATGTGGGGGGGGCATAGAAATAAACTCTATTTTTATCAGTGTTTTTTAAACTGAAAAAGGATGCCTCTATAAAGTCCTTGACTTAGTGGACACAATATCTAGTGCCCCGAGAGAGGTCATCAATTTACCTTAGGCGCACCTCCCTGAATAACAGAGGCTACTGACTAGTAAATATTTGGGGAGACTATACCCACATATCAGAGTAATGTCATAATATAAATTATATAATCATATATATTATCCAAAAAGAACAAATAAATTAACAACTTGTGAATTAACCAAGTAAAAAAGGCTATAACAACCGGATAATTACACGAAATTTCAGGTAGTCATAAAATAACCCAAACCAAAACTGCTGAAAGTCTCTGAACCTAAACCCATGTTCTAACTCGATACTGACCTCCCATACTCCAACCTTTCATCCCATTCATAACCAAATGTTAATTCCTTGTCCTGATCATATATTAGAAAGAATGTAGCATCTTATCAAGTAACCAAGTGACATGGATGCCTGAGTAGGGGGTGAGTATAATTCAGTAGTCCACCACTAATGGTGTCTAAAGTAATGACCAATCTATATGATAGTGTATTCAAATAATCAAGTGAAATAAGTAAATAAGGAAACTAAGAAAATTCTTTAAGTGATTATTTAACATTAATTTTATCTATTAGGTTCCCTGGAGTCAACCAATCAATAAACAATCTCAGTTCATACTAGGAGTCTAAGCTAAGGCATAAGGGGGTTACATGCACTTTTTATCCCAAGAGGTATTCACTAATCCCAAATCATAACGTACCCATAGTTAAAAAAATTCACATGATGATTTTCATCACTTTCCAGGGGTTATGCATTTACGTCATTTACATAATGACATATACCGATCAATTACCATTAAAATGGTAATAAGTAAAGTTCCCTATTTAACTATGGATAAACATTACATAAAAAAGTACACCACACTTACCTTGGAGCTTTGGTCCAGTTAGTCTTGTCAAATCCAACTGTTAGGGGCATAGAGCCTCAATACCCTTCCCTAACCTGTGTATTATAGGGTTGGGGTTTTGAGCTTCTGTCTAAACCGACCCATGGGTATATATCGTAAAGTCCAATATCCAAAAATACCAATCTATGTTAACAATATTATTTTTCAATTAACCACATATACAATTTCATAACCATTATCAAACAACACACACAACATTTACAATTTACATTTAATTATACACATGAATCTTCATTAAGAAATAACCCATTAGAATATTTACCATTTAATTATCATATACCATTTAACCCATTCCAATTTCATACCTTAACCCATTAACATAATCAACCATTTATATACATTTAACTATTTAACATATTCATCATTTTTCCATGTGTTAACCCATTTTACACAATTATCAATTCACAACCATTTTCCCATTTAACATGTTAATCAATTAACATGAATTATACCAAACACTACCTTATTTAATGTTTTCTAGTTTTAAAAAATTAATATTTAACTCATTTACAACCCATTTAAAATTTTCCAACACATCTATAACTATTAAACACATATGTCATTTATTATAACACCCCTATATGTTATTTCATAAAATATGGAGATTCATTACTTGGTTCACTTCATAACAATGTTAACATGCTAAAATAATTTTTATGGGACCTATCTCACTAACCCATATATCAATAAAATTACAATGGTCCCAATAGACCTTTAAAACATAGCATGGAATAAAACAAAATTCAAAATACTCATTTGAAATATTCATGAATCCACCCTTTAAAACATGGGGTTTCCTCTTTCAAAACTAAAACATGCCCAATAGAATCATTTCAATTTATACCATCCAAAAAATCTTTTAAAATATTTTCACAAAAAGGATACCTTGTCCTGTTTTCAATCAAAATTTGATGACCTTATGGAAACCCCCTTTTTGAATCACTTTGAGGTTAACACCTCTTATCAAAACATTTCTCACTTTCAAATACAATTTTCCTTAAATAAATCTATAATTGGGTCAAAGCCCAAAAACACACCACTAAAAATTTCAAAAAATCATAGTAATTTACCAAAAAAACTTATAATCATTCCAACTAACCCATTGATCTTAACCAATATCCAATTTCACTTTCACCAAATATTCTCTTTTATAATTCACCTATCATAATGTTTAATAATTTTATTCACTATTTACCAGGGTTTGGCTTACCCTATTGGTGGCCCGAGTTTCAGTCTCACTCAACAAAAAAGTCAACGAAGTATGTTAAGAATTTATCACCTCAAGATAAGGAGAAAATGATATTATATATAAAAATAAGAAGAAATGCAAAAAGGAAACACATTAACACAACCACAACCACATACAAAACATCATGACTATGGGGAAAGATTAAATACCTCCTACATCATTCTCAAAGATGATTACTATCTCAAAAGTATCCCTTGATTGAAAATAAAACACCCTTTAAATTACCAATGTAGAATCAATTGATAGTGTGAGGGATTTATGGATTCAGTAGGAGTGGAGAGATTTTACAAGCCTCCATCCAGAAAATAGTGATAATAAGAGGGATATAATCACTCAGATATTCTATTTTCTCCTAAACACACTCTAGAAGCCTAATAATTGATGTATCATCATCCTTTAGAAGTCATGGGAGGTTTAGTTCAACACACAAGATATAGGAGGTCCCATGGGTTGAAAAATGGAAGACGAAAGAAAAAGGATCATGAGGGAAAAACATGAATTTCCCACTTTTTAAAGGTCACATGGATTTCTAAAACATGTGCTAACTATAGGGATCACGTTGTACAAGATAGGACAAGAAGTATAGTTTCTTGGGATCACTTTTACGGTTTTTCAAACTGTATGGTAACTGTGTGTTAGCCTCTATTCAAAAGGGTCCCCAAGCCACACAGTTTTTTGGGCTAGGTGCATAGTTTTCTCTAACCGTGGGCCAACTATACACTTCACACAATTTTTCCCATTTTCCCTCTTTTAGTGTAAAGACCCCCAGACACCCCAGACACCCCTAAAACCCATCATACACCATAGAAACCCTTAATTATCCAAAAAAGTGGTTTAAGTTAATTTTATACAAGGACATAACTTCAAAAAATGTCAGGATCTTATAACCTACCCACCTTATAACAACTCATCCTTGAGCCATAATTCTAATCCTTACTGAGCCTCAAAGACCAAAGGTTGGGAAGTGAGGCCCACCTATTAACTTTCTCTTCGCACATTCCCTCCTGGAAATAGTCATGACATCACCATGATTTGTCCTAGGAAATAGTCCTACCTGAATAGACCCTCTCCAACGCAACCCATAAAAATGAACATAAGGATCCGCCAAGACACACCCACTTCAACTATCCTTACCAATATCAAATTCAAGAGGATGGTTCGAGTAACACCACTAGAACACTACAAAAAATGACATCGATAAGGGACTATATTACTCTGGGAGTGAAAACCAAAACAACCTTGTTCTGATCATCTCTTCAATTCATGGTTGAAATTTCTTGGAACCGCCTGATCCTATTCTTTGAAGCTCTTATAGGGACTCATGCCCAAAATCACTCGAAGGAACATCTTGATTTAGAACACATTTCGTGAACTACCTCTATTTTCATCTCAAGGTCCAATAGCCTCATTCCATTATTGAACGTCTGAAAGGTAAAACCTAGTCATAACTCTCATCTAAAGGCACTCAACTTGTTACAACCCTATTCAATTCCTGACACCAACACCGCTTCAACATGATGGCTCCTACCCTGTCCATGCAACTCGTATTACAACTCACATCATCAACCGACCACTTTCCCTCCACTATGTTCCCCAACATATACATTATCTCTCCACCACCATCACCTAGTGTTGGGCACCTCAACATTCATCATGGAGACCAAAACAACCTCAACTAGACTTTTGAAACATACCTAACATATTTTCCAACTCACTGCGCCAAACATCCATAGAATCTCCACTAAACTCTGGCACTCATCTTTTCCATTGAGACCACCAATATTTTTCACACCTCAGTCATCTATATCATAAAAACTACCACATGGTTGGTCCTAAAAACCCACTCTCATAAAATAGTGCAGTTAACATCTCAACATTTACCAAAGGTGGCTTACAACCCCTACATTTGTTCCCTTTTTACCCAACCGAGTCAGGATATCCTAGAAAACTCACTCCATTTGCACCCAACATCCACTATTAGCATGTCTCTCTCTTCTTGGACTTGATGCATTTTTACCTAAGGCATATTACATCACCTACAAACACCTACCATAGTCTATTATTGACCTATAAAGAAACATCACCACTATAGAATCTGCTGCTCTGTGATCCGTTGTTGGCTCTACATCACCCAAAAACATGTCCCGTTACAAACACTCTAATCACCTTTGAAACCATATTGAGTTAGAAGATGTCACTCAACTCTATCTTCCACTACATCTGTGGCCCACATGGACTTATCCTAGAGTCCAAACATGCCTTTATAGACTTCTTATTATTATCTCGATGCCACCACATCCACTCCACTACCCACTCCATTTTTCCATAACAGACCAACCACTCCCCACCTTGGGAGTATGGTTCTCAATGATTTCCACAATCGATTTTCTCCACCGCAGCTCATGCTTCAATCACAACCTAAACCTCATCCTTAGAAATGGCTGCCCAGCCATTCTAGGAAAAATAAAACCAATGTTTCCCACTATCCATTCTTGAATTACAAGAATGGTACCCCCAAAATTCACTAACATCAAATCCATCTCAAGGACCTCAACCGAAATTGGTCGATAATTTACTCCCAACAACCCGAGTACACATATTTATTCCCAAGAGCACAATACCCAAGATGTCCCATATCCAACCCAAACAGACTCAGGCCTGTAGGTGTAAATCAAAAGCCTTCTCAGTGTAGGTGAAAAAATGTAAAGATATTGGACATGATCATCACTAGTGAAAAGTATGCTAAGACATTGTTGAAGCACACCAACCCAATATATCCATCACTAATGTCACCTCCCACTATGGAGATAGCTTAACCTTCCACAAGACTCTAGCATCCTTGCCTACCAATGCTTCATCCACACTTAAGAACCACAACTCAAATGGGATTTCCAACCAATAATCATGACCAATTCACGATCCTCTATCAGAGGATTAAACCCAACATTTACCTTGGAACCACTAACATTACCCCAGTAATGTTTTTCTAGAAAAAATCTAGTGATTCACATAGAAACACATCGATCACCACACAGATCCACAACCAACTATATCATGCATAACCTGTGCTCCCCACTATGATCACATGGAAGTACAACTTTTATTTATCCCAAGCCACCTACTCATTTACCCCAACAACATCATATCTTTCAGTAAAAATCCCACATCCGGACCTCCTAAAAGCCATCAAGGTTTGACACTTTCTTGAATCCTCACACTAAAATCAACTCTAGGTCTCATGGATTGTTCATCACCAAAGCTAGGAACAACACCTGCTCACTCATCTAACCATTCCTACTAGTCCATAGACCTCACAAGACTCAATTAATTCCCAACATTCTCATTAAAAAACCCAACTATTCATACAAGAAATCCCAACTACATGACCAAAACTACCCCTAGGTGTCACTTCCACACCATAAGATTCAATCCACACATTAGTCACTCCTATCCTACTGGACTAAAATCAACATCGGTTCCCACATAAAACACCATCTAGGACATATGGCAAGGATCCCAATGACATTTCCTCTTTCTGAAACCAACCATAAGCACTCAAATACCTTCTAAGAAAGAAACTAAGGCCTAACATGACAATTTAATACACTAGAAATAACTAACCATGCATTGATTCTTCCTATAAATTAACCAAATTTGCTTCAAATCACAAGGAACCTTCAACATTAGGCCAACCTTCCTTGAGGATACCCTCAATTTCCCAAAACAATCAACTCATAACCACTACTCGAGTTCTATTTCCATATCCATTAATATCCCCCCTTAGCCCCCTAGGATAAAACTTCTCTCAAAAACACACATTTTATTCCACTTATTGAGTCAAAAACATCTTACTATGTCATACTTACCCAAAAACACTAAAAACACTGTAGAACTCTCTCATGGATCTACATCATGGAAGAAATAGTACCAAATTCCCTAAACTGTAGCCACATCAAGCAGTAGTCCCTTGTTATGTCTCTATGCCACAAACATCAAACCTCAACCAACTTGCTGCTCACTATGACACTCCTGGCTATAAATAAATATATAGTAATATATATATATATATAAAATTATAGTAAATTTATTTATTGTAACATTATAATTAATTAAATATATACATATATATAGTTATAATTATATATATATATGGAATGGTGCAAACCGTGGATATAAATAAATAAATTTTATTTTTTATTATGTTTATTATCTTTTTTAATAATATTTTCAAGGCCATGGATTTTAATCCACAACTCAAATCATTCCTGTTATTTTTATATAAATATATCGATATATATAATTATAAATATACTAACTATATTTTTCAATTAAATATATTTATTTTGTTTTTATAGTCGTTTAAATATATATAAATATATATAAAAATATTTACAATTATAATTATAAATAAATATGTTTAAAATTTTCTTATATATAATTAAAAATTTATAATTATAAATATAATAATTATATTTATTATAAATATTTAAGTATTTATGAGAATAAAATAAGGTTATGTGTATAGTATCAAAGAATTATACCAAAATTGTTCAATCAAGGGTTTGGAATCCAAACCCATGACCCCAAAAATATTAGTAAAATAATCATTACAAGAAAAGAGATAGGTAATATATGGAATAAATGCCCACACAATACTAATTCAACACTTGTGAGGCCCTCTGGATCCCTGATTCATAGGATACTTACCTTTACCTTTGGGTGGTATCCTATATACCATGTATTCAATTGTGGGACCACATCTTCTTTATTTGATGATGATTCAGAGGAATCCTTAGGAACTATAAAAATCTGAAATTTCCAATATAAATCTATAAAGCCCATTTTGGGTTAGTTTGTAGTCCATATTTGATGTTAACTGATAAAAACTTTTGGAATGTTAAATAAATATTAAAGATAAATACATTAGTCTCCATAAGATAATAAGTAAATTCAAGCTCTGAAAAATCCTAATCAGCAGCTTACTTACTATAACTTTCAGTAGGTCTTTCACCATCCATATCCTCTGGAGGAATAAAACTAGAGTTCATTTCTCGTGAATTATCATATTCCGGATCTGATAATTTACCAAAAGATACACATGCCTTATTCATTAGGTAATTAATGTATAAGGGATAAGAACACTCCACTTATTCCACCATGCATGGATGTATAAGTAATTTCAATTTTATAGGGGTGGATAACTGGAATCCCTCTTTATCCACTAATATTTTATTACTTTTAAGGGTCCTTGGTGCATCCATCCTTTCATGCCATAACTATTGGTCAACTAATTCCTATAAAATATCTCTTTAAATGGATTGAACATCCATCAACTCCTCATCATATTTTCCATCCATACCTTGGTGTCCAGCCAAGTTACTTATTTTCATTCCCTTCATAGTAGGCACCATTACCTTTTTTGAGGTAATTTAAATCTTAGTTTATCCGGGGTGATCCCCAGAAGGTGAATCCATGTCTCTATACGAAGGAAGTGCCTTCTTAATCTGAGATGGTGTCATGTGAGAAGACTCCAGAGCATTCATCTCATCATATGACGTGGCATAACCCTCATCAATGAATCCACCCACATCCTTCCCTTCTGTACAACCTCCATAAATGGACCAAAATTCAAGGAGCACTCCTTTAACATTATTTTTTGAGACCAGGTAATTTCTACCATCAAACTTCTCCCTCTAAGCTATAAAATCACCAATAGTAGGATTATCAGAAACATCTACACCATAACATTATTGGACCTTGTATTTCTCTGCTTACATGTGTCTGCCTCATGACCACCCAGGTTATAGAAAACATTGAGAAATTCATTTTGGCATTTCTCTTTGGTAGCCCAATGGATTGGCAGCCTGTATAGAATAGGGGAAATATTTCATACCTTATAAATGAACCCTCATGATTCATAAATACATAAAATATGCATGCTTCATCATAATATAAGTAATATTAACAATTAGAACATAGTGGCACACAATCATGTCCACAAATAAACTTATGATCATATAGTATCTATTATACTCAATCGTCAATATATTAACATAAATAATGGAAACCATGTCAATGAATATCATCATCATCTCATAAGATATATATATATATATTGACCAAATTCATTATATATATATAATTATAAATAAATATATTTAAAAAGTATTTACATATAATTATAAATATATAAATATATAATTATAAATATAATAAATATATTTATTATGTAAAGAATTTATTACAATTTTATAATTATATATATATATATATTTATAATCATATAAATAACTTTTTTAACAATATATATATAATTTAATTATTAAAAAATATATATTAATATATCATATTTATATTAATTATAGAAATATGTTTTGCAATTAAATTATATAAATTAATAATTTTTTAAATATAAATTTAATAATTATATATATTAATAATATTTTTTATTAAAAACATTATCAATGCTAAAAATAGAACTGAAAAAGATAACCATTATCACCGCTAAAAAAGAAATGATAAAGTATACGCCATTATCTGTGTTTTTTTAGTGATGAGAAAAGTTAGCTTATGAGAAGTTTTAGCTTGTGCTGATAAAGGTGAGGATTTTACCCATGGTTTCTTTTTATTATTGATAAAATAATGTCCTTCCCTTCCGAAAATTTGTGATAGCGTTCGATGCTCTACCTATTAATCATCAAGATGAGGTGGTATTTGGATTTCATCATGTGTACTTGATCTTTCCCCAACTATATAATTGGAAGGACCTGTCATCATATACTAGGGGAACCATAAGGCCTGTGAAGGCTCAGTCATGAAAGGTTGTGGAATGGGAAATAAACCATGATATGAGCTCATATCAGATATATCCTTGTAAAACTATGAATATCCTAAAAATATAAAAGTATCTCATGCCTCTAGGTACACATCTGCACTCAACAGAGGTGGGACAAAATCAACCTATGGTGGATGATCAAATATACTATCGTGTAGAACACGATATGTTGGAATCATCCCTGGCACTGCAATATGGTAGATTCTATGAATAAAACATCCCAAACTTTGGATCAAACATGTAGATAATATGTTTTAGTTGAGTATGATGTAAAGAGATTCAAAAAATATTTAAAAAAGTAAAAAAAAATAAACCAATGGAAATTTATTAACTTAAAAGATCCTGGATCCCTCTGTCGTATAGAGTAAGATACAATATAGACTCTAGTCTATACCATGGATCATGCTCAATCTTCTTTTATAGAGGGAATCACATATTATGAATAACCTCAATATGAAATGACAGTGGCATATACTAGAGGTCTAGATACTCTACATGTCATGGGAACCAATTTTCATCCTACCTCTCTATCTTCTTCACAGAATGAGGTGTTTTTGATAATCCAGGTGTAAAGGGAATACTATGAATAAATATTAACTGAAATATGACTCTATTATGATGGTTCCACTAAACAATATGAAAGTGAATGAGAGGCACTTAAACCATGGAATTGTGAGTCTCATCAGTGTAGTATGTGGACACCTGGTTTAATATAGCCTAATATGGAATCCTTGCAATCTAAAATGACATATGAAATTTGTTATAAAAATTAACAAAAACCAAGATAATATAATATTAATAAACTTATTAGTATGGAAATACTGTATATTTTGCCTCGGTGGGTACTAGATTGTCTAACAATAGATGATATGAACTGATGTTTTTCCCCAGTATCGTCACAAAGTGGTGTCCTTGACTCCACCTGTAAAGTACAACATATAATGTGATAAATAATAAGAATTAAATTTAATAAATCATAGTAGTATCAAAAAACAATAAAGATGTGTTTTCATACCATCTTCCACATGGATCATCATGCAACACATCTATATGATGCTCTTAAAAGAAAAAATAGGGGAGAGGGGAGGGATACACACCCATGCCAATATTTGAATAATGATGAAACATCCTCAAAGATCAGTGAGATCTGATCGACATTTCATGAATAAAGATTTGTAAGTGTAAGCCAAGCACGGAAATCCCCATCTATATCTCCCAGCCTAATCAAAATTCTCCAGTAGCACAATATACATCATGTTAACATGTATACAAGAGAGATCAATGAACAATGTCCCTCTAATGAGAGACAAGATATTTTTATGGGCGTGATGCATGAAATTCTTCTCATCAGTGTTAGTGGGTAAATATAAAAAGTTCATCCCAAGAAATCTCATTGATATCGACTACCATGTCTATATTTATCATCACCCACAATGTAGATGACTAGAAACCATTGTATAAGCTCAAGACAATCTCCATGGGTGATTACTATAACAATATATTCATAAATGGGAAAAATATGTAGAATTTACACATCCTTAATGATGGTGGTCATCTCTTCCTTGAGAAAGTGGAATGTGTGTGACTTAGGTATCCATCTCTTGGTGAGAGCAACAAGGAGGTGATAATAAATGAATGTAAAATCAAATACATCAATTCCATAGAATCCAAAATTGCATAGGTATCATATAATAGAGGTTATAATCATAATGTGATGGTAATGATGTGATTTATACACCCTGCTCTATCAAAACTCATGTCTTGAGAGAACGTCACATGAAAAACAACTATACTACTCAATTAGTATCATAGTACCCTCCATGTCTATATATAAAAAAGAAATTGATTATTATGTGTAAAATATAAATATAACATTATGGTATGAAGAATTTTATGAATGGTATAATTTTATATATTACATGTTTACATGATCTAGGTTTGAGAATAGTTTTCGAAAACCATGATTTTTTATAAAATAAACCTAAAATCATTTTAATGGTTTATTTGAAGTAGGATTATTTTCAGGTGGTTTAGTTTGGAAATTTTCTTAAAACTAGTTTGTCGATTTTCATGGATAAAAACCTTAAATAGATTCATGGTTATATCATACTAGGCTTCATGCCTAACACCCAACTTTGGCCTTTCTTGGTCATTTTTAGATTTCATTTTCTCAATCCCAATTTTCAAAGGTGAGTTGTTTTTTCTCTATTCTTGTTGTAATAGAGTCATTATTTTAAATGGGATCTACTTTTAAAATATATTTTGTCACACATAGGTCATATTGGTTAGACCCACCTTATAGATTGATGCTTTCTTTGATGTATAGAACATATACCAATACATTAGATCCCAAATGGTTTGTTTTTAAATTTATGTATGATTTATCACATGATAATACTCTTCATGATTATTTTATCACATTATTTCATTATGGTGTATCCATGGATAGTATGATTATGCTTTCATGTCAACTCACATATACTTGTCATATTCTTTGTAATGTGATTATAAAATAGATTTTCCCTTATGGCATAATTTATTTACTTTATCCATGTTTGGTAATTATTTTGGAAAACCATGTTTGTTTTATAAAAGAAAACCAATGGGATTTTAAAGGTTTTAATGAAGTTGGATTATTTTCATTTGGTTTATTTTTGATTTTTTTACAAACTAGTTTATCTATTTGTAAGGATAAAATCCATTAATATATTCATGATGGTAACCTAATGGGCTTTACACCTCACACCTTTCTTGAGGCATTCTTGGGAATTTTTAGATTTCATTTTCCCAATATCAATTTTCAAAGGTGAAGGGGGTTTCCTCTATTCATGTTGAAATATAGTTCTGTTTTTAAATATGTTTTACTTTGAAAATAGATTTGTGCACACAAAGTTATGTCGGTTGAACCCACCTTATGTATTGATAATGTCATTGATTTCTACCATATATACCAATAACATAGATCCCAAATGGTGAGTTTTGTAATTTATGTATGATTTCTCACATGATGTTATATTTCACGATTATTTTCTCACATGATTTGTTTATGGTGTATCCATGGATATTTTAATTATTATTTAATATCATATCACAATCAATTTTCATATTCCTTCCCATAATCTACAATACACACGCATATTTTTAATATAGAATTTTTTTTGTAAACATATAGGAACTATTTGTAGAAACAAAATGCATAAATACAATGGAGGAATGACTAGAACATCTGAAAAAATTTGACATGACACGTACCAAGTTGGTTATCCTAAGACACATTTTTTTTTCATATTAAGATGGAAGAAAACATTGATGGTTTGTCTTAGTATAGCTAAGAATTGTGGAAACACCAGATATGATTCATCTGGATCACTATAGACCTTGAAAATTGACTTCTATTTCTCCTTGAATTCTTTATTATAAGAAATATTGTATCCAAAATTTTGTTATGTCCTCTCTTGAATAAGGAGTATAGAAACCTATATGAAGGTCCTAATCATCTCAATGATAACAGATAACCCAAATTCAATATATAATTCATTATGATCTTATGTCAGGTTTGGCTGAACAAAAGCATGAGATGCCTCAATCCTAGAAATTCTATCACCTCCAAGGTAAATTTTAATAATTTTTCTCAAGTGGGATCAGAAATCATCCCTATATTTATCACACCATATGATGTATTTTTTTTATCTGGATTCAAAACTAAAAATCTACAGTTTCTCTCAATATGATATTTTTTAGTATGTTTTTCATTTCATCTTTACATGGAAAATACCTTCTAATGTATAACATTTTTTTGAGCTCACTAAACCTATCTCTTAAAACTCCAGGAAACTCAGTGATAGGTGTGATAAAAATACCGTTAAATTTAGGAAAATAAGAAATTAATTCCAAAAAATATGCAGAGTGGTGGATGATATATTTTTAGTTGAGGTTGCTATACAACTACTGCATTTCTAGAAACTTCATCCCTAACTTCAGAATAATCCTCCTCAACAACACAATTGTCTCAAACTAATCCAAAATGAAAAAAACCTTATTAGAATATAGATCTAGATGTATATATGAGATATCATCTAGGTTTTCCTCTTACACATCATAAAGAATAAACACATTTTCTTGGGATGGAACTTCTCCAACCACTCTTTTATGTTTATGTCTTCATATAATTGTACATTTATATTGTACACAACAAACCTCAACATATTAATCAATCATGGAACTCTCTAACCATTGGGAAAATGATGTTATTTTTTGGACCCAGTGACCATGATCAACCAATAGACAAGATAGATGTCATTGTGTAGTTGGCAATTGAAAATATATATAGTGAATAGACCAGATCTCCTAATCAAGTCCCATATTTAAACTACCAAGAATTCTTTCTTGAGGATCTCTTAGGGTTACACAATCAGATATCTTAACCATTTTTATTGGTTGTGTATAATAAGAATCCCATTACTCAGTTTGAATAACTACCATATAGTTGTAGATAGAGGGAAACATGATTCTATACATGAAAAATGTTTTTTATCAATATTGTTAGAGTGTAAATTATATTGACAATGATGAAAAATAATGTAGTGTTGATCATACAATATTTATTGAACCAAAATTTTATAATGTCTTCTTATATACTAAAGGATGACTACAATGTTTCATAGAGAAAATTTTTAATCTTCCAAATCGTATGTTCCATAGTTTATAAAGAAAATATTAATTATCTAAATCATATACCTCAGGAGTGAAAAAGGCCCATTTTCGAGCACCAGTTTCTGATCAAGTCTAGATCAATACGGTGTTTTTGGGGTTTATCTATAGGTACATCTGTTTTAGATCCAAATATATTTGTATTATATAGATAGAGATTTCATTTATTAAAAAACCACATAATCATTATTATACAGATCGTAAGAGATGTTTTGAAACCTCAAGTTATTTTATACAATCGTAGGAAGACCATGAAAACATACGAACATGAGTTGTGATGTGATAACATGAGTTGCTACTATGGATGAAGTGTTCAACCATATGTTATCATCTGTGACCATAAATTTCTACCATGGAACATGACCATACTATTAGACTATGGACTTCGACTTCGAAGTACCATTATTATTCAGGCTCTCATATTTTTTTTTCTTATCTAAAAATAAATTATTTTTTTATAATTTTAAAAATTTTATGATATTTTTTTTATATTTTTAAATTTTGATTTAATAATTTTTTTTATTTAGTGGTTTTAATAATTTATTTATTTCATAATATATTTATAATTCCTTTATAATAGTAAAAATTTATTTTTATGTATTTGAAATATTAATGCATGTTTTATTGAATCCGAGAACAATAATAGAGATTCTAGTTTCTATTATGGTTTTTTATGATTCTAAAAATTTGAATGTTTTCAAGTTAAATAATTAAATTTAAAAATCGATAACATATATTTTTAAAGTTGAGTATTTATATGAAATTATTACTAAAAATAATGAGAAACTTGTTTTGAAAAATAATTTCTTTTACAAGAGAATTAAACAATAAGTAATTTTTCTTCTACTTCTCTTGATAAAGATTATAATGATTTAGAAACTACTTTGGATATAAATGAAAATTGAAAAAGTATGTTAAACTTATTGATAACTTCTTGTATTATTTTATTCATTATCATGAAATGTATCCCAAAATGGTGTCTTTTAAAAAATTTAATAAAAATAAAAATATTACTGGTTATGATAAAAGATTACCACAAATGTATCAAAAAAATTATATAAAAAGTAAAAATTATTGTAATTATATTATAACATGTTTTTGATGTGGGATGAAAAGACATAATGTAAATGATTATTATCTTATGTTTAAATAGTATTTTAGTTTTATGAAGACTTAAATTTTAAATCATTTTTATCTTTATTTCCATGAAATATTCATGTAAATATTTTTGCATACCTAATTTTTTTACTAATCTGATTGGACACAAAGTCACTTGGATACCGATATTGTCAGGTCATTGATTATTATAGAAAACATGTCTTGTATATTTTAATAATGACCTATACTAAAGGTAAAATGGATTTTATAGGGATATTATTGGATAATAATCTTATATTTTCAATTAAAATAATTTTTATGGAGTCACTACTAAATTTATAAATAATTGAAAAGGCAAAGAAAATGGATTTTGTAATTTTGGTATTTTAAATTATAATTGTATTACTAATATTTTAGAAGATCAATATTTAATGCATAAATTATGTAGTATATATTAATTATGTGATTATGTAATAGAATTAAAATTTCAAAATGGTATGTGTTTAGTTTTTAGGGACAATTATTTATTATTTTATTCCAACCATAAGTAAAATATAAATACTTTTGATTTTATTGAACTAAATTTTCAACATTTAAATTGTTTGAATTATTTTTAGATTTATAACATTCATTTTCATCAATGGTTATGTTATATTAACTTCAATGTGTTGCATAAGCCCTCTAGAAATGATAATGTACTATAGTTACCTACCTTTAATAAAGAGAATCTTCATATTTGCAAAGTGTGAATTCGAGGGAAACATCATAAAGTCTCTTTTAGACCTATTAATTATATTAGTACAAATAGACCTTTACTGTTCAAACATATTTAATTATTTGGTCGAAATAAGTTTCCTATCCTTAGTGGAAATAAATTTTCTTTAGTTATTGTTGATAATTATATTATATTAACATGGGTATATTTTTATGGTTATAAAAATGACACTTTATTTAAATTTAATATTTTTTATAAAATTAGTTCAAAATGAAAAAGGCTTTATGATTTTTTCAATTTATAGTGATAAATGATAGGAATTTAATAATTTAAAATTTTATTTTTTTGGAAAATAATATTTATTTATATAATTTGTTTCTATAAAAACACAACAAAGAAATATTGGTATAGAATTCAAATATAAAAATCTTATGGAAATGTATAGAAATATGTTATGTGAATATAATTTTTCTAGATTTTTTTGTTTTTTTTGTTTTTAATTATTATTATATTTCAAATAGAATTAAACTTAAACCTTTGTTTAATAAAATTCTTTATGAATTATTTAAAGGTAAATATCATAATGTTGGTTATTATATAGTTTTTGTATGTAAACTTTTAATATTGAATTTAAAATATAATTTAGATAAATCTAATGAAAAAATTTATGAAGGTAACTTTCATGGATATTCAAATAATATCAAGGAATATTGATTTTATAATAAAATAACCATGGTTATTGAAAAATATTTCATGTTATGTTTTTCAAAAATAATATAAAATTGAATTCCGATTTTTATTTTTTTATGATGAGTTTAGAGATTTTAATTTTATTGAAGAAAAAACTAAAGATAAAATCAATATATTACGGTGGAGAATAATACTTCATGTCCTCATCCTAGATCAAGGAAGATTCATTGTGATCATCCTATTGATAATGTTATTGGTAATATGGATTCTCATATAAAAACTAGAAATCATGTTTTTAATTTTTATTGTTAATTATGATTTTATTTTTGATTTTGTTCCTAATAATGTTATTGATTCTTTTAAGGATTTTAATTGTAATTTTTTATGCATGATGAGATTAATAAGATTTATCATAAAAATGTTTGGTCATTAGTTATACCCTAAATATAATCATATTATTGTAAGTAAATATATTTTTGAAAATAATATGGATTAATCCAAATATGTTGTTAAGAATAAAGATAGACTTCTTTCTCAAGTTTATTTTCAAGAACATGAATTTCTATAAAATTCAACATAGATATGCATCACATTATTTGTAAAAAATAATTTTTGTGGTGTTCAATAAAACAAAATTTTGTATCTTTATCTACTAATGAATGTGAGTATATCTATGCAACATATTATTTCGCTAAATTATTATGGATTGAATAGAATTTATCCTAATTTTTAATATATTATTATTTATTTTGATTATTAATATGCATTATCTATCTCAAAGAACCCTTTAATTCATTCTGGAACTAAAAATATAGACATGTTTTTTCAATTTATTGGAGAGTATTTTTAAAAATGTGACATTGTTTCGGAATACATTCCTACAAAAAACCTTCTCATTGATATATTTTCCAAACCATTAGATTAGTCTAGGTTTGAGAACATTATATTTTAATTTGGTAGGTTATATAATTTATAATTATTTAATATCTATATAAAATTTTATAAAAATATAATTCAATATCATATCGTTATTGTAAACTATTTGAATGTGTTTTTATGTGGGGGGATTAACACTTTTATTATATAATATGTTTTCATTTAATATGTATTTTTCCTTAATTAACTTATTTCTATTTACTTTTAATAAATTTCAAAAAGTGTGATAATTTTTGGAAAAATATTATTGGGAAATATTGTTTGGTTTTATAATATGTAATTAATCATAAAAAGGAAATAATTATTAGATCACGAGTTACTCATCATCTTGTACATTTAAAATGAGCTTACTGCCTGACTGCACTTATACCTTTTTCTGTGTGTATGCCCCAATTTTCCATGTAAATTAAGATAATCAGGATTTCTTTAATGATCATATTATATAAATTGCACACCATTATAGTTCAACATTTTATAATATTATCTTTTACATGATATACAACACGCATGTTGTACATGTTGGATTTCATTCTCCTTATGAGATATTTTATCCAGTTTCCTTGTTATGCATGCCTGAAGTTGAATTTTGTGGATATTTTTACAACTGAAAAATACCCACATGGATTTTTTTTTGCTTGGATTTGAAGAAGAAAAATGTATGCTATAATAATGCATGGTTTATCCTATATACCAATTGAAGATGAATCTATCGATTCCCAACCTCAATATATTGATATCTTTAATTATTTTTATGTAACCATATGAATTCCCTCAGGGGTTCTTCCTAGTGGTTACATCTCTATGGGACCCAAAGTATGTATCTGGTTCAATCCTCCATGATTATTTCTTTTTAATCCCCCTCCCTGTAATTTTGTAAATATATGTGACAATATGATATATATGGAACAATAAGTGATTTCTTGTGACCCTAAGTTATTTATTATGACGATAATAAGATCAGGAACATTGGCGACCATGAACTTTGGCATGCTATAGTGAGATTCTACCATGGATGAAGTGTCTGACCACATGCTATCTTATGCGACCATGGAATTAAATAGTGGACCATGACCAGGAGATACAACTATAAAGATTGAATATTTTATAGCATCCTTATCTAGGTTCTCTTATTCTTATTTGGTTCATTTACATAAATGAATATTTTAGAATTTTTAATTTTTAATGTTACTCTATTTTGATAAATTTTTGGTAGTTTTATAAAATTATTGATTCTATTTAGTGTCTTTAATAATTTATTTATTTCAAAATATTACTCTAATGACCTACAGATCGTTGATTTTTTTAAGCATTCTAATTTTTTTTGTTTAAAATTAAAAATTTTCTTTATATTGATATGAGTTCTTCCAGTGTATACTTGAATATTTCAAATTTTATTATCTCGATTATTTTAAGTGCCCCTAAATTTTCAAATTATTATTTATCACTACTACAAATATTCCCTTTAACAAATACCAAAAAGGCTTTTAACAGTGCTAAAAAGAGTTTTTTTCCTCAGCGTAGTTAAAGGGGATGTCCCCTTTATTAATGCAAGTTTAGCATTGACTAAGGCCCAACCAGCTATAGAATGTTTCTTGTATAATAGTACACTACAACATAAACCGGTAACTTATATGAAAAATAAATATTTTAAATGAAATAAATTTTACAACTCGAATAAAAAAACATTACTATATACATTTCAAACTATTTTTTCTATAGTTACATTTATAATTACTATCCATAAACATTTCAAAACATTAATGTTTCATTGTATTTGGAACTCCTGATTCCCTCTCAAAAAATTCTGCCCATGGTATCAGTTGTCAAACAAATCTTTTCAACCTGATCAAAATAATCCCCCTATTTATGAAAACCAATATAATGTTAGTAATACAATAAAGAAAAATATTAAAAATTAAAATGAAATAATAAATTAATAAAATTTAAATTTCCAATAAAAAGACACACCAAGAGTTATACCAGTCACATCATGCATCATATTGAGGTGTGATTGATTCATATACATTAAAATGAGTTATGGATGATTTTTGTAAAGTATGAAAACATTTCGAATATTTTTTTCTCATTCTTGAGTATGTCACCTATTCATTTTTACTAAAATTATTATAAATTTCCAATAATGTCACACATAGAGTTATACCGGTCACACAATGCCTTAGATTGATGGGAAGATGATTCCTGTCAATAAAAAATTACTTATGGATCATTGGTTTAATGTTTCAAAACAATAACAATGTGTTTTCTCAATTTTTTCATACAACTTGTGTATTTTACTAAAATTTCATTTCAAACTAGAAACACACACATTGAGTCCTACCGGTATTATCATGTGTCAGTTTGACATGAGACTTCTTCCAACATGTCACAAAAGACTTATGAATCACTGTCCCAAATTTTCAAGATAATCAGAGTGCGTATGATTGGTTTTCAGCGAGTTACACTTGGCAAAAAATGCATCAGATTAAGGGGAGTTTAATTCCTGCACATTTCAAATGAATGATACACCATTTTCCAAAATTATCTAAAACATTATGAATGTGATTTCCTAGTTTTTATTATGGCAGTTGTCTTTTTTACTAAAATTAATGTCAATTTTAAATAAAAATATTCACTTGGAGTCATACCAGTCACACCGTGCATCAGATTGTGGTGAGGATGATTACTACAAATCTAAAATGACTTGTGGATCATTTTACTAAATTATAAAAACAATTCAAATGTTTTTTTGAGATTTTAAATATGTCACATGTTCTTTACTAAAATTAATGTTAATTTTATTTAAAAGACACACATAGAGGTATATCATCCCCACCGTACATCTGATTGAGGTGGGGTTGATTCCAACATGATATAAATGACTCATAGAACATTTTACAAAAGTATCATAATAATAAAAATGTGTTTTTTTTGTTTTCAGAATGTCACTTGTTCTTTTTACAAAAATTAATGTAAATTTTAAATAAATTGACAAACTTGGAATTATATCCGTCACACCATGTGTCAAATTGAGGTGAAAATAAATCCAAGAAATTGAAAATTACTTATGGATAATTTTCATAACATATCAAAATAATATGAATGCATTTTCTGAGTTTTTAGTATATCACTTGTGTTTTTTTATTAAAATGTCATTTGAAACTAAAAACACACGCTTTGAGTCATACCAGTGACATCATGTTTTCGTTTGATTTTAGAATAGTTTTTTCATGGCCAAAATGACTTATGATTTTTTTTTAAAAAATTATCATGATAATCCGAGCATGTTTTTTTTGTTTTTTAATGAGTGACATTTTTTAACTAAAATGTCAATTTAGAACCGATGACAAAAACATTGAGTTATACCAGGAAAATAATCTATTAGAATGGGTTGAGGCTGATTTCTACACATCAGAAATAACATATAGATAGTTTTTCAAAAGTATAAAAAAATATGAATGTGTTTTCTCTATTTTGAGTTTCTCAAATGTCTTTTTTAATAAAATTAATGTCAATTTTAATTAAAAAGATGCACTTGGAGTCAGACCAGTCACACCATGAATTAAATTGATGTGAGGATGATTCCTAGAAATCCTAAATAACTTATGAATTTTTTTAATAATTTATTAATGTAATAAAAATTCCTTCTCTTTGTTTTGAGTATGTCACATGTCTTTTTTTATAAAAATGTCATTTTAAACTGGAAACATGAACTTTGAGTCTTACCGGTCACATTGTGTGTTGGTTTGACGTGAGAATAATTACTACAAATAAAAAAATTACTTATGAATAATTTTCCTAAATTATCTATACAATAATACCATGTTTTCTCATTTTTTAGTGATTGTAACTTTTCGAACTAAAATGTCAATTTTGAACTGATATCATGAACTTAGGGTCATAACAAGAAGATCATGTATTATATTGAGGTGAGGATGATTTATACATGTCCAAAATGTCTTATGAATTATTTTTCTAATGTATCAAAACAATATTAATGCGTTTTTGTGGTTTTGAGTAAGTCATTTAACCTTTTTAACTAAAAATGATGCCATTTTTATATAAAAAGTAACTTGGAGAATATCGGTCATACTGTGAGTTGGCTTTAGGTCAGGATTATTCCTAAACATCTCAAATAAAATATGGATAGTTTTCCTAATGTATCAAAATAATTTGAATGTGTTTTATGGGTTTTGATTACTGGAGATGTCTTTTTTACTAAAATGTCATTTTAAACTATAAACACTCACTTTGAGTCATACCAGTCAAATATTGTGTCGATTATATGGGAAAAAATTCCTAAACATTAAAAAATGTCTTTGGAATATTTTTCCTAAATTATCGAGACAATCTAAGGGTGTTTTCTCAGTTTTTACTTAGTGAAACATTTTGAACTAAAATGTAAATTTTGAATTGATAATGGACTCTTTCAGTCATACCCGGCACATCGTGTATCATATTGAGGCGAAGATAATTCCTATATGTAAAAATTACTTCTGGATATTTTTTCTAAAGTATAAAAACAATACAAATGTGGTTTTTTGGTTTTGAGTACGTTGCTTTTATTTTTTACAAAAAATATATTTTAAAATATAAACACACTCTGTGATTCATACCAAACAAATCGTATATAATTTTGATGTAAGACAGGTTCCTACATGTCACAAATGAATTGTAAATTTTTTTCTTAAATTACTAAGAAAATATGAGAATTTTTTCTTAGTTTTCTGTGTGTGAGACTGTTCATATTAAATTGAAAATTTTAAACTAATAATAGACACTTTGAGTCATACTAGGGATATCATATATCGTATTAAGGTGTGGCTAGTTCCTAAACATAAAAAATGACATATGGATTATTTTCATAAATTATCAAAACAATATGAATGAATTTTTTCAATTTTGAGCATGTCAATTGTATTTTTTTCAAAAAACAAATTAATTTTATATAAAAAGAATCACTTGGAGTCATGCCGGTCACACCATGTGTTGGTTTGAGGTGAAGATGAATTCTACACCTCCTAAACTCTAAAAAAATACCATATCCCAATGTTACCATGCTTTATATTATCTTTCCTTGTCGAACTGGAAACACATCAAATTTAGTGGATTTTCATATATGAAAAACATTTTTTGGCTAAGATAATAGACTCAATATGAAGTTTTGGTAGTTTGAAAAATAACAGAAATTAAAAGAATTGTAACATTGGAAAAAATGAACATGTTATATCTTTTATGGCTTATTGCACATAGTTGAATGCAAAATATGACTTCCCAAAATATCATTAAAAAAATTAAATAAGTATTAGAATTTTTTTAATGAAAATAACTAATAAATAATAGATAAAATGATGAAAAAATTGATTAAATAAGTAGTAGGATTTCACATTTTAATGATGGTTGTAAACATTATTGACCAAATTCATTATTTTCAATATTTCATTTGTAGCCTCGAAGTCCAATATCTTATGAGAATAAGAGGCTTCGAACAAACAACCCCAAATCGAATAAAGGAATCCACCTATATAAGAAACCAATTATTATGTGATTAATAATAAAAATAAATAAATTAAACATAAATATGAAAAAATCCATTACTTCTATGGAAGTCACATCTTCATGTTATATTTGTACATTCTTCTATCTGGTATATTTCCCAATCATTTCTAATAAAATATATATCTTCTAGTGAATATGAGTATTTTTGACATTTATAGTAGTACTATAAAAAATATAAAAAAATAAAGGAATAATAAATATCAAAAATGAAATAGTAATTATCTTTGAAAAAACCTTTCAGGGATGCTAGTTTTTTGATGGAATATCATCTATCTCATAAATTTAAAAACATAATAACCAAAATATTTAACATTTAATTAATTCAGTCACATAAAAAAATATAGAAAAATAATTAGTTTGTTTTAAAATGTGTTTGGATAGTGATATATTATTATATATACCCTAATACTTTTCCACTTATAGAACTTAATAGGCTACTTTCTTGAAATGGATGTCCTCATACCATGAGCTTCATGATTTTTAAACACCACCCTATTATAAAATAATTCCCATTAAAACATAATATAAAATATATAATTTTCACAACTATGAATTATTTTAATGGTATTTTTCATTTAATTTATATTCTTTTTTGTGGGGGTTTTCCATGTATTTTTGGAGAGAGGTGTGGTTTCATCATGATTTGGGCTTAACCGTGAGCCAATTTCCAGATTAAAATAAATATTTTTTTCTATTATATGTCCTAAATGTTTTAATATTGTTTAATCATTCCACTTCCCACTTAGACTCAAATTTCCTATTAAAACCACCATATCTATTTGGAACCATTTGGAAGTCATTATCATGGTGAATTTGGGTGATTTTTTCAGGATTTGGGCCAATCGATGATCCCAATTTTTGTTCAAAAAAAATTAATTTCATTTATATATCACTCATTGTTTACTATTTTTCCATGATTATACCTCTTACTCGAGCCAGAGAACCCTAATAGCACCCCCAAAGTTCCTTTTTTTCTATGTAGTGCTCATATGCATCGCGGATTTGGGATAAATATCTCAAGGTTTTTGAAATTTTCTAGATTTGAGAAATTAATTTTTTTATTTCATAAATCATTAATTTCTTACTCTTTTTCCACCATTACTATCCCCAATTTACATCATAATACTTATTATAGGATACCTATTAGTTTTTTCTTCTTCAATATTCAATTATTATTTCATTTGGGCCGATTTCTTCAAGATATATCAAGTAAGTTGGTTTCCTTCCTTCCTCCTCCCATTTACGTAGGGTTTCTTCCATTTTTCTTGATTTTACTAATGTCCAAAAAGCAGGGATAAGAAAATAGGGTTTGATCTTGTGTTTCTTGGTCTAATATTGTGGTTTTAGGTTTGATTGAACTCCCTTGTGGTGTGGCGGTGGTGCAGTTGAACTTTCTCATAAGGATTTGTTGTTTTTGACACTTGTGGTAGGTGATACCATGTGTAAACACTACTAGATGAGTTATTATATCCTGATTTCTAATTTATAAAACAATTCCTTCATATTTCTCGTTGGAAAATTATTTTTGTCGAAGTTGTTAAACAATTGATTTTTTTAAATTCAATTTTTTTCGTGAAAATGGGTGTTTTACATTTGTATTTGGTGTTGTAATATTTGAGGCTATTTTATAATTCATTGAAGGGTTTTATAGAATATATTCTACTTCCAATTATGGTTTGGGGTAATATTGGCGGGAATTGGGTTCTCAAAGCGGACTTTTAGATGAATTTTATGGGCAAAGTTTGGTTACATTCCTTGAAATAGTTTTGTGAAAATTATAAGTTGTTTATTGAGTTATATAAAGGGTAAAAAGCATGTGTAGATAATTTTTTGAATGTGTATGACCAGAAATGATGTTTTTTATGTTCAAATGGCTTTTGGTAATATGTGGAAATTGTTTGAGCACAAAGGGGGAAACTCGGGTATCTAGGTGGGTGGATGTGTACTAGTACACTACTGATCCAGAGTGAGTTTTTCCCTATTTCACTTAGTAAGTTGGAGATTGGAAACACTAAAAAAACTATAATGATAATTATTGGGGACTTCTAAGTTATGGATATGTTCTGTAGTAGTGGATAGTGTACGAGAACAAATATGGGTATGGTTACTTTACACCGAGATTTGTGCTACATGGCGCCCAAAAACTAACTAGTTCCTAGGGGTGTTCCCAAGATTAGTGATCATTGAATATTTGGTATTTATCATTGGATTATGGTGTGTTTGGATGGAAAATTTAGTAGTATACATGTTTTATTGATAGGTGTTTACTCTTTGAAATTTCACTTTGAAAACTGTTTACTTTTAAAAGTTTCATTCTTTAGAAATTATTGCCACAATTTCTTGTTTATTAAAAATTGCATGATTTTTATGTTGTATTTATTACTATATGGAACATTTTTGGTGATATACTATTGGTATTAGGATCAGACCCCACTTACACACCATGGGTGTATGTAGACTTGATCATGTTTGACTCAGGTAAATGTAAGGCCTTGGGTGGTGGTGGTTTGGGTTGTTAGTTTCCTTCCCTGATGAAGTGTTATGAAGATGGCTCATGGGTGATGATAAATTATCATGTGAAGTTCCTTGGGATGTTTTTATACTACTTTTATGTATCTTTAGACCTCTTGTTTCATGTTTAGACCCATGTATTCATTTTTGAATTTTATTTAAGGCTTGTTAGGCATGAATTTTTAGATTTTGTTTATTGATTGTTTTTAGTTGTTTTTTGTATCCATACTTGGGTAAATCATTACCAAAAAAATATTTATGATACCTGGGAACTTGTGCCAGCCTGTGGGGATAAGGAAAAATCTTCAGTAATTTCAATGGGCTAGGTTTGGTGCCAGTTTTGATGGTGAAAAGATTTTGTTTGTGATAAAATGGTATCAGAGGAGGTTAATGGTTTTGGGTTATATTATTATTTTGGGATGATTCTGGCTAAAAAAGAGCTAGGAATATCAGTGCTCGGAGTTCTGTTCCCGAGTAGGGTGCCCGACCCACACCTCTCATGATAGAACTCAAGTTAGCCTGGGACGTTAGAATTGTTTGTCTGACTTCACTTCCTTGTGAGATGTGTGGGATGCATATTGCACGTGGGAATCAGGTGGGGGTGAAGTAGTTGTTTATTTGATTCTTGTAATGTGTTGGGATTAATTATATATGACGTTATTGGTTAGTGTTTTCACAACTATTGTACTGATTGTTTCTGTTCTGACTATTGCCTTTTGTTTCAACATGCCTCCCCTGAGAGCTCACACACACCCACAGGAGGATGCTGGAAGGAGTTCTCCCTTGCCACTTGATCAGAGGTTTTTTAAGCAATATTATGGGATGTTCCAACTATAGGACAAGGATAAAATCACGTGCCTTCCCCAGATCCAGTTAGAGAAGAGGAATCTGGTCCAAAAAAGGACAAAGCCTTGGTGTTTCTAAATAATAAGACTCCTACTTTACGATGTAGGATAGAAACCCAACAAGAAGAGGAGTGGATCGAGAAGATCAAGTTCTTGTTCAATATTCTTGACACACATTAGGAGGTAAGGGTGATGTGTGAATCTTTTTTGTTTGATGGTGCCAACTGTAGGTGGTGGGAATCAGTGCTTCAAGATGGGAAGCATGAATAGATGAGCTGGAAGGACTTCAAGGTTATCCTCAATGACTAGTACTACCCTAAAGTTTTGGCATATTATCAATCTTGAGAGTTTATGGATATTTTTCTTTGGGGAATCTTTTAGTGATGGAGTATTCCAATTTTTTTGCTAAGTTGGTCTGGTATGCTTCAGAAATGGTCTCCAATAGGCAGATGAAGACCCCACTACTGAAAATATGGCATTTATTAGTGCTATAAAATGGAATTAATAGTGCTAAAAAAGTGTTGTTAACCAAGACGAATATAGGGGGGTCCCTTTTATTAGTGATTCAAAAATAGATGATAAATTCACCTTTTATCAATGCTAAAAAAGCATTGATAAAAGGTGATGTTTATCAGAACTAAAAAAAGAGAGGATAAAAAGGTCCTTTATCATTGTTTTTTAGCATTGATAAATGT
This sequence comes from Viscum album, assembly GCA_963277665.1. NCBI lineage: Eukaryota > Viridiplantae > Streptophyta > Magnoliopsida > Santalales > Viscaceae > Viscum > Viscum album. Next base: position 1,745,252,099 of record OY728125.1, on the reverse strand, counting down.
CCACTTTTATCAGCGCTTTTTTTAGTGCAGATAAAAGTCAAAAAAATTAAAATTAAAATGCTCGCGGAACTTTTAGCAGTGCTTGACCCCCCCTTTTATCAGCGCAAGGTGGACCCCCTCCCACTCTCACATGCACTGTACTATCCCACAGATACTTCACTTGCCCGTGCACCCCTCCCGCCTTCCACCTGAACTCCAACCTAAGACCTCCCCCCTTATGCACCTAAACCTTTACAACTAAGCTATTTAGTTTTTTTCTCTATTTAATGATATATCTATATATATACACATATTTATATTTATTCATATATTAATGCAGATTCATATTAATATAAATATATTTAGCTATATTAATGCATATATATTTATTAATATATTAATATATATATATATATTCATATATTAATATAAATTTATATTTATTCATATATATATAGTTATATTTATCCATATATTAATATAGATTCAAATTAATATAAATATATTTAGTTATATTAATACATATATATTTATTCCTATATTAGTATATATATATTTATTCATATATTAATTTATATTTATATTTATTAATATATATATTTTTAGTTATAATTTTTTATCCATATATTTATTTGTATATTAATATATATATAAGATTAGTTTAAAATACATTTATAAAATATGTTTTTTTTATTTTTGTTTATAAATAAATAAATAAATAAATACATACATATATACAACACACACACACACACACAAACAAACACACACACACAAACACACACACACACACACACACACACATATAGACGAATAAATACACATATATGTGTATTTGAAAAAGCCCTAAAATGTTAAAATGACCATCAATTCTAATATTGATGTCCATTTAAACTCCACAACCAATCAAATCAAATAAAATGAAACAATTATTAATATTATTTGTGGTACAGGCCTAGAGGACATCTGGATTAGATGTTATACCTGTTTTAATGGTAAAAAATCAGGGTAACTTGACAGAAACTCGGTTTTAGAGGCCTTATGGGTCTTTTTTGGCCTTGAAAAAATGTGACAGAATGTCCACATGGGTTTCTAGCATGTAGATATTGCCGCAGGCTTCGATTTGATATATTTTAGATCTCAAACGAACACATGGATCAAAATCTATGGTCGTTTGCAGTTTGTGTTACATTTTCAACTTATTTTGGATATTTTATTATTATTTTTATTTTTTTGTCTTAAAAATCTTATTAAATGATTATTAATCAATGATAATTATATAATTATTAATTAATAATATTTTTAAAATATTTTAAATCCATTTTCACTAAATTTCTTATATATTAAATGTAATAGTTTATTTATACTTATCTAAAACATATTTAAAATATATATATTATATTTATATCAATATAAATATACTTATATTACAATATATTATTTAACCAGATTTTTTTTAAATATAAAATTTATCATCATTAGGAAAAAGTGATTATAAAGCCCCCCACATTATCAGCACTGCTAGAAAAAGCACTAATAAAAGGGTCCCCTTTAACAGTGCTAAAATAGCGCTGATAATGGGAGGGCCTTTATCAACGCTAAAAAAGATATGATAAATGGTGAATTTTAACATGGATTTTTTAGCACTGATAATGGGTGGCGCTGTGGAAACCCAGTTTTGTGGAAGTGCCCAAAAATCGAGAGGGGTTTACGACTAGAGATCTTTTCATAGGTCTTCATGTTCAAGATGAAAAACTATACTCAAAGGGATGATAGAAATTTCAGGGTGGAGATCGACCAAAAGGGGGTGGATGGTTTCTCTGGGACAATATTAGGATTGGGCAGTGGCAGTTCTTTTGAGATGAAAAGGAAGCAAGGGGAGAATGGGAAGAAGGAAGTGGCAGATCGGGCCAACCCTTAAGGCAGTTTTCTTCGGTGGCTTCTGATTTGAGGTCTGTCATGTGCCACCAGTGTGGGTGGTCGGAGAACATCCGACCAATATTCACATATCCTCTGAATCCCTATTATCAGTTTGGAGGTATAAGACACTTGCCACACTTTTCTAGGATGGCACGTCCACTCCAGATTGGGGTAGAATCAGTGGCTTCCTAGGGAGTGCCAGCTCAGTCTGATCCATCAAGGATGGGGGGATCTCAGTTTGGTGGTCGTGGCAGTAGGGCTAGATCATCTTCTAAAAATATCCAGTTTATGGCAGATCCATAAGCTAGTGGTCATTTCTAGGAAGAGGCCAGGCATCTTCATGTGGTGGATTATGCACCAGCGGGATCAGAGCCGGGATCGTTGATAGTTTGAGGTACCATTTTGATTGAATCTCATATATCTTCTACTTTCTTTGATACTTGTGACTCTATTTCATTCATCACTACCAATTTTTTGAACACTCTGAATCTTCCAAATGAGATTTTTTCTTCTGCAATGGATTTGGTGAGGCCACTGGGAGAGAAGAAGGGGCAGGGTCTCAGGTGCCCATCATGTGTGCTTTGAATGTTAGGTTTTGAGATGGAATGGGACCACATAGTCTTATATATGGATCTATTTTATATGATACATGGCATGGATTGGCTGTTAAACTTTCATGCACACATCAATTGCTATAGGTGATAGGTCAGTTTCACCGCTCTTGATGGGAGTCATCAGGTTTTCCTTGGGGATTGGGATCCTCAGTTAGGTCGCATAGGACATCCACTACCAAAGTTTCATAATCTTGTATTCCAGTTATTATTTCTCGTTCTAGAGGATGATGGTTGTGCTACTAAATGTGGACTACCACTTTTAGTGGATGAGTTTTTGGAGGTATTCCCAAATGATTTTTTAGGATTGCCTCCAGAGCGGGACGTGGAGTTCATGATCGATTTGGCGCCGAGAACACTGCTGATATCTCTTACCTTATATTGTATTCCGCACAATGAGATGAGGGAATTAAATATACAGGTGTAAAATTTAGAATCCAAATAATTCATTCACCTATGAGTTTCTCCTTAGGCCACTCCAGTTCTATTTGCAAAGAAGGCTGACAGATCCCCCCTGTTGTGTATTTATTACCGGAAGCTAATCAAGGTAACCATTAGGAACAAATATCCTTTTCCCTGAATAGATGAATTGTTTTATTAGTTAAAGGGGGAAAAGTGGTTTTCTATAATTGAATTTTGTTCAGGTTACCACCTAATCAAGGTGAAAGAGGCAGATATCTTGAAGACAACCGTTTGATGTAGGTACATACACTTTGAGTATTTGGTCATGCCCTTTGTGTTGACCAATGCTCTAGTGGTCTTTATGGCACTCATGAATAGGGTGTTCCACCAGTATCTTGACTCATTCTTCATGGTATTCATGGATGACATCCTGGTTTAATCTAGATCCAAGGAGGAGCATGAGCATCATTTGAGGATCATGTTAGAAACTTTTAAGGATCACCACCATTATGAAAAGTTGTCCAAGTGAACCTTTTGGATTAGAGAGGTGAAGTTTTTGGGGCATGTGATCTCGAATTAGAGATTTTTGTTGGATCCTAATAAGATTAGTGAAGTGATGTCATGGGTGTATCCGAAGAACATGTTTGAGATCAGGAGTTTCCTCGACTTGGTATGAAACTACAGTCGGTTTGTTTGGGATTTCTATTGGATTTCTTCACCCATGACCGCACTCACCTAGAAGGGGGTGAAGTTTTTTTGGGCCCCAAAATGTTAGACATCCTTCGAGGAGATGAAGAGGTGGTTGACTACCACACCCATGTGGAACTTTATAGAATATGGAAAGGGATATTATGTGTATTGTGATGCTTTAGGTATGTGTCTCAGGTGCAGGATTATGTAGGATGATCGCATGGTGGATTTTGTCTCCCGCCAACTCCGACCACACAAAAAGAATAACCCAAAAAATTACTTTTATTTAGAAGATGTGATGAATGATTTGGAGGCTTGGTGTCACTACCCCTATGGGGAGAAGTTTTTTATCTACACCGATCACAAAAGATTCACCTACATCTTCTCACAGAAGTATATCAATATGAGACAACACCTCTAGATTGGGTACTTTCACGGGTATGATATTGACTTTGTCTATACCCCCTAGAAAGGGAAATGTGGTGGAATATTCCTTGAGCAGAAGAGTACCAGTGTAGGATTTGAGGATTTCTAGTGACGAGTGGACTATGATGGGGATCATTTCTTAGATATATGTGGAGACCAAGAAGCACAGGGGAGGTGTGTTCTTGGAGAGCGTTTAGTTTAACCCTTTTCTTATGGAGCTGATTCAGAGAGAACAACCCAGTGATGAGATATATCAGAGGTTTGGGTGTCTTCATCATGGTGGGCATATGTCTTCGAATTGGTCTTCATCCCATGAGGGTACCTTGGGATTCAATGGTAGTTTAGTGGTGCCTTTGTCTCTGCGGAAGGTGTTGATGCACGATAGCCACCAGTATCTGTGGGATGTCCATCCTAGTGCCACCAAGATGTTTTATGATGTGCATCAACAATTCTGGTGGAAAGGTATGAGACAAGACATAGCTGACTTCATGTCGAGATGCTATAAATGTCAGCTGGTGAAAGCAGAGCATCGAAGGCCTTATAGTTTGATCCCCTCTATACCCATTCCAACATGGAAGTGGGATGAGGTCTCCAGGGATTTCATTGTTGGCCTACCTTATTCACCCCAGGGTAAGAATTCCATATGGGTAGTAATTTATTATCAGACCAAATCATCCGACTTAATTCTAATCAAGGATACAACTAAAGTGGATGAGTTGGGTCCATCGTATCTTTAGAAGGTGGTATGGTTTCATGGTGTTCCATCTATAGTTGTCTCTGATAGAGACCCCCATTTCACTTCTCGATTTTGGGAAGGCCTTTAGAAGACCTTGGGGTCTCCGATTAAAATAAACATGTCATACCATCCTCAGATGGATGGTCAGATAGAGAAGGCGTATCAGATTTTAGAGGACATGCTCCATGTATATATTTTGGACTTTGTAGGTTCTTGGGATAACCATTTGGGATTGTTTTAGTTCACTTAAAATAATAGTTACAAAACCTCAATCAGAATGGATCCCTTTGAGGCGATCTATGGCCGGCCTTATCGGTCCCCCTGTGTTGGGTTGAGATAGGTATGACCTCACTATTGGGGCTGAGTCTTGTGTAGGAGACTTCTAAGAAGGTCATGTTGATCAGGAATCATTTCTTGACATATCAAAGTCACCAAAAATTATACACTTCTCAAAGGTGTTGAGACCTAGAGTTTTCTGTGGGTGATCAGCTGTTTTTGAATGTGGCCCATCATCTCGGCCATCGTTGTTTGGGAAAGCAAGGGAAGCTGACACTGTGGTATTGAAGACCATTTAAAATCACTGAGTGTAATGGAAAGTTAGCATATAGTTTGGACTTTCCTTCTCAGTTGACATCCATTTTTGACATATTCCACGTCTCCTAGTTGAAAAAGTACAACCCGAATCCATCCCAACTGCTAAATTAGGAAGAACTATAGATAAATCCCAATTTATGGGTGTTTGAGAAGCTAGTGAAAATTGTGGAAACATAAGAAAATGATATTTTAAGGAATATTATTCCTCTTGTTTGAGTTTTCTGATATAGTGGGAATGATCATCATGAGAAATGGGAGAAGAAGTCTTGGGTCGAAGATCAATATTTAAACTGAATTGATGAGGGTGGAATGTTTTTATGGTGGGTATAATTGTATCATAAATGAATTATTTTAATGGTATATTTCATTTAATTTATATTATTTCTTTGTTTGGGGGGGGGGGTTTCTAATGTATTTTTGGAGAAAGGGGTGGTTTCATCATGATTTGGGCCAGACAGTGAGCCCATTTCCAGATTTAAAAACAAAATTTTTTTCTTTTATAAATACTCCAGTTTTAACATTTTTCACAAATTCCAATTCCCAAAAGCTCTAATCTAACCTATTAAAACCACCATATCCATTTTTACCCCTTAGGAACTCATTATCATGGTGTATTTGGGTGATTTTTTTCAGGATTTGGGCCATCCTGTGAGCCCATTTCCTATTTTTTAAAAATAATTCATTTCATTGACAACTCAGTAATTTTTTAATATTTTTTTGTTATTACAACTCCAAATCAAGTCCATGAACCCAAGGATCACCCCCCCCCCATGTTCATGGTTTACTCTTTGGAACTCCTATTCATCCTGGATTATTGAAAAATATCTCAACGTTTCTCAAATCATCCATATTTGGGAATGTAATTTGTTTCTTTCCTAAATCATTAATCTTTTACTCTTTTCCACCCATTATAGTTCCCAAAAGACCTCATCAGCCTTATTAGAGCATCTATATCAGTTTTTTGATTCTCTGAGATTCAACTATTGGTGTATTTGGGGCGATTTCTTCAAGATCTCTTAAGTAATTGGGTTTCCATCCATCCTCCTGCCATTTTCTTATGGTTTCTTCCAATTTTCTTGAAGTTATTAATGTCTAAATTATTGGTATTTGAACCTAGGGTTTGATATTGGGTTTCTTGGTCTAATATTGTGGGTTTAGGTTTGATTTAACTCCCTTATGGTGAGACGATGATGCAGTTGGAGTTCCACACAAGGATTTTGTGTTTTTGACACTTTTGGTATGTGATTCCATGTGTAGGCACTACTAGACATGTTAGAATTTCCTGATTTCTATTTTTTGAATTCTCTTCCTTCATTTTATTTGCTGTGAAAATTATTTTTTGTGTCATTTTTTAAACAATTTATTTTTTTGAATTCCATTTTTGTGTGAAAATGTGTTTTTAACATGTGTATTCCATATTGTACCATTTGGGGCTATTTTATAATGCATGGAAGGGTTTTATTAAATTTTTTTGATGGTTCCAATTCTGTTTTGGGGTAATATTGTTGGGAATTGAGTTTTTAAGGAGGGATTTTAGATGAATTTTATCTGCAATGTTTTGTTACATTCCCTAAAATTGTTTTATGGAAATTGTTTTGTTACATTCCCTGTTTTTTTATGGAAATTGTAAGTTGTTTGTTGAGTTATATAAAGGGTAAAAAGATTGTTTAGATAATATTTTGAATGTGTGTGACCAGAAATGATGTTTTTTATATGAAAATGTCTTTTGGTAACATGTGTAAATTTCTTGAGCACAAAGGGGGAATCCAGAGTATATAGGTGGGTGGACGTGTACTTGTAGCTAGTGATCCAGAGTGGTTTTTTCCCTGTTTTACTTAGAAATTTGGAAATTGAAAACACTAAGAAAACTATAATGATGATTATTAGGGACCACTAGGATATAGGTATGTTCCCTACTAGTGTCTTATTTATGAGAACATATATGGTTATGGCTACTTTGAACCTATATACAAGGTACATGGGCCCCAAAACCTAACTAGTTCCTAGGGGTGTTCCTGAGATTAGTGATAGTTTAATATTGGGTATTTATCATTGTATTATAGTGTTTTTTAATGGAAAATTAATCTGAATACATGTTCCATTGAAATTTGTTCAATCTTTCAAATTTCTCTTTTAAAACTATTCACTTCTAAAAGATTCGTTCATTAGAAATTATTGCCACAATTTCTTGTTTATAAAAACTGGCATATTTTTTATCTTAAATTGTATACTATATGTAATATTCTGGGTGATATATTATTAGTCTTATAATCACACCCTACTTAAACCCTTTGGTTGTATGGATACTTTATCATGTTTGACATAGGTAAATGTAAGGCCTTGGGTGGTGGCGGTTCAGGTTGTTAGTTTCTTTCCATTGTGTGACGTTGTGGAGGTGGATTGTGGGTGATGAACCCTTATTATGTGGTGTTACTTGTGCTGTTTTTATGCTCATTTTATGTATATTTGGACCTATTGTTTAATTTTTAAACCCATTCATTCAGTTCTGAATTTTATTTAAGGATTGTTTGGAATGAATTTTTAGATTCAGTTTATTGACTGTTTTTGGTTGTTTTATGTATCCATACTCGGGTAAATCGTTCCCCAACCCATATTTATGATACCCAGGCACTTTTTCCAGCTTTTGGGGATAAGGAATGCCCTTCGGGCCTTTCCATGGGCAGGGTTTGGTGCTGGTTTTGACGGTGACCATATTCAGTTTGTGACAATAACAAAATGTTTAGTTCTAAGACATTGGATATTGTTTATTAAAAATTGAAAAACATTATCATTTGTGTTCTAATTTTTTGGTAACTATGTAGTGAATATGGGAAATAAATATTTGGAGAATCCAAATTGACTACAATGAGCATATAATGTTTCCTACAAACACAAAAATGAATATGTATTGAATGAAATGGAAAAATATTTTCTATGATTAAATTTTATATTTTTACACCTATATTTTTGGTATTTAGAAGCGTCTTTCATATTTAAGATATATTTAAAATGATTTAGCCAGTTTTACAACTATTTAATTTAATTTAATTTAATATATTTCTATTTGTTTTGTAGAAGTGACTTAAGGAATAATGAGTCCAAATTTATGTTCATGGGGGTAATTCCTTCAATTGGTATTGATATATACACCTAAAAAATATGAAATTTATTGAGTAATAATTTTCATAGTATATGAGCTTTTGAAAAAATAAATCATGAAAATATACATCATGTTACATTTAAAAATGATCTTCCTAGCCATTCATAGTTAAGGATTTAGTTGACAACCTCATGATAAATATAGACTGTAACATTTGCTCTATGCATTTGTTATTCAAAATCAACTATAAGCTTACTACCACTTCGTAACTTTGTATCTTCATGATCGTTCAATGTTAGTAAATGTGGATACTGAATGGTCTGGTTAAAGGTTCTTTTTGAAGATATTTTCCATCAATTAGTTGATCCGTTTGATGGTTTTGACTTTACCTTCTCATTTCACCTCTTCCCCTTGTTTGTATATAATAAAATTCATCAATTGTGATCTTTTTTCATTAACTGTTATAGGTTTAGCATGAAAAATAAATTACAAATGAATACCAACATGTATAAATGTTTTTTACAAGTTATGATGCAAATGTTATGAATATTCTAATAGCTTATTTTAATGTATAAATATATACACCATCAAGTTGAATATGGATCTCAACGCTTGCCTCTTTAGCTATGGTAATACCCACTCTCACATGACTTGTTGGAAGTGGTTTTTTGTGTGGGATGTCCTCTTGGGTATTGAACATGGTATCCCTCACTACAATGTGATGGGTGGGGGTTGATAGATATAAACCATTGTCATTTTCACCATATTGAATATCATTATAGTAAAGGTATCAGTGTCTTCCTGATTCATATTTCATAGAAACAATTATGATAATATTATTTACCTCAACTAAGACAGCCCTTTGAGGGGAATAGATCACCTCAAAGATGGTGGGGGTGGGGTCGGATCTCCATGTAGTGGTTTTTCTTGATTTTTCCTTCCCTTTTCCTCCCCAATAACATTTTAATTAAATAAATCTTCTGATGAAATTCTTCTTCATGGGAAGCTAATATTTCTTACATTATTTTCATTTCTTAATCTTTATCCTCCTATTCTTTTATTTTCACAAAATATTTTTGGGGTGACACCCCAAAACCCACACCATTGATGTTACCATACTATTCATTCCACTTTAAGGCCACTAATAGTAGGTGTTCATCTAGTAAAGGTGTTAATGATTCTTTGGAATAAATTTGATAGAAAATATAGTAAAATAAGAAATAATTTTTTTGTAATATGGGTTTAAAAGAAAAAAAATATTATTTCATACTTACACATGCTTACCACATTTTTTTTGTATCCATCTATTAGTATCTGATATTTATTTACAGATTCCTCCTTCCATAGAACATTATTTGGGATGGAACTAGATTTTTATTTGGATTCATCAATATGCATATAAATAGTGGTACATAATTATGATTTGTTTCATGTAACATAATATTATTAAGGTAGATAAAAAATATCTTCCAATTTCTTTTAAGTGAATCATACCCTATCCCTACTTTACAGTGGGGGCACTTTTTGTTGGATTCCCATTCCTATTTTCAACACTTGGTTTCTATTTCATAAATAAAAAATTCTCAATCAATGTGACAAATACAGATATTTTCAAAAAATGTTTTACAAGTCACAATGTACCTAGAATGATATCTTCCCACAATAGCCAGTAAATACATCCCACACTTATGGCCTTATCAGGTTTGAATAGATAAGTCATGGTTATGGGTTTATTTTATCTTCAACATATTTAAGATGAAATATCGTTAGAATTGTGAGAATGTATCTATGAATCCTTTTAGCAAGAATTAATACCTATTTATTTCGAGATTCATCTACTATAAATTCACTATGAAAGGGATGATAAATAATAAGTCAACATTTCCTTATTTTATTTTTTATTAAAATAATGAAATCATATCATAATGTTACTTTAATATCTTCCCAAATAATTTCCTTATTCATGGGAAGAACCTGGTTCCATAAGTTTATTTCAATTTGCACATATTTTCATGTTATAGGCCAAATGTAACTATTAAACATGACCTTAATGAGTTTAACATATTTTCCTTGTGCATTCCATCTAACCATGAATTAGAATCCTTTTATTTTCACCTTAATATTTTTTGCTAACACCATCATGATATGACACTCCTAGTTTTTATACAGTGTCAGTTCTATTATGTCTATAATTTATTCAGATTCAACATCATCAATATGTTTTTACTATAGATTGGTAGCATCTATATGTGTCAATGGTTGTTGTTCTTTTACACTGGGAGAAATTATATGTTAAGAAACCCATTTTTCTTTAGCATTAGGATAATTACCATGTAATGAAGTAAATATCTTCATAAGTTGTTTAAAATTTAATTAGATTAAATAATTATAGTAGACAATAGATAATAAAATGAGGTAACTCAATTTATATTAAAAAAATTACTTTATTATTGAACTATCTTTTTTTAATGTTTTATGCTATTTGATTGCTCTATCAAGTATGTAAGTCCCTTCATTATTTTCTCATCTAACATATAAAACCCCTTCAATATTGGGACCACTATGAAGTGATTGCGATGTCATAATGGAAGGGTCATCCTTAGTTGAACATTAATCGAACCCTTCAGTAGTGTTGGTTAATAATAGAATAATTGAACACTTTTAGGTTATGGGATCTGGAATATAAAATACTTATACAGCTTATGATGCCATTATAAATGGTTCATCTTGGTAACCTTAATCACTAAAATCAACATTTAAAAATACCAATTCATCTATTTTAATAAAACACCTATTATCAACCCACTTTCATTGCAAAATCAGCACTCAAAATGTTTTAAAATCCAACTATCATATTTGTTTGATGATGCCAAAGCATAGAATATTCTAAAAAATTGGATTTTTATCCTTAATACCATAAACATGAATAACTTCATTCACATGTGTAACTCCACTATTTTTCATGGTACTATTTTTATCATGTTCATTCATGTAGAATTTATAACCATTAATTACACAACCCTTGTAAGATAATACAAACACACTTGGTCCTCTATATTACCATCAATGTCATTCAAAAATTGAATCCAGATTTTTATCTAACACCTTAAAAATATGTTCTCAAAACCATCCTATAAATTTTTGATTATGTGTATTTGATATTCATCTTTCAACCCTTAAAGGATTCAAATACCTAAGAATTTATTTGTGGGTTTCAAAATATGGTGAAACCATTTAACTATTATGAAAAGGTAATGGTGTTCATACTACTGATCTGTAATATTGATTGTGACAATATCTCTTCCAAAAATTCCTTTACCCACAAGCCACCCAGTGTGATGAGATTTTCGTAAACCGATGCTTTTGAAATGATATAGGTATTCGGTATAAACATCAATTGCTTCCTTGACCACATAACACTCCTCAATACAACCCCTATCCAACATTTATTTTTGACAGACCCTTTAAAAATCATTATATACCATTTAATGGGGTACAACCATCTATAATGTACATGAACACATAGTTGAATCTATCTCACCAAGTGAACCATAAAGGGAATCACTATTTCAAATAATAATGGCGGGGATTAGATTTATAATTCACATAATATGATGGAAATTTACTTTTCCATAGATGGAAATTTCACCGGTTATATAAATTTGCAATATGTGGCTTTGAAAAAGAAATAGAGTTTGTTAAATGTATGATGGACATTCTTTGGGAAAATGTAATGTAAATATTTTGGAATTATATATTTCATTAAAACATGATATTCATGATATTTTAGAACCTTTAACTTTAAATTCTTCATTGTCATTATATTTTTGATATTCAATGAATACCCCTCCATAACCATTATACCATTTAAGAAGTTTCAAAACAAGTATATCTCTTTTTTGGAGAGTGTGTATGTAGCTGGAGGAAGAAAGGGTTTTTTCACCCTTAACTAGCACAAAATATTTCTGTAATCCCATGTCAATCATGTTGAAACTAGCCTTAATTCCATCATTTTTTTCTGGGTATATTTAGTAACATTCCAATGACACTATCACATTTTTTTTCATCACGCATTACATAAAAAAAAGTATAATGTTCAAAAAATTCCAGTATTGTTATTAAAAATAATCTTTTCTATTTTTCTAATAGATTTTCATAAGTTTTTTCAAAATTGGTTTACCAAAAACAGTGTCCATATCTTTTAATTTCTCAAACTATTTATCACCTATTAGTATAAAAGGGATTGTACATTCTTGTGAACTTCTATCGAATGAGGTCAGCGAAGATCGGTATGTTTGTCATCAAGGAAGAAATTTGTGATGTCATAGAAACATATTCTTCGATGAATGTTTCATCCTAATTGACTGTGTAACTTGTTCACAAATGGGAAACCCTTGGGTTCCATTAATTCTATATCTGAAAAAAATCCCATAAGCCGGAAATTAATTTACCATCCCATACAACATATCTATCAATGTGAAATCTTTATTTCTGTAAGAATCATAAAATGTAACACCTGAATCTCACAATAATTTTAAATCATTGATCAATGGAACCAAATTAACATCAATATCATTACCTGCTTGTTTTGGTCCTGATAAAAGAATAGATAACATAATGTATTTTCATTTCATGCATAACCATGGTGAAAAGATATAATTTACCAAAATAATCATTTATTTACTATGAGTTCTACTTTGAAAACTAAAAAGATTCACTCTATATACATATAATGTAAAATGAAGGGTTTTCATCTCATTTTCAAATTTGGGATACTCATTATCAATTCTCTTCTAATAAGGAGAGCCTTTAGGGGGATGAAGTTTCCCATATTTATTTCTTGTATATACATGCCACACCAATTTCCTTACAGTATCCACACTTTAATATAGGTTCCCAAGCCATGCAATGAATTGATTTTTCTATAAAACATTCATAGGATGTGATTAATCATTATTGTATCGAGAAGCACCACACTATTTACTTTCTTTAAATGATTTGTGGTCCTTGAAAAATATAATAAAGTCAATTGGATAGGGATGTATTATTATGGAGAACATACCCATTGAACATATCATTATTTTAGCATCAGATGTTCATCTAGGTTGTCCATTATCTTATGGGAGAATATCATTCAAGAGATCAAGTAGTTCAATAAAACTAGCATCACTCCATCCATTGAAAGATTTTAAATTATAACGATTTAGTATAGCTGACAATGTGAAATATTTATTGCAACCAGCATACAAAGGTGTCTTTTACCAACTCTTTATGTTCTCTAACAATTTTGGACAATCGTGAAGTTCATCTTCAACTATCATTGTCATTTCATGAATACAATCATCATCATCATTCACACCTATAATCACATAATCTATACGATATTCTTCATCTTCCATACTTTTAATCATATTAGATGATCCATAAAATGTTCTGTTATCCCAGTAACTGGCCACATTATCTTTTCCCTCATGTTTATTCCAAAATTTATAACTTTGATCAATTCCGTGAAAGATGATGTTTTCTTACAACTCCTATTGTCTAATTAGTATTTAATAACAATATCATAAACCCAATAAAAGGATTTTATAAGTTTCATATATATGATATTTTTCAAACATGATGATCTCTTTCGCCCCATATTCTTACTCATTTATCATATGATTGAAACCTTTCCATTCTCTATTCATATCCATCTTATTTTATTTGGTAATATTAATATTTAACAAAATAAATACACAAAATATTTTCAATTGAATATGGAACTCGTGAATTTCTTAAAAGAAAATATAAAGATTAAAAAAATTATCATCCCATATGATAAAAAAACCTATTATATGAAATTAATAATTATAATGGTGGTGATTTAACTTTGAAAAAATATATTTTCCAGTTTCATTGAATGGTGTTGGAAGCACTAAAATTATAGTGATGAATTTTTGATCAAATTATGTTCTCATTGTTGATCTATTGAGGTAGAATCCCTTGAGAATTTTTCAACTTCATAACAATGTGTTGGATTTTGTGGGAGCTCCCCTCTTATAAGACTAATGGAAATTAGGGTTTCCAATACATGGATTCTTCAATTATTTAACCATTGGTCGATATTTTCCTTGTGCACAACTATTTTGATTCTCAAAAATATATAGGTGAATCTTTGGATTTTCAAAAATACCTTGATAGGTGGGTTACAATGGAGGAATCAATATGTATACTTATTTTAGAGATTACTAGAGATATGGTGTTTGGATATATTGACTCCCTCATCCAGGGTTCATTATATAAATTTTGAAAGATGGAGGTTAATCTTACGGATGGGGAAGAGACTAATACCATTGTGAATTATGTGATGGGGGAACCAAAGCATGACATCAAATCTTGAAGTGTGAGACACTAATTCACCTTGGTTAAATAGGGAGTCGATGAATGAATCTTTAAAAGAGGTAAATTGGCCCATATTTGTGTTATCAAATATTCGATTTGTGATAGTTTCTAGATATGTGAATTTTCAATTTTCACAATTTAGGTTTTACCCTCTGGTCAAATTGTATGGAAAATTTAGGATTTGGAGCGGAGACTAGCCATTATCTAGTGCTTTTTGGATGGAAATATATCCCCCTTAAGAGGGATCACTACCACATTCTCTATATATCAAAAGAGATGAAACTCAATGTGCGGGGGTTTATTATGATCTCTCTCAAACTAGGAATATTGGTTATCAAGGATTGGGATCCGTTCTTTAACCATTTTTTTGACCACAACAAGAAAACATAGGTTTGTCTTCACATAGATGGATTGAATTTGATTTTATGAAATCTGAAGAACCTATTTGACATTGTCTCAAACAATTTGAACTCTAATAAAGTTTGATTATGCAATTGAGTAGCCTCTATTTGGATACTTCACCCTTTTTTTGGTTGATGTGGATCTCAGTTTGATTCCCATTAACATTGTTACTCTCTATACTATGGAATTTAGCTTTGATCTATCTATAAGGTATGAGGTATTTACCATATTTTGTATTGATTTCTAGTCCATTTTATATTAAAAATAGAACCATCATAAAAGATTCCACTATGCTATCTATAATCAGATAAGTCATGATGTGAATGGTTTTAGGTGGAGAAATCCAAGATCGACCAATGTGAAGAAGTTAATGTTGCTTCTTCTATATATGTTGTTGTTTCTGAAAATGAGAAGGTTTCTAGTAGCAATCATCTTGTTTCATTAAATAAGGATAATGGAGTGATCTTTTATGATGTTGAGATGTTGGTGATGGTTTCAAAAAAGTTTAGGAAATGGGAAGATGTTGCAAAAGAGGGATTTTTCTTTTTTAGATGAGGAGGACAATGATCTAAAATATTCTCGCTTGGAACCATCTCTGTTCATGAAGGAATGAAATTCTTATAGGGACATTACTTCACCACTTGGGGACCATCCTGAACCCACTAAGGGTAATTTAATTCCCAATACAAGTACTCCTACTCCCCAAATTGGTTTCAAGGCTACAAATGATTCAAACCTCATTCCATATGGTAGACCAATTCCTAATGCGGCTTCTAAATCACTGGAAATTTCTAAAACTACAATTTCATCTACGAAGGAGATAATAACTACTATAAAGGGAATGTAAAAAAGGATTGTTGGTGATCATCAAGTCCGGGAGGACTAATATGATGACTAACAGATGGTTGTTCATTCCGTTAATGATGATTTTGTATAGGACTTGTTTGATGAAAAACTAATATAGGAAAGGATGATTACACCAAGGACTCATAAAGATACTAAAAACCCTATAGATTAAGAGGGGTTCTTGTTAGTGACCCATCAAAAATCAAAACTACTTGTCCCATCAAGTTGAAACTCTTAGAACATCACACCACATTATATTTTTCACCCATTTGTGGAAGAAAAACTGGTTTGGTCTTACCCACCACACATTAATGACCTAATGAAGAAGACATAAGATTCCATTAGTAAAGAAATAGATCATGAATGTGATATTTTATGAGAAAATAATTCTATCATTATTCGTCATGTGGATCAGGAAAGTGAAAGTCCTTCTATAGGTCGTTGGAAGGAAGTGGTTATGTGGTTTTTTTCAAATATTTAATTTATTAAATCTCTGTTGAAGCATGACATTTTTTGAATGAATGATTATATAACATTTCAAATTTCTTTATTAGTTAAAATTGAATATGGTCTATGATATTATCCAAATATGGACTTTAGAGATTTATCTTGAATGTTTTGGGTTTTTTCAGTTCTTGAGGACTCCTCCGAATCTTCATCGGATAAGGGAGATCAGGTCCCAGCTATCAAGAAATGGGAGAGAGGTTGACACCCAAAGGAAAAGGTAGGTACCCTAGGAATCTGGGATCTAGAGGGACACAAAAGAGTTTATTCAATATTGTACAAGCATTTATACCTTGTATTTACTTTTCTCTTCATTGTACTATTTATTATTATTATTAAATTTAGAGTCATGGGTCTATCTCCCAAACCCATGACATGATCATTTTAGTGTATAATTTATATATATAATTGTATATTTTCAAATTATTTAAATACATATATTTAATTATAATTATAATTCTAAATATATATTTTTATAAATATTTGTATATACACAAACATACTAGCCATATATTTGGAAGTTCTTAATCCATGATACTAATATTGTTAATAAAATGAAAATAGACAAGGTAGGAGGGAAGAATGTCAAAGAGACATTAAATTTTCAAATAAAAAAAACAATAAACAGTTCATCTAGTTACCAAATTCCTAGAATATCATACTCTACCTTTTTTGTGTTGAATATTTCATCATGTCTTGAACCTTTTAGGGACCACACATTCCTTATACCATGTTTATTTAGATGAACCCTCTAAAGTGGAGAATATCCTAAATTTTAATGATAATTATCAAAACTCCAATTCTGGATTTGAGGAGAGTCTATATTCAAAGATACTAGATAATATCCTATGAATTTGTATATAATCATCGAAGACAAATATGTATTGCTCTATTAATGAGAAGGTTACTTCATGTTCGGAGAAATACAATTTATCCACTTCCTTACTGATGCCTATAATGGACTGTTCACCTTCCTGTTGCTCCAGGGTCATGATGCTAGAATTTTTTCCCCATGCAGTAGAACATTCTTAATCAAAGGATATACCAAGGGAAACATATTAATTTTCCATTAAATAAATATAATATGGTGGATAAGTCCATCCCACATACTCAGTACTCCTAGAACAGGGAGAAATGATTGGATGTTCAATCTGCAAGACAACAAACTGCTTCTCAACACTTGTCTTATTTTCCAACATAAGTTGGGTCCCATCTAGAGTGAAACCCACTTGATCCTTTAATGTCATATCTATATGAATGTAATTAAGATATGATTTACTTTCATCACAATATCTTTTTCATTCCCCTTAATTTGATTCATTGAAAGCACAATTGGAGGATCTTTGGGATTTCATGGCATATCCAACTAAAATCCCACATCATTGACCAACTTGGAATTTCCCTCTCTATTAGTAAAAAAATAATGCATGTATCATATAAATGTTAACTTATTCTTGAAAGGAAGCCTCATATTGAGATTTATTCTCCTAATAATTAGCAGCCACATCATCCCATGACATATTCAAACCAGCTGCACCCTCAAATGATCTATCAGTAGCCCCATTTTGGGCATAACACACCACTAATGTCCTGAAAAACATATTCATTATTAATATGAATAATAGTATTTTAAGATACATGAATTTTTTGAGACTTATCTATATTCAACTACAAATACGTTTCTCTACTAGTGTCTTGCATACTATGTTCCTTCGAAATATGACAAACATAAGATGAATAACCTTGTACCAAAGCATTAGTCATGTCCTAATAATCATGCATAGCAGTACCATCACAAGGTGTATTTCTCATTCCAGAAGCATCCTATGGAGCCACAATATTTTCATGACAAAATCATTAAAATAGGAATACCCAATACCTTTAGAATCAGGAGTAATGCTGACGTTCTGTCTAGAGACCTGCCTAGGCCTCTTATGATCATCAAATGTTTCCTTCTTTCAATAATAAGAGGATTATCCTAATTTTTTACAATGAAATCATTATAGAGTATTTTGGAACTACTCAAGAGAGTTCCCAATACATAAATAAGTTCCACAAAAATTGGTCGGGCACTCAACAAATATGAACAATTCTATCATTAAATCTCTTGAAACCAGAAAAACAAATTCAATTATCTTTTAAAAGAGATCAATGTCTACCAAAACACCAGAGAAATGGTCATTCCTGGTTTGCTCAGCCTCCATATCAATACTCATTAGAGTCCCCAATGTAGAGGAAACATCTAATAGTATTGACCGATACTGAAAAGACTAACTCAAAACTATTAATCTAATCTAGATCTAGGTAGAAGAATATCTATCCATAAAATGATTAGAGAGGGGATCTCATTGCTGAAAGTTGAGATACTCTAGTTTTAGAGGGACCAGTCCTAAGGTATAAGAATCTTTTTTAAGGTACATCAAAAGTAAAACAACATGGAAAATAACTTTACCGATTAAGATCAAATTCCAGTCACTAAATCCCTAATGCATTTAGCTCATCATGTAATCCAGTTTCCATTAGGAATCCTTTCAAGAAATCAAGATCCAGAAAAAATGGAGAATTTGAATTCATTAATACATTCTTAAAAAATATGAGGGTTCACTTCCACCAAGGCAAAGGATCAATTATTCCTTATCTAATTATGAAATAATGATGAAGAATCCTAGATTTCAGACAAAAACATGTTTTATGAAGTGATGTTCTTCAAACCATCTGGATTCCTTATAGGTTTTCATGAATCATCCTTCGTCGTATCAACCAGATCCGATAAATATTGAGTCTCCTTCCCTACACCACCTCTTGTATCCTTATTAGGAGGATTGAACACATCCTTTAATTGAAATAAAAATCTAGTATATTATCTATGGATCATCATGTTTGGTCACCTGAGGATTACCATGAAATCTCCAGGAGCTCATGGACATTAATTCCCCCATAATTGCTTATTCTCTAAATATTTGTTTATAAATAAATATATATTTATATAATTAAAAATAAAAATATAATTATACATATTAAATTTGGTTCTTGGGGGTATAATTACATTCAAATACACACACACTAAACACACAGAGGCAGGAAGGGTCGGTCACAGCCCCCCAAGGGATGACCCACCCAACCTACCGCTTTAAAAAGTAATTATATAAAATTCAAAATTTATAAATATAAATATAATAAATATATTTAATATTTAAATATATTTATTACAATTTTATAATTATTTATGAGAATATATTAAATTAATGCGTATAACATGAATGAATCTTACCTAGTAATGTATAGATCATAAAAAATGATGTATTACATTTATGGAAATCGTGAATAATAAATGTGTCAATGTATAAATGAAAATTCATGAGTCAAGAATACATAACATATGCAAGAATCATCATAATATAGGTAATCGTAACATTTGGAACATAACAACCCCCAATCATGTCCACAAATAAACTAGTGATCATATAGTGTCCATTATACTCGCACACCAAAATATTAACATCAATAGTGCCAATCATGTCCATGGATATCATCATTATCTAATGATATATATATACACACCAAATTATTTTGAGACACATATTTATTTAGATATATATATAATTATAAATAAAAATACATATATTTAAAAATTATTTATATACAAATACAAATATATAATTATAAATATAATAAGTAAATTTATTACCTTATTTTTTTTATATTATTAAAATTAATAATATATATATATATATAATCTTATAAATAATTACTATAAAAAATTATATGTATATTTGTTATATTAAAAAATATAAATTAATATATTATATATAAATTAATTATAAACATTATTCTTTTATTAATGTATATAAATAAACATTATTTTTTAATGTAAATATAATAATTAGATATATATTAATAAATATTTTATTTAAAACTATTATCAGTGCTAATAATTACACTACTAAATCTTACATTTATTAGTGCTTTTAGCAAGCACTAATAAAGGTGAGGATTTTATCAGAGCTTTCTGTTTAGCACTGATAAAAGATTAAACTTCCCTTGCACCAATTTTTGGTAGTGTATCATTAAAAATCTACTTCATATATATTTAATATTTTTAAAATATATTTAATGTAGTTTTATGATTTCAAAATATTTTTTCAAAATTTAAATATAATTATGTTGTGATATTTTAATTTATATTTTAGAAAATTTAATTTAGAAATATTTTTTATCATTAATTTCAAAAAATATTGGTCTTATTTTTATGGATATTTATTTGAATTTATTGACTCATTTTTTAATAACTATTTTGATGTTTATTCTTGAAATTAATTTCTCTAACATATATAAATAATGCGATAAATTTGGAAGTGTTATTATAATTTTTTATTTTTTTTGCCTATGAAAGGTGTTTTTTGTCTTTATAGTTTTTTATTTAAGGGGAATAAAATAATCTCTAGAATATATTCATTGAATAAATTTAACACACTTATATTCCCTTGAGAACAATGTTGTGAACTTTCAAAGTTCTTTATTGTTCTATAAAGTCATGTGTTATCATTTTTTCATTATCTAGATGATCTCTCAAGTGCCAAACTAAAATATATTAAACGACTATTTCCTTGATGAGATAAACTAATCCATTACTCAAAAGTCATTTTTCTCTTGTCCATACTGTATCTATTTCATAATAGTTTCTTTTTCCTATAAAAATACTTTATTTCTTTCACACACGTTCACACAAATTCTGTTTAACGTTTCACATTAAGAAAAGATTCATTGTCTCTTTGGGTCGTAACTCCCAAATTAAGAATTCATGACTATTTTGGCTGTGAATATCATAGTATAAATTTTGTGTTTTAATTGGGTTTTGACTAACCATAAAAAAGTGTGATTGTTGATGTTGTTATCCTTATAAATTATACAGATGGATTTTGTAATTTTGTTATGATTACCCTTTAAAAATCAATATAGTTCACAACATTTTTCTCATGGAGTAGAGAGTTAAAAGAGTATAGTAGGTACACCATTTTATAAACCACAATTATAATTAATTGTGCTTATTTAACTTTCACAACTTACTCAATTAACTGACTCTAATAATTATCTTTTACTTATAAAATATTTGCATATATTTAATATTTTTATCTAGACAAGGCACCCCCTCTAGACTATCTACCATTACCATTTACAAAATAATTTATATATCATCTTATAATATTTATCCTATGGTTTTAATTTTTCATCCCTTATATTAACCCTTTTTGGTTTTATAAATGGATGGATCTAGGAAGAACCAAGATGGAAAATATAATAATTATACTAATAATAAACAAAGTGGAATAGAATTTACTATTGAAAATATTATTGATATACTCACCCAAATATCTCAAATTATGATTAATATCTTGAATTATTCCAAACATATGAACAAACCAATGAATACAAGGATTATTTATTCTAGATTATAATAAGATGAAGGAAATAAGATTCAACTACCCACATGTCATAAATTTTGGAAGAATCACCCAAGGTAATGTCACAAAGGTCTAAGAAAATGTTTCATGTGTGGATCGATTAGTCATAGATCTCAGGACTATTGTTATGGGTTGAATATTTATATCCATGCAATGAATTAAAATAATTTCCAATTCTTATAATTTAAGGAGTTTTAGAATTATGAAAATTAATGACCTAATCCAAGGGATGATAATGATAATAGACCTTAATAACTTCATAAACCAAGAGAATACGAGAATTCCTATGCAAAGACTTATATCGAAGTAGATAGTTGTAATTAAGTGGAACTAAGTATTATTCAATCTCAATTATTAGATGTGTTATTTGATATAACTTATACCAATAATTAGTTATTGAATTACAAATAGAAAAAATTCTGGTGGTATCATTATTGTATCTATGTTTCATCAAGATCATTCAAGGTTTTTCGGATTATGATTCATGGATGTTTTATTTTCCTTTATTTATATGAATTTTCTCTGATTTTGGAAATGTATTTTCTACCTTCACATAGACACTTTATTAATTACCATAATAGAGAAATATCACTTCAAACCAACTTATGATCATCAATAAATGTAAGGATGATTATTATATTTATTATAAATATAATTATATTATAGGAGTTATGATACTTAACCATGAGGGAAATTTTCCTCAAACGATTAGAGAAAAATTACATATCAAGAATAATATAATTTTTGAGGAAATTATTTGTTCTCTATGTTTGTAAGGATAATATTTCTATAGAAATTATACCTTGAGTCAAGAATATCTTTATGAAACCCTTTTCTAGTTTCATAGGTATGTGGTACTTAAAATTGTGAGGATGCAACTTATTTAAGGGCTTATAATGTAACACAATGGGATTTTGTAATATATTTTTATAAATTAATATTATGTTCAATAGATTTTTCTATACATAACCCCAAAAGAAAATGATCCAAGAAAAATTAGATGAACATTATTAAGAAATTATAAGATGAATATAAAATCTAGTAAATTAAAAGATATTAATGAAATAAAATTTCAAAAATTTAGATGATAAATAATTAATATGATTTAATTGTTCTTTCATAAAAACAAATAATTAGTATGATTTAATTTTTTTTTCATAAAAATATTTTAAAGTGTTAATATATAAAATCAACCATTTTTTTTATTATTTTGAT
This sequence comes from Viscum album, assembly GCA_963277665.1. Lineage (NCBI taxonomy): Eukaryota > Viridiplantae > Streptophyta > Magnoliopsida > Santalales > Viscaceae > Viscum > Viscum album. The sequence continues at coordinate 1,745,228,828 of OY728125.1, read as the reverse complement.
AATATAATATATTACAATATATTAACTAATATATTAAAATATATTACCTAATATATTGACATTATTTAAATTTTAAATGTATATGAATTAATATTAAAAACACTTAATGTTAAATAGTCAATTTTCAGTAAAAGAATTTTATTTTTATATTTTTAATTCTCATTTAAATGGAAAATTTATAAATTTTTGAATTTTAATTTTAAAAAATTAACTTCATTTTTTAATTCCCCATATCAAAATTTTCATAATATTTTTTTTATATTTTTCTAAAATAATTGATTTCTTTTTTGAATAGTTTAAAATACAGTTTTAATCATAATCATAGCATTTATGAATATATAAATAATTAAGTATAATGTAAAAAAATATAAAACATTTTTCAAGATAAAAAATTTGTTTAAGAAATAAAAATTTACATTTTCAAATACTATTAAAATTTTAAAAAACCATTGTTTAATAGATTATGTAATATTTCTCATTAAAAAGTATAATTGGTCTTTTCTTTTTATTAAATATTAATTTGATAAATTTTTTTGGATTGACTTTAAAGATATTTAAATTTTAGTTTTTATATAATAAAACAATTTATATCATTAAAATAAAATTTATTGATAATTGTTTTAAAATAAAATATTCTTAAAAATACAATTTTATAAAAAATGTGATTATGCCTCACCTGAAATAATAGTAAAATTAAATTTTCTATATGTATAAAATTTAAATTATAATATTAAATTTATATTTGTAATTATTAGGTAGAAATTATTTAATAATTTACATTTTATTTTAATATATTAAAAGTAAATTACTTAGGAAATTGATAGTTACCAAAGTAAAACCAACAATGGTAAAAATTAAAAATTTTGAAGGACATAAAAATATGTATAAAACATATTTAAAATTAATGGATAAATTCTTATGGAGATTATATCATACCATAATCTATTATTATCATTCTTTATTCATATTAACATAATAAATGTGTTCTATCTTTTTATTAAGTTTAAATATTAACAAAAAATGTCATTCTCTGCAGTTATAAAAGTAGCCTCTAACCAACCATTTATGAAAACTCATAGAATTCAGTTTCACCTTGAAAATACTCCATTTTCCTTCACCTATAATCCTTGTCATTTTCATGAGGCTCTTTTCATAATAAATTGGCTCAAAACCTATATTTCTATGGAATCCTCTAAGGAAAACACAAGGATTTCAATGTGAGTACTCATTTTTTATAAATTACTTTATTTTACATAAAAAAATTTCAATTTTAATTTTAGTATTACAATATAATGAAATTAATATTGATTTTATACTTCTTTTTATTTTTCTAAATGAAAAACTATTAATAACATTCCCCCTTTTCTATTTTGAAAAATATTATCATTCGTGTGTTGTGTCCACTACGGCCTCCACGAAGCAACGAATTCCCTTTTTCTCTAATGCATATCTTCTATGATATTTTGGTTTTATTTTAAGATTAAATTTGATATATATAATATAATAATTATTATTGAGTGAGAAACTATAATTCACATTCTTTCCAAATCCTTTTTGAGAAATGAAAATTGAAACCGTTATTTGTGTGGATTATTGCCTATATGAAGTGATCTTTCTCATTTTTAATCTATTATTTTATTAATTATTAAAATATATTCAAATATTATTAAAAAAATAAAATTTATCTAAATTATATCTCTATTCTTCTGTAATAATGTCATTTTTTCAAAATAATCTATGTTCATAATCATAATCATCCTTCAATTGTGGTGTATTCTAGTTTGGGTCAGTCTAACCACCTAAATTAGAAATGTTATAAAATAATATTAGGGATGAATAAGAGAACCTAATTAATGATAATATATGATATAAATAATCAAATAAATTTTTATTTTCGGTTTTGAAATTTTTATTTTAGTATTAAAATCATTAATTAAGATAACATCATTTGTTTATTGAAAATTATCTAAACATGATTATTGCCAATTTCATCTACAATATCCATAAACAAAACATCCATATAATTAAATTATAACATTAAAAATAATTATAAATCACTTTTATTTTACAGTTTATTATCTGGGAATGATGAACTTTATGGGAAGAATGAATAATGACACTATGATGATGAAACTAGTTCTAAACGTTCAAGATTACTCTCACCCTATAATGAAAATAGTTAATTTATAAATCATATTCACATATAAAATAATTATAAATAATGTTCAAAAAATTATATATATATATTAATAAATTTTTGAAATAGGTGATTAATATATTTATTTTTGTTATATAAGAGATTCATGAACTTTAGTGGAAGTCAAGAATTATGGTAAATATGTTAATTGTATAAAATTTAATTTATAGATTCATATTTCTTACTGTGAACCATGACATCCTTGATATTGTGAGATTACTTACTAATGAATGTATATTTTCATATTCAAGCAATCTATGGAGTTTTAAGAGCCATATCATTTTTATTTAATTAAATTAACTTAATTTAAAAAGATACTAAAAATATAAGGGGTTTTTAACTCAAATCCATTTATTTAGTTATTATGCTTCTTCTTAAATTTATTTATTGTGATATTGGTTTCTTGAAATATAATATTTTATTTCTCAGTAAATTCCCATTCTCTCAAGGAAAAATTAATATTTTGATTCAAATATTCATCCTTGATGAATTTCTTCCCCATAAAAATTACATCATAATTGAGAATACAACACTTTCTCTTTAAAGATGGTTTCCCATCCTTGTCCATATTTTACTTTTATACTAATGTTTTATTTTATATCTTTAAATCCCATTATGTGTTATTTTATGGTACATTCATATTTCCTTTTTACAATTTTTACAAATAATTTTTATTACTCTTTTTACGATGTGGGTTTTCAAACAATGTATTACAAAATATATTCCTATCCTTTCAAAATAAAATGTTTTATCTTCTTCTATACATTTCATTTGGTAGAATTTATGAAAATCAAGTGATCTATTATTGTTTTTCTTTCAAGATTATGTTTTTTCTAAAGCATTCACTGCACATTATTAAAACCATTATGTATATTTCAAAACACCATTAATGAAGATTCATATTAAAAGTAAATGTTTGAAAAAAGGTTTTAACTTCACCTTTTTGAAACCATTATCTATATTCAGTGATTAATTATTGAGATTTATTTCCAAATATTTATTTTAAAATTATTTATTTTAAATTTCTCAAAATTAAGCATTTAAAAATGACTTCTAATGTGACTAAACTTTATCCTTTATGGAAAAGATAAAAATTATTTCTAAAATATAACTTATGATTTCCCAATCATATCCTCTATTTCAATAATGGTTTTATTTTCCTGGAGATTATTTTTCATGAACCACCCTACATGTTTTATTAGGAAATATTCTTTGGGGTGATTGAATTATAGGTATAAACCTTCTATATTCATGAGATCAATATTCGTGGTTATATCTTGAAATTTTTTAAAACCTATTTTTATTTCAATTGGTTATTTATATTGTGACTAATGATTATTTTTAATTGTCACACATATGTATGGATGATGATTTATGGGTTCCAATATAACCCTCAAATGAATTTATTATGGTTTTATATCTGATTAGAAAATTATTAAAATTGAGGAATGATTTTCTCTCCACTATGGGAATCATGAAGTGATTAACACTCCACTATGTTATGAGAATCGAGTAGTGATTCTTTATTCACTATGAGAATCAGGTTGTGAATCATGCTCCACTATGTTATGGTAGATGGTTACTGATTCCTACTCCACTATATTATAATTTCTATAATTATTTTATTTCTATAGTTTAATTTTACAATTCATTTACATGTGATTCAATATCATTATGCTTATGATTGTGCTCTATGGATCAAGTTTATTGTCTCATTTTTTAAAACCTTTATGCCATGGTATATGTTTTATTTTTGAGATGAAATGCCTTGTTATCATGGATTATAGAAAACTCTTGTTATTCAAAGTTATTTTTAATATGATATTTGACCCTTCACATGTTTTCTAATTTTCTTATTATCTAACCCTGGATTATGTGTTGATAAGTTTTCCCCATATTGAGCATTCATGATCTCCCCTTCTTATGCTTCCATTCCATAAGTTATGAAGATGATTATAAACTATAATAATCCTAAATGGGTGTATAGAAAGGTTTCATTATAATAAAATATTTACATTTTTTTAAATACATATATATAGTGGTAATATTCCCATATAATAAAACTGTTATTCTCTAGTTTGAGTGACTACTTATTAATTTAATGATTATTCACGTGTGTAATTAAATAAATGTGATTAATTTTCTTGTATCACCAAGCATAACTTGATATATTAATATTATATCTACATGTAAATGTCATAAATCATTTAAATACCACTTTCTTATTATTTCATATCTATACAAGGTCATTTTGAATAGTTTTTATCATTCCACACACATTTTATTATTTAAATACACTACAAATGGATTTTTGATCATCTAGTTAAAATGAAAACTTGGAATAATGTAAAATTAGTTCATATATTTCAAATACCAATCGATAGTGGAGTTCTATGATTTCCAAAAAAAAGTGAGGTCATTCTCTTAGTCTTAACCCCCATACACACATTTTTATAGACTTACAAACCATAAAAGACTTTTTTATTTAGTCATTATGAACATAATTCACATATTATTGAAGTTTCATATACTTTTAAAAATCATAAATTATTCAAAAAACATTTTTATATTCTTTCACAACAATCTATGTTAATTTTCATAGGTTTTGACCATTACAACCATGTTTTTTTTGTTTTAAATCCCAAAAAATATGTTTTTAATTGTCATAAGAAAATGAATACTCATATTGACAAATTTTTAGTTCATACATTTAAAAATAGTTAATAGTTGTTTTTTTATGATTTCATGGAAATAAATTGTTGTTTTTTTATTTTAAACCCTGGATGCACATTTGTAAAGATCATAAAATCATTAAAAACTGCTTATTCAGTCATTCTCAGTACACTTCACATTGGATTGATGTGTCTTCCTCTTATTATTATCGTAAATAATTCAAAAATAGTTTCTAAATATTTCATATCAATATGTGGCCATCTTTTGGTTTTTTGATCAATACAGACATGTTTTAGTGTTTCAAAATATTAAAATAGTATTTTTATCCATCATAAGAAAAAAACATATATTGAATTAGAGTTAATTTATATATTTAAAAAATCCTTCTATTGTTTTTTATTATGATTTTAGGGAAATTATTTATCTTTTTTATTGTTTTTTTTCTCCTAAAACATGTTTTTAATGACTACAAAATATTCAAAACCAACTAATTATATTATTGAAAAATATCTTATGCTAGGATTGATTTTCCAAGAAGTCGTAAAAAGAAATAATAATTCAAAGATAGTTTTACTATGATTTCACATCATTTTGAGGCCATTTACTCAGATTCTTAATGTTACACAAATGTTTTAATGTTTTATAATGCTAAAAGATCAATTATAATCATCCTGAGAAAAAATCATAGATTGATAAGGTGATTGTTCCAATATTTCAGAAATAATATTTCACTTTTTTTCTATGAATTTATATAAATTTGAGGTTATATAATAATATTTTACCCCCTTACGCATGTTTTTAAAGATAGTAAAATTGTTAAAAACTAATTATTTAGTCATTCTGAGAACAATGCACAATAGATTGACATTTTATTTACATGGAAACATAATAAATAACTCTAATACTATTTACCTAATATTTTAAATAAATATAAGTCCATTTTTTTTAAATTCAGAGTTACATGCATGTTTCAGTTATTTAAAACACTAAAAGTGAAATTTCAATCATCTCAAGCAAATGAAAACTCAGAATGATGTGACATTACTTCCCAAATTTCATAAATCAATCTAATATTTCTTTACTATGATTTCATTGAAATCAGTATTAATTTTTTTTTAACCAATTACATGCTAGTTTTTACTATCTTGACATAGTGTGGATTGTGTGACCATTACGTGAAAAGTTAACCCTTATATAGGGTAACTGATGACCAATACATGGGATGTTTTTGTGACCTATCCACAAAAGATATTCACGATTATATGTTATTGTGAAGAACCTTATTTTGTGACTTATTTTGATAGGTTTCCTTCAAGTGTAGGGGTTTATTTTATAGCCTTATTAAGTTTATTTTATTTGAAATTTCCATGGATATTTTGTTTTATCCCCACATGGGTTATTAGAGTTCATTATTTCATAGAATCTCATTTCATTTAAATTTTTAATTCATTTGAAACAAATTTATCAATCAATGATTTATTTTCCCATCTAGATTTGAATTAAGGGAAATTTATTAATGCAATAAAACCATTCTACAACCCTAATCGAGAGGCCAGAGATACATCCTTCCAAGCTTCCTCCAGTGTGCATATTGTTTCAGTTACCTCAATTTAGAGTGAACCGAATACTTGTAAAGAGTTTCAGCAGATATATTTAGGTCATGAGAATCAGATTTTGTTCATGATTTAATATCTATATGAAATATTGAGTTCATCTAAAGCCTTATTGAAATAAAAATATTTAGTGGTTGGATTACTAGATTATAAGGTTCCTATATCTATTTTCTTATTGAATCGAGTATATTTATTTCATTTTAACGATGTTGATATGGTATGTATTTATTATCTATCTTATATTTCATTTTATTAATTTTAATATGGTTTGGTGGTCTTATTTCTATTCACACAGGACAAAACTATTCTAAAGCATGATAAATAATCATGTCCTTTACTTATTTTTTTCTTTCTTTGTTTTGGGTTTATCACATCTTGACTCACCAAAAACTCACTTCTATTTTTTTATTTCATTATTTTCGTGATCATAATTAAAAATATGCACATATCTAATAGATTTTAGGTTATCTTTTGGGGGGTAATAGTCATCATTGTCCCAAATAATTTTTATTAAATCCCCTATATAAATCAATGGAAACAATTTTGTATGAAATAGAAATTTTTTATGGATGAAAAAACTTTAATACTTTGAGATTCAAGATGAGGGACTTTCTTGTCTAGAACGAGATCATTTATGATCTTGATAGACCTTTGTCAAGCATTATTTATCAGTCCTCTAGTGGGTAGACCACTACCACCTAACAAGATGTTTCTATTGATGTTCTTATAAATGCCAATAGTTCTTTATCATTATGTTTCATTAATAATGTTTTAATATAATTTTCATATGAATCTTTTCATTTAGGAGTATTGTTAAAATTATCAAAATTATATATGATTGTATACTTAGTTTATATTTTGTATAAAAATCATTGAATTTGTATATTCAAAAGGTGTCATAGTACACTTATAGGAGCATATATTGATGAATTTAATAAAATTATAATTGAATTATTAAACATTGATGTCACTATTATTAATGAAGATCAAGTTATTATTCTTATTATTTCGGTTAATAAATTTTATAGAAAACTTTTTTAGGCTATGATGTATGGACATGAGTCCTTAACCCTTGAAGAGATCAAATGGGCCATGATTTCTAATAAACTTCACAATAAACCCATGTTTAAGTCTTAGGCAATGAGTTCTCACAATAGGAGTAGAACTGATAATAGAGGTATTAATAATGATTATCATAATTGAAATTTCAAGAATCATAAAAAAACTATTTAGATGTCATAAGTATAATTATAATTCAAAATAGGTCTCTTGTTATAATTGTTGTAGGCCTGGTCATATAAGCTCAGGATGAATCAAGCCAAAATAAACCTAAAACACGATTAAGATAACAATTAATCTATATTTTTAGATACAAGATATGAAATTATTGTGGTTAAAAATGTATCTAAGTATTATTTTTTAGATGATTGGGTCTTCAACTTTGGGGGTTACTTCCATATGTGTCCCAATAAAATTTTACAATTTATTAAGATTATGTAAGAAGAAGTCATTTTAATTAACAATTGTAGATTTTATGTTAAGGATTAAGGCACTATATTGCAAGAGATTAATGACTATTCTATTTTCACCTTACTTTAAGTTAGGTAGATTCGACAACTATATTAAAATATTATCTCCTTTATCGTTTTAGATCAGAATGGTTTTACCTTAATCTAAATCAGGTTGTATTAGAATTTTAAAAGTCTCTCATACTGTCATTAGAGGTTCTATAGATAATGAGATTTATGTATTTTATGGGAAATCCCATTATAGGTATTTGATAAATACATATGTCACTAATAGTGATAATACTATTTTATAGACATGGAGTTTAGGGAATGTTATCTTTAAGGGTCTAGAGGAATTAAGTTATCAAGGATTTTTAATGGAATAAAACCTAACAAGTTCCTATAATATAAGGATTTAATTTTTTCTAAGCATAATATAACGAGTTTTACAAGATCCACTTTTAAATCTAATAACCCATTAGAGTACATTCACTCTAACTTGTGCTGTTCCTCTTGGAGATATTCCTACAGTGAAGATTTTTACTTTTAGATAATTTTTTTGGAATGTCATAATCTATATTATCAAAAACAAATATAATGTGTTTGATGCATTCAAAACCTATAAATCATTTGTTTGAAACCAAACTAGAAGAAAGATTTAAATAATGAGAACTAATAATGATCATTATTCTTTTTCATTTGATTTTATTCAATTATATGAGTCTTAAGGAATCATTAGAAATCACACTATTAAATAAAATCCCCAATAAATTGTTTTCTTGGGATAATTCACTCCACTATTTTGGAGTGGGTCAGTCGTATGATTTCATGTGTATATCTAAAAAAATATTTCTATATCGAAGATGAAACTTCTAAAATTTACATTATTAATTGAACTCCTTCTATAATTAATTTATTTAATGTTCCAGAAGAATTTTGGTGTAATCAACCTCTTTCATATAATCATTTTTGAGTATTTGGATGCACAACCAATGCTTATATTAAAACTGATAAATTGTAAACTAGAGAACTTAAGTGAAAATTCATAGTCTATCTTGAATGTGTCAAGGTATATATTCTCTAGGTAAATAAACAAAGCTATCAAAAATATATAATTAGCCATGATGTTATATTGCATGAATTAGTTTCTATTAAATCCAAGTCTCAAACAAAGAATAGTGAAAATATGCCTCCAATAGAGAAATCTTAGACTGGATAGTCATATTTGTTTAAGGCCCCCATTGATCCCTCTCCACCGCATCAACATCACGAGTCTAACCTTAGTATAGATTCAATTTCTTGTCTGGATGTGAGAACTCTGTTGCTTCCAATGACTACCAGGCCACTACAGATTAAACTAGGAGGTTCATTAGACCTCCTACTCATTATGTACAATTATATATGGTGTCCATTTCCTTTAAAATTTCATAAGATATTATAAATTTAGTTCCAAAAACCTATAAAAAAGATATTTATAACAATGGTTACAAACATTAGATAGATGATATTAATGATGTAATGCACTCCTTAATAAATAACCATACCAGGAATGTTGTTATTAGACCAAGAAATGCTAAATTGATTAGTTTTATCAGTATTTTCAAAAGTAAAGAAGTCAAAATTATAGATAAGAAAATTAATTATAAAGTTAAGCCTATATAAAAGGTATTTTGCCAAAATTAAGGAATTTAATATTGTAAATTTTCTATCATATTGTTAAGAAATCATCTATTCATTTATTTCAATATTTTTCTTCTCATCATGACCTTCTTATTGATCATATTTTGGTCAAAACTACTTTTTCTTCAGGTTTATGTTGATGAAAAATTGTATATGAGGCCTCCTAATAGCGTCAATAATAGATTCAATCCAAATCAGGTATTCTTATTGAATAAATAAATATATGGTTTTAAGAAATCTTCACATAAATGGTATATGAAATTTTATTCATTCTTATTAAACAATAATTTTAATAAGAGTAAGTACAATGCAAGTGTTTACTACATGTATATTGGAAAATACTTAGTTTATCTACCTCTAAATGCCGAGGTAATGTTGAATATTTATAAATACATGAAACTAATCTCAACCATTAATTCATAATTGAACTCTATTTTTTAAATGTAGCATATTGTTAATAATAACAATATTCTAGGAATATAAATAGTTTGGGATATAAATAAGAAAATTACCTACCAATATCATCATGCTTATGTTTTAAAAGTTCTGAATAAGATAATATTTTTAATATCTAATGCATGTTAATAGACCTTCTTTACCAAAAAAAATATAATTGTATTAGTCACCTAGAACAAATGCTGATAATTATTACCTAAGTAAAATTACTTCTGACTATAGTTTTGGTAGCCTTATGTGTGCTATGATTTACATAATATTAAATGTTCCATTTTCTATTTTTATCTTAAGAAGATTTATGGAGAATTCAGGTAAGAAACATTGGCATTCCCTTTATTGAATTCTTATTTATATCTAATTTACATTAATATTCTCTATTTTATATGGGATAAATGTTAATTACTATGTATTTGTTACTATATTTTTAGATTCTGATTATACAGGTAACGTTGACACCTGAAAGTACTTTACAATCCCTATGTTTACAACATATGGGGTCCCATTTATTATAAGTGTAACATACAGTTCATAGTGGCCCTCTCAACCACTAAGACCGAGTATATTAAACTAGGATATTATATTAAATAATCTATTTGGATAAATGGATTACTTTCTAAACTATATTTATCTAGTTGTGATATTATTTTTTATAGTGATATCCAATATGTATTAGATTTTCTTAGGAGTCTAATTCTCTATTATCCAAACATATAGTTATATTGTTAAATTTTATTATATATATTTTTTTAAGTCTGAATAGTTTTTAAATAAGAAGACAATAGATAATAATACAATCATCATTTTTAATAAGAGTGTGATATTTTCCAATTTCATTAATTGTTTCAAAATTTGGAACAAGGCTCCATTTTAATAAAATTAAGTATAAGAACATCGCAAAATTAAATTTTATTTATAAATGGTAGAAATTTTTGAATATGGATTTGTTCGTAATATTATTTTTATAGATCAACTATTTATATTAATTACACTCCCTTTTTATTTTTCTCATGTTTGTTTACCCATACATAAGCTCAATTCAGGCCAAATTACCTTTGTGTGACAATTGCTGGCTACCATTACATGAGGTCATTAAGGAAAATTACATATCCCTTATTTTGGATGGGTCACTCGTACATATTAGTTATTTTTTTCTTATATGGGGAAATTGATGACCCATAAATTTTGAATTTTATGAGTCCTTTATGCATAAGAGGTTCACCATTGTGTGGGGGAAGTAAATAATCTTATGTGGTGGAAGTGAGGACACTTATATGGGGTTTTTTTTCATGTATATCTTATAATAATACCCAAAATTAAATTGTTATTCATTTTCAAAATAAATTAATTTTAGAGAATGTGAATAACCACATAAAGAAAAATTTAAACTAATATGGGAATTGTTTTTCCTTGCCAATACAAACATAAGGTGCTAGTGTCTTGTATCAGATGTAGGTTCCAAATGATTGGAAAATTATTTCCCCTAGGAAAATTATGAATCATCTACTCAAATAAATATTCCATCAGGTACCATATGTTATTTAATTCATATATATTAATTTTAATTTCATTGAATCCCTGATGAAAATTTTCGATCTAAGAAATTTTCAATTCCTTTTTTCCCTTAGTGCCAACTTCTATAGCTCTAACCTTCATTCAGCTTTGGCGTCCCCTTGAAAATTTGGGTAAAATATTATCTTCAACCCTTTTATCCATTTATAACATTAGGATAATTTTTATCTTGAACCAAATGATATTCAATTCTAGGGAAATTGATTCATGTGATCAATCCTTTCCATTAACCTTGATAAGAGTTTAGAGTTATCTCTTTTCAAGATCTCGTCAGGGTGAACTTTGGTTCTGTTCCTTTACATTATAGAAGAGTTAATGATGGTTTATAGTTTTTATAGACAACCATATCTCATTAGTAATGTTATATATCAATTATTTTAGGTCTAGAATCATGATCGAGTATATCTAAACCCTCTTCTAATGGAAACTATTTAGCAATAAACTGATTGGATTGTAAGCTACCTATTTTAGTTTTCTTGTTACTTGGAGAATATCTATTTTTTATTTATAAGTTTATTGGGTTTTTATTGATAATATATTGTATTTAGTTTTCTGGAGAATAATAAATAACATGAGTGGGAGATGTTCTTACCAATAACATATTACAGAATTAGTCCAAATTATGTTAAATAGTCATGTTTGTTACTTCTTTTGTTATATTTCGTTTTTCTTTTTTTCCCTCATCTTGGATCACCAAAAACTCACTTATATTCATTAATTTTTCTATTTATAAAAACATATTTGAAAATATGTAAATATCTAGTAGATCCTAGGATATTTCATGAGGGCATACTGCATGATTCATGAATAGTCTCTTAAAAAAACCAAAGACCCTTATAATCCCCCGCACCACCTCACCCACCTCCACACCACACTCGACCTAATATAGCCTCTCTATTTTGATGTATACTCCACTTACAACATAATGAAAAGTAATCTAGAAACCAGTAGGGTGACCCCATCATCACTATCACATTTTCCACTATTATACGTGACACCTCATTTGGGTTGTGGTCATAACTGTCACCTCTCCCTCCCATTATTATTAATCCATAATGACCACACTATACTATCAATATATCCTAATTCTCCACTTCCATTGTATTTAATATATATTAAAAAACCCTATATCGCTATCAAAATGGTTCACCCTCACCTGTCCCACTACACGATGTCTCTATTGTCTTATCCCCATCCTTATCATCAATGTTAAATCATTTCTCCATATGTCATTACCATCTATCCAAAATCACACTTACTCCCTCCTTTTTTTCATGTTTCCTTCACATAGTAGTCTTGGGGGGTGTGGTTTTTAAGAAAGAAAGGGTTGGTTTTTTATATGGTTAATGAAAGTGATATTTGAGACCTCATTTACCAGGACTATTGTATATATCCAAGGATTGGTCTACCACATTGAAAAAGACCCATTATTATTTGTTTTGGTAACCATGAGTAATAATTTCTATATTAGTGCATTGAGTAATGTTTCAATGAGTCAAATTTTTTTTGGTGTTTTTTTATTTCTTTCATTTTGGTTACAAAACTTTTTTCTCCAAATGTAATAATTAGGGTTTCAAGGATAATTTGGGGTGGGAGGTCAGAAAAGTGGGAAATGAGATAGGACGTGGGGGTAGAGGCACATGTGTGGTGGTGGAGACCCACAAGAGGAATCATAATGAGAGAGTGGGGATTAAAAATTAGGTTTTAATTTTGTTTGTTTTAGTGACTATTAATAGATCACATGAATTATTGTCTTAAAAGAATTTGGTTTTGCACATTTTTTAATTTATGTATTGAAAAAATATTTATACATGATATGAATAAATATTTGAATAAAATTTGATATGGTAAAGTTATTTTATATAATTAATACTTAATAGTGGGATAAAAAATTTTATTCTATAAAAATGAGGTTTGTTTTTTCCATAAAAAACATATACAACATAAAATAAAACACATATTTGTAACAAGTTAAAATTAAACATACTTAACAAAAAACATACACCCTAAGATAAATTTCATTCTCGCATTTTTAAAACTCACAAGATGTGAGTAATTTTTATATGGAACTTATAATTAATAATACAATAGTAGTTGATGATGGGTTAATATAGGATATGAAGTGATATTTTTGGATACACAATTTAAAAATTGAATTTTGTAAAAAGAATCTATTTGATTCCTAATAGAATCTCAATGAGTGAAGGAGAGATAAATCTTTCTTAATTAGAGGATCATGTTGAGACCTCTCAACCTCATCCTCTAATTAAATTCCATCCATAGTCCATATCTGATTCTGAGTCAGACAATGAGCCCACTATTGATCCCAATGACTACCATATCTGATTCTCAGTCAGACAGTGAGACCACTATTGTTACCAATGAATTCCACATCACTAGAGATAGATCTTGTAGGGTCATTAAACCACATGATCATTATGTACATTTTGATATGGTCTTTAATTACTCTAACATTTATAAGGATATTATAACTAATTATCACCATAACTATACCCAATATGTTGATGATAAAGATTCTAAAAATTAGATCACAAATATGAATGACGAAATGTACTCATTAATATGTATCCATAACTAGTTTATTCTTAATGTACTCACAAATTAAAAAGTGATTAGTTGTAATGGTTTATTTCAAATGGAACTAAAATGACACTTTAGATAAGGAAATTAGGTATATGGAATGGCTTGTATTGATGGATTCCTTCAACCTAAGGTAATTGATTACACAAAAAAAATTCAATCATGTTTTGAAGAATTCATCTATGTATTTATTTCTTGATTAATCTACTTATAATGAAATTCAGATTAATCTCCTTGATATTAAAACTTCTTTTTCTTCAGGTTCATATTGATTAGAAATTTTATATGAAACATTCTAAGGGTTTAATGAATAAATTAAAGCCAAATTAGGTATCATTTTTGAATGAATCACTATATTCTTTGAAGTAATAATCACATTAATGGTATATGAAATTTGATTCATTCATCTTAGAAAATAATTTTAATAGGATAAAAAATGACGCATTTGTTTACTACAAGTTTGTTAAAAATTACATGGTATATATGCTTCTATATATCGATGAGATATTTATTATTTTTATTTACATGAAACTTATCTCTGCTATTAAATCAAAATTTATGTTATTTTTTTTAAAATAAAAGATCTTTGTAATGATGAATAGATATTGGGAATAGAGATACTTAGGTACAGGGATAAGAAAATTCTCTACCAATCTTAGCAAGCTTATGTTTTTAAGGTTTTGAAGTGGTTCTTGTTTTAATCTCTAAATCTCATTAATATTACGTTTTCACATCACTAAAACTCTCTTTATCTTAGAAACCTAAATAAAATATTTATATTGAATACATGATTAAAAATCCATATATTAGAATTGTGGGTAGCATTATATGCGATATGATTTACAAAAGGATGAATGATTTATTTTATATTTGGAACTTAAGTAGGTATATGTATAATTAGAGATTGCCACATTTTAATGAACTTGGACTCATATTTACAAATCTTTTACATTATTGTTATTTATTTTCTATGGAATAAATTTTAATTCTGATGAATTGTTTATTGGATTCATAGATTTTGATTATCTAGGTAACATTAATACCCAAAAGTCCATTATAGGTCATGTTTTTAATTACAATAGGGGTACTATTCCATTTAAGATCAACATGAAGGTCATTGTAGACCTCTCAATAATTGATGCTATGTATATTACACTATTAAGGATATTAATTAATCTATTTAGATAAATGGGTTAATTTCTAAGCTATCATTATATAGTTCGGTTATTAATATTTTTAGTGATTTCCAATTTGCATTACATATTTCAAAGAATATTTTTTCCCATGATAGATAAGAAGATATAGATATCAATTTAAATTTTAATAGTGATGCCATTGAATTTGGAATGGTGTGTCAATAGTATACATAAAGAAAATAATAAGCTCAAAAGATTGACTAAGGCTATGACATTATTCAAGTTCAATAATTATTTTCAAAATTTGGAACTAGGATTCTATTCAATATCATTTGGTGAAAGAACATCATAAAATTAAATTTCACTTATAAATGGTGGTGATTTTTGAATTATGATTTACTCGTAAATTGATTCTTTTTATAAATATTTTTTATTCCTCATGATCTATATTTATTTTTATTATGTTTCTTTATCTAAAAACAAGATCCTTTATATATAGATAATCTTTATGTGAGAATTATAGGTCAACATTACATGAGATCCTTAGAGAAAATGATGTAGCCCTTTGGTTGGTTGGGTCACCCATATATACTAGTTACTTCTACCATTATATAGTGGAAGTGATGACCCGTAAGTGGGGAATTTTTTATCTCCATTATTCATAAGAGGTTCACCCTTATATAGTTGTGGGTTGACCTTTACACCACAATCACTTAAATGTAATTTACCTTACACACCTAGATTTCATTTTACCCATATGTAGTGTATTTTATTTGACATTTACATGGTTGTTTTGATTTATCCTCATTTTGGTTGTTAGGTTCTATTCATTCATAGCCTCTGATTTCATTTAATTTTTTGAACCTATTACAATAGTTTCAAACCTCAATGATTTATTTATTCATCCATATTAAGCTCAAGGTAAAATGATTCACGTGGTAAAACCCTTCTGCAACCACAAACAACAGATCAAAGAGATCTTTTTAGGAGCTATCATTGGTGGGACCTTTGATTCGCTTCTTTATCTTTATAGAAGACCTGATCCTGGTGTATATTTTTGGTGGAGATTCATAACTTATGATAAATTCTAATTGTATTTAATGCTTCCTATTTAATATTTCTTATTACATAGAGTATATATATTTTTTACATCCGGATTTGACCTTTTTTGTATTTATAATCTATTAGGTTTTTTTATTAAGATTACTGAATAACACGAGTGTGTAGTTTTCTTACTATTCTAATTTATCCAAACTATTCCAAATTATGTTAAATAATCATGTCCATTATTAATTTTGAATTTTTTCCCAATATCATTCATGTTTACTCACTAAAATATCAATTTTATTCATTCAATTTTCTATTTGTGATAAATAAGTAGAAACTGTTCACATATCCAATAGAAAATATGCTATTGCATGGGGGAATACCACATGTTTTCCCCACCACTCTCTTAAAAAACACTATCCCTTTTTAATCCTTGGGACTACCACACCCACATCCATGACACCCTCAATATCATTTAGACTCCCCCTATAGATTATTCCTATAGCCCCCCAAAATCATGAAACATTTTTTTAGTTTCTATATCCATTTCCCCTATCTTTTAATTTTTTGCGACGTGTATGAGAAGAAGACACATTAATTGGACATGTTGTGTGCTAAGAAGGATCGAATAAGCAATTTTAAATTAATTAAATAATTTTAAACTATAATATATTGAAGATGAATGGAATTTGGAAAATTTAGTATACAATTATTTAGTTTAAATATTATATTGGATTACAACTATACTATTTTTATGATTTTGTATTTAATGTATTTAATTTTATTTTTAAGATAATTGATTTTATAATATATGAGATGATGGGTGATAAGTGTGGAAATTTATTTTATGAGTTTATTAGTGAGTTTATGAAATCATATATTTAATATAAATTTATTTAATATTTTAATCATTGGTGTTTCTAGGTTTTAATAATTTTTTTTTAATTTTTTAAAAGTAAATTATCCATAGAATCACTTATTTGAAAACTGTTATAGGTTCACTCTAGCAGTCGAAATAGGAAAAAACACTTGTTTGAAAGAGGCCACCATTAGCTGCTTATTTGGTGGAAAATATATGCCTTTAGAAGTTAATTTTAGTGGTCACTAAAGAAATTTTCTCTACTGGTGTAGAGACCAACAAGGAGAAATTTTTAATGGGGGGGGGGGGGTCAAAGTGGAACTACAAAAAGATAAAAATTTTGGAGGGTTTGTTTTCTTCAGATGGTGGTTTAGAATAATTATAAGTAATTTAGAATTAATTAATGAAACCCCCACTTATTTCACAATCATCAGTAATTTAGGAGAGGTTTTATTCTTTTAGTAGTGGTTTTAGCGTGTGTCATTTTTCGAGCATTTAGCGGTGGTTTTAACCTTATTTATATGTATTTTTTAAAAACATTATCCCAAAAAATAAAATAGAATAAAATAAAATAACTATAGCTAATATATGTAGTGGCAGTTAAGTTTAGCCATGATTAATAGTAACCGCTTCTAAATAGAATTCTTAGTTGTTTATTTAGTGGTGGTTTTGATAAACCGTTAGAAAATATTAAGGTCATAGTTTATTTTTTAAAAAATATTTAATAAAAAATATATATATAAATAAACCATGATATTTAATAAAATAAATCATAAATACATAGTAAAACCACCATACATAAAACATCCATATTCATATAAACATCTATTCATATCCACCATAATCTCATTAATTGATAATCTCAATCAACCCATAACTTTGTCATCAATATATACATATAAAATATGTACAACAGCAACCCACTCCCAATATTCGCCAACCCTAAGACCATTACTGTATCCATATGCATCTACAATACATCATCTTCCAGAAACAATCATATCTTCTCAATAACTATAATAGAAAAAGAAGAAAAAATTTAAAACTAAACTTAATAAATCAGAATTAAAATAGAATATTTAATAAAATTTAAACATACCTAGGAAACAGAGAACCATAATTAATACCTTATGATGTACTTCATGGTTGATAATGATCAACATCTAGTATAATACCAGCATCTATCACCTATAATAAAAAGGATAATATTTATAAAAATAAATGTCAATGTGAAAACAAACAAAATATATTAAGAATTTTGAACATAAAAGTTGTTATTTTTTAATAAAATAAATGACATTTTATTAAGAAAATATATCATGAGAAATAATTTTAAAACATAAACATTTCTATTTAAGATATGATTCATCACATGAAACTAAAAGTAGATAAGTATATAATATTCTAATTAATTTTTAAATCGACGCACGATGTGTTTGAAATTTACTTAATAATTTTTTTTAAAGAGTTTGATATGATATCATGTCTTGTATTTAGGAAATAACTCACTAGTGGTCATCCCATGATTTATAATTAATCTGAGGTCATATTCTATGGTTTTGACTGTCACATTTATATTTTAGTGTTATCAAAAACTAAAAATGGTTTATGGGCTTCCTAAGAAAAAAATAACTCTGAATGACATGTTTTTTAAGGGGTGAGTTATGGTCAAAAGACCAGAACTTAGAGATTTATTCAAAATAAAGGAGAAACAAACAAGTTACAAAAGGCGGAAAGAGGGAAATTTTCTAGAGTCCTTAATAAAGAAAGGGTTCAAATCCGGAGGGAGTTCATTCCTCCATGTGATCTCATATGAGACCCCCATGTTGTCTAGCCCCTCAGTGATCATATTAGCCTCACGATAGATATGAGTGGAAATAAAGTTGAGGCCATTGAGAGCGGCAAGGCATTCCATCCATCGGGGGGTGAGAGACCAAGCAAGATGAGCATCAACATTCCAGATGACTTGCACAATATTAGTGGAGTCGCTCTTGATCAAGATATTATTCCAGTTGAACATCTTTTCATAGGGAATGAAATGAATGGTAGCGAGCATTTTTGCCTCCAGCATAGAAGCAATGCCGCAACTTCCAAAGAAACATCCAAGGATCTGGTCTTGATGGTCTCTGAAAATTCCTCCGTATCCCGAAAGACCAGGGTTGCCCTTTGAGGCTCTTTCCACATTTATTTTAATCCATCCAGGAGGAGGTGCCTTCCAGAAGACTTCAATAGTGTAGCATGGCTTCGGGAAGATACCTTTGATGCCAATTCAGTGGAGAGTTTCAAAATCCATGATAGAATTGTCACAAAAATATTTTTGGATCGTGGCCGCTTCCTTTATAGCAAGAAGAATCCTCATTTTACCTGCATTAATATTGAAAGAGTTATTGTTGAAAAAAGAATCATTTCTACCATACCATAGTATATGCAAAATCTCCCTGACAGCAATAAGAAATAGATTCATGATTTGGGGAGACCTCGGAAACTCCAACGTTCTTTTCAATTGTGAGAAAATAAATGTGTCTAAAAGAAATCTGCATTCAACAAGGTCAAATATGTAATGCCAAAGGGCCATAGCAGTATCAAAAGTTAAAAATAGATGATTAATGTCCTAGCGATGATGGTTGTATAATCTATATTTAGATCAATGAAAAAAACCATAAGATGGAAAACAAACATCAGTTGGAATTTTTTGATGAGCAATACGCCACATAAGAGTAAGGCAAGAAGGCTTGATCCCGGCTTTATTGAATTTGGAAATCCAATTAAAATTTTCATCCACATTATGGAAATGATGGTAATAATATTTTTTAGAATCCAACAAGCCATTATGAGCATGTTCCCAAAGAAGAAAATCCTCATTGGAAGTGAAGTAATAATTATCTACAATCCCCTTGATAGGATCCGAAAGTTGAGAAATAGAGGAAGTGATCATATCCCTGATAGAGCAGTTTGAGGGATTAGGGGAAAATGTATTAGTCATCTCCGAAATGAGGGGGGAGCCAGTCTAGTTATCAAACCAGAATTTTAAAGAAGAATTCTTACTAACAAGCCATCTAGAATTTTCCAAGATAGAGTGAAAAGAAGATTTGATCGATGGACAGATAGAAGAAGTCATTTAATGAAAAGAACCAGATTTAAGCATATCAAGGAAACGAGTTTTGAGGAATCTCATGGAATGAGAGTTGTTCTATTAAGTATCCCAGGGTGCCACATGAACCAGTTCAAGTTGTGGAATCTAACGCAAACTTGTGCAGACTTGACTTTTTGAGTATTCAGATTGAAAGAAAAATCCCAATCTAAAAGTCTCAGAAATCTAGGCTTCAGTAATAAATTACCTATCTTCCAAACACAATTAAGATCCTCCTGAGATTAAAGTAGCAGATGAAAAAAAAGCTTTTCGCAAGGGGATCAATTTCCAGTTTGTTATACCCCAGTAGATTGAGATTCTTTGTTTTAGTTCAACATAGGACCAGGGTTACTCTCCTTTATCATATGATACACGTCCCTATGTTTCCATGGAATTCCTACATAGTTTTCATTATTTTTTCCACACCCCCAATACACATTTTTAATGGCTTTGGTATCTTTAAAAAGTGTTTACTGATTTCTTTTGATAACACCACATGTTAGATCGATGGGTTTTATTTGTGCAAATATAAGAAACACAAAGGTAGTTCTCACATGATTTATCATAAAACTAATTCCATATTCTATGATTTTTACTTTTACATAGGCATTTTAGTCTTTTATAACACTAAAATTGAATTAATGGGAATCTTGGGAAAACCTAAACATGGAATGACATTCCATCGGTTCCTACTTTTAAAAATAAATCTATGGTCGTTTTCTTTTAATTTCATGTAAATGTAACATCGTTTTCCTAGTTTTTACCCCATGAAAGAATCTTTCAAATGATTTGGTACCTTTAAAAACTCTATACCGAGTAATTCTAATCACATTACACATCAAATTCATTTTTTTTCTATGTATACCCATAAAAACAACTCAAATATTATCTAATGATTTTATGTCATTTTAAGGTCATTTTATATTCTTTTGATTATTACATGATGGTTTTAGTGTTTTAAAACACAAAAAATGTTCTTATTAGAATATCAGAAAAAACATAAATTAGAATGATGGGTCATCAGTTCCTACATTTCAAAAAAGAAATCTAAAACTGTTTTTATCTGATTTCATGGAAATCTAATGTTGTTTTCATGGTTTTGACTACTAGACACACATTTTAAAGGATTTTCTACCATTAATATATGTTTATTTATTCCTTCCAACATCAACGCATATTTTATTGTTGTTTTTTATACACATACAAACCAAAAATTACTCAAAGGTGGGTTTCCCATGATTTCATGTCAATATAATATTTTTTTTATTCTTTTGACTATTACATGAACATTTTAGTTTATTAAAACAAAAAAACTTGTTTAGAATCATCCTAGGAATACCATAACTTGGAATGACATGTCTTTGGTCACAACATTTCAAAAATAAATCTACGATCATTTTCTTCTTATTTCATTTATATCTTATATCATTTTCCTAGTTTTGACCTCATGACACAATTTTTTAAAGGCTTTTATACCTTTAAAACTATTTACTGAGTCATTTCGACCACAAAGCATGTCAAATTTACTTGTTGTTTTTGTGTACACATAAAAACTAACCCAATTTTATTTTTCCCTTGATTTCACAAAAATATGAGGTTTTTTATATGGGTTTTACTGTTACATGCATTTTTTAGGGTTTTAAGACACCAAAAATGTATTTACAAGAATCCTAGGAAAGATGTGAATCTGAATGACATGTCATCAAATACAATATTTCAAAAATAATTCTATAGTTATTTTCTTATTATTTCAAGGCAATCTGACTACATTTTCATAGTTTTGACCCCTCAACGCACATTTTAGAAGTATTTAGTAACTTTAAAAATGGTTTACTGAGTCCTTATGACCACACCACATGTTAGATTGATGTTTGTTCTAGGTATACACATAAAAAATAACTCAACAGTGCTTTTACCATGATTTCACATCAATGATATTTAATTTTACATGTTTTTTACCATTACATCGACATTTTTGTGTTTTAAAACACTAAAAATTCATTTACAGGAATACTTGGAAAATCATAAATCAGACTCACATATCATCGGTTCCTATATTTCACTAATAAATATAATGTTTTTTTCTTATCATTTCATGGAAAAATTATTTCATTTACATATTTTTACACCACAAAACATGTAAAGGCTTTCATACATTTAAAAATTTTTATTGTGTCAAAACAAGGAAAATGAGCTCAGTTTATTTTCAAAATTAAGGATAATGATCTATATTTTATTTTAGACATGTAAGAACCAACCTGAAATCAATCCAACACAATATGTGGTCAGTCAGACTCGTAGTGTGTGTTTTAATTATAATAGTTTCATTTTATATTTATATATGTAATTTATATGTGTTCTTTAAAAATGTATGAATGATCTATGGAATTTAGAATTTACCTTAATAGGATAAACTATAAGGAAGTAAAGTTCCTTGGGGATCATGCCAATCATACACTAAAATATAGAAACTAAAGAATTTTCCATTTTCCGACCACCATAAATCATCTATGTTCTTATAAGATTCTTGTTTTTTCCCTTATTCATTAAATGTTGCAATTTATATTTGTGATTCTTGATCAACAACACTAATTGAACCCCCAATGGGTGTAGTAGTAACTGATGATGATGCCCAACAAAAAACACCTGATGGAGTATGCCCAGAGCCCATCCCCCTATACGTTTGGTATGCTCTTTCCCTTAAAAATTTCAACTGCATTGTTTTGGGAAACTGATGATGATTGTGATTGGTTCACATCCAAAAATTCTTGAATTTGGACCTATTGATACAATAATAATGATAATAATAATAATAATAATGAGCTTTTAAAATATATGATATTCATAATATTATATAACTAATAATTTTTCATAATTTTTTATTTTTATTTAGTTAAAATAAACAAATAATATTTAAAAATAAATTACAACAACAAAAAAATCATAAACCAAATTAATATGGGCTGGCTAGATGTATCAAATGGTGCCAAATTGGAACCAATGTTTCATCAATTCATAGTGTCATTTGATTAGGATTACCAGAATCACATTTTTAGTGTTTTAAAACACTAAATCATTTATGTGATAGTAAAAATATATTGAAATTGACCTGTTAATGATTTTAAATATTAGTAATTCCATCTTCATATTATTATTAACTTGTATAAGAATATGAATCTTTAATTGAACGTGTAGTGTTCTCAGACGGACTGAATATGTACCTTTTCAATTTTTGATAACCTTTAAAATTTTGTGTTATGCGGTAAAAAACATGTGAAAAACCTCTTACTGGTGTGAAAACAATTGAAAATAATTATAGAATTTTTTTGAAATGTAGGAGAATATTCCAATTAATAGAACATCTTTTTTTCTCAGAATGATCAAAAATACACTTTCTGGGTTTTAAAAACACCAAAACATGTGTGTAATACTCAAAACCTTATCAAATGACTTATAAATGACATGAAAATAATATAAAACAAATATTTTTATTATTTTTGATGTATTTTGGAAAACGAAATGTCAATTCGATGAGTGGTGTTTCTAAAATGACCAAATAATAACTATTTAAAGGATTGGTTTCTTTTAAAAATATGTTATGTGGGTGAAAACTGAACAAAAGAACTACGATTTCCATGAAATTATACTATAACAACAATAGATATAATTTTCAAATATTTGATCCTATAGAAAATTAATCTGATGTCTTTTTTGATAGAGATGACTGGAAACACACTTGTTTTGTATTAAAACACTAAATCATGTGCATAATGGTCAAAACAAAAATCAAATGAATTCTAAATGAACTTAAATCATAATACATTAAACGTTTTTTTGTCTATGATGTGTATAAGAAGATTACATATCAATCGGACATGAAGTGTTCTCAAACAGATCAAATGATTAGTTTTAAAATAAATAAATTATTTGAAACTAGAATATTTGGAAAATAAAATCACCATAGACCATTTATTGTACTTTTTTTAATTGATATATTCTATTAAATTTCAATTATTAGATATTTATGATTTTTTATTTATTTTACTAAATTTTACATTTAAATTCATTATATTTTTAGATATATTAGATAATGAGTGTGGATCCTGAAAAATTAGTTTATAAAATTATATATTTTGTAAAAATTTATTTAATATTTGAATTGTGGTTTTAATTTTGTTTTTATAGTTCTTATATAATTTTTTAAAAATAATTAAATTATTTCCATTAAAAAACTATACATTATAAAAATAAAACACCTATTTTATTTTAAATGGCAATCCACAAATTAGATATCAACCAAAGTCAACGTACTTGACTCTGAGGGAAAAGATGAATGCCATCAATTACACCCCCCAAAACTCCCAAAAATATTCCATAAAATGAGACGCATGATTTCCCACTCTCCAAAAAATTGAAAAGAAAAAGGAAGAGAATAAAGGCACCAATGATTGAATAATTTTGATAGTAGACCCAAATTCTTGGTTGTCACCTTCCTCCTCCTCCGATACATCGATATTAACTTGAAAATCATTTTAAACCAGCATAATTTCCTTCTAACCAAGAGACGAGATGAACTACACACCCTTCCAAATAAACCTGGAATATGCCACATGAGGAGACCAAAAAAAATATCTAAGGAATGATGATCTGTAATAATAGAACTTGTATGGTCCTAAAAAACCGCCCCAAGGACAATAGAACCATCACTAGGAATTGTCACATCAATATTAGGTTTGAAAACAACCAATGGGGGAGGAATCCATCCAACGAAAGGGTATTGAACATGTGTAGGTGGATGAACCACTTCAACATCATCCCAATATGATCCCCAATTGTGCATCCTAGAAATCCATAATAAGTCATCCTTACCAATGTTCTTTAAATTGAAGTTGTTTTGATAAAACCATATAATCCAAGCATAGATACATAGACCTGCAATAGCCTGAGTGGGAAAATATCTGAACCACTCTCCCAAAATAATTCTTATATCCCCATGATTTCTACAAATAATGATATCATGTGTCTCACATTATGACCAAATCTTAGTGACCTAAGGGTAAGAAAAAATAGAATAGAAATCACTCTCAGTCATAACCCTATAGAGAAGGCACACGACGTTATCATAATTCTTCGTATCGTCCAAGAAATCATATAGTAAGGATACCCTTACATAAGAAAATATTTTCCATTAGAAGTGTATTGAAATTAAATTTATTTTTCCTTAGAGGGGGCCAAGTACCTTCTCTACCCATGATGCATAACCTATAAAAAAAATAAGAAAGTGTAACAACCAAAGGAATAATGAGACCAACATAGCTTGTCTGGGATAACATCGTATACCACTAGAATTAGCAAGATAACATTATGATCGAACTCAAAAAACCAGTGATCGATCTTCTGAAGGTCCTAGCTAGAATTTTCATCAATCTGGAGCTCTCTCACAGCATCATACTCATGGGTAGGTGTGGTAAAGGATTCTCAAATCATGCCATACAAACCAACCAGTTAGGGGTCGAACCAAAAATTAACCAAATCACCATAGGAAATTAACCAATATATGTCATGGATTGAGATGAAATTTGACCACAAAACACTCCTAAAAAAATAATCGGTCAAGGAGCCAATCCAGATGAAAAAATAAATCACCAGGAAAATAATTAGATTTGACAGCTCTATCACACATGTTGTTCAGGTTATGTAAAATTTTCTAGCCTTTCATGGCTATAAGGATGTTGTTAAAAAAATTCAAATGTTAAAATTCTATTCCACTGCAAGCCTTAAGAGAACAAAAATTCTCCCAATAGAGCCAATGTAAATGGATTTTTCCATTATCATGACCCCAATAAAAATTATCATAGGCTGAATGAACCTGATAGATAAAGAAAACATGGAGAATAAAGTGGGTCATCTTGTGTGGTAGAACATATTGGGCCACATCTTTGATATGAACCAACTTCTCTACCCAAGACAAAGTTTTTCTAGACCAAACCAAGATTTTCTTATGTATATTATCAAGGATGAAAGAGAATAAATCCATTTACGGTGTCCAAACACCATCAAGATGCTCCTATTTTTTTAGTTTCTCTATGAACTCAGTACTACACAATCCAAAAATAATTCCTCTCATCCCTTACTGCAAACCTTGCATAAAATAAATCACAGTCTTAGAAAAATAGACTTGTTATCCCAAGGCATTTGAAAAAGAATCATTAATTTTTATAATCTCTTTGAACTCTTGAGAATTTTCTCTTGAGAAAAGTAGGAAATCATTGAAAAATTGTATGTAATTGGTATATTTGGCCAAAAACCATGCCCTCATGGATGAGTACATCTAGTGATTTTGTAGATAAAATATGTCAGAATACATTAGCAGTAAGGGAAAATATGTAAGGGGAAAAAGTTTCACCCTCCCATAGGCTTCTCAATGGTTTTAAATTATTTGTGAGGAAGCTATTAAGTTTTATTCTATATTAAAAAGTTTTAACACACTCATTATCACTCTCACCCATTTTGGAATAAAGCCTTATTCACTCATAACTTCTTCCAGGAAGGCCCATTCCACCATAGCATAAGCCATTGAAAAATCCAATTTGATATAAAACCACCCTCTCAATGGTTGAATGAGTTATTATAGAATGGACGATTTCATGGAACATAATAGTATTATCTATAATGAGTCTCAAGGGAACAAAACCCCTCTTGTTCTCGGAATTAATAGAGAGGAGGGCTCTACCCATGTAGTGAGAGTGGACAGTTGAAAAAATATTATAAACCACATTAAACAAGATGATAGGACTAAAATTAAAAAATTATAACTGACCCAGATATTTTTGATATCAAAATAATAAGAGTTTAATTAACCTTGTATATACTTATAGAACCATCCATAATCCCCATATTAAAAAAAATAATGTCTGGACCGACAATATGCCAAAACTACTTGAAGAAAATGGAATAGAACCCATCTGTACTAGCCTCCTTTGAGGAATTATTGATCTTTAGGGTAGCCACAAATTTCCCTAAAATATCCTCCTCAAGATTCAAATCCATGAACTCGGACACCATAGGCTCTAAAAAGAATAGAAGGTCCCCATGGTAGGTTTAAGTCTCGAAAAAAATGTATTTTTATAAAAGACATTGATTAGCTCTTGAATCACCACCTCATCTAAAGTAATGTTTTTGTTATCATCAACCAATTTATATATACGGTTCATCCTTCTTCTAGAAGTGGATTTCTGATGAAAGTACCAAGTATTTTGGGCAGCTTGATTGATAAAGACCTCTCTTGACCTATAAATCAATTAAATTTATTTATCTCTTAGGGAATCATTCATCTTATTTCCAATAGTGAAAACCTCTATCATAAAAAAATGGAAAATGGGTTTTCATATCAACTAGTGAGATATTTGATGAACCAAAAAATTTTATGGTCAAAAATTTTGAAGTGTTGTCGTCCTTAGTGTTCTAATTGATCATCCTCCTCAATAATTTTTCCCAAACATTTTTGTGAGAGGATGACCAAGAAGAATCAACAACATCCCTAGATATATCATTGTGGAGACACATTAAATTGAAATGAAAGCTTCACATTTTATTATTTACCATAGGTAAAATTTGTAGTTGGAGAAAAATTGGAAAATTGATATATGATATCTGAGGTATGTGTGAAAATTTATACCTTGAAAATGTCTGCATCTTGTTGAAAAAGGGCACAAACCTATCTATCATTTCTTAAATTCTAGAAGCATGATCGTGTTTGTGAAACCAAGTTAACGTGCACCCTAAAAAACCAATATTCGAAAGACATAAATGAAGAAAACAACCTCAAAATAGATATATGGAAGATGCACTCTATATGGAAGCACTATGTATCTCATGATGGTACATGATCTTGTTGAGATCCCCTTCAAACAATACGGGGCCCTGAAGTATATTTTTGATAGAATTGACCAACTCCTAGGATCTTCATTTATCACTCACTCCCAGCCAACTGTAAAAACCCATAAAGATATACATGAGTTTTTTGAGGCTAGTGGATCGAGTTATAAATGTGGTGATTAGAGATGTTAACCACTAAAGCATTTAAGTACTTTTTTCACATGAAATAGAGGCCTCCGGCAAGGCCTGACCATCAGACTGAGTAATAGTTTTGAAAATCATCTTTCGAAGTAATTCCTATAATGTCCCTAATTTCCTACATGGTCTTGAAGAGGAAGAACATTTCAAGGGTATACTTATATATCCATTGGTATAGCATTTGAAATTATGGAATAGATACATTATCAATCCGATGTTTTGTTTGATCAAGATGACTTGAAACACACTTTTAGTGTTTTAAAACACAAAATAGGTGTATAACAACCAAAACCATAGTTAAAGATATCCAAATGATTTAAAATAAATGGAATAACATCTTTTTATTATTATAGATTTTTATGAGTAAATGAAAAGTCAATAGGATGTGTGGTGTGATTAAACGAATCAGATAATCTTTTTTTAAAGGTTTGACGACCTTTAAAAATGTGTTTCTTGAGGTCAAAACTTATAAAAAGAAATATAATTATAACTAAATCATACTAAAATAATATAATAGTGATTTAAAAAAATGATGGAGTAGATGATGTTTTAATTGGTGGTGTTTTTATCCTGCGATGACCAGAAAAACACTTTTAATGTTTTAAAAATACTAAGATTTGTGTGTAACGAAGAAACCATACCAAAAAACCATTCAAATGACATAAAATCATATAACAACCCTATCTATATTATTTTTTATATTAAATAGAAAAGAAAACATAAATATGATGTGTTGTATCCCCAAAACAACCATATAAGCAGTTTTTCTAGGTTTTATCCATATCAAAAACTTGTGTCTATGGGTGAAAAATGAGAAATAAAATTCTAATTTCTATGAAATCATATGACCACAACCATAGATTTAATTTTCAAAAATTTGATGATATAGAACATCAATCCAATTTTTCATTTGATATGGATGATCTAAAACTCCATTTTAAAATATTTAAAAACTAAAACAAGTGTGTAATGGTCAAAACCATTTAACAAATGAGTTTCAAATGATATAAATTATAGGATTTCCTTATTTGTTATATTTGTGATATGTATGATCAATTTTAAAATAAAAATTGATTTGAATCTATCATATATTGAAATTAAAATGATCATGGATTGTTTACTATACTAAGTTTAAATTTAAATGTTTTATTGGATGCCAATTATTATATTTTTGTAAAATTTTTATTTACTACATTAAATTTTTATTTTGATTTATTTTATTCAATATTTTATGAGATGATAGTGATGAGAGTGAAAAATTATTGAATGATTTTATTTTTGGTATTATGAAATTATATATTTTATATAAATTTATTAATATTTGAATCATAGTTGTTTTTGGGTTTTTATAATTATGCTATAATGTTTTTTAAAAAACTCATAAGAAAGAAATACATAAAAAGATGAAACTCATATTGTATCACATATAAAAAAACAAAATTTTGAGTGATGGAGAGAGAGATTACCTAACATTATCATAGAGATTTTGGAACACAAAACAAATCTTCTACTACTTGAGATGGTTTTCACAATGGCCTTGAATTGTGCTTGTGCTACTAGCCTGGGGAGAGAGGAAGCCCGCCAACCCCCTGCTACAACCACATAGGAACCTTCAGAACCAAAATATGTTGTAAGGCATGTTATGATTCTAACATATTTAACCGCAAACAACCCTCCCTTAGTTGATGTTACATAAATAGATCTTTAACACCTCTTTAACTGTATCCCCCAACTCCCAATCAACAGTGGACGGTTGGACCCAATGGAAGAGCTACCAAGAGAACTATTATCACTGAAAAAAAACCCATACAACAGCTTTGAACCACTAAATATAGAACTCTATTTTTCATGTAATATCCCCGTTCTCCCAATCAACGCCTTCGGTCCAGAGACTTCTATACCCTCGGTCATTTCACTCTCATTCATGGTAGTAAAACATGAGAGTATATCTTATGTGTCTACATAGTGTTCCCTGTGATTTTATATCGATTCTATGAGTTTATCCAAAAGTTTACCATGATAATACCTAGTTTTATACTGTGCGTGAAGTGTAAAATAATTGAGTTTGACTACCATGCTGTCATGTAAGAATAGGAAGACTGGAAACCAAAAAAAGAAAGTTGTGAACTAGCCAGATGGAAGGTTGCGCTCAGTATGGTGGGGAGTTTAGTGATGACTGTCGAACGAATGGCAGTAATATAGAATGTGATTGTGCATATGGGAGAAAGGGAGCATGAGGATGATGGATTTCCTAGGGGTGGGGATCTAGAGGTGGGGGTGGGGGAGTAATGGATGTGGGTGAAGTTAGTGGTGATGAACAAGGTCCTATATGGCATAGCGACATTGAAGCGGTGGGAGATGACGAAGGCCACCGACGGGTGCTCCTATATACCAGTGTTGAACAACACCTAGAACATCATGGCCCAGAGAAACAACCTCTAGTCCAATGCGTGTATACATGTGTGGGAATTTTCTATTCACATTTATATTCACCTTGCACTGGTGGTTATTTGTGAAAATGGTGAGATCACCAAGGAGGATGATTTTTTTGGCCCCATATAAACCCTTCTATAATTTTACAACTAGATTTGTTTCATCATTTCCATATTTTTATCTGTGAATAATATTAATTTTTTTTTCATTTCATGATTCAGTTGGTTGATAAACATTATTTTGTAATCAATATTAAACTTTGAATGTATCTTTTTTGAATTTGTTTTCTTATAAATTTATCTAATTTAATACACTATCATTGTTTATATTTTACTGATTGGTATAATAATTCCAAATTTAAGAATTGTAATGGCCAACACATTTGTTTTAACCATTTAGTATGAAATTTAGGTTTCAATTTTCCATAGGCTAACTATCTTCTTGAGCACGAGGAAGGTGAAATGTGTCCTTAGTAATGTGCCATCTGACTTAAAGTACATAAATAAAACCATCTTATAAACGTTAAGGAGTAAAAAAGAGCATTGGTTTAACTAAAGAAAAAATAAAAAGAACATTATAAATGAGTCATTAATTGAATAAAATATGTACGATAAAATTTAATTTGTTCTAATTCTTTAGTGGTGACTTATTAAAATCTTCTGCATGCCATAGGTTTCTCCATTTTAAAATTAACAATGTTTTAGAGCCATTGTATATAGTTTGATGCATAGAGAGAATTTGGAACTTCATCAAGTTTATTTTTGTCGTGATATATTCATTTAGTTCAAGATATATATGTGGAATTGTTGGTTTATTTCTTTTATTCTCCATTTAAAAACTTTTCATTGATATATCAAAAAATTATGAAGTTGAAGTTTTATTATTTTATCAAATAGAATCCCATTTATTTTTTTTGAATCAAATATGACAACATAGTTTTTGATGTCCCTAAAAAACAAAAAACATGTAGATTAATAATAACAAAAGAATTTCATTGAATTTAATAAGAGTTTTAAAACATTAGCGACTTGTGAATCTCTAAAAGTTCATTGATATATCCTATTGTTTTCAAATATTGATAAAAATTTCCAAGTAAATGGTGTATAACACTCACAATAAAATTTTTATTTTCTTTTTAATTTACACATATTTTTTTCCATAAAATAATAGGTAGTCATGAATTTATTTAAACCATTCATTTTCTTCCAACTCTTTTCATTCATGAAGTTGTGTGACTCAAATAAAGATTGGCCAATTTAATGACCAAGAGTTAACAATTTTAATGAACTAATTTTAAAAAACCACTATAAAATATTTAATAATGGACGATGCCATATATCAGTGCAAATAAAAATTTATAATAATGGGGTGGTTTTATATTTAACACTATAATATTTTTTAATATATTTATTTTTAAATAAATTCTTCATATTTGATAATATACGATATACACAAAATAGAGTGTAAACGATTTATACAATGGTGTACGGTTATAAACTATCTGTCAAATTGAATGGTATAAGTAGTACTAACTAAATTATTAATAGTATAAAGTTTACTTAATTATAAAATGAATTATTTGGTTTTCAATTTATTAAAAATTAAAATAAAAAATTTTGAATGTAAAAATAACTCTTGAAAAAACTATTTTTATGCATGCAATGTGTTTTTATATTAACAAAATAAAATAACCCCAATTGCTGAATTATATTAATGATATTTATATATTATATATTCTATAAATACTTATATCATTCATATAATAATTTTTCTAGGCCTGAGATAATAATAAATCTATTTTTCTATTTAAAAAAAATAATTTTCTTAAAAAAATTCTATCTAGTTTTACAGCTCTATTTTGAAGTTAATTTGTGTGAAACATTAATGAAATATATTTTGAAAAAATTAAATTCTTTTTTTAATTTTTTTTAAAAATAATCTTTAAGTGAATTTTTGTAAATTTTCTGAAAATATTAATTTTTCGATGAATAGTTAAAAATAATTATTTCTATTCAAAATTGTATTTTCATTAAAATCATTTACAAATTTATATTTTTTAAAATGGTTTTAAAATTAATATTATTTCGATTATATTTTAATTTATACAATTTAGTTCATTGGAAAAAATATATGTTGAATTTTGATGTGAAAATATTATATACTTAAGAAAATAAATTCATTCGAAAATTTCTTTTCAATGCATTTTGGGGTTTAATTTTAACTTAAATTATTCCACTTATATTAATTGAGTTTTATAATATTGATTCTATATTCTAAAATAAAGAAACTAATATTATTTAATTAGTTCAACTTAATTTTTTTTTTGATAATTAACAATTAAAACAGTAAAATAAATCATCACTTTAATAGGGTAAATTAGGTTATCCAAGGTTATAACTAAGTGATCAAGCCACGATTTTTCATATTAAATATTATTCAATAAATAAATTTACAAGCTTATCACCTAAGACCTGATATTTATTTATTTTTGGGACACTTTTCCATCAAAGTGACCTATATAATATTTTAAGTAATTAAAATGATAAAATGCCACTATCTTACAACAAAATATCTATTATGTGTTCACAAAAGGACAAAATATAGTTGTGATTCAGTATTAATGATTATTTTGAGAATAATGAATTTATTTTTATGAATGAAATTTATTTCTAATTTTTACTAATTATATAACTACCTTAAATTCTCATTTAATGCAGACATAGTATTTCTTTAATTAACAAAAAATAATTAAAATATTTTAAAAATATTAAAAGTACAATAATTTTATTGAGTTATACTATTCCATAAATTTTATAGATAAATTTAACATATTAGTGATGTGTTAATGTATTATATTATGATTCTAAATTTTCCGTAATCAATTTTGTGCCAAGTAAAATGAATAATGTCAAATACGACATTAAACATATTTTATGAATATAATATTTTATTAATTTATTTAAAAATCATAAAAATATCAAAAAAAGTAAAGGTGGATAAAATATGGTTGAAAATTTGATTATTTGGAAATTTTTGAGGTAATTTTAACCTTATAAGTAAAATTATAATCCATTAAGAGTGAAGAAGACATTACTGGGATTAAAGTTAAAATTGGTTAACCAAGGGGTTAGACCAAAAGATGAGGTTTAAAACACCACATAAACCTATGAAAATATTTTTTGTTTATGGTACATAAAAAAAATGTCACCTTATCATTCAATCTATATATATTTTGAATAATTTAAATATATAAGGGATTTTTAAAATTTTAATCTTTTTAGAAATTCCAAGAGGCCCCCTCTCATCACTTATAAAAGGACACCCTCCTTTATCTTTTTAACACA
Source organism: Viscum album (assembly GCA_963277665.1). Classification (NCBI taxonomy): domain Eukaryota; kingdom Viridiplantae; phylum Streptophyta; class Magnoliopsida; order Santalales; family Viscaceae; genus Viscum; species Viscum album. The sequence goes on along the minus strand of OY728125.1, from coordinate 1,745,194,506 downwards.
AATTTGAGCATTCTAGATGAACCAAAACCTACCAAAATATATTATAAACATCCCTAGACCTATTTAAGAGCTAGATTTCATCCCAAAATAAAAACCATTGGATCCTTGAGAAGTTATTATAAGGAGTTATTTCAATGAATAGGCAATCGCCTTAACCAATCACATTATTTTTACTTCTTATTTTACCTCCTCTAAATATTTGGTGTTAAAAACATAGTTTTAATTATCACGGGATCATGATTCTAATGTTATTAATGAGATTATTGTTTCTCTGTAAGAAATTTTTATTTCGATACGAGTAATTAAATTGTATATTTATGAGACATCGTTGAGACAGACACTACCAACTCGAGATACTATTGTCCACGAAATGTCTCTAGACTAAAAATATCTCTAAGTATTAGATTCCATCAGGATATCACAATGATATAATATCATACCATTGGAATTTAATATTGATAATGTCTAAGACACCATCAAATACCACACTGTTATGATGTCATGCCACCAGAATGTGAATTTGGCTAAGTACGAGATACCGCTTGATGAGGCACTTTCAATGTCACACCAGCAAATTTATTTTTTGGATAAGTTTGAGATACCACCAGACCTCATACCATCAGAACTCATACCATTAGAACAATATATGCTATTTTAGGTCCCACAATCAATTTTTAAAATTTATCTAATTCTATGACACAGCCATTGTCACACATCCAGTGTGATGCCACTAGAATAATATACCGCTAGATCTTGACACCGTCAGACACTGAGACACAACCATTGATTTATTAATTGTTTTTTAATTAAGTTATTCTAATATATATATTCATTAATTTTAATTTCATTTACTATTTTAATGATTTTCCCTTAAATTCTTAACATAAATCATTGAAGAGAGTGAAAGGGTATGCAGTACAAGGAAGAAGTTGTTTGAATATTCTCCTTGTTATTGCTGATAAAAGTGTAGAACACTCCCTCATGTAGTAGTGTAGATAAAATATATAAATGAATGTAGATGAAATATTAGAATCAGTTACATGATGCAAAATGAGAGCTCAAATTTCCTAAACACAAATAGAGCTAAACCTAGTTTCAATCAAGAGGAACTCAGCTACTGCTACATTTGAATGTAAATCCAAACTCTACATTTATATTTGGTTCCTTCATAATGTAAAAGAACAAGATCATGTGAAACTCTTTTTTATAAAGTATTTCTAGAGAACCTGACTCAAAATTTACTAAAAAATCAAATCAATAGTCACAAACTGCATTACAATAAATAGAAAACTTCTAAACTCTTCCCTTTTAGTTTAATTTGTTTGTTTTTATTTATTACACATTGAGGAGTGTGTTTAAAAACTCGAAAATAAACATTATATCATGTGCTAAACTGAAAGATACTTGATATTTTCTGAAACTCCTTTAATTTGTTTTTTTCCATGGATAATAGTTGTATATATCCTTGTCTGACCTATTTAGTTATTCTCCCATGATTAACTATGGAAGAGGTCGTGTGTGACCTGGACAATATGTTAAATATTTTAAAACACAATATAGGTTGTGGGTCATATTATTTATTTTATACAAACTTATAGGTGGGAGGTGATCACCAAGAGGAGAGGAATAATTCTTGTCATGAGACTGAACCTCTTGTATTCATTCTTTCTGTTGTGTGATTTAATTTCAATTTACATTATTTATGCTTTAAAACTAAAAATTATTTTAATTATAAACAAAATATAGACTTTTAAAGTTTATATAAATTTATATTCATATAGTATTTTGATCAAGTATATTGATTTCAAACAATATATTAATATTATATGTTATTCATATGAGACAACATTAATCTTTAGAGTAATATTTAAAAAGACGATGATCTATATTTTACATTTTATTTTAAAAAATTGGGCCATTTTTAAACATTTGGTGGATTTAAAAATAATAAATTTTAGGCAGAAATTTGTATTTGGTACCTAATTCCCCCCACCCTCTTGAGACACTCACTCTAAACAACATTTTATGTCAAAGGATATTAAACTCTTTCGTATTAATGTTTTCAAAATCTTTCCAACAGTTATTTTAGTTATAATTTAATGATATCAGAATTTTTTATTTCAAAATATAGTTCTTTAAATGGATAATCATTACAAATGTTCTTCTATAAACAAAGATCCTTTCATTAATCATACAAATTACTCCCAATGGAATATTAAAATGGAAATGCATATAGAAAACATGGTCTTTGAAATTTGGTCTATAATAGAAGATGAATATGTTATACTTGATATTTTAGATATACACATGATAATGAAAAAAAGTTATCATATAAAAATAATTGTAAAGTTATGAATTCATGACACTATGAACTAAGAGATGATTAATTTAATAAAAAAATTTCATGTAAAACAACATTTGAAATTTGTAACACTATCTCTTTCCCACGAGGGAACTTAAAATGTTAAAGATACGAGGCTTAATACTTATACTAATAAATATTATAATTATAAAATGAAGCATGATGAGTCCATTTATGACATGTATATAAGGTTTAATAAGATTCTCAACACAATTATCTCACTTGGAAAACATGTATCTGATAAGGATCAAATCATGTGATTACATAGATTCATACTAGAAAGATTTAGACTCAAATCAGTTTTAATGAGAGAATCATGCAACATAAGTAAAACAAATGAGAAAGAGTTGATTGGAAATCCTATGATTTACAAAGATGAATTAAAGGTAAATCATGAATAATATGAGGATCTAAAAATAAATTTGGTATATTTCAATTCTACTAACCCTATAAAAAAAGGAAAAATGGAAATAGAAGGTACAAGAATCCAATTCCAATGATAGTGAATCACTTTTTGATAGTGATGAGTATACAGATCTCCTAGCCAAAAGATTTAAGAAATTTTTCCAAAAGAAAACTTTCTTTATAAAATCAAACAATAATGGAATGTATGATAGTAGAGGAAATTAGAAGAAATTTTGGAAGAATGTTGGTTATCCAAAGGAAGTTTTTGGTTGTGAATATAAGAGGAAAGGTGACATAAAATATGATTGTCCAAAGAATAAGTACAAAAATAAATATGTGGAAAAATATAATAAATAAAAAAATTAAATGAAGGAAACTTATAGTGCTTCAGAGTATAGCTCCAATGAATCTAATGCATCACCTGAATAAACTCTAGGCACAACTAATAGGTGTTTCAAAAAAAAATTTAGTGGGTTACTTGATTTAGCTAATTCTTCCTTTATTTTTCATGTGCATGTGTCTGATAATTCAAACAATGAACAACATGGTGATGGTAATATATCGAATGATGAATTATTAGAATACTACAACATTATAGAGGTTGATTTTAATTAATTAAATAAAAGTATAAAATTATTAAAAGGTAGCGTGATCTAACAATAAATATAAAATCTGAACTATAAATAAAAAATGATATAATTTCCCAATTTCTCAAAGAAAACACATAACTAAAAATATCAAATGGGAAATTGAATAAATATCATGAAAATATTAAAACAATTTAGAGATAAACTCACAATGTTCTTAGGAAAACAATTTTCTCCCAAATATGTTGTTGGAATAGGATATGAGCCTAGATAGACAAGAATATCTTAAATAATTTTATTCCTTAATCCAGACATGAATGTTCTATTGCTATTTATTTTTCAAAAGGACCAAAGAGTGTTTTTATTTCTAAAAGTTTGTGATTTGACAATAGGAAACCCATTATGGAAGTTTGAGTTCCCAATGCTTTATCTTCTAACATTTCTGAACACAAAAAGATTTTGGTACCAAAATCCTTTATTATTTGAAACTTTTCTATAAGAAAAATGATTGAATAACTCTAGTAGAAGTCTAGGGTACTTTGAATCTATCTTTCTAATACATATGATAGAATATTATTCATGATTCAAGTTCCTCATAATGGTTGATGGTGGAAATTTCACCTTTGGTTTCAATGCAAAATGAAAGATCATTATCTTATTCTATATTTGTATCAAAAACTAAGTTTTAATTTCTAAAGTTTCATATATTGATGGTATATAGTATAATATTCTTATTATTTCTTAGTTGTGTGATGATGGTTTTTATGTTTTGTTTGAAAATTATTTTTGCAATTTTTTTTATTCTCATAATTTTTTAATTTTTAATACTTTTCAAAATGACAATGTTTTTGTTGTAGATTTTAATTATTTAATTTCTCAAAAATATTTATTTCTTATGTTCTTTTTTCAAAGAGTCATGGAATTGGAAAATGATACTAGGCCAATGAAACATTCACTCACATAAAAATCTAACTTGGAAAAGGTTAGTTAGGGATCCACTTAAACATGAGTTCCCAACTGATAAAGTATGTAACCTCTGTCAAAAAGAGAAACTAGACAAAGTTTATTTTGAATTAAAGAATTAAGTGTCAACTTCTCAACCTCTTGTGTTGGATCAGATGGATTTGTTTGGACCTTATATAGTTTCAAGTCTTAATGGGAATCACTATGTTTATGTTCTTATAGATGATTTATCTAAGTAAACATGGGTATTTTTTGTAGCTCACAAAATTAAATCCTTCTCTTACTTTACCAAGTATACTAATTGTATTTAAAATCATAGTGGAATTAGGATTAAGAACATAAGAAGGTATTGTGTCCATTATTTTGAAAATCAATATTTTGAATCATTTTTCTCAAAAAATGGCTACACTAAAAACTTATCTTCTCCTTTGACAACCTTTTATAATGGAGTTGTTGATAGGATAAATAGAAAATTACAGGAGATATCCTAAACTATTCAAAATTTCTATAAACTACATATCTATTTCTGGGATGAAGTTACCAATACAATCTTCTATACCATCAATAGAGTTATAACCAGACCAATCCTTAAGAACACCCCTTATAAGATGTTGAATAATAGGAAACCAAAGGTTAATTAGATTATAGGTTTTGGCTGAAAATTCATTATTCTTAATACTAAGGATAATCTTGAAAATTTTGATTCTAAGAGTGATGAAGTAATTTTCTTTGGTTATTCAATATCTTTTAAAGCCTATGAGGTTTTCAAAAAGAAGACAAAAATAGTGGAAGAATTAGTGCACATAAAATTTTATGAAACTGATCCACATGAGGCGAATAACTCCTCAATAAATCTTGATTAGATTTTATCTTCTATAAATTTAAACTCTAAACCTAGACTCTCCTGTTAAAGAAGCTTAAAAATCATCAAGTACGGAAATATTTCTACAACTTCTAGAACATGAAATTTAAAATCTAGAAGTGACCAGTCACTCTTTCTATAGTGCAATTTGAACCATCAAATACAATCCTTTAGATGTTTATATAAGTAATCTAAATAGAGTAACATGAACTACAACTTCTGTTAGAAATGTGGTTGAACATAATGTTTTATTGTCTCATCTTGAACCTAAGAACATCAATGGAGACATTAATGATGAATTTTGGGTAATATATATACAAGAAGAATTGAATCAGTTTGAAAGAAACAAAGTGTTGGAACCTGTAGATAGATCTAATGAAACCTTAAATATTTAAACTAAATGAGTGTTTAGGAATAAAGTTGATGAGTTAAGAAATATAGTTAGAATTAAGGCTAGACTTGTTGCACTAGGTTATAGTCAAGAGGAAGTAATTAACTATGAGGAAACATTTTTACTTATGTCCAGACTTTAATCCATAAGAATCATGCTTAATTATACAACATATCTTCATTTCATGATTTATCAAATGGATCTCAAGTGTGAATTATTAAATGGCTTTAACTTGGATAGTAATAAGTGTAGCGATACTCCTATAATTACCACCTATAAATTGGATCTTGATAAATATGGGAAACCATTTGATCAAACCAATTACAAAAGAATGATTGGATGACTTATCTACTTGACTACAGGCTGACCGAATAATATGTTTAGTGTGTGTATGTGTGATCATTTTCAAGCTAACCAAAAATAGTCACACTTTATTTCTATGAAAATAATTTTCAAGTACCTGAAGTATAAAAACAATTTAGGATTGTTTTACCCAAGATGATAAGAATTTTATTTAGAAATTTATTATAAGGTTGATTTTGGTTGATCAATGTTATATAGGAAAAGAACCTATGGAACATGACATGTTTTAGGAATGTCTATAGTATCATGGTGTAGTAAAAATAAATTTTTTTCCATTTTTTCTATTTTTGATGTTGAGTACATAGTTTTAGGAAATTATTTTGCATATATTCTGTGGGTGAAACACACTATACTAGACTATGGATATCAATTATGAAATGATCCCATTAACTGTGACAACATTAGTGCTATTAAATTTCTAATAATCCTCTTTATCATTCTAGGAAAATGAATATTGATATAAGACATCAATTTTTTAGAGATCATTTTCAAAAATGATATATCACTCTTGATTTTGTTGGCCTAGAACAACAATGAGCTGATATTTTTACTAAACCCTTAATTTATGAAAGAATGAATTATATCAATCATGTGTTAAGAATGATAAATTTCACTTAAATTTAATTTTTTATGACATAATTTTGTGGTTGACATATTGTTTTGTTGACATGACGTTGGTTGTCATACCATTGGTTTTTCATGTCATTGGCTATCATAACATTGGTCTCTCTTCTATACCGTTGGATTTTGATGATGTTGGATACCACACCATTGGCTTGACATATCATTGTCATGTCATATCATTGTTATATCATTCCATTTCATTTCATTCATTTTCATATTTTATGTTTCTTGATATTTTGAACCACTGTTTTATTTCCCAGTTTATGTTATATTAGTAACCTAATGCATATTTTTCCTCAAATAATGATTTTGATTTCCAGTATTATTTTAAAATTAGAATACCTAATATCTAAAATTAAATTAAAATTTCAATATTCCTATTCCTAAAATACCATTATCCCCAAGATATACTCTCATATCTCTCTCAAGCGCAGTGAAACCCTTTCGCCTCTCACATTTTAAATCTTTTCCTACCATTGACCAAGCATGTCGAGCTGATCTGAATTCCATGAATGAAACTTTATTTTGAGCTTTCTACTTCTAATTTCAAATATTTTGAGAAGTAGATGAATGATCCAAGTTCACCTTCTCTAGTTTCTGCAGTCACCCCTAAGCAATATAACCACATTTTTGTACCAGAAAATAAAGTTGAATCAATGTGGCTGTTGTCAAGTAAGTATATAGTAATCAAAGTGCTTCAGAATCATGTATTGTTATAGTGGTTTTAATATATGGAAATACCATTCTAACCTAAGATGGTATATGAGTTTCATTAGAATGTAGAATTTTCTTTTGATGAATATGGTGCTGATTGGATCAAAATAGTCTGGAAGGACTTGTTTTTGGTTTTTCATCAAGGAAATGGGCTATATTTTTAGGTTCACCTCATGATGGGGGTTTTTTGATGATTACAAAGGAAGTATTATAGAAGTAAATGATTTATTAATTTATGAAGATTCGCTTACTATATTTACAAGATATGGAGAAACCCAAATGCCTATTTCTTATGAGATGGATAGAGAATGAAGGCTACTTTTTAGTTTGTGCAACACACACTTTTCTTGAGGAAGGGTGATTTTAAAAAACTAAGGTATCGGGATTTGTGACTTCTATATCTGATGATAGAATGTCAAAAAGTCAATCTTTATAGATAAACTGTGGTGAATATGTGTGAAATGAAAAATCAATCATGAAGATTTACTTCTTTAATCTACCTGAAGATTATTCCTACAATGTTGGAGGCCAAGGGCCTAGTACGTGATGATGAAGAGTCTGTTACTGACTGTGGTGGTTACTGCATTACAAGTGATACTTGTTCAAGGATAAAAATATGCTAGAAACCATGTACGAAATAGTGGTTCAGTGATTCTAAAATTTTATATACTGAGTATAATCTAGTTTATCATCCAACTTGACCGAAGGATGAAGTTGATCAAGTCCTATAGCCCGATGAAGTGGTTGAATATTCTCATGAAGATAAGTAAGAAACTATTATTGAAGAAGAGTAAAATGAACCATCTATGGATGTAGCGAGTAACCCTGGTTTTTCTCCCAAACCATCACTCATTACCTTTGGAGCTCCTATTACACCTAGGAGGTTTTCAAAAAGGGAAAAATTGATCAAAAGTGATAAAGTAGAGACTAAGGTCTTTGGAGAGGAGAAGTATAAATTTTTCAAATGCAATGATGAGGATGATAATGAGGAATAATAAAATGAATAAGAAGATGATAATGGAAGTAAATATGAAGACTCTAACCAAAGTGGTTCTAGTGGCCGAATCAAAAGAAAAGAAGTCAATATGCCTCCAAAGATTCGGGATTGACTTGTTGAGGGGCATAAATCCCCATTTATTGATATTTTTCATGAATATACCCTAGTTTATGATGTTTACACTAGATATTTTTCCATTGATTAAGTTGTTTCTGATTCATATATGGCTATGAAAATGGGAATTATTGCTATTGTAGAACAACATGTAGATAAACAAAAGAAAAAGGAGAGTATTAAGGATGAATTTGGTGATGAAAAATTAGTTGATTTAAATCAGTATAAGCCTATTATGGTTGATAATGGGGAAGAAAAATCTATTTATTCTACTTGACAAGAGGATTTTTAGAAGCTTGATGCACCTAAAATTGGAACAAAATTAGAAGCCGAGTCTACCAGTATAGCTGACAATGTTAAGATGTTCTTAGAAATATTGAGATATCGGGGGTTGTACCTATTGTTGTGTTCCCTTATACCACTTTATCAGTAGTTTCTAATGTTTCTGATAGATGGGTTTATCCCATGTCTGAAGAATGGGGTAAATTAAGTAAAAGTTATCTAATATGTGATAAACCATATATTTTAATTAAAGGAGATCCCATGGGATCCTTTATAGGTCAAGTAAATTTTGATGGGATTTTGGAAAAGTTTGCTTCTATCAGAAACCCTACAACTAAACCTACTATAACACCTATTTATATTCCAATTGACATAGTTACTAAATGTGACATGGATGATTTTGGTAATATGTTGATGTCTGATTTTTATTTTTAGTTAAATAATAAGCCTCCTTAAGAGAATTTAAACTATGAGAAAGATGAAATATTCATATTTGAGTTTGTTATTTTGAAAATACAACCTAAGATGATGCATCAAATTTATGAGATAGAGATTTAGAAAAAATGGATAAGTATTGAACTAGAATATCACAAGACTATTGTTAACAAAATGAGATCCGAGTTTACAGCTACCATGAATGGTATCCTTAAATTTCTTGAGGATACTTATTCTGATACTTCTATTGATGTTTCTCCTCATCTATTGTTTGATGTTGATCATATAAGGATGGTTTTCATAGGTGGGATAAGAGATACTTTATCTAGTTCTTTGAGAAGTGTCACTGGTCAGACTTAAGAAACTAGGAGCTTAATTTGTTATAACTCTGATCTTGTTCCAATGTTTGTTACTAGTTATTAACATGACATGAAAGGTGACATGGAAACTATGTCCAAGTCCATAAAGTTATATCTCAATCAGATTTATAGAAAGCATGCAACGATTTTTAATTTCAAATATGTGGCTAAAAACATAATTATTCCTCATGTGAATCATGATTTCAAAGAAAAATTAAGACATCTAAAGGAGATGGCTCTAGTGTTAAAACGTTTTATAGAAGAGAAGGTATATTTCTATAGTACAATGGAATGGTGTGGAAAAATCATAATGGATTTTAAAAGTCTCATGACGTTGTTTCTTCATGTTCATTCTTAGGTAGTTCTTTCTTAAGAAGTTATCCCAATTACTCTATAGTGGTCTCTCAGACCAAGAGTTACTCGATATCCTTTATCTCCATTCATTCCCAATTCTATCCTTTTCTAATGTCTCCAATTCATGCCTTGATAGACCTCCTACCAGTTTTGATTGTGGAAGATCATCCTAGGACTGTATATGGTCACTCACTTGGGGTTCCTTCTATTTTACATTGAGCTAATCTTGCAACCTCGAATGAGGAGAAAGATAAAACTAAGGCTAAAGGAGAAGTACTAATGGACCTTTTGAATAAATATTAAACCTTGATTTTGGTGTCTCAGACAAGATGTCTTTGATTGGACATGGGTTGTAATAAATTTTTGGTAATAATTTTGAATGCATATAATATTTCAAATTTTATTATGTTTATATATACTTTAATAATTATTTTCATTACCTTTTTTATAATCCCAAAAGGGGTTGAATTATGGAATATTAATTTTTTTAGGGAATTTATGATATTGTTTCAATGTTATTTTCTGATACTATATGTTTTTCATATTTCCATTCATGATACTTACCTTTTCTTTTTTATTTTTTCTTAATATTATTTGATATCATCTACATTCACTGGAAATGCTATGTTTTGAATTACACTACCATGGATATCATGTTTAAACATTTTTAATATTATTTGATACCATGATTTGTGATCATCAAAATGGGGGAGAGTGTTCACCTCCTAGTTTTAGTGATCACAAAAATATTGATTCTGATGTTATTAATGAGTTTCATGTTTCCCTGTAATAAATATGTATTCTGAGATAGGAAATGAAATTTTCTATGTATGATACATCATTAAGATAGATACCACCAACCCGAGACATTGTTTTCCATGACATTTTGCTAGCTTAAAAATCTTTCTTTGTAGGAGATACCATCAGGAAATCACATCGCCAGAATGTCATGGCATTGGAATGAAATATTGAAAATGTCTGAGACAAAATTAGATGACACACTGTTAGGATTTCATGCCACCATAATTAGAATTTGGTGGAGTACGAGATACTTACAGATGAGGCACTGTCAATGTCACCCCACCAACATAAAATTTTAGGTAAGTATGAGATACTGCAAGACCTCATACCCTCAGACCTCATACCATAAGAACAGATACCTATATTTGAGATGCCACCAGAATAGTGGAAATTTGGCTATATATAAGAAATCACCAGGGTGATACTACCCGAACAACATAACTCCAGATCTTGACACCATCAAACCGAGAGACACTATCTGTCGAAGCGACCACAACTGTTTTTTTACTTTATTTTTAATTAAATTATTCTAATGTCCATATTCATAGAGTTTAATTCCATTTAATATTTTAATTATTTTCTCTTCAATTATCGATAGAAATCACTGAAGAGAGTGTCAAGGTATTTTGTATCTGGTAGTATGGATATTATTCTTGCTACTACTAATAAAAGTGAAGGACACTCCCTCATGTAGCAGTGTATAGAAAAAGATATATGGGAAAGTATATGCAATAGCAGAAGAAATGAACTAATGTTATGTTGGGAGCTCAAACTTCCTAAACACACATAGATATGAAACTAGTTTCTAACAAGAAGAGATCATCTACTACTACATTAAATTAGAAATTGGAACTCGACATTCATATTTGTTTTCTTCCTTCAGTCAAAGAACAAGAGTCTTCAAAACTCTGTTTTCTTGAAGTATTTCAATAGAACCCAACTCAAGCTTCACTATTGAATCAATTCAAGAGTTTAAAGCTGCATTGAAATAGATTGACAACTTCTTAAATCAACTATTATAGTTTTCTATATTCTGTTTATATTTATTACACTTTGAGTAGTGTGTGTGGAAACTCTATTTTACCATATGCACACTGTCTCTAATGCTAAACTGGAAGATACTATATAGCTTCTCAAACTCCATTCATATTTTTTTATCTCACAAATGAGAGTGGTAGAGGTCTTTGTATGACTTGTTTATTTTTTCTCCCATGAATAAATATGGAGGAGCCCATGGGTGACCTAGTCTGTGTGTTAATTATTATAAAACAGGATCCATGTTATAGATCATCTTGTTTATTTTATATAAACTGCATGGTGGAGAGTGCTCACAAAGTGGAGAGGATTAATTCTAGACTTGAGAATGAACCTATTATATTCATTATTTCTACTTTTTTTTTAATTTTTTTTCTTTATTTCCTCTTAAAAACTAAAAATATTTTTAACTATAAACAAAATATACACTTGGACAGTTTATCTTAATTCGTGTTTATATTGTATTTTGATCAATTAAATTGATTTCAAGGGATCCAATAATATTTTATATTATTTATTCGAGACCTAATAAAACATTAAATAATTCTTTATAAAGATTAAGATCTATATCATACTACATATTTTTATAAGTTGGGTCATATTTAACCATTTGGGGGATTTAAAAATAATCCATATTTGACAAAAAAAATTATTGGGTACTCATCTCACCCACCTCTTGAGATACTCACTTTGACCAATATTTGGTATTTATCATAAAATAAAAAAATAAGTATCTCAAATACACTGAAATGTTATTATTATAAAACTACCATTATCCACCCTCTTCCCCTTCAAATAGGAATTGAAAATATCGCTTATGCATATATATGTCTTACCATCTCCATATAGCCATACAATTCATTTTTCATCCCCATATTATATGGATGGGTATTATGATGGGTGTAATTTTTATATATAATATTTATAACATAATAATTCTTTCGGAAAGGAAATATAACACCTATATTCATACCTTAGAATCAGTTATAAAATGATAATGTCACTCATGTGTATGTGTCGACTACCGATTCAATGAACCCATGTGATTTTTTATTCATTTCTCTTCTCATGGATGGAAATAAAGATATATTTAATGAATATATATGATATATATAATATAATAATGATTCTAGTAAGGTGAATTATTATTTACCTACCATTCATTCCATGTGTCGAAAAATGAAAACAAAGTTTATGCATAAATACAACCTAATATCTTCATGAATTGGGTAATTTATCTTTCTATCTCAATACATTATGGATAAATCTACCAAAACACACACACACACACAGATATATAAAAATATATATAATGAATATATATGATATTTATATCATGATTAACATTCTGGAAATGATAGAGTTGTGATCAAAGTAAAAAGAAAGAACTACTAAATTGAAACTCTCGAACAAAATGAAAATGTTAACACCCAAAAATGATGATATAACTAAAAAATTATTAAAAAATAGATGTTGAAATATTATAAGTGGATAGTTTGTGATATTATAGTTATGTACATGATTATGGTTGTAACATCCCAAGTAAATAAATAATAAGACATATTCATTTTTATTAATATTTGTGAATTAAATATTAATTTTATTTTTAAGGGGATGATAAGTTCGATGGCGTACTCGATAAACAACAACGGGCTTCTTTGAAATCTTACGTTGCACACAATGTTATGTTATAATGAAAAAAAATAATATAAAACTATATTAAATGGTAGTTAATGCAAAGCCATTGTATTGGTGAGAATGAAAAGGACTACCTACAATACAATTATACATTTTTGGTAAATGTTTTTACATTTATCTAATAAATTTTAGAGGATAAAAATAAGAAATAATCTAATTTTAAGCATAAATACTCTAATATTCTTTAAAAGGTTTATTTACAGCCTTTTGATGGAGAACCATTTTTAAATCTAGTTTGTATCAATTTAATATGTTATATTTGAAAAAATAAAATTATTATTTAATATTGGGGCATCAAAATTTAATTTGGATAAATTTTGGTATTTTTTTGATAATGTTCATTTTTTTAATGAATAGTGAAAATACTGTATTTTAATCCAAAACTGCCTTTTAATCTAATTTATTTATAAGGATAGATTATCTTTTTAATTTTTTTTAAAGTTTAATTAAATTATGTTTTTACCTTTTACTCCAATTTTGGTCATTGGATGTAATTTTACTTTGAAATTTGACATAAACAAGTTTCAATCTTTTGATAGTTATTATTTCTTAATAACACCCGTTTTGTTTTGATAGCGGGAATTAATTTTAAATTACTTTCTGCCACTTCTGGGTTTTGAATTTAGAAAAATGGATTCCATATTTGGAATTGGGAGGTAAAAATTGTTTAAATAGGTAAGTTTTATTTTTAGAAATTATGAATATTTACTTTAGTAAATATTTTATTTACCATTGTTAAAGGGTAAATATGGTAAATAAGGGGAAAATAATATTATAATAATATTAAATTACCCTAAAATGGGTTCTAATAATATTGTTGATATATGTACTGCCATGGTCATCTTTGGGTCTATTTTTGGACCCCATAGAGCCACTTGGGAGTGATAATGACACTTTATATTAATTAATATAAAGTAAAGACAAAAATGACATAAACATATATCTTTTAGTAAAAAAATTTTACATGGGGTTATATAAGGTATATCTTTGACTATAAATATTCATTTTAAATCTAAAACAATTTCTTACATCATGATATTTTTTTATAAGTTTTAGAAATCAAATAAATAAAATTATTTTTGACACAATAATGATGCAGTATTTACCTCATTAATGAATGATTTAAATAAATAAGTTTATAAAAATTAAAAAAAATATCCAAAACCTATCCAATTATTATTAGATGATTTTATTTCTAACATGAGTCATCTTATCATCTAATTGAATGATTATTGGAGTTTAGAAACTGAGAATCATTATATAATAAAATAATATTTTTAAAATTTCCTAAAGAGCCCCTCCTCCCCCTTATAAAAATCCCTCACCTCTAACCTATTACAAACACCTCTCAAGCCCCTTGGCTCGTCCAAAATCTACCCAATTAAGCAACCTAAATCCCTCTATTCCTCATAGAATCATTCCCCTAGGAAAAAAGAAATTCAAGTAAACCTTTTGGTTCAAATCAAAGGGGGATACCCGATTTAAAGGTAACATCTTCTCGTAAGTTCTTTTCTTTTATTTTACTTATACAACCACCTAAACTATTTGTTTTAATTTAAAAAAAACAACATACTAAATATACTATGTTTTTTTATGAGAAGGATTTGAACAAAACTTACACACACCTCTGTCTAATGGGTAAAGAACAAACTGCTTATGTGGACAATGAACTACAGCCTCATGAAACGATGATTGTTCAATATTCTCCTATCACCTCTTCTGGAGGCCATTAATATGGAACATTATTTATATGTGATATATATTATATTTATATTGTTTCTATGCTTCATTATTTTTCATTTATAGAATACCTTTAAGGTTTTCATAGTGGGTCAATATGATAACTTCATTTGAGGAAGTGCGGACTACTGCCCCCTCAGAGTGATATGACTAGTTCTTTCCATACGTGGAAAGTATAAAGGATAGAGTTAAAAAAATTATATATGATATTTTACTGGAATTATAATATACCTATATATCATTATGTTTTCATTCCATTAAATATGATATATAAATGAATGTAGCATTCAAGCGTACATACAACTTACCGTCTCCATGAACGGTGCATTTCATTTCTTATCTCCAAATGTTATATACTGTTTTAAATATATAAATATATATATTTATTGGATATATAAGATATATATTATATCTAAATCATGAATATCGTTCTGGAGATAATTGAATTTTGACCACATGAACAACTTATAATTATAAGAAGTTCATTTTTGAATCAAGTACCAAATATTGAAAACATGACCATTATTAACATAAATGATTAAATAAAGTTTATAACATGGTAATAAGTGATATAAAAGGAATAATAAACTTGAAAAAGGTTCTTAAGATAGTCGAAATTAAATTTAGTTTATTATTCAGGAGATTAAAGAACGAACGGGTCAAGTCGGACACGAGTTAAGGGAACTTCTTATCCCAATTTCCATTATTTGGGTTGATCTTCTCTTTCTTATTTATGTTGTTCTTTTATTATGTGATAAATTAATTTTTATATCCTTCCTTGTATTTATACGTGATTTATGTGTACTTATAGTGAATACACATAATATGTCTATTTTATTTTAAAAATGATCTTTGTAAGGGATTTCGTGTCAATCTCCTTTCATTGAGGCCTATTTGTTTTATACACGACTTTCTTTTATATGGTGTATAAACACCTTTGACTTTTTCATTTCATTTCAAAGGGAATATTTTTATACAAGGTGTTTTACTAAATGAAAAAAAGAATGTTTATTTTAACATAAGCAGTGGAAATGACCTTTTATGCCATCGCGAGTATTATTTGATCTATGGCTTCCATTACTAGCCGTAATGTTTTTAAAAGGAAAATAAATACCATATACTCTTTTACGTATTTTGTTATTGAAAATGGTTTTGATAATGGATATTTTATGCCAATATATTTAAATTATATATTGTGATTGAAATGTGGAAATGTTATATTTCCTTTATGTTTGTTTTATGTGTTATGAATATGTTATGGTTCTTGGGAATTTCTTATGTATACAGGTGGTTCGGTGACAAACCTAGGGCAGGTGAGTCCGAGATAGCTCTCCAATTCATTGGGTAACATCGCAGAGTTAAACTTTAATGTTTCTCCTAATAGATTTATGGAATATGCTGTGATGGTTATTCCAAATGTAACTCTCTACATAGTTGGGAAAGCTACAACATAATTATGATATGGATGCCACAAGTTACCTTTATGATTTGTGATTACTTTGTGTTATTCATAAATCTTATGATTTCACAAGGTATGTTAAAGATACTATATTATGTATGTGTTAATAAACTAATGTTTTCTTTCATTATTTTATAACCATTACTGAGCTTTTTATGCTCACCCCATGTTTTGAAATGTTTTTCATAGTACTTAAAGATGAATAGGTTCAAGGACAGGATCAAGGAAAAGTCATGCTGTCTAAAACATGAAACTAGTCGTGACTCTTTTTTCAATAGTTTTTATTTTATGAAAATATGGAAATTGTGTATTAGTGTCTAATTTGTAATTTCAGAGATGTAATTTAATAATTATGGCCTAATTCTCTAAATCTATAAACCTAAATAGATCCTCAATTTCAATTATCCATTTAATTCTACATTATGTAATTTTTTTAGGACGAGTCCTTATAGTTCCTATCAAAGGTAGGTTTACACAACTTTAAAAGTTAGAATATTGTTAAAATAATCTCTATAAATTTATTTATAGTAAGATTGAAATGATATAGCATTTACAGATTTCCATGTTTCTTCACCTAATATATTTCTATGGTAAGAATGGTTTTTCGTAGAGGAAACATAGAAGCTTTTTTGGGAAGACATACAGAGGGAAATGACCTTCCAAATCAGCATCTTGAGATAAACAATTTGTTGCAGTGATGTATCAGTTGACTTAGGTGATAAATAGTGGTTGCTTTTATAGATGATATTTTGGTATATTCTAAAAGCTGAGAGGAACACAAATGTCATTTAAGGGTTGTCATTAAAACCTTAAAATAAAATAAATTGTATGGGAAATTCAGAAAGTGTGAGTTTTTGTTACAACAAATCTCATCCCTTGGTCACATTATTTAAAAAAAATGGCATAACTATTGTTCCTTCTAAAAAAAGTTGTTTAATAATAGCCAATACCCACAAATATAACATAGATTCGTAGTTTTCTTGGATTAGTAGGTTATTAGAGAGTTTTGATTAAAATTTTTCATGGTTATCTATCCCACTGACTAAGTTAACTTGAAAAGGTGTTAAGTTAATTTGGACAAACAAATGTGATTATTGTTTTCTGGAATTGAAAATAAGATTAGTGAATGTTCCAGTTTTGGCACTGCCTTCCTGAAATGGTGAGTTTGTTATCTACATTGATTCTTCATTGAAATGACTTGGTTGTCCTAATGCAAAATGATCAGGTAATTGCTTATGCTTAATGTCAGTTGAAACCTCATGATTTAAATTACACTACACATGATTTGGAATTTTTTGTTGTTGTTTTTTTCTTTAACAATTTGGTGGAATCATTTTTATTGAGTATAATGTGAAATATATACTGACCACAAAAGTTTTAAGTATATAATCACTCATAAAGAATTAAACATGATACAGAGGAAATGGTTGGAATTAATCGAAGATTATGATTTCATGATCCATTATAATCTATGAAAATAAAATAAAGTGGTTGATGATTTTATTCGAAAAATTAATACAACATTAACCTTGTTATGCTTGGAACAAGATCCTTTGGTTTTTGACATGATGAACTTTGGTATTGAAGTTTTTGGTGCTGGAAATTCCTCTATTTTGTTTTAGGTGTTAGTGAAATGATCTCTATCAGACATAATTAAGCCAGCACAGAAGGAAGACCGTGAGTTGCAGAAAAAGGTAGAGTTGGTTCAGATGGGTACGTTTCCTGATTTTATCCATGATAATGATTCTGTTTTGGGATTTGTTAAGAGATTATGCATGCCATGTGATTCACAGTTAAAGAATGAGTTGTTATGTGAATCTCATAGTTCTCCATTTTCAGTTCATCCTGGCAGTTCTATTTTGTACAGAGATCTTCGAGAGTATTACTGGTGGGATGGAATGAAAAGAGATATTACTAATTTGACTGTGAAGTTTTTTAATTGTCAATAGGCTAAATCAGAGTGGAAGTTACTGAAAGGGATGCTTCAATATTTACTGGTTCTAGAGTGGAAATGGAAAAATATATCTATGTACTTCCTTGTGGGGTTACCAAAGACATCTCAAGGAAATATTGCAATCTGGGTTATTGTTGATCGAATGACTAAATCTACTCATTTCCATCCTATTCGAGATACATTTTTTTGGGATCAACTTTATCGGTTTTATGTTAAAGAGATAATCTGGTTTCATGGAGTTCCCCTATCTATTGTATATGATCATTACCTTAGGATTACTTATAAATTTTGGAAAGGCTTTCAGAAGTTGTTGGTTACTGATTAAAATTTTATTATAGCTTTTCATCCGCAATCAGATGGGCAGTCAGAATGACCAATTCAGACCTTTGAGGATATGTTAAATGCTTCCACAATGGATTAACAAGGAATTTGGGACCAACATCATTCTTTGGTTGAATTTTCTTATAATAACATTTTTCATTCAAGTATACAGATTGCTCCATTTGAGGCATTATATTGGAAGAGGTGTCTAACTCCAGCTTTTTGGGATGAAGTAGGTGAAAGGAAACTGATGGGGCTAGAATTGGTAGAAGAGATGGAAAAAAAGTTTGGTTGATTCAGAAGCACATGAGAATAGCTTAGAGTAAGAAGAAAAGTTATGGAGATAATAAGAGGAATGATCTTTAATTTGGGGTAGTAGATCATGTATCTCTCAATGTTTCTCCATGGAAAAGTGTGATTCATTTTGGTAATAAAGGAAAGTTGAGCCTGAGGTTCATTAGACCTTATGAAATCCTAGAGAAAGTTGGATTAGTTTTTTAAAGAGTGGATTTACCTCCATGTTTTTCCAAGGAACACAATATTTTTCATGGTTCAATGTTAAGAATGTATATCATAGATCCATCTCATGTTTTGAGCCCAGAGGTTGTTCAGTTGAAAGAGAATCTCTCTTATGAGGAACAACCAGTCCCGATTCTCGACCATAGAGAGAAATTATTGCAGAATAAGGTAATTAATCTGGTGAAGGATTTTTTTGGAAAAACCATATGGTTGAGAGGCAACGTGGGAGTCTGAAAATGCTATGAATGATATATACCCCCACTTATTTGATAAAGGAATATAATTTGTGGGAATGCAATTTTCAAAAGGGGGTCGGAAGGATGTAACATCCTAGGTAAATGAAGAATACTACATTTTCATATTTATTAATATTTTTGAATTAAATATAAAATTTTCTTTAAAGGGGATGCTATGTTCGATAGAGTACCTGATATGCAACAATGGGTTTCTTTGAAATCTTACGTTGCACACAACGTTAAGTTATACTAAAAAATAAAAATATAATATTATTTTAAATGGTAGTTAATGCATAGAAATTTTATTGGAGGGAATGAAAATGACTGACTATAATAAAATTATACATGTTTTTTAAGTGTTTTTAAATTTATCCAATAAATTTTAGAGGCTTAAAATAAGAAAGAATCAAATTTTAAGCACAAATACTCAAATATTCTTTAAAAGGTCGATTTACTGCCTTTTGATGGAAACCATTTTTAAATATAGTATTTACCAATTTTAAAGGTTCTATTTGACAAAATAAAATTATCTTTAATACCGTGACATCAAAATTTACTTTGGATGAAATTTTGATATTTTTCTGATAATGATTATTTTTTAATGAACAGTGAAAATACTATATTTTAATTTAAAATTGCCTTTTAATATAATTTATTTATAAGGTTATATTATCATTTTAATTGTTTTTAAAGTGTAATTATATTATGTTTTTACCGTTTAGTCCAATTTTGGTCATTGGAAGTAATTTCACTTTGAAATTGAACATAAACAAGTCTCAATCTTTTGATAATTATTATTTCATCAAAACATGCTTTTTGTTTTGACAACAAGAATTTATTTTTAAATTAATTACTACCACTTTTGTGTTTTGAATTTGGAAAAATGGATTCCGTATTTAGAATCAGGAGGTAAAAATTTTGTAAATAGGTATCTTTAATTTTTATACATTATGAATATTTACTTCAGTAAATATTTTATTTACCATGGTTAAAGGCTAAATATGGTAAATAAGGGGAAAATGATATTATAATAATAATAAATTACCCTAACATGTGTCTTAATCCTATTCGTTGATACATGTACAACCATGGGAATCCTTGGGTCGATTTGGGGACCTCATAGAGCCACTTGGAAGTGATAATGATACTTTATATTAATTAATTTAAAGTAAAGAAAAAACGACATAAAAATATATCTTCTATTAAATCAATTTTTACAAGTGGTTATATAAGTTATCTCTTAGTCTATAAATATTCATTTGAAATCCAAAAATATTTCCCATGTCATGATATTTATTTTATAATTTTTAGACATCTAGTAAATAAATTTATTTATGACACAATAATGATGAAATATTTACCTCATTAATGGATGATTAAAATAAATAATATTATAAAAATTAAAACAATATCCAAAACCACTAAAAATTTTATTGGATGATTTTATTTAGAATATGAGTCATCTTAGTTTCGAATTTAGTAAGTTCTCTACATATAGAAATAGAGTATCATTAAATAATAAAATAATATTTTTAAAATTTCCGAAAGAGCCCCTCCTCCCACTTATAAAAAACCCTCACCTCTAACCCATTACTCACACCTCTCAAGCCCCTTATCTCATCCATCCTCTGACCAATTAATCTCCTTAAATCCCTCAATTCCTCCTAGAAGCCTTCCCCAGGGCAAAAGGAAATTCAATTAAACCTTTTGGTTCAAACCAAAGGGAGATACCCAATTTAAAGGTAACATCTTCCCTTAAGTTATTTTCTTTTATTTTACTTCCCCAACCACCTAAACTATTTTTATTAGTTTTTTTATAAAATCACCCGTATATTAAATATTATAGGTTGTTTTTATGATAAGGATTATATCTAAACTTAAACACACCTCTTTTTAATGGGTAAAGAACATACTGTTTCTGTGGATGGTGAACTACTGTCTCACAAAACAATGATTGTTCAATCTTCTCCAACCACATATTATGGTGGGAATTAAGATGGAACAGTATTTATATTTAATATATATTATATTTATATTGTTTTTATTCTTCTGTATTTTTCATTTATAGAATACCTTTATGGTTTCCATAGTGGGTAAATACGATAATTTATTTGAGGAAGTGCGGACTACCGCGCACTCAAAGTGATATGACTCGTTCATGCCATATGTGGAACATATAAAGGATTAAATTAATGAAATTATATATGATATTATACTGGAATTATAATATACCTGTAAATCATTATGTTTTCATTCCATTAAATATGAAATATAAATGAAAGTAGTGTTCATGCGTACGTACAACTTACCATCTTCATGAAAGGTGCATTTCAATTCTTATCCCCAAATGTTGTGTAATATTATAAATACATTTATATACGGGATATATAGTATATATATTATATCTAAATCATGAATATAAATATGGATATAATGGAATTTTTACCACTTGAACAACATGTAATTATAAGATGTTCATTTTGACTCAAGTACCAAATATCGACAAAACTACCATTATTAACTTAAAGGATTAAATAATGTTTATAACATGGTAATAGGTGATATAAAAGGAATAATAAACATGAAAAAGGTTATTAATCAAGTATAAATTAACTTTAGTTTATAATTTCATAGATTAAAGAACGAAAAGGTCCAGTCGGACACGAGGTAAGGGAACTTCTTAGACCAATTTTCATTATTTGGTTTGATCTTCTCTTTCTAGTTTATGTCGTTCTTTGATTACGTGTGAAATGAATTTTTATATCCTATCTTTTATTTATACCTGATCTACATGTACTTATAGTGAATACACTTAATCTATCTATTTTATTTTCAAAATGATCTTTTTAAGGGACTTCGTCTCAATTTCCATTCATTGAGGCATATTTTATTTTATACAAGACTTTATTTTAAATGGTGTATAAAAACCATTTAATTTTCATTTCATTTCAAAGGAAATATTTTTCTACAAGGAGTTTTACTAAAAGGGAAAAAATAATGCTTCTTTTAACATAAGTGGTGACAATGACATTTTCCGCCACCGTGAGTATTATTTGATCTATGGATTCCTTAACAAGACGTAATGTTTTAAAAGGAAAACAAATACCACATTCTTTTTTATGTATTTTGGTATTGAAAATGGTTTTGATAATGTATTTGTTATGTGAATATATTTAAATGATATATTGTTATAGAAATGTGGAAATGTTATCTTCCCATTATGTTTTTTTACATGTTATGAATATGTTATGTTTCTTGGGAATTTTTTACATATATGGGTGGTTCTGTGATAAACCTAGGGCGGTGAGCCCAATATAGCTCTTCAATTCATTGGGTAATGTGACATAGGTAAACATGAATGTTTCTCGTAAGAGATATAGGGATGATACAGTAATGGTTATTCCAAATGTAACTCCATATGTAACTGTGAAATCTACATCGTAGTAATGTAATGGATGCCACAAGTTACCTTTAGATTTGTGATTACTATGTGATATAGATAAATCTTATGAATTCATGGGGTATGTTAAAGAGCTTATATTATGTATATATTGATGAAATAATGTTTTCTTTCTTTATTTTATAACCCCTACTGAGCTTCTAATTCTCTTCCTATGTTTGAAATGTTTTCACAGGTCTTAATGATGAATATGGTCAAGGATGGGATCAAGGAAAATTCATGTTGTCTAAAACATGGAACTAGACATGACTCTTTTTTCAAGAGTTTCTATTTTATGAAAAAATAGGAAATTGAGAAGAAGTGGCTACTTTGTAATTTTTTAGATGTAATGTAATAGTTATGGCATAATTCTAGAAAACTCTAAAACTGAAAAGATCCTCAATGGGAATTATCCATTTAAGTCAAAATTATGTAATGTTTTAAGGACAAGTCATTATAATGGTATGGATATATATTAAATTTTAATTTATTATAGAGTAGTTTAGATTAATTTTAAAGCAAGAGAAACATGAGTTAAGGGATTTTTAGCTCACTTTTACTTATGCGAGACACATGTCATATTAAAAACTTTTTTATTTTATAAGGCTATGTTATGCCCATGAATTTGTTTTATGATCCTAATTATGAAAATTATAGTGATATAAATATCTATTTTAAGGTTTTATCTTTATTCAGTTTTTGATTTGAATGTTACAAAATTGGTAGGAGATTAATGTCACAATCTCATTGTTTATTGAGATTGTTTAGGATTATGTTCCAGATGATGTAATTTCATGATATCCCTCTCAAGAATCTCATGAATTTTATAAACCTCTGGTTATTTCTAGATAATGCATACTTTCCTTAAATTTCATTTCTTTTGGTACTCAAGATATTAAAAGGCCATTTTTAAGGAAAATCAAAATTATTTCATTCTAAGATAGAAGAATGTTTTTCTTCCATATCCCTGTTTTGTAAAAAAATTCAGGATTTTTTTCATATGATTGTTTAAAGTCATTTTTACCCATGATTTAATTTTTAAAAGATCTTTTATAAGGAATCTTGCTGTCATTTTCCAAATGATATAATGTTGACTTTTTACTAATAATGTGAACTCATTTTTTATCATATATAGAATGATTAGAATTTCCTACCATCACAACTTCTCAATTATTTTAGGATTTGTTTAAAAATTTCCAAATATATATTCAAATAAATTATTTTACATTATATTTTGGACAGATAAATTTTTTATATAAGTAATCTCAAAATAGAATGTGAATTTTCCTCAAGAAATTTTTAATGATCATTTCATGGTATTTTTATTCATCAAAGACAACAAACATTCATATTTCCTATTATTTACTGGGTATATGACCTAATTATACCATCCATATTCTTTCTCTATAAGGTTTATTATTATGATGAGAGTATGTTTATGAAAATTTTTCCTTTTCTACAGGTTATACTATGATGAAATGATGAAATGTTTATGAAACCCATTTCATTTCATGTGTAATGATATGATGAATGTTTTATGATATTGTGGCACATATATGTTTTATTTTTAATATGTGATATGTGGTCCCAAAATTATATAACCATTCAATGGATAATGTAAAGGTTAATACCTCATAAGATAAATATGAGTGAAATGGGAAGTGGAAGAAATTTAGTAAGAGACTTTTCAACTTTGATAGTCTTGGGAGTGAACCTTAACTACTAGGGTGTGTTGAGGAGGGAACATAATCAATTATGGTAGTCTTGGAAATGATACTTGAATAAAAAGGAAATTATTTTCTATGGTAAAAAATTATGTGGATCTTATTAGATAAAATAATTATGTTTATTCAAAATATTGAATCCTTTTTTCAAAACTAATTCACAGAAATAGAAGAATTCAATTTCAAATTAAACCCATATACCTTTTGAAAAAGTTTTTTTTCAAGATATGTATTCTTTAAGAAAAAGATGATCTCATATTAAAAATATGAAAAGTAATCATAATTAAATTAATTGAAATTAATACTCATAACGACAAAATGTTTTTAAATGGATATTCCATTATTTTAAATATGTCATAAAATCACATGAAAACACAATATAATGAACTTCTAAGTGCTAAGTGGCATATAAACATATGTTTTTCACTTTTATGTTTATAATTTTGAAAATATGACATTCACGGTTCCAATCAATAAGTTATTTGGAGTCCAACAAGAAAAACATAATTTTTTGTGATTAATAACCTACCCATATGAATAGTAACATAACCTTATGAATAGAGACATACCATATTGAATAATAACCTTACCTATGATAATATATAAATAATATTCAATTTGAACATATGATATACCTATATTTTAGATTAAGTAAATGACTGTTTTAAAACAAGTTTTTGATACTAGATTATGATTTTAATTAAATATTAAAATAATATTATTAATAAAATTATTTTTGGAAAATGGACATTATCTTTTTATTCTACATGTTGAAAAATGGTTGGAATGATGTTTTGGGATTATTCTGAAATACTTGAATTTTTTATGAATATTGAAATTCCATAATTTAAAAAATAAGTTAAATAAGCTAATTATAGAGTCATACATGATGTTCTTCTAATGTATGACCAATTGGTTTGGTATCACATGGTAAAATCACTATTCTTGGTCATGGAAGACTCTCCATTCCTTGTATTTTTGGGAAATAATAATCTAATGAATTTTATATTGAGAAAGCCCCTCTCCCCTCCACTTTAAAAACCACCCTTCACACCCTCATTTCATCACACCTCTCAAGCTTCAATAATTTTATAAACTCTGCCCCAGAATCATTCCTAGCCCCTCCCCCACGTCCAAGATCTTTTGGTCTCATCAAAAGATCAAGCATAGGTCCCTTACGAAGGATCTCAAGAGGAGGATCCAAGAGGTAATTTCTCTCCCTCATTTCCTTTAATTTCCTTTCAATTTCATGTTCTTTTCTTATTATCTCCCCACCTATCTTCATCCAAATGGTATGTTTACTCTGGTATTATACATATACTGGAATTTTATGATACTAATGGGATATTATACCATCCAACCCCCTTATCCTCTTCCTTTTATTTTATAAAAGAAAACGTTGTTCATTATGTGTTAATCTATCACCTTTAAGAAAGACATGTTTTCCTTTTTTCCATTTCAACATTGTGATCTAGAAATGAAACCATTTTTATGGTTTAACCATAATTATTTTTATGTATTATGTCATCTTTAATGATCTATAAGTAACTTATGAGGAAATTACTAAATGATAAATCAAAACAAGTTCGTTGTGGTAAAAAAACCGCCCAAATTAACTCAAACAATCGTCATTTAATTCGTATCTAATGATTCATCCACATGGTATATAATATAATAAATTATAAGATAATTTAAACTCCTGTAAGATAATTAATAATATTTAATATTTGTTCTTGATGTTAACCCATGTTCGACACGAACATCAATTTATGAATACAAGTGGACTGCTCAAGAAAAACTATAAACAAAAAAAATCCAGAAAAATATTTTTAAACTCAATAACTCATCCCAAGGAACATAAAATAACTTAATGAAACCATTATAAACCATAATAATTTAAAAAATGTTATGGAATTGGTAATTAATGAATCTAATGTGGTTATATAGTACATTAATGTGAAGGAAGCATTCAGATATAATGTAAGGGGAAAATATCGAACCCAATTTTCTTTCTTTGGGTTCTCTCTATTTCACTCCATATTTGGTATGGTCACTCCTTAAAAATCATTTGTTCATCATTATCTTAATTTTACTGGAATATAATTTTTTTTACTGAAGTTTATGTCAAATAAAATGTTTTCCAAAAGAACTCTTCTTTTAAGAACAAACCTTTTACTTCTCATTCAAAGTTGATGGTTCTTGTTACATGTATGTTACTCCCTATTTATTTTGGAAACCCAATGTTTATGAGTGTGTTATTATGAGATGAAACATTTTCCTTTTCATGTGTCGTTTATGTTCATTTTTTATATATGTTCATTGTGGTATTCATGATAAATGATAATGTTAGGATGCGACTAGTGCACCCAAAATTATACAGCGCTCCAATGCATTGGGAAAAGTGATGAATCACCTGATTTAATGTCAAATGATGTGTTAACAAGATAAAATATTTTTTCACAAGTATGTGTTTTAGTTAACCACTAAGATTTGATATTTAATTTTTATGCATTTCCAAATTTCAAGTCTCTTATTAATGCTTCCTCTCATGATTATGATCCTTTGCGTATGTTATGGTTACGCTCACCCATTGATATATTATTATTATATATCATCTTACTGGGCTTTTATCTCACCCCTTTTGATGTATATCCTCAGGTGACTACATGTACTAAGGAGAGTTCAAGTTCCAATAAGATTCTAGAGAAGAAGGAATTAAATAAATGTTTATTCTTGATGTTTCAATTGTTATTTATGGTCATAGTGTTCCCAAGACACTGAACCTTTGGATTTCATATGTGTAATACTATTATGTTTTTATCTTTAAAATAATGTAATAGTAATATAATAAAAACTTGGGTTTCTATAGTTGGTATCAGAGGCACAGTTTGGTTAATTTGGGAATTAGGATTAGTGAACTCTAGAGAGAACCTCTAGCATGAGACTATGTAAAAATATTCACTCAAGACTATTTACAGAAGGATCCCATATGTTATGCTTTTAGTGAAATTTTTTCAATTGAATAAGTTAGTCATTAACTTTTGAATTATATTTTGTTCTAAACATTTTTTTAGAAAATGGTGGGAACCCGGAGAAACCAGGCCAACAACTTGTGCGAGGGCCAATTCAACGATTGCCTGAACGACATCCACAATGATTTGAGAGGTGGAGTTCAGAACTTCATGGAGATGCTTAGACAACTATCTCAGGTTATGAACAATAACCATAATAATGGTGAAATTCCTCATTCACTAAAGAGGGATCAACTGGCTATCAAATGTTTTATGAGGCAATGACAACATACGTTTAGTGGATCTTATGATCCACTAGTTGCAGAGTAGTGGGTCAACTCCATGAGGAATGTCTTTTCTGTGCTTCACTATTTTGAGACATAGAATATGACTCTATCCACTTATTTTCTAGATGGAGAGGCTTATCAATGGCGGTCTTTGATTAAGAACACAAATACGAGGGGTAAATTGAAGATATGGAATGATAATACTTTAAGATAATGTTTCTGAACAAGTATTTCCAAAGAACTCTTCACACAAAGATGGAGAGAGAATTCATTGAGCTCAAAAAAAATAAGGAGAATTTTTCACAACCAATGATGAGAATTTCACAATGATTTCAAGGTACACATTGGGATTTGTTATAAAAAATGATAGAAAAATTGATAGATTCTTTAGTGGATTAAAACTACACCATCAAAAGGCTCTTGAATTTCGAGACTTTGGGAGTTATGAAGAAGTTGTTTGGTGTGATCTCAAAATGGAGATGGAATTTAGAGAATGGTCCCATGGATATGGTGATAAGAAATTAAATATGTAGTTTCAAGCCAGAGGATCTAAAGACAATTGTAGGAAGAAAACTCAGTGGCCCACATGCCAAAAATGTAGGAAGTTTCACCATGGGAACTGCCTCAAAAGGACGAGGGAGTGCTTCAAGTGTGGGAAAGAAGGAAACCATGCTCAAGAGTGTAAAAAAGAAAATAAAAGGAAGGATACTGTAGCTGAATAAATGAGTGAACCACCCATGGTTCAATGCTACAATTGTAGGGATATGGGGCACTATGAAAGCCAGTGCACTAAACCTCAAGTTCTCGTGGGTAATCAGCGTTAGCAGCCACCAAATCCAATAGAACAAGGGAAGGAATATGCCATCACTACAGTGGATATGGAGCAAGATAATAAAGTATTAAAAGGTACACTTCTTATTCACTCAAGAATGGAAATTGTTTTATTTTATTCTGGTTCTATGCATTCCATTATATCTTGAATGTTATCTAGAACTGTAGAATCGAATCCCTGAAACTTTGAAGTTGAGATATCTATAAAAACTCCAAGTGGTGAAATCATTTCCACCCAAGTGTTTGACTCTTCTATTGTTGGCGTGTGTTGGAATATTCTTCCAGAGAATATTTTAATACTTCCCTTGGTGGAATTTGACGCTATAATGGGAATGGATAGGATCTCATTATATAGAGAACGTATCAACTATCGGGAAAAGGAAATATCTTTTCATATTCTGAACCATCCCATGCTCCACTAAAAATGCAAGGAAGATCATGAATATCCTTTGAAAGATCCTACAACAGTGTGGGTGTTTATTCCATATGATGAAAAATACCTCTCCCAAATGGTTGGGTCGAAGGAATGTTACAACCTTGCAGAAATTCCCATCGTGAGGGAATATAGTGATGTATTTCCCGAAGAGTTACCTGAACATCCCCCATATCGTGAGGTATTATTCTCAATATAACTCATACCCGAAGCTATGCCTATCTCAAAGTGTCTCTATAGGATGGATCATATCGAACTAGATGAGTTAAGGAAGCCGCTGCAAGAGCATCTGGACAAAGGGTTCATACGCCCTAGTGCATCACCTTGGGGTGCACCTGTGATATTTGTGAATAAGAAGGATGGAACAATGTAGCTGTGTATCGATTATCAGGAACGCAACAAGATCACCATGAAGAAAAAATATCCTCTTCCAAGGATTGATGACTTGTTCTATCAGTTAATAGGAGGTCAATACTTCTTAAATGTGGATCTTTGTTTGGGATATCATCAGTTAAAGGTGAATAAGGAAGATATTCAGAAGACTGCCTTCCGTACAAGGTATGAGCACTATGATTTTCTAATGATGACCATCAGACTTACTAATTCCCCAACAATCTTCATGGATTTGATGAATAGAGTCTTTTTACATTACCTAGACAAATTTATGGTAGTTTTTATTGATGATATTCTCATATACTCCAAGGGCATGGAGGAACATGAAAAACTTCTAAGACTTGTGTTGGAAATATTGAGAAAGGAGAAGTTGTACGCCAAGTTCAGAAAGTGTGACTTTTGTATGAAGAAAGTAACTTTCTTGGGACACGTGATCACAAGTTAGGAAATTTCTATGGACTCTTCAAAAACAAAAGCGATTGAGGAATGACCCAGGCCCTCTATTGTCACGGAAATCTGTAGTTTTCTTGGATTAGCTGGGTACTACCGATATTTTATGAGAAATTTCTCACGATTGTCAAGCCCAATAACTAACCTAACAAGGAAAGAGGTAAAGTATGTCTGGATGGAAGAATGTGAGGGAAGATTTAAGAAGATAAAGAGATGGCTGATCACAACACTTGTACTCACACTACCGAAAAGTGGATAACGTTTTGTGATATATAGTGATGCTTCAAAGAAAGGCTTGGGTTACGTACTCATGAAAAATTACAATGTCATAACCTATGCATCACGACAGTTGAAGATCCATGAGTAGAACTACTCGACGCGTGATCTAGAGCTAGTAGCTGTGAAATTTTCATTGAAAATCTGGTGGCACTACCTTTATGGTGAGAAGTGTTACATATACACTGGCCATAAGAGTCTAATGTATATATTCACACCCGATGAGATCAAAATGCATCAAAGGAGAGGGTTAGATCTAATCAAAGATTATGATTTCTCTATTCACTATCATCTTGGAATGGCAAACCAGGTAGTTGATGCTATAAGAAGAATATGTTCTTCTACTCTATCCATGTTACGGATTGATAAAGACCCTATATTCATGGATATGCAATGGATAGATTTAAAAATCATAAGGACAGGGGATACATCCTACCTTTCCCAAATGATTTTGTAACCATCCATCCAAGAGAAGATTAATGAAGCACAAAGGGATGATGTGGAGATACAAAAAAGGGTGAATGTAGTAAAGGAAATGAAGCTGCAATCGTTCCATAATGATGATGATGGTGTGATTCAGTTTGGAACACAAATTTATGTGCCTTCATCACCCGGGATAAAGAACAAGCTATTGGACAATGCAGATAGTTCAACATTCTCTATCCAGCCTCGGAGTACCAAAATGTACTGTGATCTCTGAGAACACTTCTGGTGGGATAACCTAAAAAAGGATATCACGGAATATATCTCACGGTTTTTGGTATATCAGAAAGTTAAAGTAGAGTGACAAAAGTCCAAAGGGTTGATGTAGTCATTGCCTATACCCATGTGGAAATGGAAGAATGTTACTATGGACATTGTTATGGGTATCCTGAAGACATCGAAGGGAAGTAATTTGATATGGGTTGTGGTTAACTGAGTAACTAAGACTGCCCATTTTATCTCTCTTCAGGAATAATTATCTCTTGAACAACTTGAAAAGATATATGTAAAGGAAGTGGTGAGACTGCCTGGCGTTCCACTCTCGATTGTCTCTGATTGTGATCCATGGTTCACTTCTATATTCTGAAGGAGCCTTCAACATGCTTTGAGTACTGAATTAAACTTCAGAAGGACCTATCACCCGCAAACTGAGGGACAATCTAAAAAAACTATTCAGATGATTGAAGATATTCTAAGATCATGCTCTATATAATTCAAAGGTGGATGGGATCAACATCTCCCATTGATTGAGTTCTCATACAACAATATATTCCACTAAAGTATTCAAATGGATCTTTATAAATATCTATATGGAAAGCGATGTAGAACTCCAACCTGTTGGGATGAAGTTGGAGAAAGAAAGCTACTTGGAATTGATCTTGTGAAAGAGATGAAAGAGAAGGTTCAAGTCATCAAGAAACACATCAAAGATGCTCAGATTAGGAAAAAGAGCTATGTTGACAACCGTCAAAGGGACTTGGAGTTCAATGTTGGAGATAATGTCTTCCTTAGAATATCACCATGGAAGAGAGTCATGACGTTTGGAAATAAAGGGAGGATAACCCCAAAGTACATTGGCCCCTTTGAGATCCTTGATCGAATATGAGATGTGGCCTATTGTCTTTCACCTCCACCGAATATGGCTCATGTTCATGATGTGTTTCATGTATCACTCCTAAGGAAGTACATACCTGATCCCTCACATTTACTGAACTCAGAGGTGGTACAACTGGAAGATGATCTCTCCTATGAGGAGTAACCAGTAGCGATTATGGATCAGATAAAAAATGTTATACACTATAAGACAACCCACATTGACAAAGTTTTTTGGAGGAACCATATGTTTTAAGAAGCTACATGGGAACCAGATGAGGTGATGGAGAAGTACCCTCACCTGTTTGTGTAAAGTGAAATTTCAAGGGAAAAATATCACAAGGGGGGAAAAATGTAACAACCGAATGTTTTTCAATGGAAATTCCCTTCTTATAAATATGTCATAAAATCACATTAAAACACAATATAATGAACTAAAAAGTGCTAATTGACCTTTAAAAATAATTTTGTCACTTCTATGTTTGGAATTTTGAAAATCTGACATACATGGTTGCAATTAGTAAGTTATATGCAGTCCAATAAGAAAAACCTAATTTTTGGTGAATAGAAACCTACCCTTATGATTAATAACATACCCTTATGAATAGTGATATACCGTATTGAATAGTGGCCTTACCTATGATAATATATAAATAATATTCATGTTTAAAGTATGATATACCTATATTTTAGAATAAGTAAATGACTGTTTTAAAAATGGTTTTTGATACTAAATTGTGATTGTAATTAAATATTAAAATAAAAATATTTAGAAAAATATTTTTGAAAAATGGACTTCATTTTTTGATTATACATGTTGAGAAATGGTTGGGGTGAATTTTTTGGATTTTTATGAAATACTTGAATTTTTGATGAATAGTGAAATACCATAATTTACAAAATAAGCTAAATAAGCTAATTATAGAGTCATGTATGATGATCTACTAATATAATCACAATTGATTTGGGATCACATGATAACATTACTATTCTTGGTCATAGAGGACTCACTATTCCTTTTCTTGGGGGGATATAATAAACTAATGAATTTTATATTGAGAAAACCCCTCTCCCCTCCACTATAAAAACCAACATTAACACCCTCATTTCCTCACTCATCCCAAGATTCAAGCCTTATCTAAAGTCTAACCAATAATCTTCCCTAGCCCATCCCACATGTACAAGTGCTTCAGGTCTCATCAAAAGGCCATGCCTAGTTCCCTTAAGGAGCATCACAAGAGGAGGATTCAAGAGGTAATTTCTCTCCCTCTTTTCCTTTAATTTCTTTTCAATTTCATGTTGTTTTCTTATTCTCACCCACCTATCTTCATCCCCATGGTATGATAAATTTAGTATCATATATATACTAGAATATTATGATAATAATGGGATATTATACCATCCAACCCCCTTATCCTCTTTCTTTTATTTTATAAAAGAAATCGTTGTTCGTGAGGTGTTAATCTATCACCTTCAAGAACAACATGTTTTCTTTTCCCATTTCTACATTCGGATCCAGCTATAAAAACATTTTTATTATTGAAACCGAATATTTTATATTTATTATGTCCTATTTAATTTTTTGGAACTATCTTATGTACATATTACTAAATGATTAATCAAAACAAGTTCGTTGTGGTCAAAAAATCACCCAAATTAACTCAAACAATCATCATTTAATTCTTATCTAACGATTCATCCACACGGTATATAATATAATAAATTATAATATAATTTGAACTCATGGAAGATAATTAATAATATGTAATATCAGTTCTGTATGTTGACCCATGTTCTTCCAAAACATCAATTTATGAATACAAGTGTACCGCTCAAGAAAAACTTTAAAAACAAACATTCCCAAACAATGTTTTTAAACTCTATAACTCATCCAAAGGAAAATTAAATAACTTAATGACACCATATAAACCATATTCATGTTCACAAGGTTCGTCATTTTTTAATTAATGAATATAATGTGGTTATACAAGACATTAATGTGAAGGAAGTGTTCAGATATATGGTAAGTGGAAAATCTCAAACCCAATTTTCTTTCTTCGGGTTCTCCCTCTTTCACTCATATTTGATATGGTCACTCCTTAAAAAAAATTGTTCATAATTATAATAATATTTCTGGGATATACATTTTTTCTACTTAAGTTTATTTCAAAATAAAAGTTTTCCAAAATAACTATTCTTTTAAGAACACACCTTTACTTCTCATTCAAGGTTGATAGTTCTTATAACATGTATGTTATGCCCTCTTTCTTTTGGGTACCCAATGTTTATGAATTTTTTTATGAGATAAAACCCATTCCTTTTCATGGGTTAGTTATGTTCAATTTTGATATATTTTTATTGTGGCATGTATGATAAATGATAATGATATGATGTGACGGGTGCACCCTGAATTATACAACGCACCAATGCATTGGGTAAAGTGATGAATCTCACGAGTTAATGTGAAATGATGTGTGAAAAAGATGATATATTTGTTCACAAGTATGTGTGGTAGTTAAAAACTAAGACATTATGTTTCATTTTTATGCATTTCCACATTTCAAGTCTCTTATTAATGTTTCTTCTCATGTTCACGATCCTTTACCTATGTTATGTTTATGCTCACCCAATGTTATATTGTTCTTATATATCCTCTTACTGGGCTTTTAGCTCACCTCTTTTGTTGTATATCCTCAGGTGACTACATGTACCCAGGAGAGGTCAAGTGCCAATAAGAAACTAGAAAATAAGGAATTAAATAAATTTTTATGCTTTATGTTTTAATTGTTATGTATTGTCCTAGTTTTCCCAATACACTAAAACTTTGGATCCTCTATGTGTAATACTATTATATTTTTTATCTATAAAATGATGTAATAGTAATATAAGGAAAATCTAGGTTACTATAATACTTATATATATAATATATAAATTTAATTTTAACCATTCTATATTATGAGTTATTTTAATTATTTAAAATTGTTAAACAACATAACCTTTAAATCAGTTTTCAAAAAAAAAAGTTTTAAATCTTAAAGATAAAATTATACTAAATTAAATTATAAATATGAATTAAATTCAATTAATTTTATTTTATATAAATTAAAATTAATTATTTTAATTATAAATAAAATTAAAAGAGCAATGAGACTTAATTTATTAAAATAAGTGACAATTTTATAAAAATTGGAAATTTTTTTTATTCACTAAAAATTTATATTTTCCAAAATATTAAAGAAATTTACAATAAGATAATATTGATATGGGATTTTAAAAATGACTTTTTTTTCAAATAAATTTTTTAAAATTGGTAAAAATAAGTTTTAAATTATTTGTGTAATGTGCGACTAAAACAAAAAATTTAGAAAAATATATTTTTTCTTAGAAAATGTTCTTTTTCTTTCAAAAAGTTATTAAATAATTTTTAAATAGTAGATAACAACTGAATTTATTGTATTCATGTGTAAACCATATAATTTTTATATTTTAGTTTTTCATATTAATACCTTCCAATTTAATGGCTAAGATATAATGGTTATTTTTAAACATTAATATTTTAAAAGAGTATAACATCTTATTTAAACCCAGTGTTTTGTGCATTATAATATATCGAACAAATTGACTTTATTGAAATATAAATATATTCCAAATTATATTGAGGTTATATTATACCCACTTTACATAAAATTCAACCACATAATTTTAATTTGTTCTCAGTAATCAAGGGCTTAGCATTAAAAAAAATCTTTTTTGTAAAAACCACACCACAAAAAGGGTTATTAAAATTTCCACTCAAATAAAGGGAAAGTGAAATATTAAGGACACATAGAATAACAAATAACCAGGGTTCTAAGTCAGAGAAAATTGGTGGGATGTGAATATATTGACATAGAATAAAATTTTAAGTAATTATGGAGGTTGGTGGAGATCATTGATCATAAGAAAGTTACCGATCATGAGAAAGTCAACAACCAAAAAACCGAAAATCTGTAATGAATTAAAAGATGATGGATTTGTTAGATATAAAGTTAATAAGATAACATTTTTTCAAGATCCTTTTCCCAGATTTGAGGGATTCTTTTTACATCATGATAGAGAACACCAGAAAATATACTTACTTAATATCTTTTTACTTATTAAACATAATTTCATCCTTTCACTGTTATTTAATAAATTTCCACTTTACCTATTACTCTGAATAAATGAATATCCAATATGAATTTGTTTTATTCTTGAATAACTAAAATTGAATTTTAATAGATCATATGAACCACAAAAGAAAAACAAGTTATTCCTCTAATATTTTCTGGAAACAAAACGGTTAGTGGCATTTTTCCTATACATTAATCTCTAATACCTCAGTAGTAACTCTCAAGGTTTAACTTAATCCCTTCCATGAGTATCTATCCTTAAAACCCTTCATCTTAATTCTTCAAAAACAAAATCACATTCATCCTAAGTAATCCTTTATAATAAACATAAAGGTTATATGTACTTCTATCAAATAAAATGTCTCCCAAAATATCATCAATCACCTAAAAAATATTTTATCAACACAATGTTTATTCATAAAATCATTTAAGTAAAATAAATCATACTAACCAGTACGTCATGTAGGTAAGTGGTAGGTTTATCACCCTAATCTCCCTTTAGTTGTGGGTTTAAGCCCCATGGACTTGTTTGATGTGATGGGTTTTCACCCATCATGTTATTTTCCATTCATCAATAAATATGGGAAAACTTATGTGACATTTATATTCAAAATTTCCATGATCCTATAGCATTATCAAGAATATTAATATTATCATAAAAAATAACATTAGTCATCAAATGATTTTTTATCACTAAGGTTTTATATACAACTCATCCATCTCCTCAAAATCCACTAATTACCATAACATCAAGCACATGTATAGGATGATATCTTCCCCAATTATGTGTTTTTTAATATAGTATCACATTACCATTAAATCACCTTTGTAGTTCATTATCACAATTAAAAATATTCTTGAATATTATTAATAGAAAGATTCTAAAAAACAATCATTATAATATATATATATATTTCATGATTCACATAATTCTTGAATTCCAATACATAATCATTTTAATAATTCCACTTTATTCTTAAAAAATTAACTATTCTTCATCATATTATTCTTTAATACCTTTTTATATTCATATGTCATTTGTACTCTCTTCTTCATAAACATTATAACCATTACTTTTACAAACTTGTCGATCATCTTCTTGAGCATTCCCCACAGAATATAGATATATAGAATGCCCATTAATTACACATTTAAAAAATTAAAATATTGATGATTCCTTATGAAAACCATTATTCTCATTCATTTCATTAACTGAAGTTTTAATTTTTCCTCAGTAATTACTGTGTTGCCTTATTCTGTACACATAAAGAAACTTCTTATTCCTTTTAGAAATCCCCTTTAGTTATTATTCCAAAATTCTCAACATATATGAATCTGAATATTTTTTCCTCCATGGTGTGAACCACCCCATATCATAGAAAACTATGGTTTTTTCTTCTTTAGTGAGTTCAAGAGTGGGATATGGTTCATGTTTTTAATCAAATATCATGAAAAATGATTAGGCATAATAATAATATCCTTTATTGTAGTCATAATCTTATTTGTTTTCTCATCAAAACATTTTTAATCACATTCAACATTAACTAAGTTATTTTTAGTTCACACAATTCACTAAAACCATAAATCATAGTGTGATAAATAATATTCATATTTGGAAACAACATAATAAAGAAAAATTATTTATAAGATATTTGAATCATGGGACCTTCATTTTTGTCTAAGACACTATAGAATTAACATAGGTTATTTATGGCCATATTCTAGTCAAATCCTTCATGATTGTTCATAAAACGTTTGTGAATTTTGAAATTATATCCCTTAAGAGTGTCAAAACTTGTGTGAAGTAAGTACTATTTTCATGTATTAGGTAACGCTCGAATCAATACCAACATTCATTTTTTGTGTATTTATTCCCATTAGGTATATCTATTATATATTCACACCCAATTATATTATCTAGATAAGGATGTAATTTCTCTGAAACAACTTGATCGATACTTCACCAAGATTCTATAAAATTTTTCTATACATAGTATTATTTATAGAATTATCCATAGGGTTCAAAATAATTTTTTCTCATCCTACTTCCAAATGTTAACATTCAATTTTATATAACACAAACTACAAATATTTAATCCTTTTACTCATTTTATTTCATGATTCTTAAAAATTGATTTTTATTTATATGACACATGGATCACAAGTTCCTCATTTAATTGGAATACAAGATTCATAATACATCAAAAGAAACTAACACATTATATCCTTAATTTTTCTTCACACTGAGATCCCAAAATCAATTTTAGATCCTATGGTTACATGGAATGACATGGGGAGTACAAAAATAATGGCACGAGCTAAAAATACCAATAACGGAATAAACATGATAAGGAAACATAAAGTGTGAGTCAATGGTATATCACTATATCATAAAAGAGAAGGTACATGAGAAATCAAGTAAAACATAACCTAAAGAGAATGGTATCATAAGATCATGGTGACATGGTAAAGTGTAAATGACATAAAAAATTACTTACAAAATAAGTCGATAATAACTATCAAGATAACATCACATGGTGAACAGAGTCCCATAATGGATTAGGTTCACTCCATAATCCCGTACATGATATCTCCTGAGGCTAAAATATTACCCAATGAAATATAGGGATATATATTTCTAATCCCACCCATCACATTAATTTCATTAACATTCATATTTTTTCATATAAATATATCAATAATAAGGCATAAACATAAGAATTGCCCAAGGAAAAAATGGGTTGTATAATCTTATATCACAACATAATCAAAATAATTTCTTTAATGAATGCATTTGATCAATGGTCATAAGGCATGTATTACCCCATTAAAGGAATGTATAATAATATAATATACATTTTATAGACATAAATAAATAATTTAGAAGCATTACATAACATTAAATATAAAGAAAGTGGGTTATAGAGAGAATTGTCAAAACCCCAAGAAAAGACTGTTTAGAAAGATCAATTACCTCAAAAAGATTTTTTAGGTTCATCCTTTGTATCCATAAAAAAAATTAGGTCACTTAATTAATTTATTAATAACATTTTTCATGATTATTATTCTTTCTATTTTAAATTTTACCATGTCATATTCAATTGCTTGAACAACTAATTTCATGTTGTACGTTTTAACGATAAAGAACTCATATATTCACAATCACATTGGAAAGTTGAGTAAGGTCAAATGTATTATTAATTAATCAAATATAGAATGGTAAAAATTAATTAATTATTAGTTTTTATACAAAAATTATAATTTTTAAACCTACCATGAAATATGGTAATGAAAAATGAAATACATTACAATTATAGAGATGGTTCGATATAAGTACGCATTAGTAACATTTACATTTTTTGAAGATCATGATGGAATAAATTTAATTGTTATTGAATATTTACATGATTATAATTACATCATAAATAATATATTATTTCGTTAAATACTATTACACATACCATCCATGTGACACATTAATAAAAATGAATCATATCATTATGCGAGGTGGTAGTCCAACGTACATAGTAATGGCGTTATCATTTATCCAATGGATGAAAAGGTATGAAAGTATATGACATATTTATTTTATATAATTTTTAATATTTATTTAATATTATATATAAAAATGAAATTAATCTTTATTACATTCCTTATAATGATTAAGTGAAAACGAATCACATCGTTTCGCGAGGCGGTAGTTCATCGTACAGACGAATGAAATTATCATATTATCTATGGAATGGAATGTAAGAAGGTATATATGAAATTATAATACCAAAATTATATTTATATCATAAATATAATATATAAACATTAGATAAATTATTAAATCTTTCCAAGATAAGCGGTGATGGAAAATGAATTCTGTCGGTTGGTGACGCGGTAGTCCGTCCACTAATTAAAAAAACATTTTTTTACATTGGTTATTATACATTTTTTATGTCTGTTTTTGGCCGAAGTTATTGAATGTGACATTATAAATATTGTTTTCTTATATTGGTTATTTTAAAACCTACATGGAAAATAGTTCGTAGTCGTGATTTATTAAGTCGGTTTTTAAATAACCGCCATAATATGTAGTTTATTACATTAGTTATTTAATAATTGATGTAATAAATAACCCCTCCAAAGCATTTTCACATCGGTTTTCTAAAAACTGATGTGAAAAAAAGGTTATCACGTTAGATATTTTTATAGCCTACGTGATAAACTAGTCTGCGAAACAGTTTTTTACATCGGTTGAAAAATAACCGATGTGAAAAAATATACTATGTCGGTTATTAAATAAACAATGTAAAAAACCATCCCCATGCATTTATTACATTGGATATAAAATAACCGACCAAATTATTTTTTTAATAATACTGTTCAACCATTACAATGCGATGCCAAAGAGGACCTGAAACAAGTAGAAAACAAACCAAAACCAGACCAAAATCAATGGAAAGCCCCCCCGTCCCTCTGGACACCCCCACCCCTAGATAGCCACCCACCCCTTGGACACCCCCTAGCCCCTAGACACTCGCCCACCCCCTAGAACCCCCCCCCCCCCCCCCGCTGGACAGCCCCCACCCTATGGACACCCCTACCCACTTGGATAGACCCCCCCGGACAACCCCACCCCCTGGACACCCCCACCCCTGGTCACCCTGAGCCCCTGAACAGCCCCTCCCACGCCCTAGACACCCCCACCCCTGGAAACCATGTAACATGTAAAGACCTGGAATTTCGGTGGAAATATTTTTTATTAAATACAGGGGAATTTTAGGAGACCGCAAAATTTGATGATGCATGATTCTGAGGCTTGGTGTACCCGGAATCAATTTATGAATTTTTTTTGGGTACGTTCAGTAAATGTACGAGTGGGTTTTTATAACTTCTGAACCAGTGCTCGGAATTGAAATATGAGGGCACCGATTAACTCGCACCACCGGTATTCACTTATGGATACTTTCACCACGAGGACAGTGGGTCGTGAATAAAAGATAGTTTTGGGGGGGTTTTTTACAAAAATTAATAAAATAAAATGAACTACACTTTATTTTATTTTTTGAGCCACCATGTGGATGTTGGGAGGTAGGACCCAATGGAACTATAACCTCCATGTGGAGGTGGGAAGTGGGGACCACTATGCTATAATCTCCCATGAGAGGTTATGGTGGTGGGGACCACCACATCTCAACCTCCCATGAGGGATTGATGTGGTGGGGACCACCCGAGACCACATAACCCCCCAATTTGAATATTAGGGACTGGGACCACCTGGCCACTATTAAAAGGGGGAGAGGAAAACATCTCAACCCCCATAATTAATGTGGAGGAGCCTCTTGAGCTTCTTCCACATTAATGTCGCCAACACACCAAATTAATGGTGCCAAATCCTCCATTTAATTTTAATGTGCCAACCGAAAGTTTAGTTTTTCTTTTTGAATTCTTACCAATGTAATAATAGATATTATAATCTATTATTTGGCACAACTTCTCACTTGGGTGTTTTGAGAAGATGATTTTTGGGAGAAAGCTCCCAATGAAGAACGCTCCAACGATGAAGAATGATGACGAGGAATTCCTTCAACTACGAAGTATGCCGAACTTCTTTGACTTCTTCCTTGGAGCTTCTACCGATGAGGGATGTCTTAGAAGACCGACTTTCCCTCCTCATCGTTGCCAATGAACCGACACATGAGCTCAGGGTTGGAAGTGTGTTGTGGAAACGATGAATGAAGAAAACTCCATCTTCTTCCATGCAACTCCATCGACAACCAACGATCAAGGTAGGGGGGTTTATTTGTGTAATATTATTATCCTAATTTTCTTCTTCAGTTGGAAAGGAATTGTTGCGAAAGTTGTAAAATTTGAAGTTCATCTTCCTTTTTAATTGATGAGACAAATGTTACCACCCTAAACACGGATGGTGCGGGCCAAACCAACATGGCCCGACCCCTACGCCATTCTTGTTTGTGATGATCTTCGGCATAGCGATGAGGTGATAGGACAACGAAGGCAATGGCTACACTACCCGCGGCCTCTGCGAACCGCGCCGCCCTCGAAGAACTCAGGCAGAACCGGCTCTGTCACCTCGAGCTGAACCACGCTGCCCACCGGCCACGCCGGTCGCACCGCCTGCCGACTTCTGAGCCGTGCCGGTCGCACCCCCAACATCCCGAACCACACCAGATCCTGGATTCCCGTCAGCCTCCCGGCTACCTACCGGCCTCACAGCTACCCTTCGGCCTCCCGACCACCTGAGCCGCCTCTCAGCTCCCGGCCTCCTGAGACACCTCCCGACTCCCGACTGCTCGGTTGAGTTGCACCAGCCTCCCAGCCGAACTGGTGCCCTGGCTACCCCAGCCTCCCGAGCCGGCCCACATTCCCCCTCGTGGCTCCCTAGCCAAACCGGCCCCTTCTGCACCCTCCAGGATGAGTAGCGCTGGGCCGCGACCTCACAGCGCTCCGGGCATGAATCGACCTAGAGCCCGGGCCGAACCACCCTCGCGGCCTACTGGGTTGGGCCCCGTGGGCTGGGCCAAACCCAATAGATGGGCCCACCCAACTATCCAAGATAGACCCAATGGGTCAGGCCGGGTCGAACCGAATCGAGTCGGCCCAGACTAAGACGAGACGAGTCGGTCCGACCGGGTCGATCTGAACCCATGGCCACTATGACCCCTTTACTTATTTTGGCCATATCTTTGGCACCAGAGGTCCGTTTGACAAACCGTCAGCAGCGCTGGTAATCTTGGAGCAGAACGGTACCTTTGAGTGTACCCCACTATAGGTTTTGGGTATATTTGAGATACATTCAGGTTCAGTCGTACACGAATCCAACCGGACCCCTGAGACTATTTGGTTAATAACTCATAGACTGGGCGTCCGATTGATGCATCGTCAGTTGCGTTGAGACCACTATGAAGTGGATGACCATTGTGTTACTTCTTCATGAGAATTCATGGAAGTTGATTTATTGAAACTTGGATTGAGGCGTGAACCCTCCCGGAATCAAGCATGCTTTGTGCGGAACCCTGTGGCTGACCACACTCTGACCACTGTTCCTGGATCCTATGTGGGTTCAACATCTCTGACTACTATTCCTGGATCCTGTGTTGGTTCGACAGCTCTGACTACTATTACTGGATCCTAGGTGGGTTCGACAGCTCTAATTACTATTCCTAGATCCTGTGTTGGTTCAACAACTCTGTTTATTATTCCTGGATCATGTGTGAGTTCGACATATCTGACTTTTATTCCTGGATCCTACATGGGTTCAAAAAAAATAGATGATTTAGTGGATAAATCTAATCATCTCTAACTCTCTAAATAAGTTGTATACCTGTGTGAGCTAAGTCAGTAACTTTGTGTTTTCATCATGATTGAGATGGATTACTTGATAAGTTAGATATATGTATGGGCATATACCTAAGTGGGGTTATCTGTTGATTTCATTCTTGTGGTTTAAACTTTTTGGATTTAGTGATACATTGAGGGTCTCGAGGTCCCTACTGAGTATATTTATAATCACCCCTACATGGGCTATGCCCACACCTCGTTGTGTTGGATGAAAACGATGGACAACGCTGACCGAGGCTGAGAGTACCAGGACTGGATGGTACCCAGAGTTGCACCATACATCATGATGGTACACGGAGGAAGTGGACATACGTGGAGTGCTGTGGAGTCTATCTGTACCTACCCTTTAGGTATTAATTATGTAGGACGACCCCGAATCTATTTTTCCGTTCTTTAGTTGTACTTGTACTTCCCATTCCTTGTACTTTACAGTTGGGCTTGTATTTCCAGTCCCTTTACTTTTCAACACTCTTTTATTATAAAGATTACCTAGTTCTTTGTATCTAGCTATGTGCATTTACATGTCATAAAGGAAATGGCTTCCCAGTTTTTGGGAATTAATCCTTTGGTGCTAGTCTCTAGCCCCTGGCCTATGGATGGCGGACTTGGGGTAGTCACGACAGGGGCCCCAGGGGATGGTTCGTGACAAATTGGTATCAATGGAGTCAGTTATACCACAAAACATAGGACTATAATATTTTCTTTAATGAAACCGTGTTATGTATAGTGAGTGTGGTTTTAGTTCAGGTTTTCCAGTGTTGGTGCGGTGGTCGACGTTTCCATACACCATGACACTGACTTCTAATTTGAGATTCAGTGCACAAAAACACTGATTGCATGTGTGTTTTCAAGAGTCTTCTTTGTGAATTATTTGAGTCAGCTCACCAGGTATAAATTTTTTACCATGGAGAACCTGTTTCTTTTCAGGATGGCCCCACAAAGACATCCAGCCATGGTTACAGGCTTTGTATGAGATGGAAGCCCACTGAGCAACGAGGCCTCAGTGCAGGGCCCTATCACAGCGGAGGCATCAGTGGTACCACTACCTGTTGGCCCACTAAGGCCACCAGCCCCGGAATTAGAGATTTCATGACACCAGAGCATGTTTCACGAGTTCCAGCGCCAGAGACCTCATAGGTTCAGGGGTGAGACGGACCAGTAGGCAGTTGAGGATTGGATAGAGGCTGTGGTGAGAGTTTTTGGACTGGTAGGGACACCAACCGACCATATAGCGATCCTTGTCGCGAGTCTCCTTCAAGCAGCAATGGGAAGATGGTGGTGCCTGATGCTTTAGGTGCATGAGGAGACGACACTTCTCTGGGCAGACATTGAGGGCCTGTTTTGGGC
Organism: Viscum album; assembly: GCA_963277665.1. Taxonomy (NCBI): domain Eukaryota; kingdom Viridiplantae; phylum Streptophyta; class Magnoliopsida; order Santalales; family Viscaceae; genus Viscum; species Viscum album. The sequence goes on along the minus strand of OY728125.1, from coordinate 1,745,149,664 downwards.
AGAGTTTTTCCTAGCCACCCTATGTGCAGTGCGGATACAAGAGCTACTTCATCTGCAACAGGGAATCATGATGGCAACACTATACTTAGTGAGGTTCACCGACCTCTCGTGCTACTCCACATATATGGTGCGGGACCCATTCTTTAGGGACCATACCTTCAAGAAATGGATCAGGTGAGAGATTAGGGCTTCAATGATCTCCCTCAACATTCCGACGTTGGCAGGGGTGTTGGAGAAAGCCCTCTTAGTAGAGAGTTTCCTTGCTGAGAAGTCATTAGCAGCGAGACACACCACCGGGCATCATGTAGAGGAGTCTTCTGCGACTGGTAGCAGATAGATTCCACATATATCCAAGCAGACCAGACCATCTGATGGAAGAACTCAAGACATGGGTTCGGTTGTGCGAGGCACATGAGACATAGCCATTCATAAGAGGAACATGCAATGTTTCACATGTGGCGAGCAAAGTCACATGGCTCATGACTGTCCAACTCGTCGTTCGGATGATCAGCGGATTGTTGAGGTACCTCCCAGGCAGAGACAGAGGTTCGATCGAGGCAATCCACAGGGCACAGGCAGACATGGCAGAGGAGCTGGTCGTGCAGCTGGCAGTGGACGACGTTACAAGGTGTTACCACCACCACCATCGGGAGGTCCACCCCGACTGCAGGGAGTAGGTGGACATGCGAGAGCTCTGCTCTAGGCAGCTAAGGCTTACGATCAGGGCGCTCCGGAGATGATTCGAGGTACGATCTTTGTCTACTCCACTTTATCTTTAGTTCATATAGACACATGTTACAGTCACTCTTTTATTGCCAACGCCCTTTTTCGGAGCTCGGAGATTTCGACAGAGCCGTTGGCTCGATCCTTATGGCTAGAGACTCCTAAGAGAGAAGATTTAACAATTACGCATAGGTGCTGGTAGTGTGAGATTACTCTAGGAGGTGAGAGCTTTAGTTGGGATCTCCTAGTAGCGGTGTCGAGGCATTATAATGCCATCTTGGGCATGGACTGGTTATCTACATTCCATTATCAGATCGACTGTATTAGGCATGATGTGCGGTGTGTCTACATGGATGGGACCAATTTTACCTTCACCAGCGAGAAGGGAGCCTTTGCAGTGCAGGATGGACTTTCATGGAGGAGAGTACAACCGATCACTCTTCAGTTGGCTTGCCTTACCCTCAGAGCAGTTGATGTGGAGAGTATGACTTATCCTGTAGTGGTGGACCAGTACATGGATGTTTTCCATGATGATGTTCTAGGTCTACATCCTCACAGAGAGGTGGAATTCTATATTTACCTATACCCTGGGATAGCACCGATATCTACACCAACGTATCGAATGGTTCCCGAAGAGCTTCGCGAGCTGCGGGTACAACTATAGGACTTGTAGGAGAAGGGATTCATCCATCTCAGTGTTTCTCCCAGGGCATCCTTGATTTTGTTCACCAAGAAGGCGGATGGGAGATTGAGGCTTTGTGTCGACTACCGTCACCTGAACTAGGTGACAATGAAGAAAAAGCACCCACTCCCAAGGATTGAAGGCCTCTTTGACCAGCCGAAGGGTGCACGATGGTTCTCGAAGATAGACCCCAAATCAAGCTATCACCAGCTCAGAGTTTGAGATGAGGATGTGAAGAAGATGACCTCCAGATGTCGGTATGACCACTAAGATTTCATGGTTATGACATTCGACATAACCAAATCTCCAGCAGTGTTCGTGGGACTCATGAATAGGATCTTCTTGCCATACCTTGATCGCTTTGTCGTAGCTTTCATTGACTACATTCTGATCTACTCGACTACTGAGGATGAGCATGCCTAATATTTTTAGGTAGTACTGGACACAATATGAGAGCACCAATTGTATGGTAATTTCTCGAAGTGAATGTTTTGGATCCGAGAGGTTCTCTTTTTGGGAAATTTCATCTTAGAGGTTGGAGTTGTAGTAGATCCAGTGATGATTGAGGTGGTACTTTCTTGGAAGCCACCCGGAGTGTGACAGAGGTTCTAAGTTTCCTGGGTTTGGTTGGGTATTACCGGAGCTTCGTACCGGACATCTCTAGAGTTGCAGAACCACTATTAGCCTTGAAGAAGAAGGGGAAACCCTTCGTGTGGTCGGAGAGATGCAAGAAAAGTTTTCAAGAGATGAGGCAGAGGCTGATTAGTTCCACCATATTGAGGCTTCTAGAGGAGGGAGTAGGGTACGTAGTCTACTGCGATGCGTTAGGGACCGAACTCGGTTGTGTCCTATTGCAGGAGCGAGCAGTGATCACATATGGTTCTCAGCAGTTGAGACAACATGAGTAGGACTACGATACCCGTGACCTGAAGTTAGCAACAGTGGTCTTCTCCTTGAAGATGTGGTGTCACTATCTAATGGGTGAACGTTTTATCGTGTACTATGATCACAAGAGCCTCAGGTATATCTTCTTCCATAAGGACCTGAACCTGAGACCATGAAGTTGGATTGACTTACTCTAGGACTATGACATTGAAATAATCTATACTCCTGGTAAGGGTACATTGTTTTAGATTCACACAGCAGGAGGGATAGTATACATCTGCTAGGTGAGGCGACAAAGTAGTTGGCTACTTTACAGATATCCTTTGTAGATAGAGATAGAGCAGTCTTCCTTCAGTCTCTTACAGTCACTCCCCCACTTCATTAGAATGTCAGGGAGGCATAGTGTGGGGATGCTGTCTGTGAGACACGACATGCTCTGATATCCATATGGAAGGCACCAGATGGATTTTTTGAAGGCGGGGAGCACATCATCCTCTTCAGAGGATATACTATGGTGCTAGTGTCACTTCAGGAGGAAGTGTTGAGGGAGTTCCACACATCCCCTCTAGTGGTACATCCTGGAGTGGAGAATACATACCGGGATCTCCGGTGACAGCACTGGTGGCCGGGAATGAAGAAGGTTGTTGCAGATTTTGTCTCTCGGTGCCTCACATGTCTGCAAGTGAAGGTATAGCACCAGGTACCAGCAGGCTTGGTTCAGCCTTTAAAGGTCTCAGAGTGGAAGTGTGATGGGATATCCATAAACTTCATGACGGGACTTCCACATAAATCTAGAGGTCATGACTTGATTTGGGTGATCGTCGACCGACTCACCAAGTCGGCCCACTTCCTACCGATTAGAGAGTAGGGTTCAGTAGAGAGCTTGGGACACCTCTACTTGTAGGAGATTGTGCGGCTACATGAATTGCCTTCGATGATTGTCTCCAATCATGAGGCACATTTTAATTCCTGGTTATGGAAGTGGTTGTAGGAGGCTTTTGGGATGAAGCTTTGTTTGGGCACCTCCTTCTATCCTCAGAAGGATGGTCAGATGGATCGGACCATTCAGACCCTCAAGAACATGCTCCGTGCATGGGTCCTCGACTTTGGTCACAGCTTGGAGGATCACTTTCATTTTCTGGAGTTTGAATACAAAAACAAATATAACTCCACCATAGAGATGGAACCTTTCGAGGCATTATACGAGCAAACTTGCAGATCACCTTCGTGCTGGACTGACCAAGGGGAGTTAGTACTAGTGGGACCAGAGATAGTACAGGGTACCACAGAGAAGGTGCAGATCATCTAGGAGCGGATGAAGACTAGACATAGTAGACAGATGTCATATGCCGATAGGAGATGAAGACCTCTTGAGTTTGAGGATAGTGACCACGTCTTTCTATGGGTCTCACCTCGACGAGCTCTACGGAGATTTGGCTAAGGCGGAAAGTTATCTCTGAGGTTCATCAGACCTTTTAAGGTCCTCAACAGAGTTGGAGAGGTGGCATACTGCTTAGCTCTTCCACCTCAATTGCACCGGGTGCATGACGTCTTCCACATATCCCAGCTGAGGACATACGTGCGTGAACCTTCTCACATCATTGACCATAGAGAGCTGGACGTCGACGACAGGGCAAATTTTATGGAGGTTTCAGTGGAGAGTGAGGATCAACTTGAGTGGGTCCTATGTGTACGGTCGATACCACTGTTGCGCGTTTGCTGGCAGCATGGGAACCTCCAGGAGAGTACATGGGAGAGGGAGGCTCAGATGCGTGCTCAGTACCCCCACTTATTACCTCAGTTCGAGTTGTAGATTATGGGGACGTAAATCCCTAAGGTGGGAAGAATGTAAAGACTCAGAATTTCCATGTATTTTTTTTCTTAAATACATGGAAATTTTACGTGTCCCTGAAATTTGACGGTGCATGATTCCAAGGCCCGGTGTGCCCGGAATCAATTTCTGAAGTTATGTTTAGGTACGTTCAATAAACGTATGAGTGGGTTTTTATAAATTTTGAACTGGTGCTCGGAATTGAAATCTGAGGGCACCATTGAACTCGCAGAGCCGGTATTCGCTTAAGGAGACTTTCATCTTGATGGAAGTGGGTCGAGAATAAAAGTTATTTTTTTGGGTTTTTTTCGGAAATTAATAAAATAAAATGAACTAAACTTTATTTTATTTTTTGAGCCACCATGTGGATGTTGGGAGGTATGACCTACTGAAACTATAACCTCCATGTGGAGGATGGAAGTGGGGACCACCATGACATAACCTCCTATGAGAGGCTATAGTGGTGGGGACCACCACACCTCAACCTCCCATGAGGGATTGATGTGGTGGGGACCACCAGAGACCACATAACCTCCCAATATGAATATTAGGGGAGGGGAAAACCCGACCCCTATTAAATGGGAGGAGAGGAAAACTTATCTACCCCCCTCATTATTTTGGAGGAGCCTCTTGAGAATCCTCCACATTAATGTTGCCAACTCTCCAATTTAATGGTTCCAAATCCCCCCCCCCCCCACATTAATTTTAATGTGCCAACCAAGTGTTTAGTTTTTCGTTTTGAATTTTTTTCAATGAAATAAAAGATATTATAATCTATTATTTGGAATGACTTTTCACTTTGGTGTTTTTAGAGGCGGATTATTGGGAGAAATCTCCCAAAGAAGAACGCTCCACCGACGAAGAAGGCCGAAAAGGAACGTGTTCGACTACGAAGAATGCTGACCTTATTCGATATCTTCCTCAGAGCTTCTACCGATGTGGGATGTCATCAATGACTGACCTTCCCTCCTTGTCGTCATCAATGAACCGATGCACGAGATCAGTGTTGGAAGTGTGCGGTAGATGCGGCGAACGACGACAACTCCGTATTCTTCACCGTGACTCTATCGACGACCAACGATCAATGTAGGGGGGTTTATTTGTGTAATATTACTTTCCTTATTTTCTTCTTCATTTGGAATGAAATCATTACAGAGGCTGTAAAATTTTATTTTAATCTTTATTCTTACTTGATGATCCAAATGTTAACACCCTAAACGCGGAGGGCGCGGGCCAAACCAATATGGCCCGACCCCTCTGCTGTTCTTGTTTGTGATGATCTTCATCATGGCGATGAGGAAACAGGACGATGAAGGCAACGACCGCGCTACTCATGGCCTCTACGAACAATACCCTCCTCACAATGCTCCGACCGAACCCACTCCGCCGCCTTGGGCCAAACCGCGCCGCTCGCCAGCCCGAGCATTGCCGGTTTCCGGCTGCCCGTCGGCCTCCCGACAGCCCGTCGGCATCCCGGCTGCCCACTAGCCTCCCGGCTGCCCACTAGCCTCCTAGCTGCCCGCCAGCCTCCCACCTGCCCACTGGCCTCCCGGACTCCTGAGCCGCCTCCCAGCTCCTGACCTCCTGGCCTCTTGAGCCCTCTCCCAGCTCCCGGCCTGCCCGGCCAAACTGCGCAGGCCTCCCAGTTGAACTAGCACCCTGGCCGCGCCGGCCTCCCGAGCCTTCCCATGACCCCCTCACAAATCCCTTGCCGAACCCACCCTAGTTACACCCTCCAGGCTGAGCCGTGCTGGGCCGCGCCCTCACAGTGCTCCGGGATGAACCGGCCCTGAGCCCGGGCCGAACCACCCTCGTGGTGTGCATGGATGGGCCGAGAGGGCCGGGCCGAACCCAATGGACTGGCCCGCCGAACGGGCTGGGCCAGACCCAACTGGTCAGGCCGGGTTGACCTGAACCAGGTCAGGCCAGACTAAGATGGGATGTGTCAGTCCGACTGGGTCAGACATGACCTGGGCCCCCTACGACCCATTTACTTATTTTGGCTATATCTTTGGCACCAGACGTTCATTTGACGAACCGTCAGTGGTGCTGGTAATCTTGGAGCATGACAGTCCCTTCGAGTATACCCCACATCATTTTTTGGTTGTAGTTGAGATACGGTCAGGTTGGGTCGTACACGAATCCAACCAGGCCCCCAGGACTATTTGGCTAATAACTCATAGACCGGGAGTCCGATTGACGCGCCATCAGTTGCACTGAGACCCCTATGACGTGGAGGACCTTTGGGTTACTTCTTCGTGGGACTTCAATTTAGTTGATGTATCGACACTTGGCATGAGGAGCGGACCCCCCCCCCCCCCGGAATCAAGCATGCTTTGTGCGAAACCATGTGGCTGGCTACGCTCTGACTACTATTCCTAGATCCTACGTGGGTTCGACAGCTCTGACTACTGTTCCGGGATCCTGTGTGGGTTCGATAGCTCTGACTACTACTCCTGGATCCTGTGTGGGTTCAACAACTCTAATTACTATTCCTAGATCCTGTGTGGGTTCGACGACTCTGTTTACTGTTCTTGGATCCTGGGTGGGTTCGATATCTCTGACTTCAGTTCATGGATCCTACTTGGGTTCGACCTAATAGATGATTTAGTGGCTACATCTAATCATCTCTAACTCTCTACATAAGTTGTATACCTGTGTGAGATGAGTCAGTAACTTTGTGTTTTCCTCATGATTGAGATGGATTACCTCATAACTTAGGTATATGTATGGGCATATACCTAAGTGGGTTTATCTTTTGATTTCATTCTTGAGGTTTATCCTTGTTGTATTTTGTGAGACTCTGAGGGTCTTAGGGTCCCTACTGAGTATCGTTATACTCACCCCTGCATGGGATATTCCTGCACCTCTTTGTGTTGGATGCAGATGACAGACAACATTGACCGTAGCTAAGTGTACCGGGATGGGACGGTACCCAGAGGTGGGCCATACGGCGTGATGGTACACAGAGGAGGCGGACGGACATGGAGTGTTGTGGAGGCTATCTATAACAACCCTTCAGGTAGGTATTCCTGAGGAAGGACCAGTAGTTTTTTATCCTTTCTTTAGTTGAACATGAACTTCCAGTTCCATGTACTTTACAGTTGGGCTTGTATTTTCACCCCCTTTACTTTTTAGCACTCTTTTGTTATACAGTTTACCTAGTTTTTTGTATCTAGCTATGTGGGTTTACAGGTTATAAAGGAAATGTCTTCCGTGTTTTAGGGAATTACGCCTTCGGTGCAAGTCTCCAACCCCTAGCCTATGGATGGCAGGCTTGGGGTAGTCACAACATGGGTCCTGGGGGATGGGTCATGACAGAACACCCCATAATTTCATAGTACGTTATTTCTTCGAAATTATTCAATAATTTGCACTACACGCAACATGGAGTTCAAGCACACCACGACTTACCAAACTAGCTGTTCAAAAGAAGTTATGAATAGTATTTACTAAATTTTGATCTTTATATAATCCATATAATTTTTGAATCCATATTATGAGTTTCTTAGACATTATGTAAGAACAAATTAATTTTTTCAGATAAAAGAAGTATTTTTCAAAAAAATTTACACTTACCGCCTTTTAATGGTGAACCCTTTTTAAATCCAATATTTTAAACTTTTATATATCCAATTTGACAAAATAAGCTTCTTATTTATAATTGGGACATAAGAATTTAGTTTCAATAAATGTTTGGTGTTTTTCTGATAACTTCCATATTTAGGTGAATAGTGAAAAAATACTATATTTTAATTGAAAGAAACTTTTTTAATCAAAATAAGTTATAGTGTTAAATTATTAATTTAAGTGGGTTTAAAGTATAATTAGATTATATTTTTACAATTTAACCCAATGTTGGTTATTAGATATAATTTATCTTTGGAATTGGTCATAAACAAGTGTCAATCTTTTGGTAGTTATTATTTCTTAAAAATATACTTTTTGTTTATGACAAAGGGAATTAATTTTAAATTAATAAATGAAATTTATATGTTATGAATTTGGTAAAATATACTTTTTTTATAAATATTTAATATCAAAATTAGCTCAGGGTGAATTTTTTGTATGTTTATGAAAACATTCAATTTTTGATTAACAGTGAAAAACAATGCGTTATTGGTTAAAACCGAATTTTCACTTAAATAATTATTTATTTTATTTAAATTCATTTTAGGTCAAAATAGATACATAATACCTATATATGTTCAATTTAATTCATTGGAGTCATTTTTTAATAAAATTAGATATATAAAAGTTTATTGAAATTTTCACAGTCTTTTACCCACCTCCTAGGAGAATTTGCACATTCACCTAAAACATAAATTTACCGCTTCTATGAGTGGAATTTAAAAATAATGATAGAAGTGGTTGATATCAGTAAAAAATGTGATTAAATAAGATAAAAATAATTATTGGTAAATAGTAACTTTTAACTTTTATTTACCACAGTTAAAAGTAAATAGGGTAATTAATGGTAAAAATGATATTATTCTTACCCTAACATAAGTCCTAATTCTATTGGATAAGTTTAATTAGATCAAAAAAACCTTAGGAGTAAAATATTATCATTTAGGTCCACTTGGATTAGATTAGGACATTTATTATTATTTTATTTAAAGAAGACATAAAAGAGTTAAAATCAAAGTTTAATAACTAAACCATTTTTAATATAGAGTTATACATAAGATAAATTCAACTATAAATATTAATTATAAATCTAAATGTATTTCCTACATAATGGTATTTTATTTATAATTTTAAACATTAAATAACTAAATTTATTTATGACACAAGGATTATGCAGTAATTACCTTACTAATAAAAGATTTAAATAATTGATATTATAAATACCCAAATGAATGTAATTTGAGACTTCTGATGAATTAAACTAATTTTATAGGATAATATGAAATTTGATGGTTGATTCAATCAATTGTTTTCGAAATAATCATGGTTTTATGTCTAAAAAAACAAATACCAAACAGTGTCAAAATTGACATAAAATAGTTTTTAAAACAAATATTATATTATAAATTGATATAATAGTCCTAAAAATCTAATATTTGGCCAAAAGACTTATATATTATATATTGCAATAATGAAACAATTGGGGTTTTATTGTCATTTTATTGTATGTTTATTAACCATATAATATAAAAAACAAAGAGATATGGTAAATGTCAAACAATTTAACTAAGAGTTACATCTAAACGTTAAGGATAATATGGTAACCTAAACCTATATAAAAACTATTTATTGAGAAGTTATAGACACATCCCCACCTTATCCTCTAAATAAATCATTTTGGATCCATTAGAAACTAGGAATGATTTTATTATAAAATAATATTTCAAGCTTTTTCTAAAATGACCCTCACCTCAGTTATAAAAGGGAACTTTCCCTTCCCTTAATTTCTCAAATCCAAATCCATTTGGATCAGCCAATCCCTACCCAATTATCCTGTAAAATATCTTCCCTTCATCTTGGAATCCTTACTTTGGTCATAAAACCAACCTAATGAGCCTTTTTGATCAAATAAAAAGGAAGAACCCGAAGAAGAGGTAATGATTTCACCACCCTCTTTCATGTTCTTTTCTTTTTTCCACTTACTCTTTGTTTGTTTAACCATACCAAAAAAATAACTCCATTATATTATATATATATATTGTGATGTTATTATAAATATGGAACAATCATTTTCATTATTCTATCCATCCTATGAATGATAATGTCACCATGCGTGCGTATGTACAGCTTACCCTCTCCACGCTATGGTGTAATTTGTTATTCAACACTATGTGACTTGGATGGATATAAGGATGAGTAATTTGTATATAAATAATGAAAATAACATGCTAATGTCTCTGTAAAATGAATATACCATCCAATTCCACACCTTTAAGGAAATAACATTGTAGCTTGTGTGTTCGTACGGATTACCGTCTCCACAACGCGATGGGATTCATTTCCACATTCACCATTAAATGATGATTATAAAAATATTTGATATTAATTGGTATTTAATATATTCCATAATAATGCTAATGGATATATACATATATATTTGTATATATCTATTTACATATATCTCAATCACTTACTTCTGTTCAATATGACATTAAAACAGAAACAGTGTTTATGCGTATGTACGACCTACGGTGTCCATAAACGGTGTTTCCATTTAATAAATCTATTTATTATAAATATTTATATTCCTAAAATATATGATATATAAATCATGTATTATATTCTGGAAGTATGAAAATCATGATCTAAGTGATACGATCAAGAATAACAAGTTGAAACACGTACGATAAAGAAAGTGATTATTACCCAAAATGTTACTTTAACAAGGAAATTATTATTAAATAGGGAGTATAAAGTCATAAATGAATAATATATGATATCATAAATATTAATATGGTTATTTAATAGTTCAATAACATACCATGGTCATTATACATGAGTTTAAACGTACCCTTTACCAAAGGAAAGTGCAAGGTAAGGGCTAATTCCTCAATCTCATTATTATCCGAGATTGTTTATGTACAAGTATTTACTCGGACATTTTCATCATCCATGTCCATTTTTCATAAAAATGATTTAAAAATTAATATTTTATGGATTTTTGAAAGGTACTCTTTATCAAGATCATAATTTTAAATGTTTTAAATATTTATCTTATAATTTTTTTTAATTAATGTCCTTGTTTTCAAAATGGTTTAAAGTATTTATTTAGATGGACATGAGTGTTTTGAAATAATAATTATTTTCAAAAGAATCAAAGCGGTATGGGACAAATTGATTCAAAAATATATTTTGAATGAATTATTTTATAAATGTGTTACATTTAAATTATTTCACAAAAAAAGATATTTTTCTCAAAGGTTTTTAATGATTATTTTCAACTATTTTAACACCCTTTTGGATATTATTCTTGATTGATGTGTATTTATTATAAATAAAGTCTTAAATATTGTATAGAATGAGCTATAATGTGTTTGAATGTGAATGTGCTGTTTTTGTACCATTCATGGTTTATGGTTAGTGTATTGACATTTCGTATGCTAGTTTTAATACGAATGTTTATGACATGTTTCAACATTTTCAAATTAGGAATACAGTGGACTTTGTAAGTGACAGGTGGAGCCCACTATATCTCCTCAATGAATCGGTAGGTCTCATGAGACAAACTAGTGTCTTGGAACAATGCCTTGAAAAAAAAAATTATTTTTAGTCTTGGCACGAGGCCTTGACTATTTTGTAATGATGTCTGACGTTAGGCATTCCCTCATTATGAAATTGGTTATTATATGTGATTATTCGACTAGTTGAATATCCACATGCATGTTTATATGGTAATTTTTTATTTATTTTTTCCATATTATGTTCAAGTTTATGTTTAAAAAGGATGTTGTTTTTATCACACATCTTGCCTTAAAAGTTTATAGCTTCCTCTAAATTATTTACCCTTACTGGGCATCTGAGCTCACCCCTTTGTTATGTTTTATTTTACGAAAAATCCAAGAAGTGTGTTATGATTGATATGTAGGGTTAAACTAAAGGGAATAATGGCATTCTCAATAGATCTTTTATCTTGTGTTTTATTTTATAATGTGTAATGTAACGTTCATTTATGTAATCAACTTTCCAAGACCGCTAAACTGGTCGGTATTTCAGGACATGATTCCTTGAAATCATGCCAATGTATTAAAATAATGCACTGACTCTAGATAACTAGGGTCAGGGCATTACAATTGGTATCAAATAAAGTTTAGCAATAACCTTAGAAATAGATTGAGTAAAACTCTGATTATAGAACATTACCCTAAGATATACTCTGAGGATTAGTATAGAAGAACTTCCATGAATTTTGGAACTGTAGAGATTCTATGAGTTTTCCAAGCAATACATCCCTTCCTAGATATGAGCAGGTAGAAGAAGCTCTGGCACAAATGTACCTAGGGGTAAAACCCAAAAACAACACTTTGAGCTAGACTCGAATGGGAATTGGTGCACGACAACCAGCCTTGATGCACTCTTGGTTACAACACTCCTGGGGGATATACTTCGGATAATTATCATTTTCTTTACAAACATTTATAAAGGGTTTATGAGTATATACTTCCTCCAAGAAAACATATTTATGATTATGGATTATATCCATAAAATTTCAAATTACGTTAGGTATTTTACAAGTTTGGAATTATTCATTGCCATTCAAAAACTAACCATGTGTATGCCATTTTATATAAATGGCGCCCATTAGAAGGAATGAGAACTCCAGCAATACGTATGATCCAAAGAGTGATAAGGATCATATCATTCATGGTATTAAGCCAACATTTAGAAGGAAAATAGTCTCCCACATATTCTCAGCATATAAAAAAATATTTCATGTGTTAATAAGATAAGTAAATAATTCTCTGAGTCATATGGCCTTGAAGGGAAGCAAGAGAAGAAAAGGATGGAAGAGAGAAATATGGATAAAGGGAAGAGGGGAAAGAAGGATTTTCACATATGTGATAACTGTGGAAAGAATCACCTTGGTAAATTATTGAAGGGAATTTTATTTTGTTATAAGTGTGGAGAAAAAGGGCACCAGGTACATGATTGTAAGGGTAAGGAAAATGTTTCAAACGTACAATGCTTCATCTGCAAAGAGTTGGGACACTACACGAATCAATGTTCAAATCATTAGAGTACACCCCAAATGCTACTATTGTATAATAATCAAGTAATGATACTACCAAAGATAAAGCAGAATGATTAAGAGTTCTTATGTTATTATTAAATTATTGTGTCATTTGAGTATTGTATTAAGGATGTACATGTTATAATAATTATACGGTATATAAGGATTGTACTGCATTACTATTTCATTAAGGACTTGAGATTGTGTGGAACCAAGAAAAGTGACTCAATATCAGGTTAAATTTTTGGAAAATATTTGGTTGAGAGAAAGATAAACCATAATATGGATCTGATACTGAGGTAATGATTTTGGAATAATACATGATTGATTTGGATAAATTATATTGGATATTTTTTATTACCCTGAAATTGATTAATGATTTGTAAATTACATCATTGTTGAAGTTTAAAATATTTTTGGATATAAGGAGTATATCTAGTATTCTATATGGAATAAGGGAGCATGAATTTATTCAATAAGGTTTTATAGTAATTCTGGATGTTATAGTGTTTTAAAAGAATACATGATGAAGGTGTTCACATGTTATTACATGGAAAAAAGGATCTTCATTGCGTTTACCTTCCTTATAAGTTTTGGAACTTGAGTTTGGACCAAATTATTTTGGATAAGTCTAGTTTGATATTATTTTTGGATTTCCATAAAAAGGACAACCCGGAGGTCAAGAGACAACCCGTCGGCTCCGGCATAGCCGCGAGACTTGAACCCGCAACCGAAGAGCGACAAGGGTGTATCACCTACCACTGTCCCACATGATGTCCTGGATTCAATAGTGTATTTTTAAAAAAAAAATTATGGTAGATTAATTATAAATTCATTTTTTTGGAACCCTATACGAATAGGATAAATAGAACCTTTTTTAAGTTATATTATCTTTTAGAGTAAAAGATGAGTTTCTGGTAGAAATTATTTAAAGGATGGAACTCTACTTGTCAAGTATATATATATATATATATATATATTTTCTTCCCTTATTATATGAAGAATTTAATTCTTAAACTTTAGGTAAGGTATCTTAGAAGAAAAAATGTGTTATCCTAATACCTTATTTTTTGTTGAAACAATGATATTTTAAATCATCATAGATTGATGGCTTTGAGGCCCTTAATTCTACAATTGTTTGTGACTGATGACCTCAATCACTCCCTATAAATATTTCCTTTTTTCTCTAATAATGTGTCTCTAATTTCCACCAATGATCTCCTAATCAAGATCATAATTTGGTGGTGACATTTTCATTTCACATTTCCTTTTATTAAGACTAAATTTTATTAACCCAATTTCCGATGTGGGTTTTCACACAAAGGCATTTTCTATTTTCAACATTTTATTTTAGAAAAACAATTTAAAATTGTGAGGATGTAATTTATTGAATGAGGGAAGAATGTAACACCCTAATATTTAATAGTATATTATTTCTTCAATGTAATTCAATAACTTGCACTACATGCAACACCGAGTTCAAGCGCACCACGACTTACCAAACTTGCCGTTAAAAAGAGGTTATGAATAGTATTTACTGAACTTTGAACTTTATATAATCCTTATAATTATAGAATCCATATTAAGAGTTTCTTTGACATAATTTAAAAATAAATTCATTTTTTCAGATAAAAGAATTTTTTTTTCAAAAAACTGCACTTTTACCACCTTTTAATGGTGAACCATTATTGAATCCAATATATGAAACTTTTATATATTTAATTTGACAAAATAAACTTCTTCTTTAGAATCGGGACATAAGAATTTAGTTTCAATAAATTTTTGGTGTTTTTCTGATTACTTTCATAATTGGGTGAATAGTGAAAATACTATATTTTAACTGAAAACAACATTTTTAATCAAAATAATTTATTGTGTTAAATTATTAATTTGAGTGGTTTTAAAGTATAATTAGATTATATTTTTACCATTTAACCCAATTTTGGTTATTAGATGTAATTTCACTTTGAAATTGGTCATAAACATGTGTCAATCTTTTTGTAGTTATTATTTGTTAACAATTCACATTTTGGTTATGACAACAGGAAATAATTTTAAATTAATAAATGAAAAATCTATGTTTTTTATTAGGAAAAATATAATTCTTTTATGAATTCAGAATATCAAAATTAGCTTAGGGTGAATTTTTGGTATGTTTCTGAAAACTTTCAATTTTTGATAAATAGTGAAAAGCACTGTGTTATTGGTTAAAACCGAATTTTCATTTAAATAAATAATTATTTTATTTAAATTCATTTTAGGTCAAAATAAATACATAAAACCTATATTTTATCAATGTAATTAATTGGATTTATTTTGAAATAAAATTAGATATATAAAACTTTATTGAATTTTTCACCGTCTTTTACACATCTCCTAAGAGAATTTGCAAATTCACATAAAACATAATTTTACAGCTTCTGTGAGAGGAATTTCAAAAATCAGAGAGACACAGTTGATATCAATAAGAAAAATGTGGTTCAATAAGATAAATATAATTTTTGGTGAATAGTAACTTTTTTACTTGTATTTACCATGTTTAAAAGTAAATAGGGCAATTAAGGGTAAAAATGATATTATTCTTACCCTAACACATGTCCTAATTCTATTGGATATGTTTAATTCGTCAAAAAACAACCTTAGGAATAAAATATGATCATTTAGGTCCATTTTTATTAGATTAGGACATTTATTATTATTTTATTTAAAGATGAGTGAAAAGAGTTAAAATCAATGTTTAATAACTAAACCATTTTCAATATAGGGTTATACATAAGATAAATTCTACTATAAATATTAATTAGATATATAAAAAGATTTCCTACATAATGGTATTTTATATATAATTTTTAGACATTATATAATTAAATTTATTTAGGACAAAATGACGAAACAGTAATTACCTTATTAATAAAAGATTAAAATAATTGATATTATAAATACCCAAATAAAGGTAATTTGAGACATATGATGTATTAAACTAATTTTATATGTTAATATGACATTTTAGGGTTTATTCAATCAATTTTTTTAGAATTAGTCATGCTGTTATGATTTTAAAAATAAAAAAATACAAAATAGTGTCAAAATAGACATAAAATAGATTTTAAAATAAATAATATATTATAATTTGATATAATAGACCTAAAAATCTAAGGTTCATCCAAAAGACTAATATAATAATATATATGAAACTAATGAACCAATTGGGGTTCTATTGGAATTTTATAGTATGTTTATTAACCATATAATATAAAAATATAAGGAGACATGTGTAATGTCAAACTATTTAACTAAGAGTTAAATCTAAAAGTTAAGGTTAATATGGTGACCTAAACCTATCTAAAACCTATTGGTTGGTATTTTTTTGACACATCCCCACCTTAGCCTCTAAATAAATCATTTTTTAGTCATTATAAATCGAAAATTATTTTATTATAAAATAATATTTCAGGCTTTTTCCAAAGTGACCCTCAACTCTCTTATAAAAGGGAACTTCTCCTTCTCTTAATTTCACACCTCCAAAGCCATTTGGATCGGCCAAACCCTACCCAATTATCCTATCAACTATCCTCAATTCATCCTAGAGGCCTTAATTTGGTCATAAAGTCAACCTAAGGATGCCTTTTGATCAAATCAAAAGGATGAACCCGAAGAAGAGGTAAGGATTTCACCACCCTCTTTCAAGTTCTTTTCTTCTTCCACTTACCCTTTCTTTGTTTTACCAAACCCAAATAATAAATCCAGTACCATATATATATACTGTGATGTTATTATAAATATGGAACAATCATATTCATTATTATATCCATCCTATGAATGATAACGTCCCTATGCGTGTGTGCGTACGACTTACCGTCTCCACGCCGTGGTGTAATTTTTTATTCAACACAATGTTATTTGGATGGATATAATGATGAGTAATATGTATATAAATAATGAAAATTAATATCTAATTTATTTTTAAAATTAATATACCATCCAATTCCACACCTTTAAGGAAATGATATTGCCTCTCGTGCGTACGTACAGATTACAGTCTCCACGATGTGATGCGATTCATTTCCATGTTCACTATTAAATGATGATTATAAAAATATATACTATTAATTAGTATTTAATATATGAAATAATAATTCTACTGGATATATACATATTTATATATGTATATATGTATTTACATATATCTCAATCACTTACTTTTGTTCAATAAGACATTAAAAGAGAAACGACATTTATGCGTACGTACGACCTACGGTCTCCATAAATGGTGTTTCCATTTAATAAATATATTTATTATATATATTTATATTCAGAATATATATAATATATAAATCATGTTTTATATTCTGGAATTATGAAACTGATTATCTTAGTGATACGATCAAGAATAACAAGTTAAAACCCGTATGATAATGAAAGCGATTATTACCCAAAATGTTACTTTGACAAGGAAATTATTATTAAATGGAGAGTATAAAGCCATAAATGACTCATATATGATATCATAAATATTAATATTGTTATGGTATAATTTAATAACATACCATTTTCATTATACAGAAGTTTAAAAGTACCCTTGACCAAAAGAAAGTTCAAGGTAAGTGTTAATTTCTCAATCTCATTATTATCTGAGATTGTTTATGTGTAGGTATTTACTGGGAAATTTTTATCATCCATATCCATTTTTCATAAAAATGATTTCAAAATCAATATTTTATGCATTTGTGAAAGGTACTCTTTATCAAGATCAAAATTTTAAATGTTTTAAAGATTTATCTTTCTAAATATTTTTAATTATTGTCCATGTTTTCAAAATGGTTTTATGTATTTATTTATAAAGACATGAATGTTTTGAAATAATAATCATTTTCATAAGTTTCAAAGTGGTATGGGTAAATTTGATTCAAAAATATCTTTTAAATGAATTCCTTTATAAATTTGTTACATTTAAATGATTTCACAAAAAGGATATTTTTCTCAATGGTTTTTAATGATCATTTTCAACTATGTCAACATCCTTTTGGGATATTATTCTTGATTGAGGTTGATTTATTATAAATAAAATATTCAATATTGTATTTAATGAGATATGATATTGTTTACTGTGAATGTTCTATTTGAATACCATTCATGGTTTATGGTTAATCTATTGACATTTCATATTCTAGTTTTAATACGAATGTTTATGTTATGTTTCAAAATTTTCATATGAGAAATGAAGTGGACTTAGTAAGTGATGGGTGGATCCCGATATATCTCCTCTATGCATCAGTAGGTCTCATGAGACAAACTAGTGTATTGGCCCAAGGCCTTGAAAAAAAATTTATTTGTAGTCTTGGAACGAGGCCTTGACTATGTGGTAATGTTGGCCGTCGTTAGACATTCCCTCATTATGAAATTGGTTATTACATTGATTATTCAACAAGTAGAATATCCATGTGCATGTTTATATGGTAATGTTTGATTTATTTTTTCCATATTATGTTCATGTTTATGTTTAAAAATTCTGTTGTTTTTATCACATATCTTACCTTAAATGTTTATATCTTCTACTAAATTATTCACCCTTACTAGGCATCTGAGATCACCCCTTATGTTTTATTTTCCCATGATTCCAAGAAGTGTATTATGACAGATATGTAGGGTTAAACTAAAGGGAATAATGGCGTTCTCAAAGGATCATTTATGTTTTGTTTTATTTTATAATGTGTAATGTGACTTTCATGTATGTAATCAATTTTCCAAGACTGTTAAACTGATCGGTCTTTTTGGAATTGATTCCTGGTAATCATGCCAATGTAGAAAAATAATGCACGAGATCTGAGTAATTGGGCTCAGGGCTTTACAAACCCCCACCCCATGTACACCCTCCAACCCACTGGACAACCCCCCCACCCCTGGACACCCCTACCCCCTTGGACAACCACCACCCCTTGGACACCCCCACCCCCTGGACAACCTCCCACACATTACACACCACCCACCCCACAAGATAGCCCCACCCCCTGAAACCCACCGACCACCTAGACAACCCCCACCCACTGAGAACCCCCACCCCACAGGACAACACCCACCCCCTAGACACCCCTAACCCTTTGGACAACCCCCACCCCCTGGACACCCCCACCCCTTGGACATCCTCCGACCCACTGGACACCCTCCCACCCACTGGACACCACCCCACCCCACTGGACATCCCCCACCCCTAGAGAGCCCCTACCCCCTGCACACCCTGACCCCCTTGGACATCTCCCACCCTTGGACACCCTTTCACCAACTAGACACCCACCGACCCACTGGACACCACCACACCCCGCTGTACACCCCCCCCCCCCAAACCAGAACAACCCCCACCCCTGGACACCCTGACCACCTTGGACAACCCCACCCCTTGAAACCCCCTCCCACCCCTGGAAACCCCACCCCCTGAAAACCCCCACACCCCTGGACACCCTCCCACCCACTGGACACCACCCCACCCCGTTGGACAGGCCCCCACCCCCACTGGACAGCCCACTCCCCCTAGACACCCCGACCCCTTGGTCAGCCCCACCCCCAGGACACCCCCACCCCCTGGACAGCCCATCCCACCCTCTGGACACCCCCACCCCTAGAATCCCCCCTGGACACCCTCCCACCCACAAGACACCACCCCACCCTACTAGATAGCCCCCACCCCCTGGACAACCCCTACCTCCCCAGGACACCCCGATCCCCTTGGGCTGCCCCCACCCCCTAGACACCCCCACCCCCTGGACAGCGCCCTCCCACCCATGGTCACCCCCACCCCTTGGAAAACCCCCACCCCCTGGACACCCTCCCACCCCACTGTACAACACCCACCCCTAGAGACCCCCTACCCCCTTGGACAACCCCCTGGACACCCCCCATTCCTATGGACAACCCCACCCTTGGAGCCTCCCACCACCATGGACAGCCCCCTACCCCCTTGGAAACCCCCAACCCTAGAAAACCCCATCCCCTTGGACAACCCGCCCAGACACCCCACCCCCCAAGAAACCATTACAATTCTCTTCCAATGTATGAAACAAGCAGAAGCCGAACCAAAAGCAGGCAAAAAACAGACTAGAATCCAAACCAGAAAAACATTATAACTAGTCCAAAATAAGAAGAATCAGAGAAAAATTAAAAATTAACATATATAACACTCAAAACATACAATGTCAACTAAAAAACCTAAATCCAACCAAAAAACTACCAAATAAACAATTATAATTAAAATATTCAAAATTACATTTCACACTACAAAAAAACTAAAATCCAATCAAACCTGTAAAATAATTTTACCATTCCACTTATAAGTGTTTGACAACTTGAGAACTATAGGGTAGAGGGTCATAAAATAGTTAAAAATTAAAATGCTAGTAGTTAACATTTATAATAAATAATTAAAATGAAATATTATGGCAAAGTTTATAAGGAAATATTACCTGGTCGAACTTCACAAGTGTTCAAGTTGAAATTATTTCATACATAAATATTAGCATATAATATCTGTATTTAAAAATTCCTTGTTGTTTATCTCAATTCATTTTACATGAGTGTTAATTCAAAATATCATTTTTATGTAATACATCGAAAAAGACAACTTATAAATGGATATTTACCTTTACTTTTACATCTTTGATCTTGGCACTCTTTTTCGTTGATTTTTTTAGAAAGTATACCCATCCCCTATTAGAAAATAATATAAATGGGATAGATTTAAAATTCATTATAATATAAAAAACTATTATGAAATTGAAACATACTTTCTAACATATTCTGAATACCTTCCCGCGAATCACCATAGACTGAGCATATCCAATAAAGTGTTTTCTCTCATGAAAAAAACACCTAACATCCAATGATCGCTAATATAAATGAAAATTCAAGGTTAGTGGTTTTTTTATATAAAAATATAATGAACACTTTTCTATAGATTTGTTTCATATCCCTCACAAAAAGGCATCATCCAATACTGCATGATTATATTGTGTTAAAATCTTTCAACAACATAAAGTGTTCTTTGTTCCTCATCAATCCATGTCTATTAGGGGACATAAATTGTGTGTCCATGAATCCATATACATCTTTCCGCTCAATATTCTCACACATGGTATAATGATAACTAATACAAAATAGATATAAGTATACATTTTTAATAACTATCATGTAGGGAATGGTGTTAATACTTTCATGGAAGAAATCTACACCATGTTGATACCCAAATAATCTATAGCTAAAAGATCTATGATATCATTTTTCAGAATCCCCACATTGATTGCACATCCACAGACTTGATCTTCCATTGGAAACTCATAATGATCCACCAAAAAATTTGAATATATTTAAAATCAGTCAAGAATTTTAGAATTTGTATCTGATGTCATATCCATTTGTCTTTTTTCTTTTCTATGTAGTATTTCTTTACCTTTGAATTATTCCAGTAAAAATAAATAGAAAGATATATTAGTTTTCAAATGTTAAAATTTTAATAAAAAATAAAATAAAAGATACAAAAAACATACCTCTATGGTAATAGGTCTCAGAAGTCTAGATAGAAAAACAAAAAAGTGGTCGATACTATGTCCAATTGTTGTCATGTCATCTGTAGGTAATGGTAGTCGAGATGATCTGTCTATAATATCTTGTACAATGACCCTATGATGATCTACCTCTAACTATTGATGATGAACTGTATCTCCTATACAATATACCATCCCATATGCAACAATATGATGGTGAGGATCATCCACATACAACTGACAATAATTAATAATCTGTGGTGGAGGAGTAGGATAAAAAATGGGGTCAGCAGGCTATGGTGGGGGAGTGGGAGATACTAGTGGAGGTGGAAGATAAATAATGGGGTCTGCTGGGGAGTGGAGGAGTGGGAGCTGTAGTTTGAAATTGTCTTTACAGGTCTCAAAACATAGACCGTACCGAATGCTCTAATATTTTACTCCATCGTCGCATTAATATTATGAAATTCAGCCTCCAAGGAACCTATTGTTTTTTATAGACACCCTCAATGTAAGTATTTGATGAATGTGACAACACTTTTCATATTGATACACAAATCAGATATCCTCTTTAATGACCGGGGAGTCTGGGATTTCCCAATGTTGCAGATAAAATATCTTGCCTCCCAGTAGCTTTATATACCCCATGCGAGCTCTGCTCCTCAAGATAATCTTGTATTAATTAATTTAACATTTCTATAATGATTCAAATTATATAAAGAATATAATTAACTTAAATAAATAAAATAAATATCTTACAATCCTCTCCGCTACGACTCTCGATTATTCTGAAAGATTTTGTCCCTTTTTTTCTCATCTGATCTCTCTATCATTTTTCATGTCTAGATAGAGGGGATGGAGGGTAAACCTCTCCAGAGTTTGAAGACTCAGCCGTCATTTTTTGTAATTTTTCTGCCATCATTTGTTCTTCCCATAATGTATACCCTCTCCAATATAAACTACGAGGGTATACATTTTTATATTGGATCTCCTGATGAGATGTCCTTATTTTCAATAAATTAAGAATAATAAATCATTAACAAAACATTAATAAGATCATTTATATAAGAAAGATTATAAACATTTACATAACCCTTACCAAAAATGAATCTTTTCTTATAATTTCAAAAAATTGTGTCCTTGTGTCTTCATCAATGAAAGGATATACATGACATGTATTGTCATGATTCTTATGAACAAAAATGGTATTATATGTGATAGTTGATTTGAAATCCCTCCATCTCCTGGAAGCCATCGATAAACATTTCTTCCTAACACCTCTACTGTCAAGAATATCAAATGTCTTATGATAAAGAATAAGTAACATAGTATACTAGAAACATTTAAATATTAGTCAAACAATAGTGAATTATCTCACCAAAATCATCTCCCATAACTGAGATATTATTTATTTTTCTACACTTCTCCGATCATCATACAAAATTCTTACTTTTCTTTTACCCTGAGTTGATAAAGAACTCTTAAAATATTTTTCTTCTGGACCACTAGGAATATCACTCTCATAGAACTCAACTAGTATCCTCTATTCCTAGATATGGGCAACTGATAATTTTGGTAAAGGTGTGCAGCCACGTTTACCAACTCTTGAACTCTTCTTTGTCATTATGGGATCACATGATGAAGATAGGGTAATTTCAAGAGGAGCATGTGAATGTTCCTCCCCAGAGGTATGTTCATGATTCTCATCTCTAGAATCATGGGGTTGATCAACTGATTGATCTTTCATTATATTTCAAATAAAAAAATCAAACATTAGTTAAAAAATATACCAATTCAAATATTACAATACTAATGTAAACAAAATATGGAAAACTGAACTAATTTATGTAATAGTATACATGGTAAATTTGGTAAGCATGTTAAACCATGGTAATGATGGTAAACATGGAAAAAATTGTAAACATGGTAGGGTAATTTTCATTCAAAATAAATAAATAAATATATAGGTTACATAATGGTAAACTATTGTAAACAAGGTAAACATGGTAAACATGGTAAACATGGTAAAGTAATTTTCATTCAAAAAAAATCAACAGATATATAAGTTACGTAATGGTAAACTAGATAAACTAAACAAAACAAGATTAAAATAAAAAATATATTTACAAATTTGTTTTATTAAGCATTTTAGTAAAGAAAAGAATTAAAATATAAAACATTTAATAAAAATAGTAAGTGTAAAAAAGAAATCAACATATGTTACCTGTAAAATTAGGAATGTAAAAATGGATTGTTTTTCCAAATTCCTTCCTCAAGATCATTCCTTATAACATAAACCATGTCTTCAACATGGTCATCATTATTTTCTGCTAATATTTCCATTAAAGTAGGAATATTTCCTAAATCATCATCTTCATCAAGTTGATCCTCACCAACATATTGTTTTTCCCTTATAAAACAATAGGATACTGCATATCTGATTGATCAACTACATAGAAAATCTGTTTTGTATGTGCTTCCATTATAAAAGAGTATGATATGTCTTCTAATCTATTCAGATTAACAACTATCATTCCAAATTCATCATGTATGAAACTATTGTTACCAAAAAAACATTTACAGTAAAAAACAAGAACTTTAATTTTAATGTAATAAACCTCCCATATTTCTTCACTGACTCCATAATATGCACTTGCTATAGAAATTGGGTTTTTGTCTTTAGAACTCAAAAAATGCATTGCTTCTGCAAACACCAATAAACCACTATTCTGAACTGCACTTCTGTTGTCCTAATATTTCATATGAAATGTATATCCATTAATTTAATACATGTACCATGTTATCACATTTAAACATTGACCACCCACTAATCATCTTAATGTCTCTGATACATCTGATCTACCGAGCAATGTCCTTTTAAACTATGGAAATGATGTTTTTTTGCTCATTAAAAATCCACATTTCTTTATTCTTTGGATAACATTGATTATAGTCATTAATATGAAATGGGATATATAGTTGAGCATCAGCTATGTTATTCGAGATATATAATTATAACTTCTTCATCTATTCATCCAACAACGATTTGACATTCAAGCCACAAATACCACTACCCTCATTATTAACAAGATCATGGCGATATAGAGGCAAACATATGTGCTCCACCACATCCAAGTAGTTCGTAAAAAACTACTCAACCTCCTCAGAAATATATTATTCAAAAATGGATTCTTTAAGTTGATATGGATTCTTAAGATACCCCTTCAAAATTTTCATATACCTTCCAAAAGGATACGTCCAACGAAGATAAACTGGTTTACAAAGCATTATTTCTAAAACCAAGTAAACCATTAAATGCACAATTATATCAAAACAGATAGAGGAAAATACATTTCCTATTGAAAAATTATATAAACTTCATCCTTTTCCAAAATGTTTAAAGCATTTACATCAATCACCTTATTAAAAATTGAGTTAAAAATTAATACAACTTTATTATAGTCTTTCTGAAATGGAAGGGAAATATTCCACATAATCTTACTAGTAGAAGTTATTGCTTCATGACATGGAAATCATGATATTTCATACATATCTACTTCAAATCCTTCAAAAATAATTTTTTTTACATTTGAAAAATAACCTTTAGGAACATTGATATCATGAAGACACTTACAAAAGTGAATTTCTTCCCTCTTCTATAATGTATGAAAAGTCGGGGAATGAAATGTCCGTCTACCATTTAGAGTGGATGCTAACTCAAAATGTATTCCCATTGATAGTATGTCTAATCTTTCATTCAACCCATCTTTATTCTTTCCTTTAATATCTAACAATGTTCCAATCAAACTGTTAGAGATATTCTTCTACACGTGCAAGAAATCAATATTATGATTCACTTCATGATATCTCCAATATGGTAGCTCAAAAAATATTTACCTTTTCTACCAAATATGTCTATAATTACCAGATTTTTGAGACTTTCCCAATGACACAACAAGTTTTTTCACTCTCTGAAAATACACATCAGTGGATAAGGATTTTGGAGCAATATTAAATTCTTGTGAGCCATTGAATTCATTTTTTAGTCTTCTATAAGAGTGATCCCTAGGGAAAAACTTTTGATGATCCATGTACACTATTTTCATCCCATGTTTCAATTAAAAATATGAATTCTATTGTTCGTAAATTGGACATGCTTTATGACCCTTAACACTGTATCCACACAAATTTCCATATGCTGGGAAGTCATTTATAGTGGACATAAGCACTGCATGGAGTTGAAAATATTCCATATTATAAGAATCATACACCCTAATACCATTCTCCTATAAAAGATTCAAATCATCAATCAATAGTGAAAAGAAAAAATCAATATAATTTCTAGTTTTCATTGGACCACAGACCATTATACCCAACATGACATATTTTCACTTCATACAAACTTTCAGAGAGGGGTTGTAAATCACCAATAAAATAGGCCATGAACTATGTGTGCTACTGAGGGTTCGATATGGATTCATTCAATATATGCACAACCCTAGTCTGAGATTTCTAATTGAATTTCCCAATGTTGGATACTTGTCACGACCCGACACTTGGGGCCCCATCCGTGACTACCCCAAGCCCGCCTTCCATAGGCCAAGGGCTGGAGACTATCACCGAAAGGCATATTCCCTAAAAACGGGAAGGCATTGCCTTTATAACCTATAAACTCACACAATTAAGCACCAAGGGGGATACAAGCACAAAGAAAAACTATATAGTAAAGAGGGTGTGTAAATAAAGTAAAAGTGTCCGGAATACAAGCCCAACTATAATGTAAAAGTCAACATAAAAGTACAAGTAAAACTGAAAACAGCTCTTGTGAACACCCGCCAAGGATCCTACCTAATGGGTAGGTACAACTCTCGAATGGTCATCTATGTGGTACACCTCGTCTGAAGTCCACCACCAAGATACCTCTATCCCTGGTACCCTCATCCTCAATCAGTAATTTCCATCGTATGCACCAAACACAACACGATGCGGGTGTTTCCCATGCAGGGGTGAGTATAACGATACTCAATAGGGAACCTGAGACCATATAGGTCTCCTAGAGTTCCACAATGGAAAGACCATAAGAAATATTAAAAATATACTTAGGTACATTCCCATACATATACCTAAGTTATCATGTTATTCTCATCACATACATGAGGTAAGAATACCTCAAAGGTAACACCACAAAGGTGATGTATCACATTGCATAACCTCAATCACAGACACAATGTAAAGACAACACACACCAGGATTTATTCTAGGGGTAGTAACAAGTAATATCATGAATACCTCAAATACTAGATTACTCCTCCTCTATCGAGTAAAGTGGGACTACCTCATCACATAGAGGTGCTTCCCACTAACCTTGGACTGCTGAAGTACTCTTCCGGTCAAGTACTGTGGGTCTTCCACATCACACAGAGGCGCTCCCCACCATGGGTCTTCCACGTCACACAGAGGCACTCCCCCTCGTGGATTTCTATGTTACTCCTGCTATCGAGTACTGTGGGTTTTCCATGTCACTCTAGGCACTCCCCACTGTGGGTCTACCGCAGCACACAAGGCGCTCCACACTGGGCCAGTCGAGTCACTCCGAGTCAAAATGGTCAGAAGTCATCACGTCTTAGCCAATTGCGGGGTTCCGTACATATTGCGCTTGTGAGGACCTCCCTCAATCCCTAGGTCATACCTCAACTACCCCGAAGTTCCATGAAAAAGTCACCAAAAGGTCTGCCACGTCAAAAGGGACCCAAAGCAACAGACAGCGTGTCAATCGGACACCCGGTCTGTAATTTATTAGCATTTCTGCTCCGAGGGCCCGGTTGGATTCGGGGTGTGATCCAACCAATTCGTACTCCAAACTTATCCAAAACTGAAGTGGAGTATGTCAATGGACCGTCTCGATCCAAGGATCTCAACGCCATAGAAGGTTTGTCAAACGGATGCCCGGTTTATGAGTTATGACCATAAAGACGAAAAAGGGTCTAAAAGGGCCCTGGTCTGGTTCGACCCAGAGACTTGGAAGGCCCAACCCATTGGGTCTTGGTCTAGCCTGACTTTCCATGGGGCGGCCCGACCCATCCCACGAGCACAGCCCAATGGGGTGTCCCGTTGTGCACGACCCAGTGGCACGACCCGTTGGGTGTGGCTCAGAGGCGCGCCCTGGTGGCGCGGCCCGGAGGTTCAACTAGGTGACGCGGACCACGAGGCATGACTTGGTGGCATGGCCCAGCCCACGTAGGGAGCGTCCCCCTGGGCACGTCCCGCAGGGCATGTCCTGGTGGGCACAGTTCGCCTGAGCCGGCACCAAAGGGTGGTGTGCCCCCTCACAGTTTCTCCCAAACGGTCCCTCGAACCGTTCGGCTAGGTGGCACGTGGGACCAATTGAAGGGGTCCCGCCCAGTCTGGCGTGGCTGGCCAGACTTCCTCCCAGAAGCACAGTCGCGTACGGCTGCTCTATCGGGGTCGGCCGCCCTTCGGCCTCTATCGTGGCTGATGCGGCTGCGGCCTCCTGTTCCACCGGCAGCATGGACGCGCCGCCGCTCTACCACACGGCCAGTTGCTTGTTGACCGCCACCAAGCTCTTCCACATCCAATGGGCCTCACCCTTCTCATCATCCGGTGGCGCGGATGTGCGCTGCCCTTCCTTCCTCGCAGCTGGTCTGGTGCCGACCACCACCTCTTTCCGCGAGCCATTGCGGATTCATTCCAAGCCCAAAAAATTAAATGATTGCATATTTTGAATCCTTGCATCGATGGCTTTGCTCCCATATATCACACTCCGAAAAACTCCATATTTCCAGGGCTATTAAAAAATAGGCATTGAAGAACGCATGAAGAATGCACGAAGAATAAAAAGAAACAGGAACATGGTTTATGTGCGGGATGACGACCATGTTTGTTTGGCCATGGTTTTCATGAATTTAGGATATGAAGAAACAACAGAATAAAATTCAACATTCTTAAAACCCCCACCCCAATTTTTCATTGGATGTGGCATGAAGAAGAAATATGTAGTCGATGAAGAACCTCGACGTTCGTCTCTTCTGTAAGATGATTCCGATTTGGGCTCAGGGTCGGTTCCTCGTTCTTCGTTGGGGGAAGTTCTTTCCAGTTCTCCAAGGTTCTCTCAACTATCCATTGAAAATTATTTCAAACAAGTAAATGAGGATCCAACATATAAAAATAATTTTATCAAATTAATTAAGGTTGGAAAAATTAATTGGATTATGTTGGCACATTAATGATGGCACAATTGAATGGCACATTAAATTGAATTATGTTGGCACAATTGACTAGAAAAGAAACCAAGAGTCACCTCCCTCATTAAAGAGGGAGTTCAAGGGTCGAGTGGTTCCCACCACTGAATTCAAATCGAGAGTTTTAAATCTCTAGTGGTCCCCACCACCAAAAACATATTGAGAGGATTAAATTTCAAAAATAAAATAAAGCTAGTTTATTTTATTTTCTCCCACAAAAAACACAAAAACTAACTTTCACATTTGACCTAGTGTGGTTGAGGTGAAGTTCTCCTTATGCGAAAACTGGGGCTGTGAGTTCAATGTTGTCCTTGCATTTCAATTCTATGCACCAGTTCAAAAGTTACAAAAACCCACTCGCACGTTTATTGAATGCACCCAAAAAAAGTTCAGAAATTTATTATGGGCACCCCGAGCCTCGGAATCATGGGCCGTCAATTTTCGCGGACTCGTAATATTCCCCTAAAATTTAAAAAATTACATGGAAAATCCGGGTCTTTACATTCTCCCCACATCAGGGATTTGATTCCCCATAAGACACAGCTCAAACTAATGGAACAAGTGGGGGTACTGAGCACGTATCTGAGCCTCCCGCTCCCATGTGATCTCTTGGAGGTTCCTGTGCTGCCAGTGAATGCGCACCAAGGATATCGACTGCCCATGAAGGACCCACTCATGTCAATCCTCAATCTCTATAAGAACCTCCGTAAATGTCACCCCATCATCGATGTCCAGCTTACCATGGTCGATGACGTGAGATGGGTCGTGCATGTATCTCCTCAGTAGGAATACATGTAAAATGTCGTGCACCTGGTGCAACTAAGATAGAAGATCTAAGCGGTAATCCACCACACCAACTCTACTGAGGACCTGAAAGGGTCCGATGAACCTCAGAGATAACTAGCCGCCCTAGACAAATCTCGGTAAACCTCATCGAGGTGAGACCTATAAAAAGACATGGTCACCATCCTCAAACTCCAGAGGTCTCCGTCTCCTGACAGCATAGAATTTCTGCCAACTCTGTATAGTCTTTATCTGCTTCTGGATGATCTACAACTTCTCCATGGTAGCATGTACCATCTATGGTGCCACTACCGCAGACTCCCCTGGGTCATTCCAGCATAGTGGTGATCTATAAGGTTTCTCGTACAATGCCTTGAATGGTGCCATACGGATAGTGGAGTGATAGCTGTTGTTGTATGCAAACTCCACTAAGGGAAAGTGATCCTCCCAACTACAGCGAAAATCAAGAACGCATGCACGTAGCATGTCCTCGAGGGTCTGAATGGTCCGCTCTGTCTGGCCATCCATCTGAGGATGGAAGGTGGTGCTCAACCGAAGCTATATCCCGAACTCCTCCTTCAACCCCTTCCATAGCTAGGAAGTAAATGCTGTATAACGAACAAGGATAATCATAGATGGTAATCCATGTAGCCATACAATCTCTTGTATGTAGAGGCATACCAATCCCTTTACTGATCCTTGATCTCTGATAGATAGGAAGTGGGCCGACTTCATGTGTCGGTCTATGATCATCCAGATGGAATCATGTCCCCTGGACGTGTGTGGAAGAACCATTATGAAGTACATGGAAATTTCATCCCACTTCCAATATGGTACCTCTAATAGCTAAAATAAGCCTACTAGAACCTGATTCTCTGTCTTCACTTTCTGACAAGTGAGGCACCGAGAGACAAACTCTGCCACCACCTTCTTAATTCTTGGCCACCAGTGCTAATCCCAGAGATCCTGGTACATCTTCACTGCTCCTGGATGTACCACTAGAGGGGACATATATAAATCCATCAAAATATCCTCCCTAAGTTCTACTAGTACCATAGTACACCCTCTTAAGAGGATGACATGCTACCCACCTTCAGAAAATCCGTTAGGTGCCTGTCCTGTGGATATCTGAGCACGTTGAGTCCCGCAGTCTCCATCCCCAAGCTGTGCCTCCATGAATCGCTGAAGGAGTGGGGGAGTGACTATCAAAGACTGAAGATAAGATGACCCATATTGATTCACATAGGATATCTACAAAGTTTCTTACTACTCTGTTTCCTCACTCAGAAACCGTATACCAGATCTCCTACTGAGTGCATCTGCTACTACATTCCCTTTCCCAGGAGTATAGACTATGTCAAAGTCATAGTCCAGGAGGAACTCAATCCAACAACGCTATCTTAGGTTCAAGTCCTTCTAAGAGATGATATACTTGAGACTCTTGTGATTATAGTTGAATGTAAAATGTTTTCCAATCAAATAATGTCTCCACATCTTCAAGGAGAAGACTACACCTTCCAAATCAAGGTCATGGGTAGCATAATTCTGCTCATGTTGTCTCAGATGTCAAGAACCATATGAGATCACTACTTTATCTTGCACTAGGACACATCCAAGAACGGTCTTTGATGTGTCTCAGTAGACTACGTACCCAACGCTTTCCTCCAGTAGCCTCAAGATGGGGGCACTCGTCAATCTCTGCATTAGATCCTGAAAACTCCGCTGGCATCTCTTTGACTACAAGAAGGGTTTCCCCATCTTCATAAACATTCATAAAGGTTCCAAAACTCTAGAAAAGTCAGGCACAAACCTCTAGTAGTAACTATCCAAAACCAGGAAACTCTGCAACTTCATCATGCTCTGGGTGGCTCCTAAGCTAGTACAACCTCAATCTTCACTGGATCCACCGAAACTCTAGCCTCCAAGATAATGTGTCTAAGAAAGTGGACCTCTTGTATCTAAAACTATCACTTTGAGAGCTTACTATAAATATGGTTCTCTCAAAGTGTTTTTAGAACTATCTACAAATGATAGGCATGATCCTCCTCCGTCGCTGAGTATATCAGGTTGTCGTCGATGAAGACTACCACAAAGCGATCATGCTATGGCGGGAAGATCCCGTTCATGAGTACCATGAACACTGGTGGGGCATTGGTCATGCCGAAAAGCATAACCAAGAAATCATAATGTCCAAACCGACATCTGAAGGCCATCTTTTGCACATCCACGTCTCGTACCCTGAGTGGGTGATAGCCTGATCTAAGGTCTATCTTTGAAAACCATCGTGATCCCTTCAGATGATCAAGTAGATCTTCAATTCTCGGAAGTGGGTACTTGTTCTTCATGGTCACCTGTTTCAGGCACTGATAGTCTACACAGAGTCTCAAAATCACATCCTCCTTCTTGGAAAACAAAATCGAGACTACCCCAAGGGAAACACTGGCCTAATGAACCCCTTTCTCTGCAAGTCCTCCAGCTATACTTTCTGCTCTCGAATCTCTACAAGAGACATTTAATATGCTGGGTTTGATATCGGTGTCATCCTAGGGTACAAGTCGATGTAAAAGTACACATATCTATGAGGTGGTAGACCCAAAACATCATCAGGGAAAATATAACTGTACTGGTCCACCACTATAGGATTTCCCTCAATCTCAACGTCAAATACTATGAGGGTAAGGCTAGCCAACTGATGTGTGATCGGCTACACCCTCCTCTGGGTAAGTCTATCATGCACTACAAAGGTTCCCTTATCGACAGTGAAAGAAAACCTAGCCCCATCCATGCAGGAACACCACCCTTTGCACTTAATATAGTCAATGTGAGCATGGAATGTGGAAAACCAGTCCATACCCAAGATGACGTCATATGGCTTCGATGCTGCTACTAGGAGATCCTAGATGAAGCTCTCACCTCCTATAGTAATATCACACTACCAAAACCAGTGCATAATCATCGATTCTATTCCAGTAGGAGTCTCTAGACATAAGGATCGAGCCAACGGCTCCGTCGGAATCTCCTAGCTCTGAACGATGGTCTTGAAATAAAAGAATGACAAGAACCTATGTCTATATGTATTTAAGATAAGGTGGAGTAGACATAGATCGTAGCTCTAATCATATCTGGAGTACCATGGTCGTAGGCCTCAGCTACCTAGATTTGAGCTTGTCCTTTTCCACCTGCTCCCTATGGTCGGGGTGGACCTCCGGGTGGTGGTGGCGGTAGAACCTCAAAATGTCACCCACCGCCTGCTGCATGGCCTTCTCCTCTACCACGTCCGCCTCCTGCCAACTGACCTCCTCGATCGAACCGTTTTCTCTACCTCGATGATCCCTCAACCTTATTCTAATTGTCGGTACGACGAGTCAGGAAGTTTCGATCCATGTGACCCTGCCGACCACATGTGTAACACTGTGTGTCTCTCACTTGTCCTGCTCTGCCTCGAGAGCCTCAAACCACTGACCATGTATCCTGAGGTTATCTGCCTATAGGTCTGGTCCTCTTGGACCTCTTCATCATCTGTCTTATACAAGCGACTGATGACTCTGCTACCTATCATCCGGTGGTGGGTCTCACTGTCAGGGACTTCTCAACAAGGAATCATTCCACTAAAAGTGCTCTCTCTAACACCCCCTCCTGCATCGGGATACAGAGAAAAACCATTGAATCTCTAATCTCCCATATGAGCCCATGCTCGAAGTTCCAGGCCTTGAAGAAAGGGTCCTACACCATGTTAGTAGAGTAGTGTGAGAGGTCAGTGATCCTCACTGAATACTCAGTCATATTCATGTTACCCTGTTGCAAGTGGAGAAGCTCTTGTATACGCACTGAGCATAGGGTCACTGGGAATAACTCTTCCCCAAAAAGGCTCTCGATTTCTACCTAAATGAGAGTGACCTCATTGTGAACATAGAGCATCAAGATCCACCATCATCCTGCAGCTGCTTGAAGAAGGATGGCGTCAAGGATCACCATGAGATCAGTCGGTGTTCCTAAAAATCGAAAGAATCTAACAACAACCTCAAGACAATCCTCACCTGCCTGTGGAACTATCTTTCCCCAGAACCTCGGTGTCCTCTAGAACTGGATCTCGTGCAATGTGCTCAAGCGACGTGCACCCTCTACTGTTGGGGCTGGTGGCATTAGCTGCCCAATGGGTAGTTGTGCTGCTGGTACACCACCCCGTGGTAGAAATACCATCATTGGGCCCTTCACTAAATCCTTATTTATCGTTGGACTATCATCACATAATCTATATGGAAATTTTGGTGGCTGTCTGCATGGAGGCATCCTGAAAAGAAAATAGTGTGCCACAGTCATTAAGGTTATACCTAGTGAGGTGACTCCAAAGATATCACAAATAAAACATGCAAAAAAAACACAAACACAACCGATGTTTTCATGCACAGAATAAGAAATTAGAAGTCAGGGTCCTAGTGTATGGATACGTCAGCTGGGAAACCAACACTGGACTACCTGAACTGAAAACAACACTCAAAACACATAACACTATTGCTCAACACAGAAATGATTAGAGTCCTAGTTCTTAGGTAGAACCGAACTCCTCTGATACCAATGTTTTACGAACCGACCCTTGGGGCCCATTCCGTGACTACCCCAATACTGCCTTCCATAGGCCAGTGGCTGGTGACTAGCATCGAAAGGTGTATTCACTAAAAATGGGATGGCATTGCCTTTATAACCTGTAAACTTACACAACTAAGCACAAAGAATGATACAAGCACAAACTAATACTATATACTAAAAAGGGTGTGTACAAAAAGTAAAAGGGGCCAGAATACAGGCCCAACTATAAAGTACAAGTAAACTAAAAAGTAGATGTAAAACTGAAAACAACTCATGTGAACACCCACCAAGGATCCTACTATAAGTGTAGGCACAACTCTTGAACGGTTTTCTTTGCAGTGCGCCTCATCTGAAGTCCACCTCTGAGCAACCTCCAGTTCCGGTACCCTCATCCTCAGTCAGCGTTGTCTATTTTCTGCACCAAACACAACAAGGTATGGGCGTAGCCCATGCAGGGGTGAGTATAATGATACTCAATAGGGACCCCGAGACCCTGTAGGTCTCCTAGAGTTCCAAAAAGAAAATACCATAAGAAAGAGTCCAAATATACTTAGGTATATGCCCATACATATACCTATGTTATCAATCCATACTATTCACATACATGAGGTAATAATACCTCAAAGGTAACACCATGAAGGTGATGTATCACATATCATAACCTCAATCACAAACACAAAGTAAAGACAGCTCCCACCAGGATTTATTCTAGGGGTAGTAACAAGTAATATTATGAACACCTAGACTGCTGGATTAATCCTTCTCTATCAAGTAAATAGGGACCACCACATCACATAGAG
This sequence comes from Viscum album, assembly GCA_963277665.1. Taxonomy (NCBI): domain Eukaryota; kingdom Viridiplantae; phylum Streptophyta; class Magnoliopsida; order Santalales; family Viscaceae; genus Viscum; species Viscum album. Next base: position 1,745,114,888 of record OY728125.1, on the reverse strand, counting down.
GCGCTTCCCACTAACCTTGGACTGCTGATGTACTCCTCTGGTCAAGTATCATGGGTCTGCAACGTCACACAGAGGCACTCCCCACTGTGGGTCTGTCGCATCACACAGAGGCGCTCCCCCTCATGGCCTGCTGAGGTACTACTCATGTCGAGTACCATGGGTTTGCTACTTCACACAATTAAATCCCTACCATGGGTCTTTTGCTGCACATAAGGTGCTCCCCATTGGGCTTTTAGAGTCACTTCGAGTCGGAACGGTCAACAATCGTCAAGTCTCAGCCAGTCGCAGGGTTCCATACATATCTTTCTTGGGAGGATGGACCCCATGCCATAGGCCATACCTCAAATGCCCCAAATTTCAACCAAAAAGTCACGCACATCTCCATCATGTCAAAAGGGACTCAACACAATAGATGGGGTATCAATTGGATGCCCGGTCTGTAAATTATTAGTGTTTCCATTCAGAGGGCCCCATTGGATTCGGGGTCTGATCCAAATCATAAATAATATAACCTTATCCAAAACTCAAATGTACTATACCCAAAGGACCTTCTCGATACAAGGATCCCAACGCTGCAGACGGTTCATCAAATAGATTCCCGGTTCACGAGTTATGACCATAAAGGCGAAAAAGGGCCTGAAAGGGCCCGGGTCTGGTCCGACCTGGTTGGACTGACCCGACCCGGGCCGTGGTGTTCCTGGCATGATGGGATATGGTCCGGCCTTACCCATGATGGGGCGGCCCAACCCAGCCCATTGGGGTGGCCTGATGGCCCAGCCCGACGCATGTAGGGCACGGACCGCTGGGCGCGGCTCGGTGGGCGCAGTCTGCCCAAGCCCGTGCCGAAGGGGGGTGAGCCCCCTTCTAGTTTCTACCAAAAGGTCCATCTGACCGTTCGTCTAGGTGGCATGTGGGACCCATTGGAGGGGTCCTTCTCGGTCTAGAATGGCTGACCGGAATTTCTCGGAATGGCGCGGTCATGCGCCGCTGCTCCACCACGGCCGACCGGAAGGCAAACTTCCCTTCGGCCTCCGCTGTGGCCGCCACGGCTGCGGCCTCCTACTCCACCGGCGATGCGAACCCATGCCGCCCCTCCACCACGCGGCCTGCAAGTTTCTAGATTCCACCCTTCTCTACTATGGCAGATGGGCTGTGACCTTCTCATCATCTAGTGGCACGGACGCGCGCCTCCCTTCAATTCTCACGTCCAGCCGGGTGTCGGCCACTGCCTCCTTCCGCGAGCCATTGCGGATTCGTTCCAAGCTTGATAAATTAAACGATCACATATTTGTGATCCTTGCGTCGAGGTATTCGCTTACATATATCATGCTCTACAAAACTCCGTATTTCCAGCGCCAATAAATATTAGTAGTTAAAGAACTTATTAATAAAACACAAAGAATAAAAAGAAATATGAGCATGGTTTATGTTCGGGACGATGGCCATGTTGGTTTGGCCATCATCATCGTGAATTTAGGAAATGAAGAAGCAATAGAATAAAATTCGACATGATTAAAAAAACTACCTCAATTTTTCATTGGAGGTAGCACAAGGAAGAAAGATGTAGTCGATGAAGATCATCAGCGTTCATAGCTTCCTCAAGACGCCTCCGATCCGGGCTCGGGGTCAGTTCCTCATTCTTTGTTTGGGGAAGTTCATCCCAGTTCTCCAAGGTTCTCTCAACTCTCCTTTTCCAATGATTTACAACAAGTAAATGAAGAGCCAACATATTAAAATATGTTTATGAAATTAATTAAGGTTGGCACAATTAATTTGATTATGTTGGCACATTAAAGTTGGCACAATTGAACGACACATTAAATTGAATTATGTTGGCACAATTAATTGGAATGAAAAATAAGAGTCACCTCCCTCATTAAAGAGGGAGTTAAAGGGTTGGGTGGTCCCCACCACTAAATTCAAATCGGGAGTTTTCAAGCTCGGGTGGTCCCCACCACCAAAAACAAATTGGGAGGATTAAATTTCATAAATTAAATAAAGCTAGTTTATTTTATTTTCTCCCAAAAAAATGAAAAAACTAACTTTCACCCTCTACCTACTACAGTTGAGGTGAATGTCTCCTTATGTGAAAATCAGAGCTATGAGTTCAACAGTGTCCTCATATTTTAATTACGAGCACCAATTCAAAAGCTAAAAAAACACGCTTGCATGTTTACTGAACGTACCTGAAAAAAACGTTCAGAAATTCATTCCGGGCACTCTGGGCGTCGGAATCACGCTCCTTCAATTTTGGAGGACTCGTAATATTCCCATATAATTAAAAAAAATACATGAGAAAATATAAGTCTTTAAAATAATTCTCATCAATTTTCTTCCATTGTGGACAATTAGTTAGATGTCATATTTTTCAATCACATATCCTCTCATTAGAATGACATATTAACCTTTTTGCATCATCTGAATTAGCAAGTAAAATTTAAAACGATGAATTATAGGAAGATTCCAAAATACCTTTGCAGGGATCTTTTTAATCTCTACATCACCCTATGATTTTTCTTTCAACTTATACCGTGATGTCCCAAATTTAGGAAACTCTAACATAAATTCAAATTTCTTTCTATATATCATACAGTCATTCAGGTAGGCATGTATTTTCTTATATCCCAATCCAATTAGGCATAATATGTTCTTGGCCTTATAATGTGAATCTGGAAGATCGTTGTCTTTTAGAATAATTTCTTTCAATAATTGAAGCAGCTCTATAAAACTTTTTTCACTCCATTAATGTTTCTTATTTAGGTTAATAAATCTTAACATCGCCAAAAAACTGTAAAATCTATACAACCATGATATAATGGAATTTCAGCATCACCAAATAGACACACAAGTGTTGGTTCTATCTCAATTTGTTTTTCTGCAATATAACAAATCACTTCATCAATTCCATAGGAGTTACCATCTTGAAAATCATCATCATCAGTAGATCTGAAACTGTGTCCAGTTTCACCATGCCAAATCCAAGGGCTGTAACTCGGATAAAAACCATGAAAAATTAGTTGATCTTTGATGTCTTTACTTTTCAACTTCTTCATATTCAAACATTTCCGGAATGGACCGAAAAATAAGTCACTGCTTGAACCATTTTGTTTAGAAAATTCCGAAATTCATCAACACCTTCCTCATATTCATTACTCATTTGATGTTCCATAATCCAACATCAACTCATTATTATGTATAAAAAATATGAAAATTATACATCTTGTCAAGATAATGCAATTTAATATTTATATGAAAATATCATAATTTGAAAGTAATAAATTTTTGAAATATGAAAAAAATCTATGTGTATTTAAAAAATATATGCATGAAAATGATTTTAAACATAAAATATAGTTATATATAATAGTTTTAAATTCATCTTGGATCATTTCTTCTTAAGGTTAACAAAGAATAAATACTGGTGAAACTGGATACCTAATTCACCCTTCTGTAAAAAATAAATATGAAGTATAAATATTAAAATATGTGTACATTCACTACTAAAAATTACACCTATACCAATGATTTGAAACCATTGGGATAGCCCCTGAAACCATTGGGATAGAATACCCCAATGGTTTCACACACCATTGGCATGATGGTTGTTGCAATTTCCCTATACCAACGATTCTACAGGAACCGTTGGTATAGAATACCTGAAGTTAAAATATGGCAACAGTTTCAATGAAACTGTCAGGATATATATATATAGGGTGTTTCCAAGGGGTAGGGGGATGTCCAGGGGTGGTGGGGCTGTCCAAGGGGTTAGTGGTTGTCTATGGGGGTGTGGGTGTCTAGGGGGTGGTGGTGGATGCCCAATGGGGTGTGTGTGTCTTGGGTGTGGGCGAGTGGTTTCCAAGGGGTGAGGGGGATGTCCAACCCCTACCCCATTGGACACCACCACCTCCCCATTGGACACCCTCTAGACACCACCACCCCCTGGACAGTGCCCCACCCCTTAAATAGCACCCCCACCCCTTGGGACACCCCACCCCCTGGACACACCCCCACCCCCTCGATACCCCTACCCCCTTGGACATCCAAATAACCCCCTGGAAACCACCCCTACCCCAACCCCCTTCGACACCCCCACCCCCTAGAGAGCCCCCTCACCCCTGGACACCACCCCCACCCCTGGACACCATTACCCCCTTGGAAAGCCCCCTCACCCCCTGGACACCACCACCACCCCTTGTACACCCCTAGACACCACCACCCCCTTGGATAGCCCCCCCCACCCATGGACAACCCCCCCCCCCCTCAAGACAGCCCCCCCCCTTTGGACACCCCCACCCTTGTGGACACCCCCAACCTCCTTGGATAGCCCACTCACCCCCCTGGACACCACCACCCCACCCCCTCGATACCCTCACCCGCTAAACAGCCCCACCCCCTAAACAGCCCCCACCCCTTAGTACACCCCCACCCATTGGACCCCCCACCCACAAGATACCCCCGAACCCCTTGGACAACCCACTCACCCATTGGACACCACCCCAACCCCTGGACACACCCACCCTCTGGACACCACCCCCACCCCTACCCCCTTGAACACCCACCTGGACACCCCCAGCCCCTAGAGAGCCCCTCACCCCCCAGGACACCACCCCACCCCCTGGACACCCCTAATTCTCAGAAATCCCCTTTACCCCCTGGACACCACCCCCACCCCATTGGACACCCCCTGGACACCACCACCCCCCTGGACAGCCCCCACCCCTCTGAAAAACCCTCCCCCTAGAAAGCCCCCACCCCACTGGATATCCCCCACCCCCTGGACACCCCCTACCCCATGGGACAACCCACTCACCCCCTAGACACCACCCCCAACCCCTAGACACCCCTACCCCCTTGGACAACCCCTTCACCCCAGGACACCACCCCCTTTCCCCAACCCTCTTGGACACCCCAACCCCTTGGATAGCCCCCACACCCCTTGGACACCACCCCCACACCCTTGGACACCCCCTGGATACCCCCACCCCCTAGACAGTCCCCCACCCCCCTAGACACCTCCACCAACTTGGATATCCCCCACCCCCTTCGACACCTTCTGTACGCGCACACACATATGATATAACACCAAAAAATAATTAACTTCCATGATATAACATCCATTTTTTATTTTACCAGAGAATAATTTAGCATTATATAAATGAACACTATGAAACATTACATGATAGAATGAACAAAGATAGAAAGATAACATATCAGAAAATTAGTTTTGGGAATTGTGAAAAAAAACTGAAACAGAGCCATGTGATGCTTACTTGAGTGTTGCGAGTCGACCTGATAGATGTAGTGATAACAAATATGGTGAATGATGTTGGAAAAGTAAAGCTAGAGGGAACGAATTTTAAGAATATTTTCTAGTTTTCCATGTGAGAGAGATGTGTTACAGGTCACCCGATCAAAGAAAACAAAATGACTAAATATGGGGTGCGGTAAATCCTTTAAAATAATTATCACATTGGTTATTTAATAACTGACGTGATAAACTATTTTTTTATGTTTATAACGTCTGTTATTTAATAACCGAGATAGAAAATAATTTATCACATTAGTTATTTTATAACCAAAATTATAAATGGGGATTTATCACGTTAGTTATTTTGATAACCGACGTGATAAATTGACAAGATTTTCTTTATCATGTCGGTTATTTGATAACCAACGTGACCAAGCTAATCACAGTATTTTTTAAATCGTTTATTTTATAACCGATGTAAAAAATTTATTCTCATCGATTTATCATATTGGTTATACAATAACCGACGTGATAAATCACTTTTTAAAGCTTTTCACATCAGTTATATAAAACCGACGTTTAAAATGCTGAGTGTTAAACATTTTTCCCACAAGTGGTCCTACACACGATCAACAGTTTTGATTACAATTTGAGGGTGGAGGAGATTGTTGTAGGTCATTAAATTAATATAAAAAAATCTAAGTATATATAATATACTTATTTTATTATATTATAATGTTTTAATAATATTCAAAGGATGTTGAGGAAGAAAAAAATAAAACACTCAGTTAAGGATGTTACCACTTCTTCATAAAACTTATTTTGGTTTACAGTAGATGTATTCCTAGGTTGGATTTACGACCAAAACCAGGATTCCTGGATGATGGGAGAGAAGTAGGTAAATTATTGTGTAGGTTTTGGCTGAACTAATGGGTTTTGAATATTATTAAAGGAGAGGATAGAGGGTGTCCTTTTATAAGTGGGGTAGAGGACACAACTGGAATTTTTGAAATGAAAGAATTCAACCCATATTTTTCCCATGAAGCAATAGAAAAATGGACACTTTTATATCCATAAAAGATATCATGTCTAAATATTACCATAAATAGTAATTCCACATGTTTTGGGTCATTTTTAACTGCTATATTTTTAGTTAACCCTCAGTAAACCCATTTTTACATTAATTGCCACAAATAGTTTTGACTATTTGTATTATTAATAATGTTAAAAAATTTATTTGACCTTATTTTATGATATAAAGTTTTATGATTAAAAATATGGATTCAATATTTCAAATTAAGATAAAATATTTTAGACAATTTAATTCGAATTTAAACCCACATATGTGTCACAAGACATTTTTTCAAGAAATACACTTTTTAAAAAAATGATCTCATATCAACAATATGAAAGTTATCATAGTTAGATGAATTTAAATTCATATTTATAGATATATATTCTATATATTTAATTTAAATTATACATGTTTTGGTATTATTTTATTTATTTTAATTTTATAAACATTATGCACATTAATTTTTTAAAAAAAAGTGTTTTAAAGCCTAAAGATAAACTTATACTAAAATAAAGTATAAAGATAATTTAAATGTAATTAATTAGATTTAATATAAATAAGTAATATTTTTTTAACTTTAAATCCAATTAAAATAATATTGGGACTTAATTAGTTAAATGAAATGATTCATTTAAAAAAATTTATGTTTTTCACTATTCACTGAAAAATTAATATTTTTCATGAAATCAAAAAATTTCAAAATATTTTAATATTAATATAATGATTTAAAAAATGATTTTTTTGGTAAAATAAATTTTCTAAAAGTGATTTAAATTAATTTTAAATTATGTGCACAAACTATTACTAAACAGTCTTTTAGAAAAATATTGTTTTCAAAAAACATTTCCTTTTTTCAATAGGTTCTTGTTATATTTATAATAAATAAAATACCATTTAATTTATTTTCACATGTATAAACTAGATAATTTTCATAATACAGCCATACCTATTCATATCTACCATTTTAGTGGCTATTTTATAATGGTAATGTTTAAATATATATTTTTTATAGAGTATTATGTTTAGTTCAAACCTTGTGTTGTCTACATCATAAGATATTGAATAAACTGAATTTATTTAAAGATAAAAATATTTCAAGTAATTGTGGTGTTAAATATGACCATAAAATGACATGAAATCATAGTAATACCATATTTATATTATTATTTGCATGTACATGAATACAACATGTCAATAATAAGTTCGGTGTGTTCAAACGGACTGAATGAGATTTTTTAATGGTTTGAGGGACTTTAAACATGTGTTGGGTGGGGGGAGGGTATAAACCCATATAACAACCTCTAATTTCAATGAAATAATAGGGAAAAAATAACATTGATAATTTTGAAATGTTGTAACTAATAGAACATCAAACTATGATGTAGTTTACTTGGGATGATATAAAACTTGCTTTTAGTTTTTTAAAATATTAAAACATGCATGTAACATTAAAAAATATAGAAAATAACCTTAAAAAGTAATGAAATAATAGTAAAATTTTCATTGTACATTATTTTTTATTTGTATTGGTAGAAAACACATCAATTAGATGTGTGGTGTGCTCAGGCAGGCTGAATATCTAGTTTTTAAATTTTTGATGGCCTTTAAAAAAGTGCAACAGGGGGTAAAAATGTAGAAAATTAGTTCTAATTTTTATGAAATCATATTAAAAAAATATTATAGTGATTCAGAAAAATTTAGAACTAATATCACATCAAATTATAATATCATTTTTTCAGGAAGACCAGAAATTGTACTTTTAGTGTTTCAAATCACAAAATCATTTATGTGACATAAACCATATAAAACTACCTATGAATGATATGAAATCCCTAGAAGAGCATATTTTCATTAATACTAAAATGTATAAGAAGATGAAATATTAATCTAATTTCTGGCATGCTCATACCACTACTACATATTAGACGATTAACAGCGCACAAAAGGGGCTTTAGCATTTCTAAAAAAAGGATGTTTTTCTAAGCACCATTAAAAGTGGGACCCATTTATCAGAACTAGAAAATACTTGTTAAAGGTTTAGCATTATCAATTCTATTTATAGTGATGATAAATTGACTACTTCTGTAGTGTTCTATTGAAATTAAAACAAACTCCATTAAATATACTTGTATAAAAATAAAACTACATGAAGTTTATATTTTAAATAAAATAAAATTTACATGACAAATACCAAAAAAATTGTATTAAATAAATTTCAAAAAATGTTTTGTGAAATTAAATTATCAATTACTATGAAAAACATTAAAAAAATCAATGTTTAATTGCCTTTTGCACCTGCAACCCCCTTTTAAAAGAGTCTGATCATGGTATAAGTTGCTGAAAAAACAACCCCAACTTATGTAAAATGAATCCAGCTCTATAAGAAAAAAAATTATAATGTATGTATTAATAAAAATAAATATATTATTCATAAATATGAAATAATACAACAAAAAAATTTTAATTTTAAATAAAAGGACACACTTTGAGTTATATCAGTCACACCGTGCATTAGATTTAGATGACACAGATTTTTACATGTCACAAATGCCTTATGGTTCATTTTTATTATATATCAAAATAATCTAAATGTTTTTACTTGTATTTTAGTATTTCACTATTTTTTTCTAAAATGTGATTTTAAACTGAAAACAAGAACTTTGATTTATAAAAGTCACATCATGGGTCAGTTTGACATGAGACTAATTACTAGATTTCACAAATGAAATACAGAAGCAACTAGATGGACTATACAAGGAACATTATCCATATGAGGATTCAAAACAAGCCACATTTACCAAATAAGGGCTAACTAGATTTGGAACAATGAGGTGGTATGGTAATTTCTATTGGTACTAGGCATGATCATCTTTGTACATGACATCTACCGACTAGCCAAGCAAAAGGTGGAGAGCTGGCATCATGTTATAGTATTTAGGGAGGGTCATTTCCATGTAGTTATAGCCTTATAATATTTCCTCTAAGACCTTTGGGTCATTTAATGTGTCACTATGCCTACGGGACATTTAAGGTTTCCCCCTCAACCTCTAAAAGGGGGATTATAAAAACTAAATAATAAATATAAGGCCTTCTGGCCATTCAGGAAGTGTGTTACACATGTTTTGAACTAAAATGTCAATTTTAAAATGATAACAAACATTTGAGTTATACTGGGAACATTATATATCATATTAACATGAGTCCAATTGATATATCTCACTAATGACATAGGGATTATTTTCCTAAATTACCAAAAAAATCAAAATTTATTTGAATAATTTAGAGTATGTCATAGTCTTTCTAAATAAAATATCCATTTTAAAAAAGACACACTTGGAGTTATACCAGTCACACTGTGCATCTAATTGAGATAAGTCTAATTCCTAAATATCACAAATTAATATTTATCACTTTCTTAATTTATCAAAATAATATGAATTTGTTTTTCAAATTTTGAGTTTTTCACTTTTCTTTTTAACTAGAATTTCATTATAAACTAAAAACACACACTTTGAGCCATACTACTCACAATACATGTCAGTTTTACTTGAGACTAATCAATATATTCCAAAAATAAATTATGAATTATTTACCAAATTTTTCATGATTATATGAGAGTTTTTATTGTTTTTAGTGACTGAAACATGTTTTAACTAAAATGTCAATTTTATACTAGTAATGGACACTTTGAGTCATGCTGGGCACACCATGTATTAGGTTGAGGTGAGGCTAATTTTTAGAAATCATAAATTAATTATGGATTTTATTAATATAGTATGAAATAATCCAAATGTGTTTTCTCGGTCTTGAGTATGTCACTTGTCTTTTTTACTAAAATGTAAATTTTATATAAAATGACACAGTTTGAGTTATACCAACTGCATTGTGCATCATATTATGGTGAAAATGATTACTACATACTAGAAATTACTTATGTATAATTTTACTAAATTATAAAAACAATTTAAATGCATTTTATTGGTTTTGTGAATGTCAAGTGTCCTTTTTACTAAAATTTCATTTTAAACAGAAAACACGTTCTTTGATTCATACTGATCACACCGTGAGTTAGTTTGGTGTGAGACTGATTCATACACATAAAACGACTTATGTATTGTTTTCTTAAAGTATTATGATGATCAGATCATGTTTTCTCAGTTTTCAGTGAGTGACACACATTTTGAGATAAAATTACAATTTTAGACTCCTAATGGACACAATGAGTCATAATGGGTACCCCACGTATTAGATTGATGTGAAGATGATTCCTACATATCAAAAATGAATTATGTATCATTGTTTTAAAGTATCAAAATTATCCTTACATGTTTGATTAGTTTTTATTATGTCACTTGTCTTTTTAAGTAAAATCGCTATTTTAAATAAAAAGATACACTTTGAGTCATACCATTCACACTGTGAATCAGATTGAGGTGGGGATGATTCCTACATTCAAAAAATTACTAATTTATTATTTTCCTAAATTATCAAAATAATATGAATGTGTTATCATAGTTTTTAGTATTTCTATTGAGTTTTTTTTCTAAAATGTCATTTTAAAATAAAAAGATTCACTTTGAGTCATATCAGTCAGATCGTGTGTCAGTTTTAGGTGAGACTAATTCTTACATGTCACAAATAACATATAAATGTTTTTTCTTAAATTTTAAAGATGATTTGATTATATTTCCTTGGTTATCAATTAGTAACACATGTTTTGAACCAAAATATCAATTTTAGACTGATAATATTCACTTTAGGTTATACCAGGCACACCTTGTATTGAATTGAGGTGTAACTATTTTTTACATATAAAAAATTAATTCTTCTTCATTTTAATAATTTATTAAAAAAATAATGTGTTTTAAATGTTTTCAATATGTCACTTATCTTTTTTAATAAAATTTCAATTTAAATAAAAATATACACTTGGAGTTATACCAGTAACATAGTGCTTTAGATTAAGGTGCAGTTGATTCATACACATCACAAATGACTTGTGAATTGTTTTTATAAAGTATCTAATCAATCATAATTTGTTTTCTCAATTTGGAGTATGTGTTGTGTGTTTTGAACTAAAATGTAAACTAAAAACTAAAAACATACACTTCTTGTCATACCGAGCACACGGTGTATCAAATTGAGGTGTGGATGATTGATTTAGGGCTAGTTATTACATCATTCAAAACAATGTTCATGAAATACTTTGGGATGTCATAATTTGAATTCAACTTTTGAAAAATCCATTTTTATATAGATCCTTCTGATTCAATTCACATTTAAGAAGGCATGGGGTTTCCTCTTCTATCTGGAAGGAACATGTTCTCTCAATGATGGCTTGTTTTAGATAGTTTAAAGTATAGTATGTGTTCCCAAAATACCTATGGAGAAACCTAAATAATTATTAAATAAAAATGAGAAGGATATTAACATAAAAATATTGTGTAAAATGATGAAAAAATTAACTAAATAATTAGTAATAATTCATCTTTTCATGGTTAATGTATACATTCTTGACTCATTTCCATATTACCATTATATTAGTTGCAAAGTCAAATTCCAATCTCACACAAGCATGAGAAACATCAAACCAAACACCCCAACATGGTAAAATAAATCCCCCAATGCAATAATACAATTATTATGTTAGTAATATGATAAAAAAAATAAATTAATCATATATATGAAACAATACATTAAAAATATTTCACTTTTAAACAGAAACCACACAACTTGAGTCATACTGGGCACACTATGCATCAGATTTTGGGGTGATTGATTCCTACATACCAAAAATGACTTATAGATTATAGTACAAAAGTAATAAAACAATATAAATTTTTTTCTTAATTTTGAATATGTTAGTTGTCATTTTTACTAAAATTTCATTTTAAAATAAAAAAAGCATTTTTAGTAATACAGATCACACTATGAATTGGATTGAGGTTTGGATTCTTCCTACACATCAAAATTGACTTATTGACTATTTTTATGAAGTACTAAAACAATATGAAGGTAATTGATCCGTTTTGATTATGCCACTTTTTTATTTTACTACAATGATATTTTAAGCTAAAAATACTCACGTTGATTCATACTGGTTTCATCATGTTTTAGTTTAACCTAAGAATGATTCATAAAAATAAAAAATAACATATCAATTTTTTTCCTAATGTATCAAGATAATATGAGAGTAATTTCTGGGTTTTCATTAAGTGATACACGCTTTCAACTAAACTATCTATTTTAAACTGATAATCATCACATTGAGTTATACTGGAGACACCATGTATCAGATTGAGATATAGATAATTCCTACAAATCAAAAATGATTTACAGATCATTTTCTAAACAAATAAAAAATACTAATTAATTTTTTGGGTTTTGTGTATGTGACATTTTTTTCACTAAAATGTCATTTTCAACAAAAAATATAATCTTTCAGTCATACCTGTCACACCATGTGTAGGATTGGGGTGAGACTAATTATTACATGTTACTAATGACTTATAGACCATTTTTCTAAATTATCCAAACTATTTGAATTTGTTTTCTTAGTTTTGATTTTGTGACATGTGTTTTCACTTAAAATTTTAATTTCAAACTGAAATCATGATGTTTGAGTCATACCAGACACACCGTATACAAGATTGAGTTTTGGTTGATTCTTACATGGAAAAAATGAATTACAGATCATTTTTGTAAAGTATCAAATAAAAATGATAAAGAAATTAAATAAAAAATATATAAAATGATAATAAAATCAACTAAATAAGTCATATTCATTCACCTTTCCATGATGAATGTATAAATTTTTACAATAGGTATGCTACCCATTCCTTTCTAAAAAATATATATTTCTTATTTCAGTACAATTTCTATCAATAGTCATGGTAGAAATTGAAAAATTTAAATAAAAAAAGGATTAATAAATATTAAAAATGAAATTTAAATTGTCTTAAAAAATTCATCTTTTGGGATAATAGATTGGTGATGGAATTCGATATCTTTCAAAAATTTACAGACATAATATCCACAATCATTTCCATTGGTTTGTTTTTGTTACTACACTAACATTTATAAAAATAATAAATTTATTTTTAGATATGTTTTGATAGTAAAATATTGTTATATATAACGTAATACTTATCCACTTTTAGAAGTCTATAGGGTCTTTATATTCATGGACTGTCCTCATGCCATGATTTTGATGATATTTAAACCCTACTTTATCATAAAATAAATTTCAATAAAAAATTATATAACATTTATAACGTGAGGTTCAGTTAAAAAATGTTGCATTTAGTTTTTTATAATTTGATAAGAATCATAAGACGTGGTCAGTTTTTTGGGTATTGATTCATTGAATCTAGAAAATAGATCATTGGATTATCCAAATTGACTGAAATTAGTAACCAATACTACCTAAAATACAAAAAAGGAATAAGTAATGAAATGACTTAAAATATATTTGATATGATTAAATTGTAGAGTTTAACCCTTATGTTATTGGTATTGAGAAGGGTCTTCCATATATAATTTTTCTTTTAAAAAATGTGGCCAATTTATCCTGTATTACTTGAATTTTCATTTATTCCAATTTGAATTGTTATGTATAAGTGATGTGAGGACTAATGAGTCTAAATTTCAATTAATAGGGTTTTCCCTACCAATATTATTGATATATATTCTATAAAAAATATTAATAGTATTCAATCATAATTAAACTAGTATATTATCATTTGAACAAACTAATCCTAAAAACACATCACATGTATACATTTAAAAATGATAATCCTAGACATTCATATATTAGGATTTCATTTTCATACTAATGACCAATATAGTCTGTAATGGCCTCTCTGTACATCAGTTCTTCAAAATCAAATATGGTCATAGCACCATTTTGTAATGTTGTATTTTCATGAACCATTAATTTTAGTTAATGTGGATGTTGAAAGGGTAGGATATAAATACATTAAGAAGATCTTTAGGATTTTTTGGTTGATAATTTATATAATTTTTATTTGGCATTCCATTTCACCCCTTAACATTTTCCATCTATAATAACATTCATTAGTTTCGACATTTTTTAATTTATTGATAAAGGTTTTACATGAAAAAAATTTGAAAATGAATGCCTCCTTGTCAACATGTTTTTCCAATATTTAACAACCATGATGTGGATTTTTCAATATCGTTCTCAATCTCATGAATATCAATATAATCAAGTGGAATAGGTAGCTTCGTGCTCAGCTCTTGAGATACATTAATAACCACTCTCACATAATGTAGTGGAAGTTTTCTGTTGTGAAGAATATCTCCTTGGATATTGTACATGGTACCTCTCACAACAAGGAGATGGGTGGCCATTAATATATATAAATCACAATAATTTTCACCCAATAGGATATAAGTATAAGAAATTTATTAGTGTCTTCATGACACTTTTTTATAGAAAACATTACAAAAATATTGGTTACCTCTTATAAGAAAAATCGTTGAGATGAATTTTTAACCTCAAAGCTAGTATGTGGTCTTCATGTAGTGGTTTTCATTGTGTTCTTTCTTCTATTTGATTCATTCCCATACCATTTTCTAACAACTATAACTGCCAATTAAATTTTCATTCAGGATAATATTATTGCGACTACAACTCTTACATTTTCTTATCCTTTCCCCCTCTTCAATTCTCTTCTCAAAATATGTTCAGGGTGACATCCCAAAACACACACCTCTAATGTAACCATAATACTCCACCCAATTCAAGGAAATAGATAATAGATGTTCATATGGTATATTTAAATATGATTCTTATGATTGAGTTAGATAAAAAATATAGAAAAACAAGTAATCATTATTATTTAATTATTATTTTAAGAGAAAAAATTATTATTTCAAACTTAAACATGCTTCCAACATTTTGTGTGTGTGTTCATTTATTAGTATCCCATTGGTACACATGAATATTGAAAAATAAAAATTAATAAAAGATGAAAATATATTAGTATCCTTTCTTTATTTACAAATTTCACTTCCCATAGCATATGAGGTGGGATGGAAGTGGATTTGGATTTGGATTCAATAATCTATATATAAACATAGTAACATAATCATGTTGTTATTTTCAATAACATAATATTATTATGTATATTTAAAATACATACCATTTTTTTCAAGTGAATTATACCCCATACTTGCGTTACAATAGTTGTACATTGGGTTTGTTTCTGACTGATTATTCTCAGCACTCTATTGTTTTTTATGAATAAAAAAAATTAATCAATGTGATTAATAAATGTTTTATCAACCAATGTATTTCAATTCACAATGTTCCTAAAATTATGTCTCATCATAATGATCAATAAATTCAAACCATTCTTGTAGGTCTATCAGGTGTGCACACATCTGTGGTGGGTATGAGTTTATTTTCACTTTAGTGTCCAGGAGATGAATCTTTATATGAATTGTGTGAAAGAATGTATATTCCTTTCTAGTGATATTTATTAATAATTTCATTCAATATTACTCTACTATAAATTCACTTTCAAGGTATAATGAATAATAAGTCAACATTTCATTATTTTTTTCTTATAAAATAAGGAATTGATATCAAAATTTTACCCAAATATCTTCCAAAATTAGTTTCTTAAGAGTGGTAAAAACATTTTTCCATGAATATACATAAATCGAAAAATGAAAGTGAGTGGTGAGACTAATGTAACTAATAAACACTTCCTTGTTGTGGTTAATAGGCTTTCTAAATGCATTCCATCCAACCTCAAATTTGATTTCTTTTCTTCACTCCTTAATAATTTCTTCTACCACCATCATGATATGATGTTCTTATTTCTTTGGGACCTTGATTATTCATTGTCTACAATTTATTCATCTTCAACATCATAAATATGTTGTTCCTCTTGATTGGTATCATAGAAATGTGTACAAGGTGGTTGGTCCTCTACATTTGGAGCACCAACATTTTGAGAAAACTATTCTTCATCTAGATTTGGATAATCAGAAGTGAAAAATTCATTATCTACAGAAGTGATTGAAAATTTCCTATCGATTACATAAATATATAAGTGAAAATTTAATAATATGATGTAACAAAAAGTATATTAGAAGAAAAAATATAACATAATTATTGAAATATATCTTTTTTTAAAGGTTAGAGGGATTTGACCCCTCTATCGAGAATCCAAATCTCTTCATTATGTTTTCCACTAACATGCAAGACCACATAAACATTGGGAATACTATAGAATGATTGAGACCTCTTAATGAAGGGTTCATCTGCATTTGAATTAAAATATTAACCTTCAATGTCTTTGGTAGATAATAGAACATTTGTTCAATTTTTATTTATAGGATATGGAACATAAAATACTTGCATTATCTATGATTCCCTTATAAACAGTGCATTTTTCACTGTTTCTTATGGAAATCTAGTTTCACAAATCCCGATTCATCTATTTTAATGGAACACCAATTGTCAAACCACTTTCATTGAAAAATAGGAACTTTGAATTTTGTAAAATCCAACTCCCATATTTGTTTGATGATTCAAAAGTATGAAAAATTTATATTAATTGGATTTTGGTCCTTGGTGAAAGATGCATGTATTGTTTCTACAACAAGTCTAAATACACTATTTTTCATGGTATTGCGTTCACCATATGAATTTTTATAGAACATATAACAGTTAATTACATAACCATTATATGATAATACATGTACACTTGGTCCTTTGGATATCCATCCAAGGTGAAATTGAATCTAGATTCAGAGTTCACTCCATAAAAATGAGGTCTCAAAACCATCCTATAAACTATTGATTATGTGTATTTGATATCCTACCATAAGCCATTGATGGATTAAAATTCCTAATGATTTTCTTTTTGTTTCAACATATAGGGAAACCTTAAAACATTTATGATAAATTTAGTGGTGGGATTTCTTTTGATCTATAATAGTGACTGTGACAATATATATTCTAAAAATTCCTTCACTTGAAAGTTTCCCAGTGTCCAGAGATTTTGGTAGACCAATGGATTTTTCAAAAAATGGGTAGTCATTATATAATTTAATCTTTTCCTCAATAATACATCACCCCATAATACAAACTTCTTTTTAACATCTATTTTTTATATACCCTTTCCAATTCATCGAATAATATTAAATGGGGTGCGTCAATCTATAATATATATGACCACATAGTTTAATATCTCTTACCAAGTGAACTATCAATTGGACCATCATATTAAAGAATTACATTGAGATTAACATCTTCAATTCACATAATATGATAATAATTTATTTTTTCAGAGTTTTCAATTTCACCACATCTATAACTTTATCCCGTATAGCTTAAAAAACATAGCTTGGTTAACATATGATGGAAATTAATGGAAAAATACAATGTAAAGTAAAAGGAATTAGATCTTACATCAAAATATGATAGTAATGTTATTTTAAAACATTTAATTTTAAATAGGTCATTGACACGATTTTCTTGAATCTCAATGAATACCCCTCTATAACCATTACATCTTTAAAGATGTTAAAAAAATAATATCTCTCATGCATTGAAAGTGTGTATGTTGTTGGAGGAAGTAAACTCCATTTTTCACCCTTCACCAGCACTAAATCTTCACGTATTATCATGTCAATCATGTCCAACGTATCCATTATTACATATTTCATTTTTAAGGGTGAATTTAGTAATGTTACTATGACACAACTACATATTTTTTTTAAACATGAATGAAATTAAGAAAATTCTTGATGTACAAACAATTCTATTATGGTAATTCTAAAAAATGGATCTCTTTTTCCCATTAGTTAATGTATCGTTTTTCAAAGAATGTTTAACAAAAGTAGTGTCTATATATTTTAACTTCAAATTTATTTGATCACCTATTATAGTAGATGGTGATGTATGTTCTTCTAAAATCTCATTAAATGATGTTTTACAAGACTAGTACTTATTTCACCAGGGTAGAAATATGTGATGTACTAAAAAAATAGTCATTGATGAATGTTTCAACCTAACTGACTTTGTACCTTGTTCACAAATGGGACACAATTCCATCCCTTTAATACTATATCCTGAAAGATCTCCATCAACTAGAAATTAATTTTTATTCCCCTAAAACATGTCTCTTAATGTCAAATCTTAATTTCTACCAGGATCATAAAACATAATATCTGAATAGCACAATAATTTCAAATCGTGGATCAATGGAACTAAATAACCACCCATATCATTTCCTAGTTATTTTTTCTCCATAAGATCTTTGATAAGATAATGTATTTTCATTTAAAGCATTACCATGGTGGGAAGTTACAATTTAAAAATATATCCATCCACGTGATTTAAGTGTTTCATTGAAAACCAAAAGGATTCAATCTATCTGTAGATGTTACAAGACAACAGTTTCTCAACTCGTTCACAAATTAAGGAGACTTGTGACAATTCTATTCCACTTAGGAGAGTCTAGTGGGTGATGAAGTTTACAATCTTTTATACTTGTATCAGTGAACCACATATATTGTCTTTCGGTCTCCTCACATCCATAAAGGTTTTTAACCCTTTTAATGCTTGGAAAGTACCATACAATATTCATATGACCAGATTCATATTTCTTGTATCGAGAATCACCACACTTTGGTAAATTTTTAAGTGATTTTGGATCATTGTGAAATAGTATTATCTAATTTGGATAGACATGTATTATTTCAAAGATCATACTAGTTGAACGTAGCATTTATTTTGAATCATATGTTAATCATGGAATCTCATTATCTTCTGGGCGCATATCATTCAATAGAAAATGTATTTTAGTAAAACTGGTGTCACTCATATTGCTGGATTTTAAATTATTCAGCCTTAATAGAGTTGATAATTTTGTATATTTAGTACAACCAATATACAATGACATCTTTTCACAACTCCTGAGCTTCTCAAAAAGTTTTATACTATCACAAAGTTCATCTTCAATTATCAATTTCATTTCCTCAATATGATCGTCATCATAATTCTCACATATAATCACATCATCGATATGGTCTTCGTCATTGTACACACTTGTGATCATATTAGATGATCCAGAAAACACCAACCTATCCCAATAACTAGAAACATTTATTTTTTCCCCTTTTTTAGTGAAACATTGATAACTTCGATCTATTCTATGATAGTTCAAGTATTATTTCAAATCCTCTATAATAATTATTCTTTGATAACAACCCCTTAAACAAATAAAAAGGATTTTAGAAGGGTAATATGGATGAGCTTTTACAAAAATTATGAACTCTTTCACCACATCCACATACTCCTTTGTCATATAATTAGAATCCATCAATTTTTTATTCATATCTATTCTCGTTGATCCAGAAATATTAATTTTTAACAAAACCAATAATTCATAAAATCAATTTCATAGAAAAATTCCATCTTATGATTAAAATATTACTACAAGGTAATATTATTTATGGTTATGATTTTAAAGACATAAATTAGTTTATTTATGGTTATGAATTTACTTAGGTGTGTTATCATTAATCATTTCTATATTATATGATCCCAATATACAATCTCTTACACTAATTTGAGCCCCAAGAGAGACCACTACCCTATCAGAACCAAACATAGAGGCGATCAATGTATGAGATATATTACAATGCTTCAAAAATATATATCTATATCAATTCTTGATAAATATTTCTATAAAAAATTATAATTATTTAGAATTAAAAAATTACTCCCTCAACATTTGGAACAATATACTTTTCATATTATTTGTTTCCTTAAAAGAAGATAGTATGGAAAGATGATACTCTAATGTTCACTAAAAATAAAATACATATGGTAATGACATGTTTTAATAATACATTTCATTTTTAATCCAGTTTAGTATTACATGGAAGAAAAGGGGAAGAATTGTTTGATTTTAATCCATGGGGGAAGAGGGGAAGCATGGAACTTGAAGATGGTCACCAGTTGTACAACACAAAAACATTTCCTACTTATCATATGCAGTCACCACCATTAAAGATAAGTGGGAAGTGTAATTGGGGTGAAAAAATAGGATCTCCAAGAAATCAGACCGATAAATAATAATTAATGTGTTAAAATGAACATGTAGGTGAGGGAGAGGATGAACCAAAAGATGTCTCTTGGAAAAATAGATTATATAGAACATGGGAGTAGGAAGGATAATTGGAATGTGGAGTTGATTACTAATTATTCACAATATGATCCATGCCAACTTATCATTTTCAGTCACCACATTACATGATAACTATATTGTTGGATCGAATATGTAGATATGTATGTCTATTAGATGGAACAATACAAGAGGGGGGGTGAATTGTAGGTTTAAAAACCTTTGAGTTTTAGCACTTAAGTGATTAGTTTAAATGATCTTAAACTAATACAAATAAAAACACCCACAATTATATTGAATATAAAAGGTATGATGTAATGTAATACTAATGAAATGTAAAACAATTGTATTCAAGATGAACACAATAATCAGAGTAATATATAGATGAATGATTCTACCTTAAAGCGTATAGAATCAATCAATACAATATGTAATAGAATGGATGTAATTGAAACAATTAAAAATTTATAAGAGATAGAAAAGGAAACAAAAACAATTTCCTTTCTAATACAATTAGCAGCGGAAATGTAAAGGAATTACAATAATTTTAACCCAAAGAGAAGGGTTATCCTTTCACCTTGGATAAAAGGTCTATCTCACCAACACCTTGGTGAGACCTCGATACGATGATCAGACTGTCTGTCTACCTATCCCTGGAAGCCCTCGATACGATGATCGGAACGTCAGTCTGCCTATCCTCGGCAACCCTCGATACGATGATCGGTCCGTCCGTCTGCCTATCCCTGGCAACCCTCGATTTTGTAGGTAATCGGAACCTCTTTCTTTTAATTACTTGAAAGCCCTCGATACGATGATCGGACGCACAAGGCACATAGCATGAGAGAAGTCACATCATCTCTCTCTAGAATCTTGATTGAAGAAAAGTATCACACTTGTTCTAAAATATCTTTGTTGTCTTACTTTCAGCTTCAAATGACCTCCTATTCATAGGCCTCAGGTTCCAACGGTCACATCTCCTCCAATGGTCATATTTCTCCGAAAAACTCCGAGGGACTTGGACACCTGGCATCATAACGGCCATATTGAAACAGAAAGAATGACATCGTTTTGATTAGTTTGTAACTAACTCAACAGCATCATATTGGTTAGAACAAGATATATGAAGATGATAAACAATAGTATGATTAGTATGAAACATGTTTTTTTAATAAGTACTAAAACAAGTAATGAAAATATGAATAGCAGAGTCAGTACGATTAAAATTGACAGAGTCAGTACGATACAATTGACAGGGTCAGTACGATACGATTGACAGGGTCAGTACGATACAATTGACAAGGTCAGTACGATACAATTAAAAAGGCATTTGTTATTTCCAAAACAAAACATATAAGTCAAAAGAGAACTTTTGACTCAAAAATCTCCCCCTTTTTGGAAATCACTACACACTAAGTAAATATAACAAGAAATACTTATCTCCCCCTGAGTTATTGGAAACTCTTATAAATAAGAATTTGAATACAACTAACTCCCCCTTAGGTGTATATTTTCCTCAGGATTGTATTCATAGTTTTTCCTTGGTTTCGAAGAATTTTATTAAACCAATATCCCTTTGTAAAACATTCTCCCCCTTTATGAAACATTCTCCCCCTTTATAAAACATTCTCCCCCTTTGTGGTTTACAAAAAGAATGGGGTAAACTTGAAATGTCTAAAAGAGTTAGAAAATAAAAACAAGACAATGAATAAAAGGAATTTCATTATGATAACAATCAACACTAAACATGGGAACCAAAAACAAGTCACTTATTTTCTATTTATTTCTCTTTTTTGATCAACTCATGAAGTACTGCCTTCATCTTTTTTATCTCCTTCTTGTCTTCAGAAATAGCATCACCCTAAGATCTGAGAAGGTCTTGTTGATCGGCAAAGAGTTAATCTTGATTTCTGATTGTCTCTTCCTGAACTCAGATTACTTCTTCAAGATAATCAATTCTATATTGCAAATTCTTGTTATCATTTGATAACCCAGAGTTCTGTTTCTTCAAGAGGACTATTTCATCTTTGAAAGATGAATCTTTCGAAAACTCATCCTGAAAGGAATTCATTCTCTCCTACAAGTCTTCTACTGAGGGAACATCGGCTCGTTGGGAAGACAAAAGATTCAACCTTTCAACTGTTTCTCTGTCAAGATTATTGAAAGAAATTGCAAGCTCATTTGACAGCCTTCTTATATCTTCAATTGCTATCTCATGATCATTGATTGAGCTCTCTGTTTTGTACGACCACTTGGTCATCTTGTTGCAGGCCTTCTTATGAGAAACTGAACTTTCTGAAAGAACTTTCAAATCGGAATCAACTGACAAAACTTTTTTTCTTAACTCTCTTACAGAACCAAACTTCTTTTTTTGATTTTCAGTAATGAAATCAATCTTCCCTTCCAGCCTAGGGAAATATGGAATGGTCTTCTCAACCCTTCTCAAAACATGGAAAATGTAATCACTCTTCTTGAGAGAGATTGTATGTTCTGAATCAGTATCTTCATCGTACGAAGCCAGTTCATTTGATCGTCTTGAGTCTACAACTAGCCATTTTCCTTTTTCTTTTTCTTTCTGCTTTCTTTCTTCTTCCACTTTATCACTAATGACAGCAACTTTATCAGTGTGAGATGATTGAGCACCTTGCTTTACTTGAGGGGGTATTTTATCTGGAGTTTCAGAAGTTTTAAAAGGTGGTTCATCAGCATGAGGGGTTTGTTGAACACCTTTAATCAGCTTTTGAACCGATTCCACCCTACTCTTCTTCGAACTCTGAAGGAATTCTAAAAGAAAATCTCCTTCCTCTTCCACTTCTTCTATCTCTTCAATCATTTGTTTTCCTTTTTCATTCTCAGGAAGGCTTTGTACGATAGGCTCTTGATGTACTTCTATGGTAAGTTGAGCACTAGCTTCCTCAACTGCTTTCAAGACATTAGAGACATCAAATTCTTGTGCTTTTCTTTTCAAAAGAACCTTCTTCTTCTTTTCAGCCTAAAGGGTATCCTCAACCCTTAATCTCTCAGCAAAGGCTTCGGCTGGATCAAGTCCAAAATTTGTATCACCTTCCTTTCTTTGTTCCTTATCCTTTCTCCATTTGGCTACAACTTCCTTACTGTACTTAGGCTTCTTCTTTGGCTTTGAGCTGGTTTGGGGATCAGACTTCTCAGGAACAACAAGTGAAGGAATTTCTTTGGCTGGCATAGGTGCCGATTGATTTTGAGCCGATTCAGCTTCTACATCTCTTATAAAAAGTTTTGTATTTGGGTCAAAACAAACATTCATCTTTTTCAACGTACTCTTACTAATCCAAGATGGCTTCAGATATATCAGGTTTCCTTTTAATGGAATGTTGCAAAACTTCATGCTCTCAAGAATAAACTTTGTAAGGATGGATGGATACATAATCCTTTTGGACTTAATCTATCCTGTCTTGACATTCTTAATGGTTTCAAAAACATACCCCATGAGATTTACTTTTCTCATATTTACAAGATAGTCAAGCATAAAAATATCAGAAACTTTCAGAGTTTCTCTATCCCCTTTCCTTGGGATAAGAAAACCTTGCATCCATAAAGTCACAAACCGATTTTTTGGAGAAAGATGGGCCAATTTTATCTTCTCTTCATTTATAACAAAAAATGATTTTTCAGCACTTTCTCTATTAAACGTACCAACTTCATCTGGTAGTTTATGAGATGGACAGAAAGAATCCCCTTCTATTGGGACATTCAGAAAATGAGCCGCTTATTTCACAGACATAGACAACTTTCTATCGTACACAGCAAAATTTATAGTCATGTCATTGTCGAAAGATACGGTTTTATAGAAATGACTGACTTTTTCAAAGAGAACCAGATCTTGAGAAATAGGTCATTCAACACATAAGTTCTCCCATCCTTGAAACAAAATGATTCTTTTGATTGTGGAATCATACGAATCAAAAAAGTCCCGAGAAACTAACATTTCTCTGAAAAATTAATTCTCTGTAAAAGTCTTTGAAGACATTTCGGCGGGAGTGTTAGCAGAGGGCTGAGACATAAAGGTGATGCCGATGAAAGATCTTACGATTATTTAAAACCAGTGGAGCAGAGCTTCATCTCAAAACCTGAAAACCAATGTGGTTTTTGGGAGAGGGGCTATTTATAGGCGATAAAGGGGTGACCGTTGATCTTCTACGGTCAGGATTAGAGGAAAACAGATCAATGGTTAGGATTAAAAAACGAAAGAAAAAAAATAAAATAAAAAAATGGAAAGTACCTGTCGGAGAACATAAGGTATTTTTTGGTTTTAGTAGAGATAAAAATAATACACAACTGTGCAAAATAAAAGAAAACTATCGATCTTCATACCGATGGAAACCAAAGTTGTTACCATTAACTGACAAGCCGATGGAAAAAAATCTTGGTACCATGAGCTGACAATACGATGGAAAACAATCTTGTTACCATGAACTCACAATACGATGGAAAACAATCTCGTTACCATGAACTGACAATACGATGGAAAACAATCTCGTTACCATGAACTGACAATACGATGGAAAAAAATCATGTTACCATGGACTGACAATAAGATAGAAAACAATCTCGTTACGATGAACTGACAATACGATGGAAAATAATCAAGTTACCATGAACTGATAATACGATGGAAAACAATCTCATTACCATCATCGGTCGGTACGATGGAAAAGAAAATCATTACCATCATCGGTCGGTACAATGGAAAAGAAAATCATTACCATCATCGGTCGATACGATGGAAAAGAAAATCATTACCATCATCGGTCGATACGATGGAAAATAAAATCATTACCATCATCGGTGAGTATGATGGAAAAGAAAATCATTACCATCATCGGTCAATATGATGGAAAAGAAAATCATTACCATCATCGGTCAGTACGATGGAAAAGAAAATCATTACCATCATCGGTCGATATGATGGAAAAGAAAAAACAATAAAACTGTCAATACGATAAACAGAACAACAAAAACACATACAAGGAGAGTAAATTATTAAATATCATAAGATAAAAAGGAACATAAAAAAACATAGAAAGAAATGTCCTCCCCCTTTCAAAGGGAGTTATTTAATGTAAGGAGAATTGTAAAACATGAAGTAGATATGAATGATTATTTTAATGTAATCATTCCCAGCTTCTGTTTTATAAACTCAAAACTATCGGAAGATAAAGGTTTTGTAAAAATGTCAGCAAGTTGTTCTTGAGTTCTGATAAATTGTAGAATAATATCTCTTTTTTGTGTGTGATCCCTAAGAAAGTGATGCCTTACATCTATGTGTTTTGCACGAGATTGGTGTGCTGGGTTCTTACTAAGAGCTATGGCACTAGTATTATCACAAAGAATTTGAGTTTTGGAGAAACTCAATCCATAGTCAGTGAGTGTGTGTTGCATCCACAATACTTGAGCACAACAACTTCCAGCTGCTACATATTCATCTTCAACAGTGGATAGTTCTACTCAGTGTTGTTTCTTGTAGGACCAAGAGACCAGAGAATCTCTTAAGAAATGACATGTTCCAGATGTACTTTTTCTATCCATTCTACAACCACCAAATTCAGCATCTGAAAAACTTTTTAAAACAAAATCATTCCCAGAAGAGTAAAAAAGCCCTAAATCCATAGTGCCTTTTAAATACAGAAAGATTCTATTTACAGATTTTAAGTGAGACTCTTTTGGATTAGATTGGTATCTCGCACATAAGCATACAGAAAACATTAAGTCGGGTCGACTAGCTGTCAAGTATAGCAAACTTCCTATCATACCTCTAAAGATTGTTTGATCTACTGGTTTCCCAGATTCATCAAGATCAAGTGTATTTGAGGTACCAATTGGAGTTCTAATACTTTTAGTTTTGTCATATCCATACTTTTTGAGTAGATCTTTTATATACTTATGTTGGGATACATATGTTCCTTCTGGCTTTTGAGAATTTTGAAAACCTAAAAAGAATGTTAACTCTCCCATCATACTCATTTCAAACTCAAATTTCATTAAATTTTCAAAAGAATCAGTTAAAGATTTCTTGAGTTGATCCAAATATGATGTCATCAACATAGATTTGAACAATCAAAACATTTTTTTTCCAATTTTATAAAAAGGGTTGGATATGCTGTACCTTTTGTATAATTGTTTTGTAAAAGAAATCCTGTAAGTCTATCATACCGTGCTCTAGGGGCTTGTTTAAGGCCATATAGAGACTTGGTATGTTTGAAAACATGATCAGGATGTTTTGGGTCTTGAAAACCAGGAGGTTGTTCGACAAAAAAATCTTCTTGAACAAAACCATTTAGAAAAGCACATTTTACATCCATTTGAAATAGTTTGAAATTGAAATATGCTGCAAAGGCTAATAGAATACGAATATATTCAAGTATATCTACAGGAGGATATGTTTCTTCATATTTTATTCCATCTTGTTGATTATAGATTTAGAAACAAGTATTGCTTTATTTCTTACAATGATTCCATTTTCATCACATTTGTTTCTGAAAACCCATTTTACACCAATTACAGTTGTTTCTTTAGGTCTATCAACTAATGTCCAGACATGATTCATCTCAAATTCATTTAGTTCATCTTGCATTGCTTTGATCCAATCATCATCACCTAAGGCCTCACTTGGACTTTTAGGTTCAAATTGTGAAAGAAAAGCAAGATGTTCTACTTCATTTCTTAAGGAATTTCCGGTCTTTACAGGTTGATTTACATCACCAATGATATTATCTCTGGGATGATTCCTAAGAAACAATTGATTTGGGTTTTTTTAAAACCTGTTCATCAACATATGGTAGAAAATATTATATGGTAAATGTTTCAGGAATACTTTCTTGAACATTTTTCTCATCAGAGTGATCTTCTAATAACGGTTGATAAACATTTTTAGAAAACACATCCAAGGATGTAGGATTGGATTGGTTGAAAACAAAAGGATTAGATTCATCGAATTTTACATGTACTGTTTCCTCAACAGTACAAGTGTTTTTATTTAAAACTCTATAAGCCTTAGAAGTTATAGAATAGCCTAGAAAGAATCCTTCATCAGATTTTGGTTCAAATTTTTTAAGATTATCTTTTGTATTCAGAATGAATACTTTGCATCCAAAAACATTGAAGTATGAAACTTTAGGTTTTTGGCCAGTCCATAACTCATACGGGGTTTTATTAATAAATGGTCTTGTTAAAACACGATTTATAGTATAACAGGCAGTACTAACAGCTTCAGCCCAGAAGTGCTTAGCAATTGACTATTCACTCAACATGGTTCTAGTCATTTCATGAAGAATACAATTTCTTCTTTCAACAACACCATTTTGCTGAGTAGTTTTTGGAGCTGAGAAATTGTGAGTAATACCTTTCTTACTACAAAAATTTTCAAAATCTGAATTTTGAAATTCACCACCATGATCACTATGAATAGTTATCAATGGTAGGTTTTTCTCATTTTTAATATGGGCTCTAAAAGTTTTGAAATAGGAAAAATCTTTAGATTTCTTTTTGAGAAAGTAGACCCATGTAAATCTAGTAAAGTCATCAACTAAAACAAATACATAGTATTTTCCTCCAATGCTTCCAGTTTGTGTGGGACCAAAAAGATCCATATGCACTAGCTATAATGAATTAGAAGTTGAAACTTCCTTAATTGATTTAAATCTAGTTTTATGTTGCTTGCCAAATTGACAAGGATCACAGACTTTTGAAGAAACAAATATAAGGTCTGGTAGCCCCTTCACAAGTCTTTTTGTTGAGAGTTTACTAAGGTTTCTCATATTACAGTGTCCTAGTCTTCTATGCCATAGCCATGATTGGTCTTCTATTGCACTTAAGCAGGGTAAGTTTTGGCTCCTAAGGTCTTCTAAGTTAATTGTGTAAAAATTCTCTTGCCTATGAGAAGACAGAATGAACTCATCCTTGGAATTGTGGACTAGAAACATATCATTTCTAAAATTCACAAGGTAACCTTCATCACATAATTGACTTATGCTGATGAGGTTGTGACTAAGACCCTTAACAAACAAAACATTTGAAATAAGAACTTTTCCAAGAAAAATGATATTACCTATACCAACAATCTTTCCATGATCATTATCTCCGAAGGTAACTTTTACACCTTTTGTTTTGATAACCTTTTCAAAGAGATCTTTGTTTCCAGTCATGTGTCGAGAACAACCACTATCCATGTACCAAATATTCTTATTGGTACACTTCTCATTTTCCTGAAAGAGAAACAATTGGTTTTTCGGAATCCAAACTTGTTTGGATCCAGAAGGGTTAGATAAAAGAATTTTAGGAATCCACATTTGTTTTGAAAAATCAGCTTTATGAAACCCTAAAGATTGAGTTCTGGTAAGAGAACAATCTCTTCTCCAGTGTCTACCACATTGGCACTTAGTACAAAAAGAGGTTTTTTGTGGAACAAAATAGTTATAACTAAAAACAGGTTTGGAATAAGTATAACCAAGACCAGATCGATTTCTCAAAGGTCTAATTTGAGAATAAATCTTATCGAAGTTTTCCTTTCCGTGAGTAAAGTTTGACAAAAAAATTTCAAGGAAAAAATTTCTGCCTTTGGTTTTAAAACCAAATTCTTATTTTCCAAAACAGTTGAATTTGAACTAGAGTTAGGCTCTAAAATATTTTTCTTTGAAATTACATTTTCAAGATCATTAGAAAGTTTATCCTTTTCAAGATTTAACTTTCTCAAGGGTTTTTAAAAAACTTTCAAAATCAGATGTTTTCACATCAAGATCTTTAGAAAGATTTGATACTTCTTTAGTCAAGATTGAAATTCTAGAATTTTCTTTCTCAAGCTTCTTCTTGAGTTTAGAATTTTCATTTTCAAGCAATTTAGAAAATCTAGAGACTTCTTCAAAATAAGGTAATGTATCATCCTGTGATGATGAAGATTCATCATTTGAAGATTCATAAAATCTATTATCAGTATAATTTTCATTTAAAGAGACATTTGTAATAGCTTCAGCATTGTGTACCTTAGCCATGAGACAATGATCTTCAATTGGTAATCTGGCTATAAGTCTGATATTACTCTTTCCTGAGGACTCATATTCTGAAGAATCATCTGAAGAATCACTACCTCTTGCACTCTAGGTATCATTTTCCTTTAATACTTTCTTTGTCTTATAAAACCTTTTCTTGTTTCTTTGAGAGTGTTTCTCCTTTCTGTCTTTCCTCTTCAGTAAAGGACAATCAGGCCTAATATGTCCTACTTTTTTACATTCATAACAAGTTACCTCTGAATCATTCTTATCCTTCCTATCATTCTTCTTGAATCTATATTGGAAATATTTCTTTCCCACAATCTTGTTCATCCTTAGAGAAAGATTGGATAACTCATTATCCGGAAGATTACAATCACTTGAATCAGATATAACTTTCTTGGATTTGGATCTTGTTATCCTTTAAGGTGTTTTAGCTTTAGATGCAAAGTCTACACTTCCATTCCCATTCTTATTCTTGCTGAAATCATCATCTTTCTTCATTCTTGTCTCGTGCTGTAAAAGAGTTCCAAAGAGTTCATCCATAGAAATCTGAGAAACTCTTCTATTTTCATCAATAGCTGTCCTTTTTGACTCCCATTCATTTGGCATTATATCTATAATCTTATCAACTAGAGTTTCATCATCAAGACCTTTTTCACCCATAGATTGTAAGCTGTTGAGAATTGTCATAAACCTTTGTTGCACTTTACATACTGGCTCTCCATAAGGAAAAACAAATCCATGATACTCTGCTCGAAGCATTCCTCTTCTTGTTTCTATAACCTTGGATGTACCAAAATGAGTGACTTCTAATTTATTCCAAATACAGTTGGCTGCTTCACATGAAGATATCTGACTATATATATTCCTGGTCATATAGCATAATAAATTATTGCGTACCTTGTAATTCAGTTGATATTCTTGCTTCTCTTGGTTGGTGAAAGTACTGGCTTCTTTGTCAGGAATTTTGTAACCTCTAGTAAGCATTATAAAGTTTTCTACACCAGTATTGATAAAAAAAGTCTTCATACGATCTCTCCAGTACTCATAATCATTCCCATCAAATATTGTTGGTCTAGAAGGATTCAGATTGTCTATTGACCCAATATTCATTCCTGCCATCTAATACAACAAAAACTTTTCCACCCCACACATTAGTGTAGTCAGTAAAAATAGAACAAGAAATACAAATTAGTGGAAAACCTGCTCTGATACCAATTGTTGGATCGAATTTGTAGATATGTATGTCTATTAGATTGAACAATACAAGAGGGGGGTGAATTTTAGGTTTAAAAACCTTTGAGTTTTATCACATAAGAGATTAGTTTAAATGATCTTAAACTAATACAAATACAAACACCCACAATTGTATTGAATATAAAAGGTATGATGTAATGTAATACTAATGAAATGTAAAAAAATTGTATTCAATATGAACACAATAATCAGAGTAATATAAAGACGAATGATTCTACCTTAAAGCGTATAGAATCAATCAATACAATATGTAATAGAATGGATGTAATTGAAACAATTACAAATATATAAGAGATAGAAAAGGAAACAAAAACAATTTTCTTTTCTAATACAATTAGCAGCGGAAATGTAAAGGAATTACAATTATTTTAACCCAAAGAGAAGGGTTATCCTTTCACCTAGGATAAAAG
Source organism: Viscum album (assembly GCA_963277665.1). Classification (NCBI taxonomy): domain Eukaryota; kingdom Viridiplantae; phylum Streptophyta; class Magnoliopsida; order Santalales; family Viscaceae; genus Viscum; species Viscum album. The sequence continues at coordinate 1,745,083,707 of OY728125.1, read as the reverse complement.
GTCTGTCTCACCAACACCTTGGTGAGCCCTCGATACGATGATTGGAATGTCTGTCTGCCAATCCCTGGCAGCCCTCGATACGATGATCGGAACGTCAGTCTGCCTATCCTCGGCAGCCCTCGATACGATGATCAGTCCATCCGTCTGCCTATCCCTAGAAGCCCTCGATTTTGTAGGTAATCGACACCTCTATCTTTAAATTACTTGAAATCCCTCGATACGATGATCGGACGCACAAGGCACACAGCATGAGAGAAGTCACAACATCTCTCTCTAGAATCTTGATTGAAGCAAAGTATCACACTTTCTCTAAAATACCTTTGTTGTCTTATTTTTAGCTTCAAATGACATCCTATTTATAGGCCTCGGGTTCCAATGGTCACATCTCCTCCAACGGTCATATTTCTCAGAAAAAATCAGAGGGACTTGGACACATGGCATCATAAAGGTCATATTGAAACAGAAATCACGACATTGTTTTGATTAGTTTGTAACTAACTCAACAACATCATATTGGTTAGAACAAGATATATGAAGATGATAAACAATAGTATGATTAGTATGAAACAAGAGTTTTTACTAAGTACTAAAACATGTAATGAAAATATGAATAATAGAGTCAGTACGATTACAATTGACAGAGTCAGTACGATACGATTGTCAGGGTCAGTACGATACGATTGACAGGGTCAGTACGATATGATTGACAGGGTCAGTACAATACGATTGAAAGGGTCAGTACGATACGATTAAAAAGACATTTGTGATTTCCAAAACAAAATATATAAGTCAAAAGGGAACTTTTGACTCAACATAGATATGAATTTTTTCCTATACATCTATGATATCTATACAATAAGAGGGATAATCAATTATGGATGAGTGAAAATGAATGTGAAGGCGAGGGAGTGGGAGAACTAACAATGGATCAAGGAAAGAGAGATTGGGTGGAACATAAGGGAAGGTAAAATACATAGAACATGGAGATAATTACTATCTTTTCACCCTAGAAACACTTTCTACTTATCATTTAGAGGGGCCACATTACATAATATCCCGTCAGGTTTATTACAATGCAGAGCTAGGAGCTCCATGCAATCAGAGTGAGAAATAATGACCAATGAGTGAAAATGAATGTGAAGGTGAGGGAAAGGGTGGACCAAAAATGAATTGAGGAAACAGATATTAGGTGGAAAATCAGTGAGATATATCGAGGAAAAATATGATCGCTTAGCCGTGCACTATTCAACCCATTTATGAAAATTAAAAAAAACAATGATGTTAGAGGGAGATAATTGGATTACAAGTGATCACAGACATTGATTTTAATATATCATTATAATTTCATGAAATATATTATATAAACATTAAAATAATACATATATTTAAATTCATATTTAAAAATATAAAAAAAATTAAATAACAAAATTATAGTAATTTTAATTTCTCTTCATTTTGTTTTGATGTGACATTTAGTAAAAGAAAATAAAGTATTTTATTTATCTCAATGATGTTAGGTGGAAATGGTTTGTAAAAAAATAAATGAAATCTTTTAAAAATGAGGAAAAATAACCCTTATTAAAATTATATTTTTCCAATAATCAAACATTCTAAATAAAAAAAATATTTTTATTTTAAATTGTATAATTGATTTTTAAGTATATATATATATATATATTTAAAATACTAATATAATAATTATTAATTCAAAATGAATAATTAAAAATTATTATTAATTGAAAATTATTAATTCTAAAGAAATATTAATTCAATAATATTAATATACAACAATTATTAATTAACAAGCTCCAAAAAAAACAAAATTCCCCTTTTAATACCATTTTAATCAACTAAATCTAATTTAAAATCACAAAACTCCATTATAAAGTCAATTTAAAGTTTAAAAGAACCATTATTTAGATCATCATTGTAATCCAAAATATCATCCTCATCCTGAAACATTATATAAATCAAATTTATGACCATTAAAACCAATACTTTACCCTAAAAATTATATTTAAATTACAAAAAAGCTATTAATATTTTTCTAATAAGTCATTGGGGTGATTTTTATTAGTTCTTAAAAATCATTTTCCCACCTAAAAATCCTGTTACACATTTTAAAATCACTTTTAATCTAAATAAATCCCATTACGAAAACAATTTTTAGAAAATCAAACACTGAATTCATTTTCAAACTGCCATAGAAACCCCCCCCCCCCTCACTATTTCCAAAACCTATCCCTTTCCATTTTGAACCATTCATTCAAAATTTTAAAATCACGTATCAACTAAATAAGATGAGCATTCTATAATCAAGATAGTTTAGAAACAGTGAAAATATAACACAAAATTTAAGGATAATTAGAGAACATAATTGACTAGGACACATGGTTGGAAATTCATGTTCCAATCACATTACTATCATAAGGAGCCACATAGAACTATGTACAAGAGCTCCACATGGATTACCCAACTCTACTAGCTCACCATGTGTCCCTGGTTCACCTCCAACTCCCCCGCCCCAAATTAATAGATTTATAAACCACAAAATTAATCCTTAATAGAAGAGTGATAACCATCCATATAAATTCATGTATACAAATAGAAGATAAAGAAATATCAAAAATCAATACTTGATAAAAATTTTCACACAAAATTGAGTTTTAGAATGGGTATGATATCAAAACACGCAAGTTATCTAGATTGGAATGTTATGGGTTTGTCTCAAGCATTAACCATACATTATCAAGGAAAAGTCAGTGTGCTCATTTTCTGATGTGAGTAGGGTGGTGTTAAGTGGAGAGTAGGGGATCTTTAGAACCTTACAAAATAAATCATCACATTGATCATATTTGGATGGGATTGATTCATCGATAATATTGATGAAGAACATGTGTGGAACCAGTAGTCGTGTTCTGTGGGAGACTTAGTGACATGAGATATAAGACTATTTTTGGGTTTCATTAAAAGGGGATGTAATGATTTCATCAGTGATTTCAAAAAAAAATTATAAAGAGTAGTTTTATCATCACTAAAGTAGTAATAATTGATAAAACTACTCTTTATCATCATTAAAAAAGCATTGATAAAACATTTCTTTTTCAATGTAAAAATTATAGCAATAATAAAGAACTAATTTTAATAATATAATATTTATATTTAAAAACTTAAAGGTATTTGAATATAAATAAATATATTTCTTATTTAAATATATTTATGATAATTTTATAATTGTTTAGTTATATATATTTATAATTATAATTATAAATAAATATATTTATATAATTATACCAGGAAAGTGAAGACCATGAATAAAATCCATGGTCCAAGTAAAATTATTATAAAAAGAAAGTACACAAAGATATAAATAAGAGAGCTGCAGGAATAGGTGACCAGTAAACCTGTAAAATGGAAAGGTAAAACACACGCCATACTTTGTGTCGACCACCCCATCCACAATAGCCACCAAAACCTCTCGGGTGACATCATCTCTTCCAGTACTTCAGAGTCTTCTATGAATCACCATGATCATCTAGGCTTAGGGGATCACTGGACTCATCAATATGTTTCCCACCAAGTTGATCATTTTTATCCTAAGAATCACTTTGAATTACAAAATACCTCTAATTATCCATTGGAATCATTCCTTCTATCATTTCCTCATATGATTTCATCCCAAAAAGATTATGTGAATCCTTTTTTCCAACCTATTCAATCATTAAAGGAATATAGGGATCATTAAAAAGAATAGTTTCTGAGAATTCAGTACCTTTCCTCTCACGACTCCCTTTTTACAAAGTGTCAGATTCTGGGTAGTTGATAGAGTCTAGAATCCGAAAAATAATTAATGCTTAGTGGGAGTGGTGGGAGTCATAGAAGTTGGAGAACCCACCATGGATGGTTTCCCTACCTCTGTAGTACATAATGAAGGAGTAACCATAGAAATAGTTTCATGAATATGTGAAATAAAATCAGTATCATTAAGAAAACCCTCAATGGAGGCTTTCCCTTTCTTTGAAACACGTGGTAAAGGAATGGCTATCGAGACAGCAAGCATATGCACCGAATTTTGATAAGCATATGAAACCCCATCTTGAAGCTTATGATTCGCAGTAGAAAAGGAATCCCCTTTGGAAAAAGTTCCACTATTTAACTTTCTTTTTGATAGAAAATCATCCTCTAATAGAATAGTAGGATCCAATTCAACATCAATATTTTTCCGAAGGGTGAAATAATTACCTCATTTTGAGGGATAATTATTCATTTGTTCTATATAGATAGCATTAGACATATTATGATGGAAAATAGATCCTTCACCTCACGGATCAGACAACACACTAGTGCCATAACCAATATGCTGAACACCATTAGATTTTGTACCAAGAATAAAAGAAAAAAAGTAATGCTACTCGAGAAAATTGAGTACAATATTTCACTCTTGATAAATCAGTATTACCACACCTCCCCGACATTGGAACAGATTTCAATACCACTAGATGTTTAAACTTACATTTATAAACTGAGTGAACATGCCATTTATAAATGGAACATTTCAATCCTCTATGGAATTTTTCTTTTACATGACCAATACTTGAGATGTTGGTATAGAAATCAAGAACATGCTCAAATTCAATTTTACGTTCAAACTTAAATTCACTAGAAATAAAATACACAATCTCAACAAGTGGAAGAGAATGATATAAATCAACCAAAATACAAGCAATGTGACCATAACTAACCACACCAGTCTCTTTTAAAACATAATCCGGGTTACAATAGCCATAGAAACATCCCATTGAAAAGATGGATGTGAAAACACCAATTAAAATCAATGAGATGAACCCAGGATTCTCAAAAATTGTTTTTTTTGGTAATGAATAAACTAGTGATCGAAGTTTTGAAACCTAAATTTCCATGGCTTGAGAATAAAAAAAACTACAACTCCAAACCTTATGTTTTAACTTCTGTGAGTGAATGTTAATGTTATAGAAACTCATACCAATCAAAATGATGTGAAAGTTAATAAATCCAAAATGCTGGAGAAAATGTTTTTGTTAGTTTTCATGTTTCTATTGATTTCCCATTTATGAGGTGATCCATGAAATGATCTAATGTTTGGAGGCCTCATTTATCACTTCAAAACTGAAGGTTTTTCTTCAACAAAAAGAAAATCTTCTCTCAAAATATGATTGTATGATACATCAACATTCTAGGGGATAAACCTGTCAATGAGAGGATTCCTAACCCACATCGCATCCACTGTCAGGTTGTCATGCCCTCCTAAATCAGAATGTTTCAATGGAACTTGATTCAATTGCATCGGTTTTCCATCCAAAAATATTAGGTCTTTATGAGTCAGATCCCTCATCCCCTATCAGCGAGGGACCAGAAAAAGCATCCATAGGATCGAAATGACAACCAAATACTGAATTCATCATAGAAAGCAAACCTTATCACAATTTTCATAGAGATATCTCATCCCACATACTATCTATCATCAATATAAATATATATATAATTTTAAATACAATAAATATATTTATTATTTAAATATATTTATTATAATTTTATAAATATTTTAATATATATTTTGTTATTTATAATTAAAATTTTAAATTAATATATTTAAAAAGTATTTATATATAACTGTATATAATTATATATTTTATATATTAGTTGTCTGGGGGTACAATTATATTCAAACACACACGCAGGTAGGCGGTGGTGTAGGCATGATGCATGCAAGCGGTGACGCAGGAATAACGTTGCACTAGGCTTTTGCGTCATGTTTTGTCCTTCATGTCCACTATGCCTATTGGTCAAGTAAAATATATATATATATAATTATTATAAATAAATATTTTTATAAATATTTCTATATTATTATATATATTTTTATAATTATATATATTTATAAAATTATATATATATATATTTTAATATATAAGTATATATAATTATAAATATAATAAATATCGTTATTATTAAAACAGATTTATCATATTCTTATAAATATATGAAAATATACATTTATTTAGAATTATAATTAGAAATAAATATATTTAAAATGTATTTATATAAAATTAAAAACATAATAAATATATTTATTATAATTTTATATATAGTAAATAAATATAAGTATAAATAAATATTAAAAAATGGTTAAATATATTTTTACAATTATTAATGAATTTATAACAATAAATTAATAAATAAAATTTAATAAATTACTAAAATATTAAAAAAAGAATTCATAACGTTTGCACATACATATACACATGATAGGCACACATATGTACACATACACATCTACACACACACACACACATATACACACAAACACATTCATACATACAGTTATATATGTGCACATATTTTAAATTATTTAATTTCAATGTAAATATATATTTAAATAAATATATTCATTTATATATTATATAATTATAAAAAAGAACTAGTCAGATGAAAATCTAATGAATTTTTTTAAAATAATGAAAAAGTTGACATGAAAGGAGAATGTGGTCAAACATAGAGAAAATCCCTCATCCAAAAAATTTGATTATTAATCAGAAAAAGATGGATCATTCCCATAATAATAATTAGATTCACCTACAGTTTCTCACTATGACTATGAGTTTCCATTATTAATATTCCTAGGCATCCATTCATTGAACCTTTCCTCCTCTAGGGTGAGTATGACCTTTAAAGCCTTTGAAGAAGATATGATAGAAACAATCCTTTATAGAATTGAATTATCCTTCTATGGCATTATTTTTTGGAATATCATCATTTCCTCTACCAATGACAACATACTTAATGGAACACTATTAGAAGGCCTAAGGGGAGTAGTGTCCAATAACACCATCTTTTGTTCTTTATCACTTCCATCATCAGAAATTTCACACCACATTCCAATTCATGAGGAGTAGAATGCATTCTGAATCTCCTGATGAAAATTCATATCCTACTGAATATAAGATGATCTAGACCCATCATTATATGGATAATGTCCTAAGAAATCCATTTTCAGTATTGTAACTATAAAATCGTTCCCTTTAGGCTGTGAATCTGCAACCTTTGATGCGTCACACCGATCAAGAGCCTTGACTACATACGCCTAGAATTCTGCACCTTGTTGTGGGTCAACCCATGTCTTCTACCCTTGAAAATCAATAACAATAGAAGAATAAGGAAGAGGTGAAAAATTATAGGAAAATATATTTTTTATCCTCATTCTATCATCATCATAGGTTGGTCTAGCACAAACATGTTCTTTCCCCCTATCAGGAGCGGATTGCTGGCCGCCAATAAAAAATACATTATTCTGCCCATTATGCCTCCTCATTTTCTTCCAAAATTAATCCTCAATATTCAAATTTAAGGAAAAAAAAGAGCATATCATTTTTAACCTTTTTCCTTAACATGAACAATGGTTTTACAATTTGGACAAAAATTCATCATTATTTCATATTCTACTTTTATAGGGAAGTCATTAACCAGTGTTGACAGAACATTATTGTAAATCAAGAATGTTCTTAAATCAACCTACAATAGAACTCTAACATAATAACCAAATTTGGATACCTATGTGGCCCTATCTATTTTTATTGGGACTCTTACATTAGATTAAATATCAAAAAAATCTTTTGATTCTAGAAGATCCAGTTAAGACAAAAAAATTTAATCCATACTTGAGCTCTATAATTTTTTATAGAAAATGGATTAAATATAAAATATAATTCTTGACAGAAAGCCATACCTATATGTATAGAAATAGATCTAATCCCCAAATCTCTACATTTCATCTCCTAATATGAAAAAATCCTGGACCCATGGGAATACACCTCTAGTCAGAACAATTCGATTTAGAAGATTTCTTTTAAATTGGAGTATTTGATCTCCAAAAAAATACCAGTAAGAAGAACTAATGAGGTGATGATTCAATGCTCACTAATCTAGAATCAATCATGAATAAATTCATTGAAAGAGAAAACTATAGTGTCACCCATATTCACAATTTTCTTAGGATTAATATCCTTCAAATCAATAAAATTTATTATATTGGAATCACCTTCAATCCCAATAAGAACATGATAGGAATTTACCTTAATTGTTAGACCAGATCGGCCCACCCTCACTATTGTCAAAGAACAAAGAAAATACATCGTCCCTACCGCATCCCTCATCACCTCGGATATGTCCATCACCGTAGAATGATGACTTGTACTTAGATCTGTAGACACCTTCAATGCTTGATGGTCATCACTCTACTCAATCTCCATTATTTCATTCTGATGTAGATCACACTTGACTCACTATGTTCTGCTTCTCTCGGATGAGTCAATAATTCTTGATCAACAAGATTGAATCTCCCCATCTACCTCATCCAAATATCCAATAACTCCAGATGAAGCCTTATTTATTGAATACTCATCCTTTGATGATCCCCTCGAATCTAATTCAAGACTGAGGAAGTGCAGAAGTTCCATGAGAATCCAGAAACCATAATTCCCTTCACTATCACCGTAGTAGGACCCTCACAACTAGAAACTCTTCACACCCTTACCTATAATCTATATATATATATAATGTTTTAATTAAAATATTAAAATATTATTTTTAATTTAATTATATACACATTTTTAATTAATTTATATAAATAAACTATCAAACATTTTGACTAATATAATTTTGATAATTAAATATATATATAATTATGAATATAAGATTCATTTTTATTAAAATATATATAAATAATATTTGTGTATATTACATTTATATATATATACATGTATTTTGGTATATATCTTATATAAAAAAATTTATATATTTATATATAAATTAAATTACTCACTACAATCATTATTAGTTCTATAAAAGTGTCGATAAAGGTGACACATTTATCATCAATAAAAAAACACTGATAAAAAGGGGATATTTATTAGCACTAGAAAAAATAGCTGATAAAGGGAACCCTTTTATCAGTTCATTTCTATCACTAATAAAATATAACTTTATCAACAATTTTTTTGAGTGATGATATAAGTCCCCCCATTATCATTATTTTTTTCAAGCGTTGTTGAAGGTCAATGCGGTATAAGGCATGATATGTTGTATTGGATAGACCAAATATGTAATTTTTTATGTCCTTTATAAATGTGTGTGAAGGGGTAAAATATAAGTAAACAACCTCTAATTAGAATTATATCATTGGAAAACAACCGTACATTGATTTATGAAATGTAAGAGAAACTAACATATCAGTCAAACATTTCATTTTCTCAAGATGATCAAAAATATACATCAATGTTTTAAAACACCAAAACATGTTTGTAATAGTAAAAACAAAATTAAAAAGCACTAAATGACATGGAAATAATAGGAACAATGTATTTTTATTATTTGTGATGTGTACAACCAAACGACATGTAAATTCAACTTATAGTGTGCCTAAAATGACATAATAAGTAGATTTTAAAGGTTCTGTCACATTTAAAAATGTTTTTTTTTGGGTGAAAAAAGAGAAAATGAACAATAATTTCCATGAAATCATAAGATAATGACTGTAAAGAAAATTTTCAAATGTTAGAACTGAAATACCATAAGTCTGATGTGTTGTTTGATAGAGATGACTGTAAACACACATTCATTACTTTAAAAAACTAAAACATGTATACAATAGTCAAAACCATATCTAAAGATCTCTAAATGATATGACATAATTAGAGGATTATATTTGTATTATTTGTTTATGTGTACAAGTGGAAGACACATAAATCAGATAAGAGGTGTGCTCAAAAGGATTGAATAAGATGTTTTAAAATAAATAAATGATTTGAAACTTGTATATATTGAAAATAAAATGACCTTGGATAGTTTATTATAATTTTTTTAATTGGAATATTCTAGTGCACTTCAATTATTAGATTTTAATTATTTTTTATTTAATGTACTAAATTTTATTTTTATTTTATTTTATTTTGAGTTATATGTGATGATTGGTGCATTGTGCAAAAAATTATTAAACTAGTTTATATATGAGTTTATGAAATTATATATTCTGTATAAATTTATTTAATTTTTGAAACATGATTTTATTGTAATATTATAATTTTGTTGTAATTTTTTAGATAAAATTGAGTTATTTTGACAGAAAAGATATACATCATAAAAAGGAAAAACCTCTTTGTGTCACATATATAACACAACTCTATATGCGTGAAAATATATATATAAATATAGTGTTTCCTTAAAAATATCACTAATAACTTGTTGATTATTGTGGGTGGTTTCTCAACCCCACTCCGATGGTGCTATTAGCCATGGTTTTGATGATATGTGGATATAGGTTGATATATAGCATCTATTGTATTAAAATAATGGCTTTAGTATTCATGTAGCCATAAGAAAAGGCTACACACTGCAACATGTCCTCAAAGCTTTTATATCCTATCACGACTTTACTCTACCACATGAAAACCCTTCTCCCACATCAATTAGTCCATTTCCATTCCACCTATTCCATCTCTATTCCTCTTCCCCTCCCCCTACCCCTCCTCCTCCTCCACCCCTCGTGATTCCTCCTCCCCCTTAAGATCTAATGACTCCAAAAAACCTCCCCACCTATGTGGCTCCGACGCAGCTCTGACGCAGCTCTAATGCCTTCCTATTGACATGAATCTGGTCAAGCCATCCCACCTCCCCACCTCCCTACCAGTGCTGCTCCAACACCCCCACCTCACCACAACCCTCCTCCTCTGATGTTCCTTGCCAGTGCTTTGATATAGCCACACCTCCTTCTATGGTCCTCCTTCGATGCGGCTACCCCACCACCATGAGATACTTATACTCTATTGTGGACACCCCTTATCCCTGATTTCTCACCCAAACGAATCCCTACCCTCACGATCCACTTACTCATGCTATTTATCACTAAACCCATTCACAGGCAGAAATTAAATCCCCTCTTCAATGATATTTTTTGAAGAATCCCTAACGCATAACCTTCTATTGAGTTTCATCAACATTAATAGACATGGTTATCATCTGAGTGTGTTTTTACGATATATAGTTAATGCAATGGTAATTTTTTATTTCTTCCCCACATCTGCCACAACATATGAATTGAATTTAGGACTTTGTATTTCCCCAGTCACATCTCTCATATAAAATAATTTTTATTCTTTTATAATATGTGTTTCATTATATAGTCAACAATATATCTTCTATGAACATAAAATGTTGTGATTTTCTCCATGAAATAATTACTTATTTATATCCCACTATATTATAGTTTCATAATGATATTTTTAGACTATTTATACATGCTTAGAATGTTACATAGGTATGGATTGATTATATTCCATTTTTCTTATTATTTATTATACATTTATCATTATTTCAATATTTTTTGACTTTTCTGAATAGTTTTATTAATTTTTTTCATGTGTTATAGTTTATAAACTAATATTTTATGTTATTTATATATTCATGCATGTATGTTCTTGATAAAGTACAATGAGAAATGAAATTATGTATTTTTTTTCAAAGATAAAATTTTTATATTATTTATATATTCAAGCATGTGTTTTCTTGATAAAATACTATAATCAATTCAAGTACGTATATATTCTAAAAGGTGTATATGTTATTGTCTCATTATATTTCATTTTACAACAACTATTTTTCAGTTATCCATGATTGTATGTTCTTGATAGTTTTCCATCACATATGTGATAGATAATCCATTACACATTCCAATGTTTTTTTTCAAAGGTATCAAAATTTTAATTGTTTAGTTAAAAATTGAATATTCACCTTTTATATTTGTATATATCTTCAAAAGTGTTATCTGATTTAAATATTATTCACATTTTGGAGAAGAAAAATTATCTGTTTTTTGTAGAAACACAACACATTAAAAACCTTGAAAATTGTTTTATATATAAAAAAATTGGACATTATATTGAAAATACCCTACCTCTTCCATTATATCTAATATCATAATTATTCTTTGATACATATCACCAGCCAAACTAAATATATTTTCCTTCATGTTATGGTTTTTGTGATCATTATTTTGTGTCTGCTCATTTTCTATTTCTTTGGTCTTTTTTTTGGTATTTTGGAATCTCTGAAATATGTTTCATGTGGACATAAACATTCAATAGAGGTGATTTCCTACACATGAAGGTCCTTTATCTCATTATTTCACTTAAATACTAGATTTAAACATAGTTAAATGGATTTTACCAACCACCAATATCTACATCCACTACTATTAACATATTCAAGTTTCAAAAGCTCTCATAAAATCGTAACCTATTATATTGATTAAAAACACTATTTTATCACCATGTTATTTGTCATATGTTCCATGTGGCCATGATCATTATTTATTACATTCAAATGTGTCATTACTACCACAACAATATGTTTTATACCATTTGATGTTTATTCATCATCACTAATTTTATAAACATTTAAAAAACTCTCCCCTTAAAAATCCCAATTTGATCATACATTTATGGTTATTATGGTGAAGAATCCATCATTTTAAAATGTAATATATCTCTCCCAACATGTGGAAAATACTCTTGGTAATTTCTGTAAGAGCTCACATACTTAAGATTATAACTAAACAACTAAACCGGTGCCACTTTCTAGCACTTCATTTTTTATATTACATTCATCTTCATTTAGGGTTGATATTATATGTTATCACAGACCATATATTATTAAAAGGATTCCTAAAAAAGATTCTATATAGGTTAGTTGTACTATTTACCTTGGGTTTGAATTTATAGAAAAGTTTATATAATATATTGGGAATCTTACTACATATGTTATTATAAGATATTAAAAAAAATTATACCTTTTAATTTATTAATTATTTTATATTCCTATATTTAATATAAATTCTTATTTTATGGTATAGATGCACATATTAAATATTTTTAATTTTATTGATTTACTATTACAGGTCCGTTTGTGAATGAATCTAAATTTTTGTGTGTTTCTACTTGGTTCTAATCATCGATCCCTTTCCAATATGAGCCAAAATTTAGGAGAGACAGTCCTCCTGATATCTTGAGCAGCTTCCGAGTAAATATGGGAAATATTTGAGTGGTTTTAAACAAGATATTTTCTAAGGAAAATGATTAGAGTAAGAACATGAGACATTTTGTTTTGGGAATCTCAATCAACAGTACTATAGGGTTTTGACTTCACTCAATTAAGAAAAGGAACCAAACCAAAGGGGGATGTTGTTGATGTATTCCTATATAGGTTATTCAATTATTTTTGGCTCATAAGAGTACTGAGTTTATTTTTTATATAGTACTTCTAGGTTGGTATATTCATCATACAGTGATAAATTAATTATCCATGTACATCATTTTTTTTATATTGTGTTCAATTTTGGGGTAGAGAGTTGAGAAATTATAATCAAATATTTTAAAATTCTCTCTTTTATATATTAAAAAACTCTAATCAATTAAAAATTTCATCTAAATGTGATAAGTAGTAAATCCCTAAGAAATTAAAAGTAGAATCTGTCATAATAGAACAGAACAAAATTCAATCCAAGAATAATATATAACATGTATGATTACTCTATATTGAATTATTATAATATAATTTCTTAGGATATTGATATCTATTCATCAATAAGATACGTATATTTGGGTCTTGGTTCTTTGAAATGTATGAAAAATTGATGGACTGATGTGTATGTTTACAAGTGGGAGATATTGAATTGAACTTGGGGAGTTATGACATTGGATTTGGCTTGTTTTCGATTTTATATGGTTCAAACTAGACGGATTTGTGGATATGGGACAAGGTATATAACGAAGGTTTAGGATAAACTAAGAAAAACAAAGACATGTTGGTACTTTTTCATTGATGATTTTCATCAAAAAACTAGTGACCAACTTCATGGAGATGATGATTTGATGGGGATGGGACTAGTGTTTGGACTATTTAAAATATCAATACATGTTGATATATATCATAAAAGTCTCAATTAGTAGTTCTTATGAGTATTTATTAGTGTTGAATAAACCTATGGAGCCCAAGAAGATGTGGCAGGTGGGATGGAGGAAGCTTCGATCAGGTTCTCTAGGAACTGATGCTGTGTTGAAGTTTTGGAACTTCCTACTGTGATTTTGAAAAGCACGGTTTGTGGATGTGTGGGTTTTGTTATGGAAGTTGAATGTTTAGGCTTCAATATTGATTTGATTGTGTAGAGAAGGTGAATATACAATATTGTAATTGGTTGGCATGGTAGATCTGGATAAGCATTACGCTTGTCTAAGATCATGGGAGCTGAGTGACACCGATTACGATTGTTGATGGTTTATGAAAACTAGGACCAAAATCATATATGTTGGATATTTTGGAAAAGTGGGTAATGTTACTAGTGGGGGATTAACAAATACAACACTTGGGTAATACTGGTCTCTAAATCTGTGTAAAGGGCTTAAACCATGGATTTGAACTCGTTTATTGATGTGGCATGATGGTGGATCTAGTGGGGCTATTGGATCACAAATGAAATACACAAATAATAAATATATATACTTATACATATGATTATTTTTATTAAAATTATAATTTTTATACCAACATGAATACTATCATAAAATCTTTTTATCATTATTAAACATCTTATGCTTATACTACAACTTATTCTTACACAACTACAATATGACTTTATGAGGTTTGTTTTGCTACTCGTTCCTATTCTATTTTAGAGAGTTTGAATTATACAAAACTTACCTATGTTTACTATGTAAATAAATGAACTTAATATATATAGTTTTAGTAAAATGTGTGAACTCCACTATACATTTCAACTTCTCCTTCCTTTTAATCCATGATCATCAAACCGGCTTTGATGTCCTTTTCAAGGTGTTTGCACAATTTCATAAACCTGATCAAATTATAACACATAAAGTTATATGGTAGTGATGATTATAGTATATAAACTTATACTTTATTCAATATTAGATATGACATGAACCAACTTTTATAGAATGTGTAAAACTAACCAGTGATTTCAATACCCCAACAATACCCATTTTTTTTGTAATTCCTGAAAACAGAAGAAGATTTTAGTACTTTTCATTGAACTTTCTCAATTTATCATGCATAATGTGATTCCAACATAATTGTACTTCAAACCAACCTTTATTTCCATTGATCCTCCCTTTTCTATAAATGTACTCACGGCTTCCAAGACTTTCTTCTCTGGTATTTAAAGTAAAATCAAATCAATTAAAGATGATGAAATAATTCATTAAGATGTAATTAAGAAAAATTATATAATTAAATCATTTATGAAATTTACCTTTTAGTTTAAACATAGGTATATAGTTCCATAAATAATTTATCCATTATAAAAATACAAATGTTATGAAATTTTTATTGATATCATAACATAATACATGATCAATGTTGTAATATTTTGGACACCATGACTTCTTCTTTGGTTAACCTGTATAGATCTGACATTGTCGGACACATATACACATGCACAAACAGTAGCATAGAATGGAAATCCTAATGATTTATAGGGTTTACCTACTTTTCACTTGATTTTGTAGGATCTAAATAAAAAATAACAACCAGATAATTGGATTAAATATCAAAAAATTATCATCGCTAATACAACTATTTTCGATGATGGGGAATCCCTTCCTTTCACAACTAAACATTTCTGATGTCTTCAGAGAATGTCCTAAACATTCGTTTGTCTCTTAGTGTTAGGATTTAAACCCAAAAACAAGTCACACTACAGATTATAGGTAGTAGGGATGGATAAAATAGAAGAAAATATTATTATTTCAAGAAGAAGAAGAAGAGATGAATTTATAGTATAAGGTATAAGAGAATGGATGGATAAAGAGAGAGAGTGATCTCCTCATAATACCACTTCCAATGAACTATGTGGAACCTCTCAAGGCCACAAATACAATAGCTTCCTATCTATTTCCAATAGTTGAATCCTATCATACGTACAACATAGGACCTGTATTTAACATACCACCCATCCAACTAACATCCCCAATAACTACTATTATATAATTAAAAAACGTCCCCTTGGCAGTTACACCCACTCCCACTTCTTCTAATCTTTTCCAGCACACACCCAACATACCAAACATCTAATATTTTCCAAAACACACCCACTTAACTATAAATTAGCATAAAAAATAATTATACATAATTTTTAAGGAAAATTTTCCCTTAAAGGGTTTAAACATGATTTATTTTGAAGATTATGAGAAATAATTTCATGACTCTAAATTTAGATTTGTGGTAGTGGGTTGGTTTATTATTCTTCACCATGTCTATCATAAAGGATGGGTATGATTTTGTTAAATAACCAGTCAAAGGGAATGATTCACTGTCAAAATAATGGTTCAATCCATGATCCTTCTAATGAGGAACTTTAAATTAATGAACAAGGGGACTTGGGAGCCCCATTTGTAATGAGTGTTTTGTGATGGAATGTAGGGATAGTGAAGAGATATTCCTGTATAAAAACACTGTTGTTTTATAGGAGGATTCCAACCTAGATCTTTATTAGGAAAATATTTATATTGATCAAGTAGGTCGTGGTTTTAAGGACTCTTTCCCCCAACCATTTATCCAACAAGATGAATTTATAATATGGTAAATTTGGTATTTCTTCTGAGTATGAATGCTTCGTTGCATGGTGGAAACTTTTTCATCTATCAATGGAAGAAAAAATAGAATTTGAGAATTTGTGTAACCCCTAGGGTTTAGAATAAGAGGTTTTCCATTTGTTTCACAGAAAACAAAAAGTGTTGTTCCTTGACAGTATCCATGCAACTTACATCGTTAATGATTTTAGCTAGTCTACACTCTATTAATTACTCTTCTAAATGAAAACCTATTTTGGAAATCCAAACATCTAATAAATGAAAAATAATAGAAATATCGGTCTGTTTCCCATGTCTAGAATCTAAAATATTCGTCTTATTTTAGTTATTATAAGAAGTAACTGAATTTTATTTTTAAATTTTATTCCTAGAACTGCTTCTGCCCATTGGGATACATGGGATACTGTTTTTGATGGGGGTCATTTGGATAATTGTGCTATAAGATTATAATTAAGTGTTTGTTTATTACATTACTTTTATAGAATGGTTTTGGTGGATCAAATTGGTGATGTATTGTATCTTTTTTATGGAATCCAGAGCTATAAATAGCATTGTAAATGTTAACTATAACCAGGACTTGGTGTGGTTGTGCATGAGTCTTTCTTAGTAAACCTAAAATGGTTTATTGGGTTGTCGGAATCTATTTTTATTAAGTGAAGTAATACAAAAATAATGTTGCTATGAGTACATGAATTTATGATTATGGAAGCCTTAAGTCCAAGTGGAGAATCAAATTATGATGCTGGAAATATAGATCCATGGTTTGTGGCATTGTGGAAAAGATTCCCTATAAGAGTGCTTTGGATGGGTGAAAATTATTCTCAATATTTATTTTAAATCTATTTCCTTCCCCTCAGTAGGACAAATTTCCATTTATTTAGTTCATTGATGTATGGTGGGATTTGGGAACTATATAGGGAATGGTGAGCATGATATTTATAGGGGCATGAGGGGAGTTCTCTCTCGATAGAGGATTATTCTATTTATTTTATTTCAGGGAGTTGGATAACTAGTGAACTCAATTATTCTTTGTTAAGCTAGGAATTCACACATCAAGATTATAGATAGGGATGTTAATATGTATGTTGGGATGTGAGAATTGAGTTATAATTAAACTAGTTTAAAACTACTAAAAAATCGGGCATTAGCGACCGCCATTGGCGGTCGCTATAGGCCTATAGGGACCACCCAACGACCGCCATTGGCGGACACTTCAGCTTCATCGATGTAGGACAATAGCGACCGCCGATGGAGGTCTCTATAGGTGGCCAAAATTCCGGCCTTAAGCGACCGCTTGACGTTCGCTACCATGGGAAATTTTTTTTTATAAAAATTTCTACTGAAAGAAATATATATATATATTTATTAAATAAAAATATATATATATATATATTAAAGAAAATATTTATATATATAATATTAAATTAAATATTTTAAATATTTTAATATATATATTAAAGAAATATATATATATAATATTAAATAAAATATTTTTCATTTTTTTAATGAAATGTACGAATTGTGTTTTTTTCTTCACGGTGAAAAATCAAAGATAAAACAAGGTCAAAATACTAAAAAATGGAAAACAATTTCAAAGAGCATAAAGATCAAGGTCTTCATAAACAAAAAATGATAAACGTGTTTCAATGATCCGAGCAGGTCCATCCATTTCAATCTTCAGCTTCAATAAACCAACAATAAGACAAAAAAACAAAAAAACAAAACAAACGTAAATTGGACATAATTATTCAATTATTATATACATATATCACAATTAAATATGACATCAAATAATGGTGCTATAATTATCTAAAACGCCCAATTTAAGAAATTCTATCATTTCAAGTCATTCGGAGCACGTTTGCTCCGAATTCGACCGTCTCACGCCATTTTTGGTGTTTTATGACACCAGAAACGTGTTTCCGGTCACCGCCATCAAACGACACCTTCGATTGACGTGCCGTCAGCATGACCAATTCACAAATCACACAATGGCTGTTTTTATACGGTTTCATGGCATTTCGAGGTCGATTGGGTGATTTTGACCCCCCGACGCGTCATTTTAGCGCGCGCTGAGCTGCTGAAAATGACACAATCGGCCGTACCGCGTGCACCGCACGTCCGATGGGAATTCCGTCTCCTCCTACACGTCAATAATAATTTTCCTAATGTTTCGTGTGGTTTCAGGTCATTCAAAGCATGTTTGCTCTGAATTCGACCGTCTCACGCCGTTTTTTGTGTTTTGTGACACCAGAAATGCGTTTCCAGCCACCGCTGTCAAACGACAACTTTGATTAATGTGAATTCAGCACAAAAATTTCAAAAATCACACAACGACTATTGTAGTATGGTTTCATTGCATTCTGAGGTCGTTCAGGTGGTTTTGACCCCCCCAACGCGCCATTTTAGTGTGCGCTGAGCTGCTGAAAACGACACAATCCGCCGTACCGTGCACACCGCACATCCGATGGGCATTCCATCTCCTCCTACATGTCACGAATAATATTCCTAATGTTTTCGTGTGGTTTCAGGTCATTCGGAGCATGTTTGCTCTGAATTCGACCGTCTCACGCCGTTTTTGGTGTTTTATGACACTGAAAACGCGTTTCGTGTCACTGCCGTCAAACGACACCTCCGATTGACATGTAGTCAGCACGAATATTTCAAAAATCACACAAAAACTGTTGTCATACGGTTTCATGGCATTCAGAGGTCATTCTGGTGGTTTTGACCCCCCAACGTGCCATTTTAGCGCACACCGAGCTGCTGAAAACGACACAATCAGTCGTACCGCGCGTACCGCACGTCCGATGGGCATTCTGTCTCCTCCTACATGTCAAGAATAATATTCCTAATGTTTTCGTGTGGTTTCAGGTCATTTGGAGCATGTTGTTTCTGAATTCGACCGTCTCACGCCGTTTTTGGTGTTTTATGACACATGAAACGCGTTTCCGGTCACCGCCGTCAAACGACACCTCTGATTGACGTGTCGTCAGCACAAAAATTTCAAAAATCACACAACGGCTGTTGTCGTACGGTTTCATGACATTCCGAGGTCATTCGCGTGGTTTTGACCCCCCAACGCGCCATTTTAGCGCGCGCCGAGCTGTTGAAAACGACACAATCGGCCGTACTGCGCGCACCGCACGTCTGATGGGCATTCTGTCTCCTACTACATGTCACGAATAATATTCCTAATGTTTTCGTGTGGTTTCAGGTCATTCGAAGTACGTTTGCTCTGAATTTGACCGTCTCACGCCGTTTGTGGTGTTTATGACACCGGAAACGCGTTTCCAGTCACCGCCATCAAACGACACTTCCGATTGATGTGCCGTCGGCATGAACATTTCAAAAATCACAAAATGGCTGTTGTCATACAGTTTCATGGCATTCCGAGGTCGTTCGGGTTGTTTTGACCCCCCAACGCGCCATTTTAGCGCGCGCCGAGCTACTGAAAACAACACAATCGGCCGTACCGTGTACACCGCACGCACGATGGGCGTTCCGTCTGCACCTACACATCAATAATAATATTCCTAATGTTTTCGATTGGTTTCAGGTCATTTGGAGCACATTTGCTTCGAATTCGACCGTCTCACGCCGTTTTTGGTGTTTTATGACACCAGAAATGTGTTTTGGGTCACTGATGTCAAACGACACCTCCGATTGACGTGCCGTCAGCACGACCATTTCACAAATCACACAACGGATGTTGTCGTACGGTTTCATGGAATTCTGAGGTCGTTCGTGTGGTTTTGACCCCCCAACGCGCCATTTTAGCGAGCGACGAGCTGCTGAAAACAACAAAATCATCCGTATCACGCGCACTGCACATTCGATGGGCATTATGTCTCCTACTAAATTTCATGAATAACATTAATAATGTTTTCGTGTGGTTTCAGGTCATTCGGAGCACGTTTTCTCCGAATTCAACCGTCTCACACCGTTTTTGGTGTTTTGTGACCCCAGAAATGCGTTTCCGGTCACCGTCATCAAACAACACCTCCGATTGACGTGTCGTCAGCACGAACAGTTCAAAAATCACACAACGACTATTGTTGTATGGTTTTGTGGTATTCTGAGGTCGTTCGGGTGGTTTTGACCCCCCAACGCGCCATTTTAACGTGCACCGAGCTGCTGAAAACGACACAATTGGCCGTACCGCACACACCGCACGTCCGATGGGCATTCCATCTCCCCCTACACGTCACAAATAATATTACTAATGTTTTAGTGTGGTTTCAGGTCATTCAGAGCACGTTTTCTTCGAATTCGACCGTCTCAGGTCGTTTTTGGTGTTTTATGACACCGGAAACACGTTTCCGGTCACCGCTGTCAAACGACACCTCCGATTGACTTTCCATCAGCACGAACATTTCAAAAATCACACAATGGCTATTTTCATACGGTTTCATGGCATTCTGAGGTCGTTCGGGTGGTTTTGACCCCCCAACGCGCCATTTTAGCGCGCGCAGAGCTGCTGAAAATGAGACAATCGGCTGTATCGCGCGCACCGCACGTCCGATGGGCATTACATCTCCTCCTAAACATCACAAATAATATTCCTAATGGTTTAGTGTTGTTTCAGGTCATTTGGAGCACATTTTCTCCGAATTCGACCGTCTCACGCAGTTTTTGGTGTTTTATGACACCAGAAACGCGTTTCCGGTCACCGCCTTCAAACAACACCTCTGATTGACGTGCCGTTGGCACGCCCATTTCACAAATCACACAATGTCTATTTTAGTACGGTTTCATGGCATTCCAAGGTCATTCGGGTGGTTTTGACCCCCCAATGTGCCATTTTAGCGCGCGCCGAGTTGCTAAAAACGACACAATCGTTCGTACCGCACGCACCGCACGTCTGATGGGCATTCAGTCTCCTCATACACGTCATGAATAATATTCCTAATGTTTTTGTGTGGTTTCAGGTCATTTTGAGCACGTTTTCTCTGAATTCGACCGTCTTACGCCGTTTTTTGTGTTTTAGGACACCAGAAACATGTTTCCGGTCACCGCTGTCAAATGACACCTCCGATTGATGTGCTGTCAGAACAACTATTTCAAAAATCGCACAACGGATATTTTCATACCGTTTAATCAAATTCTGAGGTCATTCGGGTGGGTTTGACCCTCCAACATGCCATTTTAGCATGCGCCAAGCTGCTGAAAACGACACAATCGGCCGTACCGCGCGCACCACACGTCCGAGCATGGTAGTACGACTCGGGAATCATAGCGTCGATAGGAATAACCTTTTTCAATAACACCAATAGCATGTCGAATGATGTGTCTGACCAATTATTCAAAGTTTTCAAATGCAACAACTCCACGATAAACGACAATTTATTGTAAGAAGTTCATCCAGGATATAATTCTATTTTTGCATCATCAATTGCTTCATAAAACCTCTTTGAATCACGATCCCCACCAGAGCGAAGATTTATCTCACCGGTCTCAAGATTCTAGATGTCAATGCCTTCAGGATCCAACCCACGTACCATTTCAGCAAGCATTTCATGCATTGGATCATTCATCCTTGCATCAAAAACCATCTGAACTGCATCCGTATTTTCACAACAAACATATTCTTCTCCATGACGAGTCCAACTCTTATAATTTTTCAGAAATCCATTAAAGAATAGGTGCTCCCTCACATTATCTCGTGTGAAGTGATATCTGTTAGCACATTTTCTTCATGGACAACTAATATAGTCACTTTCAAATCCTCTGGTGAAGTTAATAAACTGCATAATTCTATTGAAATACTCTCTAGACATTTGATTTGGAAGATCAATCCAACTCTTATCCATAATAAGATCCCTATAACAAACATTTACACAAGACTTATTACATTTTCATTTTTCATTTCAAATATATTTAAAATAAATACTAATTAATTATTTGTGAACCATTTATAAAATAATAATGTTAGTGAAAGCCCATGACATACCTGATTGCACTACAAACCTTGAAAAGAGGGGAGCTGAAGGCGGTGCTGCGAGGGAGGGGAGAGGCAGCGGTGGGGAGCCGGAGCCGGAGATGGTGCGGCGAGGGAGGGGATGGTGAAGGAGGGTACGGGTGGCGGTGGTGCGGCGAGGGAGGGGATGAAGACGGAGGGGAAGGCGGTTAGCGGGGTGCGGGGGGGGGGGGGGGTGTTCGGGGAGCTGGGGGGAGGGACGAGGGGGCGGAGGGCCGAGGGCGTAGGTCGGAGGTCGGAGGGGCTGGAGGCCGAAGGCCAGAGGGCGGCCGGAGGGCTACCCTAGGGCCATCGGGCTACCGGAGGCGGCTGGCGGGAGGCCCGAGGGCAGAGGGAGGACAGAGGGCGGCTGCAGGGCAGAGGGCAACCAGAGCCGTAGGGCGGAGGGTGGTCGGAGCCGGAGGGCAGAGGCGGAGGAATCCTGGAGGAGATGGAGGGTAGGGCGGAGGGCAGCCAGAGGGCGGCTGGAGGTGGGTGGGGCTGGCGGAGGGTGGCCGACCGGAGGGCGGGGCTGCGGAGGGCGGGGTGGCGGAGGGCGGGGCGACGGAGGGCGGGCTGGCGGAGGGCGGGCCAGCAGACAGAGGGGCGGCGTAGTGCGGGGCAGTAGAGGGCGAGGCGACAGAGGGCGGGGCGACGGGGATGGCGCGCGGCGACGGGGAGGGGGCGGGTGATAGGGAGGGGGAAGGGTTTGGGGGGGGGGGCGCTTCGTGAGAGGAGGGAGGGTTCAGGGGGAAAGCCTTTTTTTAGGGAAACGTAGCGACCACCTGTGGCGGTCGTTATAGTTAAAGGGGCTCAAAAGCCCATATTTCAAGTAGTGATTTATGGTGCTGTTATTGGAATTTCAGAGGTGATTTCACCAGAGCATGGTGAAATTACTTCACAACAAAGGAGATTTTACTTACAATGGAAAAGGAGTCTGAGAGTGGATGATCATAAATGTTTAATAACATATATATTTTTATTATGTTATATTTAATTTCTTCTATATTCACATACATGATTATAAATTTTATCAACCTTTAATAACATTCACGTATAAGCCTAAAAATTATAAGAAAATGCAACATATTATCTTGATATAAATCATAACAAAAAATTTGATAATTATAATATAAAAACCTTCAATACACACAAATTTTAAAATTATGAAATATGGAAGGACTGTAATACATAACTAAATTAAATATATACTTATAAATATGATAATGTTTATTCAAATATTAACTTTTTTACCTACTTGAATACTGTTATTTAAAATTTTTTCATTCATAAATTTCCTATTCTTATCCTCCAACACATTCTTACACAAATACTAAAAGATACACATTTTTAAAAACTATTATAGATATATCCAAAAATATATTAAAAGACAGATATTTTTACATTTTTTCTTCTTATGCTTCCATTGAATCATAAAAACACTATAATACTATAATATATGTTTCCAAGAAAGTACTTATGTGTCTTCTTATGCTCATTCTTATAAAAATATTGAATAAATACAAACAATATGTTTATTCCTATTCCTATTCTCATGCCTATTCTTTTGATCATGATAATCCTTGTACAATTTCTGAGGTACACAAATATTGAAGTTGATTGTTCACATGCTTATGCTTATTCTTATACACTTGTTGTAATACGATCAAATTATCAAATTAATAGTGAAAATTCCCATGATTATGTTTATAGACATTCTTATACAAATAGTATAATACCTAAAAAATTTCATATACTATAGTATAAAATTATTGTAAAAAATATGATAATATATAAAGCATATAAAATGAATTTGGTTTGGCTTGTTATTATAAATAAACATTATTATTTACATATATACGCTTATATTTATGGTCATTATTACACTAATTCATATACCAAAACATAAATAATACACATTTCATGTTGTCAGTACAAATTTATTCTTATATTTATAGATATACAATAATATATAGTAAATTTCATGTTTACATTGCTTATTCTTATGTTTATTGAAATACTACGTTACATACACATTATCATATACTATAATACAATTTTTTTTAACATTATTATCATGTATTGAATTATATAAACATTATTTACATAAAAAATATAGATATTTGTGTATGAAAAAATCTCCATGATATTTATATATGGATAATTTCTTCAATTGGATATTGTTTTTTATATTAATGACATTATTTTTTTCTTGTAGAGAGATTTTTTTCTAGACTTCGATGAAGATTCAATACAAGTTACCCATTTGAGTAATTAATTTTTATCTTTTCAATAATGTTCTTTATATTTTTAGTTATGTTACATGCATGGATTATATATTTATCACAACACTGTATCATTATAGACCTATTATTAAAAATAAGATTTGTTTAGGAGATGGCCTGCCAATAAATTTTCTAGAATCATCCTTAAATGATGAAGACCATTTAAATTATAGTGACCTAAATTCATCACAATACAATAGTCCATAATTTATGGAAGACTTCAGTAATAATATTTTATTATGTTATATATTTTCATCAACCATCAACGATAGGCAACCATTGGATAGTTAAAATTTAAATTTCCCCTTATTAAAATTTTAATTCCACTAAAATCTATTTGTTTCACCCAAACTGATATTTTTTCTTGAATTGAAGTTAGAAAAGTGGTTAAAATTCATATAAAATCATGATGGATATTTTCGTGGAAAGAACCAAAAAAATGTTTCCTCGTTTTTTCTTGGTAGTTAATATATTCTATGATTTTCTTTTCTCCTTATTATTGGCTGATTTTTGGAATAAATTTAATTAAACTATAATTTAAAATTTTGATATTGAAAAGGTTTTTAATTAAAATACTTCAATATTATTTGGGTGAGATTATATACTGTGTAAATACTATAATTATTATTGTTTTTTTTATGAAAATGTAATTACCCATTTAAGTTATGACTGAACATTTTCCCCCATTAACATATCTAAAAAAATCATACTTTATTAGGGTGGAACTATTTCCAAATTTTACTACAATGAAAAATGTGAAAAATTCATTCTTATATTTTATTCATTATTATCTATTGTAAATATACATTTATGGAATTTTGGAATTTTTTTTGAAAATATAAGTGCATTTGGTAGAACTGCCCAGACTTATTTTAAAAATTAATTCAAGAAATATTGTTCTCTTTTAATTGTTTTACAGAAATTTTCAATTGGTGTAATATTTTCAATTTTTTATAAAGTTTGATATTGAAATAAGAATTTTTAGATAGAACACGATATTTTAATTTGGATAGAACATCATATTTTGATTTGAATATTTTTTTATGTTTGATGATGAATCTTAAACTACTGGTCTATGACTTAGAATATTATAAATGAGTTTGAGATGGGAGGTAGGCAGGTAGGGAGAAGAGAAGGTAGAATGTAAGAGGAATAGAGGAACGGAGACACAGAGGCACCGATACATGAAGGCAGAGAGTTGGGAGTAGGTTGGAGGAATGGAGGCATGGGACATGGAGGTTATAGCAATGGTTGAATAGGGAGATTGGAGAAGGGATCAGGTAGGTAAGGAGGTAGGGAAGTTGGGAGCACGAAGTAGGGAGATGGGAGTAGGGAGGAAAGGTGGAGGGAGCTACGAGGTAAGGAGTGTAGAGCTAGGAGTAGGGAAGATGTAGGGAGTTTAGAGCTGGGAGCAGGGTAGAGGCTGGGAGTAGTGGGAAAGGAGCGAGGAGGTAGGGAGCATGGATCAGGGAGTAGAGTGGAGGCAGGGAGCATGGAGAATAGAGTAGTGGAAAAGGAGTTTGGAATAGGTACCAAAGGTTGAATATGGGGTGTACTAGATACATATTTTTCTCTATGGAAACCACGATTTGTAGACTTATATTTTCTTCTGCAGACATGAGGATACCATTGTAGTGGATGTAGAGTTTTTTATAAAGACTCCACGATGTAACAAGGGTTGTAAACCATGATAGTGGACCCACATCCACTATTACAAATCATTCCAATAAATCTACATGGAAGTGTTTTGGGCCATATTTTGTAACTATGAAAATAGAACTATATACATGGTTGAAACCATGGAAATTGGGCTATATCCATAGTTCGAACCATGAATACATTACTATTTCCATTTTTATGAACTGAGGATAAAGGTTTTTTCCTATATCCACACCATGAGGATCCCTAGATAGTGAAAACGTGTCTATTGCCTATAGACACAGTTTCAGTGTCTATTCCCATAGTTATAAACTATGGATATAGCATTTATTTCTAGTAGTTTGATGCAACTATAGGGGAACTCTATAAACTACAGGAAGATACAATCCACGATATAGAGGATACATCATTGACCACAAGAAACCTTCACGTTGTTGGTGACACAGAAATAGATCTGGAACTCTGCCTGTCATGAATCCCCAAACTTCCAACCAATGGCGGATGACTGCACCCAAGGGCAGTGCTAACCGGAGCACTACTATCAGTGATATGCAGTGTGCTAATATAGGGAAAAAATAAATTTTTAAAGGTTTAACAACAATTAGAAACACGTTTTAGGTGTTCAAAATGAATTGAATAACCTCTAATTTTACCTAAAATCATAGTAAAATGACTATAGTGTAATTTTTGAAATGTTAGAACTAAAAGAACATCAATGTGAGGTGTATTTTACTTTAGATAACTGAATAAATACTACTAGTTTTAAAAAAAATAAAAACATGTGTGTACCTATCAATGAAACATAAAATGAATTTCAAATGATGATAAATAATATTAAAATTGTATTTGTATATGTGTTTTTATGTGTATGGGTATACGACACATCATTTAGACATGTTGTGTGCATAGACGGACCAAATAACTTGCTTTTAATGGTTAGACGACTATTAAAAATGTGCATCAGGGGGTCAAAACCCTAAAAATTAACTCCAATTTTTTTGAGATCATAGGAAAATAATATTATTGTTATTTTTGAGAAAATTGAACTGAAGGTATATCAATTCGAGGTGTCATTTTCTTAGGATGGATGAAGTGAAATTTAAGTGTTTCAAAACATTAAAGAGTTCATTTGGTAGTCAAAACTATAAAAAACTAACTTTAATGATTTAAAATTCGAGGAAGACCAGATTTTTATTATTATTAACATTTTAAAAAAGATGACATGTTAATCTAACATGTGGTGTTCTTACGATGACATAATTTGTACTTTTTAAATGGTTAATGTACTTAAAAAATGTGTGCCCGAGGGTCAAATGAAGTGAACAACCTCCAATTAGCATGTGTTAATACTGATTTCCATAAAAAAATTAGTTATCATTTTAATATTAAATTTTAATTTTTTTAATACATGCAATTTCATTAATTATTATTTTTCTACTAGACACGTTGATTGGGTTGTGCATTCCCTAGACCGCACATTTTAATTTGCTTATTTCATACTCGATTTACACTATAGAAATCACTGGTTCTATAGTATTTCACATATGGGTTATTATCTGCATTGGTAGAGATTTGATCATGGCCCACCATTCCATTTGTTTATTTGTTTTTCTTTGTCATTTTAGGGGGTTATATTGCACTATTACCCCATCAACAAAGTGGTATCAAATCCACCTAATTAAAAAATAGAGTCTATAAAATATTAAATTGTAAAATTTGATGGGTGCGATGATTTTAATTAGTGGTGTTTAAAAATGTGATCCCTACTAGTCCAACAAGGATGAAAGATACCATTTTTGAATCTAAGAAACCCCTTGTTAGTCTTATTACTAATTGTTAGATGGTCATTACCTTTTCATATGTCCCTCAAGACATTTTAATGAAATCATATACCTCATTAACATTTTATTTAAGTGATAAAGTCCTATGGAAAGTCACTTATATTACTTCCACATCTTCTATTTGGTCTAATACCGAAAATTTGTATATAACAACATCCTTGATTGGTCTTATACATAAGAAGAACAAATTATATACATTAAAGATGCATCATGGAACTTCCATATAAACACTACTTGATGAGTTTAATACAATCTTATTAGATATGGAATATATAAATTATAATGTGGAATATGAGGTCCAACCCATAATACATTTAATTTGGTTATATAGTTAATATAAACATCTTATTGATGCTATGATGTATGTCAAAGATTCCTTGACTGTAGAGGAACTTAACTATGCCTGGATTTCATGAGATTTGCGTGGTAATGCTAAGGTTAAACCAGAAGCCAAGGGCTTGATTATGATGGGTTATTCAGTGTTTTGAGGGAAGAAGAAAGGTAAAATTTGAAAGGAAAATAATATTTCTATCCCATTACATGAACATCAAACTAAACCCAAGCTGAAAGAGTTTAGCTGCTACCACTATGGGAAACCTAGGCATATTATACCCAAATTCCCTAATTCAAATTTATGTTAACATTATAGAGAATCTAGTGATCATTCGGTCTTTGTTGACTAAGTTTATAAAAGTGGAGAGGTGTTGTGTGGGTCTCGAGATACTCTTGATGTCGAGTGGGTCCTAGAATTAGAATGTTCCTTCCAAATGTTACCAGATAAGAGTTCATTTTCATGTTTGATTGAGGGAGTTAATGGAGAGGTTGTTCTAGGTAACAAAATAGAGAATTTTTTTCATTGGTTGAGGTTATTTTATGGTAGATATCTCACACTGTTTTCTTATAAACTTATTGGATTTGAGATGGGTTTCAGATTTATAAAGGAATCTAATCTCATTATGTGTCTTTGATCAGAGAGGATTTACCTTTAAATCTAATTATCATTGACTTAGAATCTCTAAGGGAGGACATATTATTCTTAAAGTAACCATACTGAATAGGTTGTATTTCATGAATGGAAGGAAAAATGTTAAGAAGCTGGGAAACACCTATTTCTCTAACAATGGAGACACAATGATTTAGCATAGGAGAATGGGATATGTGAGTGCTAAAGGCCTAGAGGAATTGAGAAATAAAGGCCCGCTCACTTGAGTTACACTATGTAAGTTACCCTTTCGTTAGGACTGTGTCATGGGTAAGTCTAAGGGAGTCAATTTTCATAGATCTAGCTTTAAAGTCGGTCTCCCACTTGAGTAAGTTCATTCTGATTTGTGGGGACCATCTAGGATTACCTACCATGGTGGAGGCTCCTAATTAATCACATTTATAGATGAATTTTCACAGAATGTCTTTGTTTATATTTTGAAAAATAAATTGGATATCTTCAAGGTATTTAAAACATGGAAATCCTATATAGAAAAAAATAGAGAAATTAGTTAAACTTTTTGTGGACTGATAATGGTCTTGAATATTGATCAATTGAATTTATCACATTTTGTAAAAGTGAGGGAATT
This sequence comes from Viscum album, assembly GCA_963277665.1. NCBI lineage: Eukaryota > Viridiplantae > Streptophyta > Magnoliopsida > Santalales > Viscaceae > Viscum > Viscum album. The sequence continues at coordinate 1,745,053,698 of OY728125.1, read as the reverse complement.
TTGAGTCATTTAATTTTGAGTCATACCCATAGCTAAATGGTCTAGCTTAGCATATTAATCATACAATTCTTGAGAAGGTTCATAGAATTCTTTCATGCTCAGGGCTTCCCAAATCCTTTTGGGCAGAAGCTATCACTGTTGTAGTTTACTTAATAAATTGGTGTCCCTTATCTACCAACAACATTAGGAATTCTATAGAATTATGGAAAAATTACCCCATATTTTATGAACATTGTTATGGTCGGTGGATGAACTACCTATTATCATGTTAACGATGATAAGCTTGATCCTAGAGTTCTTAAGTGAATCTTCATAGGGTATCATGAGGGGGTGAAGGGGTATATACTTTGGGTAGATATACCCAATTTTAAAAATTGTATACTTAGCCAGGATGTAGTATTTTGGGAGTCTGTTCATGATATAATCCATCATCACACTGATTATAGTTATGATCCTTCTCAGAAAAGGTATATTGAGGTTGATCCTCAATGTTTTAGTGGGTCTTCTATTGAGACTCCTTTAACATATCAAGTGCCACTTTCTCATCATGATCCAGAATCTGGGTTTGATTCTAATGTTTCTACTAATTATGGAGCTTCTAGTGACCTTAGGGTTTATCATCTCATTAAATAGGGGATTAGGAGAGTCATTATCCATCATCATAGGTACACCCATGCTGATATGGTTTCCTTTTCCTTACATGTGGCAGCATATCTTGGTAGAGAAGATCCTCAAAGATACAATCAAATTTCCAATGACAACAACTCTAAGAATTGGATTTATTCTCTGGAAGATGAGATTAAATACCTAAGAAATAACCATGCATGGTCCATATTCAACAAACCACCTACTACCAAGGTGATTAGTTGTAAATGGATATATTAAATGAAATAAGATAGTATTATAGGAAATAAAATAAATTTTTAAGTGGTACTTGTAGACAAAGGATTCCTGCAAAGGGAAAGAATTGATTAATCTGATTTTTTTTCTCTTGTAGTGAAAAATTATTAAATTATTATTATTCTTACATGTTCTACCCATTTATATTTTCAAATAGAACATCTAGATATCAAAACTGATTTTTTTCATGGTGATTTTGTTTATAAATTATACATGATGAATTATGCAAGTTTTGAACATGAATTTAAAGCTAACCAATTTTATTTGACTAATCAATCATTATATGGATTAAAAAAAGATTCAAGAAAATGGATCAAGAAGTTTTTTTCATTTAGGTTAGAAAATGGTTTCATTAGGGGTTATTTTGATGCATGTTCATATTTTAAATCAGTTAAATATTACATTTTTTACTTACTACTCTATGTAGATGACTTGTTAATCATAAATAGTGATATAAAATTAATCACCCATATTCAAATTCAATTGAGTTCAGATTTTTAAATGAAAGATCTAGGTTCTACTAAGAAAATTCTGGGTATGGAAATTATTATTGATAGGAATCATAGGATTTTATATATATCTCGTCATTATTATATACTTAAAGTGATTAAGTAGTATTTTATTATGATTTTAATACTATTAGTGTTCATTTAGGTAAAAATTTTAATTTTGTTTTATTTCAGTCACCTGCCATAGCTTCTGATATTGAATATATGTTTATAATCCCATATACTAATGTATTGGGAAGTATTATGCATGCTATGATTTGTTCTCGACCATATGTTTCTTTTTATATCTATAATTTGAGTAGGATTATGGAAAATCCAAGAAATACACATTGGCATGATCTTAAATGGTTATTAATGTACATTCATTCTACTTTATCTCTTTCAATTTTCTACAGTGAGAATGTTGATTCATCTGAATTAATTATCGTTTATGTGGATTCTGGATTTTTTGGAAATGTTTTTACTTGGAAATCAATATCTAGTTTTGTTTTTACTACGCATGGAGGACCTATATCATGGAAGTGAAATATGTAATAGATGGTGGACCTCTTGACAACTGAAACTGAGTACATATCACAGAGAGATGTTTTCAAAGGTATTTGATTTCTGATAAAAGTAATAGTAATTGTACAATTAATGTAAATTATGATTCACAGTATACCCTTTAACCCAATAAAAAATTTGTATTCCATGGTAGGCCTAAGAATATAGATATTAGGCTTTATTTTATTTGAGAGGTTTTTGAATGTTAGTTTTGTGTGTCATTAAGATACACACGAATGAAAACTCAACTGATAGTTTGAATAAGGCTGTGACTTTATCCAAGTTCATTAATTTCGTAGATATCAGTAAATTGGCTCCCCTTGAATAACATTTTGTTCTCATAACATCCCCAATTTTATTTTAAAATGGTGGATATTTTTTAATTCCGATTTCTATATAAAATTGGGTTGTCCTTTTAATATGCCTTTTTTAATTTCATCAATACATGCAACATAATTAATTATTATCTTCCTTAATTTTATTTTTCTACTAGACTCTTTTATTGGGTTGTGCATTCCCTAGCCCTCTCATTTTTATTCTCATGTTTAATGCTCGATTTCAACTATGTTAATCTATAGATCTATTGTATTTCACTTATGGACATCAATATACATTGTCGACCTTTTGAGCATGGCCCTCCATTCTATTTGTTTATTTGGTGATGTTTGAAATTATATATGAGATTTTTATTTTTCTATTACCCCCAAAAATGATGAAATCATATTAAAATCATAGTAAAGTGATTATAGAAAGGTAGAAGTAGCTGAAATTTAAATCGACCATGTTGTTTACCTAAGGTGATCAAAAAATGACCTTTCAATGTCTTACAAAAACTAAAAAATTCGTGTAACAGTCAAACCCTCATCAAACCAACTACGAATAACATGAAAACCATATGAAAATTGTATTTGTATCATTTTCAATATATGGGAGAAAACTACAAGTCAATTCGTCATGCGGTGTGTTGGAAACCCCATATAAGCATTTTTAAAGGTTTGATGACTGTTAAAAATGTGTTTCATGTGTTCAAAAAATAGAAAATGATGTTTTATTTTTTTGAAATTATATGAAAACAATCTTAGGGTGTTTTTTAAAATTTTATAGCTGATGGAACATCTATTTGAGGTTTTGTTTGATTGAGATGTCATGAAACACACATTTTATGTTTTAAAACAAAAAAACTTGCATCTAACTTTTTAAAACTATAGAGAGTGAAATTTAATGATGTAAAATGAAAGAAATATTTTATTTTTATTATTATTGACTTGTATGAGTAGACGAAAAGTCAATAGGATGTGTGGGGTGCTTAGAAGGATTTAATAAACAGTCTTTTATGTTTTAACGACCTTTAAAAACATGTTTCTGGGGTAAAAACTAAGAAAACGACATCTGGTTTCCATGAAATCATATGAAAACAACTGAAAAGTGAATTTTAAAATTTTAGAGGAAACAATGTGTCAATTGGATGTGTCATTTTCTTGGGATGATCCAAAACACACTTTAAATGTTTTAAAAACACTAAGACATGTTTGTAAAGATAAAAAACACATCAAACAAACTTCACATGACATTTTTTCTTAAGACAACTGTCTTGGTGTTATTTTATTTGAATAAGAGAAAACAACATGTCAATCTAATGATTGGTGTGCCCAAAACAACATTATAAGATGTTTTTAAAGGGTTGGTAATTTTTAAAAACACCCGTCTATGAGTGAAAATTGAGAATGTGATTTTTGATTTCCTTGATATCATATAACAAAAAACATATAGAGAATTTTGAAATTTTTGAAGGGATATAACATAAATTTGATATGTTATTTAATAGGGATTACCAAAAACACACTTTTATTACTTTGAAACACAAAAACGTGTGTGTAATGATCATGTCTATAACAATTGAATTTGTAATTATTTTAATTCATAGGACATCCATCCTTGTAATATTTGGGATGTGTATGAGTAAAATACATAGAAATCGGACATGAGGTTTGCTTAGACTAACCGAATAAGCATTTTTAAAATTTAAAATGACTTTAAACTTGTATATATTAAAAATAAAAATATTACGGATTGTTTATTGTACTAATTTTTAATTGTAATATTTTACTTTATTTCAACGAATCATTTTTTAGGAAATTTTGATTTACTGTATTAACTTTTCTTTTTAATTTTTTTTAGTTTTATGAGATGATGGGTATAGAGTATGAAAAATTAATGATTGAGTGTATATGTGATTTTATGAAATTATATATTACATATAAATTTATTTAATAACTGAATAATTTTTTTTTGTATTTTTATATTTTTTATGTATTTTTTTAAAAAGTTATTTATTTCTCTAAAAAAGATATAAATCATAAAAAGAAAACACCTCTTGTATCATATATCCAACACAAAAATAGTATATTCATAAATATATACTAATACATAGTTTTCTTAATAATGTCATCGATAACTTATTGATTTTTTCGATTTTTTTTCCAAAAACCTATGACGTTGCTATTCGAATGGGGATAAAGGAAGACCATAAGCACCTAGCTGTATCTGCAAAGAAACCTTGTGAACTGCAAGAAGCTATAAGACAATATAAATAGGCTACATATATTACCTCCAACAACCTTCCCTTCATCGGTGCTACAAAAATAGATCTACAACTTTTCCAGTAATGCATCAGCCAAATCCCAATCAACAGCGGATGACCTAAACAAAAGTTAGCGCTACCCGGATACAACCTATGAATTAAAACCAAACAACTAGTTCTTGAACTCTACCTTTCATCCTGTATCCCCATTCTCCCGATCAATGACCTCAGGCTAGTGACTTCCATACCCTTGATCAGTTCACTATTAAATAATAAGAGGATGGGCAAAATGAAGAAAAGATGTTAACCAGCTAGACTAATGGTTGTTTTGGGTATGGTGGGGAGTTTAGTGATGAATTTGAAATCACAAAAACATAAATAGAGTAGAATCACATTGGTATTATTTATTCCATTAAACTTCTACTACATTTCACAAAACACTCCATAATTATAGGATTATAAACATACAAAAAAATCAAATCTGAAAAATAGATATAAGCGAAATTTTATATAGTAGATGTGGTATGTTTCTCCCAATAATCCCAAGCCAAATAAATTATGTAGTATTTGATGAATTCTTCATACCTCCATCATCGCATAGGAGGTAGGTTCCATTAAAGGAATGTGAGTTTATTATCCAACATCCCCCATTAACTCATAATCATTTCAACCCATAAATTTGTATCATATTCAAGTGGTTGAACAACATCTATAATGATTTTTTTATTGTGAATAGTAGTAGTAAATTCAGCTACACATATAGAAGAAGATAAAAATGATTTCCTGTTGGTAATGAAACAAACTTTTGTGAACCATAAATAGTTTTAAAAATTATTTTCATTAACTTAACACCTGATTTATTTTAATAGATGACGTGGAATATAAGTTACCATGTCTGTAATTAATAATGTAATTTATCAATTTCATGGGTTATTAAAGTAAACCAGTTAAAAAAATAATATTTTTAAAATTATATAAAAAATTTAGTACAATAATTTTATCAACAAAAATGAAAAAAAAATTATAGAAAAAAATAATATCATTTGAATATTTAACAATATATACAAATATATTGAATTAAAAATACTAAGTAAAACTTAATCACTACTAAAAATTAGAGTTTTATAAGTGTTAAAAAATCCTTTATCAATTTTCAAAAAGAGATGATAATTGAGGCTCTATTAAAAGGGATTACCTTTTATCAATGCTAAAAAAAGAACTGATAAAGACACCTTTTATCAGTGATAAAAATCAGTGATAAAAGGAAAAAATATAAAACAATTTCTTTTTTGGTACATTGGAGGGTAGACCAACCCCCTTTTAACAGCTCTTGACAGCCTTTGAACAATGCTAGGAATCCTCCCTGCGCATGCCCCTACCCCCCCCCCCCCCCCCTTTAACAGCGCTAGGCACACCCCCACACTTTAACAATGCTACCCCCTTGTACTTGCCCACGCACCCCTGTCTCGGCTTGGATTCGAACCCAAGACCTATTCTATGCATGCCTGCACCTTTACCACTCTCCAATCTTCTTTTGTTCTCCATTTAATGATATATCTAATTTTTACATATACATATAGTTATATTTATTCTTATATTAATATATATATATATATATATATGTCTATAGTTATATTTTTTATTCATATTTTAATTCATATACTAATAAATATTTATAAGATTATATTTAAATACATTTATAAAATATGTTTTTTATGTGTGATTATAAATAAACAAATAAATAAACACATGTATACCAAATACATACACATGTATATATTATATATATATATATATATATGTGTTTCTATAAGTATAAATATACATATTTTTATATATTTATATATATATATATTATATATTAATATATATATTAATATGTTAGAATATATAGATAATATATATCAATTTGTTAATATAGACACACACTAATATATTCACACACACACACACAGAAACATTATATAGGTATATAAATATTCATATAGTTATATTTTTAATAAAATGGATATTATTTTTTATTTATACAAGGATTATATATTGAGAAATATATTTTATACATAAATATGGTAAATTAAATTTTTATAAAATTAAATTGTTATGTTTGAATATAATATAAGTATATGTATATTGTTACATATTTGATTATAAATAAAATTTCATTGGGAAAATCTATAAAATTTAGAAGCCACAAAATCAATATAAATGCAATCCTTGTGAATAAATTCAATACCCATTGAAAAATGGGAAAACCCTCCTTAAATGAGGGAAAAAGTCCATCAAATGTTGAAAAATTTGGGTATCCCGACTAAAAACATAGTTTTGGAGTTTTTCTAGACCTCTTTTGGCCTTGAAAAAGATGGAATAGGGTATCCCTATGTCCCTAGTGTGTAGATATCATTTCCTGCTTCGATTTCTTATATGGTAGTACTATGACAGACACACGGATCAAAATTTATGGTCGTTGGAAGTTTGAGTTACATTTTAAACTTATTTTAAATATTTTATTTATTTTTTAATTTTTTGTGACTTCAAATTGTTATTAAATTATTAATACTTGATAATAATTATCAAATTTTTAATTAATAACATTTTTTAAAATATTTTATATTCCATTTTCAATAAATGTATTATATATTAAGTATAAATGTCTATTTATACTTATCTAAAACATATTTAAATTATAAATATTATACTTATATATTTATATTTAAATATATTAGTTTTAAATATATTTTTTAAATATACCCATTATCAGTGCTCGTAAAAAACACTAATAAAGACACCCTTTATTAGTGCTACTAAAAAATGTGTTTATAAATGGGTTCCCTTTAACAGCACGAAAAAAAAGCGCTAATAAAGGGTGTACCTTTTTCAATACTGAAAAAAGTTCATATAAAAGTGCACTTTTAATAGCACATTTTTTAAAGTTGTTAAATGTTCCCTTTATTAGCGCTTTTTTAGTGATGAAAAAATTACCCCCTATATAAGCACTTTTTTATCACTATTGAAGGGTGGCGTAGTGAAAACACATTTTTTGGCAGTGAATGGAATAAAAATAGTCTAATTTCATCAAAGTGATATTGATGAGAAACTGTAAATGAAGCATTCTAATGGTTTTATTAATTAATTCATTCCAAATTATGGAATTTTTGTTGAATAAATCACTATATGGATTGAAAAAATCTTCACATCAATGTTATAATAAATTTGATTCATTCATGTTATAATATATTTTTAATGTGAGAAAATATGAAGCATGTATTTAACACAAGCCTATCAAAAAATCCATGCATTATCTTCATTTATATGTCGATGACATGTTGACTATTTTTAATGAAATTAAAATCATATCTATAGTTAAATCATAGCTATAATATATTTGTAAAACAAAGGATCATAGTATTACTAAACAGATTCTAGGAATGGAGACATGAAGGACTCCAATGAAAATTCTATCTTTTGCATAAGACATGGTATGTGTGGGTAGAACCCATGTAGGGGTTAGTATAACAATTCCTAGTAGGACACCCCAAAATCTCCCAATATAAACCATCAAGAGAGTAAATGGATCATCACCATGATGGTATGTCAATCATGATATGAGACAAAACAATATATACACATAAAACCAAGATATGCTAAATATAGACACTAAGTCTCAAGGGTGAGGTCATGACCTCACTACCAGCCTAGAATTCTACTAGAGGCTCAAAGGTAACCCTAATATTGGAGAACTCATTCCATGGGCCTTTCCATCCCTAATGGGTCTCATCAGAGAGGTATCACACATTAGGTCTTTCTATTCTGATGTCACCCATTTGATAGATCACATTCACTGTGGCTATCCATGAAGAATCATGAGGGAAACTGAGAGAAATCCTCCTAGATATGCACTTGATCAGACTACACCTCATTAAAAGAAAATATATGGAGATACATAGAGATGGGATCACACCCATGAACTATGGAGTGTACCTTCCCTTAATTGGTACTTTGAAGATCTCTATGCATAGATGAGAATATCAACCGAGGCCTCTAGGGTATATCAGACCCTACCTTGAATAACCAGTTAAGTAGGGGATCATACGCCCATATATTTTGGTCCTGAAAATTACTAGAAACCCAACTCAGGAAGAATAATTGATATTGGATCATACCCCAAGTCACACAAAGGTATTCCTAAACATAATCTATGACCATCGTGTAGATGGGATTGTAATCCTATACTCAAGAAGTAATGCCTCATAGTGAACTCATATGGATGGACAAAGGGAATACACCCAGCTGATTCCAGTCACTAAAGAGATGAAGGGGCTCAAACTACCCTAGAGAAAGTGTACAATGTGTATTAGGGATACACAACATGTATCTCTATGTATGGAACTCTCATGTCTTATTGTCCCACACAACATGCATCTCTCTTAATACATGAAATATTATTTAAGATAAAAAATGTGTAGATATTGTTAGGGTACTTGGTGTTTCGTCTAGTCTTGTTCAAGTATTATATGCCATACTTGTGTACTCATGGAATTCTAGTGTACACTAGCCATATCTGGACACCTTTTTCTTCTCGTGTCTTCCTCTCATGCTACTACCACTATCATTGAATCCACCATTATTCTGACTCTGAATCATTGACCTAGGTTGACTATGACAACATCATCTATGGTTGGATTTTGGCCCTCCAATCCTCTTAATAAATGATCCCCATTGTGCCATATTTCCCTCACCACACCAAATTATAAACTGCAGGTCTCCAATCTGAACCTTTATCTTCTGTGGTCATCACCGCATCTCAATCATGACATTGATCCCAATCCAAAACCCATCATGAAGATATGTTGTTCCAAATAACAATTTTTCAATGATCATCCACCATTTATTTTTTGAATCACCGACCAAATGGAACGTTGATGATGTTCGTACAATGAAAGGTGGGATTAAAGAACAAACAAATTGGAGGAATAAACCTCAATCATTATTCAAGTTGTCCTCAATTAATTTATATAACTATTAAAAATAATGAACAAATAAATAAACAATTATTTTAATCAATTATAATCAATGAAAGATAAAACCAAACACATCAATCAATGGTTGAATAATGAGTGAAATTACATGTTTGACATGGTATAAACAAATGGGGATAAATAAATATAAAACAAAATCCCTACATGATGTTTTTATTGATCGTTCATGAAGAAAACCTCCACATCATAGTCATTGGAATGATCCATAATCTCTAATTCATATTCAAATATCTAATCCCTAATCCTTCATTAATAATCTGTGAATCCTCCTTTAATGATCTGTTCTCAATCCCCAAGGTTATGTGTCCAACCATAGGGATTTTCTATAATATGGATTTTATATGAGAGTAAAATGTTTTAACTTAATTATAATAATCAAATAAATATATTATTTAATTTAATTGTTATTCTTCCAATGATGGTGCTCAAGATGAACACCTGATAGACACAAAAATTAGGTCATGCCTATTGTAAAACCCACATTCTAGATTTTTGGATGGACTCGAAATTCCCATATGAGACATTGTTTGGGAGTTATTCCATTATTTCCCAAAAAATATCTCATGCATAATGTAATATATTTTTTACTTTTTATATCATTGTAACAATTATCTCTAGGCCTTAAATTTCTAGAGTGACTCTGTGCATAACTTTTAAAATATAACTTAAAATATTCTAATTTCTTGCTTGAAAAAAAGTCCTTACATTATCCCCACAATCATTACATTTCATTCCAAAAAGGGAAAACCCTACTCAAATAGGTGAAGTTACTGATCTCACAATTGGATGTCCTCCTCCAATGAGCTCTCCTAAGGGTTCTTGTGGTGTCAAAAAACACACACCCAAGTAAAAAACAATTCCCATGAAGTGTCTTCTCGTTCTTGTTCTCAAATGCCACTACACACCTCAAAAAGGTAAACTCCACCATCAATAGCCATCCAATCATTTTTAATATTGCGTAATGATTCATGTAGATATATCCTCCACTAAGACACGTTGAATACACCAAACACCTAACCAAAATGTGGTCACATGGTCAATCAGAACATCACCTCACCGACCAAATATATAATTGGAAAAAGGGAATATAAACCCCAAAGCTATCATGCCTTCCCACCCAAATTCATGTACTTTTTGACAAGGTGAGATATATGTGAAAGCCTTATCCCATCATAAAAAACCAAAGAATGATGTTATCAATCAACAAGGGATTCCTGGAATCTTTGGAAAGTCCTCATCCACCCCTACATGAACCAAACCTTTCAAAACCATCACTAGCACCAACTCTATTCCCACTAGAACTGTCATTCATGCACTCTAAGAAGTAAAATGGTGATCTATTGGGTCTTCTATAAATGAATAATAATATTTTTTTTGAGAATAATGAAATTAGTTTTTTGATAGAAATTTATTTATATGTTTCACTAATTATATAATTATCTTAAATTCCCATGCAATACTGATATCTTAATTATTCCTATAATCAAAAAATAAAATAAATGATATTAATGATATTAAAATAAACATAATTTGAGAAATATTTATTATTCCATGAATTATATACATGAATATAACATATTAGTGATGTTTTAAAATATTATATTAATATTCCATCTTTTTCATGGTGTATTTAGTGTCGAGTTAAATGGATAGTGTCAAAAATGATATTAATGATATTTTATAATAATAATATTTTATTCAATTATTTACAAATCATAAAAATATTGAAATATGAAATTTTGGATATTATATGTTTTAAAATATCTTCCTTTTGTCATTTATGATCCAATTTTCACCTTATAAGTCAAATTATAATCTATTAAGAGTGAAAAATATATTACCATGGTTGAGGTTAAAATATGTAAACTAGGAGATATGTGATTTTGGTATAAATATAATAAATTTAAATTTATTATATAGTAGGTTAGAGTACTTTCAAAGCAACTAGAACTTGAGGTAAGGGGTTTTCATCTTAGTTTTACTTTTGTGAGACACATGCCAAATTCACCACCATTTCCATTTATATGGTTTATATAATTACTATGAATATATTTTATGATGACCCTCATGAAAATTTTGGGGATATAAATATCTTTTTTTGATTCTATTTTTCTTGATTTTTGTATTTTAATGTTACCAATGTGGTAAAAGTATTATGTTTAATCTCATTATTTATTGGGATTGTTTATGATTATGATTCTGATGATAAATGTTTAAGATATACCTCTCAAAAATATAATTAATTTGATTATCCTCTAGTTATTTCTATATAATAGACGTTTTCCATTAATTTTCCTCTGTTTAGGTACTCAAGATATAAAAAGACCATTTTTATTGAAAACTTACGTTATTTCCTTCTTTTGTAGAAAATTATTTTTCTTCCATATCCATGTTTTCAAAAAATATTTTCAAGAATGTTTCTCTAATGATTTTTTATTTTCATTTTTACCCATGGTTTAATTTTTACAAATGTTTTAAAAGGAATCTTCTTTTCATTTTCTAAACGAGGTACTTTTGTATTTTTTTCTAAAAATGTGAAATGAATCATTATATTATTATATACTGCATCAATGGAATTTCTTTCTGTCATGGACACTGAAGGATTTTATGACTCCTTTTCATGTTTCTAAATTTATTTTCAAATAATTTTTTTTATATTAGTAATTAAAATTATTAATTTTAAATAATTAATTTCAAAATAGAATGTTTATTTTCTTAAAAAAATATAAGGATGTTTTTATAGTATTTCTACTAATCAATAACAACAACCAATGATGTTTAGTATTGTTTACTAGGTATATGAGCTAATGATACCATCATTTTTAATTCTATAGAAGGTTTATCATTATGATTATAATATTTTTATTAAACTCAATACCTTTCTATAGGTTATACTATGTTGAATTGATGAAATGTTTATGAAGCCCATTTCTTTTCATGGTTTATGATCTGATGAATGTTTTATAATCTTATAGAAAATATCTATATTATTATTAGTTTTTGATGGGTGTGATAAAAATTAAATATACCTCTAATTAATTATGTAAATATGGATACCACATAATATAAACAAGACTAGAATGGGGAGTGAACCCAGTTCAATAAGGGACTTTGTCTACTATGATAGTACTTGGTGTGAACCTTGAATAACACAATGGTTTGAGGAGTAATAAAAATTCACTTTGATGATCTTGGAAATGATCCTTGACTAATATGTAAATGAGTTTTTATTCTTATGTGTATGCCATAAATCTATATTTTATTCTAATATTATACACTCATGGATCATTTTCCTTGATCCCTTTATGCTTCTTGTCCTATGATGTGTCAATCGTTATTCATTAACTCATGATTTTGATCTATGATATGCTGGGTATGGTTTTCAAATGTTATGATCATATTATCATACCCTTATACTGATGTTATCATTAAGTGGTCATTGATGTATCTCTTATTTACCCTTATTGATCATCAGATCCCACACTTTGTTAAGTTTCCATTAACCAGGTTGTAATGAAAGGTATTGTGTTTGATATGTCTGTGAATGGTGTTTATTATATAGAACATAATGGGGTATTATTTAGTTCGCTTAAGAACTAGTCATTTATGTATTCAAGTGTCTAAAGATATTATACCTACATGATTCTGGCTTGAATTGTAATGTCATGTATTAATTATTGATATAATAAGATTTAATATTTAGGTATGAAAAGTATGGGTTGCAGTAGCTGGCATCAAATTAAGGTTTAGATAACCTTTTTAAACTATGATTAAGAATCTTTAGTGAGAACCCTCAGGATAATCCAAAGTATATGAGATCATTCTATGTTATGGTAAAGAAAGAAGTTTGGTTTTCTAGGAAAAAATCTATATCTAAATATTACACAAGCATGTGATTTTTGAATTTATGCATCTAGTGGTAATAACCCCAAATAGATATTTTTGAATATATCTTGTCCACCATTATTATTCATGGTGAGTGTGCCCTTACTACGCTCTTTATTTGAAACTCCTATGGGATATGCTTAAATTAATTCCAAATTTCATTATGAACCATCATGATGAATTTTAATAGATAATAATCATGAATGACCTAGGTAAAACCTAATGTTACATAGTTTTAAAATAAGCACTCTTAATTTAGGCATCATATAAATTATTTTCCATGATTAAATGGTTTTCCACTATTATTATTATTTATCACACTAAGCTATTTGGTTTCAGTCAATGGATAGAACCTGAATGAAAACTTTTATTATTGAATGTGATATAAAATATAATGATTTACCTCTAAAAAATTAAATTTTATGGGTTTTAGAAGGAAAAATATTGTTTATATTCTTATAAAACATTATCAATCGATGAATCATTCTAAACATCCAAATGAGAAATGGTGGGAACAACATTCTGTTGTGTTCTTCATAATTCAACATCTACAATATTTTAGTGGGTCTTAATTTATAGTAGTTTCTATAAAATGGATCAGTACCATTGGAAATATATTTTCCGATTTACTAGTGTTCAGAGCATGAAAAAGTCATTTTAGCTGTCTATTTTTTGGAAGGTGAACTGCATTAATGGTGAAATCATATAAATAATATATGAAAATTGTAATAAATTGACTCCATAGAGTAGGATTAGTTTAAGGGGTTATTTTTAAATAAGTACATCCCATTTATTCATCATATGAAAATGGAAAAGGAGTTCCTTGAGTTATAGTAGATTGATGATGAATCTATTGTTACCTTTGAGAAAATTTTTATAAATATTGTGAGGTACGCTTTAGGTATTATCATCCAACCTAAATGTAAGGTTCGTTAATTCTTCCATGACTTAAAACCAAGTCTCCTAAGGGAGTTATCTATAAGTTACTTCAGTACCTCTAAAGAAATTGTTCAATGCGCTATCAAGGTGTAAATAGATATTATAGTTACCAATATATATCATGGTTTTGATAAGAAAATGAAGACATAATCCAAATATAATTATAAAACCCATGGAGATAAGAATATGATTCTTATTTTATTCTTGAAGGGTGGAAGGAAACATAGAGGAAATTATCTTAAGGGGACTGATAAATGTTTTAAGTGTATAAAAGAATGTCATTGTATAATTGAATTTCAATGTGATGGGAAGAAGTTTTCTAATGATGTGAATAGTTATAAACCTCTACAGAATACACCTCCCAAACTCCAGTGTTTCAAATGAAATTGTTATTGGAATTACGCTAAACAGTGATAAAATAATAAATTTAATGATGATTATTAACATTAACAAACTCTTAATCCCAGAGACAAAGGGAAATATCAAGTTATCATTATTTCTAATGAAAGTCATTATAATGATTTAGTGAAATGTACACCTACCATTTAATCTATAACTAATAATGTATTATTTGACTCTAGATTTACCCACTCACTTATATCTTAAGAATTTAAGAAGGGTATCAAAATGACACCCCAATAGTTAGATTTCATGTTAGTTATGAAAATACCTAATTGTATAATGATCACATATCATGTCTATCATTTTTCTATGATTTATGTTTATGGTAATGTGATTCCTATAAATCATTTTTATCCCCCCTCTGGTTAGGATGGATGTTTTCATAAGCATGGATTGGATTTATCTATATAAATCCAACATCAAATGTAGAATAATGTATAACATTTTTAATATTTATAACCAACCTATGATCATATATCAATGTGGTGATAAATACAGACTATTTATTGAATCTACATCCATTGTATGGTTCTTTATTTCTATTTAAACGGGGAGTTTATCTAAATTGTTGGGGAGAAACTCAACATTGATGATATCCCTATTATGCAGGATTTTTTTTGATGCCTTTCCAAAATTGGTGTTGCACTTTTTTAAAATCTCCAAATAGATTAGCCCTGGTTTACTTTCATGAATTTAAGAAGAAAATCCTAGTGAATTTTGATAAGGGATTCATTTATAAAAGTGTGTAAGCATACGGTGATCCTGTTCTTTTTGTAAATAATAAATATGTATCAATGTGACTTTTTATTGATTATTGGGAACTTAAGAAGATCAAAATCTAGGACATGTATCCTCTACCTCTAATTTATGACTTGTTTGATCAACTTCTCTATGATAAGAACTTTTCAAATATTGAATTTTATTCTGAATATCAGCAATTAACAGTAAAGAGGGAGGATATACCCAATACAACATTCTGTATAAGATATGGACAATATTAATACATGGTGATGTTATTTGGACGTAATAATACCCCATATATCTTCATGGATTATAATAATATTCTCTATAGATTACCTTGATCAGTTAATGGTATTATTTTCATGGCCAATGCCTTATTGGCCCATTATATTATCATTTTTGGGTGTTGGAGGTGTTTTCGAGGAGGCTTGAGATGGTTCTGTGGTGGTTGGAGGTGAAACATCGATGTTGTTGGA
Source organism: Viscum album (assembly GCA_963277665.1). NCBI lineage: Eukaryota > Viridiplantae > Streptophyta > Magnoliopsida > Santalales > Viscaceae > Viscum > Viscum album. Next base: position 1,745,037,686 of record OY728125.1, on the reverse strand, counting down.
TGTTCATTAATGAAAGCTTTACACAATTTGAATAGGTGTTTCATGAATTTTGTAATAGACCAATTTCATGGATTTCATGCAGTTGAGGGGGAACCTTTAAAACATATTCACATCATAAAAATAATTCATGATTTTTAATTAAATCATTCTGAGGTGAAATCAATTTTAAGAATTAGTGGGTTTTTAGAAAAACCCATGAAATTTATCTATTGAATGGTATACATTATGTGAATGTGTCAAGTTATTAGTTTTAAATAAGCATTTCATCAAAACCCACCTCATTTTTTTGTAACTATTTCTTCATTAATTTTGAGCAAACCCTAGGAATCTATTATAGGATCTTTATCCCCCATTCCTACCACCATGATATGTTTTTTATGGTGGAGTCCTATTGGAAATCCTTAGTGATCTCTCCTCTCTTCCCCATGTTTTTCCTTCTATTATTCTTCGGAGATCCACTTTGGTGGGGTGGTTTTGGTTTGAGTTATGAGTTGTTCTGAGTTTTTTATTACACTTGATGCAGTGTAGGTTTATTTGTGGTTTTCTCATGCGATTGTGGTTTATAGGTGTTTCTTATTTTCCGTATGGTGTAAAGTGAGTTTGAAAAGATTCTTTGAGGTTGGGAATCCATAGTTTCATAGTTTTTTATATCACGTGGGAGGTGTTTACAATTTCTTATTTATAAAGTATGGTTGGTGCTAGCCTAATCAAGATAAATTAATCGGTTTATTGAAATTAAAGGGAAAAATTGAATAATTCTCATGATTTTAAAACATTAAAATTATTATATAGTGTTTTTATGAGTGGAATTCTCTATAGAAAATTGGGATCATTTGGGGATTCTGTTTCACTTCTCTGAACAGATTTGTGAAACCCTTTATTTTTTAATTGTTTTTCATCATCTTAAATAAATATAAATTGGAAGATAACTTATATTTCAAAAATAAAATGTTTTCCACGGATTTATGGATTGTGTGATAGAACCCTCCAAAATAATGTGAAGTGTTATAAAATCCCCTTGGTTAAATGGGTAAAATGGTCTTTGATATGTTGTGTATTGTTTTGTCATTGTTTTGGGGAGTTGAGGTGATGGTTTCTTTGTTCATGATTTTGGGTTGATGAGATGGTGGTTTTTTGTTATGATCTCGGGGAAAATATGATGGTTTTTTTCATGATTTGGGGTGGTAAGATGATAGTTTGTTTTACCATGCTTTTTGGGTGGCGTGGTGATGTATTTTTCATTCTTTTGGGATGGTGACAAGACGATATTGTTTTCTATGCTTTGGGTGGGTGAGAAGATGGTTTGTTTGGATATTATTTTTGGGGTGTTGAGGTGATAGTTCTATGGTAATGATTATTTTCTTGTAAAAATGATTGTGTTGTACTAAAAACCTGAGTAATGATAGAATAATTTTTTAATAATTATTGAAATAGATGTGGTATGGTCTAGTTAATTTGATTCAAATGACTAAAGAACAAATAAATGATGGTTTTTGTGATTAAATATAGATATTCATAAATAATTAAATATACGGGATAGATAATTGATTTGTTTGGTGGCGTGAGATGTGTCTTGTGGTTGTATGGTGTTATAAATTTAGATGTGGTGGTGAAATTTGGGATGTTGTAAGTTGGTTAGTGTTTTTTGTGAACCCATAGGTTAAGATTGTGTATAGCCAGGTGTATATACTTGTATATTCATTAATATTTTTATATGCACTCCACCCACATCGAACCTATGTGTCGACACCCATATTTTCACTTGGGGGTATTTTTCAAACACCCCAATGATTGGGATGGATGGATAGCTACACTTTCTTTCTTAATATCTCTTTCAGGTTAGTTGATATGCACATAATGTTACTTATTAAGATTTTTTAGTGCTCTAGGTGATTGACTATATATCCTAAAGAGGGATGGGATATAACCATGTGTTGGTGTAGCATATGTTGGGCATCATTCATGGTATAAGGATGGAACAATGTTGATGTCCTTCAAATCCACAATACCCTACTACTCTGGTTATGGTTGTGATGTGATGCCCCAAGTTTCTTAGGGCGATATGAGATCTGACCAAACTATGGGGTAGTGGACCAAGTGTCTATGGAAATGATGTGATGTGACCATGCTTTTGGGGCGGCGGTATATTCTATCTAGAAGATATGGGAGCACTAGGCGGTACAATGTTGGGGTGTTAGAGCAGAAAATCAATGGTAAAGTGGTGCAGGTACCTTTGATCGATATGATTCTTATTGTGTTATTATCCTTGGATTACGTTAATTTCTGACCATTTGTTGGTGTGCTTGGGATAGATATTTTAATTGTTTAGGTGTTATGTGGTCTACTATTTTCTCATAGGGGAATTAGTATGATTTTTTCACATGTGTATGAGAAACTTTGGTATCACTACTATGTATAATTTTATGCTCACCTTATATATGTAAAATGATTTTTAGGTTTCTAGGAGGATTACAGGGATTATGTTGGAATGTAATATATTAGAACTTTTTAGATAATTTATCTGTCATTGTATTATCTTTTATTTTTGTAATTTACATTTGGAGTCTTTTCTGTATATCAGTTTTATTTATTCATGCATTATGGGATGGTTTTGGTTTCCTTTTAAATTATTTCATGGAGTTTCCTGTGGTTGATTCATCTTGTCTCCTAATCTTTTTTACATTATAGAGGTTAATCAATCCCATTTATAAGTTTTTTATACCCTTAATGCTAGTCGCCAAATTATAACCAATTAAGGAAGGACTTGGGGTCATTATCTCTCTCCCTTCATTGAGTTATCATTCGTGGGAGGGGGTCATGACATAGTGCTATCAAATTTTACAATTGAGAGATATGATGGGTTTTTGAGTTAGGCACAGTGATAATTTCCTGAGTTGTCATGGAAATAATGGTAATTAACATTGGAGTGTGACATAGGTCAGGGAGACCCACTAGGGAACTAGATTTTAGCCCCCCCCCCCATGATCCAATGCATTGACTCTGAGCTTATTTAATAACCAATTAAGGTGGAACTATTTTTAGTGTAGAGACCATGGAGAGGTACACGCATTATAATGACTTGTTTTCCGATTTGAGTTGCGTTGTTTTGGGAAGGTTAAGACAAATAAAGTGAATTAAAATGAATTTAAATAAAATTACCCTCTATTAGGATTATAAAATGATTTTTTTATTTCCAACTATGAATCTTAGACATCATCCATGTGTGACCCAGGTAGTTGAGGTTCAACATGATGATTCAGTTGATCTCTATGGGGTTGATTTTGGAAGATGAGGATGAGGTTGGGCAGAGGGCATTGTGAAATTTTCTGCAGCATTCTTTAGAGAAGTATGTGGGTAGTGTTTTAGATGTGCTGACAAAAAGCTATCTAGAGGAGTTCAACATCCCTTTTAGTTTTATTTGGAAGCTAGTGGGATACTGGATCCCTTTGTAATTTATTTAGATGCAGTGAGTTGTACATCAGGGGTGGATGTTGCATCTGGGTGAGCCGAAGGATTCATCTGTTTCAGGGGTCGAATTTCAAAAAGAGTTCAGAGAATAATTCCCTTCATTAACCATGAAGGTAGTGAAGAGGGAGGACCTTCAATATCTTCAGAAATGGAGTATGTCTGTGTGTGAGTTGGGAATAATGTTCAAGGACCTTCTGAATTTTCTCATGGTTCTTTTTCTATATGAGAAGTCTCATGTTAGACATCTTCTGTAGGCACTCCATCCTTCTATTTAGTATTTTGTTACTATTTTTACCTTTCCAAAATATCTATATGTTAAAAAGAATGTGGAGGTGATTGAGTAGATTCCTTTGTGAGGAGTTTTACCCCAATATTTTAATCAAAAGGGCTCATCAAGGAGTAGGGTTATCAGTGGTAGGTCTCGGGCACTAAGACCTTCACAATTTTGACAAAATTTGGTTGAAACTCAGTAGATTCCCTTAAAGCCTTTTAGGGATAGTGGGGTCTATGATTTTCTTAAATATATTAAGGATTTATTTCTATGGGATTTATGGACATAACCAGAATCAGTTGCTAGTGGTTCTTCAAGCATAGTTTGGTAGAGATGCACATGCTCATCGACTTCCATGGTATAATTTTCCCATGAGACCATTTCAGTAGTAGTGTCAGTATGTTTATTATCTACCAAGGGGATATGGACCTTGAAGAGTATGACCTCATTATTTTCTTTGAGTTTTGGGACCTCAACTGAATCATGGTTGTATAGGTTGTCTCCAAGAAAAAGGTATATGATATGGGCATGGTCAACTATACATAGTGAATGAAACAGTACCAGAGGATCCATATATTATTTAATATATGATCAATTTTTCATTTACCCATATTAGTTCCTTTCTTAATTCTGTATATCTACACTTATTTATTTCAACCACTTTTTTCCTACCTTGGGGAAAGACCTAGAGAGGTTTCTTATTCCTTTCGTGCGGACTATACTAGTCAGACTGTAGACCAGTTTGTTTGATGTGTTATGGGGGTGTAGACTAATAATGTGGCCACATTAGTCTTGTGGGGATCTTTCCTTTCTACATTTGTATCCATATGATTTCATCCTTGGGATCAAATTATTTTATTCCATATGTGTAATTTTCAAATACTTCTAGAGTAGAGTCTTTTCACGAATGTGGATGTCCAGTGTGTGGTTTCCATTGGCAATCAGGGTTTCCAGGTTGGTATTGGGTGTGTGAATCCCCTTCTTTCCTTGAGGATTGTTTTGTTTGTGGAATTGGTGGATGATGTTTTGGTGGAGGTTTCCAAGGTTTCTGGGGGGGTTTTGGATGTCTTTATAGAGGATGTTATCACCCTACCCCCTCGAAACAACATTGATTTTGGGATAGAGTTGTAGCCGGGTGAGTCTCCTATTTCAACAGCTTCTTATTAGATGAAACCTTCTAATTTACAAAAGCTAAGGTTATGGGTGTATGATATGATATAAGAAGGTATCATCCATCCTAGTGTATCGTAGTGGGGTGTTCGATTGTTATTTTCAAAGGAGAATGGTATTCTAAGATTATTTATATACCACTAGAGGCTGAATTAGGTAATGGTCAAGAATCGTTAGCCACTTATACGGATATATGATATTTTTTACCTGCTAAGAGGTGAAAATTTGATTTTTGAGATCAATATATGATTTGGATATCACCATTTTTCAATGAATGAGAGTGAAGACCTAAATAATTGCATCACATGCAGGTATGGAAAATTTGATTTTGAGTTCATTTCAATTTGTTTCTTGAATTTACTAGATGTATTCATGGAGTTCATGAACATTGTATTCCATGAATTCCTATACTGGTGTTTTTTCACATTCAAGAATGAAATATTGATCTACTCAAAGTTTGAGGAGGAGAATTCCAATCATCTCAGAGTTGTTTTGCAAGTTCTTCAATGCCACCAACTATATTGAATGTATTATAAGTGTCAGTTTTGGAAATGATAGGTTCATTTCATCTGGCATGTGGTGTCTTAATAGGGTATGGCTGTTGAATAATTAAAATTTGATGCAATTTTTTCTTGGACATATCCCAAGAATGTGTTTGTGGTTTAAAATTTCATGGCCTTGCAAGAAATTATTGGAGGTTCTTTCCTCATTTATCTTGAGTTGTAACTCCATTGATAGTGTTTACAATGAAGGAATAAGATTTTTTATGGAGTGATATGTGTCAATAAATGTATAGTTACATGAAGGGAATGTTGGTCAGTTTTATAATGCATTAGTTTCCTAAGGATAATATGATGTCAGAGGTTTTTTTGATGCTTCTCTTATGATTTTGGGATGCTTATTGATGCAGTAGAGAGTAGTGATCTCATATATGTTTAGGTATTTACATAACCATGAGTATAACTATTCCACTCATGGTTTAGATCTATCATTTTCTGTGTTTGTACTAAATTTGAGGGAGCATTACATCATTGGGGAGCACTTTCAGGTCTTCATAAATCACAAGATCTTGAGGTATATCTTTTCACAATGATATTTGAATCTATATCAATGAATTTTGATAGAGTTTATATTGTATTATTATTTTGATAGCTCCTACACATCATTAAAATGGTATTTTTTGGATGAAACTTTGAGCAAAAAGTCATGGGTGGATGTTGTTCGGGAATATGGTGTTGTTTGAAAAGAAATGGAGGATTTGGAAGCCTTTTAAATTTATTAGAGGGTTTTTGGTCGTAGGGCCTATTTTTTCAGATTACATTTCAGTGTTCTATAATATATAAGGGGTTAGAGGTGATACATGACTGTGTTGGCAATGGTAATGCATTGGAGGGATGGTCGGTGGATGGTCGGAATCAGATGTTATTCCATGGGAGGTAGTTTTTTCTTGGATTGAAACAATAGGGAGTGGTTCATGTGTTTCACAACTCATAGATAGAGGTACACCAAAAAGTTTTCAAGATGTATCATGGCTTGAGGATGTATTTTTTGTGGCCGTGGAGAAAATGTTCTGTGATAGAGTTTGAATCTCACTGCTTGGTTTTCCTATAGGTAAAGGATTAGCATCATTTTCTCAGTGATGTTTTTTCATCCTTTGGATGTACCTTGATATAAATTCTATATAAAATCAATGTATTTAATCATTGGGTTACACCAATATTAGGGGGGTTGGGATGTAATTTGGGTAATCATGGATCGATTGATGATCAATGAGTCAGGAGTAGTGGGTGCTTTGAATAAGAGGTATGTGGGAGAGATGGTGTATTTTCATGGTGTTCTAAGATCCATTATCACAAATAGGGATATAAATTTTACCTCGTGAGTATGTTGGGACTTGTTTCATACTTTTGGAACTCAATTAAACAATCAACACTGCTTTCCACCCTCAGAGGGTCGGGAAAAAATAGGGGATTATCCCTATATTGTAGGACATATTTTTGGTGTGTTTATTAGACTTTGGTGGATCTTGGCTGCGACATTATCCTTTGAGAGAGTTTTCTTATAACAAAATTTAACACTTATCCTTTGGTATGGATCTGTTTTAGGGGTTTTATGGGAGGTCGTGTTGTTCTTTGTTTTTCTAGAAAAGGTTGTAGATGATGCAGTTCTTTGTTCTAATGAGGTGTGATGCCTGGTATAATGGTTTCTGCTAGTTTGAGAGATTATAAAAGTAGAACAAGACCAAAAAAATACTTTTACCAATCATAGTAGGAGGACCTTGGAGTTCGATGTTGGTGACCATGTTTTGTTTATGGTTTCCCCTCAATATAGGTAGTATGGGTTTGGAAGGGGGTAATCTTTATCTAATGTTTTTTGGTCCCATTAAGGTGATGTGGTCAGTCGATGAGGTGAAATATTGGTTATCATTGATAATACGGCATGAGAGGATCCTCAATGTATTACTAATCTCTTTTCCTTGCCGGTATCATCACAATGACTCCATTTTCTTTCTCAAGGTATATGTTGATATTGAGGATCATTATCCATTTTTTTCATCTAGTAGAGATCCAAGATCACCAAGATAAGGTGCTAAATGGGAGAACCATTCCATTGTATCACTTTTTGTGGAGGCATGGTGGCCTAGAAGAATTTACTTGGGAGTGAGAGATGCAGATGTGTTTCACATACCGAGATATATTTTTAGTTTTGTCTTACTCCGTTTTTTTTGTGATGTGATGTTTGGATCTTTTTATGTTTCAATATTTTTTAATTAATTATTGTATGTTTATGGATAATGTTCTGACATATGAAATGGGTATGGCATGATCCCTAATTGAGAAGAATTATATTGAGATGAAATTAAACTTGTGTGGGTGAGTCAGTGCCTCCCTGAGTGGATAAAATCTTGACATGGAGGATGGAATTTCCTAATTCATGTGTACTGGGTGGTGATATTTGTTGGCTGTGTAGTGGCTTTAAGATATTGTGGTTGTGTGGTGATGTGGTTTCATGTACAATGTTTGGGTGTTTTTTTGGATATTTTTGTTGGTAGTAGAGTTTTCGGTATGAAGAGATCCCTACGAAGTATCTCACAGAGTGGTTATTCAGACACCTTTTATTTATTCAGGTTTGGTTTTGATTATTGAGGATGATAATTGTATGAGAGGCATCTGATTTAATATTTTGTTCCTTCGCATCCCATTACATTGTTGTTTTTGGGTGTTGGAGGTGTTTCAAAGGAGGATTGAGGAGGTTCTATGGCAGTTGGATGTGTAACAATTTTGTTTAGAGATATTCACATTGTTAAAAGTTCACACGATGTGAACTATTGTTTCACAGCCTATGTATTTGACTAGTTTCATGACTTGCATGTTAATAATGAGGAACCCATGAAATGGATTCACATTGAGAAAGTAATTCATGAAATATAAATAAAATGGGCTGAGGCGGCATGAATTTTTGTGAAATTTGGTCTTTTGAAGAAACAAACCAATGAAATTCACATCGAGAATGAGTTACATTGCATGAAAGTATCGACTTTCATGTTTTAGATATGTATTTTATCAAATCCCATCCTAATAAATATATCCCTATTTCCTATCCCCAACTGGATCTTAGAGGATATTAATCTCGTTATTCATACCTTGATCTATTGGTTCTAGTGGAGTCCCATTGGTGATCTGTGATGAGTTATTCTCTCTTACTTGTATTTTTCTTTCCATTCTTATTTGGAGACCAACTTTGGTTGTGTGGTTTTATTTTGGGTTTTGAGTTGGTATTTTTATAACCCTTGATGGAGTGAAGGTTGATCTGTGGGTTTTTCAGGTGGCTGTGGTTTGTAGGCATTTCTTCATCACCCAACAGAATTCCATGAGTTGGTAAAGATTCATTGAGGTAGTAAATATCATGTTTCTATCTTTTTTGAATCATGTGGGAGAGTTTCACTTTTATTTTCCATGTTTGATGGTTTTTGATAGCCCAATAAAGATAAATTAATCAGTTAGTTGAAATTAAAGGAGAAAATGGAATGATTCACATGATTTTATAGATTTATTATTATTATGATGTTGTGTTTGTATGGGTTTATTGAATTGCTGAAAATTTTGGTAATTTATGGTCTTGGGATTCACTAATATGACTGGATTTATGGAAACCTTGACTTTTTTATTACTTGGAATCACCTTAAATAAAGAAAAATTCACTAACCACTTATATTTAACAGATAAAATTGGTTCCCTAGATTTATGACTTGTATGATAGGACCCCTAAAATAATGTGAAGTGTGAAAAAGTCCCCTTTGTTAAATTTTTAAAATGATCTTCGATGGGTAGTGGTTATTTGGTTGTTCTTTTAGGGTGGTCGGTGATGGTTTTTTTGGTTATGCTATTGGGGTGGTGAGGTGGTGGTCTGTTTGGATGTTCTTTTGGGGTGGTGAGGTATTGGTTTGTTTGGATGAGATTTTGGAAGTTGATGAGGCGGTTTTTTTATGTTCATTTGGGGTGGTGAGGAGTTGGTTTTTTTGGATAATATTTTTGGGTGGTGATGTGATGGTTTTCGTAGCCATAATTTTGGGGCAGTGAGGTGTTTGTTTGTTTGCCTGTGATTTTTGGGAGGAAAGGTGATGGTTTGTTTGAATGTCATTTTGGGCAGTGAGGTGATGGTTTGTTTGGATTTGATTTTGGGGTGGTGACGTAATGGTTCAATGGGTACGATAATCTTTTTGTGAGAATGGATGTTTTACGCTAGAATCCTAGGTAATGATGGAATAATTTTTTAATAATTATTGAAATGGCAGGGGTTTGAATTGGTCAGTGGGAGGGAAGTGACTAATGACAAAATAAATGATAGGATATGTGTTTAAAAACAAATTTTTGTTAAATAATGAAACAAATGAGTTGGATAATGGATTTAGATGGGGGTGTGATATGTGGCTTGTGGTTTTTCTGGTTTTAGGCATTCAGATTTCCCAGTGAAAGCAGAGATCTTGTCAGTTGGTAAGTGTTTTTCGGTAAACCCATAGACTGGGCATGTGTGTGGATATATGTATATACTTGTATATTCAAGGGGATTTCTATTTTAACCCCACTTATTTTGATCACCATGTTCCCATACCTATATTTTCACATGGGGTTTTCTTTCTCAGAAACTCAGTGTTGATGATGGATGGATGGTTACCTGCTCTTTCCCTATCTCTCTTATAGGTGATTAAATATGCATTTGTGGTTTTGGTTGTGATGTGATTTCATGGGAATCATTTGGAGAGATGATATGTGACCATGTTGTGGGGTGGTGGCCCTGGTGTATGTGAGAATTATGTGATGTGATCGTGTTGTGGGGGGATGGTATGTGTTATTAGTAAGAGTTGAGAGTACCATGATGTATGATTTTGGGGTGTGAGTGTGGGAAATCAGTGGGAAAGAAATGTGGGGCACCCATTATCGAAATGATTCATATTATATAATTATTATTTTATTTCATTATTTTGAGAGAATTAATTAGTGAGGTTTGTACGAATACTTAACCTTTTTAGGTTTTTTCTATAGTTTTCTCATGGGAGAATTAGTATGCTTCTTTCACATGTGCATCAGAGACTTTGGTTTTACTATTGGGTATACTTGTATACTCCCCTTATGTATATAAAATAATTTTCAGGTTTCTAGGAGGATTACTGGGATCATTATGGATAGTACTATCTCATACCTTTTCAAAAGATTTTTGTCACTTATTTAACTTTTATTTTAGGTATTTAATTTTTTATAATTTTACCTTTATGAGTTTTATTTTTGCATGCATTGTTGGATGGTTTTGGTTTAGTTTTACATTATAGAATGATGTTTCTTGTGGTTGATTCATCTTATCTCAAAATATTTTTTACATTATAAAGGGTAATTCATCCCATTTATGAGATTTTTTTACACTCGATCCAAGTCTCTAACTCATGTCCTACTGGAGTCGGGACTTAGCGGTCATTATCTCTCTCCATTTATTGTGGTATCATTAGTGATGGTGGTGATGAAATGTGTTTATATAAAATATTATTATATATTCATAGAGTAAGTAAGGGCATGAATATCACCTAAGGATTGTATGGAAGAACATAAGAATGTATAATTAGTATGAAAAATATAAAAACTGAGAATTTTGGCAATAAAAAGTTTTATTTTTGGGTCATATAATATCATGTAAGGGTATATTAGGGGATCCATCAAAGACAAATGTTTTTAAAAACTGGCCCATACTAATCATTATGAATAATATACATATTTATTTTGTTTTTATGGATATTATCTATTATTTATGAATGTTTTTTTATAGCCATATGATCCACACACCAATTTATCATATATGGGAGCCAATTTCCCTTTGATAGATAAATGTGGGAAAAATTTCAAGGATCTCAAAAGGAGGTAAGTCAATGAGTATTTTCACGCACTAACCTATATTGGGGAAGGGTTTTTGATCTATAGTGATGAATGAATTAAGGATCATAGATTTTTCATCAGGAAAAATGATATGGTGATAGCTTATGCCTCATGAAAATTTAAGTTTCATGACAAAAATAACCCAACTCATGATTTGGAATTAGTTATGGTAATTTTTTCCTTAGAGATATGGAGGTATTATCTTCACAGAGAAGTGGTGTGATATATATAACAATCATAAAATCTGGAATTATATTTTCACATATAAAGATATCAATATCCACTATATAATGTGGTTAGATTTTATTAAAAATTATGATGGATCAATACATTACCTCCCTGTGATAGAGAACTAGGTCGTCGATGCTTTGAGTCGAAAGACTCATTCTTTCTTATATATTATGAGGATATAAATGATTAAATATTAATGGATTGTTAAATAATGGATCTAGAAATATTGGAGGAATGGGGAAAATCATATCTTACTCGAATTAGTGTTCAACCATTTATCTATGTGAGCATTAAAGAAGTACATAAAGAATATGTGGATCTACTCAAGATGGTGAGAAATTTTCTGAGTTATAACCTCGATTATGATGAAAATATATATTTCAAGAACTATTTATATGTTCCATCCATACCATATTTGATATAGGGGCTATTAGAGGAGGCTCATAGTTTATCATTCTCTATTCATCCTTTAATCCCAAATATGTTTAGAGATCTGAAAGAGTATTTCTATTAGTACAACATCAAGAGAGATATTTTTGACTATATATATTAGTGCTTGGTATATAAGAAAATTAATGGTGGGAGATATAATTCTAAGGGGATGTTTTAACCATTACCCATACTTTAATAGAAATCATAAAATGCCACCATGGAATTTTTCATTTGACTCCTTAAAACATATAAAGGAAATAATGCTATTTGGGTTGCATTCATCCACCTTAAAAATTCAACACACTTCATTTTTATTTGAGGATATTTCTACCTTGATCATATTTCTAGAATATACATTATGGAAGTGCTATGGATGCATAGACAACCACATTATTTTGTATCAGATCCAAATTTGAGGTTTAACTTAATGTTCTATAGAATACATTAGTAGGATTTGGATATATAGTTATCTTTTATCACTTCTTGTCATCCTTAGATACATGGTTAGTCTAAGAGAAATATTCAAATGCTCAAGGATATTTTGAGATCATTTTCCCTAGAATTAAAATTTGGTTTTAAGAAACAATTTCTTCTAATCATGCTTTCTTTTCAAAATAGCTTTCACTTGAGAATTCTAAAGGCTCTTTTTGATTCCCTTTATGGGAATAAGTTTATTTCTCCAACGTGATGGGATGATGTTAGGGAAAGAAAAGTATTGGGAATAGATTTGTCTATGTAAATGGAAGATAAAGTCAAAAACATTCAACATCACATCAATTTATCTTAGATTCAATAGAAAATTTATGATGATAACAATCAACAAGATCTGAATTCTGAAGTTGGTGAGAAGGTGTTACAATTAATTTCAACATGGAATAAGGTTATAAGATTTTTGAATAAAGGAATGAAGATCCCTATTTTTATTATCCCCTTCAAGATTTTGGAGCAAGTAGGGGAAATAGATTATCTCTTGGAGATTCTATCAAAACTCTCTCAATTTCATGATGTGTTCCATATATCACTACTAAGGAAGTATATACCAGATCCATCACATGTACTAAACTATAAGGTCATTCCATGGAGCATGATCTTTACTATAAAGAATAGTTTTTAGAAATATTAAATCATAAAGATAATGATCCATATAATGAGACTACAAATGTTGTTAAATTCCCCTAGGGGAATGAGAAATTTGAAGAATCTACCTAGGAACTCAAGGATGTGAAGAGGTAGAGATATCCTTATTTTTTTAAAATGGGGTAATTGAATTTTAGCGGTGAAATTCATTTTCTGGGGGTAAATGAAACACCTTGAGATTTTATGTCATATTTCTTTTTAAATAAATTTTATATATTAGATAGATTGAGATTCATGAAATGCTAAGTATAAATGGACTGTACTATACTATACTGTTATAAAATATCCATTAAATTGGAAAGTATAAATAGGACTAACATAATTATGAAAATTATATGTCTTACAATGGCCTTTTTAGATGTGATGGGTTGTCTCTCGACATGAAAGTTATCCATTTTCAAAAATTGTGGAGAAAATTATGTGATGATCATATTAATAATTTTCCATGGTTCTATAATATTTTCAATAATATGATGATTATCATCAAAAATAACATTATTCATCAAATCAATTTTTTACAGCTATGATTTTCTAGATAGCCCATTCATTTCCACAAAATCAACTTTTTTTAAGGATGGGGCCGAAGCCTCATTTTTTTTATTAAAGTAAAGCATAGACCTATTTAACTGGGTAGAGGGAGACCCATTACATAGCCTGAAGGCCCAGTGGGCATTTAGCCCATTACATATCCCGTATTCCCAAATTTTTGGCCCAAGGCTCAATATGTGAATAGTACTACAACAATACCTACACTGCTACAGGAAAATCCTTATAAATATTTCATGATTCACATATTTCTTGAATTTCCATACATAATCATTTCTATCATTACACTTTATTAATAATAATTTATCTATTCTTCATCATATTATTCCTTAATACCTCCATACTTTCATGTGTCATTTTTAGTATCTTCATCAATAATAAAAAATCTTTACTCATGCAACCTTATAGATCATCTTGTAGAGATATCCCCCAAGCACATCTATTTTCATAATTCCAATTCATTCCATATTTAAAACATTCTGTTTTGATTGATTCCCTAGGGAAGCCATTATTCTCATCCATTGGTGTTAACAGAACATTTCATTTTTCCACCGTAATCAATTACATTATCCCCTTATTCTCCACAATTAAAATATCTTTTCATTCCTTTGATACATTCTCGTGAGTGATTCTTCCCAAATTATTGTCATAGAGGAAACTAGATTTTCATTACACTATGGTCTCCACCACCTGAGCTCTTCGAAAAATTTATCCTTCCTTTCTTTGGTGATTTTGAGAGTTAGTTAAGGTGTAGGTAAATAATCATATATCGTTATAACTGATTTTCCATAATCACAATATCCTTCACTCCAATCATTATCCCATTTGGTTGTTAATTAACAGATTTTCTTTTACATTCAACATTAACCCAATTTCTTTTAGTTAACACCATTAACTAAAATCATAAATAATAGTGTGATAAACAATATTCATAGTGGGAGACAATATAGTAATGAAACATTATTTATAATATGCCTAAATAATTAAACAATCATTTAAAAATAATACACCTTAGGTTAAACCAGGGTCATTTATGGTCATGGTCTATTCAAATCCTTCATGATAGTTCATAAGTAGTTCATGAATATACAAATCATATCCCTCAATAGTGTCAAATTGGGTTTTCATTAAGGCCAATTTTCATGTACTAGGTAATGCCCGAGATAATCCCAACATGCCTTTTTAAAATTTATTACACCTAGGTAAATCTATTCTCAAACCAGGTCCACTTATTGTTAGATATGTAATTTCTTATAAACCACTTGACCTATACTTCAACATGATTCTAGGATACACTAATATAAAATATAGATATAGAAACTGTTTATATCTATGGATATAGTCCCTAAAACTTTGGCTATAGGTAATAGCCATTGTTTGTATGGTCGTGTATGTAATTGGAAGGTAAATAGGTCGATGGATCTTTTTATTGTTTCCTCCATGGAAATATATTTATAGCCATAATTTATAACCATGTATGTTACTAATTCAACTAAAATATATTTCCATGGATTGAAATCACGTCAATAGGTAAATATCCCTGAAATGCACCAAGAAAATAATAGAGTAGCCAAAGTTTCAATCCATGGAAACAAATTGGTCCATGAAAAACCATAGCCATTGTTAAAAAACATGTCTATAGTTTTAGACACTCTTAATATAAATCCATGTTTTTTAATCATGTAAATATCCTTTTGATATCTTCAAAAAATATTCATCCTACTCTACTAATATCCCTTCCAAGAATGCATTATATAAACAAACCTACTGTATTTAAATCTATACCCTTCTGGCAGCACTCAAACATTGTATCTTACAAAATGATTATAAAAAGGGTAAAATATTATGATAACTAATATAGAATACAATATATATCAGAATATTTTAAACACTTAATTCCCTTCCAAGAATATAGTTTATAAAAAAACCACCACACCTAAATCCCTACCCTACCAACATCACTTAAATAGAACTCAAACCATGAATCCTACAATAGAATTAAAAAAATAGACATACAATATAAACATAAATCAAATAGAATAAACTAAATATAAAAATAATTTAAACTATCTCTAAAAAATATATAAAATTTCAATATCCATACCATCAGAACAAAACAATCTATATGCTAAAATCAAGTGTATAAACGAAGAATAAAATTTACATCTAAAATGTAACTTTATATCAATATCATCAAAACCATAAATACCCTCATCATCTCCTACAGAAACACCAACAACATCATAACCTCCACATATACCACCAAAATCACCATCGTTATGAGCATCGACATCCACATTTTCATATGCACCTAAATCGGTGGCAGGAGTAGTAGAATCCTCCTAAACTGAACACAAATTAATGGGAACACATTTAATTATTGAAAACATACAAAGGTTATACTCATAAAAGTTATAAACATATTTAATATAAATCATTTTTATTTACATGAACTTTTAATGATACACATGTTTTTTATAAATCATTTTTAAATTAAACTAGTATCCCACCTCCATTTTCACTAAAAGCGGTATCATGTAATTTTTCATAGGAATAACTTCTAAGATATGAAATCATAACAAAACTGAAATTAATGTAAATATTACTTTATTTATTTAATTTAGTATAAGATTCATAAAATATTATGATTAAAAAATATATACTAATAATATTTAATGGGGAAAATTTATTTGGATACTAAGAACATGACGTATTCCTAGATTGTGGTATGAACACAGTCTTATATTAGATTTAGGAAAGGATGAAACAAAAGATGAACTAAACACTTTGTGCATTGTATTCATCATTATAGTCCGAAGGCGACTAATCATTGAGGGTTCATAATAATCTATAATGCGAAAGGATTTTATTATTCAAGGCTTTTTTGAATTAAGGACTTTTGGTATAATGTGATGAATTCAGGACTTTATAATTGAAATGGTTTTCATTATTTAAGGTTGATGCTAGCATATTTATTGGTATTATATGTCCTTAACCTGAATAAAGAACATTTCATGTTATGGAGTTTTTTCCTAACACTATAGTTTTA
Organism: Viscum album; assembly: GCA_963277665.1. Classification (NCBI taxonomy): domain Eukaryota; kingdom Viridiplantae; phylum Streptophyta; class Magnoliopsida; order Santalales; family Viscaceae; genus Viscum; species Viscum album. The sequence continues at coordinate 1,745,020,960 of OY728125.1, read as the reverse complement.
TATGTGATCACAAATATTGGGGATGTTTTATTTTTTTATTACCATGTATGAAAAATAAAAGCAATTTTATCCATTCCTAAAGATCTCAAAGAGACTTGTAAATTAGATGCAGAAGAAAAAATATTCCATAAATTATAAAGGAAAAAAATTCAATAATTATTAAGAGTTTCATTGAATTAAAAAAGTTTTTCAGAAACATCAGTAAAACCTATGAGTAAATGTAAATATGTCAATGAAAATGTTAATTAATGGTGTACATAGTGAACTGAAAAAATTGAATTTATTAAAAAGATTCAATATTCAAAAACTCCTATTTTTTAATAATATTTCAATAAAAATTAACTGTTTTTATAAATATATAAATACATAATAGAATATGGAGAACATGGTGGAAATGTTAAATATGTTAGGAACAATTTTTGAAGTAAATTAATGAACTATAAAACACAGGTTCATACCAAAAGGGTTCTATCCAATCAAGATAACAGAAATCATGAATTATATAACTCCAATTTTTTAAAATGATATTCTTATAATGGAATGCACCTGATGAGAATTAAAAGATACCAAAAATACAATTAAATTTATTTTATATGTGAAAATTAAATAATAAAATATCTTTATAAATAACAATTTTGACCTGGAAATTGTCCAAATATGTCCAAAAGTCCATGTGAAGCTCTTGAATTTCATAAATGAACAAAATTCCATATATCTTCTTATCAAAGGATTGGTGATGGTCTAATATATTATAATATAATATTTACATTGATAGTATAATTTTTTCATTAAAATATACAGTTCATGATGAAATATGAACTCAGAAGTTTTATTCATCACATAGAACTAATATTAAGAATGATTTGTTTGTAAGTCAGTATAATAATGAAATTTGAAATAAGTAATTACCTACAGAAAAATTTCTCTTTATTCAGATCCATTTTTTATACAGACTGCATTACTTGTATATTGAACAAAATAACTGATATTTTTCTACAATGACCGATCACCATTAATTTCAATCTAAATACACAAAGAGAAAACTAATAATAATAAATCATAAAAATGACTAACCTCATGTCACATAATAATTTTGAATTCAAATTATAAAAGATATATTTTCACAACCAGTGCTATTAAATTTTTTTTTGGTTTATAGAGAGGATAATGTGATTTTAATGAAATGTTTGGCTATTTCATATGTATTATATAACATGTTGAGGTACATAAATTCTTGTAATCAATTTCTTCATTCCAATAGATAAACTCTCAATAATTATACTAGTTTTACAATTAGTAATATGATGATTATATGAAACAAAAACATGGTTTAAATGATTTTATCTATTATAAACCAAAACAATAAATGGGAATATTATTGTATATATAATTAAAATTAAACTAACCATGTATCAATAAATTTAATAATTGAAGGCCATTAGAATATTATAACCACAAGTTTATATCTTTAATGTATTTGTGATGGGTAATAAATATCTTTCATGATGATTTATTGACACTGGAGAAATATATAAATTATTCCATATTTATGTTTTTTATGGTTAATACCCTCTATTTCATTATGATTTATAAAATTTTTTGATTCACTTATCTTTTCAATACATCGATTTTTAGAAAAAAATACGGAAAAATTATTTAGTTGATGGTTTTAATATATAATCAAAAATATTATAAATATCTAGAATATATTATACAACATAGCATTATTAATATCACATATTTATTAATTTAATTTGTGATAATAAAAAATAAAACATACAAATAAAAATAATAATGCATACTGGTTTAGTATATTGATAAGAATTGAAATTTTAAATAAAGTAGTCAGTTCCTACCAGAAGAAAGATAGGGTTAATGTAATTTTCAAAATATAAAATTACTTATATAAAAAAATTATATGGATATAATAAATTTAAAGGAAAACATACGATGAAGTAGAATATATAGAGGTCATCGTGATGATCTATAAATTAAATATACATATTGATAATGTAAAAACAGTTCACAAAATGGACTGGTTGATAAAAGTAAATATGAGGATTATAAAAGTAACTGTAAATATGGGATTTCACTTCACTATTATAGTAAAAAAACTATTATAAATAGACATTATCATGATAACCCATTCCATACTTTTCATTCTTCACTGGATTCTTAGTGTAATCTAAAACAAAAAAATTTACACCAGTTGTCTTGATTGAAATATGAATAGTTGAAAAAAATCTATAGAAGATATTCATTGGAATAATTTAATATAGGGTATGAATGAAATGTTAATTTCTAAAAATAAAATATATATGGAACGGGTTTATTTTATAATATATATATTAAAAATTGACTTCAAAAAAATCAGTACAAAATGACCTCGGTAAAATGTTTCACTAGAAAAATTATATTAACAAATAAATAAGAACAATTATATAAACAGTTAGGGGAATGTTTTTATTAGGTAATACATATGCATGAGTATTGATATATTAATCTTTATCTTTGATCAATATGAATGTTGAAAATCTGCACATTTGTAGAATTGTACTAATTATTTTTTTTTTCAAATCTAAAAAATATTTATTGAATAAATCAACATAAATGTGAAAATTGAAATTTAGAATCTTTGATGAACTAATAAATGTTAAACCAGTTAAGGTTAATCAGAAACACAAATAAAATTACCTACATTTATCTAATGTTCATATCTTTCTTAGTTAGAATAGTTATTGAATCCTTGCGTGGGTTTAGGGATGTAATAGACAAGAATTTCATCTATAGTTTATAATGGTTTGGGATTATGTTTCAATAAATTATCAATGTTGTAAAAAATCAACATGATTGGAAACTTAGTATGAATAGTGGAAATCAATTTTCATATATTTCTAATGGAACTTTCCAGGATTAGACTATCAATGGGGAGGCAAGCTACGATCTATTCTAGTATCTCCCCTAGGAATGACCAGTTAAAGGGATGTTTAACAACATATTTATATCTTTAAGGAATGAGATAAAAAATTGAATTATAGTCCCTAATATTATTAAATGTATCACCAAAAAAATGTCTCACCCAGGATATAACACCCTCCATGACCAACAAATTACCAGAACATAGAATTGAGATTATAGGAATATATCATGTAGATGTAATAGTATTATAAATATTGATGAATAAAATTTTTAGGCATTAAAATTTCATATTTCTATAGATATTATATTAATTTTACAGAGTGATATTATAGTACATGATATAGTATTATATTTTTTCAAACCAATTTGACATGTTCGAATGGAAATATAAAATTTTTAAAAATAAAGAAAAAAACATACAAAATCCTGGCATTATTAAAGGAGGGTGGAAGAATCTCTTAACATAATGATATTTCTCTAACATGCCTTATTGGAAAAAATATTGTCACTTATCACATATGAAATAATTTTCCAAAAATATGTGGTGGTATTTTGATTATATAAAATTACTACCACTTATTAAATATATTTATTTCTAGTTTGATAAAAATTGTGTAACACTTGTAATAATATTGAACAATAACATAAATATTTTGAAAGAATAAGAAAAGTTAATCTCTTTTGTTTTAAAAAATATCACTTGCACATAAGTTTATAAGAATATGTTATAAAGAATTTTCAATATGAATACTCACAAATATAGAATTACAATCATAAGTGATATAATCTTTTTTCATGAAGTTTATTCAAATAAAAAATAAATTTATAAAATTCTTCCGTATATAGTGACAATTCATTTTCTATAATGATAGATTGTTATAACATGTTAAAAATTAGTTATAAAAAATATAAATTATCATTATTTTTATGTAAAAGTAGCATATGTAATTTTCCAAAATAACAATTCCCCATAAATTTCTAAAAAAACCTCTTAATTATGTTATATAAAGGAAATTATTTAAATTGTAAATAAAATATCTAGAATGTATTAGTATAAGTAGTTTTCAATAAATGATTTAAAATAGAAATAATTAAGTTAATAAATTTTCATAATTTTTTGTCTAATAGACCCTTACCTTCTTTATACATTCATGACATTATCATCTTGTTGAAATTCAATACATTGATATCACAAATATTAGAGATCGTCTCAGAAAAAAGATTTAAAAATATATGTTTCATGGAATAACAATCCTAGAATGATGAAAAAAATTTATTTGATTTTTTTAACTTTTTATAAGTTAAATTTTATAGAATACATGTGGATTAATGAACCACATAATCATAATGGGTCAGAACAATTTCAGACAAGTAGGAATACAAGTAACCAAAAAAACTCATTCTATATTACAAGCTGTATGAAGGATTTAAAATTGAAAAAACTATGTCACTTATATTATAACATAAAAATTAAGAATATAAAAATTAATAATTAAATATGAATTCTATGATATAGTCAAAATTATAATCATCATGGAAACAATTATCATTTTTGACTTAACAATCTAGTGAGTTATGGATATTATCATTTAATATAACAAATATTCTAGGTTGAATATGTTTTGTGGGAGGAACATTATTTGATGCTAGGATATAGATATTGGTGGAATAAATAATTTAATTTATGTATTATCATGTTTTGTTGGATTTTTTATAGTAAAAAATTAAAAAATTAAAAAAAATAACATGAAATCATTTAAAATCATTAACTTAATAGAAAAAATAAGAACTAAGTTTCCAAAGCTAAAGTATTGTAGTTTTTTATAACTGAATAGAATCATAAAATTATTTTTTAATGTATATGTTTCATATATTAAATAAATAAATAAATATATGTATAAAACAATAAATAAATAATTTTTAAACCTATAGAAGCGGTATTGTTTATAAGGCACATTGATACCCTTTGTTGTGTTTGTCATGATTGACTCGACAATACGCATAAAATAGATAGAATGAATGTGTTAAAGGATGATCAAGGAAAGGGGATAAATTATTATAATAGTATAGAAAACTTTTACTAATTGACATTGAATCAAATATATTTATTCATTGATAATGTTTTTTAAATCAAATGATTTATTTATATAACAAGTTTGATGATACTTGTTGATTTTTAAGATAAGTGGTATATAAAAAATTAATAACATAAATTATATGATAGTATGTATTGAGGTTAAGAATGTGGCTATCATCAACAGAGAAAAAACCAAACAGTACATGATTGATTAGTCCCTTTACCCAAATCTTTGCAGTAGAGGGGAAAAACCTAGGGAGTCATATATTTAAAACTGTGGGTATCATAAAATTGGAGGGTGATATATTAAAAATCAATAGTGTTTTCTCTTCCTTAAACAAAATAGTAAAATTAATCTAGAAATATAATCAGTTTTTAGAAGAATTTTTTTGGGCAATTTTAATAAAAAAATATTCAAATATAGAAAAACATTTACACCAAGATTTTCTTCATGAACTTTTTTTTTTGTTGATCCATGGTTGGACCAAACCATGTATTATAGTTTTACCATATTATTAGCAGGACACTATCATGATATTTCATGAATTATTTTTGTTATTTCCTTCACTTAAGAGTGTAGATCACCCACTCATAGATAAAATGTATTCCATAAAAATAAAACTAAAGATAAAATTTAATGAATAAATGAAATAAATATTTGATAATCTATTTCTTATCAAAATATAATGGTAACAAGACATAGATAGTTGAATGAAAAAATTATGATGTAATTATTTAGAATAATCTTTTGGAAATAAAATTAAATATCCATGTGGAAGAAATGTTGAGTCTCTCTAGATCAAGGGAATTAATAAAACAAAAATTCCAGGAAAGTTGAAATTGTACTTATTTCTCTTCCTATAATACCAACTAGTTGAGATTAAAAAATATTTGATTCATAATGAATCTAAAAGGTACATGGGAGTGTAATGATCTAGTGAAAGGATCAAAACATTTCAAAAATATAGGTCAATTGGATATTTAAATACAAACACATTCAGATGTAGATTATGAGAGCCTCAGTGGAGAGTACATGTACATATTCACCAAAATATCACTCAATAAAATGAAATATCTACAAGTAAAATCAATAATCTATTAATTCTCCTCAAACATTAATAGAAGTTTAAAAAAAGAGTAAAATAATTCAATCATTTTGTAAATTTGTTGGTCAATAAGAAAATTTTAATGAATTCCATCCACTATAAAACCAAAATAATCACAAATAGATATTATAATTAAAAAATATTTTAGACTAAAAAATATAACTCGTAAATAAAAAGAGTAAATAAAATATTTTTGATGATTAAAAGGGAATAATTTCTGAAAAAATACTATATTTTAAGACCCTTTCTACTCATATGAAAACATCCATCAGTGATTCTTGAAAAACTCCATCCATGAACAATAACTGGAACACAAATCAAAGATAAGGCATAAAAAATAATTCCAAGAAAGTACTAATAATTATTAATAGTAAATTAGTTTTTAGAATAATGTGAGAAATGTATTACTGGATAAAAACATTGTAATACATAATTCAAAATTATTCAAAAACAAACTACATTATGTGTTTCTATTTAAACCATGTAAAGTAATTTATTATTATAAATTATGTTGATAACTTCAAAAAACATGCTTCATTTCACACCCAGAAAAATGTTTTGAAGATTAATGGTCAATGTTTTGATAGAATAACATACTTAATGCTTTGAAGACTGATGGTCAGCTTGTGCGGGTCCCGCTCGTGGAAGGTCTTGACTGCAGCACTCATGTGCGGTCCACTCGTAGAAGTAGAAGGGTACGTCTGATACACTGACTATATGAAGAATGCACATCAAAGGGGATTAAGAAGGTAATGAACACATGATAAAGGGGATTAGAGGGATTGTGAGAGGGATTGAGGAACCACATATTTAGAAGTTGGTGAGAATCGGCAAAGGGATAAGGAATGTGTGAAGAAGGGAATGTAGGAGGGAAGGAACATGTGATGAAGGGGATGGGAAGGATCACATGAGGGATGCAGAAACCATGAACGGAGATTTTGGTGAGGATCAGTCGAGGGAGAAGGGATTAGTCTCGAGATGACTGAACAAGGGATAAGGGTTTTGAGAGAGGGATGGGGTGTGTGGGAAGGTATGATAGGAACACTACAAGGGAGTAGAAAAGTTTTAGGGATCTTGTTTCCACATGCATCTTTTCTCATGGATACATTTAATCAAAATCTGAAGTGTTTAAATAATCATGGATATATCTCAATATATATTTCCCGAAACTAATTAAACCATCGATATCAGCCTATGGATAAAGGTCATTTTTCTAGTTGTGATATTGTTCAATACTTAGTCTTATTTTTAGACTTATCCCTAGGATTCTAAATAACATTTTGTCATCCTATTTATAAATTTTAACTAATCCTTTCCTATAATACCATATATAGGGACCCATTCATTTTACACATTATATTAAATGATTCTTAAACATAAATATCCTTTAATATAGGACAAGTATCGATAAGGCCTCATGTCTTTGGAGTACTAGGATCATAATACATCAAACTAAACATAAACATGGAATCCTTAATTTACTATCTATAGTGATCTATAAAAATTTGTCTAAGCTCATAAAAATACATAGGATAACCTAGATAATATATAAATAAAGGTGTGGGCTAAAAATACCATTAAGGGAATAAAAATGATAAGGAAACATAAAATTTGAGTCAAATGTATAACATGATATCATAAAAGAGAAGAAACTTGAGTTATAAAGAGGAATCCCTACATAAAGAACATGGTATCATAAGACCATGTAAAACTAGGAAGGTGGAAAAGACATAAACCATGAAATAAACATAATTCAAGGATAACTTTAGAGAAAATATCACATGATGTAACGAGGCCCATAATGGATTAGTTTCACTCTCTAATTTCGTACATGATGTCTCATGAGACTAAAACATTACCCAATGAATTAGAGGGCTATATAATGTTGGGCCCACCATGCACATTCCTTTAAAGTAAATGAATATGTGTGTCATATAAGGATATAAATCATAAGGAATAAACAAAGTAATAACCCATGGAAATTAATTGGTTTCATAATCTTTTCTCCTAAAATAATCAGAATAGATTATTTAATAAATGCATTTGAGAGATGGGAATAAGGCATGTGTTACCCCATAAAAGGAAAGGATGGTAATATAAGTATACATGTTAGATTTATATATATATATATATAATTTATAATAATTACATAACATTAAATAGAGAGAATGTGATTTAGAGAGAAAGTGGTGATGAGCTGAAGAAAAGGGTGGGTTAGAGTGATCCATTGCCTTGAGCCAGATTTGTCACGATCGTTCTTTATCTACCAAAATATTAAAACCTATATTAGTTATTTAAATTCATAATAACATTTTTAAGGTTTATTATTCTTTTTATTTCAATTTATACTATTACATATTAAATTATATGACCATTTAATTTCACATTCGACATTTTAACGATAAAAGGGTCATATGTCCAAAATCACTTTGGTAAGTTGACTATGGTCAAAGTGAGTATTAATTCATCATCTAAAAAATGGTAATAATGAAATAATTATCATTTTTATACATAAATAATACTTTTTATACTAACTATGAAATATGGTTATGAAAAATGGACAACCTAACAATCCTATAGAGGGTAGGTTGTATATACGCATTAGTAACATTTCCATTTTTCAAAGATCGTGATTAAAAAAGGTAGTTATTATTTTATCATTAAAATATGATAATTATATCAAAAATATCATATTATTTAGTTAAATATCCTCACACAAACCATCAACATCACTACTACAAAATAGGCCTTTAACAGCATTGGCATTTTTAAGTGCTTACCAAAAGCACTGATAAAGGGTAACTTTTTTCAGTGGTTTCATTTAGCACTGATAAAGGGTTAGTTGTATCAGTTTGTTATTTTTAGAACTGATAAAGGGTACCCTATATCATAACTTTATTTTTAGCACTGATAAAAGTCCATAATAAAATGAAATAATTAAAAAAATAAACAAATATTTAGAATTTTATTAATTAAATAATTATTGATAAAAATGAGTAAATTTAATACACATATATATAAATAATAAAAACTTATAAATAGTATATATTATGTATGTGGATATGTAAAATGAACTAGATTAAATAATAAAACAAATAAAAATAAAAAATGGGTAAAATATGAAAAACATATAATATTTTATTAATTAAATAATTATTAATAAAAATGAATAAATATAACATAAATATATATACTTTATAAATGATAATAAATTGAATATATTAATTATAGATATATAAAATGGATAAAATGTAATAATTAAAAAATAAAAAATTAATAAATTGACATAATTAAGCAAATAAAAATATGAATAAATTTAAAAAGTATTTAAAAATTTATTAATGAAAAAATTTATTAATAAAATGAATAAGTATAATATATATATATATATTATAAATACTAATATATATGTTATATTAAATATATATATATAATGAATAAAATGAAATAATATAAAACCTATTAATGTCTTATTCATTTTTAATGTTGTTTAATTTTTTAATTTAATATTTATAAAATGTTGTGTGAAACATTTTTTTCATATAAATTTACATAATTAATGAATTTTTATATACACCACACACACAATAATATTTACGTAATTAATGAAATCTCATATAGAATCACATACACATGATATTTATGTAAATTATTTAAATTTAAGTAATTTTATAATTTCATTAATACCTGATACATTTAATATTTTTTTAATTATACAATTTTATGTATTTATTTTTTATATTATTATATTTTGGATTTATTTTCTTATTGTTTATATTTTTTTATTTTTTTTATTTTAATCATTTTTTATTATTTATTTATATATAATTATTTACTATATTTTATTATTATAAATATACATTCAAAATTAATTTAATATATACCTCTTATTTAAAAAAAATTATTTTTAATTAATAAACAATTTCCATTTTATCCATATTTTTAAAGTGTACTCATTTCTAATTATTCACTTTCAATCAATTTTTAAAGGAATGTATTTAAGATTATATATTCATTAATGATGATACAAATATATTTGTAAATAAATAATTATAAATAAATATATTTTTAAAAGTTTATTTACTATATTTATAAATATATATATTTATAATTATTATAAATGTATAAATATTATTTTAAAAAACATTTATATAAGAAAGACTGTAATAAGGTTCCATCTTTCAGTCTCATGTAGCCCACTTTTTTTCAATAAATTGGGCCTTGGTCTCAGACTAAGGAACCACCTTTTTTAAAAAACTAATTTATTTAAATAATGAATAGACTATATATATATAAAGAGGTCAAACCTCGGTTTATTCAGGAAAAGATGTTACATTACTATGAAATGTATGCAATATACAATGCAGGGATGTACTCGGCGACTCTCGTACTCAATACATTACAAAGACCCACAAGGTAAGCTACCACTAACCTACACTCAATGGGATATATATATTATTAAAATTATTATTCATATATTTATAAATAAATAATTATATATTTAAATTATTATAAAATTATAATAAATATATTTAAATAATGAAACTATTTATATTTATATATATATTTATTAAATATATATATAATTATATAAATATATATGACAATATAAATATATTTATAATTATAACATTATAATAAATATATTTAAATAATAAATATATTTACTATGTTTATATTTATATATATTTATTAAATATATAATTACATATAATTATATAATTACATGTAATGATATAAATATATTTATAATTATAAATAAGTAATTATAAATATATTAATAAATATATATTTACAATATCAAAGGGAACATAGAGGAGTTTTTTTAATTCATTTTATGAAAAAAATGTTACTCAACATAGGTTTATTTTTTTGAAAAAAAATATGCCTCAAAGGCAGCATCAGTGATGACACCTTCCATCCCCCTACCCTGCCTTCAGCAAGGATCGATTACATGGAAAAGACAGCGGGGGGATGCCGCCTTTGGAATCTAGGTGAGGTCAAAGGCAGCACCGCTGATGCCGCCATTAGCCTCACACAAAGGTGAAAGGCGGCATCGGCAATGGTGCATTTTCCTCAACTCCCTATAAAAGGTTATCCCCCCATTCTCCTCACTTCATTTTCCATTATCATTCTTAAATCCACTACTTCTCTCTCTAAAAAAAATTCTCTTTCATGCGGTGGAGTGGGTGGTCCAAAAGAAGGTGTTTTTTTGTGAAGCATCATTTAGAGGTATTATTTTATTTAATTTAATTTTTTTAATTTATTTAATTGAATTATTTTTAGTTTTAAATATTTTGTTATTTAAGTATTTTAGTTAGATCTAAATATTTTGTTTATTAGGTTGTTTAATTAGTTATATATAATATGGGAAACTAATTTTTATTCGTAATTATTAAGTATAGATTACGCATAGATTAAGAATTAGGATTAAGTATTATGAAATTTTGGTAGCATAAAGGATTTTATGATTATCTAAGAAATCAAATACCCACCTGGATAAAAACAAGTTGATGTGGCTCTAGCATAGATATACCTAGAGGTAAAACCCAAAAACACCGCTTTGAGTTAGACTCGAACGGGATCCTGTGCACGAAAACAGGCCTGCTGCACTCATTGTTTAACTCTCTCAAGGGATATGTGTAAGTAGATTCCATTTTTTTTAAACTACTAAAATACATATGAAAAGAAAATTCAAATCAGTATAGTTATCAATGATAAAATAAAAATTATGATGTTTTAGAATTAAATGGAAAAGGTAAAAAGCATTAAAGAATGAAAGTTATAATTAGTAATTGAATTATTTTTAGTCGGGTTTTTTAAATATGTTACTTATTAAGTAGTTCAATTAGTTATATATAGTTTAGAAATAATACTTATTACTAGTAATGATTAATTATTGATTAATTAATGATAACTTTGGATTAAAAATGAATACATATGATTAGTTAATTATAATTAACTAATGAATATAACATGATTAATGATTAACGGAAAAATAATTAAAGAATAACATAATAATTATTAACTAATGATTAAAAAATGATTGATTAGTAAAATACTACACTAAGAAAAGTAGTAGATAAAATGACAATTATGATTATATAAAATTAAATAGATAAGAATTTTTTTAAAATGTTAGTATCGTAAAGGTTATATGGTTTATAAAAAATAGTTATTATTAGTAATGATTAATTAGAGATTAATTAATAAATAACATAGGATTAAAAAATAAGTCCCTATAATGAATAACATGTTTAAGTGTATAAAAATGCATCCAAAAATTACATTCTAATAAATATTATATCTTCAACCATCATTGTTAATATTTTTTACACTATGATAATTTTTATGGAAGAAACATTTTTGACATAGAGCATCATGTTTCCTAGTGTGTAATATTATGGAGAAGTTATTGAAACTAATCATATATCTTATTACAATACACAACCAATAATATTGGTTACTATAACTAATTGTGTAACCCTAAGTGACCTTCAAGAGAGAATTCTAGGTTTTTTAAATCAGGTACCCGATCAAGAGATAAAGTCTATAAGCTATAGACATTTTCAATTCCTGGAAACACTGTGGCATCTAGCGTGTCCATTGGTTTCTGATGTGCAGTGGGTCTAAGTAATTAATTTATTTTCTCAATGGTCAAATTGAACAATGATAGAGTTATATGTTTATGTTTCTAACATACAACAACAACACCTATTTGTATGAAGACGTAGACATAAAATAGTGGTTAAAGATAGTCTACCCCAAGAAATTGAGCCTATTTCAAATGATGGAGAAGAGGACAACATAGAAGATCTCCCAAATATGCATGTCAATCTAACTCTTGATAAGGTGTTTTGTAATGATAAATCATATGGTGAAAATTGTGCTGATGGGGAGGGAGTAGAGGATGTTTGGGAGGAGGTTTGAGAAATAAATTAGTCTTTAAACAACATCAACCTACAATAAATCATCCACCACTCCTTGAATATTGGTCAGAAACAATGACATGTGTTCCTGAATTCGACAACAATGTTCTCACACTGGAAACTGAGTTCCTCAGAGTTGTACCAGATAGATTTAGTGAGTTAGAAAAGACCTTATATTTTGGAAGAAATTGTTCATGTAAAGATGCATTAAAAATAACACTAAATTGATTTTACGATGAGAGGAACTGCAACTATATAGTTCATGAATCATATTGTAGTAAATATGTCATACTATGTGAGAAGTATGTGGATGATCATATATTTTTATTGAGGGAGATTCCAAACATTTCATTTGGAAGTTGGAGAATCTCGATGATTGAGGCAGCTCATACTTACGTTCATCCAAAACTGACACAAGATCATACCTCATTGGATGCATAATTTTGTGTGATCAATTATTGTTGAGATGACTAGAACATTCCATGATGTTCTGCTAGCTTTTTTGCAAGAGAGGATACAATATAAATTCAGTTATAACATTTCCTATAATAAGGCATGGATGGAAAAACAAAAGGAAATTGTGAAGGTATATGGTGATTGGGATGACTCGTATCTAGTGTTGCCACAATCTCTAGCCATACTGGGGAATCCTAACCAAATTTGCTTCATTATTGATATAAACGAACATGTGTCTCATGATAACTAATTTGATCCATCTCGTGTTCAATTTAATCGGTTGTTCAGGGAATTCCTCCCATGTATATCCGCATTTCATTTTAGCAAACAGTTTATTCAGATTTATGGAACATTTCTATAAAAAAAATACAAGGATGTGTTATTGATTGTGAAAAAACATGATGAAAACTGTTCACTTCTTCCACATTCCGTATCCATTGTAGAGAAAGAAAACTATGAATCATGGAGTTGGTTTCTAGCTTGTATCAGCAATCATTTCACCAACATTCAGGGTGTTTGGTTGATATCTGATCTCCATCAAGAAATTAATGAGGCAATCAATGAGGATCCTGATACATGGAGATACCCAAATTCACATCACTGGTTCTGCATGAGACACATTTCTAGCAATGTTCATAAAAACATCCACATTGAAACTTGAAAAATGCAATCATAAGGCTTGGTACGCATTTTATTTGTTATTTTTACTATTTCAACATAAAGATAAAATCAAATTATGTGAAATATCATCTATTCTATGTAGCATATGAGTTGGATCAACACCAATTTGATGAAAATTTTGAAAAAAATATTCCATTGTAATCAATAAATTTATGATTATATGATGCAGACTCCAAAAGAAAAATGGACATTGGAATATGACTGGGGAAGAGGTACGGACACATGAACACAAAAATTGTGGAGTGCATCAATGGCGTCTTCAAAGAGCTTCTCAAGGTAACTATAACATCCCTAGGTCAAGATACTCTATATCGATGCGGGAAGTACTTTATTTATAGACAAAAACATGAATTAGACAAAATATAGTAGGGGATAAGGTACAAAAAAAGCATTCAATGAGAGATTGAAAATAACATTGAAGAAGCTTTTGGTTATCAAGTTTTCCTTTTTTGACAAGAAGACTATCGATTTAAAGTTCAAGAGTGTTCAGACCCCATCACAAATCATATTGGTGGAAAAATTGTGGTATTAGTGGAAACATGGAAATATCAATGTGGAAACTTTCAGGCCTTACGGTTTCCATGAACACATGCCATCACAACATGTGCCTCAGTGAACATATCATGGGAATCATATGATGATCTTGTTTACCAGATATACACCATTGCTAACTGTTATGTTGCACTATGGATGCCTATTGAGGAGTTTCATTATTTCCCAATGCTCGAAGGTCAGCTGATAGTGATACCTAACATCAATCGGTTGGGTCCTCATGGGAGAACGAAGGCCAATAGGATGTGTAATGAGATGTAATGGCCTCAAGAACAAGGGAATAGTTTGAGATTCATCATTTGTCATCAATAAGGTCATAATCGAGAACAATTCCCTAACATTGTTGGGTCGAGTTCACACTCTCAGCCACATTGATGTATTGTCCTCATTGTGACATTATCTTATTGTAAATTATAAGTTGTTATCTCTTTTTTTTTCTCAGTATTCTAAACCCTAAAATACAAAAGAAGAACACTAAACCAAAAAACATCTTTCCTAAACCTTAATATCAAAATTCTAAACCCTAAACCATAAAACCTAAACCCTATCCCAAAATTCATACACCTAAACCCTAAAAGTTATAAAAAATATAATCCTATACCCGAAAATTAATATATAAAACCCTAATCTCTAAATCCTAATACCTATCATATGAATTGTAAACCCATAAACATATTTTTTTACAACAGTTTTTATAACATTATGTGTCTGATATTATACTAAAGATTTATATAATGAAATAATAGTTTCATAATGATTAGAATAAGTTATTAAATATATATAACTAGATAAATTCATAAATAATCATTTGTAATTTCCATGGTTTATTTAAATCCAATCCATAATTATTTAATAATAAAACTACTCTAAAATATTTCTAACCAAATTCTAGACCCAAAAAATTATAAATATTTTCTCAAAGATTCAAAAAATTGGTGTAACATTAATCAAAAAAATTTATATCTTAGTGACACATACCAAATATCTAAATACCCTATTAATCTTAAATCCTTAATAAAAACATTCATGCTTTCAAAAATTAACTTTCTCTTTATTCATTAAATTAATTTTTAGATTATAGAATTTATTTTATAAATCCAAAACATGAAATAAAGTCCATCATGAATTACTTTTTCAAAAAATAATTATCTACTTTATTGTTCACCAATAACATCCCATATATATCATTTTTTTCTTAAAATTAGGCACATATTTAGGGTCATATTCCCCAAATAATGTGTTTTGAAACAGTTTATTTTTTTTACTAAATAAAATTTATTGGCCATTGGTGACATTCAATATATTATCTTAAATCAATTAAGAAATGGAATTACAATATAGTCCTTATACATTACATTATTCTTAAAAAGTTAATTTTATTAAAAAAATCATTTCACAACATATTTGTTGGATCAAAATTCCCAAGAATAACAATCATTCCTCTTTGAAAGTATCTGTAAAATATTATTTACATCAGTTTCTCAGATTCTTATAATATATATTGCCTTGATGGTTGTGGAATTCATTTTTATAGTGACTCATCTCATTATAGTTGAACCATTTCAAATTGGAAAATTCATTCATTCCCATACAATCATGATCTTGGTATCCATTCTCCCCATAGCTGTAGTAAACTCTAATTCCCTTAAAGCATGTATCAATGTTTTTATTTCCACAATTATAATTTGTGGGGAAATTATTAAATATTGTTTTTACCACTATCTATTTTTTCTCTTCTTTTGTATTGGCATATTTATTTCATTCAAAGCCAAAAGACATGGATAATTATATTTCTTTTGGTAAAAATAACTTCATTAAACAATATGAATAATCATGGAATGTATTGCATTGAACATGTCATAACACTATATTGACCATAACAATATATTTAAATTTTAAACTTACAAATCATTTCATTTGATTATATGTATATGGATGATACCATACTACTAACTCAGAAGTGTACTAATATTTCCCAACATTAGTTAGATGGTGGTGCAGATCAATCGATCTAGGTGCATCAAGCACAACATTTTCATCACAAGGAGACTCCACATGCCATTAGACCTTTCCTACGCCGTGTTGGATTTTATGCCATTTCCGTATCAGATTTCACATTTGTAGACCATCCCCTTCATGCTGCCCTCATTGACAGGTGGAGACTAGAGACACCCACATTCAACCTACCTGAGGGAGAGATGACCATCATCCTCCAGGATGTGGATGTGCTTCTTAGTCTTTCTATCCCGGGGAGACCCGTTAATGGACCCACTCATGCATCTCAACCAAACCTTGATCAGCACTTGTTAGGCATTGACATTTTGTCTGACCTTAGGTATAAAGATTGAGTTTCCATATCTATACATTGTTTGGAGGTGCAGATTCAATATTTACATGATGATTCTGATGAGCAGACTATTATGCATTATGTTCGTGCACATATATTACGTCTCATTGGAAGGGCCATGTGTACCGATCACTCATGGATGCATGTGAACATGATTTATCTACCCCTACTAGAGGACTTTCATCTAGCTGGGACATACAGCTGGGGATCATCCTTCTTGAAATACACCTACAGATCATTATTCAGGCTATCACATGGGGACTGCATAAGTCTCAAGGAATGTGTCATCCTTATTCGGATGTGGGCATAGTAATGCATCCCTACATTCCTCCCTGAGCTTGTTCATCCGCTGGTCGAGATGGAGGTGATGTAGGACGCTCCTCGTGGATTCTGGTATGATCGGTAATTTATATTGGTTTTTAATGGTACTAAGAGTTATTAACTTTAATTTCTAATTATTTGTCACTATCGATGTTGTATTTTATAGGTGGTGTCAGTGACACAATTTTGACGTAGTCCTGAGACATAATTTGGCCATATATTTGCACAAGTTGGACTGCCTCTTACCTTACCAGGTATTTATATACAATCTACCATTGTCTAAAAATTTTAATAATAGAATCTATTTTAGTTTTTAGTTGGGATCTTTTTAGATAAATTCACATATCATTTAAGATTTCATGGCTTCCATACTAGAGTATTATGGACCAGTTCCCAGCATACTGCACGGTTGCGCTTGATGATGATATGGCTTTAGTTACCCTCAATCACTTCCATATTATTTAGTGGAATAAGCCTAAGAGAGTCATTCAACAGTTTTTCTATGCTCATCCGATTCCATTGACGCCATGTTAGACAGAGCGACTTCCTAGGATGAAGCTGATAGGGAGGCAAGATGATGAATGGGAATGAGTACATGCCTGCTTTCTAGACTATTAGTGTGGAGATGAAGAGTTTTTTATTCAGGGTGTACCTACAAATCAATTGTTTATTTTGGAACAGGTTGAGTATGAGCCATGGTATAGACAAAAGTCTATACAGTATCTTACCTGACATGGTAGAGAGATTCAAAGGATGGTAAGTCAATAAATTTCAATTAGTTTTTTATTGAACTATTATCTAATTCATTTGGAATCTCTTTAAAAGGCTGTCACACATAGCATCTTGTTCGCATGAGTGGTGAAGATGAGGAGGGTGTCTTTAGTCGGGCATCCATCCATGCTGAAGTGTTGGAGGTGAGTGAATCTTTTTGTGTGCTTTTCGAGAGCATCTTTGTGTGTCCAGTACGGAGAGAGGAGGTTCTTTACCTAAAGGAACATACTAAAGTAGCTTCTGGTGCGGTTTTGGGATTATGGTTTGATGATTTTTGTGGTTTTCCCTGGATATGGCGCTTCTATTATTCTGATGACGATGATGATTTCATTTAAGGGAGGTTCGGGGATCCGATGAAGGTGGTTTGCAGTTGAAACCCTTGACCGCTCAGATCCAGGCTCTGACCTCCTGTTTCCTCTATGCCTCTATGAGTCGGACCAGGTGCATTTCTTTCTAAGGGTTTTGGGTTTTGCGGTTCGACGGTCGACGGTTTTCAAGAATCTTCATGATTTGGATTGTTCTTGTTCTGGTGGATTTCTTCTGCTTCATCGCCGCTTCATTCGTTTGAAGCCCTCACCTTCCCATTCCCTGCTCTGATCTCCCCATCCACCATGACCCTCCTAGTAGGATCAGGTGTGGTGGTTACACGGAGGTTTTGGGTGTGTGGTTCGGTGGAGGCAGGTGTTCCGGGAGTGAGTTCTTCGTCGATGTCTGCCTTAAGAGTTTGATTTAGGGAAGGTCTTGGATTTCCTAGGTTTTTTTCTATGAAAGTTTTTCCTATTCTATTTTTTTTCTTCGATGATTTTGTTTGGTCTGGTTTTGGCTGTTTACTTTTAGTTCTGATGGAAGCCATTGGCATTATCTTCAATAGTTTTTGGTGTTCCTTTTCTGGTGATCTCGCGAAGGGAGCCTCGGGCCATTCACGGTGATGGGGTCTCTATGTTTTCGATAGCTCGGGTTATCAGCTCCGGTGATGATAGGGTGGAGACGGCATCAGTGTTTCCTTCCAGAAGTGTTGATGAACATGGTGAATAGATTGATGGAGACATGGTGCAGGGGATGAGGCGTACTGGATGCATGATGATGGTGGGCGACGTGATAGGCTGTTGTGGGTTCTCGTGGCTTGAGGTCTCCTTGGGTTCTGTGGTTGTTTTGATTTTTGAATTTTTGGTTTTGAATATTTGAATTCAGATCCTACGTTGGGTGTAAGGGGTTTGTGGGTATGGTGGTGTCGTGGATACCGCTCACCCATTAACCGAGTATTTGGAAACTCAAAAAAAGATAATTTTCAATCAGTAGATAGCGTCATGCTACATGTGAGGGCTGACTTGTTCCATAGGAAGAGGTTGGCCCTCTATTATTCCAGCCTTAGCTAATTTAGGATGTGCCTTAGATGGAATGTGATCTATCATTCTTGATAGGATATCCATAATTCTCTCCATCTTGGGGTGCAAATCCATTGCAGCCTTGTGGTCGAGATCCATCACAACCTTATAGTCTAAATCCATCACAGCCTTGGGGTCTATATCCATCGTAGTCTTGGGGTACTACTCCATCGCATGATTGGTTCCCCACTACAATAATGGTGGGTCCTTCTACCACCCTAGTGGGAGAAGTATCAAGAGGGTTATAAAAGACATAGTTGATAGATCCTCCCACTCACGCACATATAGAGGATGTGACAGTGGATGTTCATGTGCCCTAGGATCATCCCTCTCTTGGTCATCAGACTCAACTATGAACTCGATGTGGGCGTCCTATTCACATACCAACATGTGGGATGAAATATTCTCACCATAGACAAATACATTGATTGTAAATTTTCATTTATATATTTTATGTCTACTAAAATGAAAATAATATTATTACTATCAACCTTTCTTATATTTTTATCCATTATTTTAGTTTTAATTTATATTTTATGCACTGTTTATATTTGACAGCTTTCAAAGTTTACTACTTGAAACATAGGAATAAATATTAAATTTTAAGTAGATAACATTAAAATATTATAAGATATACTGTATAAAATCAATGAAAATAAAATTTAAAAGATATCCTAAACAACAAAAAAGTTGTTGAAAATAAAGAGTTTCATAAATAAAATAAATAAATGAAAATGAAATGACTCTAAGAAAAGTAACTGAGAAGTGACAGCGAAAGGAATAAAGGTCGAGGAGGATCCTAAGCCACCTACATGACTTTGAAATCATATAAAATATAAACTATAAGATACATATAAATAATAATTAAAAAATAAACTACATGTCATATTTTTAATCATTGTTTAAAATTTTATTCATATCAGTCTTATAGCATATATTTTATAGGATAGAAAATTCACGTACTTGAAACATATTTATGTTTCAAGTAAGTGGATTAGAACGCTTATAAATTATTTTTTATCTACATTTTTTATGAAATTGTTTTATTTTCGACAACTAGTTATATGTTTAATCAATGTTTAAAATTTCATTCATATCAGTCTTATAGTTTAAATTTTATAGGCTAGAAAATTCACATACTTGAAACATTTTTAAGTTTCAAGTAGGAGGATTTGAAAGATTATAAATAATTTTTCACCAACATTTTTTAAGAAATTATTTTTTATTTTTGACTACTTGTTATTTTTTTAATAAATATTTAAAATTTCATTAATATATGTCTTATATTTTATATTTTATAAGTTAGCAAAGTCACGTACTTGAAAAAAATTTATGTTTCAAGTAGGTGGATTAGAAAATCTTATAAATTATTTGTCACCGATATTTTTTAAAAAACTTTTTTTCGATTACTTGTTATATTTTTAATAAATGTTTAAAATTTCAATCATATCAGTCTTATAGTTTATATTTTATAAGCTATAAAAGTCACATAATTGAAAAATTTTTATGTTTCATGTAGGTGGATTAGATAGCTTATAAATTTTTTTCACCGATATTTTTTAAGAAATCTTTTTTATTTTCAACTAATTTTTATATGTTTAATAAATTTTTAAATTTTCACTCATATCAGTCTTATAGTTTATATTTAGTAGGTTAAAAAAGTCACATACATGAATAAAATGTAAATTATGTTGAAATATTTTTTTTATTTATATTTTTATATAAAACCATATCCAAATAATAATAAAACATTAAAATTTTAAATCTATATATATGAAATTAAAATAAATAAATTATTGTTTTAAGGAAAAGAAGGAATCGATGATGCCTCCTTTAAGGTTATTTTTTTAGAAAAATTAATCCTATGTTGTTTTAAAAAAATCAGAAAATGTTTTAAAAAAACATGAACATAGAGAGACTCTCTCTTAAGAATGGAGAGACTCTCTCTCTCTCTCAATTCGAACAAGGTTTGTTTGGACAAACCAGATCTAAATCAATATCCATGAAGATGATATTGATGGCCAAATTGAGATATTTTCAACTTGTGACAAACACCATTAATCTAAACTTAGTGAAGAAATTGGAGGTAAGATTTTCAAATCTCCACCAGATTATTTCGGTGGAGGGTTTCCTCAACCGAACTAGCAGTAGTGAGGACCTCTTAGATATAGAGGATTTCGGGGATGTTTTGTTGCAAAGGAAACAATATAGTGCTATGTGGATGATGTTACATTGATAAAGAATAGAGTGGAATAGACTATCCATAACCTTTAGTGGGGCTGGAGGGTGGGTTCCATCCAAGAAGATGAACAAGTACAAGATGAAGACATTCTCAGTGCAAGATGATTCAGGCATCAGGTTTCAATGATGAAAATTATGTATTGTTGATCTTTTAATTTGGTTTTAGGTGTCTGGGTGCAGCAGTTGTGTCACTGGTGACATGCGGTGAGGTGGGTGAGGGGCCCTAGAGGTCGACATTGAAGCCTTGTGGTGTGGTTACTGTATCCCATGACAATTGGGCATCTGTATTTAGATGGGTTTGGCTGGCCACAGATCCTCATCCTTCGATCATGTTGGAGTTCAATTCAGTCAGCATCATGGTTCGATGTTGGTAAGCTATGAAGGGATCCCACTATAGAGAGACGGTGTTCAGGTTTATAGGCTTCAGCCAAGGATCTCACCGACACAGACAAGGCTTCGAAGGTGGTGGGGCGTGCCTATACTGGTGATGGGATGCGATGACCAAGATGGGATGTAGGATAACTGTTGTACAATGGAAATGGAATGGGGAAGATCTATGGAAATATCAGGAGTTGACCTCGAGAAGTAACGATGGACACATGGTGGAGACAAGTGCATAGGTTTTTTGGGTTATTCCAGTTGGGTATGCACACTATCTCGTCGTTGGGGCTTCACCCATTTTATTGGGCCTTCATTAGATTTTTTTTATTGGTGGGATATGTTTGGCCCACATGTTGTGCTGGCTTCATCGGGATAAAATATAGTGGTATGGGACCCTAATGAGTTTTAAGATCTGAGGATCCATGAACTATTGATGGTTTGAGACATTAACAACAGTATTTCCTGTTGATGATGTGTTATTAGTGACAACTCTACTGATACTCATCGGGGACAACCTTGATTGCACAAGTGATGATGCTAAAGGGAACAACTACATCTTCGGTGTGATTGACTTCATGTCTATGATGATGACCTCAGGTGATGTGTTGCGGTGAGCCTCATAGATGCGGTTGGGTGTGTGAGATCTCTGAAGTTGGTAACTATCAGTTTCATCATGGATGCTTTAGTCTATGCTGGTGTTTATGGGACTTTGGGTCATTTTATGTGGGTCTTTGGGCCTTTTTTCTATGGTGAACTAATCACTTTCATGTTTGGTGGAAATTCATGTGTCACTCACATTGTTCTTGATGTAACTTTATTTTCTTCAATAAATTATTAGGGTCAGGCAAGCTCGGTACCAGAAGTTTCCAAGTATATTTACTATATTTATAATTATAAATAAATATATATTTTTTTAAAAAAATATTAATGTAATTACTAATAAATAATTATATATTTCAATATTTATATTATTATAATAAACAAAATATTTTATTATAAAAATTTAATAAAAAATAATTTATAATTATATTAATAAATCATTTATCAGTGCTACTATTTTACTGTTGTAAAAGGTTTCTTTTATCAGCACTTTTTTAGAGATGATAATGATGTATTTTATCAGAACTTTTTTATCACTGCTAAAGATTCATTTTATCTATGCTTTTTAATTTAGCACTAATAAAATGGATCTTTATCGGCTCTTTATTGAAAGCACTGATAAAAGTGTCATCGATCAATTTAAAATAACCCTAACCACGACTTATTCAGTTGCGATTCTCAATATCTCACAGAACTCCCCTATTGTCGACAATACTCCTATACATTTTCATATGTGATTCAAGGATAGAATCTAAGGTATGTTATTTTCTCCTTTTCGTCTCTTGTTGATTGATTGTTTGGGTACTATGCTTTTTATTATTGCGTTGTTATTAACCATGAAGAGCCCAAAATTTCATCTCTCTCTCACTTACTTATACCTACGCAGCACCACCCTCACTACATAAACTCATGCCAAGTTCCAACGAGACCACTAAAAACTGCATCTCCATCCGCTATTGCAACTAATAGTGATTTTCTTGGTGTTTCCATTATTATTTTTTTGTTAAATTTCAGATAAATTAGATAATAATTGTTTCAATCTTGTTTCAACATAATTGAATTCACATGAAGACGAAAAAAGATTAGTACAATAAGAATAATTATGGATATATGCTTATCTGTTGAGAAAATCATCGTCATAAAATTTTATAAAATGATTGGTGTGGATTTTTACGTAATTGATATTGGATGATTAGTGTTTCATAGGTGATATAGTTGAATGAATAAATGGAGTTTTATCCTATTTCATAAAATTATATAATATTATGGTGGTTCCTATATATTTACCATCATTTGACTATTTTTTGTTGATAATAATTAATTTGAATATAAATAAGAATATAATTTACCATGATTAATATATTATTGAATAATGATATGATGATACACACATGGTATAATTATTAAAGGTGTTAAGTTAAAATGTTCTGAAATATTAGAAAAATTAGTTTTGCTTATCACTATTATATTATATTTATGATTTCTGTAATTTTAACTAAAAATGAATTAATAAATTAAAGCTGGCTAAATGGAAGACTATTTTTTATGAATACACTGTGGTTGGTGGTATGTACTGATGGAAATTGAATTTTATTTTTGAAATTTAATATCTTGAAATCCATAATTAAAATTACATTTAGGTTAATTTTAATATGAGTGGGTTTATAGTATACATGGGATAAAAATATTTTTTAAAAATATTAAGTTCTATATTTTAAATTTGTTAGATTTGGGAAAACATGGGTTATACAAAATCTTGTTGAATTTTTATGTATTACACATTCTATAATAGAAATATTTAATGGATTATCATGTTTCATTATTTGATTAAGGAATTTGATGTTTATGATATAAGATAAATTGTAGTTTTTAAATATGTATTTGATATTTTATTTTTCATATGAAATGGTTCATAATATATATATGTGTGTGTGTGTGTGTTTATTGGATAAATTTATTCTTCAAATTATTTTATTATAATAATACAAAAATATGGTTTCAATAATCAATATATGGTAAAATGAACCAACACGCATTTATAAATAATTTTTTCTTGTAAATTAGAATTGTAGGAAAAGGAAAAATCATGTGACTTTTATTTAGTATGTCTTCATTTTTATTTTTTTATACATTTTTTACTGATTGTTTTACTAATATTTTTTGTTTATTGGTCTAATAATTTTTTCTCTAGAGTAATTTTATTGAAAATTATTGTATTAAATGTTATGTGTAACTATTACTTTGTAAAATTTTGATAAATAATGAATTATAATATTTTCATTGAATAATAACTAGATATTATTTGAAATGATTTTAATATACCTCTCAATGTATAAATAAAATATTTTTATTCAAGAAGTACATGTTTGGATGTGATAAAGATAATTTGTATGATATATTAGAATATGATGGGTATTATGTGAAGGTTAGGTATGGTATGTTAGAATGTGAGTTACAATAGACATGTTAGTGATTCATAGAGGGCTAGGTTGAGGGTGATCTGACATTTTTGTTGTTTTTAGTTCTTTGTAATGGTTATTAGGATGTTTGGTTTAACTAATGTATTATGGCACCCACTATGTAGTTCATTCCTAATGGAACCAATTATGTTTAAACATCCCCATATTTCAAATTCACTTCCTCATAATAATGTCTATGTTATACCCATTTCATGATTTGGATGCAATAAGTACATGTAATGGATATCCTTGAGGGATAGTCTTGGATGCCAGGGGTATAAGGTTGAATCTAAAGGAACTAATGATTTGATTATTTACCAAGGGAGAAAAATAATTTTCACTCCTAATATGATTCAAATGTTAACATATTATTAGTGAAATGAATTGAAAGTCATGGAAAACCGTGGTATAAAATTATGATATGATTTATATAAATCACTAGTATGAAATTAAGTCAGTAAATTTGATTATCATGGTGTCCTGGTTTGTACACAATGACTTGAATTACATGTGTATTTTGAGAATTACTACAATGAACATATACTTAAATATATGCGTTGTTGTATATTTTAGGGTCCCTGATAGTATTTACTTGTTTATTTTTATACTCTCATCCTAAACATAAACCTCAATGGAAATAAAGCTCTTATATTTAAAATATGGGTGATGGAAAAGGATTAGCCTCATATATTAAAGTAAGTGTAGCTTAGTGTGAATAAGTTGATGTTCTAGTGGTAGTGTTAGGGGCCTTTTAGAATTTTGAGGTGAGATTTAAAATTTTAAACTAAATGTGATTATTTAAAAAGTATTAAGGATACAAATTTCATCCTCACCAGCTTCATATCCCAAATAGTTATTATTACATTTTGTTTCTTGATACTCATCCCCTATATATTTTGTATTATTTTAACTACTCTAAGATATGGTCATCCCAAATGATCAATAGTACATAGTATAGGATGAAGTTTGGTCAGATTAGAAAAATAAACATATGTGTATGTCCAAAAGAGATGAAGGACAAGTATCAAGAAAAAAACCGAAATAAGAACTATTCATGAGATAAAGCTGATGAGGATGACAGTTGTCTGTTACTTTCACCTTTTGATGAATTCATATGATTATAACTACCATAGTGGGGTAATTATTTCCATAAATTTAGTTCCCATTTACTTTAAAATGGTTGAACACTAATCATTTGAAAAATTTGTAGAATACAGAGTTAAAGAGTTCATCATTTCTGCAATAGATCATGCATACAACTCTTCTTAAATACTTTATAATTGTTTACATTTTTGTTATTAAAGAAAAATTAAATGTTTCACTACTCATGATGTTAATTTCTTAGGAACATGATTATTTTACCAATCCTGAGGAAGAACATACTATTGATAATGAAATTGCATAATTATTAGGGGATCAAAAAACATGTTGATCAAAAAAACAACAATGATACAACATCATAGTGTTGAATAAAACTATCAAGGTACGAATTAATTGTATTAAATATTTGGTTGGATGGAATCAATGTGGCCAACCTATTGACCCCTAGATGTCAATGTTCATTAGTTATCATGGGGACCAATAATGATGAATGTGCTGATTTATATTGATTCATGGTTCCATGTACAACTTGTAATGAAGGAAATCCTATGGAAAGATATAACAGTTATGTTATGATATACATTCCCTATTTTACAAAAAAAATCATAACAAAACATTTATTAAATTTTCATTATTCTTTGTATATTTCATTTATTTGATAATATTTCCAAAATAATTTTTTCTTAATGTCCACTAGAAAAGTCCATAGAGGCTTCCAAAATTTTATTAAAAACTTATATCTTAGGGATTATTTGGTTCAATTAAATCCCCACTGACCAGTTAGTTATCCACAAGTTATAAATCATGAAACATCATATGCTTTCACTAATTATCCAATTGAGAAATCATTTCAGGTGATTTTCACTAGAAATTATATTATTAGAAAATATATATTTTATCCAACATGATTCGAAATTTTTAATTTATGAAACAATAAAAGATTGATTAAAATAAAAAATGTGCATCAAAACCAATGTACATCTATTGAAATGCAAGGATGGGGTATGCTTCATTAAATAAGAATTTTTTATGTATTTTAAATCAAAAATAAAATATTAATTATGTGATATGAAAGAAATTATTTCCTTTTGTTTATATTTATATTGATGAATCTTAATATGAATCCACTTTCATCCCACGCCATGGGATATGTAACAAGACTCCTGTAACTACGGAGGGTAAAACAGTTGATGAAAACACTAAAAGAGTATGGGAAACATGTGTAATTATGAAATAATAATAATTTTTTATGGATTATAATAGTATTACATAAAAATATCTATTTATGTCAGTATTTTTTATATGGTATAGAAACAAGAATCAGAAGTGAGCATACTAGAAGAAAAGATTCTTTTTGGTATATTTGAATCATCAAGAATAATATTTTCATTTTAGAGGATTAGGTTTTCGAGACTCCCCTCAAACATATTTTGAAAAAATAAAACCAAATGGATATAAAAAGGTCAAAGAGAATCAGCAGTGGAACAAATATCCACACATGAACCAAATGATCCCACTAGATTGTTGGGTACTCATTCCCCCAAGTATATAAATTAATTGAGATAATAAAATTTTTCATTAATCATTCTACTAAATGTGAATAAAACAACTTTCAATAACTTTATGTTACCAAAATTATGTAGGGTATAGTTGTATGGGATTTGTATCTGTCAACACCCATACACTTCCTTATTGCGATGGGTAAAATTTAAAATATCTCTGGAGACAAGATACACCATAAGTCCTCCCAAAATATAACATTAGTGTGGGTATTATGGTAGATCATTATCCAATTTTTGAGTTTCTTATTCCACTTGATAGTACAGATATTATAATGGTTAATGATGCTATTGGAGATTTCATAGCATGATAATCTAATATTATAAATATACGTGAGGTATGTCATTAAAAAATATTTTCATTTAAAAAACATGTAATGGTTGGTAATAAATATATGTTACATTCATGAAATACATAATTGGTATCATGGATATAAATCATATTCTCAAGCATGAATGGTTGTGTGTTTTAGTTGTGAATACATCCATAGGTACATTTTCATAATACATCTATCCAAATAGTGAGATAATATTTTATTAATTTTTATAACTATTCATATTTTCAACAAGAATTTATATTACTTATATATAAATAGAAAACTATGAGAATCAGTATTTAGATTAATTAATCCCAATATCATTTCTACAGAAAACATACTTTGGATAAGGAAGAAATTCAGAAGAAAATATATGAGTTACTCGAAGCATCTGATCAAACCATATCATATGAAAAACTTATTTTTTCCTAAAATGTAGTAGTAAACCTCTATAATCTATTCTCATAAAAAATATTTTAAATTTATTTTATAACTTATATTTTCTATTTTTTAGGCAGCACGGGAAGCTAATCGTAGATAATCTAGATACCGAAAATATTTTTTTTTTGGATCTAATGCATGGATATCCAACCAACCAACAACAGAAGATGTGTATTGTGATTTTTTAATAAAACTAAATAAAAATGTTATATTTAATCATTAAATTATATGATCAAACCTCTATTTTAACAAGAATTATATTATTATAGGGCAGTTAGTAAATATAGGCTAAATCATGGCATGAAGTTTGTGTCCGAAGAGATATAGCCAATGTATTACTATAAATATAAAAAAAATTAATATATATATAGAACGATATAACTATAAAACATTTCAAAATAATTAATTTATTTTGGTCATTGTTTCTGCCGTATGGCATTGACTGTGGATATTATGTTTGAAAGTTTATGAGAGAGATCGTAAAGCAAGAAAAGACCAGAATACCCCAAAAATGAATTTATGAAAGTAATTAAAATTTCATTAAATAGTTTTCATAATAATTTTTTTTTAATATTTTATCAATACTATCAATATTTTGAAAACCTTTTTACTCCAAATAAGAAGTGAATTTGTTTAGAGATAAGTGGGTAGCGTATATGTTGTCAGAATGTATTCCAAAACAAATTTAGTAGATTAACTACTATGTTTGTGATCTCCTATGAGTTATGACCTTATAAATATATTTGGTCTGTAAATCATTACTGTCAAAATACATATATATTATTTTAGATATATTTCTTAAGAAAATGTATAATAGAAGAAATCAATTTATTTAGAAGCATTGACTGTAAAACAATTATATTATTGGGGAATGGTAGTGGTGAAGGAGGAGGTAGACACAGTGGTGGAGGTGTAGATTGGGGTAGTGTAGGAGGTGGATATTGAGTTAGAGTGGGAGACAGATGTGGATGGGGAGGTAGAGGTGGAGACAGAGGCAGAGGATGAGATGAAGTACTGGCTTACAAAAAATAAATTTTTGGGGCAATGGAGTATAATGAGGACCATACCAAGATTGTGTTTTATAATAATTATTAGAAAGTGTGAAAACACTTTTCACTAACAATAAGAGACATTGTGAAAGTGTTTCGGGTGGATTATTGAAAAAATGTTTTCCATCACTTGTTTGTGTGATTTTTTATAGGAATTTAATTGGGGGAATTTTTTTCAGAAAAAAAAACCCCACTTATTTTTTCAAATTTATTAGAATAGGATTAAATTTAGATTAGAAAATTCCATGTATTATCAATTATTACTGAAGTGTGAAATAAATCCATCACCAATAACAAACTGAAAAAAAACAAAAAAAAAACTGTTGTATTTTACCCATGACTTCTCTACACTATAAAAATAGGGTCCTATTAGTGGATCCAATATTCTTTTGAGATTCATAAAACACCAATACAACCATCAAATAGGTATATAATCCAATATAAATTTTTGAATAAAGATGTTTGTAATCAACCACTGAAGCTAGAAGGTGTATGAGAGATTTATTGGAGGACAACAAGCATTGAGATATTATGGTCATTGGGGAGAGATAGTGTCAAAGGAAACATGAAATCAAATTAAAAAACCCTACTTAGGAAAAAATACCTAAAAATGAAAAACCCAATTCAAATGAAAAATTGTAGTACCAAAAATAAAAAAGAACACCCCTTCAAAAAATTTTCTAGTATTTTGATCCAAAACCTCTAAAAGAGTAAATAAATACAAAATTTCATCGATCGAGACATAATTTTTTAGAAATGAAAAATATAGTTTTTTCAATTTAGTGGTTGGTCGAATTTTTTGGGCTCTTTGATCATAAATTAGTTAGAAGATATAATATCACAAATGCATGTTAAATCCATAAAAGTAACATTGATTATGGAAGTGCACATTCATTATATAAGATGATCAATGATAAAAAGTTCATTAATAATAAAATCCTCATAATTATCAATAAAAATTACTTGAGAATAGGGATATTTCAATTTTTATTAACAAATAATTATGATGTTATGTTATATTTTTTTATCAACTTGAAAACACATTAAGATTGTTTTGAAATTGAAATTAATTTTAGTAAAAAAATGGCATACTCAAAACTGATAAAAATTAATTGGATGTTTTTGATACTTTAGTACAATTACATATAAGTCATTTCTGCTTTAGGAATTAAAATCACCTCAATCTGGTATACAATGTGCCAGGTATGAAAAAAGTGTCTGTTATAAGTTTAAAGTTGACATTTTAATAAAAAAATGCCACTCACTAAAAATAAAAAATATGTTCTCAGATTTTCTTGATAATTTTGGCAAATTATTCAAAATTAATTTGATACTTGTAGTAATTAGTCTCACATAAAATCCACACTTGATGTGACCGGTATGAGTCAGACTATGTGTTTCCGCTTTAAAATGAAATTTTAGTTAAAACACAAGGGGAATACATGAAAATAAGTAAAATCATTAAAATTGTATGAATACTCTAGGAAAATGATCCATATTTCATTTGGGTTGTTGAAAAATATACTAAACCTCAATATGACACACAATGTGATTGGTATGACTCATAGTGCATATTTTTATTCAAAATTTACATTAATTTTTGAAAAAAAGACATATGACCTTATGAAAACTGAGAAAACACATTCATATTGTTTTTGTACATTAGTAAAATGATACATATTTCATTTCTAACATGTAGAAATTATATTCACCTCAATCTGATCCAGGATTTTACTAGTATGACTCAATGTGTCTATTATTAGTTTAAAATTGACATTTTAATACAAAAACCTGTCAGTCGCTGAAAGCTAAGAAAATGTGTTCATATTGTCTTGATAATTTAGTAAAATTATTAATAATTTATATTTTACATGTAGTAATCTATCTCATATCAAACCCACACACAATGTCACTGGTATGGCTAAAAGTGAATGTTTACAGTTTAAAATGAGATTTCAATAATGAACATAGGTGGCAAACTCAAAACTAAAGAAACACACTTTTATTACTTTGATACATTAGGAAAATGATTCATATGTCATTTGGGACATGTAATAATAAGCCTCAATTCAATTTGATTCACAATGTGACCAGTATGACTCTGAATGCATCTTTTTAATCAAAATTGACATTAATTTTAGTAAAAAAGAAAATCGGCATACTTAAAACACAGAAAATGCATTTTTATTTTTTTGGTACCTTAGGAAAATGATCCATAAGTCATTTGTGAAATGTTGGAATCATATTCACCTCAGTATGCTATGTGTTGTGCCTTTTGGGAATCAAAGTGTCCATTATCATTTTAAAATTGGTATTTTAATACAAAAAATGGCCCTCACTGAAACTCGAGAAAATACACTTGGATTGTCTTTATTATTTTTTAAAGTTATTCATATAGAATTTGTGATGTGTAGGGACTAATCTCACATAAATCCCACACATGATGCGACCTTTATGTCTCAAATTATTTGTTTCGAGTGTAAAATGACATTTTAGTAAGAAAACATAAGTGTCTTATTCAAAATCAAGTAAATTCATTTAGTTTGTTTTGAAACATTGGAATAATGATCCATATATTATTTGTGATAAGTATGAATTATAAGCTGCTCAATCCGATAAATGGTGTGATTATTATGACTATAAGTGTTTCTTTTTAATATATAAGGGGCGTTTTAGTTTAAAACACGCATCACATCACCAAAACTGAGAAAATGAGTCTATATTGTTTTCATAGAATTATATATGATATTAATTAATTATTTAATTTACTTATATTTTTTATATTATAATTATTTACTTAATTATCATATAGATTATTCTTGTATATGAATAATAAATTTAGTTAAGTGAAAAAATCAACTACAACATAATTTGTTACACAATGGTCCTGTTATGATTCAATGTTTAGATTAAAATTAACACTTTCAATTTTTTTATATTATTACTAACAAAACATTTTTTTTCTTATATAGGTATGATATTTTTCTCCAAAAGTTTTGTCTTATTATTTTATATAGGTGGTTTATTTGGCTTTACAATAGTGTTTGTTTTATTTAATTTATGCTGTAAATTTTATTTAATTTATATTATGTATTTGTATCTAATGGTACTAATTTATAGTGTTGAATATGGGGCTTTAGTGTGTTGTTATAGCACAATACATTATTTCATATTTTTGGTGTTGTAGTGTTCTATCAAATCACACTTTAGTATTCCCATCTATCAAAAAATTTATTAGTGTTGATAAAGGATTACTTTATTAGTTCTTATAGAAGAGATGATAAAGGTTCCCCTTTTCAGTGTGGAATTATCATCACTTTTTTTAGCGCTGATAAAGAACCACTTTATCAGAAATATTCTAGAACTGATAAATGAATAATCCTTTAAGACACTCTGTGGTAGTAAATGATTTTTTAGTGCGAATAATAGACTATTCAAGCATGACTAAAGTTTTCAGTTGTACAAGTGCGTGATACTGTAATAAAAATTAATCGCATCGCTTCACGATACAATGGTCTTCCGTCCACCCAAATGATATTATCATTTATTCAATAGATAATATGTTATGAAATTATATGATATATTTATTATCTATAATGTTAAATATTAAATTAATATTATATATAAACATAAAATTAAACAATACTACCTTCCATGTAAAGTGTAAGTGTAAAATATATCACATCACTTCGTGAGGCGGTAGTCCGTCGTACACACAAGTGATGTTATTGTATACTCTATGAATTGGAAAGTAAGATCGTATTTTCTATATTATAATATCATAATTATAATTATATAATAAATAGAATATATAAACATTATATATATCATTAAATCCATCAATGAGAAGTGATGACGGAAACAATATGTTCAATTGTGAGGCGGTAGTCTGTCATACACATAATAATTGATTTGGTTTCTCATTTGAGGGTGGAGGGGTGTTTGACAGTCCTTACATTGAAATAATAACAACAGTATATGTAAGATAGTAAAGTTAATATATCATCATGTTTTAATATGATATGAATGAATCGGAAGAATAAAAAAATATAATGCTCGGCTAAGGATGTTACCTCTTCTTCGGACAACTTCTTTTGGTTTGCATCCAAATCCTTCCTAGGTTTATTTTATGACCTATCCAAAAAACTCCATAATGAGGGGAGGGAAATATTTATGTGATTTGGGTAGGTTTCGTTTAACCAATGGGTTTTTGAATAGTGGAAAGTATAGGGGATTTAGTGGCCTTTTATAAGTGGTGGTGAGGACACACTTGGAATCTTTGAAAAGAAAGAATTCCACCCATGTTTATATTCATGCCAAAAGGATCCTAAAAGGACCATTGTAGAACCTTATATGATATAAGCTATAAATATTACTATAAAATAAAATTTATAACAGATTTAGGTCAATTTTAACCCTTATATTTTTATTTTATCCCCCGATAAACCCTTTTTTACCTTAACCACGGTAAATAATTTTTACAATTTTCACTATTCATTATGGTCAAGAATTAAGTTGAAATTATTTTATAATATAGACTATGGTGATTCAAAATATGGAATCCATTTTTCCAAATTAAACTCATATATTTGGAGTAATTTATTTTGAAATTCAATCCACATACTTGTTGAAAAAATGGGTTTTTATGAAATGTATTTTATAAGGAAAAGATGATATGTTATCAAATACATGATAATTAATCATAAAAAGATTAATTTAAATTCATATTTATATATATTTGATCTATAAATTTCATTCATTTCTTTCTTAACTAGGGTTTACTTTACTTATTTAAAATGGATAAACATTGTACACTTTAAAAAGTTAAAAAAGTGTTTTAAATTCTAAAGATCAACATAAACTAAAATATAGTATAAAGATTATTGAACAGTAATTATTTTGATTTAAATTTACTAAAAAATAATTATGTTAACCTTAAATAAAATTAAAATTATTATGAGACTTAATTCATTAAAATAAATTTAATTTTTATACAAATTGAAATTTTTTCACTATTCTTTGAAAATTTAATAATTTCTAAAAAATATAAAACTTTAACCATAAGTTAATATTGATATTATGATTTTAAAAATAAAATTTAGTTTTTAAATGTTTTTTCTAAAATTTTTAAAAATTAATCTTTAATAATGTGTGAAAAATAGGACAAAACCATCTTCATAAAATATTGGATTTTCTTTTAAGAGGTACTTATTTTATTTTTAATAAATATTTAACCACTGAATTAATTTTTTACATGTGTGAACCATATAATTCTCATAATTTTAGTTATTCATATTCCTAATCTCCAATTTAACTACTATGTTATAAGATTCATGTTTAAATATTAATATTTTAATAGAGTATCGTGTTACGTTTAAATAGGGTATTGCATGCACTGCAAGCTATCAAATAGATTGAATTTTATTAAAGATAAATATTTTAAAAATTCTAAGGGTGTTGAAAATAACCACACAATGATGTGAAAACATTGGAAAACCATATTCATATTATTATTTATTTTTGTATGTATATGACCTGTCAATCAAATGTGTGGTGTGCTCAAATGCACTAAATAAGCAGTTTTTAATGGCTTGACATTCATTAAAAATATGTGTCTTGAGTATAAAACCAAGATAACGACCTCTTATTTCCATTAAATCAAAGGAGTACAATTTTAGTGTGATTTTTAAAATTTTGGAACTGATAGAACACCAATATATGGTGTAGTTTAATTTTGAGGATAGGAAACAAGCTTTTGGTTTTTTAAAAATAAAAACATGCATTTGCGGGTCAAAAACCCATAAATAACCCTTAAAATAAGATGAAATCATAAGAAAATTGTCATTGAATATTATTTTTGATGTGTATGAGTAGACGAAAGATCTATAGGACAATTGGTGTTCTTGGACAGGACGAATAACCAGTTTTTAAAGGCTTGAAGATGTTTAAAAATGTGCATCAGGGGGAAAAACTCAAAAAAAAACCTCCAATTTCTATGAAATTATAGGAAAACAATAGTATAGTGATTTTTGAAAAACTTGAACCATCATCACATCAATTCATAGTATTTTTTTCTCAAGATAACCAAAATCACACTATTATTGTTTAAAAACACTACAATGTTCATGAAACAGTAAAAACTATAGAGATCAACATCTAAAAGATGTTAAATAATTAGAAGAATATATTTCAATAATTATTTACATGTATAAGAAGATGGTGCATTAATTGAAAATGTGGTGTGCATATATGGGCTAAATATGTACTTTTTCAATGTTTACCGACCTTTAAAAACATGTGTAAGGGGGTAAAAACCAATTAAATAAACTAAGATTGGTATGAAATCATAGGAAAGTAAATTCACAATGATTTGTAAAATATAAGAGCATCTAACATATAAATAGAGTGTGTTGTTTTCTAGGGATGATACAAAATACACTTTCAATGTTGTAAAAACACTAAAACATATGTTTAATAGTAAAAACCATATCAAATGACATCTAAATGACATGAAGATACTAAGAAATCCATATTTTTATTATTTTTGATGTATCTGGGAAAACAAAATGTCAATTTGATGTGAGGTGTGACAAAAATGACATAATAATCAGTTTTTAAAGATTTGTTCACTTTCAAAAACATGTTTCCATGGGTGATAACAGTATAAAAAAACTCTGATTTTTGTGAAATTGTTTGATAAAAACCATAGAGATACTTTTCAAATGTTGTAACTCATAGAACATAAATATGATGTGTTCGTTGATATACATGACAAGAAAACCCACTTTTACTGTTTTAAAACAATAAAACATGTTCATAATGGTAAACACCATACCAAATTACCTCTGAATAATAAAAAATCATAAGAAGTTCACCTTAGTATTATTTTTCATGTGTAGAAGTTGATGACACACCAATCAGACAAGAGATGTTCTCAAAAAGACTGAATGAGTAGTTTTAAAATAACAAAATTATATGAAACTAGTATATATTTAAAATAAAATGACATTGGACCATTTATTGTACTTTTTTAATTGAAATATTCTAGTTAATTTCAATTATTAGATTTTATGAAATTTTTATTTATTAGAAAACATTTATTTTTAATTTCATTTGTTTTCAGTTATATCGGATAAAGGGTGAGGAACCTGAAAATTAGTTTACAAAATTTTTTATTCCATATAAATTTATTTAATAATTTAATAGTGGTTTTATTTGGGGTTTTATAATTATGCTGTAATTTTTTTGTAATAAAATTAAATTATTTCCATCAAACAGTTATACATCATAAAAAGGGAACACATCTTTGTATCACATATCTATCACAAAATACCTAAAGTTATGCAAATAGATATATATATAAATATAGACTTTCCCTAACAATATCGCTGATAAATTTTTGATTACTATCAAATGTTTTTTAACATCCTTCGACGGTTCTATCACTTCGGGATAGAGGAATCCCACCAGTACCCTTCTATAACCACAACGGAACCATAGGAACTGCAAGAAGCGGTATTCCATGATACGGAGGTGACATTTTTCATCACAAATGACCCTCGCTTCTTTTATGCTATAGAAATTGATCTAGAACTTCGCCTTGAATGTATCCCCAAACTCCCAATCAATAGAAGACGACTGAACCCAAAGGTAGCGCTACCCGAATCACTACTATCGGTAACACGAATCAACCCATGCATTCAAACTGCACAACTAGATCTAAAAATCCACCTGTCATTTTGTATCCTCATTGTCCCGATCAACATTGTCCAGCTGAAGACTTTCGTATCCTTGATCGGTTCACTATCATGTAAAAGGTGGTATGAAGGGAAGCTAAAAAAAGAAATTTTTGAACCATAGAGATGATGGATTGAACTGGTTATGGTGGGGAGTCTAGTGAATACTACCAAACCATCGAAAACCATTTAGAACACAGTCATGTAATGTGCTCAGATGGACTGAATAACTCGATTTTAAGGGTTTTGTGGAATTTAACTAATGTTTTAGGGGGATAAAACCAAGAAAATGACCTATGATTATCATGAAATAATATGAACACCACCATAGAATGATTTTTAAAATATAGGAGTACACATCACATCAATTGGAAATTTCATTTTCTCGAGATGATTAGAAACACACATTTAGTGTTTTAAATACACTAAAACATGTGTGTAATGATAAAAACAATATCGAATGACTTCTGAATGACATCAAATCATAGGAAACATGTATTACTGTTATTTTTGATGTTTAAGAGAAAGTTGTACAACAATCTAACATGTTGTGTTCCTGAAAAAACCAAATAAGAAGTATTAAAAGGATCAACAGCCTTTAAAAACTTGTGCCAAGGGTCAGAAGCAATACAAATAGCCTTTGATTTCAAGAAATTCACAATAAATCCACTACAGAGTTAATTGTAACATTTTTTAATTGATGTAATATTAATATGATGTGTTTTTTGATCAAGAAGATTAGAAAAACACTTTTAGGGTTTTAAAACACTAAAACATTTGTGTAAGGACAAAAACACTATAAAACAACCTTCACATGATGTAAAATCATACAAACACCATATTTATATTATTATTGGTATGTATGAGCATAATACATGTCAATCAGATATATGGTGTGCTCATACATACCAAATAATCAATTTTTAAATGTTTGATTGACTTTGAAAACCTGTGTCATGGGGTCAAAATCAAGTACACAACCTATGATTTCCATGAAATCATTGGATAATACCGTAGTTAGATTTCTGAAATGTTGGAATTGATAGAACATATATTTGAGGTGTAGTTTTCTTAGGATGAAAAAAAACATTCTTTATGTTTTTTAAAATAGAAAAACATGTCTATACCAATAAAAACTAAAGAAAACGACATTCAAATGTCGTGAAATCATAGAAAACTTTTCTTTGGATATATATTTTCAATTTTTATGGGTAGAAAAAACATCAATCAGACATTTTTTGGTCTTTAATGAACTGAATAACTAGTTTTTAATGGTATAAATCTCTTTAAAAATGTGAATCATTGAGTCAAAACCCTAAAAATGACCTATGATTTATGTGAAATCATAGGACAACAACCATAGATTGGTTTTTTAAAAATTAAACTTATGACACATCAAATCAAGGTGTTGTTTTCTCAAGATGGCTGAAAGCACATTTTAGTGTTTTAAAATAATAAATTGTTCATGTGACAGTCAATACCATAACAAATGACCTCTAAATGGTTTAAAATCCAATAAATACCATCTTTTCAATATTATTAACATGTATTAAAAGATGTCCCATTAATCGAACTTGTAGTGTGATTAGACGAATTGAATATATACTTTTTCAAGGTTTTAAAACCTTTAAAAACATGTTTCAGGGGGTCAAACCAAGTTGACATCTTTTAAATAGAATGAAATAATAGTATAACAAACATAGATTAATTTTTGAAATGTAGTAGCAGCTGACTTATCAATCAAACTATGCATTTTCCTGATATGATCAAAATTTAATGTTCGATGTTTTAAAAACACCAAAACATGTGTGTAATGGTAAAAAACTTATCAAATGACCATTGAATGACATTAAAATCATAAGAAAATTGTATTTTTATTATTTTTATTGTATGAGAGAAGACAACATGTCAATTAGACAATCGATGTGCCCAAAAAACCATATAAGTGGTTTTTAAAGGTTTCAAGACCTTTAAAGATGTGCTTAATTTGGTCAATATATATAAAATGACCTTCTATTGTCATAAAATCAAATGAAAACAACCTTATATTGATTTTTGAAATTTTAGAATAGACAGAACATCAATTCGAGGTTTCATTGGATCAAGTTAATTTGAAAGAGACTTCTACTATTTTAAAACATAGAAAACATGCATGTAACAATCATAACCATAGAGCATCCAAATGATTTAAAATAAAAGGATGGAAATATTTGTATTATTACTGATATTTATAAGTAAATAATAAGTAAATAGGTTTTGTGGTGTTTTTAGACTGATCTAATAAGTAGTTATTAAAGGTTTGATTACCATTAAAAACATGTTTCATGATGTAAAAACTATAAAAACGAGAAAAAATATATCATAAAATCATTAAAATAAACTATAGTGTGATCTGTAAAATTTTGGAGGAGGCAATGTGTCAATCAGATATTTCATTTTCTTAGGATGATCCAAAACATACTTTTATGGTCTTAAAAACACAAAGATATGCATTTAATGATCAAAACTATATCAAAAAATAATCAAATTAAATAAAATCATAGAGAAACCATCTATGTAATATTTTCGATTTTTATGAGAAAACAAAACATCAATGTGATGTGTGGTTTTCCTGAAATAATACAATAAGATGTTTTTAATGTTTTGGTCACTTTTAAAAACATGCGTATGTGGGTGAAAGCTGATCCAAATAATTCTGATTTATATGAAACTATACGAAAACGACCATAGAGTGACTTTTGAAATGATCGAATGGAAAGAACATCAATCACATGTGTTGTTTGATATGGATGACTAGAAACACACTATTAATGTTTTAAAATGGTAAAAAAAAATTGTAACAGTCAAATTGATATCAAATAACCTATGAATGATCAAATATCAATGGGAATCCATCTTTGTATTATTTGCGATTTATACGAGTAGATAACACATCAATCGGTCACAAGGTATACTCAGATAGATCAAATGAGCAGTTTAAAAATAAAAAATGATTTAAAGCTAGTATATATTGAAAATAAAATTAACTTGGGCTCTTTATTGTACTTTTTTTAAATTTAAATATTCTTATGAATTTAAATTTTTTGATTTTTCATAATTTTTTATTTTTTTCACGAATTTATTTTTATTTTATTTTATTTTTAGTTACATGAGATAATTGGTGTGAACTGTAAAAATATATTTAATGAGTTTATATGTGAGTTTATGAAATTATGTATTTTGTATAAATTTATTTAATATTTGAATCATGGTGTTATTTTTGTATTCATAATTCGTGAGTATTTTTTCTAGAAAAAGTAAATTATTTCCTTGAAAAATATATACATCATAGAAAGTAAACACCTCTTTATATCACTTATCTAACAAAAACCATCCATTTAGAAATATATAAATATATAGTTTCCATAATTATATCACTGATATCTTCTTATTACTATTGATGGTTTTTCAAACAGACTTCGACAGTTCTATTTACTTGGGGATATAGGAAGTCCACCATCACTCTGGTAACTCCCCAACCCCAGTTACCCAGAGTCAGTGCATTATTACATAATATTGGCATGATCACAAAATATCAAGTCTCGATAAATCGATTAGTTTAGTAGCCTTGGAAACACTAGATAAATTCATCGGCCTTTCGTTACAAGATAAAATGGAAAACTACAACAACATAGTCTCCATAGTCCACACTCATATCCCCTTTGACTATCCCTGTAGTTCAGTCATAAAATAATTCTTCAAATCTTGGGAAAAAATAAAACATAGAAAGGGGTGAGCTCAAATGCTCAGTAAGGATAAAAATATAGCGGAAACTTTCATAAATAAGGATAAACATTTAAGGCAATGTATAACTAAAAAAATATTTTAAACATGAACTTCATCATAACATGGCCAAAATATAATGAAATAATTCCATTACCTTATTCATATGGATATTCTACTAGTTGAATAATCACATTAAATACAATAACCACTTTTATAACGATGGAATGCATAATGACAGACTATCAGAACCGCATAGTCAAGACCTTGTGCCAAGACTACAAATAAGATTTTTTCAAGGTCTTGTGGCAAGACACTAGTTTGTATCATGAGACCTACCAATTCATCTAGGAGCTATAGCGGGCTCCACCCGTCAATTACTAAGTCCAATACATTCCTTATGTGAATAGGTTTAAACATAACATATACAATCATATTAAAACTAGCCTATGAAATGCCAACACATTCTCCATAAACCATGAATGTTATAAAAATAACACATCCA
The DNA here is from genome assembly GCA_963277665.1 of Viscum album. NCBI lineage: Eukaryota > Viridiplantae > Streptophyta > Magnoliopsida > Santalales > Viscaceae > Viscum > Viscum album. The sequence continues at coordinate 1,744,979,265 of OY728125.1, read as the reverse complement.
TAGTCCAACATATCACAAAACCTTTAATACAATATGGATATTTTTCATCATAATAAATCAACTTCAAATAAGCATAAAATCCATCAAAGGATGTTGACATAGATGAAATCAAAAGTATTTGAGAGAAATATCACTTTTTTGAAATCATTTAAAAGTCACATAGTTATAAAAGAAAAAACATTTACTTTGAAAATATTCTTATAAGCTTGTAAGGTAAGCTTCAAAAATTTTATGACCGTGGAAAATAGCCATACCCTCCGTATAATTAAAAAAAGATATTCTTACCTTAATTTTGTCGAAAAGGTTAAAGAGGACCTTGTTTGGAAAGTGATGGAAGGATTCCATTATACAAATCATTTAAAAATTCAAAAAGGGTATAAATGACATTAACCCGTAGTCTATAAAATAGTAAGAATTTTTTGAGATATATTTTTAAGAAACATGGATGTGGATGATAAAGATGTCCCAGTAGATAATTATATATAAACAACCTCGAATAATGAAGAGATTGTGAAATTAACCCTTACCTTGTACTTTTCCTTGGTTGAGGGTAAGTTAACCTCCCTTATAATTGTGAAATAATTGTTATTAAATTATACAAGAATCATATATGATCTTTTATCATTGTTTTGTTAACAATATCTTAGTATTATCGTCGTTTCAGGTGTTAACGGATTAATCTTCCTTTATATTCTTTGTTATGTGAGTCATATTTATTATGGATGGGATGTATCATATTCATATATAGAATAATATGTTGTCGTTAAAATATATATTTAATTATCAAATGAAAATTAGTCTTTAATGGATACGATGGGGAATGAATCTCATCACGTTCGTGGAGACAGTAATTCGTACGTACGCCCGAGTGACAATATCATTATTTTGATATTAAAATAATATATAATTGGATGGTATATCATATATAAAGAATCATTATCATGTTATATTTATTATTTACATGAATTACACATCATTATTATACCCATCCATATAATAATGTATTGAAAAACACTTACACCATGACGTGGAGATGGTAATCTGTACGTATGCATGTATGGTGACATGTCATTAAAAGGAATGATAGAATAATGAATATGGATGTACCATATTTATAATAAAATCACAGTATATAGAAGATACTAGAGTTATTATTTTATAATTTAAATAACAAAGAAATATGAATTGGAAGAATAAAATAACATGAAAGAGGGTGGTGAAATTATTACATCTTCTTTGGGTTCTTCCATTTGATTTGATCAAAAGGGCTCCTTACGTTGGATTTATGACTAAAGTAATTCCTCTATGATGAATTAAGGATAGTTGAGAGGGTATTTGGGAAGAGGTTGGTGGAGCCAAATGGCATTGAAGGTGTGAAATAGATATAAGGGGGAGTTCCCTTTTATAAGAGGGGTGATAGGCACCTTAGGAAAAGCTAGAAATATTATTTTATAATAATACCAAAAATTTGAAGGTGTGTGTTAGAACTCGAAGTTGCGTACAACATACGCTACTGTATTATTCAAAGAGAAGCACACCGATGAAGCTTGCAGTGTTATATTCTCCTCTCCTTCAAATAATTTCATCCTCGGAATTTCTAGAATATTACTGTATAAAAAAGACTCAGGGTGTTCTTCATCATAAGTTCCTCAAGTTCCCACGTTGCCTTTTCTATCTTATGGTTTCTCCATAATGCTTTTACCAGACAAGTCGTATGGTTTCTCAGCAATTGTTCTCTTGTATGAAGAACCCTGATAAAATCTTCACAATAAGAAATATTAGGTTCATGTTCTAATTCCTCATAGGTGAGTACATGCATTGGGTCAGACATGTATTTTCTCAATAGTGATACGTGGAACACATTGTGAACTTTGGAGAGATTTGGTAGCATTTCCAAATGGTAAGCTACACCCACAATTTGTTCTAGAATTTTGAAAGGTCTTATGTACCTAGGACTCAATTATCTCTTCTTACTAAAACATATAATACCCTTCCATGGAGATACCTTCAAGAAAACATGATCTCCTACCTGAAATTCCAAATCCTTCCTTTGGTTATCGGCATAGATCTTCTGCCTACTTTGAGCTGCTTTGATGTGGTTTTGGATTACCTTTACCTTTTCCATCGAATCCTCAGCATGTTTTAGGTCTACAAGTTTTCATTCACCAACATCATCCCAAAAATTTGGTGAGGGATATCTCTTTCCATATAACGCTTCATATATTTCCTTCTGAATACTTTAATAGAAGATATTTTTATAGGAGAATTCTACCAGAGGTAAATATTGACCCCACATACCATGAATGTCAAGTGATCATGATCTCAACATTCCTTCTAAGGTTTGAATATGTAGTACTGATTGTCCATCAGTTTAGGGGTGGTATGTAGTGCTCAAACAAAGCTTAGTATCCTGGGATTTCTGAAGAATTTTCCAGAATCTTGAAGTAAAATGGGGATCATCATCAGAAACAATCAATATGGGTACTCCATGATGTCTCACAACTTCATTAATATATAGTCTTGCCACAAAATCAGCAATCTCCTTCTTCATGTTGTCCCACAAAAAATGTTCTTTCAAATCTCTATACATTTTGGTGCTCCAAGGGTGTATAGAGAAATTAGAACTATGAGAATCGTCCAACAATTCCCTTTTTAGATCAGGTATATCTGTAACACAAATTCTCTTCCCAAATTTCAAAATTCCATCTTCATACACAAAGTCACTCAATCTCCCATCATTCATAGCTTTAATCTTCTTTTGAAATTCTTCATCATCGGTCTAAGAAATATTAATCCTTTCTAGTAAATATGGTTTGGTAACCATTTGAAAATGTATAGATTTTTCACCTTATATGGTAATTCCCATACCTATCTTCACTACATCCATGAAAATAGGATCCCTTTCAGCTCTCATCTTGTTCAAAACTCCATGAACCTTTCTACTCAAAGCATCTGCCACCTTATTTGCCTTCCCTGGGTGGTAGTGTATCATGAAATCATAATCCTTGACTAGTTCAAGCCATCTCCTTTGCCTCATGTTGAGTTATTTATGTGAGAAAATATAATTCAAACTCTTGTGATCAGTATAAATCTCACAATTTTCACCATATAGATAGTGTCTCTATATCTTCAAAGAAAATATTATTGCTACTAACTCAAGATCATGAGTAGGATAGTTTTTCTCATGAATTTTTAGATGTAGTGATGCATAGGAAATAACCCTATCATTCTGCATAAGGACACAACCAAGTCCTTCCTTCGATGCATCACTATAAATAACGAACCCATCATTCCTCGATGGTAGAGTCAAGATATAATAATTGAATAATCTTCTCTTCAGTTTTTCAAAACATTCTTCACACTATTTTTCCAAATCAAATTTAACCCCTTTTCGTGTGATCTTTGTTAATGGGTTAGCCAACTGGGAAAAATTCTGGATGAAATGTCGATAATAACCTACTAAACCAATAAAACTGTGTACCTCAATTATACTATTCAGTGCTGGCCATTATTGGATTCACTTGGTCATTGAAGGATCAACAGAGATTCCATCCTTAGAGAAAATATGGCCAAGAAATGAAATATCATGATGCCAGAATTCCCACTTGCTAAACTTCCCATATAATTCATGTCTTCTCAGAGTCTTTAAGATAATGCGCAAGTTAATTTCATGATCTAAGTAGCATTTCGAGTATACCAACATATCATCAATAAATACATCTACAAAGTCATCAGTATATTCGTTGAAAACTCTATTCATTAGATCCATGAAGATAGAGGGTGCATTAGTCAATCCAAAAGGCATTACTGTAATCTTGTAATGCCCATACCTGGTTCAAAATGCTGTCTTTGGAATGTCTTCCTTCTTCACGCACAACTGATGGTATCCAGATAGAAGGTCAATTTTTGAAAATTATTGAGCTCCATGCAGTTTGTCAAATAAATAATCAATGCATGGTATGGGATACTTGTTCTTTATTGTTATTGCATTGATCTCACAATAGTCGATACATAACCTTATAGATCCATCTTTCTTCTTAAAAAAAGGACATGGGTTTCCCATGAAGAAATACTAGGGAGAATAAATCCCTTATTACTCAATTCCTATAGTTGTTTCTTCAGTACCACTAATTCCAGAGTGGCCATTCTATAAGGGTTTTTTGATATGGGCCTTGATCCAGGAATTAAATCAAATGAAAACTCAATTTCTCATTCTGTAGGATGTCCTGGTGAATCCTCTGGAAAAACATCAATATATTCATGCACAATAGGTACATCCTCTATTCGAGCATTCCTTTCCTCATCCACAATTATTTCATTCTCTTCCTCCCCAATAATTGAATTTAGTTGAGCTACTGGGGGTGGATCTAGATAAGAATTTGGTGGTGATGTTTCTGCTATAAAGATAAGGTACTCCTTATCATCATCAAAAATTGTAACCTCCTTCTTCTTACAATAAATTTTCGCATCATGGTCTGAAATCCAATCCATACCGAGGATTATAACAAATTTAATCATGGGTATGACGATGAGATCCGCAGAAAATTATGTTTATATTCTCTAATGGGAACTGATTCACAAAACTTTGTTGCAATGATACTTCCCTTAAGATTTTTGACTGACAACTCCTTCTTAAATCAAATTGGAAATATCTAATTTTCTTATCAAACTGGGTAGATATAAAATCATGTGATGATCCAGAATCAAATAAATAATTTTCTAAACTTGAGGAAACCATTAAATTACCTGCTTCCATGTCTTTTAGAGCTTCTACCTCAGTAGTAGTGATAGGATAAGCTTGGCCTTGATCCCTTGGCCTTTTCTGAGGTAAGTTCCCCTAATCCTTAGGACATTCATTTTCATAATGTCCCATATCCATGGAATTGTAGCATTGAACATCGGTAGCTTCTTTCTTCCCCTTTCAATCACGAGCTTGGTGGCCTTTTTCAGCACACTTGTAATAGACTCTCATTCCCTTCAAGAAAGTACTGGGGTGTTTCTTCCCACATATAATGTAGGATGGATATTAATATTTTCCCTTATTCCACTTATTTCCATTTCCAGAGTGATAAGCATATATCTTCTTCTCCTGCTTTGCTTTAATGTCATAAGACGTAGATAATTCTTTTTCTATCTTGATTTCGCATGAGACAATATCTTCATATGATGAGAAGGATTGTGAGAATAATGCTTGACGGAAAAACGGTTTTAACCCATCAATGAAATGATCAAACTTACTTCTTGGGTTACATATATAATCTTCAGCATGCCTTTCCAACCTTGTAAAGTTATCCTCGTACTTTGCGACATTCGCATCCTCCTTTTTCCTCAGACTCAGAAATTTCATTTTTATATCTGCTCAATGGTCATGAGGAAAGTATTTTTCTAAGAAAATATCTTTAAACTCCATAAATTCCATATCTGATACTTCATCATCTTACTTTTTGTATTAAATCAATGACCACTATTAGACAGCATCTTCAGGGAGCTGGTAAACTGTCATAACAACTTTTTCCCTTTCGCAACACCCAATGGCATGGAATATTTTCTCTAAAGAACTTATCTATTTCTTAGCTACCAATTGATTTGTACTCCCATTGAATATTGGTGGTTGTTGCCTCATGAAGCGATCTAACATTGTTCCTCCGTGTTGTGGATCGGGGTGCTCTGTATGGGTAAGGTTATTATTCATAACCAGAGTGAGTTGTCCCAGTATGGTGATAAGTTGATCAGTACAAGGTGTATCACTAGCTCTACTATAATTATCTTGAGCAGGAGGGAAATACATACATGGAGTGCGTGCATTGATACAGTTTCCATTCATTCCACTAGGCGCCATTTCTAAATAATGGCATAAACTAGATTAGTTTATGAATCGAAATACTTTAATCCAAACTTCTGAAACACTGAACATAAATTGAACAGTTTATTGATATAATCCATAATCATAAAAAAAAATTTGAGGATGTATATACTCATAAACCCTTTATAATGGTTTGTAAAGAAAATGAGAATTATCGTAAGCATATCCCCTGGGAGTGTTGTAACCAAGAGTGCAGCAAGGCCTATTGTCGTGCACCAGTTCCCGTTCATGTCTAGCCCAAAGCGGTGTTTTTGGGTTTTACCCCTAGGTACATCTGTGTCAGAGCTGCCTCTACCTGCTCGTATCCAGACAGGGATGTATTTCTTGGAAAACTCACAAAATCTCTACAATACCAAAATTCTAGGAAGTTCTTCTATACTAATCCTCAAATTCTATCTTAGGGTAATGTGAACTAATCAGAGTTTATCTAAATAGAGCATCCAAGGTTTGTACTAAACTTCTTCTGATAAAAACTATAACGCCCTGACCCCAGTTACCTAGAGTCGGTGCATTATTAAATAACATTGGCATAATCACAAAAGATCAAGTCTCCAAGGACCGAATAGTTTAGTAGCCTTATAAACCCAAGATACATTCATAAGTCGTTCATTAAATGATAAAATTAAAAACTACAACAACATAGTCTCCATAGTCCACACTAATATCCCCTTAAACTATCCCTATAGGTCAGTCATAAAATAATTTGTCACATACTGGGAAAAAATAAAACATAGAAAGGGGTGAGCTCTGATTCTCAGTAAGGATAACAATATAGTGGAAACTTTCATTTATAAGCATAAACATTTAAGGAAATGTATAACTAAAACAAAAGCCTTTTAAACATGAACTTCAGTATAACATGGAAAAAATAAAATGAAATAATTCAATTTACTTATTCACATGGATATTCTACTATTCGAATACTCACATGCAATATCAATAACCACTTTCATAATGATGGAATGCATAATGCCAGACTATCATGACAATATAGTCAAGGCCTTGTGCCAAGACTACAAATAATATTTTTTCAAGGCCTTCTTCTAAGACACTAGTTTGTCTCCTGAGACCTACCGATGCATCGAGGAGCTATAGTGGGCTCCACCCGTCACTTACTAAGTTCTATGCATTCCTCATATGAACAGGTTTAAATATAACATAAACATTGGTATTAAAACTAGCATAAAAAATTTCTATAATTTCTCCATAAACCATGAATGGTATTAAAATAACACATCCATAGTCAAACATATCACAAAACCGTCAATATAATATGGAATTTTTGTATCATAAAAAATCAAATTAAAATAAGCTTAAAATCCATCAAAGGATGTTGACAAAGATGAAATCAAAACAATTTGAGAGAAATATATCTTTTTTGAAATCATTTAAATGTCACATAATTATAAAAGAAAAAATTTACATTGAAATTTTTCTTATAATCTTGTAAGGGAAGCTTCGACGATTTTATAACAGCAGAATATAGCCACACCTGTCGTATAAGTGAAAAAAGACATTATTACCTTAATTTTCGCGAAAAGTTTAAAAAGGATCTTGTTGGGAAAATGACGGAATGAATCCTTTATAAACATCTTATAAAAATTAAAACAAGGGTATAAATGACTTTAAACCATAGTCTATAAAATAGTAAGAATGTTTTGAAATACATTTTTAAGAAACATGGATGTGGATGATAAAGAGGTCCCAGTATAAAATTACATATAAACAACCTCAGATAATGAAGAGATTGTGAAATTAACCCTTACATATTACATTTCCTTGGTCTAGGGTAGGTTAACCTCATGTATAATGGTGAAATTATTGTTATTAAATTATAAAATAATTATATACATTAATATGATATCATATATGATCTTGTAACATTGTTTTGTTAATAATAACTTAGTATTATCGTTGTTTCGGGTGTTAAAAGATTCGTTTTCTTTTATATTCTTTGTTATGTGAGTCATATTTGTTATGTATGGGATGTGTCATATTCATATCCAGAGTAATATCAAGTCTTTAAAAATTATTTTTAATAATAAAATGAAAATTAGTCTTGATGGATATGATGGGGAATGAATCTCATCGAGTTCGTGGAAACGGTATTCTGTACGTATACACGAGCGAAAATATCATTATTTTGATATTAAAATAACATATAATTGGATGTTATATCACATATAGAGAATCATGATCATTTTATATTTATTATTTACAAGAATTACACATCATTATTATACACATCCGAATAATAATGTATTGAATAATAATTACTCCACGACGTGGAGACGGTAATCCGTACGTACATAAGTAGGGTGACATGTCATTCAAAGGATGGATAGAATAATGAATATGTATGTACTATATTATTAATAAAATCACATTATATGGAATATACTAGAGTTATTTTTTTAGAATGGAAATAACAAAGAAATAAGAAGTGGAAGAAGAAAACAACATGAAAGAGGGTGGTGAAATTATTACCTCTTCTTCTGGTTCTTCCTTTTGGTTTGATCAAAAGGTCTCCTTAAGTTAGATTTATGACTAAAGGAATGCCTCTATGTTTAAGGGAGGATAGTTGATAGTCTATTTTTGTAGATTTTGGCTGATCCAAATGGATTTGAAGGTGTGAAATTGAGAGAAGGTAGTGTGCCCTTTTGTAAGAGGGGTGAGAGGCAGCATAGGAAAACCTAAAAATATTATTTTAAAATAAAATAATTTTCAGTTTCTAATGGCTCCAAAATATATTATCGAAAACCTTAGGTGAGGATGGGTTGAAAACCACTCAACTAATAGGTTTAAGACAGCTTTGGATAACTATATTAACTTTATCTTTTAGATTTAACTCTTAGTTAAATAGTTTGACATTTACCATGTCTCTTTGTATTATTATATTATATGGTTAATAAAAATAAAATATACTTCCAAGAGAACCCCAAGTTCTTCATTAATGATATACCTATCATTATATAAGTTTTTTTTCGATCCTTGGATTTTTATAAATATAATTTCAATTAATAATATAATATTGTTTTTAAAAACTCTATTATGTCAATTTTGACACTATTTGAAATTTTGTTTTTTCTAAATTAATAAAAGCATTATTACTTAGAAAAAAATTACTCTAACCAACCATAATATGTAATATTAACTTAGGAAATTATTGGAATTCCTATGAAGTCTCAAATTAAATTTATTTGGATATTTCTAATATCAATTATTTTAATATTTCATTAATTAGGTAATTATTGCATCAACATTGTGTCATAAATAAATTAACTTATTTAATGTCTAAAAAATATAAATAAAATACCATTATGTATTAAATCTTTTTAACTTTCTAATGAATATTTTTATTCGAATTTATCTTTTGCATAACACTATATGAAAAATGTTTTATTTATTAGACATTGATTTTAACTCTTTTAACTCTTCTTTGAATTAAATAATAATAAATGTCCTAATATAATCCAAGTGGACCAAATAGGTTCATATTCTATTCCTAAGGTTGTTTTTGGTCTAACTATACTTATCCAATAAATTAGGACATGTGTTAGGGTAATGATAATTATAATTTTCCCCTTAATTACCCTATTTACTTTTAACAGTGGTAAATAAAAGTAAAAAGTTACTATTCACAAAATTTATTTTTATCTTATTGATCCAAATTTTACTCACTGATATTAACTGTGTCTCTCGGTTTTTAGAAATTCCACTCACAGAAGCAGTAAAATTTCGTTTTATGTAAATTTGCAAATTCTCCTAGGAGATGGGTAAAAGACGGTGAAAAGTTCAATAAAATTTTTATATATCTAAAATTATTATAAAATGACTCCAATGAATTACATTGAACTTATATAGGTATTATGTATCTATCTTGAACTAAAATAAATTTAAATAAAATAAATAATTATTTAAAAAAAATCAGTTCTAAAATATAACTCAGTGTTTTTCACTATTCATCAAAAATTGAATGTTTCCAGAAAAATACCAAAAATTAACCCTAAGCTAATTTAGATATTCCAAATCCAAAAATGAAGCCCATTTTTGAAGATAAAATTTATAAAATTTCAAAAATTGGGTATTACTATTCATAACAGCTAGTTTGATTGGTTGTGGTGTGTGTTAGAACTCGATGTTGCGTACAACACACACTATTGTATTATTTAAAGCGAAAAGTACCATGGAAGCTTGGGGTGTTACAACTCTATTTCAAATGCATTGGAAACCTAGGATTCACAAGAAGTTATAAGTAATTTTTGGGGTATCAGAGGTTCATGGTGATGAAATAAACACAAATAGAGAAGAAAATGGATCTATGAATGAAATTAACATGGTTTGGAAAGAGTGCCTATGTCCATGGAAGAAAGGGGTTTGTTCTTATTACTCTCAATGGATCAAGATTCGGAGGATTATAATCATTATAGATAGTTTTTCTGATTCCAATTTCAGGGAATTTAGTCCCATTTTAGATGAATGTAAATCATGTTTGTCAAGGGTTGGAATTGGTTGGTTCATCAACCCTTTATTTTTCTCACACCGCCCACTCTGTGTTTGTAGTGTCAGATGGGTTGGCTCCCAACCAAAGAAAAAATCTCCCACTAATGCCTTGGCTTGTTACCACCTGATAAAAGTTGTTTCCAAAAGACATTTCCCTCAAATTACTCCATAATTGGGAGTGCCCCTCAAAAATTTCCCCAACATGACCAATTTGGGGTAGAGCTAGACTTGTAGTCTCCTTGTAGTCATCCAGCTTCTCTTTCAGTAGAACCTTCATCATTGTGTCTGCCCCATTACTATTGGTGTAGATTTTTCCCAAATTTCAAAAATATTTCTTCTAACACATTATGGACCCACTAATATAGAACATTGATGTTTCTGAACCTAGAATGAAATATCAAGATTTTGATAAGATGAATAGTTCTCTAAATATCACAATATAGAATATAATTCTCTTGACTCTGTCCCAACTCTTATAAAATTTTATCATCCACAACATCTCTTTGTATCCTTCAATGACCGAGATATATTCTTATTCTATGATTTATAATGAAACATACTTATGAATTCATTATTTCCATGATATTCCTCCCCTGCAAATGATAATAGGCACCCAGATATGGATTTCCTTATGTCTACATCTCCAACCATATTTGAATATGTGTATCCTTATAAAACAAGTTTATCACTACCAAAACATAAAAAATGACTAGATGTACCCCGGAGATACTTCAATATCCACTAAACTATTTTTCAATGATCATTTATTTGACTTTATAATAATATACACAAAACTATGATAGCATGAGTAATATCTAGTTTGGTGCACACAATGGAATTCATAAGAGTACCAACTACTGACTGATAAGGATCTTCTTGCATTTCCTCTTTCTTCTTCATAGTTGATAGTCTTGGAATTATCGTAAGTCTGATGTGACTCATATGTGGAGTGCTAACTACAATAATTTTTCTCATGTTTAATCTTTCATGATTCTTCTCAATGTACCGCTCCTAAGATAGCTATAAATTTGTATTCCTCCTATCATGAGTAATCTTCATAATATGAATCCTAGTAGCATCTCCCAAGTCTTTAATTTCAAAAGACTAGTTCAAATCCTTTCTAAAACATTCAATCTTGGTTATATATCTACCAATAATTATCATATAATCAACATAAAGTAGTAATATAATGAAATCAACATCAAAAAATTGTTTGATGAAATCATAGTGATCAACACTTTTCCTCCTGTACACATTTTTTCCATTAATGATTTGAATTTCTTGTACCACTACCTTAGTGCCTATTTCAAACCATATAGACTTTTCTTAAGTTTTCATACTAGGTTTTATTTTTTTTTCACCTGAAATTCGTTAGGGTTATCCAAGTATATCTCCTCATCGAGATCACAATGCAATAACATTGTCTTTACATCTAGTTGATTAAACTCAAGCTTTAAACTAGCCACTAATCCAAGAAGAACTCTAAAAGAATATAGATTAACCATAAGAGTAAAAAAATTCATCATATTTCAATACCTTTCTTAGGGTCAAATCCCTTCACAACCATTCTACCTCTATTTTATGAATGTAGGCTGTGATATTCTCCTTTATTTAATTAAACCCACTTGTTCTTGAGTGCCTTATTTATTTATAGTGACTCCACCAAATTAAATGTGTTGTTCTTGATAAATGATCTCATCTCCTCTTTCATGGACTTCTTCTATCCCATCTTATACTAACTTCTGATCACATCATCATAATTTTCTTGCTCTCCCCCATCAGTAAGAATCACATAATCATGTGGTGATTATCTATGACTCGGTAGTCCTTTTCTATTGTATCCTTTCAACTCTACTTAGAGGGAAATTTATTAAGGAATATAATATTCTGGATATGTTTATGTAGAGGGATAAATATAACCTGGTAAAGATTTTTCATCAGTGTCATGTATGTCTATCGCAATTGATGGAACTGATGGTGGTAAAACTTGTCCAGATTGACTGGAATTTCCTCATACTAAAAATTCTGTTCAGTATCTATATTCTCAAAATCTTCGATCTACTGATCCTAAAGAAACACCACATTTATACTTTTAATGATCCTCTAGCTTACAACATCCAATACTTGGTATCCAAACTTCTCTTGAGCATATCCTGAAAAGATACACTAATTTACTTTTCCATCCAGCTTTTCCCGATCATATTTCGGGATGTAAATAAATTCCCAACATCCAAATACTCTCAAATGTTTGTATGAGACATCTTTACCTATACAAAAACAATCTAGAACATCATGGATTAGTTGAACTGGTGGATAAAGGTTGACAAGATCAACTATGGTCTTCATTACCTCCCCCAATAAGGTGTTTGGAAGATTTTCATTTGAGAGCATACATATAAATCTCTCACAAATTGTTCTATTCATCCTCTCAACATCCCCATTATGCTGAGTTATCTTTGCTACTGAATTTTATAGCTTGATGTTGAAACTCCTGAAGTACTCCTCAAAAATACCACATCACTCTCCTCCATTGTCTATTCTCAAACACTTTAACTATATGCTTGTTTCTCTTTCCACCTTCACATGAAACTACAAGAAACATCCTGCAATTTATCATTAGTTTTCAAAGAAAAGGCCTATAATTTTCAGGAAACATCATCTATGAATGTAACACAATAATTAGAACCTCTCATCAACTTAGTGATCATCATGTAGACATCAGTTTGAATCAAATTTAAAACATTGATTTTTTGGAATGGTAAATAACTATAAGATGATACACTATATTGTTTTACCATGATGAAATCAACACATGTATCCAAGTTTTTATCTTTTAGTACTAGAAAAAGATCCTTTCTAGAGATCATTCTGATTCCTCTCTTGCTCATATGACTAAGCCTTCAATTCCAATCTTCTATAGGAACATCTTTTTTGGTTTCATTAACTTCTCCATTACATGATCTAAAATATGTGGGATAAATATAATAATCTTTCTTTACTTTATAAATTATAAAGTTACCTTTTTAAGCTTTCATTTCCCATCACTAAAGGAACTAACATATCCCTCATCATCCAAAATTCCAGCGGGTACCAGATTGAGGAGAATATCAAGAACATGACTTATATCCTTCAACAGTAGCATGCATCCAATATTAGTCTCCATATAAATATTAATAATATGAGTAATTTTGGATGCACCATTATTTCCCCTCTTCACATGTATGAAACTACATGAATAGTAAGAATAGAAGAAATATCTTCTGGCATTGACACAGTAGGAGGCACCAGAATCGATCACCCATTCTATGTCTTGGATTGACAAACTAACCTGATTATCTTCCTAAACAATAACGATTTCCTCATTGATAGTTTTAACATCATTATGTTGGGTATATACCTCCATTTTCCATTTACAAAACTTTAGACTTCTACACTACTAAATGAAGTGTCTAGGATTCCCACAGTGTTGGAACTTCATGCCATATATTGATTGAGATTTTGATGACTTCCTCCTTTGCACACTTTGGTCATGGGGTTCTCTCTCTTTGCTTCTTCCCTTCCATTTCTTCTTCCCTTTTATTTTAGTGACAAGAGCCTATGATTCAGTTTAACATCCCTCATATTTTTTTTCTAGTCTTTTTATCCATAATTATTCCTTCAACATATCTATGGTGTGACTTACATCAATAGTTGAATTGTTGACTAACAAAACTAGTATGTCCCACATATTTTTTAAATAAGTCCACATTGATAGTTACTATAACTCATTAGAAATCATAATTTTCATGGAATTGACCAGCTCAATGGTACCAGGAAACTCGCTCATGTGCTCTGATATGTTGGATCCATTATTGTACTTCAAGTTGAAAAGTTGATGTAGCAGGTTTTCTTTGTTCTGTTTGGTTTCCCTTGCATATATCTTTTCTAGAATTTTTCCAAAGTTCAGAAGCATCATGTTCATTAATAAAATTATGGAAAATACTCTTGTCGATCCAGTATCAAATTTAGACAGTGAACATCAAATAGAGCATGACCCACTCCACATAATCTAGAGGGTACTGGATGATGTATTCTTATTAGGATTCCACTTTTTGATGATTTTTCAATAAGAGTAGTGGTCTCCACTGTTGTTTTCCCAAAAAACATTAATATATAAAAGATCCTCCATTCTTGGTTTCCAGATGATATAATTAAAAAAGGAGTGCTTAATCATGTTACCAGTATTTTCTTCTAGTATTTAGTTATGATTTATAAAATCTACCCATATAGATGTGTCCGGAACAATGGAAATAGTTGGAATCGACTCTCAGATTTCTAAAAATGGACATCATTTGACCAAGATATGGAAAAAAATCAATGATCTAGATCAACCAATGATGTGGAATTGATGTGGATTTCTAGAATAGTGGCTGAAAAAATTGCCTGAAAGTTGACAAAGGTGGGAATAGTGTCATTTTCTCTAGAAAGAAGTAATGTAGCACCTAAGGTTTGACTGGATCGTTGACAGGCTCTACCAGCTTTGTTTAAACTCTGTTTTGGACACCTCTTATGCCATTGAAATCATCTCACCAAGCTCTTCATGGATCTGGCCTAAATTTTTTTGACTAACCTTAATTTTATAGTCAATGGAAAACTTCACTACAACATTACTATTTCACACCTGATGCATTTGATACCCCTTTTTTAGGAAGTGGAGGTTCTTGGTGAATCAATAAACAAAAATAGAGAATAAAATGGATCAATAAGAAAATTTAATGTGGATTTGAAATGGTGCATATGTGCACAGGATAAAGGGGATGAATCTTATTACTCTATCTGGATCAAGAGTTAGAGGATTACAATGATTACATGGATATTTTTTTATTTCAATTACATGTTATTTAATATTGTTTTAGATGAATTAAAATCAAGGTTGTCAAGGGTTGGTTTGGGTGGGTTAATCAACCCTTGATGTTTCTCCCACCACATTTTGTGTGTTTGTGGTGTTGGCTTGGTTTGCTGCCAACAAAGGAAGAAATCTCCCACTTCCACCTGGGTTGATTACCACATAATGAATGTTTTTTATAATATGAAACTCCAAAATATCACTTCTTTTTTGGGTGGCGGCCCCACAACCACAATACAGTGGCTACATCATTCACTATAAACAAACCACCCTTCCTCGGTGCTACGGAAATTGATCTAGAACTCCGCATGTCATTCATCCCCTAACTCCCAATCAATAGTATACTGCTAGACCCAAAGGTGTTTCTACCCAAAGCATAGTTATAAGTGACCCAAAAGAACCAATACATCTGCACTGCACCACTAGATCTTGAAATCCACCTATCATTTAGTATACCCATTCGCCCAATCCAGAACGTCGGGTTGGAGGCTTCTATAGACTCGGTAAGTTCACTATCAAGTACAAAGAGGATGTTGGGAAACCAAATAAAATAAAGCATTGAACCAACCAGATGGTGAGTTGTACTGGGAATGGTGAGAAGTTCCTCAATTCCTTTCAAACTGCCTACATTCCTCTGGAACACAATCGTGGGGATGGGTGGGACGAATGGGATAAAAAGTTTAAATTGGTTTTTAATTTTTCTTATACGGATATGGTTGGTGGTGTTTTAAAAAAATGGGAATGGATAATCGTTAACCGCTTTCACACATCTCCATTCCAAGAGGGAAGCATGAATGGGGTTCACGCTTCTCTATTCAGCCAAAGAGACTTGAACCCCATTCACGCCTCTTTATATATATATATATATTATGATTAATATAGTATTAAACTTATTATTATTATTTATTTCTATCAATATTCCTTATATATATTTGATAAATTTTTTATTAATATAAAATATTACAAATTTGTTGATAAATTATATACTTATTAATAATAAATTTTATTATTTATTATTAGATAATATTATGTTATTATGATATTAATTAATAAATAGTAGAAAATAATTTTTTAATATTTTTATTATAAATCTTTGTTTAATTTCTTATTTATATAATAATTTTTAATATTTTAATATGTAATTTTTTTAAATATATAAATTGTATTATTTTTTATCAATTAATATAATATTACTAATAGCATTACAAAAAATATATTTTTTATAATAATGTAAAAAAATGAATTTAAAAAATACATACTAATAAATATTTATATTATTCTTAATATATTATTATTTATTATTAAATAATTACTTATGTAAGAAATAAGATAATATTTATTATTAATATTAATTATAATTATAGAATTGAAAATAATTACTTTATTACTATTTAATAATTTATTTAACATGGTTGTTTATTATAATAATACGTAGTATTATAATCCATATTATATATAACAAATAAACATCTCAAATTAATTATAAAATATTGATAATATTTATTGAATTCAAAATTATTAATATTATTAATATTTAATAATAATTTTAATAATAATATTTATTTTACATATATTGATTATAATACTAAGTATTAATATAAATAAATATAGTAATTATTAGTATTACCAATATAGATATAAATATTAATGTTTCTTATTTGTTGAAAATTATTTGTATGAATTTCCAATTATATCAATTAATTAATTTGTGAAACATTATGTAATATATTAGCATGTTTTAAAATAGTGTATAATTACTAATTTCAAAAACATACAACATGTATCATCAATCTAATATACATATATAGCGTAGATGATCCTTTGTTCCACAACCTAGTGTATATAAGATGTGTCCTGGTTGTGTCTATCTATATCTCTACTCTAGTGTACGTTGCTCTAGTATTTCATCACCAACACCCACCTTCACATCATCCTTTGTGGAAGGAAGTGAATGTATACACTCACCACCTGTAACCTGTTCTACCTCTATGGATAGTGTATGATGCCTAAAACTATCACGACAATATAAACCAGATTGATGCTATGTTGCATATGTCTACAAATCATAGGATAAAAATGTATCTCACTCAGTTTGGTAAGTGTCTTTCTGTGAAATAAAATTTTTCATTCTAGCATCCAATTTATGTGCCTTTTCCAGAAGTTGGGGATGAGGAGCTATAGGAGCATCTGACTTATCATGATGAACATCCTCAAACTATGCAACATCAGTATCCATAAAAGGGTTCTCACCCCTAACACATCAATATTAGGCTCAACAGCCTCAGAATCGTGTGGTAGATTAGAGAAAATACCATGATAAATGTCACCCATGGGAGGGACGTACTCTGTCACATCGATATGAATATATGCCTAGTCAAATGTTTCGCCCTCTACTCAATCAAATATGTGAAGGAGATGGGTGATACAAGAATCCAACAAAAAAATCCTTATATTATGTAATATTAATAACAAAATCAGTTCAATAGTGGAAGGAAGAATGATTATGAAGTCTTGAAATTCCCATATGTGTCATGTAAGACATCTAACTGGGGAACTGTAGTACCTTGTAACATTATCTTGTTGATCGATTAAATGCATATATATAGTTCCCACACCCCCGAATCAGGACTCATGTCAGCTGTCCCACATATCAATATATCCTACGTGATACCTCCTCTAGTCAATGTCTTGGTTCCCTAACATATTCATAGAATGGATTGAAGGTAACTAACTGGGAGGTGTAGCAATTGGCTTAAGAAAGCTAAACTCCCTTATAAATCTATCAGTACAATTCCACTCAACAATATGAAAATGAATCAAAGGAATGATGTAGGATCCAACAACAAGAATAATAGTACAATACAGTGGAAGACTCTAGATGATATCATCATTATATGGAATCCATGAAATTTGAAAAAATAAAGAATAATCAATTAATAAATGAATATAAGTACAGTAAGGAATAAATATTTAACTATATGAATAATAACCACTTACGTCATCTGGATGAAGA
Organism: Viscum album; assembly: GCA_963277665.1. Taxonomy (NCBI): domain Eukaryota; kingdom Viridiplantae; phylum Streptophyta; class Magnoliopsida; order Santalales; family Viscaceae; genus Viscum; species Viscum album. The sequence continues at coordinate 1,744,961,001 of OY728125.1, read as the reverse complement.
CTATCCAACATATTTATGTAGGTGTACACACGGTGTATGCTGATATATGAATGTCGATGTTCCTGAATCCTCCTATAGATAACATTGTTATTGTTGTATTTCATACAATAAAGTTATACAATTTATTTAGACATTAGTTGGAAGGAATAACATACAATCATACACGAAAATACTCTGCCATAATATTAGTAGGAAATGGAGCATGATCATGTGGATCTAAGAGAGGGATGTTCTCTCATATCCAAATATTTATAAAAATAATACATCCTATGATATGCATCTTTTTAATGTGACATGCACTAATTAGAACCCTTTATCTATATGCGAGACAGGAAGATCCCTAGCTATACTGAACTGCATGGTCCAAGTCCTCTAGTAAAGGAAAATACATTTGATATACATATATAGTGAAATGGTAAATTAAAATCAGGACATAGACCAGCCTCAAAATGTATGGTCGTGAAAATAATAGTATTATGATAGCTTTGGAATCCTCTATTAGATGTGTGAAGAATTGGTCTATCTATGACTTCAGTAATCTAATACTGACAATGGATCAACCATCTTCATGGACCATAATTCCCAATAATCTATAAACCATGTCAAAAAATATTTCTCTAACTAGGCATTTCATAGCCGCACCGTCTATGGGGAGGCCTAACCTAATAGAAACATCTTGTAGTTTAGTGCTTTACCCCTCTGTAAAATTAAATGTATGTGAATTTTTCCTCCTCCTCTCTATGATCGCAATAATGATCAGATGGTACCTAGGTGAATTAGCACATCGCTACACCATATAACCCAACACGATGGAGATAGAGGATGATAGTAGGAGGTGGTGAAACAAGAGGGAAATGATGAGATCTCCATACACACAATTGAGGAACTGGACATCCCTCTAAAACTAGATGTGAATCATGCCTATCTTGGAATGTGATCAATGGAGGACTTGTAATTTTCTAAAATGATATCACTATTAATTTTTTAGTGTGAATTCAATAAAATTTGTAAATTTTTAAAATAAAATATATCATGAAAAATTAGGTAGAAAATTAGATTTGTATAATAAAGCATTATAGTGAAAGAATAGGTAAAAACATATATGGGGCTGATGTTGTTGGTTAATCTATAAATTTCATGTTTTATTGATCTCTAATGAAGATTAATTTACTCTAAATATTTTTAAATAAATCATCTATGATAAGAAAAACCCACATAGAAAATGTGTCTGCATGATATATTCATTTTTTATGTTTATTTTTTTTAATAATTATAGAATCAAATTTTTTTGATATAATTAAGAAATGAAACAAACCAATGTTGAAATAGGGAAAAATGGAGCAGGTTAGAAATAAAAATATTCATTAATGAAATGACTGCCTATGAAAAAAATTAAAATTCAGGATAATATACATAGAGTCAATCATATAAGATGGGAGGTGCAGATCTGTCCTGACACTAAAGGAAATCTCTAATGAGTATTCCCTTCTATGTGTAATATTCTGCACTGTTGTCCCCCTTCCTATTTTCAAGGCCATCCCATCACTTTTAGGATTTGAGTAGACTTTGGTCTTCCTTGAGGGAAAAACCTAGTAATATCAAACCAATAATTTAAGAAATGACTAAAATTGAAAAAATCATCAATGAAAAAGAAATTAAAATTATGAAACATAGAAATGTTAGGGATGACAGTCGGATGATCGCCAGAAAATGTGTTAGAATTAAAGTCAGAAACAAGAATACAATATTCACTATAAATGTTAACCAGAGTGCTTGTGTGACACACTAGATAAAATTGGACTCTAATGATTTTTTTACTAATGCAAAAGCTACAACCACATGTTCACAAGGATATCTTAATCCCAGGAAGTTTCTATAATCATAATACCAATTATCCAACATGAACACCATCAATAACCACTGTTTCATGTAACTTATTCATAGAACTCTCTTACCTGATAGTGTCTTTATACCTGGTCAAAGGTTATAACATTAATTAATTATGCGTCATGTAGTATATGATCAATGTCACTTTGGAAATAGTGAGTAAAACTCATTCAATTTTCCATATTATGATAGGCATGTCAGGACATTTGGAAAAAGTAAATCACACATATATAAAATGTCTATTTCACTAACCATGTCCTCAACAGTTTGTAAAGACCCTTGAGGACCCGATTTATGCACTCCACTATATTATGTTTCAAATGGAAATATCTTCTACCACCATCACATGCTAGTGACTATTTATCCTTTGAAATATGCATCATATAATCATGCTCATCATTATTAGTCCTTCTAATTTCATTAAGATATTTATCGATCCATTATTTTTTGGGATCATATGATGATACTATAAGTGAATAATTTATTTAAAAGGATATTTTATTTTCATTCAAGAAAAGTATGTTTAGAAAAACATACCCAACTTGATGATGCCCTTCTTTATTTCCTTATCTCTAAAATGCTTATTCACGTTACTTATAATATGTTTAATGAAATATCAATGATAAGTATTCAGTTCTCTACATAAAATTCCATCACTATTAATGTGCTTTATAATCTATCAATAATGATTACATATCAGACACACTACCTAGTTTTTTGTGATATGAATGTGTATACATGCCAAAACCCAACTAAATGATTCAAAATTATCCTTTTCAATAATATATAATAAAATTAGTATAGGAGCATGATTTCCATCCATTTTGGATGTAATAAGTAGATCACCTGTATAATTTACATAAAGAGAAGTGTCATCGACCAGAATAAATTGATTACAAAAGGGAAATAAAGCGATACATGGCATGCATACCCAAAAAAATCCTATTGAACAGCATATTTGATTGATCAACTCAGTGATTTAAGGAGACATACTAGACAATGTAAAAATGATAAAAAAATATAATTTTTGAGGGAAAACAATTCCATAATATGAGGGAACATTTCATATGAATCATCACAATTACTATACATATTTACAATTACCTTTGGTTTTTTATTCCATTATTTATTATAGGATGTCTTATTGTTAAACAACTATTGTATTTGTTCCAAAATAAGAGACACAATAACATCATTTGTTCATATTATCTTTACAATAAAAGTTTATATAATATATTCATCATGTGGAGAGTGATCCTTTGATAAAATAAGATTTTAAAAAGTTTCTGGGCCTTCTAATATGGTTATCTTCAAATAGGTAAACAATTTATTATATACTTCTCTCAATAATATTTTATATCAGAGACCGTAAGTTTCACATAGAATGAGATATTTTACCTTCTTTAGAGTCATTAAGAAGAAATTTGAAATTATGCTATATGTGGTATTATTTTATCACGTTTTTATGGTAACTTTACTTTCAAACTCCTTGCTGAAATAGATAGTTTTGTCATCTGATGTAGACCTATTCACTATAATGGTATTGAATTTAGTAGCTGGTGTAATGACATACCAATAAAAATGTAGTTCAAGCAACTTTAATTTGACTAAGGAAGTCAATACTGAAGGATGTTTACCACTTTCTTGTGTATGCATTTCTATCTAAGGAACCTCCGAAGGTTCATTCCCTTCATCACCCTCACCCACATCATCGACTAATATCTCTTCAGATACTTTATCCATATATAAAAATTCATTCAGAATATCAAAAGTATATCCAATGATATCCACTAAATTTCGTTCCAAATTTTGGTTATATTCTTTATAATTTTGTTTTATCCTAAGATACATATAAGGAGGCATTTAATGAGAGTGTTGTGAAGTCCTGAATTATATAGAGCTCACAAAACATGGTTATGAAGTAGTAGGTTTCACCACATCAATATCCAAAATCACTGCATATAATTACATCAAACTATCACTACACTATTTCAAGAATAAAAATGATTCAAACATACAGTCAACATCATTGACTTAAGGGTACTCGATGTTCCATAAACGTTCAGGATATTGAATATGTTGATATTTTATTGAAGTAATTGATTTATCATCCCTTAGTTTTAGCCAACAATGAATCTCATTACAAACATCATCCAATGTCACACAATCATAATGATTTAACATTCTTACTAGTGGAAAATAGTAGCTAAAACCTTTCTCGGTATAAATTAGCTTACTGTTTAAATATATTTTCATAGACATGATTTCCTTGAAAAAAATAATAGATAAAATATTATTTTTTACATGATGAAAATTACAAATAATTTAAATTGTTTATGATTTAATAATTGAATTTATCTTGATACTTTTTCTATAGATTGATTTATCATTATTTGATAAACTAACCAAAACCTAAGGGGCCTCCTCACTTATCTATTATCATGGATTTCAGCTATGATCAGAATCTTCTCGGGAATGGTGTAAAAATCCATCTTTAAATAGAAATAGTTCATTCCAAACACCTTTTTATTATAATGATACTCATATAAAAGTGAGGTGGTCTAGGGATTTCTGATACATATCATTTTTAAGAAGACACATGGGTCCTTACATACATAGAGAGAGGGGTGACACACAGATCATCAACACGGAAAACAAAATGAGATTATTGCAAATTATAATAGTGAAAAAACATGACATGCATTCTCAATCATACATTGGCCAGTCATCTCAAGAAAGTCTAATTATTATAAATTAAATAATCAGATACAAAAAATACAACATGCAATTTCAATCATACATAAAATGGTAATCTCAATACCAGTAAAAATTCAAGATTGCTAACTTATTTTATTGAGGTATTAATTATGTTATAAATATTGTAACTTTACATACAATATTTATGAAATAATATATATATATATATATATATTCATCTATTTATATTCATACTGTCATGATGATTTTTCACTGTTATATGTGACAAATAATAAGTAAAACCTTGATTGATATCAATAACATCACTACTGAAATATATTGATGGTGATATTATAACCAAAGAAATTTTTTTAAAACATTATATATAATTATACCACATCAGTAAATGTTTCCTAAATTTTATTTAGTTATGAATAAATAACAATGACATGATCTTGAGACTTATTCTTTGGAATAGATTATCCTTATATGATAAACTATCCAAAAACTATGGATGAACTCCTTAAGTCTCTATTATCACATATTTTAGCAACCACGTGTGTCATTTCACACAACAATGTCTCAAATCGAACACCTATTATCGAATACCTTTTAATTAAAATATTACTCACATGAAAGTGATTTGGTCTTAGGGTATGATATATGTAACATTTTTAGGAAGACACATAGGTCCTTACATTAATAGAGAGGGATGACTCACATGTTATAAATGTGGAAAATAAAATAAAATTATTACAAATTATATAACCACATACACAATGAAAGACATGAAATTTCAATTATTCATTGGTTGGTCATCTCATGATCAGTCATCACAAAATAATCTTAAATTTTTTTAGTATACTTATCATGTTCTCCATATTATATAACTTTACCTATAAAAAATGTAATATATAATAAATATCTACACCATCATTCCAAAATTTATAATTTTCAATGTGTGTGTGTGTATATATAAATTTAATAATAACATTTATTATTTTTAATTAAAGGTAATATAATTTACACTTACATAATAGTACTTAAAATCTATAGACTTATATTATTTTCAATTATATAAAATTGAAAATGTCTATATAATATTTTTTTAATTCATCTACTTTCCGAAATATAAGTAATTATATTGTATACATTACTATATTGAAGAATAATTATTTATAAATAATATTATTTAAATTTATTAATTAAAAATAATATTTATAGTAAATTAAAATAAGATAATTTCCACATACAAAAAAACCATGATATACTATAAAATTATGTTATTTTCAATTTTATAATTTTACATATGTATATATAAACATTTTTCATATTTATAATTTCATAATTTTAAGTAATTATATTTTAAAATTTATTACTTTAAATAATTAATATTTTTATAATTAATATAATTTAAAATTGTTACTTATAGTAATGTTTTTTATACCGTTAACAAAAAATTTATTGCATAAGTTTTTTAATAAATTTAAATATGATTCTTAATATAACTAATATATTTTTAGTAATATGTATAGCTAATTTTTTAAATGTATAGATATTATGATTTAAATTTATGTTACTTTAAATATAACATTTTCTATATACATATAAATAAATTGAAATATAATTACTCACCATTTAAATTTAAAATATATACATTTAAAAAAATATTATTTCCCAAAATATAAATTATATTTTATGCATAATATTTTAAATATATAAAAAATATATTTAAATTTTATAATAATTCAACATAAATTATATCATTCAACTAATAATAACTCATTTATAAATTAAATCATAAAAAAGATACTACATTATTCATCTAAACATTCATGTATCCATACATATTAAATAATTAATTCATACAAACAAAATAAATAACAATTAGATAAATAAAATTTTAAATAGAACTATTTTATTTTTAAAAGACACAAATATATGTTGAGAAATAATTCATGTAGGGCTTCACAACACAACTATAGGAGAAGAATGAGATTTAGAGGGTATAGGACCCCCTTTTATAAAATTCAATCGGGAGGATACGTGAACCCCATTCATGCCTCATTTGTAAATTCCACAAAGGAAGTGTGAATGGGTTTCACACTTCCTCCCCCACACCGAGGAAGTATGAATGATGTCCATGCTTCCATAGCCGGTGAGAGAGAAGTGTAAACCCCATTCATGCTTATCTTTCTGAATGGAGAAGCATGAATGGAATTCATGCTTCTCTAGACCCCATTTTAAAAATAAATCAAACTATATCCTATTTATTTCAAAAAAAACTTTTAAATATTTTATATAGATGGAGGTGATGATTTTAACTGAGAAGGTGGTGATGAAGAAAAATACTATAAAATGTTCATATACCCACAGTTTTCCAAAAATAATGGGTATAGGTATAGTATGAGAGTCTTTACCCATGGTTTTGTGAAACTAAGTGTATAGGTTTTTTTAAGACCTATACTCTTTTTTTTCTAAAATGTGGGTATATGGTTGTTTTATGAGTACCTATACCCACAATTTTCAAAAACTGTGGGTATATATTTCTTGAATTATGGCGGGGGGAACACATTTCAGAAGACAGAAACTATTTTTTTCAGGAATACATATTCCAATGGTTTTCTAGCTATAGTGAAGGTTTATATAAATATATATAGGGAAATATATATTTATATACCAATAAGTGAAATGGGTATTGGTTAGGAACCAGAAGAATAAAGGGTCGATTTGGGGATCAAATCCCGCAACCGTGTATTTTTTCAAAGCTATACCCACGGTTTGTAAAATTGTGGGTAAAGGTTAATGACATAGTGGATTTGACCTATACCAACAATTTCAAGAACCATGGGTATAGCACAAGCCTATACCGACACCTTAGTTTCCCATAGTTCCTTGTAACCATGGGTATAGCCTATACCCCCAGTTTCATGGGAAATACCCACCGTTTCAAATCTTGGGTATAAGGCAGTTTTCCCGTAGTGGAATAACATGGGAAAGACACATAATAATTTATGGATTCCGTTAGGGAGTTTGAGGATGAATGATTTCATGTGGGTGGGGTAGGAGGGATGTGGGTGAAGTTATTAGAGCCAAACCGGGTCCACCATGGAATGGTGATGCTGAAGTAGTGGGAGATGATGAAAAACACCAATGGGTGTTATTATATGCTAGTGTTGAAAAACACCTAGAACACCATTTTATGGAGAAAAAGCCTTTTTTATGGAATGTATATTCAAGTGTGGGACCTCTAGGTAAACTTCAAGGTTCAACTTTTACATGATGTTATTTTTGGAAATGGTGAGCTAGTAATTATGGTTGACCTTTTTAGCCCCATATACGTCCATTTACATTTTTATGACTTGATATTGTTCATAATTTCAATATTTTTATCTTTGAATAATTTTTTTCATTTCATGGTCTTGTTGGTTTCTAAAAATTCTTTTTCCCTTATGATTCAATAAATATAATATATTTTTACTATTTTCATATTAATTTATATAATTAATGAAATATCATTTTTTATATTTTATTGATAGGTATAATCATTATAAATTTATGTATTTGAATATACAACATATTTACATTAACTATATGTTATGAAATTTACTTTCTAATTTTTCATAGGCAAATTATATTCTCAAGCATGAGAAAGGTGATATTGAGGTTGTTACTAACGTGTCAACAGAATTATAGTAGATAAATAGAACTAAAGAATATACAATAATAAGTGAAAAGAGGAATTGGTTTAACATGAGAAAAAATATACATGACATTATTAAGGAGTCATTAATCGAACACAATATGTATAGTAACATTTAATTTGTTCTGGTGCTTCTATGATAACGTATTGTAATATTCTAGATTCCATATTTTTTCTATGTGAAAAATAATATTTTTCGGGAGCCTTCATATATAGTTTGATATGTAGAGAGAATTTAGAACTTCATGAAATTAATTTTTTCTTCATAAAATAATTTATTTTATAATATATAAATGAAATTTCTATTTTCTTCTTCAATTATCATTTTATAAAAAATTTATTGATATATAAAAACTTTCTAAGTTTATGTTTTATTAATTTATCAAATAAAATTCCATTTCATCTTGTATAATCAAATATTACATTGTACCATTTGATGTCCCTACAATACTAAAAACATATAAATGCAATAGTAACACAAGAAGGCCATTGAATTGAATAATTGTTATCAAATAGAACATCATAAAATTTGTGTGCTCATGAAAGATGAAAAGGTGATAGACTATGACTGCCACCAATTAAGGATTCATGAAAAGAAATACACAACACATTATCTAGAATTGGCTTCAGTGATCATCACATTGAAGGTTTAGTGAAATTATCTATATAGGGAAAAGTGTGACATATATATAGATCAAAAAAGGGATCAAGTATATATTCACATAAGAGACGATCAATATGCACCAAAAAATGTGGTCAGATATTATCAAGGATTATGATTTTTCAATCCATTACTATCCTAGGAAGGGGAAAAGTCGAAAATGATCTAAGTAAAAAGGATCATGAAATCCTACCCATGATGTGGATTTTTAGGGATCTAATATTCTTTGACATGCAGAGGATGGGAATGGTAATAATAAAAGGATCATACCCATTACTTTCTCAAATAATTCCTTAACTATATATTCTTGAGTGGATCAAGGAGGCTCAAAAGGATGATGAGGTGGTACAAAAAAGGTAGTGAATATTCAAGCATTCAACATCACTAAAGATGGAGTTATATGGTTCATAACATGGATATATATCCCATAAATACTATAAATAATGAGGGAACTTATAGATTATATGTATAAGTCATAATTATAGTTTAATCCAGGAATAACTATGATGTATCTAGATTTAAAAAAAAATTATTGTGGGACACCATGAAGAGTGAGATTTCATAATTTGTATCATGATGCTTGGTATGTAATCAATTCAATACTAGATGACAGAAGTAAAAAAGTATGATGCAACCATATACAATACCAAAATGGAAATGAGAAAACCTAGCCATGGATATTTTCATAGGACTCACCAGGAAACCTAAAGACAGTAACACCATCTAGGTGGTAGTCAATCACATCACCATGTCGGTACATTTCATTACTAGCAAGGAATATTCCTCTATGGACCAACTTTTTAAGATATACATAAGGTATGTTGTAAGGATTCATGGAGTTACAATCTCTATAGAATTTGATCAAAATTTTAGGTTTACCTAAATGTTCATTAGAAACATTTAGCAAGAGTTAGATACAGATTTTATCTTTAGCACTAATTATCACCCTCAGATGGGTGGACAGTCAAAAAGGAACATTCAAACTCTAGAGGAAATGATGATTTCATGTTCAATGGATTTAAAAGGATGTTGGGATCAACACCTTCCAATGTGTTGGGATGAAGTTATAGATAAAAGGATAAAGGGACCTTATCATAACCAAGAGATGACATATAAGGTTCAAGCCATTTAGTGTCATATGAAATATGAAATAAATTGATAGAAAAAGTTATATAGACAATATTTGATGAGACCAAGAGTTTGAGGATAGATTTAATGTGTTTCTTTGTATATCACCATGGAAGAATTTCATGAGGTTTTTAAATAAAGGAATGGTTATTCCATGATACATAGACCACTTGGAGATTCTTGATCATGTCAAAGTAGTGGTCCATTGTTTGGAACTCCCACCTAACCTATCTCAAGTACATGATGTCACGAAAAAAATAAGTCTTAGTGACAGTTTATTATAAGTAGTGTAAATAACTACATCTAAACAAATAATATTAAATAAAATATATATTTTAGTGGTTGTATATTAAATGACTCTTATATTGTCTTTTTATTTTTTTAATTTAGTGACTATTTTATTTAAACTTCCTCTAAATCATAAAATATCTAAATAATCCAACCCCCTCCCATACCCAAACCGACCCCCACCCCACATCCCCCTAATCCCTTAGCCCCTCTCTTGAATGGACTTCTATAATGATGGTGACCACCCATCCCCTGATCTCTATCCCCCTCTCCGTGAAAAACAATGACTTCCCCTCAACCAAACTGACAGTGACATCCCATCCCCCTCTCCCCAATGACTAAGGAACCTAGTCCACCCAAACCCTGACAACTCTCTATCATATGGTGACTGCCCCTGACCACTCCCTCTACTTCAATCCCCATGACCCCCACCCCCCTTATCCCCAACAACACCCCCGTAGTGCCCCAATGCTCATCGACAGTGATCCCAAATAATAGAACTTCTTCCCCTTTTCAGGGATCCTCTAATCTCTATTTCATTTAAGGTATATGATTCATTTTTAATTTTTTATAGTGTTTTAATTATATTATATAATTATTTTTTTAATTGAGTGTTGTTCTTTGGTATTCCTTAAACTGAAAATATATTTTTGAATCTTAATAAGAGTGATTTTTAGTATCATTTGAGAGTGTTTATCAATTTTCATTAAATATACACTGAAATTTAGACCCATATTAACAATTTATTGTTAACATATTTATTAAACTACTTTATTTATTAATAGTGTAATGTTTTTGAATATTGGAATTTATTTTGAGTTTTTCTTTCTATTTTTCATTTTTTTCATCGATCTTTTCTCGAATTCTGTGAAATACAAAATTTATCACTTTCTCACAAATTTAAAATTTTATGTGTTACAATTTTGGAAAGGATTAAAAATTATGTTCTAAAATATTTATAATGTCAAGTTATCCTGTTTTAGGTTTTTAGAAATCCTTTTATTTAAATTCTCTAATAGATTAAATTCTATCTATGGATAAATAGAAAAACATAATTTTCTTGTATATTTTATTTTTAATTATCTTTTTAAATACCAAATATTCATGTTAAAATTTTACTAATTTCATATTTTGTGGTTTTAACGTGTAATTATTATATAATTATAATTTTTTTTGTTTAAATCATAAAAATCATACATCTAGAATTTTAATGTCAAGATTAAGTATATTTTTAGTTATATTATTTATGAAAAATACATTAGTTTCATATTTGGAATGGGTGAAGTTATTTAAATCATAGTTTTATATGAATTTACATTTACAATGAATATATTTTATATTTGAAAAATTTATGAATTTTCTTGATATAATAGAAGAGACTATGTCGCCAGATATCAACATGCCAATTTCATGTTTTCTGATACTAACAATATTTATATTCATAAGTATCAAAGAAATAGATATAAATAGAGACAATCATGTTTTTTAAATATAAAATTAAAATTGATAATATGAAAAAAAAAGAAGTGGGATAATTTTTAATTTTATATTTAATTATTTTTATGTTGAATTTTTGTTCTGTTGAATCAAGACCATACCCGTTGTTAATGGAGAAGTTTGATGATGTCTAATTTTGATTTCACTTGTTTGATTAAACATTTGTAGGTTTATATCTGAATATATATGGAGAAGAGTAAAAAATTATATATGGACCAAATTTGTGTTAATTTAAACAAAAAACACCATGATTTGCCAAGGGTTTGGGAGAATTTTAAAATTATAAAATTGCAAACTAATCATTGGGTGGTAGAATAAAATGTCTATGTACTGATTTTGAATTCAAGCAATGGTTTTATAGAATTGAATTATAGAATAATTTGATATTGAAATATTTTCCTAGTAAATATATATGTTGGATTTGGAATGGTAAATGAAATGTTATGGAAATTAAAAACAGTGAAAATCTTATCAATGAAATAAAATGTAACCCACAAGAGGATAATTTAGTTTGAAATTAGATAAATAACTCTTTTGGATTTGTAGGGAACAAATTATAAGATTTTAATTAATCAATAGAACCATCAGTTGATCTTGAGTAGGTTAATCTTGCACATGAATTCAGTGACTAAAAATATGAGTTTTATAAATTAGTTGAAAATGGAAAACAAGAATTGTATAAAGGGTGTGCAATGTATTTATTGTTCTCTTTTCTACATAACTTGCATCATATCAAGTGTATTATTGGAATTAATAACAAAGAAATTTCTATGATTTTATAGTTTCTTTATGATGTATTTATTGAAGCTAATATCCCTATGTGATTATATGAGATAAATAAATTCATTAACAAACAAGGAATGGATTATAAAAAGATAGATGCATGACCTAATGATTGGATGCTTTACTAGGGATATGTTTTTGGTAAAGAAGAATGTATAAGATTTCATACAATAAAATGGATGTCAATGAAAAATTGTGAGAGTATAAACTACTGAAACCCAATCAAGAAATATAAGAAGAAAACTCCTTCAATGGTATTATGTTACTTTCCTCTGAAACCGTTTTTTCAAAGAGTATTCATGTTGTCTAAGACTACATAGGACATGAAGTGGCATGCTAAGGATGGTAATTATGGCTTGATGAGACATCCAAAATATTCTGCATCATGTAAAAAATTTTATTCATTATATCTATATTTTTCGTTGTATCCTTGAAATGTACGTTTGTGATTAGCTTTTGATGGTTTTACCCCTTTTGGAACATTACATACTAAATGTAGTAGTTTGACAGTTGTTTTGATCCCCAATAATATTCCTCCATGGATGTGTAAGAATAAGGGTCCTTTCGTTATTTCAATGATTATTCCTTGAAATAAAATTCTTAAAAATTACATTGATATATACCTTCAACATATAATCAAATAACCTTGATAATTATGTGGTGATGGTGTGAAATCATATGATATTTCAATAAGAAAACTATTAAAAATGCATGCTTCTTAAATGTGGATGATTAGTGGCTCTATTAAACTATTAAATTAATTTAGTTGTAAAAATCATTCTGGTTTGGATTAGCCTGTTTTTAATTTTGATTTTGAACCAAAATGATTACATCATAGTATAAAATGATGATTTATGTGTCATCATTGATTTCTTGATTCGTCTTATAAATTTAGTTTTAACAAGACACAATTCGATAAAGATATTTAATTGAGAAAGCCACTGAATGTGGTATCTAGTTCATAAATAATATGGAATTAATGAATGTCACTGAAGAATTTGGATAATTTGATCATTTTAAAGAAGGGGGAAAGGGTATAAGGTGTAGTATCTGAAGTCATTATAACACAAAAATTGATGAAAAATATTTTATTTTTCAAAATTCCTTATTGGGAGTGTAATTTGATATGTCAGAATCTTGATGTAAAACATATTGAGAAGAACGTTTGTGATAATGTAATTGTTAAATTGCTTAATGAGTAGGGTAAATAAAAGGATCAAAATAATGCTTGTAAGGATTTGGAGTGAATTAATATTAAGAATTCATTATGAGGAAATGATAAATGAAAGTTTCCTTCATTTATTTTTCCAATGAAAAATCATGAGAAGGATTTATTCCATCAAAATTTAAAGAATTTAAAAGTGGTATATGGGTATTCATGTAACATATCATGTTGCATTGACTTAAAACATTAAAAGATACATGGATTGAAAATTCATGACTCACATATTCTGATAAATCATTTTTCCATTCTCTTTTCAAAATATATTACCTAAAAAGGTAACTATGTTCCTAGTTGTGTTTTATAACTTTAGAGATCATTGTGGAAATAATCTAAATAAAAATTGGCTTGATAAGATCAAGAAAGAGTTATCTTGACACATTCATTTGGAAATATTACTTACTTCTTCATTATTGATAGTAATGATTTATTTAGCTATTTATTTAGTTAAACAATATAATATAGGTGGACTAGAACACTATTGATGGATATATTTAATTTAAATGTATGTAGATATTATTTTTATTTTTATTGGTGTATTCAATTTTATAAAATTACTACATAAGTTTATTGAATAACTTTATTATGTCTTTCATCAATTACTTAGGTCATTTTAAATAATATGTGATGAATAAATCTCAACCATAATGACCTATTGTTGATAGTTACATATTCAAGGAGTTCATGACCTTTTATTTTAGGTATTTGGATGGGATTGAGATTATAATCAATCATGTTTCATGTCTTGATGACATCTCCACTAATTCTAATTCTGAGAACCAATCCTATGTATTTCCAACTATTAGATGACCAAATATAAAGGGTAAAATTTTATATAACAATGAATTGGAATTTCTATAAGCCTATAAATATGTGCCTCTCAATATTATTATTTTAGATCCAATTATTGATTAATTGTTTTTGAAAAAAAATTAGATATTATGGGGTCGAGCACGAAATGAGCTAGAATTAACAAGATTTTTTAATATGGATATTGTCGAATGGTTCACCTATTGTGTAAGTGTATACTCATATTTATATCATTGACTTGAATTTATTTTATCTACATTAAAAGTAACACCTTATATCTTCTTTTATAGATAATGAATTTTTATAATAGAGCTAAAATATCAAATGATATTATGTTTTTGGATTAAGTTCCTCTAAGGTAGGCTAAGAGGTGTTATGCCTATAATATTCACCGTCTCAGGTATCATACAATTTATTATGAAGAATACATGGAACCACAAAATAGTGGTGTATTTACATATTCACAAGTGGTATATTATGGAATTATTAATGGTACAATTGAATTAAATTATCATTGTTAGTTTTAACCATATTATTAAATTCAAGTGGGTCAATATTGATAGGGTATAATGAAATATTCATTACATTTTACCTCTGTCAAATTCTCTTACTTGATCCATATCGGTGAGCATTCAGAGCATGATAAATTTATCTTGGATTTAAAAATGAATATGGTTTATTATTTGGATTATAAAATACTTGAAGGATGGAGTATTGTTATTCAATTAATGGTGAGATACATATATGATATGAGAGATGAAGAACAATTGGAAATTTTTTATAGTTAACCTCATCAACCACAAATCATTGAATAGTTTATTCTTGATAATATTGAAACAATATAGCACATTATAGAGGGTGAAAATGAAACACCTTTCACAATGGAGGTTGATAATAATGAATACAATGAAGATAGAGATTATTGAATGTATAATTTGGTAATTAAAATATATTTAAATTTCTAGTTGAAAAGTTTTTCAAGCATATATAAATTTTTTTATATTACTTTTTTTGTAAAAATATTTTAGTGGTTAATTTTTTATACATTTAATATATCTGAACCATTTGAATTTTTGGAATTCTAAGAATAAAAAAATCTAGATCATAACTGATCAATATCGGAGAGCAGGCCACCACTACTATTAGCTTCATTGGATCCTACTGAGTCTAGTATACCTAATACTACTAGTGAGGAAACTGTTTCCCCAGATGTTGTCAGTATCCCACTATTTGATTACCCTCTAATGATGGATCAGTTGGTCACCCACTTGTCTAGTGGATATTGTCAAGTTACCATTAATGGAATGTATTTCATTGTAAAAAAGAAACTAAATATTTTATTAATGGTTAATTCATTTTTCAAATAGATAAAGAAAACAATAGAATGGATATAATTATAAACATGAATGATGTATGGGACCTGAAGGACTCCATGATTATCATTCCATTTAATGAGTTCAAAGTGCCTACTAGTGATACCTATAGAATCTATGGGTAGATTTCTTATGATACAATGAGATTTTCCATTAATTATATAGATTTAAGGAATATTCCCACAAATTGGAAAAATGAGTTCCTTGAAAACAAAGTAAATATAATATTAATTTAATATTCATTGATAAGTAATATAAACTACATGTGTAAATTTTCTTAATATATAAAAAAATTGTTAGGTTTCT
The DNA here is from genome assembly GCA_963277665.1 of Viscum album. Taxonomy (NCBI): domain Eukaryota; kingdom Viridiplantae; phylum Streptophyta; class Magnoliopsida; order Santalales; family Viscaceae; genus Viscum; species Viscum album. The sequence continues at coordinate 1,744,944,646 of OY728125.1, read as the reverse complement.
GATTTCTAGAAGTTTTTTAATTTTTATGTCTACGGCTCCATTTCATGCTCATGGACTCTGAATTATTTTCCAAGAAATAAAAAGAATTTAAATAGTGATTTTGACATGAGTTTAATGACATGTCTCTGAGATCACAATAGATGTATGAGAAAGTGCCTGAAAGAATTTATTATGCGTAGTGGAAGTTTCTTTTTATTAACAGCGATATGTATCAGGATGTAATTTCATATGTTATAGTATCTTAATAAAACAAACAAAATAGAATTATAATAATTTTAATTTTTCTATTTTCGTATTAATTATCTAAAAAATACAATCCATCATGAGAAAGAAGTCATTCCTCATATCATTGGGTCTTATAGTTTAAAAAAACAATTTTAGTCTGTATTTTATCAATTATTATTTATGTCATTTTATTACAAGTTAAGGTTTTTTATAACGTGATTATATTTTTTATAAAGGATAATGAATTAGGTCACTCTGTTGGCCAAATAGTGATGTGGTTAAAATTTCATAGGAACCCCAATTTCATTTTTGTAAATAACTCTACCAAAGACATTGGAGTAAGTAATTTTCATTATTATGATTTTTTATTTCATTACTATAAATTATAATATTGATAAATAAATTATAAGAACAAAAAATCCTTAAAACCAATTAAATTGGTCCAGGTACATGGATCTAATGATTCCAATTTTGTGTCATTTCATACATCAAGATGACCCCAATTAATTGGTCTTAATCCTTTTCTTGTTGTTATAATTTATTTTTCAATATTATGTTTTTATAGTAAAGAAATAAAAATAAATATTAATGATAAATTCATTAATTTTTTAATATAATAAAGTTCATATGTTTTAAAAAATAATTATAAATATTTTTTTATTAATATATTCAAATTCAAAAAATATGGGATGTAAACCCTTCATAACCATCATCGATTTCCCAAAATGACGCAGTTAAAATCTTTTTAAGGAGGATAATTCTAGATGTGTATGGCGGATAGAGTAGGGGAATACTCCATATATATTTTGTAGGGTTCCATTATCATTTACTATCACCCCGAGTGGGGTTTGAGTAGTATTGTTTATCAGGAATCACAAAGTGAAATTACAAGGTTGAACGAAAAAGTGCATGAAAAATACACTTATAGGAAACGCAAGATTATTGACGGTTAAAAATGAAAAATGATTTAGTTTCTATATTTGAATAGATAACTAGAATAATCCATAAGGAATTTTCCATCCTTGTAGCTCATCCTACCAAGTTAAACTCAAAATTTCATTTATCATTCACACATTTTCAAAGGACAAATAAAACATCCATAAATAAAACTAAAATGATAATTTTATATTGAAAACATGCACTTTGAGTCATAACGACCTCATGTTGTTTTAGAATGATGTGTAGAAGATTGTTATATATCAAAAATATATTATAGAACATTTTCCTTAATTTTGAAAACAATACTAGTCCATTAGCTTAGTTTTTGACTCAATAAAAATGTTTTTAAATATACCAAGGCCGTAAAAAACATGTGTTATGGGATAAAAATAGGAAAACTACATCATATTTCCCTGAAATCATAGGAAAATTACAATAGATATATTTTTAAAATATTGGAAAAATTGAAACATCATTATGAGTTATGGTTTTTGGGATATGCTTGTAAACACATTTTTAGTGTTTTAAAACACAAAAACATGAATGTAATACTCAAAACCATTAAAAAGGACCTCATATTCACGTGAAATAATGGAAAACCACTTTTGAGTCATTTTTAATGTGTACACATAGAAAAATAGTCAGTCCGACATGCAGTGTGGTTGGAATAACTCGATAAACATATTTTAAGGCTACCAAACCCTTTCAAAATATGTGTAGGGGGATCAAAACCTGATAAAAGATATTGTAATACCATAAAATCAAAGGAAAATGACTATAGAATTATTTTTGAAATATTGGAACTAAAGGACCATCATTCTGAGAGAATTTTTTCATGGGATGCCAGATAACATGTTTCTATGTTTTTAATCTCTAAAACATGCAAGTAATGATAAAAAGCCTATATAATGACATAATATTGATGTGAAATCATGTTAAAGTAAACTTTGAATTATTTTGGAGGTATAAGCATAAACAATACAACAATTTGATATGCTTTGTTGTCGAAAGACTCAATAAATATTTTTTATAGAAATTAAAGCCTTTAAAAACATGTGTCGGGGAGTATAAATAGGAAAAGATCATTGTATTTCCATGAAATCAGATAAAAAACAATAGACTTACTAGTGAAATTTTAGAACTAATGACACATCATTCAGTGCAACAGTTTTACCAGGATGACCATAAACAAGTTTTTTTTTATTTTAAAACACTAAAATGTGCATGAAATAGTAAAAACCACATAAAAAGAGCTGACTTTGTGGTGAAATCATAGGAAAATCATTTTTGATATATTTTGACATTTACACAAATACAACATCTCAATATGATGTGTAGTGTGGTCTGAATGACTTGGTAAACAATTTATATAGGTATCAAGGCCTTTAAAAATGTTGGGATGGGGGTCAAAATCATAAAAATGATGTCATATTTCTATGTAATTATAACAAAAAAAGTTATATAAATTTTTGAAATATACTATTCCACAACTCATCATTCTAAGTAATGGTTTTCCCAAGATTCATGTAAACACTTTTTTAGTGTTTTAAAACACCAAACAAGCATTTAACAGTAAAAACCATAAAAAACAACCTAGGATTGATGTTAAATCATGGGAATTCCACTATTGAATTATTTTTTATGTGTAAATATAGAAAAAAATATGAATTCATCTTGTGGTGTGGTCCAAATGACTCAATATATAGTTTTTAAAGGTTCTACAGCCTTTAAAAATATATATCAGGGGGAAAGGAGGGGAACACCCTATTTCCATGAAAATAGAGGAAAAGGACTATTGAATTATTTGAGAAATTTAATAATCGACGAAAATTATTCTAAGTTACAGTTTTCCCGGTATGCCAATAAATGCGTTTTTTGTGTTTTAAACCCCTAAAACATGCATATAAAGATCAAAATCATAGAAACAACCTTATATTGTTGTAAAATCATGGGAAACCCGAACCTGAGTTATTGTTTATCTTCACACATATATAAAACTTCAATACAATAAGTGTTGTGGTTGGAACGACTTTGTAAATAGTTTTTAAAAGTATCAAAGCCTTAAAAAACGTCTATCGAGGGGGGGGGGTCAAAACCAAGAGAACGATGTAAAATTTCAATGAAATCAAATTAAAATGACTGAATATATATTTTTTAAATACATAAATTAATGAATAATCATTCTGAGTTACAGTTTTCCCAGGTTTCCTATAAATCCATTTTTAGAGTTTTAAAACACTAAAAAGAGCATGTAATAGTCCAAAGGATAGAAAAAGACTTCATATTGATTTGAAATCATGGGAAAACCCATATTGAGTTATTTTTTATGTTTACAAGAAAACAACATGTCAATAAAATTTTCATTAAAGTCAAAATGACTCTATAAACATTTTTTTATGGTATAAAATCCTTTAAAAAAATTATTTGGGGGGGGGGAACCAGGAAAAAGATGTCATATTTCCATAAAATCATAAAAAAATACCATATATTTTTTTTAAATATAGGAAACCATGCAATTTTATTTTGAGTTATGTGTTTTATAAGATGCTCATAAATGTGTTTTTAGTTTTCTAAAACACTAAAACACACATATATCGGTAAAAACCATATAAAACAACCTCAGACTGATGTAAAATCATGGGAATACAACCATTGTGTTATTATTTATTTTTATCCATAGAAAACATGTTAATACATCTTGTTTATTGGTTTTAGTGAATATATAAACAATTTCTAATGGTACTAGTGCCTTTAAAAACATGTGCTGGGGGGAAAACATAGAAAATGATGTTATATTTCGATGGAATCACTGGATAATTATTTTAGATTGTATTTTGAAATTTAGTAACAAACATTATTTTATTATGAGTGATTATTTTCTTGGGAAGCCTGTAAATGCACTTTTAGTGTTTTAAAACACTAATACATGTGTTTGATGGTCAAAACAATATCAAATGACTTCATATTGATGTGATATCTAGGGAAAACCATAATTTATTTATTTTCGACACGTAAAAATTGAAAAACATTAATAAAATGTGAATTGTTGTTGGAAAGACTTGGTAAAAAAAATTTAAAGGTACCAAATCCTTTAAAAAAGTGTGTTGGGTGGTGAAAACTGGGAAAATTAAATTGGATTTCAATTAAATACATGTAAAATTTACATAGATTGATTTTTGAAATTTTGGAATAGAAGACATGTCATTTTAAGTTCGTGTATGCCTAGGATTATTGTAAACATGTTTTTAGCATTTTAAAACACTAAAAGTTGTATATAACATTCAAAAACGATGAAAGAGACCTTAGATTGATATGAAATCATGGGAAAACTATTTTTGAGTTATTTTCGAAATATAGGACAAGATTTTATAACATAATCATTAAATTTTTTTATTAACTAAATTTAAATCACACATCACATCGATTTAAAAAGTTAATTATAATGTTATATACATATCCCATTCTAATTTCAATTGTTAAATCATATCTTAAATAGGTAAGTTTATGTTATCATTTATTTTCCATGATATATTATTTGTTTTATATTGAAATTTCTTTTTTTATTAACAGATTAACAAATTTTAGGAGCTACATACTAAATATATTTTGTATATTTTCTCTTAGGAATTTATTTTCTCAAATGGTCTAGTTATTATTGTAGGTGACATTTGTTCATAGTAGGAAGGATGTTTACCATTATGATCCATGGAATTACTCAAAATAAAGTTATGGTGGTTCTTTGTATCCATGGTATGTTTAAATTTTATCAATGATTCTACTGTAATTTTAATTTACTATGTTTAGTTTTAATTTATGTCTTTTTTATTAAATATGATGAGATGATGTGGTTGGTTCTTATTTATGAGAAGATGTAGAGGTAGATAGATGTAGGAGAGGTCATGGGGTGAATGTATATGGGTCATGAATTGTTGTTGGACAAATTTTATATGAATATACTGATGAATGTGGTATAATATGACTAAGGTTATAATTTGAATGAGCTTATTTCGACTAAGATTAGGGTGACGTGAAGGTTCTGGGCGCAACAGAAGCACGATTAGGCCGGTTCCAAACTATAATTTTTACCATGATCAATGATTATACTTGGATCAATGTGATGATGAATTCCAGTATTGACAGAATAGAATCAAATATTTATATAAATAACTAAGATTACCAAAACCATTAGATATAATCTTGCGCATCATGTTTATAATTAATTTAAATTTAATTTTTGAAGAAATAAAATACCCGGTTCTTCGGTAAATTCTTTATTGATGATGTTAATCATCTTCGATAACCCTTCCGGATTTTATCATTGTGCTAGAGAGTATTCAAACCATAATTTCTCTAGTGGGGTTCCACACATGCTCCAATGGTCTTTGATTGATGCCACTCTCTTTTCGGAAGCTAGTATAGAGAAGTCAGTGTCTTACGTCGATTGTTCTTGATCACCCATTCTTTGGTCTTAAATAATGTCTCTAATTATTAAGAGGGAGAGAGGACATGAGTTGAGAGAAAATTCTTGACTTGGAATTTCTCTTGTATCACCGGTTTCTCATACCTAGCACAATAGATGTGCATGTCTATTTATTGACATGGGGATTTAGTTATAATATTTAATTGTGTAACTGCAATTAAATACATTCATAACCTTTCAAAAAACCCATGCTACATAATAACAATAACCACATCATTATTTTTGGTGTGCTAACTTGTACAAAAAGGAATCATAAATGAAATTCCATGCCACATAATTCTAACAGAGTTATTATTATTTTGTTTTGATCAAACTAGATAAATAATTATTTACCATCTAAAAATATTTATTTTACTATAAGACCGACCATGGTCCACTCAAACTCCACTTCCATTTATTGAACACCTGAATAAATAAATATATAATTTATTCTTTGAAATAATTATTTTATTTACAAACAAGTAAATATATATTTATTAAATGTTCAATAAATTGAATAAATATTTTTTTATTCAAAATCCAATGAATAAATACTTATTTAGTTTTTGAAATCATTTTAACATGAATACATTTACTCCAATATCTTGAAAATAATATTTAACAATTAAATTAAAATATAATTTATTCGAGGCCACTAGAAACACTTAGTGTGACCCTCTAGGAATCATTCTCATTGGCATTAGGTGGGATTGCCTAAAGTCCAAGAGTACTATCTAGCAATGGGTCATGGTTCCAAAGATAAATAACATAAAAGTTAGAATAATGATATCTACATAAGAATGCTCACTATGTAATATAGTCCCATTATATCAATATCTCATCAACCTAGTTTCACGATAGTGTCATCAACCTTTATGCTTGATATGTCATTCTTTGACTACCTAAAATAAACTCATCCTTACAAAATGAACATTGACTTTTTTTCGATGGTTATATTTCAATCAAAAGGGGCAAGATATCAACTACCATAAATGGAAGGATAAATCCTTCCTTGACTTATCCATTAATAACTTGTCTTGCATAACGCACCCAATGTACCATACTTCCCGGTGACTGTTCGTGTGATGGTATTCATCAGTAAATAAAAGTTCACATGTCCTGACATGTATTAAAAATAATATTAATGTTTAAGGACTATTACACATGCTCGTATATAGGAATATCCAATGACACCAAAACTTTCTGAATTCCTACTAGCGGGTCTGTTCCCACAATCCCCCATCTTAGAGATTACCAAGTGTGAACTTCATGAGAAGAATTCTCATTTTCTTATGATTACTCTCACCTGATGGTCTGTATACTATGTGTCCCATCATATAATTTCATCCAACCACATAACTAAATTTTTGAATATTGTCACAGCACATCAAGGTTTTAATCATAGCGGCGAACTACTATGACCCCGTCAATGTGACAAATACTCCAAGAAATTATTACACAATAGTCATGCAGAAAAATGAAAAACATGTAATAATATGTTTAATATTTAAATATTTTAAATATTTCTGTAATGAAAGTACAAACAATTGGTTCTTGGAAACCAACTCTTTGAAACTCCCATTTGGATTAGAGCTAACTACCTACTACTATCAGTTCACTATATCTCACTTGATGATCATGTTTTTGCTGAGTCAAGGCTTTAGTCAAGGGGTCATGCATGTTGTATTTAGTGGAAATACCTCTCATTGCAAATTCACTTCTCTGAGAAAAATCCCTCAATAGATTATAATTTTGAAGTATGTTCTTCCTCTCCTGATGTTACTTTGGATCTTTTTGTGAGAGCCAACATAGTAGTATCATCATAGTACAATGTGATGGGATCATTATTTCTAGGTATCACATCCATATCCTAGAAGAATATTCGCATAAAAACTGCTTATTTAGCTACCTCATAAGCTAAGATATACTTTGACTCTACTGTAGAATCTACGACCACTCTCTGCTTTGAGTTCTTCCAGCTCACTACACCAGCATTCAAAGTGGAGATGTATCCCGTTTGTGACTTCATGTCATCTTAATCACTCTAGAAAATAGCATATGTATATCCTCACATGTCTAGGTCCTCTTTTACTCCATAAACCCATAACATATCCTTAGTATGCCTCAGATACTTTAGGATTGTCTTGACTTCCATCCAATAGTGGTCACCTGTGTATGTTTCATACCTTCCTAACGAGCTCAATTTGTAGGTGACATCCAGCCTTGCACATATCATGGAATACACGACTGAACCAATCGTTTATGCATATAGATTCCTTGTCATTCCTTTTTTCCCCATGTATATGGGGACACATTTTCTTGGAAATATGAATTCCATGTGATGCTGGAAACAATCACCTCTTGGATTTTTTTATTCTGAATCTCTTCTGTATCGTATCAATGTATGTACTTTGACTTAGGCCCAACAATCTATTGGATCTATCTTGATGGATATTGATCCCATGAATATATGCTTCCTCACCCAAGCCCTTCATGAAGAATCAATGATTCAACCGTGCCTTAACAGACTGTAAGACTGGTATCTCATTTAAAATAACTAATATTTTAACAATATATACTATTAGAAAAATGATTTCACTCCCACTGAACTATTTGTAAATACAAGGCTCACATTCATTCTTGATAAAACCAAATTCTGTTATGGAATCATCAAAATAAATTTTCCTTGACCTAGATTATTTCTTTAATCCATAAATGGAATTTTGTAACTTGCATACCTTATTGGCATCCTTTGGAGTCCTAAACCCTTCAAGTTGTGTCATGTAGACATATTCCTGAAGGTTCCCTTTAAAAAAGGCTATTTTGACATCTGTTTTCCAAATCACATAGTCATGGTTACCAGTAATAACCAATAGAATTCTGATGGATTACAGCATTTCAACTAGTTAAATGGTTTCATCATAGTCAATGCCTTGATGATTCTTCAACCCTTTTGCAACCATTTGTGCCTTATAGGTACTGAATTTTCCCTCTATATCCATTTTCTTCTTGAATACCCATTTGAATCCAAAAATATTTACATCAACTATAGGATATAATAAAATCCAAACTTGGTTTTGGTACATGGAATCCATTTCATAATTCATATCTTTTTTCCACTTGGAAACGTTTGTTCCACTTACTTCTTCATTATAGGTTATAGGATCATTATTATCAACTGATAATGAGTCACCATCATCGGTAACAAGAAAACCATACCATTACAGTTCTCTAACATCTCATTTTTTCCTATATAGTTCTTCTGTATTTGAAATAATTATATCTTCCACATGGCTCTCTAGAATCTATTCATGTACCATCTCTTGTGTACCTTGAGCATCAACTTCATCGATGTCTATCTTTCTCCCACTATCTCTTTTATATATGTGCTCCTTCTCAAGGAATATGGTGTGTATTTCCACAATAACCTTTTTTTCTATGGGGATGTATAGGTAATATCCCATTGTTTCTTGGGTTATTCTATAAAGGTACGCTTTGTGCCTCTGGGTGCAAGGTTGTTACCTGAAGAGGCCCTAACAAAAAATTCACTTCCTCGTACTTGTAAATTTGATAACATGGCTTTCTTTCCACACTAGAACTCATATGGAATACAATTTACTGATTTTATTGGTAATTGTTTTAGTATGTGCACTGTTGTTTTTAACACATATCTCCAAAAGGATAATGGAATACTAACATTACTCATCATTGACATCATCATGTCCAAAAAGTTTTGGTTCCTCCTTTCGCTCACACCATTCCACTGGGGCGTGTAAGGTGGAGTGAGTTGGGATAGGATCCCAAACTCTTATATGTAATTAATGAAGTCTTGATTAAGATATTATCCACCGCAGTCTAAGTGGAGTTTCTCAATCTTTTTACCAAGATGGTTCTCAACTTCATTCTTGAATTCTTTGATGTTTTCAAAAGAATCTGACTTATACCTCATTAAGTAGATATATCCATATCTAATAAAATCATTAGTAAAAGTTATGAAGTATGAGTACTCACCCCTTACTTCAATAGGAAATGGTCCACACACATTGGTATGAACTAATTCAAGAATATATTTTTCCCTTTCATCTTTCCCTATAAATGGGGCTATGACCATTTTTTCTTATAAACATGTGTGACATGTGGCACATGGTTTTAGTTTGAAAGTATCTAAATATCAACAGTGTTGTATCTTTTTCATGATTTTATTATTTAAATAACCTAGAAGTGGATAACGAAGTTGGGTGTGGTAATATTCAGGCATTGTATCTTTGTTATCGATTTCCGTTACTTTGTTTGTGTAATCCAACACATAAATATTGTTGTATAAATGTTCCCTAAAAACAAATAATATCCTTCCAAAAGAAGAAACCTTCATTTAAAAACAAGAAAAAAATCCATTTGTGTCGAATCTGGTTACTGAAATAATGTTTTTAGTAACAGACGACACATAATAACAACCCTTAAACACCATGATCACCGTAGATGGTAATATGAGGTGGTAGTCCCCGACAGATACAATAGCAAGTCTGTCTCCATTGGAAGCTTTTAGATCTACCTAACTTCAATCAATCTTAATGGATCTACTCGGTTCCTGTATTTGGATACAAATCTGAGCACCAAAATTTATATCCAATACTCAAATATTAGGAACAAATAGATTTCATTTGATAAAAAACACACCAGATGCTTCCCCTTGCTCCTTAGGCTGGGTTCAGTTCTTCTTCTAGTGGCCCTTCCTTCCACATGGGAAACAAATAGCTTCATGTTCCCTGGTCTCCATTTTGATATTCATTTTATTGGAAGGGTGTGTAGAATCATTTAGCTTAAAGCTCTTCTCTATCCCTTTACACTTATTCACCATAAGGACATAAGGGTTTTTGTGCTTCATATTTTTTTCAATGTGGAAAATGAAGAAAAGAATATCATATTGAGACTTCTCAATGTTTTTTATATTGAAATTATCAACAAAGATGGAGAATCTATGAGAGAGTGATGCCAGAATGAGATCAGTACCCATTTATTTGGGGAGTTTAAACCCTATAACCTCCAGGCGCTCAATGTATCCAATGAGCTTGACTGAAAGAGGACCATATGGGCCACCCTCTCCAATCATGCTCTGAAAGAGTTCCTTGGAGATCTCAAACTGTTATTTTCTTTCTCTATCCTAGTAAAAACCAAGGAGGTTATCGAGCTTTCTATAGGCATTCATATTTTTGCGACACTTCATGAGTTCACAATACATTGATGATATCATAAAACATTGAATTTTGACCTTATCATTCATATGTTTCTTGTAGACTAATAATCCTTTGTCACTCACCTATTGGAAAGCGGATCAGGTAATGCTGACTACAACATGTAAGACTTACGTTCATGGCATAAAAAACCCACTGGCATCTAAACCATTCGAGGAAGATACTATCGGTGAGGATGTTGTCTTTATCTATAATTGATCGTATGTATTGTATGTTTGATGATCTGGTAATATTATTCTAAAATTAAAAGAGAATATGATTAGTAATTTCTTCATGACATTTTAGGAGAAATAATAAATTAATTTTATTAAGTCTCACACTATTTTATCATGTCCTACTGGCCCTTACCATTAAACTCGAAATGTCAAGTTTCCAGGACATTCTAATGGCAAGGATCCATATTAACCTTTTCATTACCCCAAAAAGGGCTAGTCATGTTATTTTAAGGTATTTAGGTAGGCATGTCTTTTCTAACTACGGGATTGAAGCTCCTTGAGCTATTGAGTAGGCTCCCCAATCTTGAAATCCCCACATAGATTTACTCAACACTTACCTCCATATTACACCAAGTCATTCAAGGGCTGCTCCTCTGGATTCAATAAGGTGAATTCAACCTGAAACCATTCATAATCGATTCTTATATAAAAGTAAGTGTCTTATTAAGGGATGGTGAAACACATAGTTTTATTAAGTCTTTCCATTAATCAAGTAATGGAAGACTTAGTATGACTTAATGTTTTGTTGAGGTATTTTTATCTCTTATGCATAAATTTAGTTATTATATTTATCACATTCTTGATAATATTAAGGGTAAATTACTTAAGTGATTAACTGTGTCTGGATAATTTTAATGCACAAGCCTGATTTATTTTAGTTTCATTTTGCATGCTTGTCTGTTCGTTAATTATGTGATCACAAAAACACATTCATAATGAAAAAACCATGAGACTAATAGAAATAAAATAAAGTAAAGGTCATGACCGTGAGACTTTTTATAATGGTTAGTTTATCTAGCTATTTTTAAACTAACCTAGACCTAGGGTAGATACAACTTCATGTTTATAGCTTTTCACCTTTCCACCTTTGGGTCTTCTTGGATTAGTTTCACCTCAACTCCTAACATAGACTCCTCCACCAGATTGGGAGGTCCATCCACTAAATATGATTTTTGAACTCACACACAAGTGAGCGGTAAAAAGGGGTTTACATAAAAGAAACCATGGGTATGAAATCCCAACATATTAATGAGGAGAGATGTATCACATACCAAAAATTAATTTAATAAAAAAATTTAAAGGAAACCAGTCTCATAAAAAGGTCTTTGTCTATCCCATGATCACCCTCATATATGAAATGAGTTACAAATTTAATAATACTAGAATTCATTTCTCTAATCATTTTTATTAAGATAAATTTCACTTAAAGCTATTAATTGTTATCTTTAATTAGTCAATACTATTATCTTAATCCTTTTCTGAATTTCCTTGATATTCACATACTTGTACATAAATGCACTTTGGAGGTATCCTGGTGAATACCTTTTCGATTATACCCAACATGTATTATATTCACATACAATTTTACTCTTATGAAATATGGAATACAATATGTTTCAATGCATAGAGTAACAACCTGTAGAATGATTTCTACCAGATATGTAGTTCTGAAAATTACAAAAACATTAATGTTTTAACCTTGTGTAATTGTGTAAATCACAGGGCATGTAGTTCTAACTACACAACATGTATTACCTTCAAAAATTTTCTTGAATTACATACCTTGAGACTGGGCGTGTGAATCTTAATTTTGAAATTTCATAGTACACGACATGTACAGTGGGATACACGTAGTGTGGTCTCCAGGTTACACGGTTACTGATCGGTTTAGTTGTGTATGGGATACACAGTTTGGCCCCTAACCTAATGGGACTACATGTTGTGTATAGTGGGCCACATAGAATTTAATTTGGTAAGCGTGTGCCTATTTGTCCCGGTCAACTAGCACTGTATAATTACTACACTGCATGGAATAAATGAGCATTCCTTGAGTAATTACCAAATCAAACTCGATGTGTTGAACCTGACTACACAAAGTCTAGTCCGGATTACATGGTGTGTATGGCGGAGAACATGGAGTTTAAGTCCAAACACATAGTGTGTACTTTCGTGTCACCTTGGATGAATCTTCAGAGCCTCTTGATGAATTCTCAAGTTAAATTTTAATCAAAAAAATCTTATGTTTTAGTGTAATATTTGTGAAATGAAAAGAGGAATAAGGTATCTCGAAATCCAGATTACAAGAATGATTAATGTTGAATTGACAAGTTAAATTATTAATCTTTAAATCATCAACGAATTATTTAAATAATTATAAATGATGATGACCTCACTCTGATACCATTTGATGGTTCTGGCACAACAGAAGCATGGTTGGGCCAATTCTGAACTTTAATTTTTACCATGATCAATGATTATTCTGTGATTAGTATGAAGATTAATGCTAGTCTCTACAAAATAGAATAAATGATTTTGATAAAAAAGGATGAGGCCCGGAACCTTTAAAGAGTATATTACACATCATGTTTATAATAAATTTAAATTTAATTTATAAATAAATAAAATACATGCTTCTTCAGTACTTTCTTCATCGATGTTATTGATCGTCTAGGATGACCTTTTCAGATTGTCTTGTTGTGCCTACAAGGATCCAAACCAGAATCCCTATAGCAGTGATCCACACATGCTCTGATGGTCTCTAATTGACGTCACTCACTTTTCAGGTGCTAGGAAAATGAGGCAAGTTTATTGCGTAGATCATTCTTGATCTCTTGTTCTTTGGTCTTGAAGAACGTCTCTCATTATTAATAGGGAGATAAAAGAGGAGTCGAGAGAAAATTCATGACATGGAATTGCTCTTGCATCACCAGTTTCCAGTACCATTCACAACAGACATACCTATATATTTTTTGACATGGGGATTCAGTTATAATATTTAATTGCATAATAATAATTAAATATATTCATATCCTTAGAAAAAACCCATGCTACATTATAACAATAACCACGTCATTATTTGTTGTGTGACAACATTTTCAAAACGGAATCATAAATGAGGTCATGTTACAAATAATTATAAAAACATTATAATTATTTTTTTTGTGCAAAATAGTTAAATAATTATTTACAGTCTTGCAAATAATTATTTTACTACCGGACTGACCTTGAACTTCTCGAACACCACTTCCATTTATTAAACACCTGAATAAATAAATAAATATTTTATTTAAAAACTTGTAAATAAATATTTATTAAATGTTCAATAAAATAAATTAATATATTTGTATACATAATCCCACGAATAAATATTTATTTAATTTATGAATTCATTTAAAATTGAATAAAATTATTCCACTATCTTGACAATAGTACTTATTAATTAAATTCAAAGAGAATTTACTCAAGGCCAATAGAAACACTTATTGTGGGACCCTTTAGGATTATTTCTTGTTGGAATTAGGTAGGCTTTCCTAAAGTCCAAGAGTACTGTCTACCAACGAGTCAAGGAAGCTAAGAGAAATAACTTAATGTTGTAACAATGACATCCACATACAAATGCTCACAATGTAATATAGTCCCTTTATCTTAGTATCTCATCAAGATGGCTTCTGGATAGTGTCATCAACATTTATGATTGATATGTCCTTCTTTGACTACTTAAAATAAACTCATTGTTACACCATGGCCATGAAACATCGTGCGATGGTTCTATTTAAATAAAAGGGTAGAGATATCAACTTCCATAAATGGAAGGGACAAATCCTTCCTCGGCTTATCAATTAATAAGATGTCATGCATGATGCACCCAATGTTCCATACATCCCGCCAACAGTCTATGTGATGGTTTTCATTAGTAAATCAAAGTGTGTGAATCATGACACATTTTAATGAAAATATTAAAGTCTAAGGACCATTACACATGCTCGTAGATAAGAATATCTGATGCCACCAAAACATGCATAATTACTACTAGCGAGTACGTTCTCATAATCTCTAGTCTTGGAGATTACCAATGTTTACTCGATGAGAATAATTCTAATCTTCTTATAAGTACTCACACCAGACAGACTGTATACTAGGTGTCCCCTCATATTATTTTATCCAACCATAGAACAAAATTTAAGAATATTATCATAGAACATCAAGGTTCTCATCATAGAGTGAAACTGGTATGACATTGTCCATGTGAAAAATACTCCAGGACATTATTACACTATATTCATGAAGAATAATGAACAATATGTAATAATATGCTTAATATTTAAATATATTACAGGTTCATTTAATCAAAGTACAAATATTTGTTTCTAGGACTCCAACTCTTACATGACTGTGGATGGATGTATATATGATTATGGATGTATGATTTTTTAGGTATCTATTATTTTTTTACTATATATTTATATTTTATTTTATAAATATCATAGTTTTTATATTTATATTTTTAAAAATATTTTTATAAAATTAATTTTTAAGAAACAAGTTTAATAGAGACTTATATAAAATGACAATAAATAAATAGCTGAAAATCCTAATTCATGGTGGTGAAAATTAATTTCTTCTAAATATAACCCATGCTTCATATATTATAGGATTTTAAGTTAAATTTATATATTTAATTTTCAGAATATTTTTTATTAAAAAAACAACTACTAAATTAAATAAAAAAACCACTAATATCTCCAATAATGACACATATAAAAACCAATGGTAAAAGAAAAAGACCACTAATAAATTATATTTGACCACAAAATATGTGGTGGTTTTATTAACCACTCTTAAACAATTAAGAGGCAGTTTAAACCACTTCGAATCACAAAAAACTCCCTCTAATGTCTTGTTTTTTTGTACTGTGTGTTCCATGTATCCCTCTTGATAAACTATATAACATACCCATTATATAAATTTAATCCTAAGGGGGTACCAATAAGGAATGATCTTTTATATGAAGAACATCTTGTGAATATCTTATATTGTGGATAAAAGATTATATTATGCAAGACAACTCACCTTGTCAAAGCGTTGTGGTAGAAGAATAGCCTTGAGGAAGTGACATCAGAACCAGAATAGGTGATGAAGAAAAGTACCATGAACTATTTTTTCGGTTGAAATGAAAATTTCTAGGGTGAAATTATTAAATGGGAAGAATGTAATTCCAGAAAATTTTATAAATTAAATTCCATTTTTCAAAGAAGAATTTTTTTTTGTAATTAAGTTATGAAAAACTCATGCACTAATTTGGTTATATTGGACCATTATGTGGTTTTTTAGATTTAAAATTCCTTTAAGAATCCTTAACATTGATAATATATCCATATTACAATGACCTTAAATATTATTATATTAAAGGCTATGAAAAATTCCAACTGACACATAAGGATGGAGTGATGGCCTCAACCAGTAGGATCGTACCCTATGAAGGCAATTTATCAGAGTTTTTTAGGGCGATAAAATCACTAATATTTTCCCTTGAAAAATCCAAATATTAAATTTAACAACTATATCATAAGAGAATCAGTTTATGGGAGTAGTTCAAGATCATCGAGATCATATTCCAAACCATGTTTTCCGAACCACCTAAGAAAATCTCATCATCTCAAACCTTACCCTTAGGGCATTCGCTGGTGTAATAAAGTGCTATGTATCTAGACTCTAACGGTATAAATTTTTATATATTATTTCAATAAAATATTGATTAAATTTATTCATTATTAATTTTAAGATTATTAGAAAATAGGCTTAATAATTATGAGATTTTGATAGGATGAAACCCAAAATGATTTTTTTGAAATATATCATTTTAATCAAGACAATATTTTTAATGAATACCATAAATTTTCAAATAAAATATATTTTAATAAAATATTTTTACTAAATAATATTTATTAAATAATAATGATAATATAATTTTATAAATTCAAATGTAATTTCTTTAAGGTTCAAAAAATGTTATTGTTAAAAAACTAGTATTTTTCAATAAATTATATTTTTTTGATTTAAAAGTTAAAATTCCCATTTTTAGAGAATTATATTGATAAAATAAATATTATTATTGAAATATTCATTTTGAAACTATACAGAGGTTATTTTTTCATAAATTTTTGAGATAATAGATTTTTTGGATAAAAATTAAACATGGTAAAAATATATAGTATGTACTATGAAAAAATAAAAGACTAAAAGTGATGTAATAAATACTATAAAGATTATACATATACAAAATTATGTTTACCATATAAATTAATATGTTATTGAAGTAATTTCATTAATTTTATAAAACCATAATGAATTCTCCAAAACATATATTATATTGTAAGGTTTTAAAATCAATTATATATAATTATAAAGAACTTCAACATCTCCAAGGGTATTATTTTAATTATTTTGATTTTTAATAATAAAATAATTTAATATATTAGTTTTTCATAAACCATGTGAAAAATTTATGGGATTGTATTTGGTTTGGAATAATTTATCATATAGAGTCTAAAATGTATGTTTAGAAACTAATATAGAATTCTCTTATCTTTTGCGATATAAACCCACCTAAAAATCCATTACTCTTCATTAAAAACCATGGGATCACAAATTAAATCTTCCATTCCTTTTATTGATCCCTCTCATGGTTCCCCCAATCTCTTATGAAGCTCCTCCAATGCTTTAAAAATCACCCTCTCAAGGTAATGGATCCTCTATTTCTCCTCTTAATTCAAGAACCATATTTGTATTATGCCTTTTTATTACAAATTATTCATGTTGGGATATGTTATTTTACATCCATCTTACTATCGTTATTATTTTCAAGTGATGGGGGACCCCTTTCACTCTCGTTTAACCCATATATGAATCTTTATGTGCCCTCGTTATGTTGCGGAAATCATCTAGCAATTTTCTGTGCTAAACATTTTTATAGTGAATACCCATTACCATTTCCACTCAATGGTATTCACATAGTTATAACTATCCTTAACTTATTGGTTATTTACATTTATGCATATGACACTCTTTAAACTTGGGATTAAAAGTGATGGAATGCATCCATATGTTGTACAATCTATACGGCAGACTTATATGTGTACATGATATGAAAGTGATGGTTGGGTGTAGAATTATATAGCCACACAATTTATTTGGTAATTTTTTTATCTATTGACATGTCATTTATGGTGCACATGATTTTATCCTTAGAACACATTGTTTTGATGTCTTGTCGATTAGCCTTGAATTATGTTTATGTTGTCATGTTTTATGTTGTTGTAAAATTCATATATTTACTTGATGATATCATGTTTTATGTATCATTGATATTTATATTGAATCACATGTATTAATTTCTTCATGTTATGGTATGACTATTTTATTATTGGGATATATATCTCACCACTTTCGTATGCACATCCTTTGGTTATCCCTGGTTGTTTTAGATGTTTCAAGGAATATAAAGGAATGCTTTGGACTATGACTCACAATCATATGGGTTGTGTTATGTGTAAAATTATAGGATAAATGATTAAATAAATTGTATTAAAGATATGGTTAACATATAATAATAAAATTTTAATTATTTTACATACTTTAAAATCATTCTTCTATGGATCAAAACCAAGAAAACGACCATCAATTATCATGAAATATTAAGAAAAAAATAGAGTGATTTACAGAATGTTGTAATTGATAGAATGTCAATCTGAGGATTCATTTTTCTTAGATGATAAAAAATTAACTTTTAGTGTTTAAAAACACTAAAAATATCATGTAAGGATCAAAACCATAGAAAACTACCTCAAAATGACATGAAATCCTAGAAAAAATATCTTTGTATAGTTTTTCATGTGTATCAGTAGATGAAACATCAATTGGACATGTGGTGTGCTTATATGGACCGAATAACCTGATTTTAAAGGATTAATTACCTTTAGAAACATGTGTTAGGGGGTTAAAACCTAGAAAATTACATAGTATTGTCACGAAATAATTTGAAAACAAACATAGCATGTTTTCTTAATATGAGAGTATTCTTCGTGTGAATTTGATTATTCAATTTCTCATGATGATCAGAAACACCCTTTTAGTGTTTTAAAAACACTAAAATCTATTTTTAATGATCAAAAATATATAAAATGACTTCTAAATGATGTTAAATTCTACTAAATCTATTGTTATATTATTTTTGATGTGCAAGAGAAAATTTTACATCAATCTGACATGTGGTGTTCCTTGAATGGCCTAATATGCAATTTTAAAGGTTTGAAGACCTTCAAAAACATGCATCAAGGGATAAAATACAATAAAACCCCATTAATTATTATGAAATCATAAAAATTAAATCGTAGAGTTAATTTTGAAAATTTGGAATTGATGAAACATTAATATGAAGTGTTGTTTGATCAGCATGACTGGAAACACACTTTTCATGTTTTAAAAAACTATAATATTAGTATAATGACCAAATACATAGAAAATCCAAAAAATGTTGTGAAGTCATAGGAATAACATATTTATATTATTATCCAAATTTATTATTATAAGGCATGTGAATCATATATGCAGTGTGCTCAAATGAACCGAATAAGCAGTTTAAATGGTCTGACTTCCTTTAAAGACATGCATCAATGGGTCAAAAGCAAGAGAATGATATCTAATTTACATGAAATAATAGGACAAAACTATTTTTTTTTTCTTGAAATTTTGGAACTAAAATAACCTCAATTTGAGGTGTATTTTACTCGGGATGACCGAAAAAATTCTTTTAGTTTTTTAAAACCCAAAAATGTTTGTGTACCTGTCAAAACCATAGAAAATTACTTTAAATTGATGTGAAATAATTGGTTTTTTATGTGTATTGGTGTATGAAACATAATTTTAACATGTAGTTTGGTTATACAGACCGAATAACTAGTTTATAAATGTTTGATGGCCTTTAGAAATGTGAATTAGGGGGATAAACCCCTAAAAGGACCTCTGATTTATGTGAAATAATAAAAAAATAACCTTATAGTGTTTTACAAAAATGGAATTGACAATGCATCAATTTGAGGTTTCATTTTCTCAGGATGACTGAAATATCACTTTTAGTGTTTTAAAATACCAAAGTGTTTTTGTGGCAGTCAAAACCATAGAAAATTTCTTCTAAATGGTGTAAAATCCTAGGATGGCTGTCTATGTCTTATTATTAACATGTAAAAGAAGATGAAATGTTAATTTAATGTGTTGTGTGCTCAGGAATGAATATGTACTTTTTCAAGGTTTAAAGAACATTGAAAACATGCATTAGGGGGTCAAACCAAGTGAGCGATATCTGATTGGAATGAAATCATATG
Source organism: Viscum album (assembly GCA_963277665.1). Taxonomy (NCBI): domain Eukaryota; kingdom Viridiplantae; phylum Streptophyta; class Magnoliopsida; order Santalales; family Viscaceae; genus Viscum; species Viscum album. The sequence continues at coordinate 1,744,924,395 of OY728125.1, read as the reverse complement.
GTAAAACAAAAAAAATATGTATAACAGTCAAAAAATATTGAAAATAATTCAAATTATTTCAAATAAAATGATGCATATCTTTGTATTATTATTGACATGTATGAGTAGATGAAAAGTCAATAGGATGTTTGATTTTTTCATAAATAATTAATAAGTAATTTTAAAAGATTCTTGCAACCATTAAAAACATCTTTTAAGTGGTCAAAACTATGAAAAATTCTTTTAATTTCCATTAAAATCAAATAAAAACTTAAATAGATTGATTTTAAAAATGTTGTCAAAAACGACACATCAATTGAATGTATCATTTTCTCAGTATGATTAGAAACATGCTTTTAATGTTTTAAAACACTAAGACGTGTGTGATACTATTAAAACCATTTTAAAATACATTCTTATGACAAGATATCATAGGAAAATAATATTTTTAATATTTTTGATATTATTGATCAAATGACATTTCAATCTGATTTGTGGTGTGACTGAAACAACCTTATAAATAGTTTTTAATGGATTTATAGATTTTAAAAATGTGAGTTTTTGGGTGAAAACCAAAAAAATGAATTCGGATTTCTATGAAATATACAACTACATATCACCCCGTTAATAGATCAAAACAAAGTCTTTAACAGGACTAAAAAATGTTGTTTCTCTTAGTGCTTTTAAATGGGGGTCCCCTTTATCAGCACTAAATAAAGCGTTTATAAAGGCCCCTCTTTATCAATGCTAGTTTAACCCTAATAAAGGCCCACCTTTATCATCAATTTCATTATTGATGATAAAGGACCACCTTTATTAGCACTTTAGTTAGTAGTGATAAAGGAACTCCTTTTTCAGCACTTTCATTAGCGCTGATAAAGGCCCAACCTGTTGTAGTGTGCTATTTGAATAAAAACCCACTACAAAAAACACACTTGAAACCTATATGAAAATACACCTGTAATCAAATATATAATTTAAATGAAATAAATTTTACATAATGAATACAAAAAAAAGAATATATACATTCCAGAAAAAGTTTTCTAGAATTTCATATACAATTATCATCCACAAACATTTAAAATCATTAATGTTTTCTCATCTTTGATACCTATGACCCGCTCTTAAAATTGATCCACCATGGTATTAGATGCCAAAAAAATCACCCCAACCCAAGAAAAAGTTTCAAATTATATAAGAAAACAAATCTTATGTTAGTAATAAAATAAATATATAAATTAAACATAAATATGAAAGAATACATTAATAAATTATCAATTTTAAATAATATTACACACTTAGAGTTATATTGGTCAGACCATGCATCAGATTGTGGTGGTATTGATTCTTATATATCACAAATGAAATATGGATCATTTTCATAATATTTAAAATCAAAATGAATGTGTTTTCTCATTTTCCAATAAGCCACTTGTTCTTTTTTGTAAAATTAATGTCAATTTTAAAATAAAAATATAAACTTGGAGACATATCGGTCACACCTTGCATTGTATTGAGGTTCGGTTGATATCTACATGTCAAAAAATATCTTATGGATCATTTTACTAATGTATAAAAACAATATTAATAATTTTGGACAATTTTGATTATGTCATTTGAAACTAGAAACACTCACTTTGAGTCATATGTGACACATCGTGTATTGGTTTATGTGAGACTACTTCCTAAAAATTACAAATGAGTTATGAATCAATGTATTAAATTAGCAATAAAATAATAGAGTTTCTTCTTGGATTTCAGTGAGTGATGCTTTTTTTGGAATAAAATATCAATTTTATACTAATAAGAGACACTTTTTGTCATACCAATCACACTGTGCACTAGATTGAGGTGATGATGATTAATACATTTCAAAAATAACTTATTTATTTTTTTCTAATGTATTAAAAACAATATTAATGTGTCTTCTATGTTTTTGGTATGTCACTTTTTCCTTTTATTAAAAATGAATTTCAATTTAAAATAAAATACACTTGGAGTCATATTTGGAACACTGTGCATCAGATTATGGGGTAACTGATTCTTAAACATCACAAATGACATATGTATCATTTTTCTAAATTATAAAAATAATAAAAATGTTTTTCCTCAATTTTTAGTAAAGAATTTTTGTTTTTTACTAAAATTTCATTTTAAAATGGAAACATGCACTTTTAGTCATACAAGTCACATAGTGTGTTGGTTTGATGTGATACTACATTATAAATGTCATAGATGAATTATGAATCGTTTTACTAAATTATCAACAATGTCAGCAAGTGTCTTCTTAGTTTTCAATTAGTGACACATGTTTTGAACTAAAATGTCAATTTTAATATAATAAAAGACACTTTGATTCATACCAATCACATAGTGAATTAGATTGAGGTGTAGTTGAATATTAAAAATCAAAATACATTAGGATATTTTTCATAAATTTTAAAATTAATCCAAATGTGTTTTCTTTCTTTTTAGTATGTAACATGTTCTTTTTAGTAAAATTAAAGTCCATTTTAAATAAAAAAGACACACATGGAGTCATAATGATCACACTATGTGTATGATTGAGGTGTGGTTGATTCATACACCTAAAAATTAATTTTTTATCATTTTACTAATGTATCAAAATAATATGAATGTGTTTGATCAGATTTTAGTTTGTCACATTCCCTTTTTAACCTAGATTAATGGATGTTTTAAATAAAAAGACACACTTGGAGCCATATCGGTCACATTGTGTGTCATATTGAGATGCGGTTGATTCGTAAACATCAAAATTAAATGTATATAATTTTTATTAAGTATTAAAAAAATAAATTTATATTTTCTTAGTTTTCAGTATTTCACTTGTTCTTTTTACTAAAATTAATTTCAATTTTAACTAAAAAAACCCAATTAGAGTTATAATGGTCACACAGTGCAACGGTTTGAGGTGTGGTTCATTCCTAAAAATCAAAAATGACTTAAGAACTATTTTCCTAAAGTATGAAAACAATAAAAATGAGTTTTATCAGTGTTTACTATGTCACTTATTCTTTTAACTAAAATTAATGACATTTTTATATAAAAAGACATAAATGGAGTCATATCGATCACATAGTGAGTTGGATTGAGGTGTGGTGGATTCATACACATCAAAAATGACATAAGGATAATTTAACTTATGTATCAAAACAATATGAATGATTTATCTCTTTTTTCAGTTTGTCGCTTGTGGATTTTACTAAAATGTCATTTGAAACTAGAAACATGCACTTTGAGTCAATCCAATCACCTCGTCTGTTGGTTTGATGTGAGACTTATTCAGACATGAAAAAACTAACTTATAAATAATTTCTTAAAATTATCATGACAATAAAAATTTGTTTTTGGGTTTTTACTTAGTGGCACATTTTTTAAACTAAAATATAAATTTTAAAATGATGACGGAAACTTTTAGTAATACTGGTCACACAGTGCGTTAAATTGAGCTGTGGTTGGTTATTACACATCAAAAATTAATTGTGGATAATTTTCTTAAAGAATAAAAGTAATAATAATGTGTTTTATGGGGTTTTAGTATGTCATTTTATCTTTTTACAAAAATTAATGTCAATTTAAAATAAAAAATTACACATGGAGTTATACTAGTCACACCGTGAGTCCGAATAAGGTGTAATTAATTCCTACATTTCACCAAAAAAAATTAAGGATCATTTTCTTAAAGTATCAAATGAATTTAAATTAAATTTACTCGTATTCATTATGTCAATATTTGTTTTACTAAAATTAATGTCAATTTTAAATAAAAAGACACACTTTGAGTCATACTAATCACACTGTGCGTCAGATTCTGGTGGGTTTGTTTCCTATTGGTCAAAAATCACTTATGGATCATTTTACTAATGTGTAAAGATAATATGAATTTTTTTTCATGGATTTAATTGTTTTACTATTTCTTTTTACTAAAATTAATGTCATTTTTAAATAAAAAGACACACATGGAGTTATATCGGTCACCCTATGAGTGATATTGAGGCGGGGTTAATTATTAAACATAAAAATGGATTATGAATCAGTGTTATAAAGTATCAAAATAATAAAAATATATTTTATTGATTTTCAGTATGTCACTTATTCTTTACACTAAAATTAATTTCAACTTTAAATTAAAACAAACACTGTGTATGTGAAGTATGTTTTGAACTAAAATATAAATTATAAACTAAAAATATATATAGTTTGATCATTGTCTATTAGATTATATTGTGTTTGATTAAGTATGTGATATGTGTTTTCCATTCAACTACATTCAAAAATATAAGAAAGGGTGAATTTTTTCTATTCGGATAGAAGTGAAACCCCATAATCCTAAAAAAACATACATTTCTGGCCACATGGGGTTTCCATATCTATTATAAGGGAACATGTTCAATATTTTTGGGGGTTTTGTAGATAGTGGAAAGACAAATGCTTCTTCCCAAAAGATATGTGAAAAAAATAAATAAGTATTATATAATAATAATACAAAAATTATATTATAATAAATTAAACAATAAAAATTTTAATTTAAGAAGTAGTAAGAAAACACTGTTTCATTATGGTTTTGTATATTCTTTCCCCATTTCCTTATTTCATTTTTTCAGGTTCATCCTCGAAGTATAATCTCGAATGATTATGAGTATCTTAGAACAAACCACCAAAACATGAGAAAAATATTCCACCAATATAAGATAACAATTCTTATATTGGTAAATTAATGATAAATATGGAACAGTACACTAATAAACATTCAATTTTAAACTAAAAATATACAATTTGAGTCATACTAGGTACACCATGTATCAGAATGAGTGCATGATCATAGTACATGATTTAATAATCCTTTTTGATGAATTAATTTCTTAATGATCTTAATAAAACATAAAAAAACTAAGTATAAGACAGAAATTTTGTGGAAATTAGTGAAAAAATTAGATTAAATTGTGAGAAAATAAACTAAATAAAAAGTAGAAAGCCACATATTTATGATATATATTTACATTCATTCATCAGGTATGTTTCCTATTAATTTATAAACAAATATATTTCATCTTTTAAATATGTGAATTTTTTCAGTCATGGTAGTTCTTGAAAAATATAAATACTCACAGGATTAATAAATATTTTAACTGAAATAGTAATAATCTTTGAAAATACCTCTTCAAGGATTCTTGTTTGTTGATGATATATGAACTCTCTCATAAATTTAAAAACATAATAACAACAATATTTTCTATTTTTTTGTTTTTAGCACTATAGAAACAATGAGAAAATGAATTTTTTATATATGTGTTTTTGACACTATTATCTTATTATATATACCCTATTACTTTTCCACTTTTAGAAACCTAAAGGCTCATTATGAACATGGATAGTCCCCATGCCATGAATTTCATTATATTTAAACACTTCCCTATCATAGTAGAATTATCATTAAAACATGTTAAAAAATATATAATGTGAATTTTATTTCTAAAAATATGGATATAGTGTATTAAAAATTGAAAAACATCATCATGTGTGGTTGGTTTGTTGGATATCCATGTAGTGAATTCAGAAAATAAATATCTAGAGAATCCAAATTGACCATAATGATTACCCAATGTTTCCTAAAAAATTAAAATGAATAAGTAATTAAATGAATGAAAATATATTTTATATGATTAAATTTTATAGAATTACCCCTGCATCATTGGTATTAAGAATAATCTATCATCTTTAATTTTTCATTCAAATGATTTGGAATGCTTTCTCACTATTGCATTAATTGGAATGAAATGACTTTCTATTTGGTATGTATAAGTGACATGAGGACTATTGATTCCATATTTATGTTCATGGGGTAATCCCTTAAATTGTTATTCATATGTATGACTGCAAAAAATATAAATTTTATTTTTTATAATAATTAACATAGTCAATCATCTATTAGAAAAACATTATCAAAACACACCTCATATATATACTTAAAACTTATACTTCTATCCATTTATACTTGATGTTTTCATTTAACTTTTTAAGATAAATGAAGTCTGTAGTGGCCTCTCCATACAAGTTTTCTTCAAAATCAAATTTTTGATTACTACCACTTCGTAACATTCTATCATCTTAACCATTAATTGTTAGTAGATGTGGATATTGAATAGGTATGGTAAATTTTCTTTAAGAAGATATTTTTGATATGTCAGATGATTTATTATATGTTTTTATTAAAACATTAATTTCACCCCTCCCCTTTATCTATATGTAATGGCATTCATCAGTTCATACCTTTTTCATAAATTTATAAAGCCTTAGCATGAAAAATAAATTGGAAATGAATACATCCTTGTAGAATTTTTTTTACAAGATGTAGTGATTATTCTATGAATGTTCCAATAGATTGTTCGAAATAATGAATATCTACAACCTCAAGTGGAATAGGTAGCTCAGTGCTCAACTCATCAGCTACGATAGTCCCATCTCTCACATGACCTGTTGAAAGTGGTCGGTTGTTTAGAATATCTTATTGGATATTGAACAACGTATACCTCACAACAAGGTGATGGGTGGGTGTTGATAGGTATAAATCACATCTATTTTCACCCTATAGAATATTAGTACAAGAAAGGTATCGATGTCTATATGATTCAGATTTTACAGAAATAATAATGAGAATACTGATTACCTTATCTAAGACCTCTCATTTTTGGGAATGGATCTCCTCAAAACTGGTGGGGGTGGGGTGGGATCTTCAGGTAGTGGTTGTTCATGAGTAGTTTATTATCGTTGATTCCCATCCCCATAAACTTTTCTAGCAACCTAGACTTCCAATTAAGTTTTTCTTTAAGGGAAGGTAATCATTCTTTCATCTCTTACATTTCTTTATCTTTATCCCCCTATTTTTTTCTTTTCTCAAAATATGTTTGAGGTGTCTCCCCAAAACCCGCACCTTTGATGCATCCATAATATTTTGGCCACTTCAAGGCCACCGATAGTAGGTGTTCATATAGTGCAGGTGTTGATGCTTCCTATTTCTAAGTAGGATATAAAATTTTATAAAAATAAGTTATCATTGATAATTAATAATGATTTAAACAAAAAAATATTATACCATACTTACACATGCTTCCCAAAGGTTTTGTGTGTTTTTATCTATTATTATCTCATCTTTATTCACACAAACCTCCTTCCATAGCACATGGAAAGGGATATTAATGGATTTGGATTTGGATTCATCAATATGCATATAAATATAGGAATATAATTATGTTGTCATTTCAAATAATATAAACGTATTATGGTAGATTTAAAATATGTCACAATTTATTTTCAAGTGAAGAGTACTTGATCCATTCTATATGATAAGGGTATGTTCGTTTTGTTACTCATTCCTTATTTTTAGAACTCAGTTGTTACATAAATTAAAAAATTTCTATCAAAGTTATAAATCACAGGGTTTTCAAACAATGTATTACCCACCAAAATGTACCTAAAAATATATATCCCCACTATAGCTAGTAAATTCATCCAACACTTATAGGATTATCAAGTGTGCATACATATGTGATGGGTATAAGTTTATTTTTTCTTCATCATCTTTGAGATGAAAGTTTTATGGAATTATGTGAAATCCTCAATGATTCATTCTAGTAATCATTAAAACAGATTTCTTATGGGGTTTTTCATCTATAAATACACTTGCCAAGGGATGATGATGAGTAATTCAATGTTTCATTATATCATTTTTGTAAAATAAAGAAAGGATTTCATAATTTTATCCTAATCTCTTCTAAAATCATTATATAATCCATGGGAATTATTTATTCCATGAATCTAAATCAATCATCATGTGATACTAAGTAACGAGCCCAATGAAACTAAAATATATGGCCTTATTGGGTTTAAAATAATGGTTGTGAATATTCCATATGATCTCAAATTTGATGTCCTTTATATTCATATTAATAATATTTTCCACACCATCATGTTATGGAACTCTTGTTTTTCTGGGACATTGGTTCATAAACATCTAAAATTTTCTTGGGTGCAACGTCATCAATATTTTGTTCCTCTTCATTGGTATCATTAGTATGTGAAAAAGTTCGTTATTCCTATGCAATGGGAGTATAAATAGGTTGAGAAACCTATTGTTCCTCTAGGTTAGGAGAATTAACATGTAAATATGGTCTTTTCTTCTACACAAGAAGAAACATAAGGTTGAGAAACCTATTATTCTTGAGGATTAGGATGATCAACATGTGTAGACATCATTATCTGTATAAGTGTTTCAAAAATATATATCATGTAAATGTAGTTGTTAAGAGATAATAACATTAGGTAATGTCATGTATATTATAAAAAATAAACCATAATATTAGACTCATTTTTTAAATGTTAAAATGATTTGAACCCATAATTGAGTATCCAAATCCCTTAACGGTGGTCTCCTCTAACATAAAAAACACCATCTACATTGGTACCCCTGGGAAATGATTGTGATATCCCAATGAAAGGGTCAACCTTAGTTGAATTTTCATCTGACTCTTTATTGGTTTTGGTTAATAGCAGAACAATTGAAAAAATTTGGTTTACAAGACCTGGAACATAAAATATTTATACTGTATATGATTCCATTATAAACAGTCAGTATCTATAACCTTCTTTATAGAAATTATCCTTCAATAATCTTAGTTCTTCTATTTTAATAGCACTCCTATTATCAAGTCACCTTCATTGAAAAATCATTACTTGGAATGTTGTATAATATAACTCCAATATTTGTTTTATGATGCCAAAGTAAGACATTTTTTCATAAATTGGATTTCAATTCGTGGTACTAGAAACATGCACCACTTCAGTCAAAAGTGTAAATACACTATTTTTCAGGGTACTGCCTTTATAAAGTTCATTTATATATAATTTATAACCATTAATCATTTAACATTTGTATGATAATATATGCACATTTTGAAATCTATCTATCCATCAAATTCATTCTAAAATTGAATGCAGATTTTCATTTGACTCCTTAAAATCTTGGTCATGAAACCATCCTATAAACTATTGATTATGTGTATTTCATATCTATATTTTAACCCTTTATGGATTAAAATTCCTAATAATTTATTCATGGTTTTAATATATAGGGAATCCTCTTAACTGTTACGAAAAATGTAATGGTGGGTTTTCTCCTAATCTGTAATATTGATTGTGAAAACATATATTCTATAAATTCATTAACCCACAAGATGCTCAGTGTGATGCGATTTTTTTATTCCAATGTTTTCCACATTGGATAGGTATTTAGTATAGAATTAAATTTCTTAATCAACAATATACAGCTGTAAAATAAATACCTCTAGCCAAATTTGATTTTTGACATACCCTTTCAAAATTATTGTATACCATTCAATGGGGTTCTTCCATCTGTAATATGTAGGACCACATAGTCGAATCTCCCTCACCAATTGAACCATCATAGAAAATTATATTGGCTGGGATAACATTTTTAATTCACATAATTTGATGAAAATTTCACTTTCTAGAGTTCTAAATTTTTTCGGGTCAATAACTTTACTACATATGGATTTGAAAAATAAATAGAGCTTGGTTAATGTATAACAGACATTCTTGGGAAAATGATACATAATGATATATGAATTATATCACTTATCAAAACAAGATAGTCACGTGATTTTAGACCCTTTAACTTTAAATCATTAATTAGCATAATATTATTGATATTTGATGAATTCCCTTACAGAACCTTTATAATATTCAAGATGTTAAAAAATTATATATCTCATACCTGGAAAGTGTGTAAGTGGAAAAAGAAAAACCTATTTTTCCTGATTGACTGGCACCAACTCTTCTTGTATTCCCATGTCAATCACGTCCAACCTAGCCTTAATTCCATCCTTTTTTATATGTGCATTTAGAAATGTTCCAATGACAATAACATATACATTTTTTTCAACATTCATAACATCAAGAAAATGTTTTAAATATAGATTATTATTGTATAGTAATTAAAAAAAATGGATGGATTTTTCCTAATATTTTTCTTATGGTTTTTCAAAAAATGTTTAATAAAAGCAGTGTCCATATATTTTAATTTCTCAGATAGTTGAACACTTGTTAGTGGATATGGTGTTGGACATTCTTCTTAACTCCTATCAAATGATTTCTTCCAAGATTAGTACTTATTTTACTAGGGTATAAATATGTGATGTCCTAGAAACACATTCTTTGATGATTATTTCATAATAATTGACTATGAACTATATTAAGAAATGGAACAACCTTGATTCAATTTAATGATATTTACTAAAAAAATATTAAACTAGGAAAGACATTTATCATCACATAAAACATTGTTATCAACATGAAATATTTATTTTTTTAAGAGTCATCTGATTTAACACCTAAATCCCATAATAATTTTAAATCTTCAATCAATGGATCTAATTAAACATCAATATCATTACTTGGTTTTTTTGGTCCTGATATAAGCATATATGACATAATCGTTTTTCATTTTATGTATAATCATGGAAAATATTTATTATCTACCAACATAACTTTCCATATACTATGAGTGATCCTTTCAAAACAAAAAGGATTCACTCTATCTATAGATAACACAACAAGAAGGTTTCTTGGTTTATTTCCAAATTTAGGATACTAATGATCAATTATATTCCACTGAGGATGGTATATTAGGTGATAAAGTTTCCCATATTTATTTATTGTATCTGTTTTCCACATAAATTACTATGTAGTCTCCCCACTTTCATATAGGCACCTAACCCTTGGAATTATTGGAAAGTGACATAAAAATTTTGTAAGAACCAATTAATCTTTCATGTATCAAGAAGTACCACAATTTTGGAATTCATTATATGTCTTTTGGTTCTTCATAAATAGTATACATTGATTTGGAAAATCATGAATTCTTCTAGTCATCATACCCATCGAATGTAGCATTCATTTAGCATCATATGTTCATCGGGTGAGCTCGTTATATTTTGGGATCATATCATCGAAGAGGGAAAGTGGTTCAGAAAAACTAGCATCTCTCCATCCATTTCCATGTTTTAAATTATAAAGCTTTAGTATGAATGAAAATTATGTATATTAAGTGCAAAAAATATAAAATTAAATATTTTCACAACTCTTTAACTTCTCAAAAAAAATTGGCAAATCATGAAGTTCATCGTCAACTATTATTTTAATTTTCTCAATATGATATTCTCCATCATTAACACCTATAATCACATCCTCAATATGATCTTATTCATTTTACACACTTCTAATCATATAAAATGATAAATAAAATGTAGTCTTCTCTGAGTCACTATCTACATTCAATTTTTCTTCATGTTTATTTTAACATTTATGACATCAATCTATTCCATGACAGATCAAGTATTATTCCAACTCCTCTAGAATAATTAGTCTTGAATAATAATAGTTTAAACATAAAAAAGAATTCGAGAAGGGTCAAAAGTATGATCTTTTTCAAACATAATGAACTATTTCACCCCATCTTTATATATTTTGTCATACTATTGGAATCCATATATTCTCTATTCATATCCATCCTATTTGATTTATTAATATTAATATTTAAAATTAAAAATAAAATGGACTTTCAAATAAGGGGAACCTAACATTTTAATGTTTTAATAAATTTCATGATGCTTTGAAGAAAATGAGTAATTCAATTTAATAAAATAATTACTCCATTAGTGATATGTGTTGTTGTATGAATTCATCCACAATGTTCACCGTAACCTGGTGTGGGATGACTACTGCTCATAGTAGTTCAAGAAACATATGTTCATGTCTAGAATAGATGGGGGATGAGTCTCAATAAACAAAATGCAACAATTACTCTTTGAGAAAAGATGTTGATTAGGATGATAGTTATTATTGCATTTTTTTCTTAAGAATCATTCCCTTAAAAGCTAACCCCATATCAGAGAAAAGATGAGGTTGTGAAGGAATCCCCTAATTTAAACCATGCATGTGATGTTGGGTGAAAAGTAGGTTTAGGATTTTCAATGGTGTTAAACATTAATTCAACTTTTGAGGGAGTGATTCCATGAGGAATATCTTATGGGTTGTACAGATTTAGTGAAATTTCATCTATATTGTGTTATTATCAATCTATATTATGTAGGAGGAGAGATTATGCGTCTCTAGGATGTCTCTAAAATTTAATATGATCATATAAACATAGATAAAATCTTTATTAGTAATCCATGGTCTATCGATGCAATTATAAACATGAATCAAATAAGTTCCCCATAGGTTTAATTGTTTAACATGAAATAAAAAAAATCAAGGAAATTTGAAACTCAATCAACACTCAATTAAAAGAATACATCTAACTTCTTTCCATTCTGATTTAAAACATAAAATATTTCACATAATAAAATAACTCTTAATTATCAAAATGAATTTATTTAAAATAATAATAATTAGATTATATAATTATAAACATATAAAAGAATAATTTATAGAAATCAAATTTATGAAATTATGAAATTATTAATAAATTGAAAAACGTATACAGGTATAAAAGTATAAATTACAAAGTCATATACTTTTTTAGAAATATATAAAAGTATAGATGTATATAGAAGTATAAAATTATATATAATTTATAAAAGAATATATATTTTAAATAAATATAAATAATTTATAAATATATTTATTTATTTATTTATTTATAAAACTATATAAAACTATATATATGTTATAAAAGTATACATAATATATAAAAGTACATAGTTTTACAAATTAATAAAACTATAAAATTATAATATATAAAAGTAAAATTAAATGAAAGTATAAAAGTATAATAAATTATAATGAGTAAAACTATTATTTTATATTAATTTATAAATATATAAAACTATGAAATTATAAATAATTAAGGAAATTTTATATTTAAACTATATATGTATATATGACATATTATAAATTTTATAAAAGTATAAATATTTATATATAAATAAAATTATAAAAGTATATAACCACCCAAGGATATATAAGTGTGAATCTGGATTTTACATAATGGACATTAGGTGGTCTGTAAGAGTTATTTCCACTAATAAGGGATGATATTTAAGATTCATTTTCATGACTCAAGGGTGATGGATATGGTTAATTTCCTTTAATATTTTTGGTGAAGAGTGGGCCACATCTCTAATTGGTGGTCCTACCATGAAGGAAAACTGTTACTGTTTATCAATATTAAAATGTGACTGATATTTAAAACAAAATATAATGGATTATCTAATTGAATTTGAGTTTACTAATTATCTTCATATATTAAGAATGATTAGCCTAAATTTAGGAATCAATAATAATGTTTGTTTCAAAAATTAAGTAAAATATCCATTTATCAGTTAACTTTTTAAGTAAAAGAAATTAAAATTTAATTTATTTTTATATTATTAAAATTTTCTTCCAATATTTTTACATAAACTTATATAATAATATTAATTATATAGAGTAAACAAATAGATAACTACAATTAATAGTAAATAAAAATTTACATTTGAGTAAAACATATAATTTTATAAAATATTTTAAAATTTATTTAAGATTTATAATAAAATAACATATTATATAACACTTACTAGTAATTTTTTTAGTTTAAATTTATTATATTTTATTCATATATTTAATATGATATCAATATATTCAATTCATTAATATAAGTATCCAACAATAACCTTTTTTAAAAATTTGAAAAATATTTTAAAAATAATATGTCAAAAATATATAATTGAGAATTTGAACACAACATATTAAATTCTTGGTTTAAATTAAATTTAAATGTAGAAAAAATCAAATTTATTTTGATACATTGTTTATTATTCTCATTTCAATGTTTATATCAGCCATATTTTCTAGGATCAAACCAATTTCCATGTGACAAAATTTGTTTTTTTCATTAAAAAAGTATGAAAAAATAAATTAAATTTAATCCCTCAATACTAAAATTAATCTATAATACTTAATTTAATACAATTAAACAATATAAAAGAATTAATATATATTTATAAAAGTTATATGGGCTGAGGGATGATGGGAATCAAGAACCGCTGACTAATGCCTCAGTTGGGCGATTGCGTGATCTCATTCCATCCATGCAATCATTGGAAACACTTCTACATTTTTGATCGCCTAACTGCATCTTAATCATGTGATATTCTAACATAGTTACAAGATTTCCTAGACCTAATACTTCACATAGAAACTCCAGCTATGTTTCCGATGATGGGGCCCTCCCATATTCACTCAAACTCACATGGAGTACCCACCTCCCTTTATGGTATGGTTTTCATGCAGGAAATAGGAAAGATAACCGGTGTGATGTTGTCTAAGGTTGATATGATGTGGTGTAAGGGTGCGATAGAGGGAATGGATTATTGTGGTTTAGGGGTCATGTGATGTGGTGAAGGTGTGTGATGTTGTGTAGGGATTTGTAATATACCTAAGATTTGGAGACTGATGGCGGACTGAGTGGTGGTGGTGAGAGCAATAGTAAGAGAGGCAGCACTAAGAGCAGTGGCAATGAGGGTAGTGGTATCGAGAGATGAAGTGAGAGAGTTAGCGACAATATAGGCAATGAGAGTGGTGTTGTGAGTGGAGATGCACCATAAGTAGGGTTTTGTGAGAGTTTGAGGGTGTGTGAGAGAGAAGAATGTAGTTGGGGTTATCTCATAAGATCGTGTAAAGATTTTACCCGCACTTTCCAAAAAGCACTGATAAAGAGTAGTTTTATGAGTTCTAAAATAGAAATCGCTGATAAAACTACTCTTTATCAGCTCTTTTTTTATAACTGATAAATATACCCCTTTAACACCACTAAAAAATATCTAATAAAATGTGTCTTTATCAGTGATAAAATTCTAGCACTGATACAGAGTAATTTTATCAGTGTGTTTTTGCACTGATAAAGGAGTGTCTTTATCGTCACTGAAAAAATCATCATAAAGATCAAATGTTAATAATTTATTTATATTATTATATATATTTATAAAATTATATATTATATCTATATATTTAGAATTATAATTATAAATATATATATTCATAAATATTTTTATATATTTATAAATATATTTATACATTTATATATATTTATTAAATTATAAATATAATAAATATATTTATCTTAATTTTATTCTATGATGGAGCCTACTATTTTTGGATATGATGATTATATTAGATTCCAAAAGTTTTTATGAGTTACCAATTAAGATGGGCTACCATATGACCCAAATATAAACTTCAAAGATTTATCTTGGATGTTCTAGGTATGTTTAGTTCCTGAGGACTCATAAGAATCAACATCGTACAAGTAAAATGAGGTCCCACATGTCATGATATGGGTGAGAGGTCAACACCTAAAATGCATAGGTAGGTACCCTAGGAATTTGAGAGCCAGAGGAACTGATAAGAGTTTATTCAATGTTGTATGAGCTTTTATGCCTTGTATGACCATTTTTCATCCTTACTGTTTATTTGTTTAATATATTTTAAGTCATAGGTTTAGCTTCCAAGCCTACGACTTAATCACATGGATATAAATATATATAATTATAATTATAAATTAATATATTTAAAATATATTTATATATAATTAAAAATATAGTAAATATATTTATTATATAAATATATATATTTATAAATTATATAATTATTTAAATATGTATGTATTTGTATATAATTATAATTATAAATAAATATATTTAATAGGTATTTATATACAATTATATTTATATATATATAATTATAAATATATTTATTATATAAATATATTTAGTGTAACACCCCCAAACATCCACGAGAGGTTTCCCTTTGAATAATGCAATAGGTTGCTTTGTATGCAACTTGGAGTTTTAACACACCACGACCAATCAAACTAGCCATTATGAATAGTAATACCCACTTTTGGAAATTTTATAAATTTTATTTTTCAAAATGGACTTCATTTTTGGATTCAGAATATCAAAATTAGCTTAGGGTGAATTTTGGTATTTTTCTGAAAACTTTCAATTTTTGATGAATAGTAAAAAACATTGTGTTATTGTCTAAAACAAACTTTTTATTAAATAATTAGTTAATTTATTTGAATTTATATTAGTTAAAAATAGATACATAATACCTATATATGTTCAATGTAAATCATTGAAGTCATTTTATAATAATATTTGGTATATAAAATTTTATTGAACTTTTTGTCGTCTTTTACAAACCTTCTAGGCGCATTTGAAAATTTGCATAAAACATAATTTTACCACTTTTGGGAATTTAATTTCATAAATCTGAGAGGCATAGTGTACATTAGTAAGTAAAATGAGGTTCAATAAGATGAAAATAATTTTTTTGTGAATAGTAACTTTTGACATTTATTTACCACGATAAATAGTAAATAGGGTAATTAATGGTTAAATTTTTTTATAATAACCCTAACACATGTCTTAATTCTATTGGATAATTTTTGTTTAGCCAAAATAAAACTTAGGAATAATATATGATCCTTTTGGTCCACTTAAATTAGATTAGGATATTTGTAATTATTTTATTTCAAGAAGAGTTCAAAGTGTTAAATTCAATGTTTAATAACTAAACCATTTTTAATATAGGTTTATACATAAGATTAGTTCGAATAAAAATATTTATTAGAAAGATAAAAATATTTCCTACATAATGGTATTTTATTTATAATTTATATACATTAGATAATTAAATTTATTTATGAAACAATGATGATGCAGTAATTACCTTATTAACAAAAGATTAAAATAATTGATATTATAAATTTCCAAATAAATGTAAATTGGGACTTCTAATAATTTGAACTAATTTTCTGGGTTAATATGACTTGTTAGGGTTTATTGAATAAATTTTTTCTAAGGGATAAAGTTGTTATGACTTTCAACAAAATAATATACCAATTAGTGTTGAAATTGACATAAATGAGTTTTTAAAACAAATACTATATTATTAATTAATATAATATTCCTAAAAAATTTTAGTTTTTCTAGAGGACATAGATAAAGTAATATATATTAATAATGAACCACTTTGGGTTCTCTAGGATTTTTATAGTAAGTTTATTAACCATATATTATAATAATATACGAATACATGGTAAAAGTTAAACTATTTAACTAAGAGTTAAATATAAAAGATAAAGATAATATGGTGCCAAAACCTATCTAAAACCTAATTATTGAGAATTTTTTGACCCACACTCACCATATCCTCGAAATAAATCATTTTTAATCCATTGAAAATCTAATATGATTGTATAATAAAATAATATTTCAATATTTTCCTAAAGTGACACTCACATCTCTTATATAAGGGTACTTCCCCTTCTCTTCATTCCACACCTCCAAAGCCATTTGGGTCATCCAACCCCTACCCAAAAATCCTCCCAACTACCATCACATCGACCTAGAGTCATTAAGTTGATCATAAATCCAACCTATAGAGCCTTTTTGATCAACTCAAAATGAAACACCCCAAGAAGAGGTAATAATATCACCACCTCTTTCAATGTTTTTTCTTCTTCCAATTCCTCTTTCTTTGTTGTTTCTATACCAAAATAATAAATCCAGTAACTTATACATACTGTGATTTAATTATAAATATTCTACAAACATATTCATTATTCTATCCATCCTATGAATGACAAGCCACTATATGTGCATATGTACGGCTTACCGTCTCCACGTCATTGTGAAGTTTGTTATTCAAACACTTCATTATTTGGATGGGTATAATAATGAGTGTAACTAATTTAAATAATAAATATAACATGTTATTTATTTTTTATATATGATATAACATCCAATCATAAATGATTTCACTATCAATATTATGATATTGTCGCTCGTGCGTACGTACGGATTACTATCTCCACGAACCCGATGAGATTCATTCTCCATCTTAATCATTCAAGAATAATTTTCATTTTATGATCTAAAATAATGTTTAAGAACTAAATATCATTCTATATATGAATCAAATAAATCTTATCCATGAAAAAAATGACTTATGTATCAAAACATATAAAGGAAAATGAATCAGTTAACACCCAAAACAATGATACTACTGAAATGTTATTAACAATGAAATATTAGATGATCATATGTGATATCATATTTTTATATGTGGTTCTTGTATAATTTAATAGGAATTATTTAACAATTATATATAAGTTCAACATACCCTTGATCAAGGAAATGTACATAGTAAGGGTTAATTCTACATTCTCTCCATTATACGAGATTATTTATACGTGAGTATCTACTGGAACCTCTTTACCATCCACATACATGTTTCATAGAAATGTATTTCAAAACATTTATAATATTTCCTATAAGATGGGTTAAAGTAATTTATACCCTTTTTGACTTTTTATAAAATATTTATAAAGGAATATTTCCATCATTTTCCAAACAAGGCCCTTTACGATCGTTTCAAAAAAATAAGGAAAGAATTTTTTTTAACTTATATGGCCAGTGTGGCTATTTTCCATCTTTATGACATTTTAGAAGATTACCTTACAATATTATAAGAACATTTTCAAAATAAATGATTTATTTTATTATTATGTTACTTTTAAATGATAACATAATATAAAGAGATATTTCTCTCAAATAGTTTTTATTTCATCTATGTCAACATCCTTTGATGGATTTTACACATGTTTGAAGTTAATTTATTATGATACAATCTTCTATATTGTATTGAAGGTTTTGGGATATGTTTGATTGTGGATGTGTTATTTTTATACCATTCATGGTTTATGGTTAAAGTATGATCATTTTGTATGCTAGTTTAAATATAAATGTTTATGTTTTGTTTCAACCTTTTCATATGAGGAATGCATTGGATTTAATAAGTGATGGGTGGAGCCCGCTATAGCTCCTTGATGCATCAGTAGGTCTCATGAGACAAACTAGTTTCTTGGAACAAGGCCTTGACAGAATCTTATTTGTAGACTTGACACGAGGCCTTGATTATTTGGTTATGATGTCCGACATTATACATTCCATCATTATGAAATTGGTTATTGATATTACATGTGATTATTTGACTAGTAGAATATCCATGTGAATAAGTCAATGGTATTATTTTTTTTATCTTTTCCATTTTATACTGAAATTTATGTTTAAAAGGCTTGTGTTTTATTCTTATACATTTCCATAAATTTTTATGCTTATTTATGAAAGTTCCCACTATATTGTTATCCTTTCTGAGCACCTGAGCTCACCCCTTTCATTGTTTTATTTTTACTAGGATGCGAAGAAGTATATTATGAATGACCTAGTGGGATAGTCTGAGAGATATGAATGTGTACAAAGGAGACAATGTTGTTGTTGTATTTCATTTTATAATGTAATTTAAAACTTACGTATGTATCTAGTATTTCAAAGGCTACTAAACTAATTAGTATTTCGGGATTTGATCCCCTTTGATCATGCTAATGATATGTAATAATGCAGCGACTCTGGGTAACTAGGTTAGGGTCATTACAGTTGGTATCAGAGGAAGTTTAGTATAAACCATGGAAGCTAGATTTTGAAAAACTCTGATTAGAAGACATTACCCTAAGATAGACATTAAGGATTAGTATAGGATAACTTCCTAGAATTTTGGTAACATAGAGATTTTGTGAGTTTTCTAAGAAATAAACCCCTATCTGGATATGAGAAGGTAGAGAAGGCTCTGGCATAGATGTATCTCGGAGTATAAACTCTGACAAGGACTTTCATTCTTGACCCGAGGTATCTTGGTACACGACAATGGTTCTTGCTGCACTCTTGGTTACAACACTCCTAGGGAATACGCTTAGGATAATTCTTATTATCTTTACAAAAAATGAATAATTACTTATGAGTATATACCTCCTCAAATAAAACATATTTATTATTATGGATTATTTCAATACATGTTTCAATTTATGTTAAGCGTTTTAAAAGTTTGGAATTATGTTCCACGATTCATAAACTATTCTAGTGTATGACATTGATTATAAATGGCTCCTAGTGGAGGTAAGTGAAACCTTATCAACACACATAATCCATGTAATTATTTACCTCCTACTCAAGATAATTATTTTAGAGCTGGTGATTCCACTAGTGCTGATCAACTTATCACCATATTGGGACAACTCACTCGGGTTATGAATAATAACCTTACCCATATGAAGCACCCCGATCCATAATGTGGAGGATCAATATTAGAACGCTTCATGAGAAAACAACCACCAACATTAAATGGGACTAAAAATTTATTTGTAGCTGAGCAATGGATACGTTCCTATAAGAAAATATTTCATTCTTTGGGGAGTAGTGAAATGAAAAAAGATGTCATGGAAGTTTATCGCATCACGGGAGATGCAGATCAATGATGGTAATTAATTCAAAACACAAAGGAAAATGAAGAAGTTTCAAATATGTAATGGAGGGGGTTTAAAGAGATTTTCCTAGAAAAATAATTTCCACATCACCATCGAGTAGATATGGAAAGGCTGTTTCTGTGTCTGAAGAAATAGGAGGATGAGAATGTCACAAAGTATGAGGCTAACTTTACAAGGTTAGGAAGGCAGGGAATAGAATATATATGTATCCCAAGGAGTAATATTGATCAATTATTTGATTGGTTAAAACCATTTCTCCATCGATAATGGGTCTCACAATCCTTATCATCATATGAAGATATTCTCTCATGTGCTATCAAGACAGAAAATGAATTCTCTAAGTCTTACGACATTAAAGAAAAGTAAGAGAAGATGAGACCAACTGAACACTCTATAAATGGAAATAAGGGGAAGAAGGGAAAAGATGAATGGCCATCCTATAGTAAATTTATGAAGAAACACCCCGGTACTTTCCTTAAGGGAATGGGTGTCTGTTACAAGCGTGGTGAAAAGGCCACCAAGATCATGATTGTAGGGGAATGAAAGAGGCTGTCAATGTTGAATGCTACAATTATAAATCAATGGGGAATTATGTAAATTAATTTCATAGGCTCCATGAAAAATTACCTCAGAAAAGGATAAGGGAGAAAGGCCAAACTTATATGATCACTATTGCTAAGGATAAAGCTCCAAAAGACCTAGTGGTAGGTAATTTAATGGATTCCTCAACTTTAGACAATAACTTTTTTGATTTTGGATCATCATATAGTTTCATATCTTCTCAATTTGCTATGAAAATTAGATATTTCCAATTTGATTTAACAAGGAAGTTTTCAGTCAGAACTCCTAAGGGAAGTATTATTGCAAAAATGTTTTTTGAATTAGTTCCCATTAGGGATTATAAATGTTCTTTATCTGCTGATCTCATCATCATACCCATGACTAAATTTGATATAATCTTTTCTGTGTATTGGCTTTCGTACCATGATGTAAAAATTTATTGTAATAATAAGAAGGTTACAATTTTCAATGATGATAAGGAGTACCTTATCTTTAGAGCAGAAACATCATCATCTGATTCTTATCTAGATCCACCCCCAGTAGCTATACTAAATTCAATTATTAGGGAGGAAGAGAATTAAATAACTATGGGTGAGGAAAATAATGTTTGAATAGAGGATGTACCTATTCTATGAGAATGTGTAGATATGTTTTCAGAGGATTTACCTGGACATCCTCAAGAATGATAAATTGAGTTTTACATTGATTTAATTCCTAGTTCAAGTCCCATATCCAAGACCCTTGTAGAATTTCCACTATGGAATTAGTGGATCTAAAGAAAAAACTTGAGGAATTGAGTTATAAAAGATATATCTGCCCTTGTGTTTCTCAATGGGGAGCCCCTTTTCATTTTTTTAAAGAAAGATAGATCGATGAGGTTGTGAATTGACTACAGGGAGATCAATGTTATAACATTAAAGAACAAGTATCCCCTACCGCGCATTAATGACTTATTCGAACAACTTCATGGAGCTCAATATTTTTCAAAGATTGGCCTTCTATCTGAATATCATCAGTTGTGTTTGAAGAAGGAAGACATTCCTAAAACAACATTTCAAACTAGGTATGAGCATTTTGAGTTTACAGTAATGCCTTTTAGATTTAAAAATTCACCCTATATCTTCATAGATCTAATGAATAGAGTTTTCAAGGAATATCATGATGAATTTTTAGTGGTATTTATTGATGATATCTTTGTATACTCAAAAATCTATGAAGATCATGAAAATCATTTGCGTACTATTCAGAAAACCCTCAGAAGGAATGAATTATATTGGAAGTTTAGAATGTGTGAATTTTGGCTTTAAAAGATTTCTTTTCTTGGTCATATTGTCTCTAAGGATGGAATCTATATAGATATTTCAAATACCATGGAAATCCATGTATATCCAGCATTGATGAGCATAACTGAGGTACGTGGTTTTATATGTTTAGCAGGTTATTATCGTCATTTTGTCCAGAATTTTTTTCGATTGGGTAACCTATTAACCAAGATGACACATAAAGGGGTTAAATTTGTTTGAAAAAAAGAGTGTGAAGAATGTTTTGAAGAACTAAAGAGAAAATTAGTCAATGATCTTATCCTGACTCTACCATCAGGGAATGATGAGTTTGTTATTTAAAGTGATGCATCAAAAAAAAGGACTTGGTTGTCTCTTTATGCAGAAAGATAGAGTTATTGCATAAGTATCAGGATAGCTAAAAATTAATGAACAAAACAATCCCACTGATGATCTTGAGTTAGTAGCTATAATATTTTCTATGAAGATATGGAGATAGTATCCATATGGTGAAAAATGGGAGATATATATTGATCACAAGAGTCTGAAGTATATTTTTCTCACAAAAGGAACTCAACATGAGGCAAAGACAACGGATTGAACTACTCAAGGATTATGATTTCACTATACACTACCACCCGTGGAAGGAAAATAAGGTTACATATGCTTTGATCTGAAAAGATCATGGATTTTTGAACAAGGTGAGAGTTGAAAGGGATCATATGTTCATGGATCTAGTAAGATGGATATGGGAATAATCATGGAAGGTGAAACATAAATACTTTTTCAAATGGTTACTAAACCATATTTACTAGAAAATATAAAATGTTCTCAGACTGATGATGAGGAGTTTCAAAAAAAAATTACAGCTGTGAACGATGGGATATTGATTGACTTCATATATGAAGATGAAATTTTGAAATATGGGAAAAGGATTTGTGTTCCTGAAATACCTGATCTAAAAATGGAATTATTGGATGATGATCATAGCTCCAATTTCTCTATACACCCTGGTAAAACTAAGATGTATGGAGATTTAAAGGTACATTTTTGGTGGGACAACATGAAGAGAAATATTTCTGATTTTGTGTTAAGATGTATGGTTTTTCAACAAGTGAAAGTAAAAAATACAACATCCTAGATGGGTCATGAAACCTCTTCCCATACCTGAGTGGAAATGGGATGATATTATGAAGGTCTTTGTCATGGGACTACCAAATAATCCTAGAATAAATGATGCAATATGGTTCATTGTGGATCATCTCACCAATTCAGCGTATTTCTTTTCTATAAGCGAAGATTTACCACTTGAAAGTCTATCAAGAGTATATATTAATTAAGTTGTAAGACTTCATGGATTACCCTTATCGATTGTTTCTGATTGTGATCCTGGTTTTACATCATGATTCTGGAAAAGTATTCCTAAGGCCTTGGATACTGAACTTTATTTTATCACTGCCTACCACCCTCAAACCGATGGACTATCAGAAGTAACTATTCAAACCTTAGATGACATGTTGAGATGTTGCTCACTTGACTTTCAAGGTATGTGGGATCAATATTTACCACTGGTTGAATTTTTCTATAACAATAGCTTTCATTCATGTATTCAGATGACACCATATGAAGCATTATATAGAAAGAGATGTTGCACACCAACTTGTTGGGATGATTTTGGTGAAAGAAAACACATTGTTCCAGAAATTTCTGAGGAAACAATGGAAAAGGTAAAGGTTATCCAGAGCCACATCAAAGAAGCTCAAAGTAGGAAAAGAAGATATGCCGAAAACTGAATAAATTATTTGGAATTTCAAGTAGGAGATCAGGTTTTCATGAATGTATCTCCATGGAAGGGTGTTATATGATTCGGTAAGATGGGAAAATTAAGTCCTAGGTACATCAGACCTTCCGAAATTCTAGAACGAATTGATGTGGAAGCTTATCATTTGGAAATGCCTCCAAGTATATCCAAAGTTCATGATGTGTTCCACATATCACTGTTGAGAAAATACATGCCTGAACCAACACATGTACTCACCTACTAAGAAATAGAAATAGAACCCAACCTGTATTATTGAGAAGAGCCTATCATAATTCTTTATACCAAAGAACACGTGTTGAGAAACCGGACGACTCGTCTGGTGAAAGTTATATGGAGAAATCATAATATGGAAGATGCAACATGGGAACCTAAGGAACATATGATGAAGAACCACCTGAATCTTTTTATGTTTTAATATTATAGAAATTTTGAGGGGTAAATTATTTGACAGAGGTAAGAATGTAACATCCCAAGCTTCCACGGTACGTTTCCCTTTGAATAATACAATAGCTTGTGTTGTACAGAACATGGAGTTTTAACACACCATGACCAATCAAACTAGCTGTTATGAATATTAATACCCACTTTTTGAAACTTTATAAATTTTATTTTTCAAAATGGACTTTATTTTTGGATTTTTAATATCAAAATTAGCTTAGGGTGATTTTTTGGTATTTTTCTGAAAACTTTCAATTTTTGATAAATAGTGAAAAACCCTGCGTTATTTTTTGAAATTGAATTTTTATTTAAATAATTTGTTATTTTATTTAAATTTATATTAGGTAATAATAGATAAATAATACCAATATATGTTCAATGTAATTAATTGGATTCATTTTACAATGATATCAGATATATAAAATTTTATTTAACTTTTTACCGTTTTTTACCCACCTTCTATGGGGATTTAAAAATTTTCTTAAAACATATTTTTACCGCTTCTATGAATTTAATTTTAAATATTTTAGAGACACTGTTGAAATAAGTTAGTAAAATTATGATCAATAAGATGAAAATAATTTTTGGTGAAAAGTAACTTTTGACTTTTATTTACCACGGTTAAAAGTAAATATGGTAATTAAAGGTAAAAATGATATTTTAATTACCCTAACACATGTCCTAATTATATTAGAAAATTTTTTTTGACCAGAATAAACCTTAGGAATAAAATATGATCATTTTTTTCCACTTAGATTAGATTAGGGAATTTATTATAATATTATTTCAAGAAGAGTTGAAAGTGTTAAATTCCATGTTTAATAACTATACAATTTTTAATATAGGTTTATAAATAAGATAAATTCAACTAAAAATATTCATTATAAATATAAATTAATTTCTTACATAATGGTATTTTATTTATAATTTTTATACATTAAATAATTAAATTTATTTACGACACAATAATGATGCAGTAATTACTTTGTTAATGAAGGATTACAATAAATGATATTATAAATATCCAAATAAATGTAAATTGAAACTTATGAAGAATTCAACTAATTTTATTTGTCAATATTACATGTTAGGGTTGATTAAATAAATTTTTTTCTAAGTGATAAAGTTTTTACGACTTTCAAAAAAACATAATACCAAATAGTGTCAAAATTGACATAAATGAGTTTTTAAAACAAATACTATATTATTAATTGATATAATATTCCTAGAAATCTACAGTTCTTCCAAAAGACTTAGATAGGATTATATATGTTAATAATTAACCACATGGTGTTCTATTTTCTTTTTATAGTAAGTTTATTAACCATATATTATAATAATACAAGAATACGTTGTAAAGGTTAAACTGTTTATCTAAGAGTTAAATCTAAAAGATAAGGTTAATATGGTGACGTAAACCTGTCTAAATACTATTGGTTGAGATTTTTTAAACCCATACCCACATTATCCACGAAATAAATAATTATGGAGCCATTATAAACCAAATAATATTTTATAATAATATAGTATTTCAAACGTTTCCTAAAGTGACCCTTACCTCTTTTATAAAAGGGTTCTTCCCCTACTCTAAATTTTACATCTCCAAAGCCATTTTGATCAGCCAAACCCTTCTTAAATATCATCCCAACTACCCTAAATTCATCCAATAGGAATTAATTTGATCTTAAATCCATCCTAAGGATCCCTTTTGGTCATCTCAAAAGGAAACACCCGATAAAGTGGTAATAATTTCACCACCTTTTTCAAAGTTCTTTTCTTCTTCCTCTGTCTCATTATTTTTTGTTTCCATACCAAAATAATAACTCCAGTCCATTATACATACTGTGATTTTATTATAAATATGTTAAAACCATATTTATTATTCTATCCATCATATTAATGACAAGTCACCATACGTGTGTACCTACGGATTACCGTCTCCACGTTGTGGTGTAGTTTGTTATTCAGACACTTCATTATTTGGATGGGGATAATAATGAGTGTAACTGATGTAAACAATAAATATAACCAATAAAGGATTATGTTCATATTATATAGAATCCAATTACATACTATTTCCCCATTAATATAATTATATTGTCTCTCATGCGTACGTACGGATTACCGTCTCCACGAACGCGATTAGATTCATCCCCCATCGTAATAATTCTTGAATAGTTTTCATTTTATGATTAAAAATAACGTTTAAGAACTCAATATCATTATGGATATGAATCAAATACATCCTATCCATAACAAACAGGACTAACGTAATAAAACATATAAAAGAAAAATGAATTAGTTAACACCTGGAATAATGATACTACTGAAATATTATTAACAAAGAAATATTATAAGATTATATATGATATCATATTTTTCTATGTGGTTCTTGTATAATTTAAAATCAATGATTTAACTATTGTACAGGTGGTTAACTTACCCTATATCAAGGAAAATCACTACTCAAGTGTTAATTCTATATTATCTTCATTATCTGAGTTTGTTTATTCGTGAGTATCTACTGGGACCTCTTTATCATCCACGTCTATGTTTCATAAAAATGTGTTTCGAATAATTTTTACTATTTCCTAGATTATTGGTTAATTTCATTTATACCATTGTTTGAATATTCATATAAATATTATAAATTAATCATTTCTTCGTTTTCGAAACAAGGTCCTTTATGACCATTTCGACAAAATTAAGTAAAGAATGTTCTTTAACTTATACAGAGAGTGAGGCTATTTTTCGACATTATGCCATCTTTAAATATTACATTACGTGCTTATAAAAACGTTTTTAAAATAAATCATTTCTTTCATAATTATGTGACTTTTAAATGATTTCAAAATAAAAAGAGATATTTCTCTCAAATAGTTTTGATTTCATCTATGTCAACATCCTTTGATTGATTTTACACTTGTTTGAAGTTGATTTATTATGATACAATATTCCATATTGTATTGATGGTTTTGGTATAGGTTTGATTGTGGCTGTATTATTTTTATACCATTCATGATTTATGGTTAAAGTATTAACATTTTTTATGCTATTTTTAATATGAATATTTAGGTTTTGTTTCAACCTTTTCATATGAGGAATGCATTGGACTTAATAAGTGATGGGTGGCGCCCAGTATAGGTCCTCGGTGCATCGGTAGGTCTCATGAGACAAATTGGTGTCATGGCACAAGGCCTTGACAATGTCTTATTTGTCATCTTGGCACGAGGCCTTAACTATGTGGTTGTGATGTCCGTAATTATGCATTTCATCATTATAAAATTGGTTATTGATGTTACATGTGATTATTCGAATAGTATAATATACATGTCAATAAGTAAATGGAATTATTTGTTTTATCTTTTCCAAGTTATACTGATGTTTATGTTTAAAAGTCTTTTGTTTTAGTCTTATACATTGCCTTAAACGTTTATTCTTATTTATGAAAGTTTCATATATATTATTATCCTTACTGAGCACCTGAGATCACCCATTTCTATGTTTTATTCTTACCAAGATACGATGAAGGATATTATGACTGACCTATAGGGATAGTATGAGGGATATGAATGTGTTCAATGGAGACAATGTTGTTGTTTTTTTTCATTTTATAATGTAATTTAAAACTTATGTATGTATCTAGTACATCCAAGGCTACTAAACTGATCGTTATATAGGGATTTGATCCCTTGTGATCATTCCAATGTTATGTAATAATGCACCAACTCTGGGTAACTGGGGCCGGGGTGTTACATTTAGTGTAATTTTATAATTATTTAAATATATATTTATTTATTTATAATTATAATTATAAATAAATATATTGTAAAAGTATTCATATATAATGATAAATATTTTAATATATATATAAATATTAATATATAATAGGACATATAATAAATATATTTACTAAATTTTTATATTTATTTAAATATGTTATTATTTATTTATAATTTCCTCGATAATTTTTAGAAAAAATTATTTTTATTTATAATTGTATAATTAAATATTTCAATTTAAAAAATTGTTAAAATAACCATTTAAATAGGTTAATTATATAAATTTCAAAATTATTTCAAATTTTGAAATATAATAAATAAAAATGGATAAAATAAAAAGGATGGGGTAGCAAAGGATCCCTCATCATCGGCATCTACTATGGCTTTCTTCATTAGGGTTCAATGTTTTTTTATGTTTCTATAGATGCTTCAAATATTCTGTCGAAGAATGATAGCAACAATTGCCTTTCATTAGTGAGGTTTTAGCTCATTTGATTTCAAATAAAGATGATTCTATGATGAAATTCCTTGTAGGTTATTTCAAGACATCCTGTGATTAGAAAGATACCCCCCATGATGATCTTGTGGTGAATGAGGCCCCTATTTTGGTTCGTGATTCAAATTTTGGTTGCACATATTCTTACAGATTCGTTGTGGATAACATATTTGGATATTTTACATTTGGAAGAATTATGAAAATTGGTTTGTTTTTTTTGTTGAGAAAAATAAATCAATCATATCAGATCACATTGTTTTGTGTTGGGGCTCAATCATTTCTAGGTTGGTAACCCAGCATGGGATAAATTCATGGAAGTGTGATGATTTGTGTTACTGAATCACTCAATTCTATGGGTTTAGTGACTGAATAATGGAATCTCTCAGTAAATGTTATTTTTAATTTAAATTTTCCTTCATCATTTTTGAAGGTGTGTTCTTGGGGTATAGGTTTTGTCCCTCTCAAATCTGTCTTCTTGTGCATTCAATTTTGGGATCCAAATTTCAATCTACATTCTGCTAGAAATTCACCCACTCAGGTTTGGATTCAAGTCTTCAGCATTAGTTGGTATATAGAATCCTAAAATTTAATGGGATGTTACTAACGCTAATGGGATTCCGATAAAGTTTTAAATGGTAACTGAATGAAAAAGGTATGGTCTTTTTTCTTGTATTTTTTTTAAATTAATATGTGTTCGACTATTATTTAAATAGTGTTATTGGTTGGTGAGGAATTTCATTTTGAGTTTCACATTTATGTACAAATTTTGAAAATTTTGTTTCAAAAGTGTTGCAATATTGGGCATTCAATTGATAAATGAAGAAATGTTTTGAGATTTGATAAATGTAAAAAGTCTGGTCATGATGTTGTTAAATGTAAATTTTATTTTCCAAATAATGGTTCTATAATGGATGTAGACATTGTTTCTGTTGGAAAAAATTCAGTGTCTTGATTTTATCAAGAATTTACACATATCTGAGGAACTTAATTCTGGGTGAGGGAGAACTACTCTAATTGATGTAAAATTCAATAGGAAAACTAGATAGAATGTTCAACCTAAGTAGGGATTTAGAGATACTAGACCATCTTGTGTAGATTTTGTGAGGTCTTCAGCTAGTAAAAGTAGCGCTAGTGCTGATAAATTTTTTTTGTCTTTTTAGTACACCGATGACATAGGTATTTCTCCGTATTCTATATAAATAAATATGATTACTAATCAAGATGAAAATCTTATGTATAGGGATTTAGATCCTTCTATACAAGTTGATTCCTCTAACATTGATTCTTGAAATTTCTGTGGATAGGAATTAAAAATATTCAGGTATGGGATTGAGGTGGGTGATTTTATACCATTGTCTATTGATTCTTCTACGACTTTTATTTTAGATACAGCTAACATAAAAAGTTTTCATTATGATTCTTTATAAAGTAAGGTCAAAGGATTTGGCTTCTGTATGTATTAGATAGATTGAATATTATGTATAGGCAAAGTTATGGGATTTGGTTGATGAATGTATTGGGCAGTATTCAGGTATAGTTGATATTCATAATCAATATTTTATTAGCTCTATTTCATAGATGGGTGCATCTTTAATAGTGTCTGGAAATTATTCCAAGGATTTTTTTTATTCGTCTAACATATAGTCATATTCCATTATGTTTCATTACATGGAAGGATTAAAGGATGTGGTTATTATAGGTACTGGACATATTTATTCTTCTATACAGGTGGGTTCTTTTCAAATGAATAAAAAATTTTCCAAGTTATATGGTTTCGATGCTACTAATATTCAGAAGGTTGTCAACATATATCATTCTAAGGCTAGGTTATTGGGTGGGGTTGATGAATTTTGTTAGCAGTATTCAGATCAAATATTTTTTATCAGTAAGATGATTGTATTCAAACTGGTTTTGTTGGGTTAATGACTTCTTCTGCTATTTTTAGTACTGTGGATGATGTCGCTTTGAAGGAGTCCTTGGAAGCAACATGTTCTCTAGATGAGTTTCATGAGCTATGTCAGAGAGATAATCTTTGGAAGTGATGTCGATATCTATGTGGAAGACCCCCTCGTGGTAGGATTATATGACTCTCCAAACCTTACTCATGCAGTTGATTTTTTTAGTTCATTATTTCTTTTTTAGTTTTTCTGTTGTTGGAATCATTTGATTCCTTTTTTTTCTGATATGGTCTATCCTACATGTTTTTACTTCTTCATTTTCTACTTTTAATATAGATGGGATTGGGCCCTTGTTCCCCATCTCTATTTCCCAAAAAACGAATAAGTATTATTCCTATAAATTATATTTAAAATATTAAATTTATATATATTAAATAAATATATGTATAAATGTATTTTATGAAATGTTGAAATATATTTTTAACATTTTTAATGAATGTATGATAATAAATGGATAAATTAAACTAAATATATTACAGAAATATTACAAAATGAAATCGTAACATTTTCATGAATTACAAGCATCCAAATATATGCATACACGTCTACACACACATGTATATACAAACATACAAATACATACATGTAGTTATTATTTTAAATTTATTTTAAATTATTTATATCAAGATAAATATATATCTAAATAAACATATTAATTTATATATTATATAATTTTCCAAATAAATTATTAATGTATTATATTTATTTTAATTATATACACATTTGGAAATCAACGTGTATAAATAAACTATTAAACATTTTACAAATATAGATTTGATAAAAAAAATTATAAAATTATTTACAAATATATAAATATAGATATTTAGTTATATTTATAATTATATATAAATATATTGTAAAAAATTTAATATAATTGTAAATATATTTAAATATTTATATATATTCATATAATTCTATTAATGTATATAAATATATATATTTATATAATTATATATATATAATTATAAATATAAAAAAATATTTATTATATAATTTTTTATATAATTTAAAATTATTTTAGATTATATTCATTTATTTGTAATTTTATAAATACTTTTTTAAACATTATATATAAATATACATTTGAATTATTAAGAATATTTATTAATATATCAAATTTATATTAATTATAAACATACATTTTATAATTAATGTATATAAATATCCATTATTTTTAATAAAAATATAAAAAAAAATTATATATTAATAATATTTTTTATTAAAAAAAAATTTATCAACGCTAAGAATAGTGCTAATAAAGATCAGCCTTTATTAGCGCTAAAAAAGTGCTAAGAATGGGTACACCTTTATCAGTGTGTTTTTAGCGCTGATAAAAGTTTCTTTTATTCGCGTTTTTAGTTAGCAATGATAATGGTTTTTCTTATATAAGTGTTTCCGGGTTAGTGCGGATAAAATTTGGTGCTGCCCTTGCCCCGATTTGTGGTAGTGATCATATGAAAAAAACTATAGAGTGACTTTTGAAATGCTGAAAATGATATAACTTCAATCTAATGTGCTATTTGATATGGATGACAGGAAACACACTTTTATTATTCTACAAAAACGGCTTAACTGTAACGCCCCGATCCCAGTTACCTAGAGTCAGTGCATTATTGCATAACATTGGCACGATCACAAGGAAATCATGTCCCGAATGACCGATCAATTTAGTATTATTGGAAACAAGATTCATACATAAGTTCAACTTTACAACTTGAAGAGAAATACAAAAATAATTTATTCCATTGGAAACATCCAAGCCTCCTAGATTATGCCTACAAGTCACTCATAACTAACTTCTTCATATCCTTGGAATATGAAACATAAGAAAGGGGTGAGCTCAAACACTCAGTAAGGGTAAGAAATACAGTGGAAGACAATATAAATATTAAGCATGTTGAATAATTGAAAACACATGCCTTTACAAATAATAAACATGAACACTTTTATGGAACGACTATGAGCTAAGTAAATAATGCCATAATAAAACATAATCATGGGTATTCTACTAGTTGAATGACCTCATGAACCATCAATATTATTTTCATAATGAGGTAAGGTATAATTCCAGACTTTCTGAAACATTTTGTCAAGGCTACGACCAATACGTCTAAAAATGACTAAGGCCTTGGCCAAAACCATATATCAAATTGGGAAAGGCCTCAGCCAATTCCATGTCTAGTTGTCTCAGGAGACCTACCGATGCATCGAAAAGCTATAGCGGGCTCCACCCATCACTTACTAAGTCCAATACATTCCTCATATGAAAAGGATGAAATATAACATAAACATTCGTATTAAAACTAGCATAAAAAATGTCAACACTTTAACCATAAACCATGAATGGAATAAAAATAACACATCCACAGTAAAACATATCACAAAACCTTCAATATAATATGGAAGATTTGTATCATAATGAATCG
The DNA here is from genome assembly GCA_963277665.1 of Viscum album. Lineage (NCBI taxonomy): Eukaryota > Viridiplantae > Streptophyta > Magnoliopsida > Santalales > Viscaceae > Viscum > Viscum album. The sequence continues at coordinate 1,744,891,189 of OY728125.1, read as the reverse complement.
ACTTCAAATAAGTATAAAATCTATCAAATAATTTCGACATAGATGAAATGAAAACTATTTTATAGAAGTATCACTTTATTTTTTTGAAATCATTTGTTACATAATTATAAAAGAAAACATTAATTTTGAAAATATTCTTATAATCTTGAAAGGTAATCTTTGACAATGTTATAATGGCGGAAAATAGCCACACCCGCCGTATAAGTTAAAAAAAACATTCTTACCTTAATTTTGCCGAAAAGGATGAAAGTACCATGTTTGGAACACGACGATAAGATTCATTTCAACCATTTTATAAATAGTAAAAAAAGGGTATAAATGAATTTAATCCATTTTCTTGTAAAAGTAAAAATGTTTTGAAATACATTTTTACGAAACATGGATGTGGGTGATAAAGATGTCCCAGTAGATACTTATATAAAAACAAACATGGATAATAAAGAGATTGTGAAATTAACCATTAACTTGTACTTTTCCTTGGTCGAGGGTAGGTTAACCTCCTCTATAATGTTGAAATAATTATTATTAAATAATAAAATAACCATATATATTAATATGATATCCTACATTATCTTAATATTTCCTTGTTAATGATATTTTAGTACTATCATAGTTTTGGGTGTTAACTGATTCGTTTTCCTTTATATGATTGGTTAAGTAAGACATGATTGTTATGAATGGGATGTATTTTATTCATATACAGAATTATTTTCTATTGATAATCATTATTTTTAATCATAAAACAAAAATTATTCTTGAATGATTCTGATGGGGAATGAATCTCATCGCGTTCGTGGAGACGGTAATCCGTACGTACGCACGAGTGATAATATTATGATTTTGATATTAAAATCGTATATAATTGGATGTAATATCATATATAAAGAATCATAATAATGTTATATTCATTATTTACATCAATTATACATCATTATTATACTCATCCAAATAATAATGTATTGAATAACGATTACACCACGACGTGGAGACGGTAAGCCGTACGTACGCACATATGGTGACATGTCATTCAAAGGATGGATAGAATAATGAATTTGGTTATACCATATTTATAATAACATAATAGTATATTGAATATACTGGAGTTATTTTTTTTTAATGGAAAGAACAAAGAAGGAGGAAGTGTAAGGAGAAAATAACTTGAAAGAGGTGGTGAGATATTTACCTCTTTTTCGTGTTCTTCCTTTTTATTTGATCAAAAGGGCTCCCTAGGTTGGCTTTATGATCAAAATAAGGCCTCTAGGATTAATATAGGATAGTTGGGAGGATATTGGGGTATGGGTTGGTAGAGCCAAATGGCTTTGAATGTGTGAATTAGAGAGAAGGTGGAGTGCCCTTTTATAAGAGGGGTGAGAGGCATCTTAGGAAAAGCTAGAAATATTATTTTATAATAAAATCAATTTCTGTTTGTAATGGATCAAAAATGGATTATTTAAATTATAAGGTGGTTATGGGTCAATAAACACTCAACCAATAGGTTTTAGACAGTTTTGGGTCACTATATTAAATTTATCTTTTAGTTTTAACTCTTAGTTAAATAGGTTGACATTTACCATGTCTCTTTGAATTTTTATATTATATGGTTAATAAACTTACTATATACTTCCAAAAGAACCCCAAGTGGTGAATTAATAATACACCTATCATTATATAAGTCTTTTGGACGATCATTAGTTTTTTAGGAATGGAATATCAATTAATAGTATAATATTTGTTTTAAAAACTCTTTTATGTATATTTTGACACTATTTAATAATTTATTTTTGTTAAAGTCCAAAAAACTTTATTAATTATAAATAAATTCATTTGATCAATCCTAACATGTCATATTAACTTATAAAATTCTTGTATGACATAAAAACTTTCAAATTATATTTATTGTATCATTCATAATACCATTTATTTGATCCGTTCATTAATAAGGATAATACAGCATCATTATTGTGTCATAAATAAATTTAATTATTCAATGTCTAAAAATTATAAATAAAATACAATTATGTAGGAAATAATTTTATATTTATAATGAATATTTATAGTCAAAAAGATAACATGTATAACTCTATTTAAAAAATTTTTTACTAAAAGATATATGCTTATGTCATTTTTCTATTTACTTTAACTGAATTAATTGAAAGTGACATTATCACTTACAAGTGGCTCCATGGGGTCCCAAAATCGACCCAAGGATGCCCATGGTCGTAAATGTATCATAAAATAGGGTTATAACACATCTTAGGATAATTTAGTATTATTATAATATTATTTTTTTACATTTATTTACCGGATTTACCCTTTAACCATGGTAAATAAAATATTTACTGAAATAATTTTTCAAAATATCTAACAATAAAAGTTACCTATTTACACAATTTGTACCTCCTGATTCAAAATATAGAATAAATTTTTCAAAATTCAAAACCCATAAGTGGCAGAAATTAATTTAAAATTAATTCCCTTTGTCAAAACAAAAAACGTGTTTTTAAGAAATAATACCTATCAAATGATTGATATTGCTTATGTCCAGTTTAAATATGAAATTACGTCCAATGACCAAAATTGGATTAAATAGTAAAAATATAATCAAATTATACTTAAAACCCACTTGATATTATAATTTATCACTATAAATTATTTTGATTAAGAAAGTTTTTTTTAATTAAAATTTAGTATATTTCACTATTCATCAAAAATTGAAAGTTTTCAGAGAAAGACCAAAAATTAACCCGAAGCTAATTTCAATATTCTGAATCCAAAAAATGAAGTCCATTTTAAAAGATAAAATTTATAAAATTTCAAAAAGTGGGTTTTACTTTTCATAATGGCAAGTTTGATTGGTTGTGGTGTGTTAGAACTCGAAGTTGCATACAACACAAGATATTGTATTATTCAAAGAGAAGCATACCATGGAAGCTTCTGGTGTTGCATTCTCCCCTACTTCAAATAATTTTGTCCTCAAAATTTCTAGAATATTTCATCATAAAAAGACTTGGGTGGTTCTTCTTCATAAGTTCCTCGGGTTCCCACGTTGTCTCTTCCATCTTATGGTTTCTCCATAGAACTTTTACCTGACGAGTCGTCCAGTTTCTAAACACTTATTCTCTTGTATCAAGAAGCTTGACAGGATATTTTCAATAAGACAGATCAGGTTCTTGTTCAATTTCCTCATAGGTGAGTACATGCATTGGGTCAGGCTTGTATTTTCTCAATAGTGACACGTGGAACACATCGTGAACTTTGGAGAGACTTGGTGGAATTGCCAACTGGTAAGCTGCAGCCCCAATTCGTTCTTGAATTTCAAAAGTCTAATTTACCTAGGACTTATTTTACCCTTCTTACTGAATCCAATAACTCTTTTCCATGGAGACACCATCATGAAAACATGATCTCCTTTCTAAAATTCCAAATCCTTCCTTCGGTTATCCGCATAACTCTTCTGCCTACTTTGTGCTGTTTTGATGTGGTTTTGGATAACCTTTACCTTTTCCATCATTTCCTCAACATGTTATAGGCCTACGAGTTTTCTTTCACCAACATCAAACCAAAAGTTTGGTGTACGACATCTTTTTCCATATAGCACTTTATATGGTGCCATCTGAATACTTGAGTGGAATCTATTGTTTTAGTAAAATTATAACCTAGGTAAATATTGATCCCACATACCATGAAAGTCAAGTGAGCATGATCTCAACATGTCTTATAATGTTTGAATAGTCCATTCTGATTGTCAATCCGTTTGGGGGTGGTAGTCAGTGCTCAAACGAAGTTCAGTATCTAGGGCATTCTAAAGACTTTTCCAGAATCTTGATGTAAAACTAGGATCTTGATCAAAAACAATCGATAGTGGTACTCCATGAAGTCTTAAAAATTCATTAATTTATAGTCTTGCGAAATTTTCAAGTGGTAAATCTCCCCTTATAGCAAGAAAATGTGATGACTTGGTAAGATGATCAATAATGACCCATATTGCATCGTTCCTTCTAGGATTCATTGGTATCCCCATGAAAAAGTCCATTATAATATTATCCCATTTCCACTATAGTATGGGAAGTGATTTCATGACTCCTTTGAGATTTTTCCTTCCAGCATTCACTTGTTGACAAACCATACATCTTGATAGAAAATCAACAATCTCCCTCTTCATGTTGTCCCACCAAAAATGTTCTTTCAAATCTCTATACATCTTAGTGATACCAGGGTGTATAGAAAAATTGGAGCTCTGAGAATCATCTAACAATTCCCTTTTTAGATCAGGTATATCTGGAACACAAAGTCTCTTCCCAAATTTCAAAATCTCATCTTCATATATGAAGTCACTCAATCTTTTGTCATTGATAGCTTTAATCTTCTTTTGAAACTCTGCATCATCATCCTGAGAAATTTTTATTTTTTCTATTAAAGTTGGGTTGGAAACCATTTGAAAAATTATTGATGTTTCACCTTCCATGGTGATTCCCATACCCATCTTTACTAGATAGATGTATATTGGATCCTTTTCAACTCTTATCTTGTTTAAAACTTCATGATCCTTTCCAATTAAAGCATATTCCACCTTATTTTCAGGTGGTAGTGTATAGTGAAATGATAATCCTTGAGTAGTTCAAGCCGTCTCCTTTGCCTCATGTTGAGTTCTTTCTGTGAGAAAATACACTTCAAAATCTTGTGATCGGTATATATCTCAAATTTTTTACCATAGATATAATGTCTCCATATCTTTAAAGAAAATATTACAAATAATAACTCAATATCATGAGTAAAATAGTTTTTCTCATGAATTTTTAGTTGTCATGATGCATGGGAAATAACCCTATCATTCTGCATTAGGACACAACCAAGTCATTTCATTGATGCATCACTATAAATAATAGTCCTGTCATTCCCCGATGGTAGAGTCAATATAGGAGCATTGACTAATCTCTTCTATAATTATGCAAAGTGTTCTTCACACTCTTTTTTCCAAAAAACATTAACCCCTTTACGTGTGAGGTTGGTTAATGGGTTTTCCAATCGGGCAAAATTCTGGACGAAACGCCGATAATAACCTGCTAAACCAATAAAACTGCATACCTCGGTTATACTTGTTGGTTATGGCCATTCTAGGATTTCCTTGGTCTTAGAAGGACTAATAGATATTCCATCCTTAGAGACAATGTGTCCATGAAAAGAAATCTCTTGATCCCAGAATTCACACTTTCTAAACTTCCCATATAGTTCATGTCATCTAAGAGTCTATAGAATAATGCGCAAGTGATTTTCATGATCTTCGTAGCTTTTGGAGTATACCAAAATATCATCAATAAATACCGCTACAAAGTCATTAAGATATTCCTTGAAAACTCTATTCATTAGATCCATGAAGATATAGGGTGCATTAGTCAATCCAAAAGGCATTACTGTAAACTAGTAATTCTCGTACCTGGTTCAAAATGTTGTCTTCGGAATGTATTCCTTCTTCACACATAACTGATGATATCTAGATCAAAGGTCAATATTTAAAAATTATTGAGCTCCATGAATGTGGTTGAATAAATCATCAATGCGAGGTAGGGGATACTTGTTCTTTATTGTTATAGAGTTGATCTCCCTGTAGTCACTGCACAACCTCATAGATCCATCTTTCTTCATAAAAAAAAGGAAAGGGGATCTCCATAGAGAAACACTAGGGTGAATAAATCCCTTGTTACTCAATTCCTCTAGTTTTTTATTTAGTTCCACTAATTCCACAATGGCCATTCTATAAGGGTTTTTCGATATGGGACTTGAACTAAGAATTAAGTCAATGGAAAACTAAATTTCTTGTTCTTGAGGATGTCCAGGTAAATCTTCTAGAAACACATAAACATATTCTTTCACAATAGGTAAATCCTCTATTTGAACATTATTTTCCTCACCCATGGTTATATCATTCTCTTCCTCCCCAAAAATTTAATTTACTTGAGCTACTGGGGGTGGATCTAGATAAGAATTAGGTGGTGATGTTTCTGCTCTAAAGATAAGTTGTTCTTTATCATCATCATCAAAAATTGTAACCTCTTTCTTCTTATAATAAATTTTCGCATCATGGTCTGAAATCCAATCCTTACCAATAATTATATTAAATTCAATCATGGGTATGATGATGAGATCAACAGATAAAGAACATTTATATGATCTAATGGGAACTGATTCACAAAACTTGGTTGCGATGATACTTCCCTTAGGTGTTTTTACTAACAACTCCCTTGTTAAATAAAATTGGAAATATCTAATTTTCTTAGAAAACTGGGATGATAGGAAACAATACGATGATTTAAAATCAAATAAATCATTTTATAAACTTGAGGAAACCATTAAATTACCTGCCACTATGTCTTTCAGAGCTTCAACCTCAGCAGTAGTGATCGCATGATCTTGACCTTGATCCCTTGGCCTTTTTTGAGGTATGTTTTCCTGAAGCTTAGGACATTCATTTTCATAATGTCTCATATCCCTGAAATTGTAGCAGTGAACATTGGTAGCATGTTTCTTTCCCTTACAATCACCAACAAGATGGTCTTTCTATCCACATCTGTAGAAAAATCCTTTTCCTTTTTGACAGGCACCAAGGTGCTTTTTCCACAATTATCACAGGGTGGAAATTCAATTCTTCCCTTATTCTATGTTTCCTTATTTCCATTCCCAGAGTGTTCAGCTGATCTTTTCTACTCTTGCTTTTCTTTAAATTCATAAGACATAAATAATTCCTTTTCTGTCTTGATAGCATATAAGACAATATCTACGTACGATGAGAAGGATTGTGATACCAATGCTCGACGGAGAAATGGTTTTAACCCATCAAATAAATGATCAACCTTACTTCTTCGGTTATGTATATAATCTACATCATGCCTTGAAAACCTTGTAAAGTTAGATTCATACTTTGTGACATTCTCATCCTCTTTTTTCCTCACACTCAGAAATTGTCTTTCCATATTCGCTCGATGATCATTAGGAAAGTATTTTTCTAAGAAAATTTATTTAAACTCCATACATTCCATATTTGATACTTCATCATCTGCCTTTGTGTTTTGAATCAATGACCACCATTGATCAGTATCTCTAGTGAGGCGGTAAACTGCAATGACAACTTTTTCCCTTTCGCTACTCACCAAGGCGTAGAATATTTTCTCTAAGGAATTTATCCATCGCTCAGCTACTAGTTTATTTCTACGCCCATTTAAAGTTGGTGGTTGTTTCCTCATGAGGAGATATAACATTGTATCCTCCACACTATGGATCTGGGAGATCCACATAGGTAAGGTTATTATTCATAACTTGAGTGAGTTGTCCCAGTATGGTGATTAGCTGATCAGAACCAGTTGCATCATCAGCTCCACTATAATTATCTTGGGTATGAGGGAAATCCGTATATGGAGTGCGTTCATTGATACAATTTCCATTCCTTCCATTAGGCGCCATATCTAAACAATTTCATAAACTAGATTTGTTTACGAATCGAAATACATAAATCCAAACTTCTAAAACAGTTAACATAAATTGAACAGTTTATGGATATAATCCATAATAATAAAAATGATTTCATTGAGGAAGTATATACTCATAAACCCTTAATAATGGTTTGTAAAGAAAATTAGAATTATCCTAATCATATCCCCCAGGAGTGTCGTAACCAAGAGTGTAGCAAGGTCCATTGTCATGCACCAGTTCCCATTCAAGTCTCCCTCAAAGTGGTGTTTTCGGGTTTTAACACTACGTACATCTATGCCAGTGCTGCTGTAACGACCCAAAGTTTTTCAATTGAAAATTCCCTTCTTATATCTATGTCATAAAAACACAAAATAATGAACTACTAAGTGATAAGTGACCTTTAAACATAATTTTTTCACCCCCTATGTTTGGAATTTTAAAAATCTGACATACACAATTGTGTTCAAGACAGTTTTTGGAGTCTAATGAAACAAAAATAATTTTTGGTGAATAGTAACCTACCCTTATGAAATGTAATATGACCCTTATGAATAGTAAATTAGAGTAACACTACCTATGAATAATAAAATAAAATTTAGACATCGTAGAAAGTGATAATTTGACCTTAGTAAACGTTTTTGGTATTTTATAAGTCATAAATAATTAATTATAATTAATTAATTAATTTAAAAGAATATTTATTTTCCTGAAATATATTCATAAATTATTGAATCAATGTCTAATAGTTTTTAGATAATTTTATAAGACCCTAATTAATTTCTGAAAGAATTGCAAAATCAGTTTTAATTTTAAAAACTGTTTTTTTAAGTAAATTATGATTTTAATTAAATATTAAATTAATAATAATTAGAAAATTATTTTTGAAAAATGGACTTCATTTTTGGATTCTACACGTCGAAAAATGGTTGGGGTAAAATTTTGGGATTTTTCTGAGATACTTGAATTTTTGATGAATAGTGGAATCCGATAATTCACAATAAAAGCTAAATAATGTATTAATTGAGTCATTGATGATGTTATGCTGATGTAAGCCCACTTGGTTCGGGATTACATTATAAAATTACTATTATTGGTCATCCAAGACTCACTATTCCTTGTCTTTGGTGAAATTAATAAACTAATCAATTTTATATTAAGGAAACCCCTCTCCCCTCCACTATAAAAGCCACCCTTCACTCCCTCTTTTCCTCACACCTCTCAAGCTCCAAGACTTCTCTAAATTCTGCCCAAACACCTTCCCTAGCTCATCCCCCACGTCAAAAATCTTCTAGTTTCATCAAAAGACCAAGCCTAGCTTCCTTAAATAGGATCTCAAGAGGAGGATTCTAAAGGTAATTTCTCTCTCTCTTCTCCTTTAATTTCCTTTCAAGTTCAAGTTCCTTTCTTGATCTCTCTCTATCTATCTTCATCCAAATTGTTCTTTAAATCCAGTATTATATGTATACTGTAATATTATGATTCTAATGTTATATTATATCACCCCACACCCTTTCCCCCTTCCTTTTATTTTATTAAAGAGAACGTTGTTCATGTGGTGATAATTTATCACCTTCAAAAACAACATGCTCTCTTCTTCCATTTATACCTTCAATCTGGTCATGAAACCATTTTTATGGTTGAACCAGAATTTTTTATATGTATTATGTTCTATTTTAAGTTCTGGAAATAACCTATGGCCATACAACTAAGTGAAAAGTTAAAATGAGTTGGTTGTGATCCAAAAACCGCTCAAATTAGCCCAAATAATCTTCATTTAATTCTTATCTAATGATTCGGCCACATGGGTCTAATATAACTCATTATAAAATCATTAAAGATTATGTAATATCATTAATTACATGTTATATCAGTTCTGTATGTTTACCCATGATCTACCCAAACATCAAATTAAGAATACAAGTGGACCGCTCAAGAAAACCATGAAAAAGAACATCCCCGAACAATGTTTTTTAAACTCTATAAGTCATCCAAAGGAACATAATATGAAATAATGAAACCATAATGAACCCTATTGATGTATAAAAGGTTCTGGAATTTCTAATTAATGAATATAATGTCATTATACAGGACATTAAAGAGAAGGAGGCATTCGAGTACAAGGTAAGGGGAAATCTCGAACCCAATTTTCTTCCTTCGGGTTATCCCTCTTTCACTCCATTTTTTATATGGTTACTCCTCAAAGGTCTTTTGTTCATCTTTTCCTTTACTTTTATGGGATATACATGTTTTTCACTGGTTTTTATGTCCATCAAAATGTTTTCCAAAAGAACTCTTCTTTCAAGATCTCACCTTTTACCTCTCATTCAGGGTTGATGGTTCTTATATCAAGTATGTTGTTCCTTCTTTCTTTTGGGAACCCAAAGCTTATGAATGTGTTATTATGAGATGAAACCCATTCCTTTCCATGGGTTATTTATGTACATGTTTGATATGTGTTCTTTGTGGGAAGAATGATAATGATAATGTTATGATGTGACGGGTGCGCCCGGAATTATATAGCGCAATATGAATGTTTAAATGTGATGGGTGCGCCCGGAATTATATAGCGCTCCAATGCATTGGGTAAAGTGATGAATCTCATGAGTAAATGTGAAATGATGCGTGAACATGATGCTATCTTTGTTCACAAATATGTGTGGTAGTTAACCACTAAGACATGATGTTTCATTTTTATGCTTTTCCACATTTCAAGTTTATTGTTTATGCTCCTCTCATGTTCAAGATCTTTTTCCTATGTCATGATTATGCTCACCCCATGCTATATTGTTCTTATCTATCCTATTACTGGGAATTTAGCTCACCCCTTTTGATGTATATCCTTAGGTGGCTACATGTACTAAGGAGAGGACAAGTGCTACTAAGAAGCTATAGAAGAAGAGATTAAATGAATTTTTATGCTTGATGTTGTACTTGTTATGTGTAGTCCTAGTTTTCCCAAGACAATAAACCTCTGGATCCTCCATGTGTAATACTATTATGTTGTTTATCTTTGAAATGATGTAATTGTAATGTAAGAAAAGTCTGGGTCGCTATAGTTGGTATCAGAGGAAAGGTTTAGTTAATTTGGGAATTAGGATTAGTGAACCCTAAAGAAAACCTCTAGCATGAGACTAAGTACAAATATGCACACAAGGATATTTACCTAGGGATCCCATATGTTATGTTTTTGGTATAATTGTTTAAAAGGATAAGTTATTCATGACTTGTTTACTTATGTTTTGTTCTAACCTTTTCTATTTTAGAAAATGGTGGGAACCAGGAGAAATCAGGCCAACAACTCTTGAGAAGGCCAATGCAACGATTGCCCGAACGACATCCCCAATGATTTTGGAGGTGGAGTTCAAAACTTCATGGCGATGCTTACCCAATTATCCCGGGTTATGAATAATAACCATAATAATGGGGAACGTTCTCCTTCACCAAAGAGGGAGCAACTAGCTATCGAATGTTTTATGCGGCAACGACCACCGACATTTTGTGGATCTTCCGATCCACTAGTTGCGGAACAGTGGGTCAACTCCATGGAGAAGATCTTTTCTGTTCTTCACTGTTCTGAGACGGAGAAGGTGACTCTATCCATTTATCATCTAGATGGAGAAGCTGATCAATGGTGGGCTTTGATTAATAACACCAAGCCAAGGGAGGAAATTGAAGAGATGGAATGGGAAGACTTTAAGATAATGTTTCTTAATAAGTACTTCCCAAGAACTCTTCGCACGAAGATGGAGAGAGAATTCATAGAGCTCAAGCAAAAAGAAGGAGAATCTGTCACAACCTATGAAGCAAATTTCACAAGGCTCACAAGGTATGCTTCAGGTTTTGTTATCAATAATGATAGCAAAATTGATAGATTCTTTAGTGGATTAAAACCACATCTTCGAAAAGCTCTTGCAATGTCACGACCCGTCCTCAGGGCCCGTGCCGTGACTACCCCAAGCCCGCCTTCCATAGGCCAGGGGCTGGCGACTAGCACCAAGGCGTAAATCCAGTAAACAGGGAAGGCATTGCCTTTATAAGTAACAACCACATAGAGTCAGCAAGCGGAAAGTAAAGTGCAGAAAAGTAAAGGGGGTCGGAAATACAAGCCCAACTGTAAAGTACAACTGAAAAGTAAAGTACAGCAACTGAAGAAAAGACGGCGGCCTCGTGTCGTCCACTGGCAATCCCAGCTGAAGGGTGGGTACAGATAGCCTCCAGGCTCCTCGGGTCCCACGTCCGCTCCGAGCACGTCCCGCCCAGTGGTCCACCTCCAGGTACCGTCCTGCTCCACGCCCCAAACGTGATCAGCGCTGTCCGTCGTCTGCAACCAACACAACAAGGTGCGGGCATAGCCCGTGCAGGGGTGAGTACAAGCTACTCAGTAAGGACCCCGAGACCCCCGAAGGTCTCCCGAAATCCACAAAGGATTTAGCACAAAAGAAGGATGCAATCACGAAGTAAAATCTGACTCGACTTAGGTATATGCCCATACATATACCTAAGTCCCCAATTCCAGCTCTGCTCACGAGCTCAAGAACAACTCAATCCACAAAGGAAAGCAAGACTCAAATCCACAAAGGAGAGTAAACAGTAAATCCACATAGGATAGTTCAACACAATCCACAAAGGAGAGTAACATAAGATTCAGCTCAACCAGGTATACTTTTTCAGATGACGTCAAAGATGATCACTGATCCATCTAAGTCGTCGGACCCACGAAGGATCGATAGGTACTAACCCCCGCAAAAGACCCACACAGGATCGGGCTCACACAGAACCTGTAGGCAGTGGCTCACACAGAACCAGTAGTAAGGACCCACATAGGATCGGGCTCACACAGAACCTGTAGTAAGGACCCACATAGGATCGGGCTCACACAGAACCTGTAGCACTGATCCACGTAGGATCGCTGAGTGCAGTAGTCGACGCAGTCCACTGAGGATCTCTGCTCTGTCGTCGCCGGAGTCCACGAAGGATCTCTGCTCTGCCGTCGTCGCAGTCCACGGAGGATCTCTGCTCTGCCGTCGTCGCAGTCCACGGAGGATCTCTGCTCTGTCGTCGAAGTCACAGCCAGCGCTAGGGTTCCCGCACAAAGCGAGCTCGTTTAGGAGGGTCCGCTCCACGAGCAGAGAGGCTGATACATCAACTGACACGTAGTCCGAAGTTGATGTATCCAAAAGTTCCGTATCGACAACAGGATCTCAACGCGACAGACGGCGCGTCAATCGGACGCCCGGTCTGAGAGTTATTGGCATTTTCGTCCCAGGGGCCCGGTTGGTTTTTAGGGCAAAACCAACCCGACCGTACTCCGCCTGTATCCGATCCTCGGGCGGAGTATGCCAAAAGTTCCGCCTCACTTAGAGGGAACTACCACAGCTGACGGTACGTCGTTCGGACGCCCGTAGCTCAAGTTATGAGCGTTTCCGCTCCGAGGGCCCGGTTGGTTTCGTGTACGAACCAACCCGGCCGAACCCAAAGTCTTCCGAAACCTTGAGTATAATATACCGAAACGACCGTCTCGATCCAAGGATCGCGTAGCCGCTGACGGTTCGTCAATCGGAGGTCCCAGGCCCAAGATATGGGCGAAGGACCGAAGAGGGCCCGAAACGGGGGTTCTGGGCCCGGGGCGACCCGGCCCGAACCCCCCCTGGGTCGGCCGAACCGGGCCGGCCCGAACCGGCCCGAACCGACTCGGCCGGGTCCGGTCCGGCCTGGGTGCGGCCCGGCCGACCGGACCGGCCGACTCGGCTTCGGCCGAGCGGCCGAACAGACAGCCGCGGGTTTGACCCGCGGCTTTGAGGGAAACGCGGCCCCCGCGGGGGGCCGCCTGTCACGCGGACGCGGCCGGGCCGCCGCGTCCGTTCCCGGTTCCGCGCGGCCGCGGAACCGGCCGCCGCCGCCGCGGCTTCAGCCGCGGCGGAAGTTCTCCACGGCGGCGCGCCGGGCGCCGCCGCCTCCGGTCGCCGGCGCCGCCGCGCCGGCGACCCGCGCTGCCGCCACCTTCCGCGGGCCGCCGGAGTTGCTCCGGTGGCCCGTTTTGCCTCCCGTCTGTGCCATTGTTCCTCCCGGGACGCGTCCTCCACTGCGGAATCAACAAATGGCCCTTGCGTCGTGCTTTTGCCGTCGCCCGCCAAATCCGCACATAAAGGAAGATCGGCGGAGGGTTGCCGGGTCTTGTTCGTTAGACCCGCACCCTCCGCATTAGTCATAAACAACGGGAGAAACAAGGAATAACCAAATCAACAATTTTAAATAAATTAAAAATTGTTCCGTGATCGGTTCTTTATTTTAAAAGAAATAAAATCACGGGAAAGGAAAATCAAGAAAATAAATCCCTACCTCGCAGCTGTCGTTGCCGAACGGGGGATCGTCGCGGGATTGCTCGTCGCGGATGAAGGGGTTCGTCGCGTCGTCGCGGTATCCGGCGTCGCGTCGCCAATCTCCGGATCAAGATCAAACAGATTTAATTAATTTAAATCCGTTGATATCGAATTATAAAAAGGGGAGAATTTAGAAGTTTCGATTCTCACCTTTAACCGCCGATCGCAGGTCCGCCGCGGAAGAAGAGGCACCGAAGAAGAAGAAGAAGAAGAAGGTCGCGGAAAAGTTGTTGACGTCGCGGATCTTGCGTCGTCGAATTCCGGTTCCGGCGTTCTTCGCGTTCTTCGCGTTCTTCGCGTTCTTCGCGGGGAGAGTGGAGGTTCAGAGGAATTGCACAAAGATAGCAATCCTCCAAAATAGACAAGTTGTCTATTTTATTATTTTGCCAACCAACGCAAAACGCGTAAGTAACGACCCATCAGTTCGTTGAATTAATTCAACGAGCGAAACAGCCCATTTAATTCACGAAAGAAACCGCCCAATTAAATGGTCTGTTAAGAATTAAAGAAAACGCGTCGGTTGACTTTTCAGTTACTTTGACGGGTTTTCGCGGGTGCGTTACTTAGCGAAAGAAACGGCGGGGCTCGTGCGGGCCCCACCGCACAAATATCATACCAAGGGGTAGGATATTTCTGGATAGCATCCTATCCAGTTCAACTCAGTTCAATCCGTCTTTAAGTGGCTTCAAGTGGCTTCCAACAGCTTAAGTGAAATAAAATAAAGTTGTCACACAAACTTTATTTTATTTCTGACTTAAAGCCGCAAAATTTTAAAACCACGTCTGAGCAAACGCAACTCCGGAAGAGGCGTTTCTAAGCAAATACCGGCGCTGCGATTTCATCGGTGCCCTCAGAATTTGATTCCGGGCACCGGTTCAAAAGATAGAAAAACCCGCTCGTCCGTTCACTGAACGTACCCGAGCCAAACTTCGGAAATTGATTCCGGGCACACCGGGCCTCGGAATCAGGTGCCGTCTGAAGCTGCGCTCTTGTAAAATTCCAAAGAAAATTAAGAAAAAAAGTTTCCTTGAAATTTGCGGGTCTTTACATCACTCCCACCTCAGGGCTTTCCGTCCCCGTAAAGATACATCAAAAACTAGGGGAACAAATGGGGGTACTGAGCACGCATCTGAGCCTCCCGCTCCCAAGTGCTCTCCTGGAGGTTCCCGTGCTGCCATCTGATGCGCACAAGAGGAATCGACCGCCCACGTAGGACCCGCTCCTGTCGATCCCCGATCTCCACTGGGACCTCCGCAAAAGTCGCCCCATCGTCCACGTCCAGCTCCCCAAAGTCGATGATGTGCGTCGGGTCGTGCACATATCTCCTCAGCTGAGACACGTGAAAGACGTCGTGCACCCGGTGCAACTGAGGTGGTAGAGCCAGGCGATAAGCCACCTCTCCTATCCTGCTGAGGACCTGGAAAGGCCCGATGAAGCGTGGAGACAACTTGCCGCCTCGGCCAAATCTCCGTAAACCACGTCGAGGTGAGACACGCAAAAAGACGTGGTCGCCATCCTCGAACTCTAGTGGCCTCCGCCTCCTGTCAGCATATGACTTCTGCCGGCTCTGAGCTGTCCTCATCCTCTCCTGGATGATCTGGACCTTCTCTGTCGTGGCTCGGACCATCTCTGGTCCCACGAGTGCTGACTCCCCAGGGTCTGTCCAGCACAACGGTGATCTGCAGGGTCTGCCGTACAACGCCTCGTATGGTGCCATCCCGATGGTGGAGTGGTAGCTGTTGTTGTACGCGAACTCCACCAAGGGTAGGTGGTCCTCCCAGCTGCGACCAAAGTCGAGAACACATGCACGGAGCATGTCCTCGAGTGTCTGAATGGTCCTCTCCGTCTGACCATCCGTCTGAGGGTGGAAGGCTGTGCTCAGATGGAGCCGTGTCCCGAACGCCTCCTGCAACCCCTTCCAAAGCCGGGAAGTGAAACGAGCATCTCGATCGAAGACGATAGACGATGGCACACCGTGAAACCGTACGATCTCCTGGACGTAAAGACGTCCCAAGCTCTCCACTGAGCCCTGCTCTCTGATGGGTAAGAAGTGTGCCGACTTGGTAAGTCGGTCGACAATCACCCAAATGGAGTTGTGACCTATGGAAGTGCGTGGAAGTCCAGTCACGAAGTCCATATATATGCCGTCCCACTTCCACTCCGGGACCTCCAAGGGCTGTACCAAGCCTGCTGGTACCTGATGCTCTGCCTTCACCTGCTGGCAGGTGAGGCATCGTGAAACGAACTCTGCCACAGCTTTCTTCATGCCCGGCCACCAGTGCTGTCGTCTGAGATCCTGGTACATCTTCGCCACTCCGGGATGTACCGCCAAGGGAGAAGTGTGAAACTCTCTCAGCACCTCCTCTCGTAAAGCGACTGGTACGAAGGTACGTCCTCTGAAAAGGATGTCGTGCTCTGCTCCAAGGGAGAAACCATCAGGCGCCTGACCTGAGGATATCAGTGCACGCCGGGTCTCACAGTCAGGGTCCCCACGCTGAGCCTCTCTGACCCGCTGTAGAAGTGGAGGAGAGACTGTGAGAGACTGAAGAAAGGCTGCTCCATCTCTATCCACGAAGGATATCTGTAAGGAGGCTAGCTGCTCTGTCGCCTCCTCAAGTAGCTGAATGCCCGTCCTCCTGCTGAGGGCATCGGCTACCACGTTCCCCTTCCCAGGAGTATAGACTATCTCAAAGTTATAGTCCTGGAGGAACTCAAGCCATCTCCGCTGTCTCAGGTTCAGGTCCTTCTGAGAGAAGATATACCTGAGACTCTGGTGGTCAGAAAAGACTGTGAAGCGCTCGCCCATCAGATAGTGCCGCCAAGTCTTCAGAGCGAAGACCACTGCTGCCAACTCCAGGTCATGAGTGGCGTAGTTCTGCTCATGCGGCCTCAACTGACGTGATCCGTAGGCGATCACGGCCCGCTCCTGCATCAGGACGCACCCAAGTCCAGTCCCTGATGCATCGCAGTAAACTACGTATCCAACTCCCTCCTCAGGCAACCTCAAGATAGGTGCGCTGGTCAACCTCTGCCTCAGCTCCTGGAAGCTCTGCTGACATCTGTCTGACCACACGAAGGGTTTCCCCTTCTTTGTCAAAGCTGAGAGTGGTGCCGCAACTCTGGAGAAGTCTGGCACGAATTTCCGATAGTATCCGGCTAGGCCCAAGAAGCTCCGCACCTCCGTCACGCTCCTGGGTGGCTCCCAAGCTAGCACTGCCTCGATCTTCGCGGGATCCACTGCAAATCCCGCCTCAGAAATGACGTGCCCCAAGAAATGGACCTCACGTAACCAGAACTGGCATCTTGAGAGCTTGCCATAAAGCTGGTGCTCTCGGAGCGTGTCTAGCACAACTCACAGGTGGTAGGCATGCTCCTCCTCAGTCGTCGAGTATACCAAAATGTCGTCAATGAAGACCACGACAAATCGGTCGAGGTATGGCTGGAAGATCCTGTTCATGAGGCTCATGAACACTGCTGGAGAATTGGTTATGCCGAACGGCATAACCAAGAACTCATAATGGCCATACCGACACCTGAAGGCCGTCTTCTGCACGTCCTCGTCTCGAACTCTGAGCTGATGATAGCCTGACCGGAGGTCTATCTTTGAGAACCACCGCGCTCCCTTGAGCTGATCGAAGAGGTCATCAATCCGTGGCAGCGGATACTTGTTCCTCACTGTCACCTGGTTCAGGCGACGATAGTCGACACATAGTCGCAAGCTCCCGTCCGCCTTCTTGGCGAACAAAATCGGGGAAGCCCAGGGTGAAACACTGGGTCGGATAAACCCCTTGCTCTGCAAGTCCTCCAACTGTACCCGCAGCTCCCGAAGCTCGGCGGGGGCCATCCGATATGCTGGAGTAGATATCGGGGCTGTCCTGGGGTACAAGTCGATGTAAAAGTCTACCTCTCTACGAGGAGGTAGCCCTGGAACGTCGTCGGGAAAGACGTCCACGTACTGGTCCACCACTGCAGGAAAAGCCGGACTCCGCACGTCCACTGCTCCTAGGATGAGGGTAGCCAACTGATGAGAGATGGGCTGCACTCTCCTCTGCGGAAGTCCATCCTGTGCTGCAAAGGTTCCCTTCTCGCCGGTGAAGGTAAACCTGCTCCCGTCGGTGCGAACACATCGCACCTTGCGCCTAAAACAGTCGATCTGGGCATGAACAGTGGATAGCCAATCCATGCCCAAGATGACGTCGTAAGGCCTCGACGCCGCTACAAGGAGATCCCAGCCGAAGCTCTCGCCTCCTAGAGTAAGCTCACACTGCCGGCACCAGTGCGTAATCGTCGAGTCTGCTCCCGTAGGAGTCTCTAGCCGTAAGGATCGAGCCAACGGCTCAGTCGGAATCTCCGAGCTCCGAACAAGGGCAGAGGCTATGAAAGAGTGACTCGCTCCTGTGTCTATAAGTACTGCGGCAAGGGTGGAATAGACACAGATCGTACCTCGAATCATCTCTGGCATGTCGGGGTCGTAGGCCTCCACTGCCTGGAGCTGGGCCTGTCCCTGCCCGCCAGCTCCATGTGGTCGAGGTGGCCCTCCTGGTGGTGGTGGGGGTAGAGCCTGGAAGCGTCGCCCACCACCCGCTGCTCGGCCAGCTCCTCTGCCTCGTCCGCCTCCTCCCTGCGGACTGCCACGGTCGACCCTCTGCCTCTGCCTGGGTGGCCCCTCCACTGTCTGCTGCTCCTCTGGTCGGCGAGTCGGGCAGTCACGAGCCATGTGACCCTGCCCGCCGCAGGTGTAGCACAGCCTGCCTCTCGGAAGGCTGGCACTCCGTTGTGTGCCCCGTACTGCTGAGCCGGTGTCCTGAGGCCGTCTGCGTGGGGGTCTGGTCTGCCTGGACCCGAGAGTCATCTGTCGGCTACCTGCTGCCGAAGACTCAGCTACCTGCCGCCCTGCGCTAGGTCTCGCTGCTGAAGAAGGCTCTGCCAGGAAGCTCTCGATCCGGAGGGCTCGCTCCAGCACTCCCGCCTGGGTCGGAATGCTGAGGGAGATCAGCGACGCCCGAATCTCCTGTCGCAAGCCCTGCTCGAAGGTCCGGGCCCGGAAGAAGGGGTCCTGTACCATGTCGGTCGAGTAGCGGGATAGGTCAGTGAACCTCGCCGCGTACTGAGCTACCATCATGCTGCCCTGGCGCAGCTGGAGAAGCTCCTGGATGTGCACCGCTCGGAGGGTGGCCGGGACGAACTCAGAGCGGAAGAGGCTCTCGAAGTCCGTCCAGAGCAAGGATGCCTCATCGTGAACCTGGAGCATCAGGCTCCACCATCGTCCTGCCGCTGCCTGCAGGAGGCTCGCTGCGAGAATCACCATGAGATCCGCTGGTGTCCTCACTAGCCTAAAGATCCGTACCACCGCCTCTAGCCAGTCCTCGGCGGCCTGGGGGTCCACCTCACCGCGAAACCTGGGCGGTCGCTGGCTCTGAAACTCATGCAGTGCCCTGAGGCGACGTGCATCGTCAGCGTCTGGTACTGGCAGCATCGGTGGCTCGGCGGGTAAAGCTACCGCCGGTGCCACTGCTGGCAAAGGGCCCTGCACTGAGGCCTCGTCGCTCGGTGGGCTGCCGTCGCGCCCTACACTCGGAACCCTAGCTGGCTGTCGTCGAGGGGCCATCCTGAAAAGGAGAACAAGAGCACCACAGTCAGAACAGTATACCTGGTGAGCTAGCACAAGTAATCACAGGGAAAACTTGAGACTTTCATAAAGCAGATCAGTATACCCGGTGAGCTGACACAAGTAATCACAAAGAAAACTTGAAACACACATGCAATCAATGTTTTCATGCATTAAGTCGGAAATCAGGAGTCAGGGTCCTGGTGTACGGATACGTCGGCCGCCGCACCAACACTGGACTCCCTGAACTGATAACCACACTCAATACACTAAACACTATTGCTTCACATAGAAAGAAAGGACGATCAGAGTCTGCGGTAGAACCGACCGCCTCTGATACCAATTTGTCACGACCCGTCCTCGGGGCCCGTGCCGTGACTACCCCAAGCCCGCCTTCCATAGGCCAGGGGCTGGCGACTAGCACCAAGGCGTAAAATCCCAGTAAACAGGGAAGGCATTGCCTTTATAAGTAACAACCACACAGAGTCAGCAAGCGGAAAGTAAAGTGCAGAAAAGTAAAGGGGGCCGGAAATACAAGCCCAACTGTAAAGTACAACTGAAAAGTAAAGTACAGCAACTGAAGAAAAGACGGCGGCCTCGTGTCGTCCACTGGCAATCCCACCTGAAGGGTGGGTACAGATAGCCTCCAGGCTCCTCGGGTCCCACGTCCGCTCCGAGCACGTCCCGCCCAGTGGTCCACCTCCAGGTACCGTCCTGCTCCATGCCCCAACCGTGATCAGCGCTGTCCGTCGTCTGCAACCAACACAACAAGGTGCGGGCATAGCCCGTGCAGGGGTGAGTACAAGCTACTCAGTAAGGACCCCGAGACCCCCGAAGGTCTCCCGAAATCCACAAAGGATATAGCACAAAAGAAGGATGCAATCACGAAGTAACATCTGACTCGACTTAGGTATATGCCCATACATATACCTAAGTCCCCAATTCCAGCTCTGCTCACGAGCTCAAGAACAACTCAATCCACAAAGGAAAGCAAGACTCAAATCCACAAAGGAGAGTAAACAGTAAATCCACATAGGATAGTTCAACACAATCCACAAAGGAGAGTAACATAAG
The DNA here is from genome assembly GCA_963277665.1 of Viscum album. Classification (NCBI taxonomy): domain Eukaryota; kingdom Viridiplantae; phylum Streptophyta; class Magnoliopsida; order Santalales; family Viscaceae; genus Viscum; species Viscum album. The sequence continues at coordinate 1,744,870,663 of OY728125.1, read as the reverse complement.
ATTCAGCTCAACCAGGTATACTTTTTCAGATGACGTCAAAGATGATCACTGATCCATCTAAGTCGTCGGACCCACGAAGGATCGATAGGTACTAACCCCCGCAAAAGACCCACACAGGATCGGGCTCACACAGAACCTGTAGGCAGTGGCTCACACAGAACCGGTAGTAAGGACCCACATAGGATCGGGCTCACACAGAACCTGTAGTAAGGACCCACATAGGATCGGGCTCACACAGAACCTGTAGCATTGATCCACGTAGGATCGCTGAGTGCAGTAGTCGACGCAGTCCACTGAGGATCTCTGCTCTGTCGTCGCCGCAGTCCACGAAGGATCTCTGCTCTGCCGTCGTCGCAGTCCACGGAGGATCTCTGCTCTGCCGTCGTCGCAGTCCACGGAGGATCTCTGCTCTGTCGTCGAAGTCACAGCCAGCGCTAGGGTTCCCGCACAAAGCGAGCTCGTTTAGGAGGGTCCGCTCCACGAGCCGAGAGGCTGATACATCAACTGACACGTAGTCCGAAGTTGATGTATCCAAAAGTTCCGTATCGACAACAGGATCTCAACGCGACAGATGGCGCGTCAATCGGACGCCCGGTCTGAGAGTTATTGGCATTTTCGTCCCAGGGGCCCGGTTGGTTTTTAGGGCAAAACCAACCCGACCGTACTCCGCCTGTATCTGATCCTCGGGCGGAGTATGCCAAAAGTTCCGCCTCACTTAGAGGGAACTACCACAGCTGACGGTACGTCGTTCGGACGCCCGTAGCTCAAGTTATGAGCGTTTCCGCTCCGAGGGCCCGGTTGGTTTCGTGTACGAACCAACCCGGCCAAACCCAAAGTCTTCCAAAACCTTGAGTATAATATACTGAAACGACCGTCTCGATCCAAGGATCGCGTAGCCGCTGACGGTTCATCAATCGGAGGTCCCAGGCCCAAGATATGGGCGAAAGACCGAAGAGGGCCCGAAACGGGGGTTCTGGGCCCGGGGCGACCCGGCCCGAACCCCCCCCTGGGTCGGCCGACCGGACCGGCCGGCTCGGCTTCGGCCGGGCGGCCGAACAGACAGCCGCGGGTTTGACCCGCGGCTTTGAGGGAAACGCGGCCCCCGCGGGGGGCCGCCTGTCACGCGGACGCGGCCGGGCCGCCGCGTCCGTTCCCGGTTCCGCGCGGCCGCGGAACCGGCCGCCGCCGCCGCGGCTGAAGCCGCGGCGGAAGTTCTCCACGGCGGCGCGCCGGGCGCCGCCGCCTCCGGTCGCCGGCGCCGCCGCCACCTTCCGCGGGCCGCCGGAGTTGCTCCGGTGGCCCGTTTTGCCTCCCGTCTGCGCCATTGTTCCTCCCGGGACGCGTCCTCCACTGCGGAATCAACAAATGGCCCTTGCGTCGTGCTTTTTCCGTCGCCCGCCAAATCCGCACATAAAGGAAGATCGGCGGAGGGTTGCCGGGTCTTGTTCGTTAGACCCGCACCCTCCGCATTAGTCATAAACAACGGGAGAAACAAGGAATAACCAAATCAACAATTTTAAATAAATTTAAAATTGTTCCGTGATCGGTTCTTTATTTTAAAAGAAATAAAATCACAGGAAAGGAAAATCAAGAAAATAAATCCCTACCTCGCAGCTGTCGTTGCCGAACGGGGGATCGTCGCGGGATTTGCCCGTCGCGGATGAAGGGGTTCGTCGCGTCGTCGCGGTATCCGGCGTCGCGTCGCCAATCTCCGGATCAAGATCAAACGGATTTAATTAATTTAAATCCGTTGATATCGAATTATAAAAAGGGGAGAATTTAGAAGTTTCGATTCTCACCTTTAACCGCCGATCGCAGGTCCGCTGCGGAAGAAGAGGCACCGAAGAAGAAGAAGAAGAAGAAGGTCGCGGAAAAGTTGTTGACGTCGCGGATCGTGCGTCGTCGAATTCCGGTTCCGGCGTTCTTCGCGTTCTTCGCGTTCTTCGCGTTCTTCGCGTTCTTCGCGGGGAGAGTGGAGGTTCAGAGGAATTGCACAAAGATAGCAATCCTCCAAAATAGACAAGTTGTCTATTTTATTATTTTGCCAACCAACGCAAAACGCGTAAGTAACGACCCATCAGTTCGTTGAATTAATTCAACGAGCGAAACAGCCCATTTAATTCACGAAAGAAACCGCCCAATTAAATGGTCTGTTAAGAATTAAAGAAAACGCGTCGGTTGACTTTTCAGTTACTTTGACGGGTTTTCGCGGGTGCGTTACTTAGCGAAAGAAACGGCGGGGCTCGTGCGGGCCCCACCGCACAAATATCCTACCAAGGGGTAGGATATTTCTGGATAGCATCCTATCCAGTTCAACTCAGTTCAAGCCGTCTTTAAGTGGCTTCAAGTGGCTTCCAACAGCTTAAGTGAAATAAAATAAAGTTGTCGCACAAACTTTATTTTATTTCTGACTTAAAGCCGCAAAATTTAAAAACCACGTCTGAGCAAACGCAACTCCGGAAGAGGCGTTTCTAAGAAAATACCGGCGCTGTGATTTCATCGGTGCCCTCAGAATTTGATTCCGGGCACCGGTTCAAAAGATAGAAAAACCCGCTCGTCCGTTCACTGAACGTACCCGAGCCAAACTTCGGAAATTGATTCCGGGCACACCGGGCCTCGGAATCAGGTGCCGTCTGAAGCTGCGCTCTTGTAAAATTCCAAAGAAAATTAAGAAAAAAAATTTCCTTGAAATTTGCGGGTCTTTACATGCAATTCGAGACTTTGGGAGTTATGAAGAAGTTGTTCGATGTGCTCTCAAAGTGGATATGGAGTTTGGAGAATGGTCCCATGGCTATGGTGATAAGAAAAGAAAGATAGAGTTTCAAGCTGGTGGATCTAGTGATAAAGATGAGAAGAAAACACAACGACCCACTTGCCAAAAATGTGGGACGTTGCACAATGGGAACTGCCTTAAAGGGACGGGGAAATGCTTCAAGTGTGGGAAAGAAGGACACCTAGCTCACGAGTGTCGAAGAGACATGAAAAGGAAGGATAATGTAGCCGATGAAAGGAGAGAACCACTCGTGGTTCAATGCTACAACTATAAGGAGCTAGGGCACTATTCAAACCAGTGCACTAAACCTCAAGCTCTCGAGGGTAATCAGCGCCAACAACCACCAAAACCAAAAGAACAAGGGAAGGCTTATGCCATCACTACTGCGGAGGTGGAACATGATAATGAAGTCGTACAAGGTACACTTCCTATTCACTCAAGAATGGAAAAAGTCTTATTTGATTCTTGTTCTACGCATTTCTTTATATCATGCGAGTTTTCTAGAACTATAGAATCGAATCCCCGAAACCTTGAAGTAGAGATATCTGTAAAAACACCAAGTGGTGCAATCATTGCAACCCAAGTGTTTGATTCTTCTCCTGTTGACGTATGTGGGAAGATTCTTCCGGCAAATCTCGTAATACTTACCTTGGTGGAATTCGACGCTATAATGGGAATGGATTGGCTCTCGTTATATAGAGCACATATCAACTATCGGGAAAAGGAAATATATTTTCATATTTCAAACCATCCCATGCTCCTCTACAAATGCAAGGAAGATCATGAATCTCCTTTGAAAAATCTTTCAATGGTGTGGGTGATGATTCCCTATAAAGAAGCATACCTCGCCCAAATGTTTGAGTCAAAGGAAAGTTCCAACCTTGAGGAAATGCCCATCGTAAGGGAATACGGTGATGTATTTCCCGAAGAGTTACCCAGAATTCCCCGGGATCGTGAGGTAGAGTTCTCAATTGAACTCATACTCGGAGCTACTCCTATCTCGAAGTGCCCCTATAGGACGGCTCCTATCGAACTGTAGGAGTTAAAGAAGCAGCTGCAAGAGCATCTGGACAAAGGGTTCATACGCCCTAGTGCATCACCTTGGGGTACGCCAGTGCTCTTTGTGAAGAAGAAGGATGGTACCATGCGGCTGTGTATCGATTATCGGGAACTCAACAAGATCACCATAAAGAACAAGTATCCTCTCCCAAGGATTGATGACTTGTTCGACCAGTTAAGAGGAGCTCAATACTTGTCAAAGGTGGATCTTCGTTCTGGATATCATCAAGTAAAGGTGAAGAAGGAAGATATTCAGAAGACTGCCTTCCGTACAAGGTATGGGCACTATGAGTTTTTGGTGATGCCCTTCGGACTTACTAATGCCTCTGCAATCTTCATGGATTTGATGAATAGAGTCTTTAGACATTACCTCGACAAATTTTTGGTAGTGTTTATCGATGATATTCTCATCTACTCCAAGAGCAAGGAGGAACATGAAGAATATCTAAGACTTGTGTTGGAGACATTGAGAAAGGAGAAGTTGTACGCCAATTTCAGCAAGTGTGACTTTTGGATGAATCAAGTCACGTTCTTGGGACACATGATCACAAGCAAGGGAATTTATGTGGACCCTTCAAAGACAAAGGCAATTGAGGAATGGCCCAGGACCTCTAGTGTCACAGAAATCCGTAGTTTTCTTGGATTAGCTGGGTACTATCGACGTTTTGTGAGAAACTTCTCACGATTGTAATGCCCTCTAACTAAGTTAACAAGGAAAGGGGTAAAGTATGTCTGGACGGATGAATGTGAGGGAAGCTTCAAGGAGCTAAAGAGAAGGATAATCACTGCACCTGTGCTCACACTACCGAAAAGTGGAGAAAGTTTTGTGATATACAGTTATGCTTCAAAGAAAGGCTTGGGTTGTGTACTCATGCAAAATGATAATGTGATAGCCTACGCCTCACGACAGTTGAAGATCCATGAGCAGAACTACCCGACGCATGATCTAGAACTGGCAGCCGTGATTTTTGCCTTGAAAATATGGCGGCACTACCTTTATGGTGAGAAGTGTGACATATACACCGACCACAAGAGCCTAAAGTATATATTCACACAAAAGGAGATCAACATGCGTCAAAGGAGATGGTTAGAGCTAATCAAGGATTACGATTTCTCTATTCACTATCATCCTGGAAAGGCGAACAAGGTAGCTGATTCTCTAAGCAGGAAAGAACCTTCTACTCTATCCATGTTGAGGATTGAGAAAGACCCTATCTTCTTGGATATGCAAAGGATGGATTTGGGAATCGTAAGGGCAGGGGATACATCCTATCTTGCCCAAATCATTGCGCAACCATCCATCCAACAGAAGATTAAGGAAGCACAAAGGGATGATATGGAGATACAAAAGCGGGTGAATGCAGTAAAGGAAGGGAAGCTACAAGAGTTCCATATCGATGATGATGGTGTGATTTGGTTTGGAATGCGTCTTTGTGTGCCTTCATCACCCGGAATAAAGAAGGAGCTATTGGATAATGCACATAGCTCAACTTTCTCTATTCATCCTGGAAGTACCAAGATGTATCGTGATCTCCGAGAACACTTCTGGTGGGATAACATGAAGAAGGAGATTGCGGAATATATATCAAGGTTCTTGGTATGTCCGCAAGTTAAAGCTGAGCGGCAAAAGTCCAAAGGTATGATGCAGCCATTGCCTATACCCATGTGGAAATGGGAAAATGTTACTATGGACTTTGTCATGGGTCTTCCGAAAACGTCAAGAGGAAATAATGCGATATGAGTTGTGGTTGACCGACTCACCAAGACTGCCCATTTTATCGCTATTCGGGAAGACCTCTCACTTGAACAACTTGCAAGGATATATGTGAGGGAAGTAGTGAGATTGCACGGTGTTCCGCTCTCGATTGTCTCTGACCGTGATCCAAGGTTCACTTCTAAATTCTGGAGGAGCCTTCAACATGCTTTGAGTACTGAATTAAATTTCAGCACGGCCTATCACCCCCAAACTGATGGCCAGTCTGAAAGGACTATTCAGACACTTGAAGATATTCTAAGATCCTGCTCTCTTGAATTTAAAGGTGGATGGGATCAGCACCTTCCATTGGTTGAGTTCTCATACAACAATATCTTCCACTTGAGTATTCAGATGGCTCCGTATGAAGCTCTTTATGGGAAGCGATGTAGAACTCCAACCTGTTGGGATGAAGTTGGAGAATGAAAACTACTTGGTCCCGATCTTGTTCAAGAGATGACAGAGAAGGTTCAAGTCATCCAGAAACACATCAAAGCCGCTCAAAGTCGGCAAAAGAGCTATGCTGACAATCGTCGAAGGGAATTGGAGTTCGACGTTGGAGATAAAGTCTTCCTTCGAATATCTCCATGGAAGAGAGTCATGCGATTCGGGAAGAAAGGGAAGTTAAGCCCAAGGTACATTGGCCCCTTTGAGATCCTTGATCGTATAGGAGCCGTGGCCTATCGTCTGGCACTTCCACCGAATATGGCTCAAGTTCATGATGTGTTTCACGTATCACTACTGAGGAAGTACATTCCAGACCCCTCACATGTACTAAACTCAGAGGTGGTACAGTTGGAAGATGATCTCTCATACGAGGAGCAGCCGGTAAAAATTCTGGACCGAATTGATAAGGTTCTACGCAACAAGACAACCTGCCTTGTCAAAGTGTTGTGGAGGAACCAAAAGTTTGAGGATGCAACTTGGGAACCGAAAGAGGCAATGAAGGAGAAGTACCCCCACCTGTTTGTGTAATGTAAAATTTCGGGGGCGAAATTTCTTAAGGGGGGAAGAATGTAACGACCCAAAGTTTTTCAATAGAAAATTCCCTTCCTATATCTATGTCATAAAAACACAAAATAATGAACTACTAAGTGATAAGTGACCTTTAAACATAATTTTTTCACCCCTATGTTTGGAATTTTAAAAATCTGACATACACAATTGTGTTCAAGATAGTTTTTGGAGTCTAATGAAACAAAAATAATTTTTGGTGAATAGTAACCTACCCTTATGAATAGTAACCTACCCTTATGAATAGTAATATGACCATTATGAATAGTAAATTAGAGTAACATTACCTATGAATAATAAAATAAAATTTAGACATCATAGAAAGTGATAATTTGACCTTAGTAAACGTTTTTGGTATTTTATAAGTCATAAATAATTAATTATAATTAATTAATTAATTTAAAAGAATATTTATTTTCCTGAAATATATTCATAAATTATTGAATCAATGTCTAATAGTTTTTAGATAATTTTATAAGACCCTAAGTAATTTTTGAAAGAATTGCAAAATCAGTTTTAATTTTAAAAACTGTTTTTTTAAGTAAATTATGATTTTAATTAAATATTAAATTAATAATATTTAGAAAATTATTTTTGAAAAATGGACTTCATTTTTGGATTCTACACGTCTAAAAATGGTTGGGGTAAAATTTTGGGATTTTTCTGAGATACTTGAATTTTTGATGAATAGTGGAATCCGATGATTCACAATAAAAGCTAAATAATGTATTAATTGAGTCATTGATGATGTTCTGCTGATGTAAGCCCACTTGGTTCGGGATTACATTATAAAATTACTATTATTGGTCATCCAAGACTCACTATTCCTTGTCTTTGATGAAATTAATAAACTAATCAATTTTATATTAAGGAAACCCCTCTCCCCTCCACTATAAAAGCCACCCTTCACTCCCTCTTTTCCTCACACCTCTCAAGCTTCAAGCCTTCTCTAAATTCTGCCCAAACACCTTCCCTAGCTCATCCCCCACGTCCAAAAGCTTCTGGTCTCATCAAAAGACCAAGCCTAGCTTCCTTAAATAGGATCTCAAGAGGAGGATTCTAAAGGTAATTTCTCTCTCTCTCCTCCATTAATTTCCTTTCAAGTTCAAGTTCCTTTCTTGATCTATCTCTATCTATCTTCATCCAAATTGTTCTGTAAATCCAGTATTATATGTATACTATAATATTATTATTCTAATGTTATATTATATCACCCCACACCCTTTCCCCCTTCCTTTTATTTTATTAAAGAGAACGTTGTTCATGTGGTGATAATTTATAACCTTCAAAAACAACATGCTCTCTTCTTCCATTTATACCTTCAATCTTGTCATGAAACCATTTTTATGGTTGAACCAGAATATTTTATATGTATTATGTTCTATTTTAAGTTCTGGAAATAACCTATGGCCATACTACTAAGTGAAAAGTTAAAATGAGTTGGTTGTGATCCAAAAACCGCTCAAATTAGCCCAAATAATCTTCATTTAATTCTTATCTAATGATTCGGCCACATGGATCTAATATAACTCATTATAAAATCATTCAAGATTCTGTAATATCATTAATTACATGTAATATCAGTTCTGGATGTTTACCCATGATCTACCCAAACATCAAATTAAGAATACAAGTGGACCGCTCAAGAAAACCATGAAAAAGAACATCCCCGAACAATGTTTTTTAAACTCTATAAGTCATCCAAAGGAACATAATATGAAATAATGAAACCAGAATGGACCCTATTAATGTATAAAAGGTTCTGGAATTTCTAATTAATGAATATAATGGCATTGTATAGGACATTAAAGAGAAGGAGGCATTCGAGTACAAGGTAAGGGGAAATCTCGAACCCAATTTTCTTCCTTCAGGTTCTCCCTCTTTCACTCCATTTTTGATATGGTTACTCCTCAAAGGTCTTTTGTTCATCTTTTCCTTTACTTTTCTGGGATATACATGTTTTTCACTGGTTTTTATGTCCATAAAAATGTTTTCCAAAAGAACTCTTCTTTCAAGATCTCACCTTTTACCTCTCGATCAAGGTTGATGGTTCTTATATCAAGTATGTTGTTCCCTCTTTCTTTTGGGAACCCAAAGCTTATGAATGTGTTATTATGAGATGAAACCCATTCCTTTCCATGGGTTATTTATGTACATGTTTGATATGTGTTCTTTGTGGCAAGAATTATAATGATAATGTTATGATGTGACGGGTGCGCCCGGAATTATATAGCACTCCAATGCATTGGGTAAAGTGATGAATATCATGAGTAAATGTGAAATGATGCGTGAACATGATGCTAGATTTGTTCACAAATATGTGTGGTAGTTAACCAATAAGACATGATGTTTCATTTTTATGCTTTTCCACATTTCAAGTTTATTGTTTATGCTCCTCTCATGTTAAAGATCTTTTTCCTATGTCATGATTATGCTCACCCCATGCTATATTGTTCTTATCTATCCTCTTACTGGGCATTTAGCTCACCCCTTTTGATGTATATCCTCAGGTGGATACATGTACTAAGGAGAGGACAAGTTCTACTAAGAAGCTATAGAAGAAGAGATTAAATGAATTTTTATGCCTGATGTTGTACTTGTTATGTGTAGTCCTAGTTTGCCCAAGACACTAAACCTCTGGATCCTCCATGTGTAATACTATTATGTTGCTTATCTTTGAAATGATTTAATAGTAATGTAAGAAAAGGTTGGGTCGCTATAGCCTCCACTACCTACTCGTATCTCAAAATGGATTTATTTCTTGGAGAAGTAAAAAAAATCTCTAAAATACCAAAATTCTAGGAAGTTGTTCTATACTAATTCTCAAAGTCTATCTTAGGGCTATATTCTCTAATCATAGTTTATCTAAATCTAGTTTCCAAAGATTGTACTAAACTTCCTCTGATACCAACTACAATGCCCCGACCCCAGTTACCTAGAGTCGGTGCATTATTACATAACATTGGCATGATCACAAGGAAATCATGTCCTGAATGACTGATCAGTTTAGTATTTTTAGAAACAAGATTCATACATAAGTTCAACATTACAATTTCAAAAGAAATACAACAAAAATTTATTCCATTAGAAACATCCAAGCCTCCTAGATTATTCCTGGAAGTCACTCATAACTAACTTCTTCATATCATGGAAATATGAAACATAAAAAAGGGTTGAGCTCAAACGCTTAGTAAGGGCAAGCAATACAGTGAAAGATAACATAAATATTAAGCATGGTGAATAATTGAAAACACACCCCTTTACAAATAATAAACAGTAACACTTTTATGGCAGGAATATGAGCTGAGTAAATAATTCCATAATAAAACATAATCATGGGTATTATACTAGTCTAATGACTACATGAACCATCAATATTATTTTCATAATGAAGGAATGTATAATGTCAGACATTATGAAACATTTTATCAAGGCCTCGACCAAGACGTCTAAAAATGATTAAGGCCTCGGCCAAAACCATATATCAAATTGGGAAGGGACTCAGAAAATTCCATGTCTAGTTGTCTCATGAGACCTATCGATGCATCAAGGAGCTATAGAGGGCTCCACCCATCACTTAAAAAGTCCAATACATTCCTCATATGAAAAGTTTGAAATATGACATAAACATTCGTATTAAAACTAGCATACGAAATGTCAATACTTTAACCATAAACCATGAATGATATAAAACTAACACATCCACAATCAAAAATATCACAAAACCTTCAATACAATATTGATGATTTGAATCATAATGAATTGACTTCAAATAAGTATAAAATCCATCAAAGGATGTTGACATATATGAAATGAAAACTATTTGAGAGAAGTATCTCTTTCTTTTTTTGAAATCATTTAATGTTACATAATTATATAAGAAAACATTTATTTTGAAAATATTCTTATAAGCTTGTAATGGAAGCTTCGACAATGTTATAATGGTGGAAAATTGCCACACCCTCCGTATAATTTAAATAAACATTCTTATCTTAATTTTTTCGAAAAGGTCGAAAGTACCTTGTTTGGAACACAATGAAAAGATTCCTTTCAACTATTTCATAAATAGTAAAAAAAGGTTATAAATGACTTTAACCCATAGTATAGTAAATAGTAAAAATGTTTTGAAATACATTTTTAAAAATCAAGTATGTGGTTAATAAAGATGTCTCAGTAGATACTTACGTAAAAACAACCTCAGATAATAAATAGATTGTGTAATTTACCCTTACCTTGTACTTTTCCTTGGTCAATGGTAAGTTAACCTCCTATATAATGGTGAAATAATTTTTATTAAATTATATAATAACCATATACATTAATATTATATCATACATGATCTAAATATTTCTTTGTTAATGATATTTTAGTAGTATCATAGTTTCGGGTGCTAACTGATTTGTTTTCCTTTATATGATTGGTTACATAATCCTTGCTTGTTATGGATAGGATTTATTTGATTCATATAATGAATTATTTTATGTTCATAATCTTTATTTTTAATCATAAAATGAAAATTTTTCTTGAATGATTCCGATGGGGAATGAATCACATCGCGTTCGTGGAGATGGTAATCCATACGTAGGCGTGAGCCATAATATCATTAGTTTGATATTAAAATCATATATAATTTGATGGTATATCATATATACAGAATAATAATAATTTTATATTCATTATTTAAATCAATTATATATCATTATTATACCCATCCAAATAATAATGTATTCAATAACAATCACACCATGACGTGGAGATGGTAAGCCGTACGTACGCATGTATGGTGACATGTCATTCAAAGGATTGATAGAATAATGAATTTGGTTGTACCATATGTATAATAACATCACAGTATATATAAGATACTGGAGTTATTATTTTAGAATGGAAACAACAAAGAAGGAGGAAGTGTATAGAGAAAATTACTTGAAAGAGGTGGTGAGATATTTACCTCTTCTTCGAGTTCTTACTTTTGATTTGATCAAAAGGGATCTTTAGGTTGGATTTATGATCTAACTAAGGCCTCTAGGATGAAGTAAGTATATTTGAGAGGATATTTGGGCTGGGTATGGCAGAGCCAAATGGCTTTGAAGGTTTGAATTTGAGAGAAGGGGGAGTTCCCTTTTATAAGAGGGGTGAGGGGCACCTTAGGAAAAGCTAGAAATATTATTTAATAATAAAATTATTTTCGGTTTATAATGGCTCAAAAATGGATTATTTAAAATATAAGGTTGGGATGGGTCGAAAACCACTCAACCAAGAGGTTTTATACAGGTTTGGGTAACTATATTAACTTTATCTTTTAGATTTAACTCTTAGTTAAATAGTTTGACATTTACCATGTCTCTTTGTATTTTTATATTATATGGTTAATAAACATACTATATACTTATAAGAGAACCCCAAGTGGTTCATTAATGATACAAATATAATTATATAAGTATTTTTCCCAAAACTTATATTTTTAGGAATAGAATATCAATTAATAATATAATATATGTTTTAAAAACTCTTTTATGTCAATTTTGACACTATTTAATAATTGATTTTTTTAAGTCCTAACATCTTTATTAATTCGAGATAAATTAATTTAATCAATCCTAAAAGGTCATATTAACCTATAAAATTCGTGTATTTCATCAAAACATTGAAATTATATTTATTGTAACATTTATAATACAATTCATTTGATTCATTCATTAATAAGGAAAATACTGCATCATTATTATGTCATAAATAAAATTAATTATTCAATTTCTAAAAATTATAAATAAAATACCATAATATAGTAAATAATTTTATATTTATAATGAAAATTTATTGTCTAAATGATAACATATATATCTCTATGTAAAAAAATTTTTAGTAAAAGATATATACTTGTGTCATTTTTGTACTTACTTTAACTTAATTAATATAAAGTGTTATTATCACTTACAAGTGGCACCATGGGGTCCCAAAATCAATAGAAGGATGACCATGGTTGGAAACATATCATCCAATAGGGTTATAACATGTGTTAGGGTAATTTTATATTATTATAATATTATTTTTTTACCATTATTTACAGGATTTACCCTTTAACCATGGTAAATAAAATATTTACCGAAGTAATTATTCAAAATCTCTAAAAATAAAAGTTACCTATTTAAAAAATTTGAACCTCCTGATTCTAAATATGGAATCCATTTTTCTAAATTTAAAATAGAGATGTGGCGGAAATTAATTTAAAATTAATTCCCGTTGTCAAAACAAAAAAGTGTGTTTTTAAGAAATAATAACTATCCAAAGATTGATACTTGCTTATGTCTAGTTTAAATGTGAAATTACATCCAATGAAAAACATTGGATGAAATGGTAAAAATATGATCTAATTATACTTAAGAACCGCTCAATTGTAAAATTTATCACTATAAATTATTTTGATTAAAAAACTTATTTTTAATTAAAATTTACTATTTCTCACTATTCATCAAAAATAAAAAGTTTTCATAAAAATACCAAAAATTCACCCTAAGCTAATTTCAATATTCTGAATCCAAAAATGAAGTCCATTTTGAAAGATAAAATTTATAAAATTTCAAAAAGTGGGTATTACTATTCATAACAACTAGTTTGATTGGTTGTGGTGTGTTAAAACTCAAAGTTGTGTACAACACACACTATTGTATTATTCAAAGAGAAGCGTATTATGGAATCATGGGGTGTTAAATCATCCATTGGCTTGGAGCACCAAGACAATGACCTCATATTTTATTAATTAAATAAATAGATATAAAGTAAGATTGAAGAAAGTCAATAATGCATACTGTTCCCACAACAAAGCAAACAAAATGAACTAAACATTCATGTTTTTTGAGACCCTAGGTTTCTATGATATCGCCCACTACATTTTGGGTGTCATCCTCACCGCCATTTCTTGGCCCTTTTAGGGGATAGACATTCTTCACCTGAAGTCGATTCAGGTGAGCCTTATGGAATATAGCGCATCCTAAATTTCCAAGATAAATCTCAGAATTCCATATCTAGATTGGATCTGAGTCCATATTCAAAATTAATACATAATAGATTATGCAGAGGTATATATTCGTTGAAACCAAATATCTCTAGTTCTATTGATGAAAATGTCACTTCATGTTGAGAGAAGTACTACTATGTCTCTTCCTTATTGATAACTACAACAGGCCTTTCCTGTTCATGATCCTCTAGAGGTATAATGTTCAATTTTTTCTTCTCTGTCTGACAGTCCTCATCGCAATCCTTCCCAAATGATACATAATAATTATTCATTAGATAATTGAAATCATGTGGATATGACCACTCCACATTCCTAGCGTCATCAGTGGCCATGAAAATTGAGTGCTTGTATTGTACAGCTGAAATGTATATAGACTCACAAAAATGGGGATCAGCGTTCAAAGGGTTGGATGGGATATCCACATGAGATTGGGATTCATTCAGTTTGGATTTCTTGGGCATAACCAGCTTGAATCATTTTTTTTTCACTATGGTTTTCCTATCATTGAATCTTGGTTCAGAGGTCACACCTTCGTCACAACCCATGATGCCTTTCCTTCCACCCAACTTATGAATCCCATTTTCATTAAGGTCATTGGCTCCATGATATAAAAGGGAGCTATTGAGGCTGGTATAATTGGGGTCCCCCATTTACCCCTTGGCTCTTTGAATTAACCATTTTTTGTTCAATCCATAAATGTTGATCAACTATTGCATGCTCCTCACTTTCAGCCTCATCTTGGTCACAAATAGGGTCAACCCAACCATTGTTCTCCACATTACCAAAAAGAGAATCCCCAAAAGATAGGGAAATAGGAGCCTCTAAAATTGATTCCGACTGAGAGCCACTCTTTTGAGAGGATATCAATCTATCCAGTTGTTTCGTCTCTATTAGGGTTTCCACTTCACTGAGATAAGCCCATGTTCTAGAAGGTTCATTTCTCTCTCTGTCAAGGGGAAACTCATAAAACAAATTCTCCTTATCCTTCAAAATAGATTTCTATTAATTGAGTTTCTCCTACACATCAACTCTATTGAACTTCTTGGACATCCCAGGTGCATCATCTTCTAGAGGTGGATTCCTTATGGTAGTAGTATCCTTCCACCATTCATTCCAAAGACACTTACCCGAAGAATGTCCTTTCATACCACACCTCCCACATGCATTATCTCTCCAACATGTATCCACTATATGACCAACTCTGATAAAAACACCCCTTTGTGTCACAAATCTAACTCAAAACACTCTGGCAGAAATATATAAATATAGAGATTCCATAACAATATCACTGATAACTTCTTGATTACTGCCTATGATTTTTTTCAATAGGTGTTATTTCTATTGGGGGTAGAGGAATCCCACCAGCACCCAGTTGCAACTGCAGAGGAACCTTGGGAACCACATGGAGCTATAAGTCACATTACAAAGCATACCTCATTCACTATAAACAACCCTCACTTTGTCAGTGAAATGGAAATAGATATGGAACTCTGCTTGGAATGCATCTTCAAACTCCCAATCAATAGAAGACAGCCATACCCAAATGTTGTACTACATAAACCACAATTATTGATCACCCAAAAAACCCATGCATTGGCATTGCAAAATTTGATCTTGAAATCATCCTTTAATGTTTTATACCTATTCACCTGATGAATATCATCACGCCGATAACTTCTATACCCTTGATCAGTTAAATATCGGATAATTTTTTTAAACGGATTTTTAATTTTTTTTTTTAAAAAAGGTATAGAGTTAGGGATATTTTCAAAAAATGATCCAGATAATTGTGAACCCATTAATCCTTCTCCCCTTTCCAGGAAGCTTGAACGTGGTTCATGCTTTCTATGTGAACATTCTTAAGGAAGAGTAAATGATATTCACTCTTCCTCCATATTTTTTTAATACTAAATATTACTAAATGTTTATATATAAATAGACATATACTTAAATATTAATAGAAATAATTATTATTATTTAAATATTAATAAAAATGAATTCAATATAAATAAATATTAGTTAGAAATTAATCAATAATAATAAAATATCTGCAATGACTAGTTAAATATTTAGAAATATTAATAAAAATTAAATAAATATTCATATATATTGATAATAAAAATAAAAATAAATAAATTTTGATTAAATATTAAATAAATATTCTGAAATATAAATTAAATATTAAATAATATTAATGAATATAAATGAATTTAAATAAATAATTATAAATAAAAATAGATTTTAGAAAAGAGTAATAAAATATTAATAAGTATTAATTAAATATTTAAAAATATTAATTAAATATTCATAAATATTTTGAAGAAGGTGTAAACCCTTGATCATGTAAAAGACTCCTTCTATAGTTTTTTATTGGTTCTTTAGTCTTCCTAGATAACCACATCGTATAAGGTATCATTAAAAAGATATATACAGCTCATGTAGTGGCCTGAGATGGACAGATATCAGAATAGATAGAGCTCTGTAAGAACTATTTTATCTCCCATATTTATTTATATAAATCGATATAGCCTAAGAAAATTTTAGATCGGGAATCTCTAGAAGCCTCTATTTAGGTATTTTATGATTTCAAATGTGTTTTTCTAGGCTCAAGATTTTTCATCTCTTGTTTCCATCTACAGTCCTTAAGGGTCTAGCCTAAAGATTTTGTTCGATTAATTAAATGCTAGGAACCCTTAGGATAAATGAATAGAATTTAAATTTAAGTCTTTATGACTTCAAAGACTCTATTTCTCAAGTTTTGATTAAAATTAATGTATTAAATTAGGTCTTGTGGATCCCTGAAATTATCTATGATTTAAAGTTTGTGATAGGGATACCAATTTGGATGGATTTGGCTAATGAAATGGTCAATTTTGGTCATTAATCCTAAATATTAGTTGAAATTGATTTAAGATCATCCTTGACAGATAAGGTTTTCTTTTCCACCCACCAAGATGAAATAAATCATCTAATTCTGTATGAAAAAATGCCCTTGTATTGTGATGTTTGTTTGTTGGCCGGAGTAGATTACTCAAGAGGGGATGGGTAAATTGAGTAACTATAAAAATTTCTATAAAAATTATTTCTAAAAAGGTTTTCCCTAAATATTAAATACAGCCCAGTTAATCAAGGTTATACTCCTATAAGAGTTTGACTATTCAAGTAACTTCTTAGAATATTGGTTAATTCTTGGTAATCTTAATTTGTGTTATTAATATTACTTTTGAAGTTATTATAATAAGACAAGCTAGTAATAACTTCTTTCGAATATTGACTATCAAAGTGAAATTAGTAATTTCTGGATTATATAGTAAAGCTATAAAATAGAGATAACTAAATTAAGCAGCATAGAAGATATCCAACAAGTGGTTTAGTCTCAAGCCAAGACCTAATCCACTCCACTTGGTGATCACCTGCCACCAACCAGTTTATATAAATAAACATTGATCCACACCCTAGATTTGGGTTAACAACAGTGCTCAGACTGTCCAGCCAACACTGGGACCTCTTCCACAGTTTTCGTGGGTATAAAATAACCAGGCCTCACAATGACCTCTTCCAAACATATCTTTGGGTATACACAAGAGTAAGAGAAAGGTTGAGTAAGGATATCTTGAATCCTTTAGTTTAATGCAGGAGACAGAGTGTGTTGTTCTACAGGTACACACTCTGCTCGAAAGGTAATAAAAAGATACACAACAGAGCAGAAATATGGAGTTGGATTTATAAGTTCTTTGAGTGGTTGTCTTTTCAGCTTTGGACTTCTGAGATATAGCAGATGCAGATTTTGAGTCCTGATTTGTAAAACAGAGTGCCCTGATTCATCATGTGTTCTTTGTGAGGTTCGTCAGTGTGAGGATGTCCTTTGGATTCCTGTGTACATCGTATGTTCTTCAGAGTCGGGTAGTATGCATGTGAAAATCCTTCACTTTGAAATTTCCTCAGTGTTATTTGTTTGGTTTCTCACAACCTTGTTTTTTGTTTTTGTATCACACACTTGATTCTTGGCCGCACATCACTTTTAACATGGATTTCATGTGTTGGAGCCTACAGTTTTCATTTATTTTTCACCCCGTACCTCTTATCGTCCGATGATATGTCTACAAAGAAACATTAAGTATGTTAGTTCATTAAAATCATCAAATATGACCATTATAAATTTAATTGAAATATGAAAAAATAGTTTAAGAAATTGTGTCACAGTAAGTCATGGAAACCGTGTCTCCTTCACACGGTGTCTAGATTGATCACGGTGTCTGAGTGTCACGGTGTCTCATGGTCACGGTGTCTCGTTCATGGTGTCTCATTCACTGTGTCTACTTCATAGTGTCTTTCTCATGGTGTCTGCTTCATGGGGTCTTGCTCACGGTGTCTGATTCACGGTGTCTTGCTAACGGTGTCTGCTTCACGGTGTCTGGCTTCATGGTGTCTGGATTCATGGTGTCAGAAAGACATAGCCAGTGGAAAACTCACGGTGTCTCAGACTTTTTAAAGTAACTGTGTTCATCCTTAATTAATTATGATAACAAAAAGGATTAGACTTAAGAATTTTTCAAAGAAGGTATTATGAGAGTCGATCAAATATAGTATAAAGTAATTAAACAGAATGAAGTGCAATTAAGATCTTGAATGGATCTTCTTAAAGCATGAGAATGCTTTAAACATAAATACACATGATTTTATATAATTTATAGGATTCAACTAGGTTGAATAAGATTTTTGATCATTAAAACATGATTAATACTTGAGGAGTCCAACAATCTCCCCCTTTTTGATGATCACAAATCATGTATAGTAAAAGTGTATATTGGATTAAAGTATAGAGATAAAAGGAGATAAAAGGCTATAATATAGAAACTTCTCCCCCTTTTGGGATTATCAAAAAGATAGAATAAGAGAAGTAAAAAAAATTACATTAACAGCAAACAAGGTTCAGTACAAAACAGAAGAGTAATACAAAAGCAATGACATCCCTTTCAAAAAAGAGTAATCATTGTTATTCTTCAGGGGTTGGACTTCTCTTTTCCCTTAGCTGTAGTGGAAGAAGAGGAAGCTAGAGGGGAAGAGGTCCAGGTAGAAGAAGGCAGAGAGGTGGTTGATAAAGAGGGTAAAGGCAGGCCTTTAAAGACTAATGGAGCCAAAGTAGGAGCAATAGAAGATCTAGGTAGTTGGTCATCGAGAATCACAAGCCTGATCTAACTTAGTGCTTGGCTAAAAGACATAGTTTTTGTGGCTAGGATAGAGGTGAAGGTAGGCAGCCCAGGTCTAAGAGGTGCAGCCGCTAGAGAAATAATGGTTGTACTCTGGACATGAAAATAGGGCCTTAGGAGTTTGATGAAATATGTAATGATTTCTCCACCATACTGCATGGCTTTCTCAAAATCTTCCTTGTTCTCCATTAACTGGTACAACAATCGAGTAAACTTCATGAGCTTCTGGACTTGGGTCTTGAAAGCATGAGTCACAGGAGGAATGAGCACATTTTCTACAAGGTACTTGAAATGGTTTTTCATATCGGTCTTGGAGAAGATTCTGTTGAAGTAGAAATCTACTTTCTTGGAAATATCTTTCTCAGCAGGATTAGCAATTTTGGAGCGGATTTTTACTAGGTCAAGAACTCTATCACTGTTCTTGACCACATAAAATAAAGAATCCATATTGAAACCACTGAGTACATTCTGAAACTCCTGATTGACTACAGTTCTGAGCAGATCACTGTCCAAGGAATGTTTTGAGGATTGGCCAGATTCTTTGACAATTGTGCTCAGAGATTTTAGGAGATTTAGCACCTTTTGAAGACACCTTGTATACTCATCAGTGAGTTTATTAATATTAGAAACAAGATCTTTCATTTCCTTCAAAAGTTTTTTTGTTCCCTTCAGCGATCTTCTCATCTATGGATGCTAGATTAGGTTGAATCTGAGACACACCAACATGTGGTATTTGAGGAGAAAAAGGTTTGAATATCGAATGCAGCGCTCTCTGTATGTCTTCAACCATACTTTTTAGGGTCATTACTTCATTTCTGAGAAGCTTATTTTCAACTATTACTTCTCGAATCTCATGAAGCATCTTAGGTTGTATTTTTCAGATAATTTTCTCCAATAATAGTGAGGCATCTATCTCACTAAAATGTTTCACAAGAAGATGTTGGGTATTCATGAGTTTCTCAACTCCAGATAAGAGGGTAGCATCAAATTACTTCAGATCATCATTACTCACAAAATATGGTTGTTCAGATAAAGGTTCAGTAGTAGGGACTGGTATAGGCTCAGGTTCCTTCTCAGGTGTAATATTGGAGACTGATTTCAACTAGAATAGAGAGAAAATATCAAGTCTGGTTGTTGTAACCTTCTAAGAGATATCCACATCATAGAAACTAGGAATCTTATACTGAGTGGATATAGGACTTGACTTAGTTGGATGTCAGGATTCAATAGACTCAAGATTTGGGGTTTTCTCTCCCTCAATTGGTGCCTCCTTCTCAGGACTGAGAGGCTTAGGATCTTGGTCTAATTCCACAGACTCGGCTCTAAGTTCCTCACTCATTTCCTATCTATCCAGCTAAAAAGATAGCTCCATATGTTCTTCAGCAGAAGGTATGATTTCAGGAACATATTGTTCCATAGGGAGTTCCTCAAGACTGACATCTTGCAAAATAGGTGGCTCCTCCACTACAGGCTCTTCTATTGTACCCTATTCTATGACATGCTTTTCAGGTTCTTTGGTAACTGATTCTGTTACAGCTTTGGGATGAGTTTCCAAATTAACAACTTCATTAGTAGTAGGGACTTATTCTTCAAGAACTACATGAGGAACAATAGTCTTGTCTTCCTCAACAATAAAAGCCCCCCTAGGTGGCACTTCAGCCTCTTCTTCCTCTTCTTCAGGATACTCAATGTAACGCCCCAACCCCAGAAGCCCAGAGTTGGTGCATTATTATGTATCATTGGCATGATCATAGAAGATCAAGTCTTGAAATACTGATTAGTTTAGTGGCCTTGTATGTACTAGATACATTCATAAGGTTTACATTACTTCATAAAATGGAAAACTACCACAACATTGTTTCCATAGACAACACTAAGATCCCACATACTATCCCTATAGGACAGTCATAATATACTTCTTTTCATCTTGGGAAAAAATAAAACATAGAAAGGGGTGAGCTAGATGCTCCGTAAGGATAAAAATATAAATGAAACTTTCATAAATAAGCATAAACATTTAAGGAAATGTATAACTAAAAAAATCCTTTTAAACTTGAACTAAAACATAACATGGCAAAAATAAAATGAAATAATGTCATTTACTTAATCATGTGAATATTCTACTAGTCAAATAATAACATGCAATATCAATAACCACTTTCATAATGATGCAATGCATAATGCTAGACTATCATAACCACATAGTCAATGCCTTGTGCCAAGACTACAAATAAGATTTTATCAAGGCCTTGTGCCAAGACACTAGTTTGTCAAAGTTCATTATATACACCATATAAAAGAGAATTGGTGTATGACAACAATGAAGTCTCAATGGAATGTAAATTGGGATGAAATCTCTTATAAAGACCGTATCCTTAGGTTAAGGATAATCAAACGACATAATTATGTGTGAAAAAAATAAAAACACTCATTATGACTGGATATTCGGTGTAAATCAATCAGAGGACATTTACACATATTCTTGTAAAAACAACACCAGTGAATTGGATATTTAACTCAACAAATGGAAATTGAGTCAAAATTACTCTTATCAAGTTCATATCATTGACTTGAGAATATTTCAATGGAGAGAGTATGTGTATAAAAATTATATCCATATAAAGGGGAGTGGATATTATGACATAAGGAAATGAATAGTGATTCCACACATAATCTTGTAGTAAAATAATCAATGAAGTATGCATAAAGCCGAATGAGTGGAAATTGAAATTTGAAATTCCCTTAATAATTTGGTAACTTACGAATCATATATCCCATGAAAGATGGTTCATAAAATTAATATTTAATTACTCATAAATAAAATTTTATTACACAATGAATACAATCATTGGGTAGTACATACACCACACAAAAAGAAATAGTGGCAATATGGCAGGAATCTCACAAAAATAGGAAGTGAGATGAAAACCCTTACTTTGTTGTAATCAATCGAGTCGTATGGAAAAAAATTAATAAAAACCAAATAATTTATAGAATACCATGAATATTAAGAGAATCATGATAAAATATATCAAATGGTAGTAAACAATACACCACATGCAATAAATAAGTGGCGAACAATGGAAATCTCACAGAATTGAAAGTGAGATAAGAAAACCCTTACATTTTACTTTTTACTTGGTAGAGGGTAGATTAACCTCCTGTATAATGGTAAAATAATTATTATTAAATTATAAAATATACATTAATATGATATCATATATGATCTTTTAACATTGCTTTGTTAATAATATCTTAGTATTATCGTCGTGTTTGGTGTTTACGGATTCGTTTTCCTTTATATTTTTGTTATGTGAGTCATATTTGTTATGGATGGGATGTATGGTATTAATATCCAGAATGATATCATGTCCCTAAACATTATTTTTAATCATCAAATGAAATTTATTCATGAATGGATATGATGGGGAATGAATCTAATCGCGTTCGTGGAGATGGTAATCCGTACGTACGCACGAGCGACAATATCATTCTTTTGATATTAAAATAATATATAATTTGATTTTATATCATATATTCAGAATCATTATCATGTTATATTTTTTTTACATCAATTACGCATCATTATTATACCCATCTAAATAATAATGTGTTGAATAACAATTACACCATGATGTGGAGACGGTAGTCCGTACGTACGCACATATGGTGACATGTCATTCAAAGGATGGATAGAATAATGAATTTGGTTGTACCATATTTATAATAACATAACATAATAGTGAATATACTGGAGTTATTATTTTATAATGGAAATAACAAAGAAAAAGGAAGTGGAAGAAGAAATGATCTTGAAAGATATTTACCTCTTCTTCGGGTTCTTCCTTTTGATTTGATAAAATGGGCTACTTAGGTTGGATTTCTGACTAAAAGAAGGCCTCTAAGATGAAGGGAGGATAGTTTATAGGGTATTTTTTCAGAGTTTGTCCGAGCCAAATGGATTTGACGATGTGAATTAGAGAGAAGGGGGAGTTCCCTTTTATAAGAGGGGTGAGGGAAACCTTAGGAAAATCTAGAAATATTAATTTATAATAAACACATTTTCGGTTTTTAATGGTTCCAAAATGGATTATTTAAGATATAAGGTTGTTATGGGTCTAAAACCTCTCAACTAATAGGTTTTATACAGGTATGGGTCACTATATTAAATTTTCCTTTTAGATTTAACTCTTAGTTAAATAGTTTTACATTTACCATGTCTCTAAGTATTTTTACATTATATGGTTAATAAACTAACTATATACTTCCAAGAAAACCACACGCGGTTAATTATTGATAAAAATATCATTATATATGTCTTTTTTCCAAACCATATATTTTTATAAATAGAATATCAACTAATAATATAATATTTGTTTTAGAAACTCTTTTATGTCAATTTTGACACTATTTGGTATTTTGTTTTTTCTAAATTCATAACAGCATTATTACTTTGAAAAAAATTCATCTAAACAACCCTAATATGTCATATTAGTCTATAAAATTATTTTAATTCATAAAAATTCTCAAATTTCATTTATTTCGATATTTATAATATCAATTATTTTAATATTTCATTAATTAGGTAATTATGGCATCATCATTGTGTCATTAATAAATTAAATTATTTAATGTCTAAAAAATATAACTAAAATACCATTATGTATAAAACATTTTTATCTTTCTAATGAATATTTATAGTCGAATTTATATTGTGTGTAACCATATATTAAAAATGTTTTAGTTATTAAACTTTGATTTAAACTCTTTTAACTCTTCTTTGAATTAAATAATAATAAATGTCCTAATCTAATCCAAGTGGACCAAAGTTGTTCATATTTTATTCCTAATATTTATTTTGGTCTAATTATACTTATCCAATAGAATTATTACTTGTGTTAGGGTAATAATGACATCATTTTTACCCTTTACCCTATTTACTTTTAACCGTGCTATATAAAATTATAAAGTTACTATTCACCAAAAAATATTTTTATCATATTGAACCACATTTTACTCCTTGAGAGTAACCATGTCTTTTGGAATTTTTAAATTCCACTCATAGAAGCGGTAGAATTATGTTTTATATGAATTTGCAAATTCTCCTAGGAGGTGGGTAAAAGACAGTGAAAAGTTCAATAAAATTTTAATATATCTAAAATTATTATAAACTGACTCCAATGAATTACATTGAACATATATAGTTATTATGTATCTATTTTGAAATAAATTAAATTTAAATAAAATAAATAATTATTTAAATAAAAATTCGGTTTTAAACTATAACTCAGTGTTTTTCACTATTCATCAAAAATTAAAAGTTTTCAGAAACATACCAAAAATTCACCCTAATCTAATTTTGATATTCTTAGTTCAAAAATGAAGTCTATTTTACCAAATTCAAAACATATAAATTTAATTTATTTTTTTAAAATTAATTGCCATTGTCAAAACCAAAAAGCGTATTTTTATGAAATAATAACTACCAAAAGATTATCATTTGTTTATGTCCAATTTCAAAGTGAAATTACTTCCAATGACCACCATTGGATTAAATGGTAAAAATATAATCTAATTATAAATCCAAAACATTCATATGTACAGTAGAACACTATAAATTATTTTGATTAAAAAAGTTCTTTTCAGTTAAAATATATTATTTTTCACTATTCACCCAAATATGAAAGTTATCAGAAAAACACCAAAAATTTAATGAAACTAAATTCTTATGTCCCGATACTAAATAAGAAGTTTAGTTTTTTAAATTTAATATATAAAAGTATCATATATTGGATTTAAAAATGGTTCTCCATTAAAAGGCGTTAAAATTAAATTTTTTGAAAAATACTTCTTTTATCTGAAGAAAGTGAATTTGTCCTTATATTTTGTCTGAGAAACTAATAATATGGATTCTAAAATTATAAGGGTTATATAAAGTTCAAAATTTTGATAATACTATTCATAACCTCTTTTGAACGGCTAGTTTGGTATGTCGTGGAGCGCTTGAACTCATTGTTGCGTGTATTGTAAATTATTGAATTACTTTGAAGAAAAAACGTACTACGAAATATTGGGGTGTTACATTCTTCCCTCCTTCAATAAATTTTGTCCACACAATTATCGAAATTGGGCTTGGGAATATAATGAAAAGTACCACATCAGAAAAAGAGTCCATAAAACTATCACTTTAAAAGAATGAAAGATAAGTACAAAGGTCAACCAAGATAACCCATACTAGGATTCCATGTAAGAAAACATGGATATAGAAGATAAAATAAGTGTCAAATTCTGATTGAGAGGATAGAAAACATGATCAGGAAAAAGTTAACTATAAGAAAACCACAAACTTATGATGGGACAAATGATCATTAGTTTCCCATTAGTAAAAGTAAATGGACAACATTTTTTGTTTTAAGTTACATTTCATAAAGATGAGGAATTTATTTATGAGAATAATAAGAACATAAGAGATATACTTACTTTTTAAGTATAGTTTTATTATTTAATAAATTTCTACCACTAACTCGTTTTTTTTAACGATGAGTATTCAAGAAGACTTGGTCACACTGGAAGATAGAGAATAAACTTCTAGAGAATCACATGATCCACAAAGGATAAACTATATATTTACCTTGTCTTTAGAGATTAATCAAAACCAAAATGGTTAGTACAAGATCTGATGATCCCCCGAAAGGATATTCCTTCAGAGAAAGAAACACTAATCTTAAATTCTAAAATTAAACCAACAATACCCCAAAGTTAAATAAATACCATTCAATAAACAATTGTCCTTAAAATACTTCAATATAATCCAAATTAATACTAAAACCCAAAACTTAGAAGAATTTGTTTATGTAGTCATCCACGTTAAATTGTATCTCCAAATGACATAAACTACTCTTAAAGTCACATACTTAAAAGTAATTAACCTAGTCATATATTCTCTATTATAGGTTAATCATTTCCAAAAATAACCCAAATCACTATAAATCCATAATAAAAACAGAGATAAAAAATCCACCATTACTCCTCAAATGAAATCCAAAAGTATTCTATTTTCCTTGGGCATATAGTGTTCCCAAAAAAGGGAACGTCTTCCAAAATAACATTTATCACTTAATCACCAAATCATTTTCCTATAATAATGGTATTCATTTGATAAGACATAAGATCCCAAATCAATTTATTATTGATCAATACAATCATTTAACTAAAAATAATTAGTCACACTAACCAGGGACAACATGTAGTCTAGTGGTAGGTGATAAATCCCAATCGCACTCTGGTTGTGGGTTTGATTCCCACAGCTTTGTCTGACATGACTGGCTTTCACACGGTCTGCGTGTTGTCCTTTTTAAGGAACTATATTTTCTAACATTACCAAAATGAGATAAATTCTTCAAAATAACCATAAAAAATTTAACCACAATTGTTATCTCATACCTTGCATTTTCATCCCAAAACATAATAACTTGTAATTGTATCAAACCTAATGATCATATAAAACAAAATGGTTATTCATAACTATATCCACAAGAGAAAATATAAGACTTCCTCAAATATCATTTTCATATGATAAACTTCAGGGTTACAAATAAAAGAGAAAATTATTCTAAATTAATCCCATCAACAAGGAGCACTAATAGTTTTAAAAAAAAATCAACCATTTATTTCTACATAGCTTCTTATTTGACCAATAAAATATCTTATAGAATAGGGTATTCACTCGGGTAATGGCCAAGTCCCCTACATTTACAGAAAATGACTGTAAATGGACTCTTGGGACCATTTTTATTTTCTTTCATAGTACTCTTCATTTTTCCTCGGTAATTCTTCACTTTATATCCTTCTTTCCCACACGTAAAGTATTTCTTTGTTCCATTGATACACTTTCCTGGGTGTCTCCTTCCACATTTCTTGCATGATGGAAATTGAGGATTTTTTTCTTTATGGTCTCCACTACTGGAGCTGTTATCATTCATCACCTTTCTCTTCTTTGTTGATTCCGAGAGTTTGTTAATATATATGTTGTTGATCATATTTCTGGAAAAATGATTTGGAATTAACACGATATCTTTTACGCCTATCAAAATTCCATTTTGTTTCTCATTTCCACCATCGTTCCCACCTTGTACATCATTCTCAATGATACTGTGACTTCCTTGTAATCCAGACATTGACTAAAACCAAAAAGAATTTTGTGAGTACTACTAGTCATAAAATAATTTAGAGAATATCATGACACCATATTTTCAATTTGAAACACCTTAGGATTATCCAAGGTAATTTATTCTCATATTATATTAAAATAATTCAAATTGGTCTGTAAAGAAAATGTAAATTATCCTAAGAATATCCCCTCGGGAGTGTCGTAACCAAGAGTGCAGCAAGGCCCGTTGTCGTGCACCAGTTCCCATTCGAGTCTAGCTCAAAGAAGTGTTTTCAGGTTTTACCCCTATGTACATATGTGCTAGAGCCGTCTCCACCTGCTCGTATCCAGACAGGGATGTGTTGCTCGAAAAACTCAAAAAATCACTACAATACCAAAATTTTAGGAAGTACCTCTATAGTAATCCTCAAAATCTATCTTAAGGATATTTTCTCTTATCAGAGTTTATCTAAATCTAGTTTCCAAGGTTTGTTCTAATTTTCCTCTGATACCAATTGTAATGCCCCGACCCCAGAAGCCTAGAGTCGGTGCATTATTGGGTATCATTGGAATGATCATAAAAGATCAAGTCTTGAACGACCGATTAGTTTAGTAGCCTTGGATGTACTAGATACATTCATACGGTTTACATTACATCATAAAATGGAAAAATACCACAACATTATTTCCATAGAAAACACTGAGATCCCATAGACTATCCCTATAGAACAGTCATAATATACAGCTTTTCATCCTAGGAAAAAATAAAACATAGAAAGGGGTGAGCTCAGATGCTCAGTATGGATAACAATATAGCGGAAACTTTCATAAATAAGCATAAACTTTTAAGGTAATTTATAACTAAAACAAAAGTCTTTTAAACTTGAATTTCAGCATAAAATGGAAAAAATAAAATGAAATAATTCCATTTACTAAATAACATGGATATTCTACTAGTCTAATAATCGCATGAAATATCAATAACCACTTTCATAATGATAGAATGCATAATTCCATACTATTATAACTACATAGTCAAGGCCTTGTCCAAAGACTACAAATAAGATTTTTTCAAGGCCTTGTGCCAAGACACTAGTTTGTCTCATGAGACCTACTGAGGCATCGAGGAGATATAGCGGGCTCACCCATCACATACTAAGTCCAATTCATCGTCATATGAACTGGTTTAAACATAACATAAACATTCGTATTAAAACTAGCATACTGAATGTCAATACATTATCCATAAACCATGAATGGTATAAAAATAACATGTCCATAGTCAAACACAACTCATTCAATACAATATGGAAGATTTTATTGTAACAGATTAACCTCAATTGATAATAATGAAGGATATTGACAGAGATGAAAATAATCATCAAAACTATTTGAGGGAAATATCCCCCTTTTTCTTTAAAACATTTAAAGGTCACACTATTTTTCAAGAAGCCGTTTAAAATAGATTTTTGAATCAAAGTTTCCCATACTAGTTTGAATCTCTTAAAAGGAATTTTAATTTTAGAACTTTAATGTCCATATAAATAAAACTTTAAAACCATTTTTAAAACATGAACATTAATGAGAAAGATTTTGAATAATAAATATTTAAAACATTTAAATGATATTTTAGATAAAGTTTCAAACCAAAAGAGAGACACTTGAATACAAATAATTGAGGTAATCAAAACAGTATAATATCACGATAATAAAGGGATTCATGATATACTATGTCAAAGTACATTATATACACCATATAAAAGAGACTTGGGGTATGACAACAATGAAGTCTCAATGGAATGTAAATTGAGATGAAACATCTTATAATGACCATATACTTAGGTTAAGGATAAAACAATGACATAATTATGTGTGGTAAATATAAATACACTCATTATGATTGGATATTCAGTGAAAATCAATCATAGGAAATTCACCCATATTCTTGTAAAAACAACACCAATGAATTGGATATTTAACTCAACAAATGGAGATTGAGTTAAAATTACTCTTATAAAGTTCATATCAATTACTTGAGAATATTTCAATGGAGTGATTGTGTGTATCAAAAGTATATCCACAAAAAGGGGAGTGGAAATTATGACATAAGGAAATGATTAGTGATTCCACATGTAACGTCCCGGACCCGAGTGCCACGCGACGGGTGGCCCGAACCCGGTTCGCCACGTGACCTCAAGCGCATTTCCCCAAATGCTAGAGGATGCCGACTAGCAGCGAGGGATCAGGTCTAATAGTGGGGAAACTATGCCCTCATTTGTCAAAGTGCAGCGCAGCAAAATAAAAATAAGCATACAATGACAGCGGAAGTAATAAACATACACAACTGAAATAAACTACAGCAGTGGATATAACCAACAATATATAAATGATGATGCTACATGTTTCAAGTTCTAATAAAACAACCAAAACATGTTATACATCAATACAGTACAACAAAATACAGGGTACAGAAAAACAAGAAAAACAGCTGGTAGCGGCATCGCGAGCCTAGGCTCGATCCCATGCCCCCTACTCCTCAGCAAAAGTCAAGTACCTGTATAGGGACTCTTGTCCCTATCTACACCTGCAGAAACATAATCTGTTTTGGCTGAAAAGCATTTCCCAAACAGGGTGTGAGAAAGATATCTCAGTAGGCACCCACCAAAGGCTTGTGCCTAACTGCTTGTAAGCATGCAACAACAGTGTGCAATAGTAAAATGAAATAAAGTAAGCAGTACTAACAAATAACTAACTTAACAATTAAATTTCCATTTTATTATTCATTTAATTCATTATATACTAGAAATCACCACAGTGCATTTCTAAACAAACATTCCACGTCCTCAGACAAGAAAAACCTTACCCTCGGGTAAGTAGAATCCAACCCTCAGGTATAGCCCTCAGGCATAACAGAAATTGCCCTCAAGCGTACGAAGTGTCACCCTCAGGCACCGAAGTCAAGCCCTCAGGCACGAAAGGTTGCCCTCAGGTGAAATACAATAGCCCTCGGGCTAAATAGTACAGTGCCCTCAGGCTAATCACAAAAAAGCCTTCAGGCTACATACAACAATTCCCTCAGGCTAAACAGGTAACCGGACCATGCCCAACATGTAAACAAGTAGTAACAAGAAATTCCTCTCAAGGAAATTCTACAATTACTACTTTGAAGGCATACCCTCAGGTATCCTGGCCAAACGGCTAAACAGTGGAACACACCCCTAGGGTGGTTCCGGATCGAAGCAATGATCCCAACCAACATTTAATTACCATAATTTAATCACCTGTGCAATTCTAGGAATTAAATATAGCAACGGACTCAGCCACACGACACCCCAACATGGGTTTGTGGCACGAAAATGCACAAAAACGCACGACAGTTGGAAATTTACACCAAGTCACCTACCTTATACGTCAACGAGCAGTATACACGATCGTCAATCCCAGAAACGCCAAAGAACGACGTAGATCTGACGAAGAACAAAACCCATTCAAACGTAAATAACTTCAGTTGGGAGAAGAATTGGTTAGAAGTGACCATAGAGGTGGAAGCCCTTACCCGTGCGGTTCCAACGGGATCGTCCGAGGAGGAAACCGATTCCAGACGAACACCCGGTGGATCTTCAAAGGTCTAGTAGTCCCCCTTGGCTCCAAAATGGCTCAAATGCCTCCTCTTCTAAATGAGGAGGCTACTGCCTGTTTTAATCCGAAAAAACAAAGTACACGGCGTGTACTCTTGAGCACACGGCGTGTACTTCTTTCATTTAACTATTCATTTGGCGGCACCGCCGCACTGTTCATCTGTCGACAAGATTACTCAGCATGTACTCCCGAGTACACGGCGTGTACTGTCGCCCAGCTGGCGGCTGCTCCACCGCCATACTGTTTAAGCCTGCCGACTGACTACACGGTGTGTAAGGTACCACTACACGGCGTGTAGTCGGTTCCTACACCCCTCTTCACCGACAAGGCTACATGCCCCTTGTACTCATCCCAACATGGCCAAAAGTACACGGTGTGTGGACAAAGTACCCAGCGTGTAGTTTTGAAATTTAGGATTTTTTCCATTTTCCATATTTTCTCAAAAAAACTTAAGGAAAAGGAAAAAGAAGAAGCATGTTCCTCAAAAATAAGAACCGGGTTCTTACAAACTTCCCCCTTATAGAAATTCATCCCAGAATTTCCCCTCCAAGGGTGGTGAAGATAAAGCTCAGAACAACTCTGGCCACTGAGCTCGCACGTCGGCTTCCCGTTCCCAGGTCTCGTCTTGCACTCGTCCATGCTGTCATAGCACTCGTACGAGAGGAACTGACCAGCCCCGGAGAAACTTCGTGCTCCTGTCAATGATACGGATCAGATTCTCCTCAAAGGATGCATCATGCTGAAGCTCATCCTCCTCCGGCTAAAAGGTGTTACATGGTCTGAATAGTAGCGACGCAAATGAGACACGTGGAAGACGTCGTGCATGGCTCGGTACCGCTGCGGTAACTGCAACCGATAGGCAACCAGCCCAACACTCTCCAGAATCTCAAATGGTCCCACATACCTCGGTGAAAGGTTACCCTGTCTCATGATCCGCTTGTGTCCCAGCCTCGGCGAAACACGCAAGAAAACCTGATCCGTGACCACGAACTCCAAAGGTAGTCTTCGGCGATCAGCATAAGACTTCTGACGTGACTGTGTGGTAGAAATCCGCTTCCGAATCAACTGGACCTGCTCATATGTCTCCTGTATGAGCCGTGGCCACAGTAAAGCTGCCTCACCTATCTCTGATACCACTTTGTAACGTCCTGGACCCGGGTGCCATGCGATGGGTGCCCTGAACCCGGTTCGCCACGTGACCTCAAGCGCATTTCCCCAAACGCCAGAGGCTGCCGACTAGTAGCGAGGGCCAAGGTCTGATAGTGGGGAAACTATGCCCTCATTTGTCAAAGTGCAGCGCAGCGGAATACAAATAAACATACAACGACAGCGGAAGTAGTAAGCATACAAAACTGAAATAAACTACAGTAGTGGATATAACCAACAGTATATAAATGACGATGCTACATGTTTCAAGTTCTAAGAAAATAGTCAGAACATGTTATACATCAATACAGTACAACAAAATATAGGGAACAACAAAACAAGCAAAACAGCTAGCAGTGGCATCGCGAGCCTAGGCTCGGTCCCATGCCCCCTACTCTTCAGCAACAGTCAAGTACCTATATAGGGACTCTTGACCCTATCTACACCAGCAGAAACGTAATCTATTTGGGCTGAAAAGCGTGGCCCAAACAGGGTGTGAGAAAGATATCTCAGTAGGCACCCAGCAAAGGCCTGTGCCCAACTGCGTGTAAGCATGCAACAACAGTGTGCGATAGTAAAATGCAATAAAGTAAGCAGTATTGACAAGTAACTAACTTAACAATTAAATTTCCATTTTATTATTCATTTAATTCATTATATACTAGAAATCACCACAGTGCATTTCTAAACAAACACTCCACGTCCTCAGAAAAGAAAAACTTTACCCTCGGGTAAGCAGAATCCAACCCGTAGGTGTAGCCCTTAGGCGTAACAGAAATTGCCCTCAGGTGTAAGAATATTTTCCCTCAGGCACAGAAGTCAAGCCCTCAGGCACGAAAGGTTGCCCTCAGGTGAAATACAATAGCCCTCGGGCTAAATAGTACAGTGCCCTCAGGCTAATCACAAAAAAGCCTTCAGGCTACATACAACAATTCCCTCAGGCTAAACAGGTAACCGGACCATGCCCAACACGTAAACAAGTAGTAACAAGAAATTCCTCTCAAGGAAATTCTACAATTACTACTTTGAAGGCATACCCTCAGGTATCCTGGCCAAACGGCTAAACAGTGGAACACACCCCTAGGGTGGTTCCGGATCGAAGCAATGATCCCAACCAACATTTAATTACCATAATTTAATCACCTGTGCAATTCTAAGAATTAAATATAGCAACGGACTCAGCCACACGACACCCCAACATGGGTTTGTGGCACGAAAATGCACAAAAACGCACGACAGTTGGAAATTTACACCAAGCCACATACCTTATACGTCAACGAGCGGTATACACGATCGTCGATCCCAAAAACGCCAAAGAACGACATAGATCTGACGAAGAACAAAACCCATTAAAACATAAATAACTTTAGTTGGGAGAAGAATTGGTCAGAAG
Source organism: Viscum album (assembly GCA_963277665.1). NCBI lineage: Eukaryota > Viridiplantae > Streptophyta > Magnoliopsida > Santalales > Viscaceae > Viscum > Viscum album. The sequence goes on along the minus strand of OY728125.1, from coordinate 1,744,837,509 downwards.
CGGCCAAAGAGGTGGAAGCCCTTACCCGTGCAGTTCCAACGGGATCGTCCAAGGCGGAAACTGATTCCAGACGAACACCCGGCGGATCTTCAAAGGTCCGGCCATCCCCCTTGGCTCAAAAATGGCTCAAACACCTCCTCTACCAATTGAGGAGGCTACTGCCTATTTTAAGCTGAAAAAAAGTACATGGCATGTACTTCTGTGTACACGGCATGTACTTCTTTCATTTAACAGTTCATTTGGCGGCACCGCCGCACTGTTCATTTGTCGACATGATTACACGGCATGTACTCCCAAGTACACGGCGTGTACTGTCGCCCAGCTGGCGGCTGCTCCACCACCTTACTGTTTAAGCCTGCCGAGTGACTACACGGCATGTAGTTGGTTCCTACACCCCTCGTCGCCGACAAGGCTACACGCCCCGTGTACTCATCCCAACACGGCCAAAAGTACACGGCGTGTAGTTTCGAAATTTAGGATTTTTTCCATTTTCCATATTTTCTCAAAAACACATAAGGAAAAGGAAAAAGAAGAAGCCCGTACCTCAAAAATAAGAACCGGTTTCTTACACCACACATAATCTTGGGGTAAAATAATCAATTAAGTACGTGTAAAGCCGAATGAGTGTAAATTGAAATTCGAAATTCCCTTACCAATTTGGTATCTTAAGAAACATACATCCCATGAAAGATGGATCGTAAAATGAAGATGTAATTACTCATAAAGAAAATTATATTACACAATGAATACAATCATTGTGCAGTACATACACCACAGAAAATGAAATTGTGGCAGTATGTCATGAATCTCACGAAAATTGGAAGTGAGATGAAAACCCTTACTTCATTGTAATCAATCGAGTTGTATTTCCAAAAGTTAATAACAACCAAATAATTCATAGAATATCAGGAATATTAAGATAATAATGATAAAATATATCAAATGGAAGACACAATACACCACATGAAATAAATAAGTGGCGAACAATGGAAATCTCACGGAATTAAAACTTAGATATGAAACCCCTTACTTTTTACTTTTTCCTTGTCCGAGGGTAGGTTTACCCCTTTTATAATGGTGAAATAATTGTTATTAAATTATAATATAATAATATACATTAAATTGATATCATATATGATCTTTTTACATTGCTTTGTTAATAATATCTTAGTATTATCATCATTTCGGGTGTTAACGGATTCGTTTTCCTTTATATTCTTTGTTATGTGAGTCATATTTTTTATGGATGGGATGTATCGTATTCATATACAGAATTATAACATGTCCCTAAACATTATTTTTAATCATCAAATGAAATTTATTCTTGAATGGATACGATGGGGAATGAATCTAATCGCGTTCTTGGAGACGGTAATCCGTACGTACACTCAAGCGACAATATCATTCTTTTGATATTAAAATAATATATAGTTGGATGTTATATCATATATTCATAATAATTATCATGTTATATTTATTATTTAAATCAATTACACATCATTATTATACCCATCCAAATAATAATGTATTGAATAACAATTTCAAGACAATGTGGAGACGGTAGTCCGTCCGTACGCATGTATAGTGACATGTCATTCAAAGGATATAGAGAATAATGAATTTTGTTTTACCATATTTATAATAACATCACAGTATATAGAATATACTGGATTTATTATTTTATAATGTAAACAACAAAGAAAAAGTAAGTGGAAGAAGAAAGGAACTTGAAAGAGGTGGTGAGATATTTACCTCTTCTTCGGTTTCTTCCTTTTGATTTGATCAAAATGGATCCTTAGGTTGGCTTTATGACTAAAGGAAGGACTCTAGGATTAAGGGAGGAAATTTCAGAGGGTATTTGGGAAGAGTTTGGCCAAGCCAAATGGCTTTGAAGTTGTGAATTAGAGAGAGTGGGGAGTTCCCTTTGATAAGAGGTGTGAGGGGCACCTTAGGAAAAGCTAGAAATATTATTTTATAATAAAATAATTTTCGATTTATAATGGCTCCAAAATAGATTATTTAAAGGCTAAGGTGGGAATGGGTCGAAAACCACTCAACCAATAGGTTTTAGATACGTTTGGGTCACTATATTGGATTTATCTTTTAGATTTAACTCTTAGTTAAACAGTTTGACATTTACCATGTCTCTTCGTATTTTTATATTATATGGTAACTAAACATACTATATACTTTAAAGTTAATCCCAAGTGGTTAAATAATGATACACCTAACATTATATAAGTCTTTTGGCCTATCCTTCGATTTTTATAAATAGAATATCAATTAATATTTGTTTTAAAAACTCTTTTATGTCAATTTTGACACTATTTGGTATTTTGTTTTCGCTAAATTCATAACAGAAAAATTCATCTAACCAACCATAATATGTCATATTAATCTATAAAATTAGTGTAATTCATAAAAAGTCTCAAATTACATATATTTGGATATTTATGATATCAATTATTTTATTATTTCATTAATTTGGTAATTATTGCATCATGATTGTGTCATAAATAAATTAAATTATTTAATGTCTAAAAAATATAAATAAAATACCATTATGTAGTAAATATTTTTATATTTATAATTAATTTTTATACTTGAATTTATCTTATGTGTAACCATATATTAAAAATGTTTTAGTTATTAAACTTTGATTTTAACTCTTTTAACTCTTCTTTGAATTAAATAATAATAAATGTACTAATCTAATCCAAATGGACCAAAGTGGTACATATTTTATTCCTAATATTGTTTTTGGTCGAATTATATTTATCCAATAAAATTAGGACATCTGTTAGGCTAATAATAATATCATTTTTACCATTAATTACACTATTTACTTTTAACCTTGGTAAATAAAAATAAAAAGATACTATTCACAGAAAATTGTTTTTATCTTATTGAACCACATTTTAATCCTTGAGATTAACCATGTCTCTAGGATTTTTGAAATTCCACTCACAGAAGTGGTAAATTTAGGTTTTATGTGAATTTTCAAATTTCCTAGGAGGTGGGTAAAAGACGGTAAAAAGTTCAATAAAATTTTTATATATCTAAAATTATTTTAAATTGACTCCAATTAATTACATTGTACTTAAATAGGCATTATGTATCTATTTTTACCTAAAATAAATTTAAATAAAATAAATAATTATTTAAATAAAAATTCGGTTTTAAACTATAACTCAGTGTTTTTCACTATTCATCAAAAATTAAAAGTTTTCAGAAACATACCAAAAATTAAAACTAAGCTAATTTTGATATTATGAATTAAAAATGAAGTATATTTTACCAAATTCAAAACATATAAATTTCATTTATTTGTTTAAAATTAATTCCCGTTATCAAAACCAAAAGCTTATTTTTATGAAATAATAACTACCAAAAGATTGACATTTTTTTATGTCCAATTTCAAAGTGAAATTATTTCCAATGACCAACATTAGATTAAATGGTAAAAATATAATATAATTATACATTCAAACCATTCATATGTATAGTTGAACACTATAAATAATTATTATTTAAAAAGTTGTTTTCAGTTAAAATATATTATTTTCACTATTCACCCAAATATGAAAGTTATCAAAAAAACACCAAAAATTTATTAAAACTAAATTATTATGTCCCGGTCCTGAATAAGAAGTTTATTTTGTAAAATTTAATATATAAATATATCAAATATTGTATTTAATAATCATTCCCCATTAAAAGGCGGTAAAATTCCATTTTTTTAAAAATACTTCTTTTATCTGAAAAAAATGAATTTACCCTTACATTATGTCTCAGAAACTCATAATATGAATTCTAAATTTATAAGGGTTATATAAAGTTCAAAAAAAATTAATACAATTCATAACTTCTTTTGAACGGCTAGTTTGGTAAGTCGTGGTCTGCTTGAACTCGATGTTGCATGTAGTGTAAGTTATTGAATTACTTTGAAGAACTAACGTACTATGAAATAATGGGGTGTTACACTCAAAAATACCATCTGGTTCCAAATCAGGATCAGAGATGTCTTTTGGTCTTAAGGTATAATCCACAGGATTGAATTTCTCATAAACTCTATCATTGTCTTCCTCCCATTCCTTTTTCCAAGGATTCCAGTTTATCTTTATTCTTTTGATAGTGGATTTTGAGAGACAGTACTCAGAGTCCTTAATTACATCCTCATTAGGTACAACCATACCTTTTTCAAGAAGCATGGCTGAGATTATATGAGAGTAGTACATGGAAGTTGACTTAGATGTGACTTTGATCAGCTCACACATATAGTGTATGATATACTTTCACAGGTTGATCTTATGGCCATTTTTCATAAGGTTAATAAAGAACCCATCTTGATATTTTTAAACAGAAAAATTTCCTTTCCTGGGACTAACCAAATTCTATATAAACATGAACAGAATCCTTGATTCTCCATCGAGTTTAGCAGCAATGGCTCTCTTTTGGGTTCTATTTCCTGTTAAGGTTTTCAGGGCATCTTCTAAATCAAAGAATTCAGTTGAAGATGGAGGTCCTCTCTGATAATCCTCACAAATGCCTTCATGAGGTATCCTAAGGCATGCAGCCCATAACATCGAAGAGAATTAGCATCTTTGGACATTGACCTAGCTTCTTCTAACATAACTATCACCAGAATCAAAAGAGAATTGAACGTACAGGTAAAACCGAGCCACTAACATAGGTTAGATGGGTCTATCTTTCTTCAAGAACCATTCCAACTAGCATTGTTGTTTTAACACATTCTATACCAGATTCATTCTAGTTAGAATCCATTTGTGGAAAATCTATTTCTCAGGTACAACAACGCGGTTTACCAGATTCATCTTTAAAGGTCCTTCGGGTGTTAGCTTAGGTGCAATATTCTTCTTCCTCGAGCTGCACTTCTCTGGTGTCGATAAAGAAGAACGTTTCATTCTTAGCATTCACTGAAGGTTCGAGTGAGAGAGGGGTTGTAGGGATGAAGATGGTTTTGAAAATAGTAAGTAGAGGAAACCCAGTGTGAAGAATCGAGTGATACAATCTTTGTTTTATCATTTAGGAATACCAAACGTTGCAAAAATAAAAATGCGGGAAAATAAAAAAAGTGAAAAGTCACGATATGGGTTTTAATAAAAACATAATGAATTTTTACGGTGAGACTGTGTATGGTCATTATGATGAGACTGTCTCTGTTCATTGCATTGTGACCATGAATGAACTTCTCAGTGTGCGTTATGGTGAGACCGTAAACTTCAGACAGTAAGTACAAAATACTAACCGTGAGACCGTAAATATAAAACTTTATGGTGAGACAGTAAGTGTGAGAGACAGTAACTGAGAAACTATAATCAAGAAACAGTAAAGTATAAAACAGTAAGATATCGAAAAGTAAGACCTGAAATAGTAACAAGTAAGGTATATATTTGAGATTTGACATGGATAGTTCATGTATGATGTAGTCTATTCTCTCATAACATAATGGTTTGGTGAATATATCAGCAAGTTGATATTCAGTACCAATGAATTCTAAAGTGATATCACCTTTTTGATAATGATATCTGAAAAATTGATGTCTTACATCAATGTGCTTTGTCCTAGAATGTGAAACAGGGTTTTTTGAGATGTTAATAGCACTTATGTTTTCACAATTTATAGGTACATATCTGAATTGATATCCATAATCTAGTTATGTGTGTTTCATCCTCAAAATTTGTGCACAACAACTGCCAGCAGCTATGTATTCGGCTTCTACAGTTGATAATGAAACAAAATTTTGTTTCTTACTACACCATTATACAACTGACTTGCCTAAAGGTGACATGTTCCAGAGGTTCTTTTTCTATCTAACTTGCAGTCGCCGAAGTCAGCATCATAATAACTAACTAATTAAAATGATTTTCCTTTAGTATAAACACATTCCTAGATTGGGTGTATACTTGAGGTATTTGAAAGTTCTCTTAACAACATTTAAATGATATTCCTTAGGGTTTTCTTGAAAACGAGCACACATACACACTATACATAATGTTAGGACTACTAAGAGTTATGTGCAGTAAACTTCCAATCATTCCTCTATAAGTGGTTTGATCAATATATTTTCTATCTTCATCAAGATCCAACATACATGTGGTACTCATGGGAGTGTCACTACTTTTAGTGCTATCCAATCCAAAACGTTTTAGAATATCTCTAGTATATTTACTTTGGGTTAAAACAATTCAATCATTATTTTGAAATATTTGAAATCTGAGAAAGAATTTTAGTTCACCCATTAAACTCATTTCAAATTTGTTTTTCATCATTTTAGAAAAATCAACACATAAATAATTCTTCAAAAATCCAAAAATAATGTCATCTACAAAGATTTGAATAACTAAAACATCATTATAAATTCTTTTTATAAAAAGGTTAGGATCTTCTATTCCTTTTTTAAAACCTTTGGAAATAAGAAAAGTACTCAATCTATCATACCAAGTTCTCGGAGCTTGCTTTAATCCATATAAATCTTTTGATAGTTTAAAAATATGATTTGGAAAATGGGGGTTTGTAAATCTAGGGATTTGTTCAACAAAAACTTCCTCAGCTATATACCCATTTTATAATGCACTCTTAACATCCATTTGATATAGTTTGAAATTAAAATATTCCGCATAGGCAAGCAGTATTCTGATGTCTTCAAGTCTATCTACTGGTGCAAAGGTCTCCTCATATCCAATTCCTTCGTTATGATTATATCATTCTGTAACTAATCTAGCCTTGTTTCTAACTATGTTACCAGCTTCATATAACTTATTTCTAAACACCCATTTAGTGCCTATGGTTAAAGTTTCCTTGGGTCTTTCAAAAAGTTTTCAAACATTGTTCCTTTCAAACTGATTAAGTTCTTCTTGAATATCCATCACCCAAAATTCATCATTTATATCATCATTAATTTTTTTAGGTTCATGTTGTGACAAGAAGACTTGATCTAAAACCTGATTCCTAAGAGAATCTCTAGTTTGAGTTACTTTGTCTAAGTCTCCTACAACATCATCATATGGGTGGTTATTAAGGGTTCTAACAGTTCTAGAAAAAGAGGGACTAGTGATTTTAGGTTCATAAATAGATTTAGGTTCATTGTGACTTTATTCTGAGGAATTTTTAGATTTGGATGTTTTCATAGATTCTTTCACAGAAGAATTTGAGGATTTTGAATTGATGTCCATATTTGATACATCATCCTCTAGATTCTCTAGGATGGTTTTAGGCTCATGTGTATTTGTTTCATCAAATTTGACATGAACAGATTCTTCCACACATTTAGTTCTTTTATTGAACACATTATAGGCTTTACTAGACATGGAATATACTAAAAAGATACCTTCAACACTTTTGGATGCAAATTTTTCAATATTGTATTTGGTAATAAGAATATAGACTTTATGACCAAAAACTCTAAAGTAATAAACCTTAGGATTTTTATTATTCCATATCTCATAAGGGGTCTTTTTATGAATTGGTCTAATAAAGACTCTACTGATAATATAACAAGTTGTATTGACAGTGTTAGCCCAAAATAAAATAGGTAGATCATATTCATTAAGAATAGTTATTTCAATTTCTTGAAGTGTTCTATTTCTCCTCTCTATAACTCCATTCTGCTGAGGTGTTCTAGGGGCAGAGAAATTGTGACTATAGCCATTATGTGAGAAATAATATTCAAACTCTCAATTTTCAAACTCACAGCCATGATCACTTCTCAAGGTCTTAATCTTAAGTCCACTAAGGTTCTCTACAGACTTAGACTATTTAATGAAATAATAACAAGCTTCACTTTTGTGAGATATAAAGTATACCCAAGTGTATCTAGAAAATTAATCTACAGGAACATAAACACAGTGCTTCCCATTTAAACTAAAAACTCTATATAGTCCAAACAAAACCACATGAACCTGTTTGAGAGGTTGAGAAGTTGAAACTTCTTTCTTTGGATTGAATGAAACTTTGTGCTGTTTTCCCTTTTGATAGGGATTACACACTTTGTCATTTGGAAACTCAAGTTTGTGTAAGTATTTAACTAGGATTTTTCACTATATATTTCAAAGAGAGTGAACATTACAGTGCCCTAGTCTCCTATGCCAAATCCAAGATTCTTTATGAAATACACTTAAGCATGAAGCATTTTGAGATTCTAAAGAATCTAAATTAATAGAATAAACATTTTCATTTCCTAATGAAGAAAATACTAATTCATCTTTAGATTTGAAGACATTAAAAGAATCATTTTCAAATCTAACATGAAATCCATGATCACATAATTTTGAGATACTAAGAAGATTATATTTTAAACCATCAACAAATAGTACTTTAGAAATTAAAACTGAGTTTGAGTTACCGATTTGTCCTAAGCCAATAATCGTTCCCTTGTCATTATCACCAAATTTGACATGTCCTCCATCTACTTTTATCAGGTTCTCGAAGCATGAGTAGTCTCATATCATGTGCCTTGAACATCCACCATCCAAGTACCATAGAATTTTTCAAGAGCTATTTAAGCAGTTTCCCTACAAAAGGATTAGGCCAAAGATAATTTTGGTACCCATATTATCTTGGGTCCAGAAAGGTTAGAAAGTAAAACTTTAGGCACCCATATTTATGTAATGGGTTTCTTAAAATCAACATATTCAAAAAAAATTGATAAATAATCTTTTTTTGGTCTATAAGAATTTTAATAGCTAGATGAAGCATAAAAATTTCCAAAATTTGAACTAGCAGCATACTGTCCAGATTTTGAAATAAATTTATTTTTAAAAAAATTGTCTATGTCAAGGTTGGTATCCTAAACCAGTAGTATACTTTGGTGAAACATGTTTTCCAAGAATTTGAGTTAGAATATTCTTTCCATTTGTGAACTTATCTATGTATTTTCTAAGTATATCATTAGACAATTTTAGTTCAGTATTTTCCTTTAACAGTTGATCATTCTTTTCCTTTTCTATACTGACATCAGATTTAACAGTACTAGTCATGGAATACTATTTCTTTAATGATTTGTACTTATCTTTCATCTCATTACAAGTACCTTCTAACATATTACAATATCCAAATAATTTAGCTTTAGGAATATTATCATCATTATTTGAATCACTTTCATTCCCAGAATAGTAATCATTTAGCATAGGGGAAACATGTACATCAGATGTTTCAGTCATGAAACACATGTTGGAATGATTCTTCTCAGAATCAGAAGCCTCAGACTCACTTGTGTTGTCTTCTTAAGAACTCCACATTTCCTTCATATCATTCTTATATTTTTTCATTATAATCATATTTCTTATTCAACTTCAATTTTGGACAGTCAGTCTTAACATGTCCTTTCCTTTTACCTTCATAACAGACTATCTCATCATCTTTATCAGCTTTCTTCCAATCTCTCTTCAAATTACCTCATTGGTTATACTTACCCTTATATTTTTATTTTCTGAAGAAAAAAAATTCTTTATATAGAATTTCATTAATCTCCTTGTTATATGAGCCAACTCTTCATCACTGTCTGAGTCAGAATTTTTACTAGTTGTGATTTCTTCATTTATTTGAACCTTCTCTTTGTTCTTGATCCTTGAAGTAGTAGACTTAAATGCCACTGACTTCTTCCTAGGTTCATTGTCTTCCTATTTGTTTACCTTAAACTCTTCTTCATACATCATCAATTTTCAAATCAGCTCCTTGATAGGTAGCTTTCCAATGTCACATGATTTTCTAATAGAGACAGAGGTTCCCCTCCATCGGTTAGGTAGAAATCTAAGGATTCTCAGGATCTGTTCCTTGGCAGTGAATTCTCTTCCAAGAGAAATCATTGTGTTGACATTCTCATTGAACCTAAGATACATGTCAGAAATAGGTTCATCAGGTTTAATTTTAAAATTATCATATTTGATGGTATAAGTATTTAGTCTCATTTCTTTTACACTAGATGTTCCTTCATGTGAGACAGACATGGTATCCCAAATATCATGAGCAGTCTTACAAGAAGAAATTATATTAAACTCTTCATCTCCTAAAGAGCGGTATAAAGCATTCATAGCTTTATAATTGTTATGGTAGGCAGTTTTGGTAGGTTCATCCCATGTGATTCTATCAGTAGAAGGAATTTTGTATTCATTTAAAATGGATGACCAAATTTCAAAACTCATACTATCTAAAATCATTTTCATTTTAATTTTCCATTGAGTAAAATCGGTTCCATTAAAGAAGGGTGTTCTATTGGTTACAACACATTCCAATCCATTATCCATAATAAAGTATTACTTTAAAAGAGATAGAAATTTATAATTAACAGAAATTTACAGGTCTTTAAATTACAACTAAAATCATAGTTGAATAAGAATACATAGATCCCTAATAAACAACCATTGATACCAAATGTTTGTCGGAGTAGATTACTCAAGAGGGGATGGGTGAATTGAGTAACTATAAAATCTTTTGTAAAAAATATTTCTAAAAAGTTTTTCCCCAAAGCTTAAATACAACCCAGTTAATCAAGGTTATACTGCTATAAGAGTTTGACTGTTCATGCAACTTCTTAAAAGATTGGTTAATTATCATTAATCTTAATTTGTGTTATTAATATTACTTTGGAAGTTATTATACTAAGACTATATAGTTATAACTTCATTCAAATATTAAATATCAAAGTGAATTTAGTGATTTCTGGATTATACAGTAACGCAATAAAACAAAGATAACTAAATTAAGCAGCACAGTGGATATCAAACAACTGGTTTAGTCTCAAGCCGAGACAAAATCCACTTCACTTGGTGATCACCTGCCACCAAGCAGTTTATATAAATAAACTTTGATCAACACCCTGGATCAGGGTTAACAATAGTACTCAGACTATCCAGGCCACATAAGGACCTCTTCCACAATTTTCATGGGTACAAAATAACCCGGCCACACAAGGACCTCTTCCACACTTATATGTGGGTATAAAAAAGAGTAAGAGAAAGGTTGAGTAAGGATATCTGGTATCCTTAAGTTTAATGCAGAAGACAGAGTGCGTTTTTTTACAAGAACACACTCTACTCGAAAGGTAATAAACAGATACACAACAGAGAAGAAATATGGAGATGGGTTTAGAAGTGCTCTGAGTGTTTGTCCTTTTAACTTTGGACTTCTGAGATGTAAGATATTCTGAGTTCGACCCCTTGTTTATAAAATAAGGTGTCACGATTCAGCTTGTGTTCTTCGTGAGGTTCGTCATTGTGAATATGTCCTCTGGATTCTAGTGTACTTCGTATGTTCTTCAGAGTCGGGTTATATGCATGGGACAATCCTTCCTTTTGGAATTTCCTCAGTGTTCTTAGTTTGGTTTCTCACAGCCTTGTTTTTTGTTTTTTGTATCACACACTTGATTCCTGGATGCACTTCTCTTTTAACATGGAATTCCTGATTTGTACCTGACAGTTTGCATGTATTTTGCACCTCGTACCTCATACTGTCCGATGATATGTCTACAAAGAAACATTAATTATGTCAGTGCATTAAAATCATCAAATATGACAGTTATAAATTAAATTGAAAGACAATAAAATAGTTTAAGAAATAATATAATTGTAAGTCATGGAAACGGTGTCTCCTTCACATGGTGTCTGAGTGGCTTGGTGTCTCATGGTCATGGTGTCTCATTCATGGTGTCTCGTTCACGGTGTCTAATTCACGGTGTCTTGATCACGGTGTCTGCTTCACGGTGTCTTGATCATGGTGTCTGCTTCACGATGTCTTTCTTACGGTGTCTGATTCACGGTGTCTGGCTTCACAATGTCTGGCTTCAAGGTATCTAGCTTCACGGTGTTAGAAAGAAATAGCCAGTGGCAGACTCACGGTGTCTCTGACTTTTCAATGTAATTGTGTTCAGACATAAGTAATGATGATAACAGAAAGGATTGGACTTAATAATTTTTCAAAGAAGGTATTATGAGAGTATATAAAATATATTATAAAGTAATTAAACTGAATGTAGAGCAATTAAGATCTTGAATGCATCTTCTTAAAGCATGAGAATAATTTAAACATAAATATACCTGATTTGATATAATTTATAGGTGTTAACTAGGTTGAATAAGATTTTTTATCATTAAAACATGGTTAATACATGAGGAGTCCAACATTGTTGTATCGTTTAGAATTCAAGGTCCAAATCTAAATAAAACATTGTTTGTGCTAGTCAAACATTGAAAGGATATGATGAGACTCATTGAAGAATGAAGGGTGGTAATAATTCTTCCCATGGGAATGCTATCCAATCTATGTATCATTCTATAAATAAGGCACCTCATAACTCTACCAGTAGAATTTTAGTATCTGAAAATGTTCAGGCTGAGAAAATGGTTCAAGGTTTAACACTATCTGAGGCTAATTTGAAAATCAAGGATTGCATTGAAAACCACAATCTGTCACCCTCTCATGTTATTCAAAAGTATTTAAAACTCCCTCACATACTTCAACTGAATGAATGGACAAATTTATCTTGGGCTGACTTGTTATAGGATGCCTTGATTAGGGGAATAGAGGATGCCCTGATCAGGTGTGGTGGGTCTATCCTTCAATGATTCCCTAACTAGGGGATAAGAGGATGATAAAATCTAACTAGAATCATATGAATGTAAACTTAAGAAAGATATTTCCACACTGGTAGAGGCTGATGATAGACTTAGACAGGAGAAACTTGCAATTTTTTCAAAATGGCGTAAAGGAAATACTAAGCTAGATGCTTCCGATTCAAAGAAAGTCCTGAATAAAAATTCTCACATAAGTAAGGAGCATGAGAAATCTACTATTGAGAATGGAATTGAGAAGGTATATTCATATCTATCTAAGGAAAATGAATATGTGTCAATTAATGATTCTCTTGATCCTACTATGGAGTTGATGATGTCAAAAAATTGATCAGATTACAAATTACCTTTGAGAACTAAAATCCTTGAGAATTATAGAATTGTAATGTTGTTATTATACAATAATAATTCCCTACTGGGAGATCATTTGATTTCAAAAGAGATTTGTACACTACTTCCTAAATTGATTTCTATAGAAGGAAATAGAGTAAATGATGTCGACGAAAATGATAATGTGATTTTTTCTTCTATTATATGTGACTCTACTCAAAACGAAAACCATCTTGAATGTTCATTTCCTACATCTGAACCACTTCAATATTTGGGTTTGATGGATTCTAACCATCTTACTGTTATGTCATCTCTAATGCACTTTTTTCTATTTCATAATCTGATCTAAAGTAGGTGACCACTTCAGTTCATGGTGGTATTAAAATCCATGATTGAACAAGTTCACTAAAAGGTTGACTAAGCATGATTTTTTAACCCCCTAGAAATGCATCTAACCAAATTCATACCACTACAGCAATGCATACTCTATGGAAGGTGATCCCTTCTTCAAATTCTGGGTGCTTTCAAAATTATGAGGATCTAAATGTCACCCCAAGGCATGTAAATCCCATTAATGAATAGATGTCGGAGAGGCATGAAGAATGAAATCCAAGGGACATGATTATTCCAATCTGTAACACCTAGTCTCTTATTGGGAAGTTAAAGAGTAATGTTAGTATTTATAATTCAATTGATATGTTGGTTTCCACGAGCAATGATGGTGTTGATGGATAAGAAATCATGAATACTAATGTTATAGAGGTAACTTCGGATGATAGTGATGGTCTGTTGATGCATGTCAAGACTTGGAGGAGGGGACGACATCCTCATGGTAGTGGTGGATGACTTCCTCATCATAATATGAGCACTCACTCTCAAGAGGGTTAAAAATTTTGTTCATTTTGTGGCACATTTCAGTTTTGATGGATCCTCCTGTTTCTATTCTTTTTTTAAATAAAGTTTCCTTTTGATCCTCAACCATTAAAAAAATTAATCAAATATTCATAAAGTAACAAAAAAATTATTAAATATTCATAAATACTCATAAATACCAATAAATATCAACAACTATATATTAATATTAATACTATTAATTAAATATTAAAAAAATATAAATAAAATAGAATCAAATATTAATAAATAGAAATGAAATATTTTTCAACTTGTATAAATATTTATAAATATTCATTAAAAATTAAAAATTAATAATAAATATTCATGAATATTAATAAATATCAATTAAATATTAATAAGTATTAAATAAATTTTAATAAATTTTAATAAAATGTTTAACAGGTTTAGGGCCAAACCCTCTTTTATTAAGAATATAAATATTAATTAAATATTAACGAATATAAATAAATATTAATTAAATATTAATAAATATTAAGTAAGTATTAATAAATGTTTTTAATTATTAGTAAATAATAGTTATTAATTATATAAATATTGTAAAATATAAGTGAATATTAATATTGATGAACATTTATTAACATTTGGAAATATTTTATAATATTTATTAATATTTATGAATATTTATGAATATTTAATTTATATTTAGACATACTTCATAATATTTATTTAAAAATTATAAATAAATGTTAGTTTTTATTAATATATATTTAATATTTATTAATATTTATATAATATTTATTAAAATTAAATTAAAATTTATTAATATGTATTTAATATGTAACTATTATTTATTATTATTAACTTAAATGCAATGATATTTATTTAATATTTATTAACCTTTACATAACCTGAATTAATGTTATTTTATATGCATTAATATTTAATTAATTTTTTTTAATATTTATTAATTTTTTATTAATGTTTTAAAATATTTATTATGATTTTTTAATATGTAGTAGTATTTATTTAAAAAATTAGCACTGTGGAATATTTATCATTATTTATTTACATTTAACTAATAGTTTAGAAAATTAAAATAATACTTATTAATATTTAATTACTTTTTTTAATATTTATTTATTATTATTAATTTTAATTTTAATTTATTTATATTCATTAATATTAATTAATATTTAATTAATATTTCAGAATATTTATTTCATATTTAATCAATTTTTATTAATATTTAATTTTATTTTCAATATTTCTGAGTATTTATTTAATTTTTATTAATATTTATTAATATTTAAGTAATATGTTCTTGTGTTTTATTAATATTGATGAATTTTTAATTAATATTTAATCATATTTAATTATTACTTAATAATATTTAATTAATTTTTATTTATTTTTATTAATATTTATTTTATTATTTAATTACATAAATGTATAAATATTTGTTATTAAAAAATGTGGAGGAAAACTGAACGTCGTTCACTCTTCCTTCGTAAAGATTACACAGGAAGTGTAAACCCTGTTTAGGCATCCTAGTGAGGGGAGAAGAGTGAATGGTTTTTATGCTTCTCTAAAACCCTTTTTAAAAATAATCCCAACCATATTTCTTATAAAAAAATTAAAAACCTATTTAAAAAATTTTCAATGACACTCGCTACAAAATTATTTTGTTCTTTTTCATACTCCTATATTCTTGTCTCTCAAAATAATAGTTTTCATTCATTTCTTGAAACTTATGTATGAATGATAAAAATATTATAATTGGTACATGTTTACAAACACAGTTTTGTTTTATTATTGATGTGATAAAACTTCTTTTATTTAGGTTATGAAACATATTGATGTGAACGGTACACACATTTTTAGAAATAGTTTAATTTCCTTTCCACATGATTTATTTTAATAGTTGATGTGGAAAAAAATTAACATGTTTGTTATAGATGATGTAATTTATCATTCCGATTGGTTATTAAAATAACTGAGGTGAAAAAATATTGTTTTTAAAATTATATAAAATTTTAACACATTAATTTTTTAAATAAAAGAAGAAAAAAATAAAATATAACAAAATAATCTATATCAAATCATTACCAATACAAAAAAATATATTGAATTCAAAATATTTCACACAACTTAATGGAATAAAAATCGTCTAATTTCATCATAGTGATATTGATGAAAAATTATATATAAATTCTCTTGATGGTTTCATGAATGAATTCAATCCTAATTAAGAATTTATGTTGAATAAATCACTATATGGATTGAAGAAAGCTTCACACCAATGGTATAAGAAATTTGATTCATTCATGTTACATAATATTTTTAATATGGGCAAATATCATGCATGTATTTACTATAAGCGTGTTAAAATTTTCATGCTTTATTTGTTTTTATATGTTGATGAAATTTTGAATATCTATAAAGACTTGAAAATCATCTGTTTAGTGAAATCATAATAGTATTACATTTCTAAAATAAAGGATCATGGTATTTCGAAACAGATTCAAAGAATGGTGACATGAAGGACTCTAATAAATCTCTCTCAGCGTATATATATGCCATATTTATGCATGGCATGCATGGAATATGGATGCATGGTAGGATAAGTAATAAGTAAAAAATAAGTAATAAATCATAATAAATAAGAATAAATAGTAATAAATAAATAATAATGATAAATGATAAAAAATAACTAATAATAACTAATAATAATAAATGATAATAAATAAATAATAATAATTAATTATAAATAATAATAATGAAAAAAATATTAAATTATTTAATAATATTAAATAAAGTAATAATAATTAGTTAATTAATTAATTATCTAAATAAATAATAATAAAATAATTAATAACATAAATAAATAAATAAAAAAATAAAAACAAAACCAAGAAACTACCACTAAATATTTAAGAGTTTTTTAAACCACCATAAAACAAAACACATCTAAATAAAAAACCACCATAGAAAACGTTTCATGAAATTATACCCAACATGCAAATATGTGGTGCTTTTAGAAAGTCGTACACAACATTTTGTGGTGGTTTAAACCACTATGAAATACCATTTTTTTCAAGTGTATGTTGGTCATGATGATTCCTAAAACCCCAACAAGGGAAGAAGGATTATTGATAGTGGATCACACCCAATGTCACACAGAGGGATTCTCAAACATAATCTATGAATAGTCCTGTAGATGATATCAAAATCCAATTCTCAAGATATAATGCCTCATAGTACACTCATAAGGATGGACCAAGGAAATACACCCAACTTTTTTCGGTCACTAAAGAGATGAAGGGCCCCAATTTTCCAAAGAGAAATTACACGCCATGTACCGGGGGTACACGACATGTCTCTCTATGTCTGGTATTACCCATGTCTCACTGTCCCAAACAATATCCATTTCTCCAAATACACAACATGTTATTTAAGATACCCGATGTGTAGAGATTGGTCTGACAATCAGAATGTCATCTGTCTGGCCTGTATACTATTGCTCATGCATGTGTAATCAGGGTGTCCCCATGTACAGTGGCCATATCTGAGTTCTTTTTTGATGTATGTGGGGTGTACTTCTCATCACACAGCATGCAGGGGTTGGGCCCACACTCAGTCTGTGTCATCTAACCATACCCTTGTACCTTCCTAAGTACACAACATATGTCCCTCTATACATGGAATGTGGTTCCATATGGACTCCTTGGCATGTGCTCCCGATACATGTCAATCCATCTTTCAAGGAATACACGGTGAGTGATCCAATAAACACATTATATAGCACCACATTCCTTCTAAAGCATGTAATCAATGTAGATTTTAATATGGTCAGCTAATGGTCAAAAAATGTGGGATTCATCCACTGACATGCGATATTTAACTCCATGTGAAACCCTAGTCACTTTATAGAGAGAACTACATGGTTTTTGTTATTTGGACTACACGCCGTGTTGTTGGGATTTTTTCAAAACCCCTAGTTCATCTTGTCTTTTCTGCTCACTCCACTTCTATCATCATTTAATCTACCACGATTCTCACCGCGAATTGTGGATCTCGTTTGACCATGCCTGACTCATCATCGATGGTTGGATTTCATCCCTCCAATCCACTCAAGAGATGATCCTCATATCACTGTGTTTCCATCACCACACCAACCATTGAATTACAAATCTTTGATCTCAACCTTGATTGATTGTGGTCATCGTCGCACCTCAATCATGATGTCAATCCAAGTCTTGAACCAATATTGTTGATTTATTGTTCCAATGATTGATTGTGTAATGATCATCCACCATGTATTTTTCAAATCACAGACCAAACAAAATGTTGACAGTGATCACACAAGGAATGGTGGGAGGAAATCAAAAAACACACAAGAGTAATGATCCTTGGTCATTGTTCAGGTTAGTGTCGATTCATTTATGCTGGAACAATAACTGATGAACTAATAAATAAACTATAATTATCATCAATTACAATCCAATAAAGATAAAACCATACCTCTAAATCAATGGTCAACCCATGAATCAAATTGTTATGATATTTGATCCATGTTCAACATTGGATAATCAAACATGTATAAATTGATATAAAAAACATCCTTCCTCGAGTATTGATTGATCATTGAAGAATAAAGACTCTATGTCATTGTGGTTGGCATGATTTGTAAGCTTCAATTGGAATAATAATTTCCAATCCATGGTCCTTCATTGATCATCATAGAATCCTCCTCCAAGGATCCTTTCTCAATCCCTAGGGTTATGTGGTTAACCCTAGGGATTTTTTATAATTGGGAATTTTATATGAGAGATATGTTTTAGGTTAATTATAAAAATTAAATAAATATTTTATTTTATTTAACTGTCATTCATCCCACAATGGTGCTCAAGCCAAACACTCAACATGTATAAAAAATATATCATTAATAGTATGAAACCCACATTCAAAATTTATTGGTGGTCTCAGAAATCCCATTGAAGACATTATTAAAGACTTATTCCATTATTTCCAAAAAATTTCTCACATGTAATATAATATATTTAATATGTTTTATATCACTACCCCAAGGCTATCTCAGCCCCAAAATTCCACACTAACATAGTGCCTATCTTCAAAAATATTCTTTAAAATCTTCCATTGTCTTGCATGATAAAAAAATTCCTTAAATGCCCCCTCAAGATTTCTCATCCCAAAAAGTGAAAAAACTACTCAGACAGGAGAAGATACTGATTTCCCAACTAAATATCCCACTGAAATGAGATCTCATGGGGTTTCTCATCCTATCAAAAAACACAAAACTAAGTAAAAACAATTTACCATGAAGTGTCTTCTCCTTCTGGTTCCCAGACACCACCATACACCTCAAAAGGGTAACTACACCATCAACATATAGCTTATCCTTGTCAGGATTGTGCAATGAGTCATGTACATATCTACTCATCTATGACAGATAGAATACACCAAACACCTATTCTAACTATGGTCATATGGTCAAGTGGTACACCACCTTAATAACCCAATATAGTAACTAGAAAATGGCTTATGAACCCTACATATATCATTTCACCTCAACAAATTCATGTAATACTCGACAAGGTGAGACATTTTGGAACACATGAACCTTTAATAAAACTCCAAAGACCATCATTATCAGTCAGAAATGGAATCCTTTCATTTTTTGGAAGACCTCATCCACCCTTGGATGAACTGCAGCTTTCAAAACCATCGCTAGCACCAAATCTAAGCCCACAAGAATTGTCTACCACTGGCTCTGATGAGTAAAGCGATGATCTTCCAAGTATTTTTTAAATAAATATTAATAGTCATTTTGAGAATAATGAAATTATCTTGATTATGGAAATTAATTTATAATTTTTAATAATTATATAATTATCATAAATTATTATGTAATGCGGACATCTTAATTCTTAAAGAAACATAAAAATAAAATTAATGATTCTAATAATATTAAAAGTAATATAATTTGATAAATTTTTACTGTTCCATGAATTGTATAGATGAATATAACACATTAGTGATTTGTTCAAGGTTTATTTTCAAATTTTATATTTTTCTTTGTGTCATTTATATCAAGTTATATGAATAGTTTCAAAATGACATTAATGATATTTTATGACAATAATATTGTAGTATATTATTTAAAAATCATAAAAATCATGAAATATGACATTTTGAATAATATATGGTTGAAAATTTCATCATTTTCCCATTTATGAGAAAATTTTATCCTTATATGTAAAATTATAATCCATTAAGAGTGATAAAGAGGTTACATAGGTTGAGGTTAAGATTGGTCAACATTGGGGTTAATACAGAAGATAAGGTTTAATACAGCACATAAAACATTAAAATTTGGTTGGTTAATGGTATTTAAACCACATACAAACTTAACTTAAAATATATATCCATTTTTTATCATTTAAATAGATAATGAATTTTTAAAATTTTAATCTTTTAAGAAATTCTATGAGTGCTCCTTCCCTCACTTATAAAAGGACACCCCTCCTTTCTCATCGTTACATTACTTTTATTCTTTTATATTGACCAAAACCTATCCAAATAACTTATCAACATCAATAGAAAAATTTTATATGTTTTTTTCTACCTAAATGTCCAAACCTAGTATCCTGAAATGATATCTAAAGGAGTTGTTTCAAAGAGGAGGTAATTTCCTTAACTGATCCCTTTATTTTTGTATTTCTTCTTTTACCTAATCTAAATATGTGGTATTAAAATTAAATAATAACATTATTTTCATAAATCTAATGAAATTTTATTATTATGAAACCACCATTATCCACCCTATTTTCTATTAAATGGGACGTGAAATTATCTCTTGTGCGTACATAGGAATTACCGTCTCCATGTAGCGATACAGGAAATTTTTTATCCCATATTTTATGGATGGGTATAGTGATTGTTTTAATTTTTATACATAATATTTATGATAAAATTATTCTTATATAATTATAATATCACATATACATTCTTACCTTCCAATCTTTTAGAAAATGGTAACCTTGCTAGTGCATATGTGTCGATTATCTCCTTCATGAAGCAATGGGATTCATTTTTCATTTTTTATTTACATGGATAGTAATAAGGATGAATTTAATGAATATATATTATATATAGGATATAATAATGATTCTATAAATTTATTTATTATTTAAATTTATTTTTTCCATCTTTTTAAAAATGAAAACAATGTTCATGTATATGAATGACCTACTATCTTCATGAACGGTGTATTTCATTTTTATATCTCTATATTATATTGATAAATATATATCTACACGTATAATGAATATATATTATATTTATATCATTATTAACATTCTGGAGATTATGTAACCTTGATTAAAGTACAATGACTAGAATTATTATACCAAAAATCTTACAAAAAACAATAGTGTTAACACCCAAATATGATGATTTTTATTAAGGAATTATTAATAAATTAATGTTGAAATATTATAATAAGGAATTATATTATATAATACGTATTTATTTGATTTTGGTATAGAATTATAATACATTCAAATTTATTAAATATGATTTTAGAGTACATTCAATGAAATTGGAACTTGAGGTAAAGAACTTTCACCTCACTTTTACTTTTGTGAGACACATTCCATATTCACCATGTGTTTCCTTTATGAGGTGTATAAAATTAAGATTAATTTATTATATCATGATACTCAAAAAATTGGATATAAATATATGTATAATGTTATCAATTTCTTGAGGTTTTGATTTAAATTTTTTCAAAGTGGTATGAGTTTTATGTTACAATCTCATTTTCTGTCAAGATTATTTATGATTATGTTTCTGGTGACAAAATTTCAAGATCTACCTAACAAGAAAACCATGAATTTTAATCTCCTATAATTATTTATATATAATACAATTTTTTTATTTAATTTTACTCTCTTTAAGTTCTCAAGATATCGAAATACCATTTTTTATAGAAAACTGACATTATTTCATTCTTTGGTAAAAAAAACACATCTTCCATATCCATGTTTTATAAAAAAGTTTTGAAGAATGTTTCTCTTATGATTTTTTAAATTAATTTTTTAACCATGGTTGAATTTTTAGAATGTGGTTCAAAAATAATCTTCTTATCATTTTATGAATGAGATACTTTTCTATTTTTACTAAAAAAGTAAAATTTATCTTTTTTTAAAATAAACAGCATTGATAGAATTTCCTGCTATCATGACCACTCAATGATTAGAAGATTAATTTTAGTATTTCAAAATATTATTTCAAAGAAATTGATTTGATAATATTTTGAAAATATTAATATTTTTTTAAGTAATTTAAAAATGAAAATTATATTTATCTCAAGAATGTTTTAATGATCTTCTTATGGTATTTCTTTTCATCAATGAAAAGAACCTTTGAATTTCCTTATTCTTCACTAGGGATATGACCTAATGATACAATAATTATTCTTTATCTAGATGGTTTATCATTATGATGATAATATTTTTATGAAACACGCTACTTTTCCAAAAGTTATACCGTGATGAATTGATAAAATTTTTATGAAACCCATTTACTTTCATGGTTTATAATATGATTAATGTTTTTTGATCTTGTGGAAAACATCTGTATAATTTAAAATATGTGACTAGTGGTTGAAAACATAATTGTATCTTCAGTTTATTGGTTAAATATGGATACCTCATGAGATAAATAGGACTGGAATAGAGAGTGAACCTAGTTATGTATGTGACTTTGTCCACTATTACAGTATTATGAGTGAACCTTGACTACTAAAATTGTTTGTGGGGTGAACCCAATAAACTATGTTGGTCTTTGAAATGAGACATGACTAATAAGGAAATTATTTTCTATGCTTATGTGTATGTCATTAATCTAATTTTTTTCCAATATTATGATCTCATGGATCATGTTCTTTGATTCATTTATGATTCTCGTCTTATGACATGTCATGATTTATTCCATGACCTGTGATCTTAATATATGATATATAGGGGAATGTTTTAAAATGTTATTTTCATTTTCTCATACACTTATGTTGATATTATGTTTACATGATCATTGATGTCTCCATTTTTACCCTTAATGAGCATCATAGATCACCCTTCCTCATGTTTCCTTTATCCTGGATATGGTGAATTTTATTATTTATGATATATCTAATAATTATGACAATTATAATGAAACTAATGGGATATTATGTAGTTCATTTTTAACCAGTTATTTATGTATTCAAGTTTCTAAAGTTACTCTACCGATATGATTTAGGTATTGATCGTAATGCTTTGTATTGATTATTGATCTCATAAGATGTAATATTTAGGTATGAAAGGTATGGGTCAATATAGTTGGAATTTGAGAAAGGTTTACTTGTCCATTGAAAATTAGGATGAAAATTCATTAGTGAGAACCCTTAGGATAATCTTAATTATAGGATAATAACCTATGTTATGGTAAATAAAGGAGTTCAGTTTTCCTAGAAAAACATTCCTATCGAGATACTAGAAGTGGATGTGATTTTTTCATGGATTCATCTAGGGGTAATCACACCCAAAAAAGTTGGTCAAGTATATCTTTTCCACCATTCTTGTACACAGTGAGTGAGCCCTTACTACATAGTTTATATGACACTCCTAGGGGTTATTCCTTGGTTAATTTACATATTCATTTGAAACCATAATGAAGGATTTAAAAAGATAATAATCATGAATTTCATAGGAAAAAGATAATTTTTCATAGTTTTAATATAAGGTTTCATTATTTAGACAAAATATAAATTAATTTCTATGATTATATGTTTTTCCACTATGATTATTATTCCCACGCTATTATTTCGAGTTTTATTCAATGGATATAACCAAAAGGAACTATGTTCATATAGAATGTTATTGAAAATACAATTATTTCCATCCTATGAAACCAAATTTTATGGGTAATAAAATGAAAAATATTTTTTCTATTCTTACACGACTTTCTCATGCTATGAATCAAGCACAAAAAACAAAATGAGAAATGGGGGGGGATTTTCAGTTGAGTCCTTCATAATAAAACATCCACATTATTTTAGTGGGTCTTCTAATGTAACATTTTCTATGAAATGGATCAGTTCCATTGGAAAGATATTTTTCTATTCCCAATTTTTTAGAGCATGAAAAAGTCATTTTAGTTTTATATCATTTGGAAGGTGAAAAAGTTCATTGGTGGACTCTTTTAAAAACTATAAGGCAATTGAAAGAAATTGACTCCATGTAGTGGGATGAGTTTAAGATATTATTTTTAAATAAGTACTTCATGTGTATTCTTCATATGAAAATGGAGGAGTTCATTGAGTTATAGTATAATGATGATTAAACTTCTAGTACATATGAGGAAATGTTTACAAGAATTTTGAGTTACACTTTTGTTATTATCATCCAACCTGAAAGTAAGGTTGATTGATTATTCTGAGGCTTAAAACCAAGTCTATGAAGTGTGTTATCCATAAGGGACTTCAGTATCATTACTGAAATTTTTTGATGTTCTATCAAGGTGGGAATATATTTCGGAGTTAATAATCAATATCAAGGTTTTGATAAGAAAATAAAGACATAATTAAAAGGAAATTATAAAAACCAGGGAGAGAAGAAGATGATCATTCTTTTAAGCTTTATGTGTGGATGGAAACATATAGGAAATTATCTTAAGGTGAGTGGTAAATGTTTTAACTGTGGAAAATAAGGTCATTGGTTAATCAAATATATAAGTGATGGAAATAAGTTTTCTAATAATGTGAATATAGATAAATCTCTATATAATGCACCACCCACACTCTAGTGTTTCAAATACAAGGAGTGTGGAAATTATACTAACTAATTATCTAATATGAATTTTAATAATGATAATTTACATCAGAAACCTATTACGCTCAGATACAAAGTGAAATATAATATGATGACTATTTATGATGAGGATTACTATAATGATGTGATCAAAGGTACACCTACCATCCACTCTAAAACTGATAATGTCTTATTTGACTATATTCCTTCTCACTCACTTATATCGAAATAATTTTACAAGGGTATAAAAATGACACCCCAAAAATTTTATATTGAATTAGTAGTGATAGTACCTAATGGTAAAATGATCAAATATCAAGTCTATGATTATTCTTTGGTTTATTTTTGTGGAATTATGATCCTATAAATCTTGTTATTCCCCTTATGGTTAAATATTATGTTATATTTGGCATGGATCTGATTTATCTAAATCTAAGATAAATTGTTAACTAATGGAATTCATGTTTGATATTTTGAACTAACCTATGATCGAATATCAATGAAGTGATAAATATAAACTTCTAACGAAAACCACATTGATTTTATGGGTTTTAATCCATATACAAATGTGGTGTCTATAAAAAAATGGTTGGGAAGAAACTCAAAATCAATGATATTCCAATTGTGTGGGAGTTTGTTAATGTATTTTTAGAAGTATTGTCCAGTCCTTCACTGATTTGTGAAGTTGAGTTCTCAATAAAACTTATAATAAGTGTTACACCTATTTCAAATACATAAAATAGATTATCCCTGATTTATTTATAGGAATTGAAAAATAAACTCCTAGAGAATCTTGACATGTGATTTATTCAGCATAGTGTGTATACTTGGGGTGCACTTTTTATTTTTTTAGTAAGAGAGAAGGATTAATGTAAATTTATATTGATTATTAAGAACTTAAAAATATCTAAATCATGAAAAGGTATCATATACCTCATATTAATGACTTTTTTTATCAAATATACTAAGCTAAAAAAATTTCCAAGATTGAAATTTATTCTGAATATCATCAATTGAGGGTTAAGAAGGATGATATACCCATGAAAACATTTCATACAAGATATGAAAACTATTAATAAATAGTGATTTTTTTGTCAAACCAATACCCCCACTATCATAATGGATTAAACTAATAGTGTCTTTTTAGATTACCTTGATCGGTTTCTGATAACAATTCAATGATCCATGCCTTCCTGAGCACTATGTTTCGACACCTGTATTTTCACATGGGGGCATTTTTTTCAACATCAGAGTGATGGGGATGGGTGGCTAGCTACCAACTCTTTCTAAATATATCTTCTCGGAGAGTAGATATGTATATGCTATAATGGATAAAGGTTTGTTAGGGAACTATGTGATGGCCCAACTATCTTCAGGCGGGATGTGATATAACCATGCTATGGGGTAGCTTATGGTGGGTGTCGTGTATGGTAGGAGGAAGGCACGACATTGATGTCCTTAATGTTAATGATACCCTACAACTCTAGTTATAGTTGTTATGTGATGTCCTAGGTTTATTAGGGTGAGATGAGGTGTGATCGAGCTATGGGGTAGTGCTCCAAGAGTATTTGGGTGTGATTTGATGTGACCATGATTTGGGAATTGGTATTTGTTATTCCAAAGATATGGGAGCACCAAGGAATACGATGTTGGGGTGTGGGAGCATAAAATTAATGGGAAATTGGTGTGGGTACCCTTTATTAACATGATTCTTATTATGTGATTATACATGACCTATGTTATTAGGTGAGCATACCACGGTGTGGTTGGGATGGATAGTTGAATTTTTTAGGTGCTATTGGTTCAGTTGTTTTCTCATGGGTGTATTAGTATGCTTCTTTCACATGTGAATGAGAGACATTGGATTTACTACTGATTATACTTGTGTGATCTCCTGATATATATAAAATAGTTTATAGGATTCTAGTAGGATTATATGGATTGTGTATTTTTTTAAGGATGATCTCTTGTTCCAAAGACCAAAGCCTGAAAATATATACATCTAAAAACCAAGATTACAAATTCTGAAGAAGGTAAATTTATTACAATATTTTTTATGAAGCGGGATAATATCTACTGGGAGGTTATCCATCGATGCACATTAGATTCTAAAAACTTTATTAACTAGACTATTTTCAACAGTGTTTTCCTCACTATAATAATGTTTGATTATATGATCAATCTCTATGAGTTTCTTGAGGTAAATCATCCATCTTGATGTGAGGGGCCACGCCAGGTGAACCAGCCCATGTCGAAGGGATTGAATTATGGTAGTGGAGTCACTTTTGATCCAAGCATTATTGAATAATTTTTTCTTTATGAGACCTACAACAATAGTGCCATTGTACATCATTACATCTAAGGAGGAGGCAGACCCACACAAACTTTAGTAGTCTTCCAATACATGTCCATTGTGATTTTTGCACAATATGTCATAGCCTGCAGGTCTTGGGATGCCTTTTTAGGAACCATCCACAATTATTTTGAACTAACTAGGTAGAGGGGGTTTTCAGAATACTTTCAACATGCCTTTTGCCTAACTGAATCTTCCTTTGATTTTGATCCAAAAAGAATAATAAGATCCTTGATGAAGTTGTTGTAGTTACCTTTTTGCATCATTACAGATTCCTTAATAGCAATAAATATCTTCACCTAATATTTATGAAGATTGAAATTATTATTGTTGTGAATATATAAATTATTTCATACCAGATGATGTGAATTAGTTTAGAAACTATAGCAAAAAAAATTCGTTCAATTTTGAGGAGAGGCATCTATAGTAGTAAATCTTTGAAGATGAATCCTAATGGAGTCAAATACTATCCATCTGAGATAAAACATTCAAATATTTATTTCCATAACACAGAAGTATTATAATAAGATAAGAACTGGTGGTTAATATCCTCTCTATTTTGATGACACATATGACATTTAGAACAAAGTTGAATACCACAATCAGTGGGAACTCTATTGTGGCCATTTATCAAAACTAGGTTGAATCTATAGAATCCAACCCATTTTCTTGTAAAAGTTAATTAACCATGAATAATCATGGATTTTATTACCCAAATTAGGATTATAGTAATTTTTAGAGTATAAAACACCATTACGAGATGGTTCCAAAACCATAAAATCATGAGTGTTAACAATGGGTATTTGGTAATAACAGTATTGATCTCATTACTTAAATCCATATTCAAAGAGCACATGTTTTCATTTATGTTGATATAGTATTAGTAGATAAATTCATGGAATAAAATAGAGAGGAAAGAGGGTAACCATTCAAGTAACCCAACCAAAATTTCAAAGAATATTCTTTATTAAAAATCCATCTAGGGTGACACATAATTTTGGAAATGTGTTCTTTATGGGAGACTAGATATTAGAATCCATGTGAAAATTGATACATTTTATTAGGTTGTTATAAAATATACCTCTAATGAAATCAAAGACCGATGAATTGTTGTTAATATGGTTCCATGTGAGTTTATATTGGATTTCATTATTAAAGAGGAAAAGGCTCTTAATAACAAGAACACCATTGTTTATGGGTTTACAATAATCAATCCCATGAATGGTAACAATTTTTCTCTAAAGAGTGATTCTACTCCAGATAATGTTTTTATTATACTATTAATATTTTCGATTAATTCAATATGACATTTATAGAGAATCATGGAGTAAACCATTTTAGAAACAATGGTGTATTTAACAAGATAAAGTCTACCTGCCATCAATAAGGTTTTTCCTTTCCAAGAGGATAGTTGATTATTAATTTGGTCAATTATATTGGATAAATAAGTACTTTTGGGCATTCCCCATAAGATAGGAACTCAAAGGTATATGAAGGGATGGGATCCTTCTTTTATACAAACATCATTTATAAAACTAGTTTTCCTAGTTATAGAAAATATTTAACCAATGAAAATGTAAGATTTATTCTAGTTTATGGATTATCCAGACACCTCTTAGTAGTGAGAAAGGGAATCCTTTTGATTTTGGGTTTTATGTTTTTCTCCTTTAAGGAATAAAATAATATCATCCACCTAAAAAGGTGTGAAATAAAAATAAAGTTTTTAGAGGTAGTGATGGGCTTAATTTTACCATGGGTAACCAAATAGGTGATTAGTATGCTAAGGTAGTCCTCAAAAATCAAAAAAAAAGGATGGAAGAGAAAGGTTATAATAGTCTGACACCATTCAAACAGTTGAAATATCTCTTTAATGTACCTTTAATTAGGATAGAAATGTGTGATGATCCAAATAGAGTTTAAATTTTTTTAAAGATATGTCACTAAATCCAAATCTATTGAGGACATTAAAAATTAAATTCCAATACTTGGTGTCAAAAACTTTTCTAATTTCCAGTTTATTGGAAATTATTCCTCCACTTATAGTATTTTTAACATTTTTTAACTTTCATAGGAAAGGAAGATGCATTCTTGGATGTGTCTTCCTTTGAGGAAGCCAAATTAGTTGTAGGAGACAATTTTTCTAACAATAAGAGCTAGCCTATTAGATAAAAGTTTAGAGATTATTTTTTAAATATTTTTAATAAGTGAAATGTTTCTGAAGAGATGAATTTCCAAAAAATTATCCATATTGGTAATAAGGGATGTGAATTGAGCATTAATACCATACAGAAGGTATCCATTAGAAAAAAAAATTTAACCAGTTTACAAACATCATATTGGATAACATCCCAATAGTGTAGAAACAAAGAATTAGTGAAACCATTGGTACTAGGGGAACTATCATTTTTTATGCTATAGATATCTTCTTTAATCTCATGCTCTAGTGGAACAATAGCCAGGAGAATGTTATCATTGTCGTTGATAATTCCAGTAATTATATCTGTAAAAATGTCCTTATTAAGATCAGCACCATTAAAGATATTACTAAAGTAAGAGACCACATTATTAACATATACTTCCCCATTATCAATGATGATATCTCCATCTTTAAGGAATGTATGGGGTCTAAAATCTTTCCTAGACCTTTGTATAACAGTTTATAAATTATTGTTTCTGACACAATCTTTGAGCAAGTAAATTTTGATGTTTTGTTTTCACATATTATATTTTAACGGGGTAAGAGCATTTAAATTAGTAAAAAGGTTATTTTTTCCTTAGGATCATTAGTAATGTCACTGTTCATAGATTCAACATGAATTTGATTGAGTGTTTTTTTCAATAGGGGAAATTTCATTATTAGTTTGTTTGATTCTTTCATTGCACCAAGGGATTATCTTTTTCTATAAAAGTTTTAATTTCATAAAATAGGATAATGAATCATTATTAAAGTTCATAGAATTACAGGTGTCCTTGAAAATAGTATTAAAATCAATAATGAAGGTCTAGCAATTATTAAATCTAAAGGTAAGTATAGTTTTGGATGATCTAGTATTGAGACTAGCTAAAATTGGGTGACGATCCGAGTTTAGTCTAGGTAGGGTGATGCTGGAAATAGTATCCCAGTTATCTAGGGCTCGATTGTTTTTGAAATATCTATCAAGTTTACTTTCCACAACTCTATTATGATGTCTCCAATAGAAAGTATATTTGGATCCTACAGGATTTATCTCAATGAGATTGTTTTTCTCAATACAGGATTTAAATTCCTTAGAATAAATTCTAAATTGAGAATGACCCATGTTTTTCACTAGTTCCTAGAATATCATTAAAGTTACAGAAATGATCCAAGGTACTTGGATATTTCAGTTTAAAAAGAAAAGTTTTTTCATAGAAATCTCGTATCCGGGTACCTATTATTTTCATAAATAAAAGATAAATAGAAATGAAGATTTTGAAAATTCAGATCACATGTAAAAGCTTGAGAGTCAATATTAAAAACATGCACATTTCTTAAAAGAGAGTGAGGAAATATCCAAATAGAATTCACAAAACTATTATTAGAATCTTTACAAAAAAACTGTAACTAAATTTATCTAATCCATTAAAACTAGAATAAAAGTTAATTTTAGGCTCATTTAATGTAAAAAATGTTTGTTTTATGTGTGAATAAAATTATTTTTAAACTTATGGTGGTGTCATGGTAAGAAATACCCGGGTAGTTCCAATAGAGAATATTCATTTAGATCAGTGTCGGTGGTTGGTCCCCCATTTCTTTTTACCTTTGGATTTCTTCTTCCTTGTGGATTTATTGAGGGGTTTGACAGACTTCTACTTGCTCCTTGGTGGTCCCATATCCTGCTTGATCATGGGAATGCTAGGTGAAATAAGATTATTATATTTAACTATCTTGGCCTTGGTATGAGTCTTTGGTTCTTCCCCACTAACTTGATGATTAGAGACATCTGCATCAGTATCGCGTTGGATGTCGTCCTCTTCCTTTTAATTATAATTTTTATCTTTTTTTCATTCAAAATTTTTTCGTCGAGTTCCTTCAACTTTACTTTTTAGAGGGTATACATGGGTTGTTATTCAGATAGGGAGTCTGTTGGTAATTCATCGAGGCCCTAACCTTGTTCTTTATTCTAACTACATCAGTTATAGGAACTTATGTGGGTCGTTGAAGTGTGATCTTGTTTCGAACAAGAGAGTTGATGATCTACATAGTTTTAGTCTACAGAGGCATAGAATTTTTGTCATAATCCGTGATATTGTGCCCATGTATATTCATTGGAGTTTTCTACTAAAGTACATTGAGTAGAAACTTCACCTTCTGTTGTTGAGTTCTGAATATCTCCAATAGCAAGAGGGGTGAGAGTAAACCGATTAGTATCTCTATTCGAAGAGTCATTGAATTTCTGTTTTCAAGTCTCAAAGCTACCTTCAATGAAATTTTTGGTAGTACTATCTCTAATCATAGAGACCTTAGTCTCAGTTGCCTATGAAACAACATTAATATCAGTGGATTTAGAATATATTCCCAATATAATTCCTTGATCATTATTCATGTCATTTATTTTAACATTTTTTGGGGGATTTGAGTCTTCATCCTGGTGAGGTTTCTTTACAATGTCCATGACAAGGGTAGAAATTTCATCAACAATACCATGTTCATCAGTTTCAACCTCCTCTTCTTCAAACAAATCAAACCATTTATTTTAATGGGATTCTTTGAGATATATGGTTCACCGATATTTTTCACCCATCATTCATTTATTATCATGGACTGCTCGGGATTCTCGAAAATAGTTATTTTATCCTTCTTATGTCTCTTGACTTTAGTCCAACCCTTATCATTGGGTTGTTTGACTTGTTTTTTCAACACTCTACTATTCATAATTGAGTGTCCAACAATCTTACAATAATTACCAAAGGGTGGATTATGATCATATTCTATCATGACCTCATATTTTTAATCATTATCATTAAAATAAATGACATGAGGTAGCTTCAATTACAAATTTTATTCTACCATAACTCTTACATAAAGACCCAAATCTTCATTAAATGTTCGTTGGTCAGTCATTAATGGGACCCCAATGCAAGAGGTGATATCATTCAAGATTTTGGGGTGCCAAAAATACCAACTAATTATATGTAGTATAACACAAATTTTAGGAATATATTTACTATGGTTGAATGGGTTGAAAGAATAGTCCCACTCTGATAAACAAAGTAATCCATGTTTTAGTGGTATATTTCCTATTTTCCATACCTGGTCTAAATCTTCTAGGGATTTCAGAATAATATGATAGTATCATTTTCTAATTTGAACTAATTTCCAATTAGGTGTTCCCAAATAATCGTAGATTCTAGGTTTGATCTCTAGAACTGGCCACTATTTTATCCTTTTAAATAAGAAATGTGGCCTAGGACATAGAAATTACAAATTTGAGCCCTTTCTTGAAGTTCTTTAGGATCAGCATCGATCACAAAGCCTCTATCATCCAACTATTTTAATAGAGGATCCGATGATGAGGATGCTTTCTGTAGGTCTGAACCCTTGTGATTTTGGACAAATTATATCCCTCCGGTTTTTTACTTTTGGAATTTACATTTGGAGGATTTTACCTATATTAGTTTTATTTAGTCATGAATTATGGTATGGTTTTGGTTTCCTTTTACATTATATCATGATGTTTCTTAGGGTTAATTCATCTTATCTCTATATCTTGTTTACATTATAGAGGTTAATGGATCACTTTTATTATATTGTCATACTTTGGTGTTGTATCCAACCCAGGTCCTATTGGGGAAGGACTCTAGGGGTTATTATCTCTCTTAATTCATTGTGTTATCATTGTTGGGGGTCATGATAGAGTGGTATCAAAGGTGATAATTGAGTGATATGATGGAGTTTGGAGTTAGGCCTAGTGAGGATTGCATGGGTTTTTATGAAAACAATGCGAGTTAACCATGGTGCATGACATAGTTTGGGGAGACCAGCTAAAAACTAGGATTTTAGGGACACCCATGATCTAGTTCACGGAATCTAAGCTTACTGAACGACTATGTGAGAAAGAATTGTTTGTAGGTTAGAGACATAAAAAATGTATATGAATCATGATAACTTGTTTTCCTATTTCATTTGAGTCATTTTGGGAAGGATAAAATTAATAAAGTCAATTAAAATTAATCTAAATAAAATTTCATACTATCAGGCTTACAATTTTTCTCATTTTCAAAAATAGATCTTTGACATTGTCCATGTGTAGCTCAAGTAGTCAGGGATCCAAAAAATGATCTGTTTGATTGTCATATGGTTGCTTTGGTAGAGGATGATGAGGCTTGGAAGAGGGTGTGGGGCACTTTTCAATGGTATTCTATGGGGAAGTATGAGGGAAGTGTTTCAGATGTGGAGAGAGAGAGATATATGGAGGATCTCAATATCAAATTTAGTTTAAATAAGGCCTCGATGTGATATTTGGTCCCTTTGTTATATATTAAAATTTGGGGTGCTACACATCAGTGGTGGATGATGTATCTTGGTGAGTATAAGGAGGCAGATATTTCATTGGTTGAATTTCATAAAGAGTTCTAGCCAGAGTTCCTTTCATCGACCAATAAGGTAGTAAAGAGGTAAGAGCTACATTATCTTCAACAAGGGAGTATATCAGTGTGGGATTTGGATATCAAGTTCAAGAACCTTCTACATTCTCCCCATATATTTTTTCATATGGTATGTCTCATATAATACATCATGAGAAGGTAATCCATCTTTCTATCCTATATGTTTTTACTCTTTTACCTTGACAAAGAAACTAGAGGTTAAAAAGAATAGGGAGATGATTTAGAGGATTCACTTGTGAGGTGGTTTACCATGATAGGGGAATCTGTGGGGATTGTCCTGGATTATATTTTTTAGTGGTAGGAATTAAGCACCCGGATCTTCAAGGTTTCAACCGATAGGGATTCAACCTCAACATATTCATTTCTGACTTCCTGGGGCCAGTGGTTTCCATGATTTTCTTAGATAATACAAGAAATTATTTTTTCCTATGGGGTTCTTGTCCATATCCAGAATCAATTCCAAGTGATTCTTCATGATCAGTTTGGTGGAGGAAAATATACTCAGTGCCATCTTGAGTAACAGTTAACAACGAGACTATTTCAGTGGTTGGGAAAGTAAGATTATGTTTCGCTGAGAGGATATGGAGTATTTTG
Source organism: Viscum album (assembly GCA_963277665.1). NCBI lineage: Eukaryota > Viridiplantae > Streptophyta > Magnoliopsida > Santalales > Viscaceae > Viscum > Viscum album. Next base: position 1,744,803,292 of record OY728125.1, on the reverse strand, counting down.
AGTCTGACCTTAGGATGTTCCTAGATTTTATGGAACATGACCGTAGAATGGTTATGGCGGTGGTCATCAACATAGAGTTATAAAATATAGGCATGGTCAATTTCTTCTAGTTGAGGAAGTAGTGCCTGAGATTCCATAGATCATTCGAGGTGTGATCATTTTTTCATCTACCCATGTTATCCTTCTTTGATTCAGGATATTCTCACTCCTTTGCTTCACCCAATCTATTCTTACCTTTTGGATAGACGTAGAAAGGATTCTAATGCCCTTGATGCAGACAACGCCAATTGGAGGGAAGACCGGCTTGTTTGACATCTAATGGGGTTATAGAATGACAATAGGACCACATTATACATGTGTGGATGTTTTATATCTACATATATATCAATATGATTCTATAGTAGGCATAAATTTATTTTATTCAATGAATTCGAATATCAATAGCTTCTGGAGTAGAATCATGTTCTCTAATGTGGATGTCTATAATGTGGGTTCTGTTAGTGAGTAGTGTTTCTAGGATGGAAGTTAGTCTACAGATCCCCCAATTTCCTTGAATATTGATTTATTTTTGGAATTAATAGATTCTAGGCTAGGAGAGGTTCCCATGGTTTTTGGGGAGTTTTTGGATGTTTTTCCAAAGGAGGATATGACTCTACCCCATCGATACCTTGTCGAGTTTGGGATAGAGTTACAGCTAGGTGAGTCTATCATTTAGATGGCTCATTATCATATGGAGCCTTCTAAGTTACATGAACTGAGATTTTAGGTGGATTACATGATATATAGAGTTTTCCTCTAGCCTAGTGTGTCATCATGGGGCGATCTAGTGTAATTTTCCAAGAAGGTGGATGGTATTGTGAGGATGTGGGTAGAGTAATCAAGGTTGAATCATGAAAGAGAAAATAATCATTACCCAAATCTAAAAATAGATGGTCTTTTAGACCATCTAAGAGGGGAGATTAGTTTTTTCTCAGAATGATCAATGATCTGGATATCACCATTTGAGGGTGAAGGAGGGTGTTATCTTGATGAATTTATTCAAATATAGGTATGGGAACTTTCAGTTTGAGGTCATACCATTTGATATCATTAAAACACCAGATATTTTCATGGATCTCGTGAAGTCATTGTTCTATGAATTATTTTACTAGTTTGTAGTCTTTTCATATATAAAATCTTGATCTACTCAGTGTTAGATTAGGATCATTCCAATCATATCAGAGTCATTTTGCAGGTTCTTCAATGCCACAAAATCATTGGAATGTTATTTAAGTATATGTTTTAGACTTGAGAGCTTCATTTCATCAAGAATTTGGTGTCTTATCGGGGTGTGATAGTTGACCCGTCAAATGTTGATGTAGTTTTTTCTTGGTAAGAACCCATGAATATGGTATAGGTTTGCAGTTTCCTTGGCCTTGTAGACTATTATTGGAGGTTTTTCCATGATTTCTATTGAGTTTCATAACCATTGGAATTGTTGACCATGAATGGCAAAAAAAATTTGTGGAGTCATGAGTGTCAAGAAATATTCAGTTACTTGAAGGGGAATTTGGTCATTGCTCTAGTACATTAGTTACAAGAGGATGGTATGATGTTTGAGGTATTTTTTATGCTTCTTTTAAAATATTGGGATGCATATTTGTATGATTTCGTCCTTTTCTGGAGTTATCTCAAGATTTTTTAGGTACTCTTTTTCCTAGTTTTGAGTATATATTATTTGGGATTTATCTGGGGTGATATTTGGTGAAACATTTCATAACTTTGTAAGGAAATGGAGTAGTGCACAGTTGGCGCACGATTTTCCCAAACAGTGTGCCATGAAAGAAAATCAAGTAAACCCAAATAGAGGGGATTCACATGGTTAGTCCAAGGTTTTTAAAACTGTTCTCTCTTTTATTAGTAAATTTGTGACTCGCTGAGAGAAGGTACATGGATAGGTGAATGGTTAGGGGCAGTAGTGCACCCAATGTAGGTAACTGTTCGTATAAGATTTTAATCCCCTGAAAATTATTAAAAAACATCCCTAACAACATTTTTTTACCCCCAAACACCCTAGAATGTCCCTAAAACATTTTCTATATTTTTTAGAGGTTCCTTAATGGATTCCAATGCCTTATAACCTCCTTTGTTGATTATTTGAATCCCAGATTAATGATATTCACCTCTACCGATAAGAAATTTTCACCCCAAAGGGTTTCCTCCCTCTCTCCTATCTTTCTATCATCCTTTGAATGGTTTATTCCCTCTATTTTTGATGGATCTAGATTATGGTTTTATAGATATAATATGTTTGATCTTGGACCTAGGTTTTAGTAATAGATCGCATTCATCCTCATGATATTGTTGGTTCTGCTTCAATTGAGCATTTCCATTAACAACCGTTTGATGTCAATTTTTCTGTTGTTAGTCTAAATTAAAATCTCATAGTATTGATTTCAATTTTAAATAGGTGTTTTTAAAATTCAATTCGAATATTTGGAAATTTATTCCTAATTTAGATTTATTTATTTATTTAAGGAAATATGGAATTGGATTAATTAATTGGTGAATTAATTAAGGGACTGTGTGTCTCTGGAATTGATGGAATAATGAGATTGTGTAATTTTTCAATTGATGATATTTTGAATTAATTGAAAATAGTAATTATTACATGGCTGAATTCACCTTAGTGGGTTGAGGGTTATATGAATTGAATATGAAAAATGTTCTAATAGTGAGTTGTTTTATTATTTCATGTTATTAAATTGAAGAACCACGTTATGATAAATTGTTATGGAACCTTGATGTGAAATTTTGGTAAATGGATTGATGTTGATTAATCATAATTGATGTAATATATGTGTTATTTATTGATAAATAATTTGTTTTACACAGATTGATACTTAATAACCCCATGCTGATATATTAATAAACTTGTGTGGTATATGGACTATTACTTCAAAATCCCATAGTGATGAATTGGAAAATAAGTTTGGGAGATGGACTACTATTGGAAAATACCATTTTGGTGACTGTTTGATGAATGAGCATGGGACATAGACTACTTCTTAAATATCCCACCTGTGTTATTGTTTGATTAATGTGTTATGGGTCACAGACTGCTTCTTCAAATACCCATGGATTGTTAAACATGATGATCTATACCCATGAGTTGGATTTGTACTATGGTTCTAATATCCTATGACATGATTGAAAAGAAATAATAAATGATAAACATGGTATTGTGTTATGATTTATACTTTGGCATCGGCCAAAGTATGTATTGATGATTTGGGTGCCCTCAGGAACCTGGGGGACTATTTGGTTAATTAAAGGATAATTGAACATGTGATAACTATTTACATATGAATTGTATATTATTATTTATACAATAGAATACACTATTATTGAATAGATATTGTCTTAGATATCATTTTTGGTGGCCTACTGAGTTGTACTCACACCCTACTCGGGATGCTTGATCCGTACCCAAAAAGGCTTCATGCTTGTAGGACTGAATAAGGGCCAAAGCCTAGTGTTTGATGGCTAAGTTGAAATGGAGCATAGAAGAGGGAATCATACATGGTATCAGGACCCAAATGGAGTTTTTAGTATCTTACTTTTCAGGTTTTCATTTGACACCTTGCATGTACTTGTAATTACATATCTAATGTTTTATTTTGGGTACTATATTCCCATTTTAGTCATCATGTCATACTAGTTTTTCCCTGTTATTTTTTAATATATTTTAGTTACTATTATTTATTTATATTGTTGTGATACATTGATAAAGAGGGTATAGTATCCCTATGATTGATATTAGACCCTCGATGCTAGTGGACAGCCTCTATGGTACATAGAGGTGTGCCTAAGGTCCTGAAATCGATCGGACTAGGGCACCAATATGTGGAACCAAGGTCAGAATGTCACTAAGGGGTATCAAAGTAGTTTTCTTTTCTTTTCTTTAGACATACTATTTTATAAAGGAATAAGGGATAATAGGATGAGTCATACCTTGGTTAAGAGCTCATTTATGGGTGTATCTAACCAATGTATGAGGGTAAAAGTAATGTTCATAGGGTGGGATTTCTATTATCGATGAGTGCTGTTACAGTTGAATATTATTTAACCTTTAATGATGCACTTATTGTGTGATGTGATAATTATTATTAGATTTATTATAATTGAATCATGTCCTTGTATAGCATGAGAGTTGAGTATGCATGCATCATATTAGGCACTCGAGATTTATTGTGACATGAATCATTTTAGGAACACACCAGAAAATATGTTTTGGGGAAGTTGTTGAAACTAAAATGTTTTTCCATTCTTGTTAAATTGAAATGAAAAAGGTTCTTAAAGTGAAATTGAAAGTTTAAAAATGATTAAAATTGTGGAAAATTGGAATCTAATGAGAAAATTGAATAATGATAATGAGTTTAACCTTTTTAAACCATGACCTAGATATAGGACGGTTAAGGGTAGTGATACTGCCTCGGTTTTAACTGTGTGGTAGGGTTTGAGGGAAATGACTTTTTGTGGATTATTGTAGTTTCCTATAACACAAAATTGTTAATTTTTTGTTATGTGTTCCGAAACATGTGTTTCAAATTGTAGTCATGTGACTCCATGATGATGTTTTTGGATAGGAAAATAGGAGAAAATGGAAAGAAATGATCCTCCACCAGGGGCACCTGAGGCACTGATAGTGTCGAGTGAAGGATTATGAGAGTAGTTCTAAGAGGACTTTTATCACTTCATACAGTTTATGGAGAGATACCCAAATCAGATTTTCAAGAGTATGTCTAACCTAACACAGGTGTTTTAGTTACAACACCCTTTTACATTTACCATAGAGGTTGGACCTGAGAAAGTAGAGTTCTGGATTGAGTCCATCCAGAATATCATTTAATGCATATAGACTTTTTCTGAGAAGAGATCCAAGATGGAAACTTATATTTTATATGGTTAGGCGAAGCATTAGTGGGGAATTCATACTAGGGATGGAATTCTGGAGAATATGGATTGGTGGGACTTTTAGGACTTGTTCTTGGAGTACTTTTAGCTAAAGATGATAAGATATGAGAGAGAAGATGAGTTTATGCGGTTGGCTTAGGGGAGTATGTCTTTTATGGACTATATAGGTAACTTTATAGGTTTACAACACCCTTATCTAGTATTGGCTATAGATCAAGCTACTACATTAAAATGGTTCTAGTATGGGATTAAATGTGAAATTAAATCCCATGTTAATATCTTCAAAATGAATAATTATTCAAAATTGGTGAATCAGGATCTCATTTTAGAGGGGAATATTAATGAGGCTTATAGTGGAGGATAGGTGGTTTTTTCTGGATGGTTAGGAGGTACGAATTCTGAGAGCATGAAGCTTCATTTTGAAAATATGGTCTAGTGTAGTGGAAATAAGATTGGTCAAGGTAAGGGTCAGTTAATCAAAGATCTTACTCTATTGGTTTTATGCTAGTGCGGTAGGTCAGGTCACATTCATAGGTAGTAACCCTAACCACTGGTAGAGTAAAAAGATTACAGTATGATGGAAAATCTATATAGATTATATATGAAACAATGGTTTTTATGTAATGGAAGAGAAGATTGGTAGAATAAGCATGTGGGAAGGGGATATTCAACAATGTATCAGTCTGGAATATGAAAGTTCTACTAGTCGTGGTAGTAGATGTAGTGGATGTGATGCTTCTTGGAATGATCTCTAATATCAATGGAATGGTTCAGATTAGAAGAATCAGACTATATTATAAGTATGAGGGGTAGAATAGTTTCATGTCATTCATCCCACACTAGTGGACAACTAGGCAGAATCGTCAACAATTAGAGATAATATTATTATAGTTTATACTCTACATAGTTCCTTATTTTATTTTGTTGCCTCTCATTATTTTATATATTCACAAATTTTGAATGGTTTGATCTTGGTCTTTGAGTTTGTGAGCGAGGTTATAATGATAAAAAAACCTTTTGAGTATAGTTAAGAGGAAAAATATTGTTAAACGAATGTTATCTCGATGTTGGGGAGTACTGTTTCAGTTGGGATCTTTAAAACCATGACATGTAAAGCTTCAAAATAATTATGGGTATATATTGGTGATTATAAAAATGAGCCCACATTTTTTAATACCATAGGAGAGTGAATTTTACATCTCATGAGGGTGAAAATGTTATTCACCATAGAGAGTGAGATATCTAGGCAGGCTGTGTGGGGAAAGTTCATCAGCAATTAGAAGAGTTTACTATCCAGGTTTCAAGTCTATTTTTTAGATGATTGAGGAGTGAAGCATGATGTCACTCCACCCACAGTAGAAATATTTTAGGACATGTTTACTAGGTAATTATTAGGTATACCAGATGAGAGAGATTTTAAATTTATGGTTGATATCATAACAGGGGATGAGCTAGTTTCTATTCCACCATATAAAATGGCACCTACGGGGCTCCAAGAGCTCAAGACTCAGTTAGAAGAGTTGATGGATAAGGCTCATATTTTTCATAGTATAACTCCTTGGGGATCACCAATTTTGTTTTTAAAATATTATGGTGAGACTATGTGCTTATGTGTTGATTAAAAAATGTTGAACTAGATACTATGAAGAAATGATATCCTCTTCCATGTGTTGATGACCTTTTTGAACATTTGAGAGGATCTTGTGTTTTCTCCTAGATCGAATTGATAACAGGGTATAATTATTTGAGAGTTTATCCTTATGAATACCAAGGACTTATTTTAGAAGGAATCCTAGAATGTATAATTTTTTCATGATGTTGTTCTGGCTAAAAACACAATGACAATGTTTATGGGATTGATGAATAGAATCATCCATGTGTACCTAGATCATTTTGTGGTAGTGTTTGTAAATGACACCATGTTGTACTCTAAGACTCATGATAATCATGTACAACATCTTCACATCATCCTGAGTACACTGAGAGAGAATCAACTATATTCCAATTTATCTATGTTTCAATTCTAGATTAATTATGTACAATTATTGGGTGACATCATCTCAGGGGAAGGTGTTTCAGTGTACCTAAAGAAAGTTTGGGTAGTTGTTTCTTGGGAGCAAACCAATAATGTTTTCAATATCCAAAGCTTTCTAGGGGTTAGCAGGATATTATCAGAGGTTCATCTAGGAATTTTTCTTCTAGGAAGAACCACTTTCACGGTTGACCAATAAGGGAATAAAGTTTGAATGATCTAGATAATTTGATAATGCCTTCCAATATTTTAAAATTTTCTTGAAAAAAACACCAATAATGATCCTACCAGATCTAGGTGAGGAGTATATAGTGTTTTTTGAAGCTTCTGGGATCGTTATTTGAGAAGTGTTGATGTAAAGATATTTATTTGTATAGTATCAGTCACATTAGTTGAGCCCAAATTAGTAGAACCTCCCTATGCACGACCTAGAGTTGGATTTTGTGGTTTATGCTCTGAAGTGTTGGTGGAATTATCTATTGGGTGAAAATATTACAGTTTATACAAATCAAAAGATATTAAAGAATATATTTTCTCAACAATATTTTAATCTTTAGTAGCAAAGATGGGTTGGGTATATGTAATCATTCGACTTTGATGTTGCATATATTCCCATAAAATAAAATAGTGTTGTTAATTCTTTAAGGAGGAAAACCCAGACTCAAAAAGTTTAAGAGACTAGTGATGAGTGGAAGATTATGAATTTACTAGATGAGAAGCATGTTTTATCTCAAGATGTTTAATAGAATATGACTCTCATATCCACTTCAATGGTGTCTATACATTTGATTCAGATGATAGACATATAATATGGGGATATGGTGTTTTTTCCATTCAGGGAAATCCTTGAAGGTGGGGAGTCACCTTCCAACTTGACAATATATGGCAATGATATCTTCTATGTCAGAGGCCCTGTTGTTGTTCCCATGACAATATATAATGAAATGATGTGTGAATTTCATTCCACGAAGTGGGTAGCGCATCCAAGTGTGACCAAAATTTATCATAACCAGTGAAGAAAATTTTCATGGTCGAGCATGAAAAAGGTGATCACAGGGCTCGTAACACTATGATACACTTATCAATAGGTAATGGTTTAGTAACAATGGCTGGGTGGTTTACTACATTTGATTCCCTTTATAGAATTGAATTGGGATGATGTTAAGATGAAATTTTTGGTAGGTATCTCGACGAGGCCTCAGAAGAATCAAACTATTTGGGTGATTGTGGAAAAGTTCACTAAGGTAGTACATTCCTTACCAATATGGTATACTTTCTCAATAGAGTGGTTGTGAGACTTGTATGTTCAGGAGATTTTATGTCAGTGTGGGGTTCCATGGATAATTGTTTGAGACGTTGAATCACACATTACTTTGTGCTTCTATAAGGACATTTAGAAAGAAATTTGTACATAGTTATTACTAAGTACATGTAATGCCCCAACCCCAGTTACCCAGAGTCGGTGAATTATTACATAACATTGGCACGATACAAGGAAATCATGTCTTGAAAGACTAATTAGTTTAGTAACCTAGGGAATACTAGATACATTCATAAGTTTTACATTACATTATAAAATGAAAAAATACAACAACATTGTTTCCATAGACAACACTCATATCCCCTCAAAGTATCTATAAAATTCAGTCATAAAATACTTCTTCGCATCCTGGGAATAATAATACCTAGAAAGGGGTCAGCTCAGATGCTCAGTAAGGATAACAATATAGCGTAATCTTTCCTCAATAAGAATAAACATTTAAGGAAATGTATAAGAATAAAACAAAAGCCTTTTAAACTTGAACATTAGCATAATATGGCAGAGATAAAATCAAATAATTCCATTTACTTATTAACATGGATATTTTACTATTCGAATAATCACATGCAATATCAATAGCCACTTTCATAATGATGAAATGCATAATTCCAAACTTCATAACCACATAGTCAAGGCCTTGTTCTAAGAATAAAAATAAGATTTTGCAAAGGCCTTTTGCCAGGACACTAGTTTGCCTCATGGGACCTACTGATGCATTGACGAGCTATAACAGGCTACACCCGTCACTTACTAAGTCCAATTCATTCTTCATATGAAAAGGTTTAAACATAACATAAACATTCGTATTAAAACTAGCATACGAAATGTCAGTACTTTATCCATAAAATATTAATGGTATAAAAATAACAAATCCATAGTCAAACATATCACAAAACCTTCACTACAATATGGAATATTTCTATCATAATAAATCAACTTCAATTAAGCTTACAATCCATCAAAGGATGTTGACATAGATGAAATCAAAACATTTTTTAAATAAATATCCCTTTCTATTTTAAAATAATTTAAAAGTCATATAATTATAAAAGAAAGCCTTTATTTTTAAAATATTATTATAAGATTTTAAGGGATTCTTAGACGATGTTTTAATGGCAGAAAATAGCTACAACTGCCGTATAAGTTAAAAAAACATTCTTACCTTAATTTTGTTGAAATGGTCAGAAGGTACCTCGTTTGGAAAATGACAGAAAGATTCCTCTCAAATAATTTTACAAAAAGTCAAACAAGGGTATAAACTACTTTAACCCATAGTCTAGTAAATATTAAAAATGTTTTGGAATATATTTTTAAGAAACATGGATGTGGATGATAAAGAGGTCATAGTAGATACTTACATAAAAACAATCTCGGATAATAAGAGATTGTGAAATTAAACCTTACCTTGTACTTTTCCTTGGTCGATGTTATTTTAACCTTCTATATAATGGTGAAATAATTGTTATGTTATTATATAAGAACCATATTCATTAATATTATATCATATATGATCTTCTAATATTGCTTTGTTAATGATGTTTCAGTAGTATCATCATTTCGGGTGTTAACTGATTCATTTTCCTTTATATGGTTTGTTATGTAAGTATTGTTTTTTGTGGATATGATATATCTCATTCATATTCAGAATGATATTAATTCTCTAAACATTATTTTTAATAATCAAATGAAAATTAGTCTTTAATGGATACGATGGGGAATGAATCTCATCGCGTTTGTAGAGACGGTAATCTGTATGTACGCACGAGGGACCATATCATTCTTTTGATATTAAAATAATATAAAATTGGATGTTATATCATATATAAATAATAATTATCATGTTATATTTATTATTTAAATCATTTATACTCATTATTATACCCATCGAAATGATGAAGTGTTTGAATAACAAACTACACCACGACGTGGAGACAGTAAGTCGTACGTACGCATGTATGGTGACATGTCATTCATAGGATTGATAAAATAATGAATATGGTTGTACCATTTTTATAATAACATCACAGTATATAGAATATACTGGAGTTATTATTTTAGAAAGGAAACAACAAAGAAAGAGTAAGTGGAAGAAGAAAAGAACTTGACAGAGGTGATGAAATATTTACCTCTTTTTCCGGTTCTTCCTTTTGATTTGATCAAAAGGGATATTTAGGTGGGATTTATGAATAAAGTAAGGCCTATAGGATGAAGGGAAGACTATTGATAGGATATTTTGTCTGAGTTTTTCTGAACCAAATGGCTTTGAAGGTGTGTATTTGAGATAAGGGGAAGTGCCCTTTTATAAGAGGGGTGAGGGGAACCTTAGGAAAATATTGAAATATTATTTTATAGTAAAATAATTTTCCGGTTATAATGGCTCCAAAATGATTTATTTATATGATAAGGTGGGTATGGGTTGAAAACCACTCAACCAATAGTTTTAGATAGGTTTGGGTCACTATATTATCTTTATCTTCTAGATTTAACTCTTAGTTAATTAGTTTGACATTTACCATGTCTCTTTGTATTATTATAATATATGGTTAATAAAATTACTATAAAAATCCAAGAGAACCTCAAGTGGTTCATTAATAAAATATATAATATTATTTAAGACCTTTTTTCGATCCTTATTTTTTTAGGAATAGAATATCAATTAATAATATAATATTTGTTTTAAAAACTCTTTTATGTCAATTTTGACACTATTTTTTATTTTGTTTTTTTTAAATTTATAACAGCATTATTAAATCAAAAAAAAATCATTTAATCAATCATAACATTTCAAATTAACCTATAAAATTATTTTATGGCTTCAAAACTTTCAAATTATATTTATTTTAACATCTATAATACCATTTATTTGATTCTTTCATTAATAAGGAAAATATTTCATCATCATTGTGTCATAAATAATTTTACTTATTCAATGTATAAAAATTATAAATAAAATACCATTATGTAGGAAATATATTTTTCTTTATAATTAATATTTATAGTCCAACATAAAACATATATAACCCTATTTAATAATTTTTCTACTAAAAGATATATTCTTTTGTCATTTTTTATTTACTTTAACTTAATTAATATAAAGTGTCATTATCACTTACAAGTGGCTCTATGGGGTCCCAAAATCGACCCACAGATTTCCATGGTCGGAAATGTTTCATCTAATAGGGTTATATCACGTTTTAGGTTAATTTTATATTATTATAACATTATTTATTTACCCTTATTTACCGGATTTACCTTTTAACCACGGTAAATAAAATATTTACCGAAGTAATTATTCAAAATGTCTAAAAATAAAAGTTACCTATTTACACAATTTAGACCTCCTGATTCTAAATATAGAATCCTTTTTTTTTAATTCAAAACACAAAATTGGCATAAATTAATTTAAAATTATTTCCCATTGTCCAGACAAAAAGTGAGTTTTTAAGATATAATAACTATCAAAAGACTGAAACTTGATTATGTCCAGTTTAAATGTGAAATTACATCCAATTACCAAAATGAGATTAAAATTTAAAAATATAATCTAATTATACTTAAAAACCACTAAATAGTATAATTTATCACTATAAATTATTTGGATTGAAAAAGTTGTTTTTAATTAAAATTTATTATTTTTCACTATTCATCAAAAACTGAATGGTTTTTGAAAAATACCAAAAATCACCCTAAGATAATTTCGATATTCCAAACCCAAAAATGAAGTCCATTTTTAATGATAAAATTGATAAAATTTCAAAAGGTGTGTATTACTATTTATAATGGCTAGTTTGATTGGTCGCGATATGTTGGAATCTCAAAGTTGCGTACAATGCAAGCTATTTCATTATTCAAAGGGAAACAAACCGTGGAATATTTGGGTGTTATAGTACTTATTTCTATGCATATAATAATGGGAAATTTGAATGTATTATATACGTTCTTGAGTATATTCTTAGAGTGTGTGTTCTATACTTTGGTGGTTCATGGGAGAAGTACCAGACATTTGTATATTTCTCCTATAAAATTAGTTATTATGTGACGATTTAGATGACACCATATTAGGAACTATATGGTTGGCCATGTTGATTACCTCAATGATGGATGGAGGCAGGAGAGTCAGATTTTTTAGGACCAATTATTATGCAGAATTTGTCAGAGCATGTTTTTCTAGTTAGGAAGTATAAGTCCATTGATCAGAGTAGAAAAAATTATAATGTTGATTACATTGATGATCCATAGTGTTTATAGTGGGTGATTTTTCATGCCTTCAGGTGTCCCCTAGATTGTGTCACCACATAAATAGAGATAGGGAAATCTAGTTCTCGTGTTTGTTGGACCATTTGAGATTGTGTAGAAAATATGGTTGTGTCATACTAATTGGATCTTCTATAGAGGTGCAATGCTATGCATGATGTTTTTCATGTGTCACAATTTTGGTAGTATCACCCCAACCCTTCCCATGTGATCGATGTGGGTGATGTTGATCTTTATACTGATGCATCATATGAGGAGAATCTAATATGTGTGTTTCATCACAGTGAGAATGTTTTATAAGGAAATACAATGACATCGTTTCATGTATTGTGGAAACATGGAATGTCTAGGAGTAAAATTGGGAGAGAGAAGTAGGTATATAGGTTCAGTGTCCTGATATTTTTTACTCAGAATCATAGGAATTATTGGGAGTATAGCTCTAGGATGAGCTGTTATAAGTTGGGGATATTATAAGATCTAAAACTTTTTTGGATGTGTCTTGATATTGTTTTAAGGTAATGTTTTTCTTTGTTTTGATTATATCATTTTTTGGTTTCTTCTCAAGTAAATTTGGGTGAAACATTTGAGAAATTTGGATAAAAATAGGGTAGTGCACAGTTGGTGAATGGTTTCCCCTAACGTGTGTCCTGGTTAAAAAATTGTGTGAACCCAAACAGAGGGGATTCACAAAGCTGGCACATAGTTTTTCATATTTTGTTCCATTTTAGTAGTAACCATGAAACTTCATATGAGTATTCTCATAGATAGGCATGTAGTTAGGGGAAACTCTGTGCCCTGATCCTGAAATTGTGCATTCAGAATTTTAATCCCCTAAAAATTATTAAAAAAAATCCTAAATCCATATATTAAACCTCCCAATTCCCTAAATTGACACAAAAACGTTTAAACTCATTTTTTTCAAGTTTTAAAATGGATTATAATGCCTTAAAACAGCTACTCTTGATAATTCGATGCTCAGATTGAAGATTTTCACCTTTCCCAATAAGATATTCTCACCCCTAGGGTTTCCTCTATCTCTCTCTTGTCTGTATCTCAACCTTTTAAGGGATAGTTTTCTCTATTTATGATGTATCTATATATAGGTTTGATAGATCTAGTCTTTTTTATCATGGATCTAGGTTTCTGTTAAATATCATGTTCTTCCCCATGATCTTGGTGATTCCACTTCAATCGAGGATTTTTAGTTGATGAGCGTTCATCATAAATTTTGAGGTAGGTGGTCTAAATTCAAATCTCATAGTCTTGATTATAATTTCATGTATGTGTAGTTAAAATTCAGTGGTAAATTATGGTAATTTAATGATTATTTTAATAAATTAATTGGTTAATTAATTTATGGAAATATAGAATTGGATTAATTAAATTGTGCATTAATTAATGGAATATGTTATTATAGAATTGATAGAATATTGAGATTGTGTAATTGGTCAATGAACGTGATTATGAATTAATTGAAAATTGAAATCATTATATGGTTTACTTGAACATAATGTATTAATGGTTATATGAATCAAATGTGAAAAATGGTTTAATAGTGAATTGTAATATTATTCTATGTGATTAAATTGAAGAACAATGTTTTGTGATAAATTTTGACAGATCTCTGATTTGAAATGTTGGTAAAGGGATTAGTGTTTATTAATCTTGATTTATGTGATATATGTGATACATGTGTGATAGATTGATAAATCATGTTTGGTAGATAGACTTTTGCTTCAAAACCCCATAGTGATAAATTGATAATCATGTGTAGTACATGGACTACTACTTCAAAAGCCTATAGTAATGAATTGATAAATGAGTGTGGGACACTAACTACTACTTCAAAATCCCACTTGTGTGATTGTTTGATAAAAGAGTGCAGGGCATATACTCTTTCTTAAAAATACCACTTTTGTGATTGTTTGATAAATGAGTTGTGGGTCGGGAACTACTACTTAAGATACACATGGGGTGTTAGAAATGAAGTTATACCCACATGCTTTTTCATTGGAATATGGTTCCAATTGTATGTGATATTATTGAAATTAAATGATAAATTATAACCATGGTATTGTGTTATGGTTTAGACTCCATCATGGTATGAAGTAGATATTGATGGTTCAGGTGCCCAGAGGAACCTGGGGGATAATATAGTTAATTAAAGGCTAATTGAAAATGCGATAATAGTTTAATAGTGTATTGTAATTTAATATTTATAAAACTGAATACAATGTTATTTACTAGATATTGTCTTAGAGGTTTTTGGTGGTGGCCTATTGAGTTGTACTCACACCCTACTCGAGCTTCTAGACCTGTACCTGAATAGTCTCTATGTTTGCAGGACATGATAAGGGAAAAGGCCTAGTGTTAGATGAATGAGTCGAGATGGAGTGGGGATGAGTGAACAATACTTGGTGTCTGGACCCACATGGAGTAGTCAATGTCTTATTTTTGGCTTTTTCATTTGACACTTTGAATGTACATGGCATGACATTTCTAATTTTTTTAGTTTGTATATTGTATTGTTTTTTTTTGTCATCATGTGATACTAGTTTTGTATGGTTATTTTGTAATACCTTTTAGTTATTATTATTATTTTCACTAATTAGATACTTTAATAAAGAGGGTATAGTCTCCCCATGATCGATATTAGACCCTCAATAATAGTTAGCAGTCTCCACCGTATGAGGAGGCATGCCTGATTTTACTTAACTAATCGTCTTGGGGCACCAGTGTGTGGTGCATTAGTCGAGACATTATAGAATTGATGCTACAAAGAGTGGTAATATCTTATGGGTCTATGCAGTTACATACCCACGAGCGTAACTATTCCACACATGATCTGAAGCTAGCAGTGGTTGGGTTTGTACTAAAGATTTGGTATCATTACATCATTGGTGAGAACAATGTAGTCTTCATAGATCACAAGATCTTGAGGTATATAAATTCTCAACATGATCCAAATCTACATAAATTGTGACTTATAAGTTTTTTTAGGATTATGATTTTTATACCTCTTACACATTAGGAAAATGGAATGTTTTCGATGACAGTGTGAGTAGAAAGCCATGGGATGATGTTTTTCAGGAGTCTAAACATGTTTAGAAATGAATAGATGTTGATGCAAGTGTGGTTGATGGTAGAGGCTATTTATTTCAGATGAAAATTCAGTCTTCTATGATGCAGAAGGTGGAGGATTATTAGTTGGGATACTCATATATAGAGGTGATATGAGACCGTGTTGGCTATTGTGATGCTACAGAAGGATGGTCAGAGGATGATCAGAAATAAATTTTGTTTCATTAGAGGTTGTTTGTTCTAGAAGAAACACTTGAGGGATATTTTCATGTGTTTTACAACTCAATGTTTGTGGTACACCTAGGAGTTTCCATGATTTTCTATGGTATGAGGATTCAATTTTGGTGGCCTCTAATAAAATGGGTAGTGGTTGTGTTTGTAACTCAGTTCTTGGTTTTCAGGTAGTTAAAGGCTGAGAATCATGTTTCATGTAATTTTGTGTATCCTTTGGATGTTACCTAAAAGAAATGATAAGAAATATTGATTCATTTAATCACAATATTATACTGATATTAGATTGGTTGTGATTCTATTTGGGTAATCATGGATCGATTGATGAAATCATCTCACTTCTTAAAGATAAAGGAGTTGGGGGTAGTGGATTATTCCGAAAATATTTATGTGGATGAGGTGGTGTAGTTACATGGTGTCCCTAGATCCATTGTCTTAGAACAAGACACACATTTTACCTCATGAGGCTTGAGGGGATTGCATCCTAAATTTGGAACTCAGTTACACATCAACACTACATTCCACCCTCAGATGGAAAATAATGAAAAAAAGGACTATCCAGACGTTATAGGTCAGGTTGTGAGTTTTTTTCGTAGAATTTTTTGGATCCCAAGTATGACATTTTCCTTTAGTTGAGTTCTCTTTTAACAAACATTATCATGTATCCATCTGTATGGCTCTGTTTCAAGAATTGTACGGGAGGTCTTGTCATTCTTCATTGTGTTATGTAGAGGTGGGGGATTAAGTAGTTCTTGGAGCCAATTTGGTGAAGAGAATTAAAGAAATGGTTCAACTAGTTTGAGAGAGTATAAAAGCATCACATGACTAAAGAAATCCTTATTCCAATCGTAGGAAGAGGCCCTTGGATTTCAAGGTTGGGGACTATGTGTTCTTGGAGGTTTCCTATTGATTTTGGTAGAAGATGTTTAGAAGGGGAGTAAGATTTCTCCCAGATTCATTGGACCCTTTATAGTGATGGGGTGAGTTGGTGATGTGGAATATTAGTTAGTATTTCCACCATGTCGGGAGAGGGTCCACGATGTCTTCAAAATCTATTTGATTAGTCGATATGATCTTAGTGACTCCCATGTCATCGACTAGGGAGTGTTTGACATCAACAAAGATGAGACATTTTTGGATCATCTAGTAGAGATTCACGATCTCCAAGGGAAGGAACTATAATATATTAACATTCCCTTGTTTCATATGTTTTGGAAGCATGGTGTCATAGATGAGAGTACATGGGAGTGAGAGATGCATATGCATGAGGAATACCTTGGGCTATTTGGAGTTTTTTCTTAATCTTCTTTTCTTGTTATTTGATGTTTGGATCCTTCTATGTTATGAAACAATGAATTTGACCATGATATGCTCCATGAGTTTCTTATTCCTGAATAAAAGGAAGGGGAAATAAAATTTGATGGATAGTGAGGTATTCCAGTTGGTTTTGGGTTTAAATCCTAAGTCTTCTTTACAGGTGTCTAGACAGGATCAATCTGTTCAGACAGAAGAGTCTAAATATGTGAATATTGAGCCCAAACATGTGTAGTTGGAAATTTATAATGAAATCAATGTGTGGTTTTCCTTAGGTGGGACCCTAATAAATGTATCCACCACTATGGAATATTATGTTCCTCCCTTTCAGGTTTCACATCCATATGCATATGTGAATATAGAGTTGTCATTCCCACCACACTTCAATGATTTAATGAATAATGCATATGTATATATAATAAGAAATCAGATAATGATTGTGATATTGTAAGGGAGACTAAATCTATAATTATTCCTCTATAGGATCTGGAATGTGGAATACCAGCTAAATTTCTTAGTTAGGTTGTGTCTAATTGCTAATTTTCACAACATGAATTTATTTGTTCTATAATGCAGTCCAATGTCTTCAGTTTCAATGATTATATTCTAGTATTTATTTTATTATCTATAAACATTGAATATGGTTTCTAATATAATACAAAAATTTATTCTAGGAATTTATCTTAAAATTAATGATCTTTACTCATATTGGGTTCTCCTCTACATCATCATCAGAGTAAGATGAAGTCTCACAAAAGAAGATATGGGAGAGAGGTTGACACCCAAAAGGAAAAGGTAAATACCCAAAGGATTTTGGGAAAAAAGGGACATACAGGAGTTGATTTCTATATTTAGTTTCTTATTTCTATTGTGTCGTATTAATTCTTTGTTTGACTCACCTCCCATAATTTACTTTTATCATATTTAAATAATTTTGGAGTCGTATATTTGGTTTCTAAATCCACGACTATGACGCTTTGAGTATACTAAAAAATTAACTTGAACTTATTAGATAATATAAATTACACTGATTATATATATGGAATCCTTTTTTCAAACTCAACTCATATATGTGGTAGAATTTAATTTGAAATTAATCCCGTAGACATTTAGAAAAGGTGGTTTTTCAAGAAATGCATTTTTTTGGAAAAGACGATCTCATATCAACTGTATGATAAGTAATCATAATTAGATTAATTTTAATTCATATTTATAGTAATATTATATATAAATTTCATTTAAATAATCTCTTATTTGGGTGTATTTTAATTATTTCATATTGATAAACATTATATGCTTTAAAATTGTTTTTTGAAAAAAAAGTGTTTTAAATCCTAAAGATAAACTTGTACTAAAATTTAGTATAAAGATTATTTAAATTTAATTAATTGGATTTAATATAAATAAAAAATAATTATGTTAATTTGAAATAAATATATAATAATAATGAGACTTATTTTGTTAAAATAAGTGGAATTTTTATAAAAATCTATATTTTTAACTATTCACTAAATAATTAATATTTTCCAAAAAACAAATTAATCTTTACAGGAGTTAATATTTATATTACGATTTCAAAAATAATGTTTGTTTGGTCCAATAAATTTTCAAAAATTGGTAAAAATTAATTTTAAACAATGTGCACAAAGTGTAACTAAACCACCTTTTAGAAAATTTCAGTTTCTAAGAAAACATTTCTTTTTCTTTCAATAAGTTCTTATTTTATTTACAATCAATATATAACAAATTGATTTTTTAAAACATTTGTAAACCGTGTAATTTTCATAATTTAGTTACTCATATTCATACATGCCAATTTAACAGCTAGGTTTTAAGGGTCATTTTTAAATATAAATATTTTAATAGAGTATTGTGTGTCATTTAAACCGGGTCTTGAGTGCACCACAAGCTATCAAAGAGATGGAATGTATTTAAAGATAAATATATTCCAAATTATCTAGGTTTTAAAAATAACCATATAATTATGTGAAAATATAGTAAGACTATCTATAAGTTATTATTGACGTGTATGAGTATACTACATGTCAATTGGATGTTCTATGTGCTCAAACAGACTGAATAAATAGTTTTTAAAGGTTTGAAGGACATTAAAAACAATTTTTAGAAGGTCAAAACCAAGATAAAGACCTATGATTTCCACGGAATAAAAGTACAAAAACCGTAGTGCAATTTTTTAAATTTTGGAACTCACAAAACACCAATTTCTGTTATAGTTTACTTGGGATGAAAGCATACATACTTTTTGTTTTCTAAAATATAAAAACATTCATGTACTTGTGAAAGACCTAGAAAAAAACATCAAAATAATTTTAAATCATAGAAAAATTTCCATTGTATATTATGTTTGGTATTTATTAGTAGGAGACACATCAATCAGATGTACGATGTGCTCGGATGGGCCAAATAACTAGTTTTTAGAGGTTTGACAGCCTTTAAAAATGCACATCAGGGGGTCAAAATCTATAAAATGACCTCCTATTTATAAAACATCATAGAAAGAAAAAAGTATTGTGATTTTTGAAAAATTGGAACTAATGTCGCATCAAATAACAATATCATTTTCTTAGGCTGACTGAAATCACACTTTTAGTGTTTTAAAACACTAAAGCATTCATGTTACCATAGAAACTATAACAATTGACATATAAATGATATGATATCGAAATAATAATATATTTGTGTTATTTTTAACATGTATAAGAATAGTTAACAATAATTTAACATTTTTTGTTCTCATACAGATCAAATATGTATTTTTCAATGTTTGGAAACCTTTATTAATGTGTGCCAGGGGGTTAAAACCTATTAAACGACCTCTAATTGGTATGAAATCATTAGAAAACAACCTTATAATTATTTTTGAAATGTTTGAGCATCATAAAAATCAATAAAATGTGTCATATACTTTTAATGATCAAAAAAACATTTGATGTTTTAAAAACACTAAAACATGTGTGTAATAGGTAAAACCGTATCAAACGACCTCTAAATGACATGAAAATAACAGGGAACCCATATTTGTATTATTTTTGATATATGTGGGAATAAGACATGTCAATTCGATGTGAAGTGTTCCTGAAATGACCTAATAATTAGTTTTAAGGGTTTGATTGATTTAAAAAATGTGTTTCTTGGTGTGAAAACTGAACAAGCAAACTCTAATTTCTGTGAAATTATACGATGAAACCCATAGAGATACTTATCAAATATTGGAAATGAAAATGCATCAATATGATGTGTTGTTTGATATATATGAAATTCAAAATTTACTTTTATTATTTTAAATCACTAAAACTTGTGCATGATGGTCAAAACTATATCTAATGACCTCTGAATGATATGAAATCAGACGATGGTCATGTTTATATTATTTTTGATGTGTACAAGTAGTCGACACATAAATCGAGCATGTGTAATTCCCAAAAATACTAAATGAGTTGTATTAAAATAAATAAATGGTTTTAAACTAGTATGTGTTGATAATCAAATGACCTTGGATCATTTATTATACTTTGATTAATTGAAATATTCTAGTGAATTTCAATTATTATATTTTTTTTATTTTTTTATTATATTGTACTAACATTGATTTTTAATATCATTGATTTTAAGTTATATTAGATAATGGTTGTGGAGCCTAAAAAATTAGATTATGATATTATATATTCTATATAAATTTATTCAAAAACTAAATTGTGGTTGTATTTGTGTTTTTATAATTCTGTTATAATTTTTTTAAAGTAAATTATTTTCATAAAAATTATACATAATAAAAATAAAAAACCACTTTGTATCCCATATTTAACAAAAAATACCTGAGGGTATACAAGAAGAAATATACATAAATATAGTGTTTTGTAAAAAAAATATCACTGATAACTTCTAGATTGGTAATGATGGTTTTTTCAATAGCCTCTAATGGAGATATTCACTTAGAGGTAGAAGAAGCCCACTAGTACCCTGTTGCAACTGTAGAGGAATCTTTGGAACTACAAGGGGATGTAATCCATGATATAGAGGTGACATCTTTAACTGAAAACAACCCTCACTTTGTCGGTGCGACATAAATAGATCTATAACTCTTCCTAGAATGCATCCTCAAACTCCCAATCAATGGTATGTGACCAAACCCAAAGGATGCACTACCCGAAACACTATTATCAGTGACCCAAAATAACCCATGCATCAGGGCTACACAAATAGATCTCAAACATTTCCATTTAAAAAGTTTCCCCATTCACCTGATCAACACCACCAGTCCTGAGACTTTTGTATCCCCAGTTGGTTCACAGCCTGGTAAGAAGAGGAAGTATGGAAAGGTGAAAAAATAAAGTTATGAACCAGCCAAATGATGGGTTGTGTTGGGTATTTTAGGGAGTTCATTGAAGACATCCAAAACACCATCAATAATCTTTAATTTGATCATGCGTTGTGCTCGGATGGATCGAATAACAAGATTTTAGAGGTGTGACGACCATTAAAAACATGCTTCAGGGGGTCAAAACCAAGAAAATGACCTACAATTTTCATAAAATAATTTAAAAACCACCCAAACATGTTTTTTTGAAATATAGGAGCAGATGTCATGTTAATTAGATGTGTTATTTGCTATGGATGATAAAAAAACACTTTTTGTGTTTTAAAAATACTAAAACGTGTGTTTAATGATCAAGACTATATCAAATAAATTTTTAAAGACAAGAAATCATAGAAAACCCAAGTTTATATTATTTTTGAATTTTAATAAAAATAGGTACAACATTTCAACATGTGTTGTTCCTGTCAAACCCTAATAAGTAGTTTTTAAAGGCTTAACGTCCTTTAAAAACATGCATTAGAGGTAAAAACCAATAAAAAATCCTCTGATTTCTATGAAATTATAAAAAATAAACTCTATAGTTAATTTTAAAATTTTAGAAATTATGGAACATTAATACAGGGTTTCTTTTGAACAGAATGACTAGAAACACACTTCTATTTTTTTAAAGCACTAAAACGTTTATGTAATGACTGAACCCATAGAAAACAACCTTTTAATGATATGAAATCATAGGAATATAATATTTATATTATTATTGTCATGCATGAGTAAAATAGATATCAATTAGATATGCGGTGTGCTCTGAAGAACCAAATAAGTAGTTTTTAATGGTTTTAAATCCTTTAAAACAATGTTTCACAAGGTCAAAATTAAGCAAACAACCTCTAGTTTCTATATAATAATAGGATAACATAGTGAGATTTTAGAAATGTTGGAACTGACAGAACATCAATTTGAGGTTCCTTTTACTCGATATTTCCGAAAACATGCGTTTAGTTTTTTAAAATAAAAAAAACTTGTTTATAAAAATCCAAACCAAGGAAAAAGGATTTCAAATGATGTGAAATCATATGAATTTTTGTTGTATATTTTTTTCTATTTTTATGGGTTGAAGACACATCAATCAGAAATGTTTTGTGCTCAGATGGACAGAATAATTGGTTTTTAAAGGTTTGACAACATTTAAAATGAGAATTAGGGGTTAAAACTGTAAAAATGACCTCTGATTTATATGAAATCATAGGAAAATAAATTTAGAGTGGTTTTTTTTAAATTTGAAATGAAGACACATCAATTAGAGGTGTCGTTTTCTCAAGATGGTTGGAATCACACTTTTAATATTTCAAATCACTAAAGCATTTGGGTGTCATCCCAAACCATAGAAAATGACCTCTAAATGATGTCAAATTATTGGAAGACTGAATTTTTCTTGCTATTGCTATTTAAAAGAAGATAAAATGTTAATAAAATGTGTGTTGTGCTCAGACAGACAAAATATATACTTTTTCAAGGTATAATGACCCTTAAAAACATGTGTCAGGGGGTCAAACCAAGTAAACGACCTTCAATTGGAATGAAATAATAGTACAATCACCATAGAATTATTTTTTTAATATAGGAATATCTGGCATGTCAATCAAATGTGTCGTTTGTATGAGATGATCAAAAATGCACATTCATTATCTTAAAAACACTAAAAATGTGTGTAAGAGTCAAAACCTTATCAAACAACATATTATTACATGAAAATCATATGAAAACTATATTTTTATTATTTTTGATATATATGAGAGAGAAACATGCCAATTCAACATGTGGTGTGTTTATAATGACCATATAAGCTATTTTTAAAGGTTTGATGACCTTAAAAATGTGCTTACTTCCGAATGGCCCGAAGGCCTTCTTTTTTTATTTTATTATAGATAACCCCCCTTTTAAAGGATGAAGGGGAACCCATACATGACACGTAGGCCCAAGTCACAAGGCCCAACACAACTCGCAATACATGACCCGAAGTCCCAGATGCATACTATGCCTAATACATGAATCGTAGGCCCAAACCACAAGAACTGCCCCTCCCCTAGCTTCTGCATCATTGATCACCTAGCTTCCCACCTTGCATTGCTGATCAGCTAGCATTGACCCGTACAAAGCTGCATGGTTCCTGGTCCCGATGGCGGTTGACATACCCTCTCATTCTTCCAATCCAGTAGCTCTCCATCTGGTGACTGCTAGTCTTGTTGGTCTGATCCTCTTCTGGGGCATGCTCTGTGTGAACTACGCTACTCCATGGTCTTTGTGGCCCGAAGAACCTGAGGCCCGAAGACCTTTGATGACCCGAACGCCCTGGAGACCCGTAGGCCAAAACCAGTGGCCCGAAATCCCAAATCAGGTGAATAGTTTCCAGTGCTACAGTACTGAACAGTACCTGCTACAGTACTTCTACAGTAACCCGGAAATTCACCTCCACCCGGTTTTGAACCTGGGTCTCTTGGATGCCAAGAATGAGCCCTTACCACTCGGGTACAGGCTCATTGGCGTAAAAAATGTGATTCATTTGGTAAAAACAAATCAAATGATTTCTAATTGCCATGAAATCATATGAAAACAACCTCATAGTTATTTTTGAAATTTTTTAACTGATAAAAAATCAATCAAAGTGGTCATTCGATCAAAATGACTTAAAACACACTTTTAGTGTTTTAAAACACACAAAAAAACTTGTATGTAACAATCGAAACCATAGTGAAATACACCCAAATGATGTAAAATCAAAGGAAGAATATATTTTTATTATTGTTGACATGTATGATTAGACAAAATTTTAATAGGATGTGTGTTGTTCTCAGAAAAATCGATTAATCTATTTTTAAAGGTTTGAAGACCTTAGAAACATTCTTCAAGTATTCATGAGTAAGAAAATGACCTCAGATATGCCATGAAATCATAGAAAAACAATTTTATTGTTTCTTTTAAAATTATGGAGGAGACTATGCATCAATTGGATGTGTCGTTTTCTCATGATAATCCAAAACATACATTTAATGATTTAAAAACACTGAGACATTCATGTAATGATCAAAACCATATCAAATGACCCTTGCATGAGATGAAATCATAAAAGAAAAATATTTCTATTATTTTTGATATGTAAGAGAAAATGGAACATCAATATGATGTGATGTGTGCCAAAAACAATGCAATAATTAGTTTTTAAAGGTTTGGTTGATTTTAAAAATGCGCGTTTGTGGGTGAAAACAGAGAAAAAAATTTTGATGTATGTGAAATCATATGAAAAAAACTATAGAGTGAATTTGAAAATGATGGAAGAGAAATAACATAAGTCCCATGTATGGCTTGATAGGGATGATCAGAAACACATTTTTAATGTTTTAAAAAAGTAAAACATGTGTTTCATGGTCAAAACCAAAAAAAATCCTTAAATGATATGAAATCGTAGGACGTCCATATTTGTATTATTTATGATGTGTATGAGTATAGAACACATCAATTCGACACAAGGTGTGCTCGAACAGACCGAATAATTGGTTTTAAAATAAAAAATAATTTGAAACTAGTATATTTTAAAAATCCAATGACTGTGGATCTTTTAATGTACAAAGTTTTAATCGAAATGATTTATTAGATTTCAATTATTTGATTTTTGGGATTTTTTAGTTAGTGAATTAACTTTTATTTTTAATTTATTATATTTTTAATTATATTAGATTATGGGTGAAGAGCATGAAAAATTATTAATCTAGTATATTAGTAATTTTATGAAATTATATATTAATTACAAATTTATTTAATATTTGAATTATGTTTGTTTTCGTGTTTATATAATTCTACTGTATGTTTTTTTAAAACAAATTTATTTATTTCCTTGAAAAAGATATACACCATAAATAAAGTAACCACATATTTGTACCACATGTCTAAATATATATAAATATAGAGTTTCCCTGTCACTGAAAACATCTTGACTGATATCGATGATTTTTTCAACAGCCTTTGTTGGTACTATTTTCTTTGTGATAGAGGAAGACCACCACCACCTTACTTTAACTGCAAAGGAACTCTAAGAACCATGAGAAGTTTTAAGATGCATTACGAAGGATACACCATTCATAGAAAAATTATTCTCCCTTCTTCGGTGTTATGAAAATAGATATAAAACTCTATCTGTCATTGAAAATATTTGTGGTGGATGGTAAATTTTTTATTTTTTAATTTAACAAGTGTCCTATTTTTAATTTGAAAATGGTGCAGGGAAGCACAACTTCAGGTGGTGGTTTTGGTTTAAAACACCAAATCACCACATGAAGTGGTGCTTTGGTGATTCGGATGACATAGTTCCACTTAAAGTGGTAGTTGTGTCACTCTATCTTCAAGTGGTGATGATTATGTAATTTTTTTATCTATCAGTGTCACTTGAAGTGGTGCTGATAGTTTAACAAAAAAATGTGATTAGTTCCACATGAAGTGGTGCATAAAATCTAATCCGTTATAAAAGGGTGGATCCCCCTCCCATTCACTCTCAAGATCCCATTTCACTCTCAAAATCCACTCTTCTCCTATTTCTCTTTTTTTAAAGCTCTTTAGTTCTGATCTGAAGCCTCGGCACCCCTCGATGATATTAAGTTAATTCTATTTTTCAATTTCATTAATATTTTAATTTATTTATTTAATTGTTTAGTAAATAGTCAATGTATTATTTTGAGATCCTAATAATTATATAAGTATATCTAGTAGTTAATTAATTAAGTAAATAATTGGAAGTAGTTCATAGTTAATTTTCATTAGTAATTGTTTAATTTATTAGTTAACTGTAATTAGTAGTTAATTAAGTTTAATTAGTATTTATATAGTTTTAATTAGTAATTAATTAATAAATTCATACTTATATAAATGTAATTAGTAATTAATTAAATTAATTAGTGCTTGCATAATTTTAATTTGTAATTACTTTATTATTAATTAATAGTAATTATAAATTACGTAATTATAATTTGTAAATAAATTCATGTAATTAAAAATTAATTATTTGTAACTAGTAATTAATTAATTAATTAATTATAATTAGTAATTAATTAACTGTAATAAGGAATCAAATAAATATAGTTAGTAATTAATTTATTATTACTTAATATTAATTAATACTTAGTTAATTGTATTTTATAATTAATTAATTTAGTAATTAAATGTAAATAGTAATTAATTAACTATAATTATTAATTATTTAAATGTAATTAGTAATTATTTTATTATAAATTAAATATATTTAACAATTAATTAATTGTATTTAGTGAAAATAATTATGTAATTAGAAATTAATTAATTTTAATTACTACTTAGTTAATGTTAATTATTAGTTATTGTTAATTATTAGTTAATGTTAATTATTATTTAATTAACTATAATTATTAATTAATTAATTGTAATTATTAAAGTTGTTGTATACAAAGAACTATTTGATATCAATGCAGATGTTAGTTCTGTTGACAGTCAAGAGGAAAAAGAAACCTCTATCCAGAATGAAGTGGACTTCAACCTGTGGTAGGAAGAGGTGTTGGGTGTCACTAAAAACAAAAAAGGTAAATCCAAAATTGAATTTTTCATCTCAAGAAAAGAAATTTCAAAATTAATTATTATGCGTGCTAAATCTAGTGATTTTTATTAGGAGGCCTCCCCCCTCATGAAATCATTAAACATGGTAGTGGAGGGAATGAATCTAAATAAGACAATGCCCTTGTGATTTCTAACTCTCTTGACTCAGGGTTTCTAGATATATGCAGCTTTGAAAATCAAATTCATGTGCAATCTGAACTATCTCCAGCAATTGGGAAGCATTCTATATCTACAGAGGAGGCACCCATTGTGGGTCCCGTTAAAAGCAATGTTACTAGAGGATTTATTGAACCCTATTTTAATTCTAGGTATGTTAAAGGCCTGCATGTAGGGACCCATGATCCCGCCCTATAACTGCATGTGTCTATTGGCTGGTGACACTTCATATTAATTTAATAAATCCAATAAGGTAAAGGATATTGATAAAATCATGTCTGAATCAAAACAAGGTATGAAACTTGATGTAACTCCTCTTGATACAAGTACAGAACTGGTTAAGAACATTGAAAGGTGTATCAGTGTTTCTTCAATCAGTGTTTCTCATCTAGAAACTTCTACAAATTTCAGCATTAAAAATTCTTTTGATCTACTTTCCTTTGGTAGTAGTAAAGAGGAAACAACTGATAATGTTTGTGTGCTTGAAGTCAAAGAATGATGTTGGTCACCAATGATGAATGCTCTGATGGTGATGGTGGGTCGTGGATGCAGGCTAAAAGATAGTGAAGAGGATGAAATTTTTGGATCCAGGGTGTTCGTGTATTGCATCATAGCATGAGTATTAGATCTAAATCCACTTTATCTCTGATGGTATTTCTATTTCTCTTTTTTCTTGTAACATTGATGTTTTGTATGTCCCTCCTCTTGTCGCATTTTTACTCAATAAATGTGGTCTTAGAACCTCATTATTAAAAAATTAACTCTAATTAGTAATTCCATAATTTTAATTAGAAATTAGTTAATTATTAATTAATTATAATTTTTAATCAATTAATTATAATTAGAAAATATAATAATGTAATTAGCAAGTAATTAATTTTAAATAATACATAGTTGATTGTAATTATTAATTAATTAATTAAGTAATTATCTATAATTAGTAGTTAGTAAAATTTAATTTTTAATTACATAATTATAATTAGTAATTAGTTTATTATTAATTAATTATAATTAGCAATTAACTAATTTAATTCGTGAATAAATTAACATAATCAGCAGTTAATTAAAGGTAACTAATAAAGAGTTATTTGAAAAGAGTAATTAATTAATTAATTAATTAACTAAAATTAGTAAGTAAATAAATGTAATTAGTAATTACATATTTATAATTAGCTTATTATTAATTAATTTTAAATAGTAATTAATTAATTTTAATTGGTGAATAAATTAATGCAATTAGAATTTAATTAATTGTAACTAATACTTAGTTATTTATAATTAGAAATTAATTAATCAATCAATTAAATTAATTACAAATTAAATATATTAAAAGCAATTAGTAATTAATTAATTATTTTCATTCATATCTATAAATTATTTATATTATGATTGATTTTTTGTTAGAGTACATTAGATAATTTTCATCGAGAATAGAGCCTTGTATTACATTCTAGGTATGATAATGAATTTAATTTTTCATCTACCTTGACCTAGGTTTCTAATTGAAGTTATGAACTTGAATTTAGTTGTTGAATATATTTTTTTCATATTAATTTTTAGATTTTCCATGATTTGAATGCAATCTTGAGTAAAGTATCCCCGGGTAGAGGGTCTTTGGGTCAGAAAACCTACTTTCATGGAGGGTTTCCTTGGCAAGGAATGTGAATGGGTTTGGATATCTGTCACTCCGAGCTTACTCATATGGATTTTTACAATCTCATATAACTCTTTGATTTTACATGAAACGTTCAAGTACCTCATGCATATGATGCATGTGGATATGTATGAATTTATCTGGCTTCTATTTTTGGTTAAGTGACACAAACTCATGGGTTATTCAAAGAGTTACGCATCAATATGGTTTGAAAATATTTATTTAGTAGAGGGAATAATATTCCAAACAAAATTACTTTAAGAATGCATAAATAAATTTTTTCTCCAATTATATTTAATTGATAACAATGGTTTACCTTAGATAAAAAAATGGCTCCCAATATTTATTAAAACGGTAAAATAATTTAGACTGAACAAGGATATAGTTATAGTATACATCCCTAAGGAGTTTTGATTCTTGGAGGCTATACAACATTGGAATTTGTTCAATAAAAAATTCAACTAAAGTTAAAAATGACATTGAATCAAGTGATAGATTCAACCACATATATACTTTTTCAATTTATAGATAGGTTGTGGCATGTGGACTATCTAGTAACTGAAGATGAATAATGGGAACACATACATATATTGGTTAAGTATCAACCTATCAAATGATGGATTTTTATGTCACTATAGCTACAACGGAGGTTTTGTCAACATTGGAAGTTATGCCATCACAATATCATCATACTATGTCATATCCTCCTGTTGTAGCACTTTATGAATTTCCATCAGCAATGGTATTTCTTCCATCATTTCCTCTATACATAGTTTATATGGATAGTCATCCATGTACATTATATGTGTTGTTCAATGATTTTGAGGATGATTAGAATTTATAACAATAAGATGATGAGGAAGTTGAAGTAGAAGAGAATTTCAAAGAACAGTTTATTCCCACTCATTTGATCTTCAACTGACCGTTGAACAATCCTCCACTATTGGATACATGGTTGAAAGAAGGCATTAATCACATTCTACAATTTTATTGATCAGTTATTACTCTAAGTACATAATTTCCCAGAATTCTTAGTGGCATAAATCAAGTGTTGGATGAATTTGTTCTGTATATTAAAAAATAGTTTGAGAGGAAAGAAGAAATTAAAATTTGTATAAAACAATATCACATTCAATTATATAAATTTTTTGTCATATAAGTGTCAAATAGGTCTTATTTTATAATTTGGTGTAACAAATGTGATTAAAATGTCATATATACCTATGAGCTTTAATCGATAACACTTTTTATAGTTGGTGCATCACTATATTTACTCCATCCACATGTGTGAACCTATTTTTGTTGCATTAACACTCCTCATTAGATGATGAGTTTATTTCAAATACTTTTTATGAAATGATAAGAGCAAGTCAAGATGTTCCTATCATTCTAGTGGTAGAGATAATCTAATAGATTTTTGGGTATCAAATCTCTTACTAGAATGAATGGACAGCTTGTAAAAAGGCTATTGTGAAAGTGTATGATGACTTGGATGACTCTTATTATATTTTACCATAACTTATGGAGATTTTACACCAAAAACATAAATTGATCTATGAGTTATATACTACTGAATATGTTAAACCAACAAAATCAACTTGATCTATCGATGGTTATGTTTAATAGACTTTTTTAGACATTTTTTCCATGTGTGGAATATTTTAGACATCGCAAGCAGTTTATAATGATTAATGACACATATCTATATAGAAATTATACTATAACTTTATTGATTTCTACCACAAAAGATAGTAATATACCCCCCCTTCGTATGTCCTTTTCAATTGTGGAGAAGGAGAACTTCTCATCCTGGAGCTGGTCCTTTGAGAGTTGGTTACGGATATAAGATATATTTGTCTTATTTCGAATAATCATTGAGAAGTCAAGGAAGTGTTATAGTCTGAGGGTATATCCAAGAGACCACCCAATTCCCATCATCGATATTGTATTCCACACATTGCCACCAATGTGTGAAAGAAGTTTGGGGACAATTCCATGAGTAAGGAAATCATAAAAATGGTATGAATATCATTTTTCATTTTAAAAATCACTATCATAGTTGTTATAAGATATGTTCAAATTAGTTAATGTTTGATAGCATACAATAATCAACATAAAAAGATAGAGGAGCGTGTTGAATATATTCACAGAGTTAATCCAGATGTTTATGATTACATGATGAAAATTCCAAAGCATAAATGTTCATTGGTATATAATGATGAGAGGAGATATCGATATTTAATAACCAACAGCATAGAACGTATAAATGGAGTTTTCAAGGGAGCTTAGAAATTACCTATCACAGTTAAACAAGAATATTTGATTATATGTTACTCAAAAGAGCTACTATTATAATATAATATTAGGATGATATTTTAAATATAAAATACTGGTTTGGTACAAAAGAACATTTATTACAGTGTATTGTATTTTGTAAAATGTGAAAAGCAGGCTGAAGATGGTCTGAATAGAGGGATTCACTATGGACACCATTCCCAATATGAGTTAGACAGAGTTCTTCAAGAGGATTAAATAGTTAATGTAACTTAATTTTATCATGAAAAACAATGATTTTAGGTCACTTAGACAGATGATTCTATGTTTTGTAGCAGTGGTCATGTGTGAGTTGTTCAATTAGAGAATCATTACTATGAATTTGGAAACTTTTAATAATTATGATATCCTTGCTGCCATGTGATCATAGCATGCACCTACGTACACTTATCTTGGGATCAGTTTATTGATCTTAATCATCCAATATATAGAGTTTCAATTTTGGCTACATAACTCCTTGGATTCCAATCAAGGGACATCATAATTGTTTACTGTATGATGGCACACCCACGCTTCTACCAAACATTATTAGGCTTCGACAAAAAGAGAGGCTAATGTCGACTCGTATTCAGAATGAAATTGATTAGACTAGTGAACGGGCACCTGGATGGAGGTACAGAATATGCCACTAGGAAGGTCACATGAGGAAAACATTCCCTAGACACATTGGGAAATCATATAACATTTAAAAATATTCATTTACTCTATTAGTTACTGTATAAGTTTGTACATGTAATCATTTTTTTCATTATCACCAATTTTAATCATATTTGTTTTATTTTTATATAGTATAACTTTAAAAATATACTTATATATTATAATACATATATATTTTTTTATAAAAAATAATAAATATAAAAACTATTTTTTATATTACATTTTTAAATATAATGTTCATATTAATTTTGTAAAAATATATATAAAATATAAGAATTATTCTTTCCAAAAAGCTATATTTCAATTTTGAAATAAAAAATTTTGTGTTAAATTGAAATCATTTTCAAACATAATAAACATTTTATGAAATATTTATTTGTTCTTCTAAAATAAATAGCCATAAGTACAAACTCATAACATGTATTCCGTTATTACTAGGGAAATTCTATTTTAATAAATTTCATACATTACATGATAAAAAAATTTATTGAAAAAAGTTCTATAATGAAAAGGTTACATTTCATAATTTAAAAAACAAAGTATTCATTAGTATAAAATGCATGTTAAATTTTTTATGTGTAATTTTAAACTCATTTCATAATATAACAAAATTATTTCATAAAATAAATATTGTGTGATTCAAAGATAAAATAGAAAACTCTTAACATACGTTTTCACCTGACAGAACGTATTTCATATTTATAAAAAACTAAAAAGATACATAAAAATATTTTATACTAAATCATAAAAAAATTATGAGTTAAATAGCTATTGATGTTATTGTTCTTCTATTTTTATATTCATATGGAGGAGACTTTGTTAATTTCATAGTAGTCTCATTTGTTTCATGAGGTGTTAGTATGGGGACCTATTATACTTCTTTTTATTCAAAGTGCACATAATTTCCATCATGATGCACCCCCAATAGCCATTTTTCTCTACCTTAAAAGTTATAGATTTTATGGATACTCCATGTGTTACTTCAAGACCATTGATCACCACTTGATTGATACATTGGTTGAGAGATAGTGACTATATACACACACTTTTTATCTCTTTGAGGTGGACATGGTTTTACTTTAGAGGATGTTCCCTACATTCTCAATCTACCCATCCATGGAAAAGCTATTACAGGCTCCACTAGTGGAGACTAGTCTGCATTCATACACAGTATACAAGGTGTTGACATCATTGGCACACCATGTATCCTCCTGGGCTCCCTCTCGTTCATGGGGGTTAATGATCATTTTGATTTCATTACTGATGATAAAGATGAGGAGGTGCTTATTTGTAACACATATGTATATATTATGTGATTAATATGAGGAAGGTTGTGTGTTGACTACTCAACCACCTTAGTTGAAATGATGTACCTACCATTATGTTGGGATCTTGACCAGACAGCTATATTCAGTTGGCAGTTCACTATTTTCATGACCGGACCTGACGGGGTTTGACCCGTGACTACCCCAAGCTCACCTCATATTAGAAAGGGGATGGAGACCAGTACTAGGTAGGCATATCCCACAAATGGGAGTAATTTTCCTAAATTACCTCTACAAACGCACAAATATCCAAGACACACAGTGATGAAATGTAAAACAACTGAGATCCCATAACCATAGTACAACAGGAAAAGTAAATAGGGCCAAATATATGACCATCACAAAGAGAGTATATATAGAAGTCCAATAGAAACTGTAAATAGTCCAACTTTCTCCAAGGGTGGGGACTAAATCAAAGGTATTCCCTTGGTAAACACCTCGGTCTTCACTACTCCAGCTTTTCTCCACCTGCTCCCTATCCTCATAGGACACCATCCAAAGGGTCATCGTCTGCACAAGACACAACACATGCTGGAAAAGCCCATGCATGGGTGTGAAGGACCCTAGACCACCCTGAGAGGGGGGTGAATTAGGGTGTCAACTTTTTCTCTTATTTTCTAGATCTTCTTCCCACATTGGTATGAACTTGTTTAAACATTTTTGATGGATATGTGTAGTAATTATAACATTCACATGTAGAATTATAGCACAACACTTTTACTTGGTTCGCCACTAAGGGCTACGTCAAAGGAGCATAAACTGATAGGTTTCTAGTTGTACCTAATTACACTAATCCTCACTAGCTATGGATTACAATGGTTTGTAAAAAGTAACTCTATCCCAGTAACACTGCCTAATGGTTCAAGGATATCTCATAGCGTCCCTGGGATTACTTACGTAGACTCTCCCCTGGCTCACTACCTTGGGAGAGGTCTTACTCAGTTTATCAACTTTATGGTCTCTTAAATATAGAGGAATAAAATTATTTGTATCCTATTAATCATAAAAATTTTCTTACATCAAGGTCCAAAGTTGATGCAATTTTATGTTCAATATTATTTTTTAGTGAAACAACTGAATGCAGTAAATCTTCTTATTTTTTTCTAGAATCACAAACTTATTTTATGATGTTTCTGCTTCTGAAAACTATCTCTGATTCAGTGGATTGTCTTTGATCTGCATACCACGCCTACTCTGCATACCACGCCTAATATGAATATCGGGCCTCCCATGTGTACCGAGCCTATTCTTAGAACCATGCTTACTCAGGGTATCTCACCTTCTCTACGTACTGCACCTACTCTGTGTACCGTGCCTGCTTTGTGTACAACGCCTGCTCTGTGTACCGCTTCGGCTCTGCATGTCGCGCCTTCTCTGCATGCCACACTTGTTTCGCATACCAACTTTATGTACTACATATGCATACCTACATTGTGTACCACGACCACATACCACCTCTATCTACGGCCTTCTCGTACCTTCTTCATGTGCCACCTCCGCATATCACCTTGGCGTACCATTTCTGCTTACATCTTCTACTTTTATAAAATCCCATCTCTAGTGGACTATTTGTTCCTATTCTGCAAACTATTTCTTCATTCGGTGGGCTTCTTCTTCAAATTTGGAGATTCATTTAATCTCTCACGTATGACATCTGTAACACCACAAGATTCCATGGTACATTTCCCTTTAAATAATGTAATAGCTTTCATTGTACGCAACTTCGAGATTCTAACACATTGAGACCAATCAAACTAGTCGTTATGAATAGTAATACCCACTTTATGAAATGTTATAAATTTTTTCATTCAAAATGGACTTCATTATTTGATTCGGAACATAGAAATTATCTTAGGGTTAATTTTTTGTATTTTTCTAAAAACTTTCAATTTTTTATTAATAGTGAAAAACACTGAGTTATAGTTTAAAACCAAATTTATATTTAAATAATTATTTATTTTATTTAAATTTATTTTAGGTCAAAATAGATAAATAATACCAATATAAGTTCAATGTAATTCATTGGAGTTAGTTTATAATAATTTTAGATATATAAAAAATTTATTGAAGTTTTCACTGTCTTTTAACCATCTCCTAGGAGAATTTTCAAATTCACATAAAACGTAATTTTACCACTTCTGTGAGTTGAATTTCAAAAATAAAAGAGACATGGTTGATATTAGTAAGTAAAATGTGGTTCAAGAAGATCAAAATAATATTTGTTGAATAGTAACTTTTTACTTTTATTTACCACGGTTAAAAGTAAATAGGTTAATTAAGGGTCAAAATGATATTATTATTAACCTAAAACATGTCCTAATTCTATTATATAAGTTTAATTCAACCAAAAAAACCATATGAATAAAATATGAACCTCTTTGGTCCACTTCGATTAGATTAGGACACTTATTATTATTTTATTTAAAGAAGAGTTAAAAGAGTTAAAATCAATGTTTAATAAATAAAACATTTTTAATATAAGGATACACATAAGATAAATTCAACTATAAATATTCATTACAAAGATAAAAGTATTTCCTACATAATTATATTTTATTTATATTTTTTAGACATTAAATAATTTAATTTATTTATGACACAATGATGATGCAGTAAAAAACTAATTAATGAAATATTAAAATAATTGATATTATAAATATCCAAATAAATGTAATTTAAGACTTTCTATGAATTAAACTAATTTTATATGTTAATATGACATATTAGGGTTGGTTAGATGAATTATTTTTGCAGCAATAATGCTGTAATGAATTTAGCAAAAACAAAATACCAGATAGTGTCAAAATTGACATAAAAGAGTTTTTAAAAAAATATTACATTATTAATTGACATTCTATTTCTAAAAATATAATGTTCGAACAAAAAACTTATATAATGATAGGTGTATCTTTATTGAACCATTTTGGGTTCCATTGGAAGTATATAGCAAGTTTATTAACCATATAATATAAAAATACAAAGAGTAAAAGTCAAACTATTTAACTAAGAGTTAAATCTAAAATATTAAGTTTATATAGTGACCCAAACCTGTCTAAAA
This sequence comes from Viscum album, assembly GCA_963277665.1. Lineage (NCBI taxonomy): Eukaryota > Viridiplantae > Streptophyta > Magnoliopsida > Santalales > Viscaceae > Viscum > Viscum album. The sequence continues at coordinate 1,744,766,946 of OY728125.1, read as the reverse complement.
CCTATTGGTTGAGTGGTTTCTGACCCATCCCCACCTTATCCTTTAAATAATCCATTTTTGAGACATTAGAAACCGAAAATGATTTTATTATAAAATAATATTTCTAGCTTTTCTTAAGGTTCCCCTCACCCCTCTTATAGAAGGGCACTCCCCCTTATCTTTAATTATCACCTTCAAAGCCATTTGGCTCAGCCAACCTCGGCCCAAATACCCTCTCAACTGTCCTACCTTAATCCTAGAGGCCTTACTTTAGTCAAAAATACAACCTATGGAGCCCTTTTGATCAAATCAAAAGGAATAACCCGAAGAAGAGATAAATATTTCTTCACCTCTTTCAAGTTCCATTCTTCTTCCACTTCCTATTTCTTTTTTATTTACATTATAAAATAATAAATCCTGTATATTCAATATAATTCGATGTTATTATAAATATGATACACTCATATTCATTATTCTATCCACCCTTTGAATGACATGTCACCATACGTGCGTACGTACGGCTTACCGTCTCCACGTCGTGGTGTAATTGTTATTCAATACATTATTATTTGGATGGGTATAATATGATGTGTAAATGATGTAAATAATAAATATACCATGATAATTATTCTGTATATATGATATACCATCCAATTATATATTATTTTAATATCAACAGAATGATATTGTCGCGCGTGCATACGTACAGATTACTGTCTCCACGAACGCGATGATATTCATTCCCCATCGTAATCCATTCAAGACTAATTTTAATTTGATGATTAAAAATAATGTTTAAAGACTTAATATCATTATTAATATGAATAATATACATCATATTCATAAAAAACACTACTTACGAAAGAAATCATATAAAGGAAAATGAATCAGTTAACACCTGAAACGACGATAATACTAAAATATTATTAACAAAGCAATATTAAAAAATCATATATGATATCATATTAATTAATATTGTTCTCGTATAATTTAATAACAATTATTTAACCATTATACAGGAGTTTAACCTACCCTCGACCAAGGAAAAGTACAAAGTAATGTGTTTCTTATCTCACTTTTAATTCTGTGAGATTTCCATTGTTCGTCACTTATTTATTGCATGTGTTGTATTATGTACTTCCATTTGATATATATTGTCATGATTATATTTATATTCATGGTATTCTATGAATGATTTGGTTGTTATTAACTTTTTTCCATACAAATCGATTGATTACAATGAAGTAAGGGTTAATTTCACAATCTCTTTATTATCCGAGATTGTTTTTATGTAAGTATCTACTAGGACCTATTTATCATCCACATCCATGTTTCTTAAAAATTTATTTCAAAACACTCTTACTATTTTATATACTATGGGTTAAATTCATTTATACCCTTTTTGACTTTTTATAAGATGTTTATAAAGTAATCTTTTCATCGTTTTCCAAACAAGTTCCTTTATAACATTTTCGAAAAAATTATGGTAAGAATGACTTTTTTCAACTTATACGGCAGGTGCAGATATTTTCCACCATTATAACATCGTCAAATATTCCCTTACAATATTATAAGAATATTTTCAAAATAAATGTTTTCGTTATAATTATTTGACTCTTAAATTATTTCCAAATAGAAAGTGATATTTCTCTAAAAAAACTTTTTATTTCATCAATGTCAACATCCTTTGATTGATTTTAAGCTTATGTGAAGTTGATTTATTATGATACAAAACTTCCATATTGTATTGAAGTTTTTGTGATATTTTTGACTATGGATGTGTTCTTTTTAAACCATTCATGGTTTATGGATAAATTATTGAAATTTCATATGCTATTTTTAATATGAATGTTTATGTTATGTTTAAACCTTTTCGTATGAGGAATGCATTTGACTTAGTATGTGATAGGTGGAGCCCTATATATCTCCTCGATGCATCAGTAGGTCTCATGAGTCAAACTAATTTCTTGGCATAGGGCCTTGACAAAATCTTATTTGTATTCTTGGCACAAGGCCTTGACTATGTGGTTATGAAAGTCTGGCAATATGCATTCCATCATTATGAAAGTGGCTATTGATATTGCATGTGATTATTCGACTAGTAGAATATCCATGTGAATAAGTAAATGGAATTATTTTATTTTATCTTTGCCATATTATGCTGAATTTCATGTTTAAAAGACTTTTGTTTTAGTCTTATATATTGCCTAAAATGTTTATGCTTATTTATGAAAGTTTCTTCTATATTGTTATCCATACTAAGCATCTGAGCTCACCCCTTTCTATGTTTTATTTTTCCCAGGATGTGAAGAAGTATATTATGACTGAACTGCAAGTATATTCTATGGGATATCAATTTTGTCAATGGAAACAATGTGGTTGTAGTTTTCCATTTAATTATGTAATGTAAACCTTATGAATGTATCCTGTACTTCCAAGGCTACTAAACTAATTAGTCTTTCGAGACTTGATCTTTTTTTATCATGAAAATGATACGTAATAATGCACTGACTATGGGATACTAGGGTCAGGGCGTTACAACATCTCCCTATAAAGAATCTATTCTGTAGACTACTCTTCCAATTTTTCAAACTATTTCATCTTCTGCATACAACTTCATCCTATGAAGAATCTCTCCTGTGTACCACTTCCCTTCACAGAATTCTTCCTATGAGAAAACATTCAAACCAAGTTGATCTCTTCAATATCAATGTTTTTTGTTATCAAATTCATGATTTTTTAATGATGGGATTAAAAATCCTTATATAAGAAAATAACTCTATAAATTTGGATAATATGATTTATCCAATTTTTCAATGTGGGAAAATCTTCACCACATACTTAACTCCATCTTCATATTATAAGCCTACACCATGAACTGTTAACCTTTTGTGTATCATAAGCTTACTGGTCTGCGTATTGCATCTCTTTCTCTAATAATGATCCATCTCGTGTACTGTAATTGCTTCCGCCGTAAACCTTTTTGGGTACTGTGACTCATTTCTCAAACCATAGTGCGTACCTTTCCCGCTATATGGTACACGGCTACAAACTGTTCCTAGACGTAGTACGTGGTCCGTGTTTTGAGGTATGTGGTTTTCTTCCTTTTTTTATTTCCTTTTCCATTACACATCTCAATCACTCATATGTATAAATACTTCCATTTCAAGAAACAAAATCCTGATTTGGAGATCCCAAAATTTGGCAAACAATGGTAAATGAAAACACCTTAAATATCTGCATCAGCAAAAAAACCCATGATTCTTCACTGTCATCTTTCTTCTTGAACAATCAGCTTTTTTCACCACAAACCTTATCAGTTGTGATATATAGTCTTTGATCTATCACTATTTCTCTTCCTTTCCATCATAATGCTTTCATCACATGTTCTCCAAACTTATGATATATAGGAAATAAAAATCAAAAAAACATCGTTTAATTTATCACTTTCAATAACTTCAAAGTTCTTTGTCATCTCCTTCTTCATTTTGATCTTCATTAAAAAATGTTGAAAAAAAATACAACCTAATACAAAAAAGTGGTCCCAAAAATCCCTCCCTTGTATTTTTCTTTCAATACCTTAAAGTCCTCCTCAAATGAATGTGTCATTATCAAAATGAGAATCTTCTCTCTCCCCTTTTTCTTTTTCTTTATCTCTTCCTTTGAAACATTAATTTAACTTTCTCTCCCCCTTATTTACAAGAAATACAATGTTCATGGGAAAATGGTATCAGTCTTTTATTAAGAAATTTTCCATCAATAATTTTACTCTAATTATACTTGATAAATGCTCGATGTAGAAAACAAGAGAATTTTATTTAAATAGAAATGTTGTCCATTATTCACTGATCATGATATCACATGTGATGATAACACATGTAATTTTTTTTGAAGGGTTTTCCACTTTTACATTAGGCTGAAGATATTGATTGTGATAGGAAGTAATCAACTAGAAACTTCTTCACTCACTTCAACAAATAGATAAAAAATAGTCAGGTGCAATTGGAAGGATAAGTGGCCTTGGGGCACTTCCATTCTTCTTATGTCACTGATTAATTTAGTTACTCAGCCTTTTTAATATGATATTTATTCTGAGTAACCATGGATGAGAGATTTAGAAATGACCTACCTTTTCCAATGACATGTTCTTTAAGAAATTTCTAGAGTAATTGAATTTAATACCAACTAAATTTGATACTGATTGAAATAATATCTTTAGAAGCTTCTTCATTTGTCTCCCCCTTAAGGGAAATACTCCCTGTCATATTCATCAAGGGTGATTCTTCATCATTTTAATCATTGAATATCAATTGAAGAATAATCCTATGATAGAAACTTCTTAAGCTCAGATATCAATAGTAGGAAACATTCACTACTTCTCAGGTCCCCCCCCCCCAAGAGCATGCTTTACCTTCAATTCCTTGTATTATTAGAAAAATACGATACACAAATGATTAAGTGAATAAGGTGGTTCCTCCTTGATTATTAAATGTGAGTAGGAATAATGATATGGTTTTCTAAACCAAGATGATCCATTTTCACCAGTCTTCTTGATCGCACATATGTGCATATTTTCATATCTATGTTCATGTGGCATGGATCTCTTCACATTCTCTTCTAATTTGTGTGGAGATTTGTTCTCCATAACAGTCATCATGAATAATACATTCTTACTCTTTTTAAGGACTACATCTTTCTCTGGTATTAAGGATAGACAACATTTTTCAATGTGACCATATTTCACACATATCTCACACGAAACATCTTTAAAACATGTGTTTCCTTTGGTTTTCACTCTCTTGTCTACTTTATATTCATCATGTGAAAGTTTTCCTTTTCCTTTATCACTAGAATTATCCTTTTCATCTTCAAGATTCATTATTATTTCCAAATATTCTATCCATATGACCAACATGTCATTTGGAACTGTTGTAGTAGGTTTGGATCTTCAACACGGGTTCATTTGAGTGTAATCCTTTTTAGTTTCTCTTTTAGAGGAATTGGTCTTCAGTTTCATGGATCTAAAATCCAATGTCTTCTCAGCTTCCCAACTTGAGATCTTCTTGGGGAAATTTTTATTCACAACATTCTTCTTTCTTCTTCCCAAGGAAGTTGCTTCATACTTGTGACCACTTTCATTGCATACATCATAGATTTTATCAAGAATTCCAAATCTATTTACAGTAAACAGATGATTCTCAACCTGAGAATGTTGCTCTTCTTCTCTGTATTTCTTCCCCATGAGGTAGGCTTCCTTTGTGCTTTTACATTTTTAGGATTGTACCAACAATTTATTGCACGATGCCTAAATATGTTCCAGCACCAACATTGACCCACAAATCTGGATTTCATTATATTATGTTGATGGGTCATATTCTTGAATTGTTATTCTCCTTATGGAGAACCACATTCTACATTCTTCTTCCTATTCACCCTATATATGGTGATAGGTAACTCCTCAACTTTCCTCATCCATAATTGTTTTGAATTTCTCTCCCATCCTACACTACTTGTGGAAACGTATTTAGAATCTTAAGTACAAGATGGTTTGGATGGTACCATATTCTTCTCAACAAATTATAATTGATCAATGAGTGAATACATGATCTTCTTATCCCATTTTGGAGTTATTTTTATAGTAGAGGCCTCCAGTGAGAATTGAGTACCAGTAATAACTGTTTAATTATTTTTTGAAGTCTCAATAGGTGTCTTCTCAAGATTCGTCAACTGAGATTCCAATTCTAGGAATTTCTTATTGAGGATAATTGTGATGACCCCCACCCCACAAAGTGTACCCCCTCCTGGGTCAGAAATGTGAGAAGGGAGATAATGACCCTGATTCTCGCCTCCAGTAGGATCTGGGTTGGAGACTAGCATCGAGGGTATAGTAAACACACAAATGGGAGGAATTACCCTCTAAGAGATAACATACAGAAGAGAGAGATAAGATAGAAACGAATCAACTCCAAATAAGAACTGAAATATAAAATAAAACCTTAGTGAAAATATGTAATGTAATTTAAAATTACTACAACTAGAAGGGGAAAAACTGAAATTACCCAAAAGAGAGTAAAAAACAGCAACCACAAGCCTCAACCGCTCCTGCAACCCCAAGCTAGTAGAAACCAACATGATCTCCAAACTGCTCCAAGTGACCTAAAAAATGTTTATATATACATAGGGTGAGTATAACAGTGTACTCAGTAGGATCCTCCCTGAATCCTCTCGTGAAAAAGTAGAGGAAGCATACTAAAGTACAGTGAACAACAAGTAAAACTAACTCATCTCCAAAATATGTGTACTATGTTCCCACGCTCACCATGGATACTCTCACCAAGTAATGCATACAATATTATATAATATAATAAAGAATATCAAGGTTACCCCACTAATACTTCCCCACTGGTTTGTTGCTTTTCCCCAACATCGCATGTCCTAAGCATCTCTCTCCAAAAAGGATTCCCACAGACACCTGGGCGAAGCACCACAATAAGCACCTCGTGCAAAAAAAACCACCACATCTACGCAAGAAAGTAACCAGGTAGTTTCCAGGATCCACCAAAGCCTGCATAATGTGTATCATACATCGGGTATTATACCTCAATCCATTACATCCCATACACCGAGTAAGGATCCTCAAGCCATCACAGCCTTTACACATTACACCTATAGTAGTCCATAGGATACTATATCCATAATATATGTGTGTGACTAACCACAAGACATTACTTCCCTCTACACACATATATATGGAAAACAAACCATTGTTCCTACCAGGACAAGTATCTACCAAGAGAAGAGAGCAAGGCCAAAGGGGGTAGTCAGTCATCCATCCTCCCCCCGGAATGTTGGGGAAAACACCCCCCCCCCCCAGGGCTCAGAATCCCAGGGGTGTCAGTTTCCCTTACTGACAGGGTGTAGTAGCATATAGAAACACAAAAAGTACATAATATACTATATCTCATAGCCACACTATGGGCATAACCTAGTCTTAGACTCAACTGCAGCTAACGTCTGTCGGACTCTAGGCTGACACTTCTAAGACTAGGTATCCTATAAACACACAAACATTTAAAGATACTTATTATATTACTTCATTCCCTTTTAATTAGTTCTATTTTAAGTTAATTAATTCTGTAAACATTAATTAACCATTTACAATTCCACATTAAACTTCGTTTGCATCACACCCAAAGTCCACTGTCCCTTTAAAATTACTACCCCATCATTATGTTCCAGAAACTCCAACCCCAAGGTTTAACATCATTTATTCAATTATTCATTACATAATTACTTTCCCATATTCCCAGGATTTATAGAAAAACATTCTATGCTACTAAACACAAGGGGCTCTACACGATGAGTAGATGTACTACCCATCAAGTCTGTGCCGCCTATAGCAAGAGCGTAGACCCATCCTTCCTTGAGAAGCTAAACACGAAAAGGCACATGGCATACCCCACGCATCTTCGCCTCTTTCGGAAGAAGAGTAAGGAAGACCAACTACCTTTATCAGTGAGGAAACGTAAAGTAGATAGTCAACCAATAAGAATGAGCAAGAATCCAACAATCACAGCCATCCTGTTCCATCATCCCTAGTGTCCTCCTCGACACCCACATGCATAAATAGATGCATCTCGCCACCATAGACGTCATCTACTACCACAACCAAAGGACTCCATTCCCCCACATACCACAACTTTAATCCAAGATCACATCACAACACAAGCAGAAAGAAAACAAATATCTTAACAATTGGGCTTTTGTCCCTTTAACAATAAAGAGGGAAACTCAGAACCCTAAAATAAATTATGTTTTTATCAAACAGCCAGTTCTTTAAACCATCTGTAATTGACTGATCTATTATTTATAGGTTCCGACTATGGGTATCCTAAATAGAAAACTATCACAAATTTATTAAACATGCTTACGGTATCAATTTTATTAACATCAAATTACAATAAGAAAAAACGGACTCATTTCATGCCTCTTTATCTTTATCCAAACAGTTATCAATTTATTCTAAGCTTTACGTTATTTACCAATTTCCATTAAGAACAAACGTCTAAACAAAGAAAGATTAGATATGACACTATCTAGAAAAACAAGTGTCAATAACATACGATTGATATCAATTTATGTATCAGGTTCAAATATTTATTATGTCAATTCCATTTTTATCCAGTGGGATAAAACATGCTAACTATACAGTAGCACATATAAGGATAGAGAAGCAATGAATCCCCTATATCAAATGGTTCTTAACATTATTTATACCGGAGTGGTTCGTGATCGCCTCCTCTCACGACAACTACATCCACCCATGGATGCCACGGTACGACCACACCTAACGAAACCCAAGAAAACTCCATTATAAGCATGGAGATCACATGTTATAATATATAAAGGAGAAACAGGAGAAGATTAAGCCCCAATGAATGAAGATAAAACATACCTTAATTCGATGAAGGATCGACCCTTTCTGCTTGCACCAAAGCAGAGGGTGCACATGCAGCATGAAGAACTTCAAGGGGAAACAAATCCATGGGGAAATGTTTGATATCATGATTATTATAGGATGGAAGGAAAGGTTTGAGCATCTCACACTAGGGAAGAAGGAGTAAGAAAAAGGGAGGAAGATATATTGTCCCTTTTGATGATTTAATGGAGCGACGGTTTAAGATATGCTTGATTTCCCATTAAATACGGATCGCTTTAAAACACGCGGTTTGACCAAGTAAAAACATCACAATCCATAGGAATAATTAAACAGGAGTTATGGCCTTTTAATCGGCCTTTGAGTTTTTAAAACATGGTTTTAAATGCATTTTACATCAAAGAAAACATTAAAGGGGTGAAACTGTTGTAACCTCAAAACACAGTTCATGAACCTCACCATTCTGGAAACACTGTTCATAAACCTCACTGTTGAAACCTCAGCATTCTAGAAACACTGTTCATTAACCTCACCATTGGAACTTCACCGTTGGATGCTCACATTTCTGGAAACACTGTTCATGAACCTCACAGTTGGAACCTCACCGTTCTGGAAACACTATTCATGAACCTCACCATTCTGGAAACACTATTCATGAACCTCACCATTGGAACCTCACCATTCTGGAAACACTGTTCATAACCCTCACCGTTGGAACCTCACTGTTGGAACCTCACCATTCTAGAAACATTGTTCATGAACCTCACCATTGGAACTATTCCCTGAACAGGAAAATTAGAAAAGTGTTGGGGATAAGTCACCTTGACCTCTTGAATCACCTCATACACCTGATTTTCGCAAAAGAATAGACTAGATAGGTTTGGGCCATTACATCAGATACCTCTCAAAACATTCTCATCCTCGAGAATTCAAAACCCACTTAAAGGGAAAATGAAACAGGGTCTGAACAACCACCCATCGATATACCTATCAAAAGAGAGCAAGCCACAATAAGCAACAAAAGAAACCCATATTATAATCATGAAAGGTCTAACCACAAAGGGTACATCATTACATGGAAGGATTTAAACATAAAACAACACTGGGTACTGAGCATGTATCTATGACACACATTCCCAGGTACTCTCCTCTATGCCACCATGTCGCCACAAGACACGAACCAAGGGGATAGAACGCTCGTGCCACACCTTATCCTTTCGGTATTGGATATCCATAGGCCACTCCTCAATGGTTGCATCATCATCAACATTAATCTCTCCCCAATCGATGATGTGAGAGTCATCATGAAGATAATAATGGAGCTGTGATACATGGAAAACATCATGTATCTAACTCATCTTTGGGGGAAGTGCTACTCGATACGCCACAGCTCCAACATGAGCTAACACCTCGAAAGGCCCAACAAAGCGGGGAGAAAGCTTACTCCCACGAACAAACCTTCTCTTCCCATGACGGGAAGTCACCTTTAGAAACACATGATCCCCAAGATTAATCTCTAAGGGTCTCCTTCTTTGATCAACATATGATTTCTGATGATCTTATGTTTTCTTCATCCTCTCATGAATCACCGGAACCATCTCTGTTGTATTCTACACTAATTCCAATCCGAGAATTTCTGACACTCCGACCCAAGTTCAGCACAATGGAGAATGTAAAGGTCGGCTATACAAGGCTTAAAATGGTGTCATACTAATGGTAGAGTGAAAACTATTATTGTAAGAGAACTACACCAAGGTTAAGTGCCTCATCCATGATCCTCCAAAATCAAGAACACAAGAGCGTAACATGTCTTCAAGAGTTTGGATGGTTCTTTTTGTCTGACCATCTAGTTGAGGATGAAAAGCAGTGCTAAGGCATAGATGAGAACTGAAAGCATGATGGAGAACTCTTCACACCCTAGAAGTAAAGCGAGGGTCTCGATCATAAATGATTGTCATTGGGACTCCATGAAGTCTCACCACCACCTCTAGATACTGCCTTGACAAAACCACCACGTCTACGTAAGAATGTTACCAGGTAGTGTCCGAGAGCCACCATATCTCGCATAATGTTTATCATACATCGGGTACTATACCTAAAGCCATTACATCCCATACACCGAATAAGGATCCTCAAGACATCACAGCCTATACATGTTACACCTATAGTAGTCCATAGGATAATATATCCAGAATATATGTGTGTGAATAACCACAAGCCATTACATCCCTCAACACACATATATAGGGAAAAGTAACCATTGTGCCTACCAACACAAGTATCTACCAAGAGAAAAGAGTGGGTCCAAAGGGGGTAGTCATCCATCCATCATCCCACCGGAATGTTGGGGAAAACACCCCCCCCCCCCATGGCTCAGAATCCCCAGGGTGTCAGTTTCCCCTACTGACAGGGTGGAGTAGCGTATAGAATCACAAAAAAATACAGAATATACTATATCTCACAACCACACTATGGGCATAAACTAGTCTTAGACTCAACTAAAACTAATGTCTCTTGGACTCCGGGCTGCCACTTCTAAGACTAGTAATCCTATAAGCACACAACCATTTAAAGAGATTTATTAGATTACTTAATTCCCTTTTTATCAATTCCACTTTACATTAATTAATTCATTAAACATTAATTAACCATTTACATTTCCACATTAAACATCATTAGAATCACACCCAAATTCCACTATCCTATTAAAATTACAACCTCATCATTATGTTCCAGCAACTCTATCCCCAAGGGTTAATATCATTTATTCAATTATTCATTATAGAATTAATTTCCCATATTCACAGGAATTCTTGAAAAACATTCTATACAACTAAACACAAGGGGATCAACATGGTGAGTAGATGTACTACCCATCAAGTCTTTTCCACCTATAGTAAGAGCATATACCCATCCTCCCTTGAGACACTGCCACAGAACTGGGCAAGGCCAGCGCCAACCTTTATCAGTGCTAACGAAAAAGCACTGATAAAGGGGGGTACTTTAATCAGCGCTAAAAAAGCATGGATAAAGGGTACCTTTATCAGCACTAAAAAAGCGTTGATAAAATTACCCCTTTATCAGTGTTTTTTATCACTGATAAAGGTACCCCCTCTAACATCGCTTTTTTAGCACTGTTAAGGGGTACCCCTTTAGCAGCGCTTTTTTAGTAGCACTGATAAAGGGGGGTCTTTATCAGCACATTTTTTAAAAGCACTGATAAAGGGTCTACTTCAAAAAAAATCATTAAAAAATATATTAATATTTAAATATATAGATATAGTTATGATGATATAAATATAATATATATTTTTTAAATATAATTTTAAATATATTTTAGATAAGTATAAATATACAGTTACACTTAATATATAAGATATTTAGTGAAAATGGCTTATAAAAAAATTAAAAAAAATATTTTTAATAAATAATTTTCTAATTACTATGGAGTAAAAGTCATTTAATAACAATTTGAAGAAAAAAAAATTAAAAAAAAATAAAAAAAGATCCAAAATATGTTGAAAATGCAACTCGAACTTCAAATGGCCATAACTTTTGATTCAGGTGTCCGTTTGAGCTCTACAACATATCGAATCGAAGCCTGCGATGAGATCTACATGACGGTGACACAAAAAATCCTTCGTCACATTTTTTGATTCCAAAAAAGGCCTATAAGGCCTCCGAAGTTGAGTTTTTAGTCAGGATACCCCAATTTTTTAACATTTTGTGGACTTTCATCCTCATTTAAGGGGGTATTATTGGTTTTTTTTTGTGGGGAATGAATTTATTCTAAGGTATTACATTCATATTGATATTATGTATTTGAAATTTTATTATTTTTTATAATGCACTGCTATTTATAATCAAATATATAACAATATATACATAATTTTTATATATTATCACATAAAAATTTAATTATAAATATAAATAATAAAATATATTTACATATAAAATATATTAGCTTTATCTAAATAATAACTAATATCAATTTTATTTAAAATAAAAATATATGAATATTTATATACCTATATATTAATCTAACTATATATTTATATTAATATAACTACATATGTATTTTTATATATCTATAAATATATATATTAATATCACTATAAATATATATATATATAACTATATATATATTAATATAACTATATATATATATTAATATAAATATATATTACTATACGAATAAATATAACTGAATATATATATATATATTATGAATTAGAAAACAAATCAAAATAGAGGAGTGGTAAGGGCTTAGGCGCGAAGGAGGGAGGTCTCGAGTTCAAATCCTGGTGGAGGTAGGGGCGCGTGCATGGGGGTGGATTTGGAGGGGCTAGTGCTGATAAAGGGTTAAGGGGGTGTGTGCGGGCGATGGAGGGTCTTGAAAAGCGTTGTTAAAAGGGGGGCTCAAGTGCTATAAAATCCCCACCGATTTGCAAGGTTTTTTTTAATTTTTTTTTGATTTTTTTTAATGTTTTTTACTTTTAACAGTGCTAAAAAAACACAGATAAAAGGGGTCTTTTATCAGTGCTAAAAATAAAGTGCTGATAAAGGACCCTTTTATCAGCGCTTCTTTTTAGCACTGATAAAAGACCCCTTTTATCAGTGCTTTTTCTTAGCCCTAAAAAAAGGGGTCTTTATCAGCGCTTTTTGGAGCGCTGATAAAGGGGAACCCCCTTTATGTTCGCCGGCTTTAACAGCACTTTTCTAGCACTGTTAAAGGAAATTTTTAGCACTGATAAAAGGCATATTTGTAGTAGTGAGGATCTAAACATGGAAAGAACATGGCATACCCCACACGTCTTCGCATCTTTCAGAAGAAGGGTAAGCAAGACCAGCTGCCTTGAGCAGTGGGGAAAAGTAAAGATGATAATCAACCAACAAGAATGAACAAGCAAACAACAATCACATCCATCCAATTCAATCATCCCTGGTGTCCTTCCCGATATCCACATGCATAAACTGATGCATCTTTCCACTCTAGGAGTCATCTTCTACCACAACCAAAGGTCTCTGTTCCCCCACATACCAAAACAGCCTTACAGGCTCACATCACAACATAAGAAGTAGGAAAACTAATATCTTAACAATTGGGCTCTTGGACCTTTAACAATCAAGAGGGTAACTTAGAACCCAAAAAGGAATTATCTTTTTATCAAATAGCCAGTTCTTTAATACATCTGTAATTGACTGATCTATTATTTGTGGGTTCTGACTATGGGTATCCTAAACAACAAAATATCACAAATTTATTAAACATTCTTACATCATAAATTTGATTAACATCATATTACAACAAGAATAACCAGATTCATTTCATGCCTCTCTATCTTTATCCAAACAGTTATCAATCTCTTCCCGTCTTTACATTCTTTAAGAATTTCCATCAAGAATGATTTACTAAAAAAAGAAATCATAGATATCACTATATATGGAAAAACAAGAGTCAATAACATACGATCGATATCAATTTTTTTATCTGCTTCAAATATTTATTATTTCAATTCCATTGTCATCCAGTTGGATAAAACATAATAACTATAAAGTTTCACATATAAGAAAAGAGAATCAATGAATCCCCTACCTCAAATGGTTCTTGACTTTCTTTATACCACAACGGTTCACGATCGCCTCCTCTCGCAACAACTACATCCACTCGAGGATACCACGGTATGGCCACACCAACCGAAGCCCAATAAAACTATATTAGAATCATTGAGATCACATGCTATAATATGGAAAGCAGAAACATGAGAAGATGAACCCCAAAAGAATGATAATAAAACATACCTTAATTCGATGAAGTATCGACCCTTTCTGCTTGCACCAAAGAAAGGGGTACAGATGTAGTAGGAAGAACTTCAAGGGGAAACCAATCCAAGGGGAAAAGATTGATCTCATGATTCCTACGGGAAGGGAGAAAGGGTTTGAGAATCTCTCACCCAAGAACAAGGAGGAAGAACAAGGGAGAAAGATATCTTGTCCCTTTTGAAGATTTAACAGAGCGACAGTTTAAGGTACGCTTGATTTTCCATTAAAATCATATCACATTAAACCCTGCGGTCTGACAAAGTAAAAACATCCTGAGCCATAGGAATAATTAATATAAGAGTTATGGCCTTTGAATCGGACTTAGAGTCATTAAAACAAGGTTCTAAATGCATTTTACATCGAAGGAAATGTTAAAGGGGCCAAACTGTTAGAAGCTGGAAACATCGTTCATGAACCTCACCATTCTAGAAACATTGTTCATAAACCTCACTGTTGAAACACTACAGTTCTAGAAACACTATTCATGAACCTCACTGTTGGAACCTCACCATTGGAACCTCACCGTTCTGGGAACAATGTTCATGAACCTCACTGTTGGAACCTCACTATTGGAACCTCACCGTTCTGGAAACACTGTTCGTGAACCTCACCATTGGAACCTCACCATTCTGGAAGCACTATTCATGAACCTCGCCATTGGAACCTCATTGTTGGAACCTCATTGTTCTGGAAACAGTGTTCATGAACCTCACTGTTCTGGTAACACTGTTCTTGAACCTCACCGTTCTGGAAACACTGTTCATGAACCTCACTATTGGAACTATTCACCGAACTGTAAAATTGGAAAATTGATGGGGATAAGTCACCTTGACCTCCTTAATCACCTCATACACCTAATTTTCATGAAGGAATGGACTAGAGTGGTCTAGGCCATTAGAGTAACCTTTTGATCTTCAATCATAGTCATCATCTCTTCACAATCCTTATTTATTCTAAAAACATAATCTTCATATAGAATCATTTAATTCTGAATCAAAGAGACATGTTCCTTTATCTTCTTGGATATCGCTTCCAATTTTATACCCTTGACATAAGTGCAATTTTTTAGTTCCACTTCAAGAACATGGATATTTTCATCAAGAGCCTTTCTGAATCTCTCTTCTTCTTCAACTTCTTTCCTCCATTTTGATTTTTTTATTTCATTTTTCCTCTTTGTTTCTTCAAAGGATTCAATATATCTTGAGAGCTCATAACATTCTAACATTTTCTTTACCAAGGCTTCCTCCATTGAATCTTCTTCTTTTCTTAGCTGGGTGATTTCCTCTTGAATACATTGAAATATTCTACAAATAACAACAACTCTATCATTGGAAATATCATAAAGGTATTTTCATAGTCTTTCAATTTCATCTGATTATGATGATTGATCAAGGGTGAAAACACATACCTCCCAATCTCCTTGCCATTTTCTCTCTTGGTCTAAAACATCGCCATTTTCTGAATGGCATGGAGAACCAGATATTATCTCTTCCTTAGACATAAGGGACTTCTTCAATGGTCTCTTCTCTTTATTTTTTTCTATTCTTCATGGTTTTGTTGGGTATATACTTATGCTCATAGATAACTGAACTTTCATCAAGACTTCTCTTTATTTTTGACTCAGGAAACAAAAGTCAAATACTCTTCTAAATAGAATTACTAAAGAGTATCCAACATATGTAAACCTCCCTATAATACTAATTGAAGGACCATAGACCACCCTGAGAGGAGGGTGAATCAGGGTATTAAATTTTTCTATTTTTTACTGGATCTTGTTCACACATTGGTAAAAAAATTAAACCGGTATGATGGATATGTGCAGTAATTAAAACATTCAAATGCATAAGGACATGACAACACTTTTACTCGGTTCACCACTATGGGATACATCCAAGGAGAATACACCAATAGGTTTCTGGTCATATCTAAATACACCAATATTTACTATTTTTGGACTACAATGGTATGGGCACAGTAAATCTATCTCAAGAACACTACCTAAATGTTCCGGGATAGCTCACTACTTCCCTCAAATCACTTCCGTAGACTCCCCCTGGCTCACTACCTTGGGAGAGGTCTTACTCGGTTTATTGACTTGATGGTCTCTTTAATAGATAGGAATAAAAGTATTTATCTCATGTTCAGTAATAGACTTTGCTCGCATCAAGGTCCAGAGTTGATTCTCTTTTATGTTCAGTCTTATTATTTAGTGCAATAACCGAATACACTAAATCATCATCTTATTTTTTCTAGAATATAAAACTTACTTTATGATGTTTTCAAATCCAAGAATTGTTCCAGATTCTGTGGATTGTCTCTGATCAATGTACCACACCTACTCTACATACAAGGCATGCTCCACATATCATGTCTACTCCGCATACTGTGCCTGCTCCGTGTACCGCTCCTGCTCCACGTACTGCACCTGCTCCACGTACTGCACTTGCTCTGCATGAATTGCCTTATCTGCATACTGTGCCTACTCTGCATACAGTATCTTCTCCTCGTACCATGCTTTCTCCGCTTACAACACCATTTGTACGTACTGTGCATGCTCCTCTTGTCACGCATGCTCCGTGTGTCATGCCTGCTCCGTATAACTGCTCTACATACCACCTCCACCTACTTACTCTGTGTACTGCCTCCACGTACCTCATCAATGTACTTCCTCTGTGTACCTCCTTTGTGTATCACCTCAGCATGACATTTCGGCTTATAGCTTGTACTGTTGTAGAATTCCTTCTTCTGTGGATTGTTCCTTCCTATTCTGCAAACCGGTTCTCCCTTCTGCAGACTTCTTCTTCAAATTTGGAAGATCATTTTTTCTCTTGCGTACCACTTCTCCCTACACATAATTTCTTCTACATACTACTCATTCCTACAAACCATTTTGTCTTCTATATAAAACATCATCCTATGCGTAATATCTCTCTCATACCACAACCCTTCGCAAGATTCATCCTGAAAGAACTCTTTAGGACCTAGCTGATTTCTTCCACAATAATGATTTTTCTTATCAAATTCATTCTTTTTTAATGATGTGATTATCACCCATTATATAGGAAAATAACTTTGAAAATTTTTCTAATATGATTTATCCAAATTTTTAATGGGGGAAAATCTTTACCTCATAGTAAACTCCATATGTGTATTGTAAGCCTCCACCACATACCGTTAACCTTTCACATACCATTATCTTGCCAGTCTGTATACTACATCTCTTTCTCCAATGACGAGTCATTCTGTGTACTACAACTCCTTCCACTGCAAAAAATTTTTGGTACCATGACCCATTCGGTGAACCATTCCATGTACCTTTCCCGCTACACGGTATACGGTTGCAAATCATTCCAAGACATGGTACGCAATCCATATTTCGAGGTACATTGTTTTCTTCCTTTTCTAATTTCCTTCGCCATTTTTCATCTCATTCGCACCAATGCAAAAGTACTTCCATTTCTAAAAACAAAATACCAATTTTGAGTTCCAAAAATTTGAAAAAAAAACTAGGAAACGACCACACCTTAAATATTTTCTTCGTTAAGAACACTCATGCTTCTTCACTGTAATCTTTCTTCTTCAATAATCATCTTCTTTCATCACCAACATTATATGTCATGATATATAGTCTTTGATCGATCACCTTTTCTCCCACTTTCCTTCATAAGGATTTCATCACAAGTTCACCAAACTTATGATATTCGAAAAATACAAATCAGCAAAGCATCATCTGATTTACCAATCTCAATAATGTTAGAGTTCTTCATCATCTCCTTCTTCATTTTTATCTTCATTGAAAATTGTTGGAAAAAAATACAACCTTATACACAAAGTAGTCCCAATATGGTGTGTATAACAATACTCAGTAGGACACCCAGAAAATACTAAACAGGAATCATCAAGTGTAGTTATCTCAACACAAGATGTAACAATATATCATATATATAAGCAGTATAAAATCCCAGATATTGTCAAGAGAGGCACTATGCCATCAGGCGGTCATAGTCAACTACTAGCCAGAAGATTCTATTTGATGAAATTCTCATTCAGGGGGATCTAACTCTATGAGACATGCTATCATCGGAGACACTTGACAAAGATGTTTAAATCATTTGGGCCCCGCCAAAGGAGAATTTCTTGGTCTAAGAAGAAAATGATACACTGATAGGGGTAATTCCTAGGACTGTTGGGGGACACCACAACCCCAATATGGATCAACTGTGATACACAGATAGGGGTCAGAGCCAAAACCACTTGGGGACACCACAAACCTAGTTTGGATTAACCAGCTCTATAGGGGATCGCAATCAAACGATTCCACAATCCCTACCGATGCAGCCTTCTAGATAGAGGATCAATGCCCTGCTCAAGGTGGTTACGCCGATTTTAAAAACTCTTCTTGGGATGATAGAGGATCGCACTCTAGTCTCACAAAGGAACACCACAACTCTATCTGAGACACTTCCTCTATAAGTGATTTCAATCTAGTGATGTGGATGTAATTTTTCACTATACCCTCAAAGAAAAAGACCAAGGGAATGCACTCAACCTATACTAGTCCAAAATAGAATAATGAAGAGCATAAATCACTCTTGATACAAGTACATGGTGTGTAGTAGGGGAACATGATGTTTCCATTAACCTTGGGTACTTCCAGTGTAAAACGTCTCATGTCATTCAACATGTGTCTTATAGAAGAGTAAATGACATGTGAATGGGTGACACATCATGTCTATGTATCTGGGGTCTGCATGTGTACTCCAGTCAAGTGCCAGTACACGACCTCATCCCGTGTATTTGTGATAGTGTACCAGTGGATAGGATAACCAATGTACAAGTTATAGTCAATTCCATGTGGGGGAGTACACATAATTTAGGCAACATGTTTACTCCACCCTGTGTCTATGTACATCCTATGTAAATGCCAAAGTCACTCGGGTGGGACAACATGCCATGTAGTCCTATCCACATGTTTTGTGATACCTTCTTGTTATGAGAAGCCCTAAACATGGCTTAAGTGTCCCCACAAGTCATGAAATATCGAGTTACATGTTTTTATTCTTGGTATTATTCAGGTCTGGAGTTCTTCCTCCGTTCACCATTGCATGTCGCATCCACCTCGATCTCCACCTGAAATTGCTCCGTAGATCTTGGATATACGTCGATCGTGCCTTGTCATTGGTAGCTCACCAGAATATGTCCTCAAAATGAATTGGGAACTCACCTCTAACATATGTTTCTCGTGTTCCACTAGAGAAGGGTGTAGAACCCTAGATCTATTCTTGTTCTTCCCCAATCTACCCATCATCACTGCTGATCCTCGATCTACAACTACCATCAAATTCCAAACCTGCGGTTTCGATCCGTTGTACCAAAGAATGATTTCACAACGATTTAGAACCAGGTATTTTTAAAACTATTTTCCAATGGGTTACTAATGATGGTCACATGATGAAATTGGAGATAAATCCATAAACCCTAAAAATAGGGAACAAAACTTGGTCGTTGTTCATTTAGCCTCGATTCATTATCTTAGAAAGATAATATAAGAGGGGAAATCAACGAACAAAAATTTAACAATTATATCCAATTATATCCACTGATGTTATTTGGGTCAATCCTTATTCATTTTATTGTTCCCCATTTATCTGGTATTTAATAATAGTATTAAATTCAACAAACAAAACATCCTACCATTATTTTGGATTGATCGTCGATGAAGAATGGTTGTGTTGTCGTCGTTGATGTGATCCTCCAACTCCACTGGCATGATGATACATGATCTAATCCAGATTATTTTTCGTCCACCAAGAAGTCTCTCACCAAAAGGAATCAAGGTATCTAAGGTTTAGTGTCCTACCCTAGGACAAATTTTCTAGTTGTAAACTTATAGATGGAGTAGGTAGTTGTGGTGATGAAAATAAAATAACTCCTTAAGTTTAATTTATTTTATTAATTTCTTGACCCCAAAATTTTTCTCACAAACGACCCACACCAACCAATATTAATTCATTCCTATGGTAAAAACACCACTATTAATACAATGGTTCCCTTTTATTTATAATCCAGAAACCCATTTAGGATTTATTCTACCTTTTTAGGGAAATTGTGCATGTGTGCTATTAAATATTTTAATATTTTTCAAAAATTTAATCTAGGAGTACTAGGTGTCATAATTGCACCCCGTATCAGCACTTGGTCTCATAAATAATCCATATAATGTCTTAAAAATATACATAGAAAATTTGAGATACTACATTCTTCCCACATTGGGGATTTACATCCCAAAAAATTCAAAATATGAGGTACTCAAACAGATTTGGGTACTAAGCCTGAATTTGATCCACCCACTCCCATGTTATCTTTTGAAGATTCCCATACTTCTACCAAACATGAACCAAAGGAATTTATCTCCCACAAAGGTTCATCTCCTACTAATCCTCAATCTGCACTGGATACTCAGAAAAAGTCACTCCATCCTCAATGTCCATCTTTCCCTAGTCGATGATGTGTGATGGGTTATGCATGTAACTCCTTAGTTGTGATGCATGGAAGAAATCATGTACCCGATCAAACTGTCGAGGTAGATCCAAGTGGTACACCACATCACCAACTCTATGTAGTATATATAAAGGTTTGATTAACCTTAGAGATAGCTTGTTTCCCTGGCCAAATCTCTTCAATCCACGTCAAGGTGAAACTCGAAGGAACACATGGTATCCTTTCGCGAACTACAAAAACCTTCATAGCTTGTCATCATAAGACTTATGACTACTCTATTCAGTCTTCATCCACTCTTTTATGATCTATACCTTCTATGTAGTATATTGAACCAACTTCAATCCCATGAGAGTTGAATCTCTTCGGTCAGTCCAGTAAAGTGGTGACCTATAGGATCGCTTGAATAAAGCCTATAATGGTGCCATACTGATTGTCGAATGGTAGATATTTTTGTACGAAAACTCCACCAGTGGTAGGTGATCCTCCCAACTACGAACAAAGTCTAACAAGAAAGCTCTCAGGATGTCCTCTAGAACCTGGATGGTCTGCTTTTTCTGGCCATCCATTTGTGGGTGAAATACTGTGATCAAGCGTAATGGGATCACAAATGCCTCTTATAATTGCTTCCAAACTAGGATGTAAAGCAAGCAACATGATTATAAACAATCGTCGATGGAACTCTATAGGGTCAAACTATTTCCTACACATAGAGTTGTCCCAATCTATCAGCTAGATTCTTCTCTCAAATATCTAGGAAGTGGACCGACTTGGTGAGTCGGTCAATAATCACCCAGATGACATCATGTCCCCTATATGTATGTGGTAAGTCCTCTATAAAGTCCACAGATATTCCATATCACTTCTATTTCAGCACCTCAAGGGTTTGAGCTAAACCCTCTAGAACCTGGTGTTCATCCCTCACATGCTTACAAGTTTTTTATCAAGAAACAAACTCCGCAACTCTTTTCTTTATCCTTGGACACCAAAACTGACATCAAAGGTCATGATAAATCTTCTCCATGCCTTTATGTACCTCCAAATGGGATCAATGTAAATCCCTCAGAAACTCCTCCAACAATGTCACTGGTACCATCATGCAAACTTTGAAAATAACGATGTTCTCCTTACAATTTGAATATCCATCAGGGGCATGCACTGTGGATATCTGAGCATGTAGGTTCTCACAGTCAGTATCCCCAAGTTGTTCCTCCCTAACTCTCTATAATATTGTGGGTGACAACCATCTAATAGAGGTATGTTACTCCATCTCTATTTATAAAGGATAATTATAACGATGTAAACTGCTCTGACACCTTGTTCAGCAACTACAAACTAGATCACCTAGTGAGAGCATCCACCACCACATTCCCCTTCCCAAAAGTATATAAAATATCAAAATCATATTCCTGGAGGAACTCTATCCATTGAATATTTATCAAGTTCAGATCCTTCTGATAAAAGATATACTTGATACTATTGTGGTCAGAGTAGATGACAAACTGCTCATCCATCAGGTAGTTTCGCCACATCTTCAAAGCGTAGACTATAACTACTAACTCAAGATCATGGGTCTCATAATTATGATAAAGTGGACTCAACTAACATAAACCATAGTAAATCACCACTTTCCCCTTCATTAAGACACAACCAATCCTGGTTCCTGATGCATTAATGAATACCACGTACTCGACACCTTCCCTCGGTAACCTCAAAATGGTTGTGCTCGTCAACCTCTTCCTCATCTCTTGAAAGCACTATTGGCACTCTTTCATCCACACAGAAGGCTTCACCTTTCATGTAAAATATTTCAAGGGTGATTCCACTTTTGATAAGTAGGGTAAAAACCTATGATAGTACCCTACCAATCCAGTGAAACTCCAAACCTCGCTAACAATATTGGGTGGCTCCCAAGCAAGCAATACCTCAACCTTCACCAGATCCACTGCAACTCTATCCTCTGAGATGATGTGTCCAAGAAAATGGGCCTCTTGAATCTATAACTAGAACTTCAATAGCTTTTTGTAATACTGGTTCTCTCAGAGTTTTTCCAGAACTATCCTTAAGTGTCTCATGTGCTCCTTCTTGAATGCTAAATATATTGGGATTTTATCGATGGAAACTACCATGAATTGCTCTATGAAAGGTTGAATGATGTACATTATGAGTCCCATAAACTCTACTGGTGAATTATTTATGCTAAAAAACATCACCAAGTAATCATAGTGATTGTAAAAACAACTGAAGGTCATCTTCAGTATATCCTCATCCCGTACTCATAGCTAGTGATAGCCTGATCTGAGGTCAATATTTGAGAACCATCGCGCCTCTTTCAACTAATCAAAGAGTTCATCGATCCTTATTAGTTGATACATTTTCTTCATGTTCACATGGTTTAAGCATTAGAAACCCACACATAACCTCAATATCTCATCTTCCTTCTTAGAAAATAGCACATGGGATTCCCAGGTTAAAACATTGGGTCTCATGAAACCCTTCTTCTACAAGTCCTCCAACTGTACCCTCAACTCACAATGTTCTACAGGAGTCATTCGATATGTAGTTTTAGATATCAGTGTCATCTCTAGTGTAGATAAATACTTATTTATATCTCCCTATAGAGAGGTAAACCTAGAACATCTTCGAAAAATACCTTCTCATACACCACCACCGCTATTGGAAACTGAGGACTCATAACATCCACTACCCCGAGGGTCAGGCGAGCCAACTGATGAGTAATTGGCTAGACCCTCCTATACATGATCACATCCTGCACTGCCTATATTAACTTTTCACTAACCAAGAAAAACATGGTCTCATGACTATGGACGCATATAATTCTTCGCCTAAAATAGTCAATCTGAGTATGAACTGTTGATAACAAGTGCATATAAAGAATGCGGTTGTTAGGCCTCAATACCGCTACCCAGAGATTCTAAGAAAAACTATTTCTTCCAAGAGTTAGGTCACATTGTCATCACCAGTGTGTGATCATCAAGTCTCCTCTGGTATAATTATCTATGTATAATGGAAAATTCAATGGTTCAACTGGAATCTACAAGGCTCAAACAAGATTTTTGGAAATAAAAGAATGACTAGCACTTATTTCTATCAAAACTGTAGCTGAGTTGGAAAAGACACAGATCATACCTTGTATAATCCACAGAGCCTCGGGTTCATAGGCCTCCATAGCCTGTAGCTAGCCTCGTTCCTTCCCACCAACTCCCTGATCTGGGCATGGACCATGAAACACCCCAACCCCAGTTTCCTAGAGTTGGTGCATTATTTTACTATATTGGCATGATCATAAGAAATAAAATTCAGAAGGACCATTCAGTTTAGTAGCCTTGGAAAAACTATATTCAAGCATAAGTTTTAAATTACTTATTGAAATGAAAAATAACATAGTATCACCTTTGAAAACACTCATATACCTTAGATTATCCCTACAGGTCAATCATAATATACTTCTTTGCATCTTGGGGAAAAATTAAACAAAATAAATGGGTGATATCTGATGCTTAGTAAGGATAAAAAATATATAAGAAGCTATCATAAATAATCATAAACTTTTATGTTAAGGTATAAATCTAAAACAAAAGCCTTTTAAACATAATATTGACCATAATATAGAAATAATAAATAAAATAATTCCATTTAAACATTCAATTGGTTATTCTACTGGTTAAATAATCACATGCAATATCAATAACGAATCTCATAACGAGGGAATACATAATGTCTTACATCATGACCATACTGTCAAGTCCTCGTTCCAAGACTTCAAATAACCATATTGTCAAGTTCTTGTATCAAGACACCAGTTTGTCTCATGAGACCTACTGATGCATCGAGGGGCTATAGTGGACCCCACCCATCACTTAATAAGTCCAATAAATTCCTCATATTAAAAGGGTGAAACATAATATAAACATTTGTATTAAAACTATCGTACGAAATTTTAATACTTTAACCATAAAACATGAATGGTATAAAAATATCACATCCATAGTCAAACATATCATAAATCCTTCAATACAACATGGAATATTTTATCCTAATAAATCAACCTCAATAAAGCATAAAATCCAACAAAGGATGTTGATATAGATGAAAATAATTTAATAAATTCCTTAAAACTCTTTGAGAGAAATATCCCTTTTTACTCTGAAATTATTTAAAAGCCGCACAATTATAAAAAATAGATTTATTATAAAAATAACCATGTAATATTGTAAGGGAAGATTCAAAATGGTAAGGCATCATAATGTTAGAAAATATTAGCTCTCACCATATAAGTTAAAAAAACATTATTTCCTTAATTTGTCGAAAATGGTCAGAAAGTACCTCATTTGGAAAAGGACGAAATGATTCCTTTCAAATAATTTTATAAAAAGTAAAAAATTTGTAAATTGACATTAAAAATTGTAGAAAATATTTTGAAATACATTTTAAGAAACATGGAAATGGATGATAAAGATGTCCCAGTAGATGCTTACGTATAAACAACCTCAGATAATAATGAAATTTTGAAATTAACCCTTACCTTGTACTTTTATTTAGTCGAGGGTAAGTTAGCCTCCTGTATAATTGTTATAGTTTGTTATTAAATTATAATTGAACCATATCCATATTTATGATATCATATATGATCCACTTATATCATTTTGTTAATAATATTTCAATATAACCATTGTTTTAGGTGTTAACTACATCATTTTCCTACGCATGTTTTGTTGTGTAAGACATGTTTGTTATGTATAGGATGTATTTTATTCATATTAATAAAATTATTACGTTAATAATCAATATATGTTATAATTTTATTAATTTTTTAATCAGTCTTGAATGGTTAGCATGGAGAATGAATCTCATTGCATTGTGGAGATGGTAAGTTGTACGTATTCACAAGCGACAATATCATTCCCTCGATGGTTAAATGGTATGGAATTGGATGGTATATTAATTATACAGAATAATTATAATATTATATTCATTATTTATACCAATTATACTCATCATTAAACTCATCCAAATAAATTAGTGTTGAATAAAAAATTACATGACAACGTCGAGACAGTAAGCCATACGTACGCACGCATGGTGATATTGTTATTCTTGAGATGGATAAATGAAGGAATATAGTTGTTAAATAATTATAATAAAATATATTCATGTATATTATACTGTATTGATTACTTTGGTATGGAAACAACATAGGATGAGTAAGTAGAAGAATAAATTAAATTAAATGGAATTGGGAAAAAATTACCTCTTTTTTTAGCGTCACCTTTTGATTTGCACAAAAGGAATCCTTAGAATGGATTTATTCCCAAATAACCCCCATTGGATAATTTATGATATATTTAAAATTATATTTTTTAGTTGGTTAAACCTGATATTTTTATGAATTTTATGACATTTAATAATTTTTTTAAGAATGATTTATGTCAATTTTGATACTATTCAATATTTTTATTTTTAAAAATATCAAACAAACATTATAACTTCGAAACAATACTTCTAATATTTCACTAACATGTCTATGTTATCTAGAAAATTAATTTATGTCATTAATTAAGTCAAATTATATTTATTTTAATATTTTTATTTTCATTTAATTGATTTTTCCTTTAATAAATCAATTACTGCATCATTATTGTGTCACCGTTTAATTTAATTACATATTTCAAAAAATTATAAATAAATATACATTATGTAGATAAACATTTTATATTTCTAAATAATATTTATATTTGACAATACCACATACATAACCGCATATTAAAAATGATATAGTTATTAAAATCTGAAAATGACATTTTTAACTCTTCTTTAAATAAAATATACTAAATGTACTAATCTAACACAAGTGGATTAAAAGGGATAGTATTTTCAACATAATGTTTATTTTGGTAAAAAAACCTTATCTAATGAAATTAGTACAAGTTTTAGGGTAATATTATATTATAATAATATTATTTTAACCATTAATTTCCCTATTTACCATTAACTGTGGTAAATAAAATTCAACAGTTACTATTCACCAAAAATTATTTTGATAATATTAGACAACATATTTCATATATATTAAAACCATGTTTGTATGTTTTTTGAAATTCAATTTATAGAAGTGTTAAAATTATGTTTAATGAAAATCTCGTAGATGTGGCTAGATAGCGGGTAAAAGAGACGTTCAAAAGTTTAATAAATTTTTATATCTAATTATATTATAAAATTATTCCAATTAACTATATTGGATTAATATATGTATTATTTATATATTTTGACATTAAAATAAATTTATATTAAAATAATTATTTAAATGAAATTTTTGGTTTTTAACAACAATGTAGTATTTTTCAATATTTATCAAAAATTGAAACATTTCATGAAAACGACAAAAATTCCCCCTAAACTCATTTTGATGTTTCAAATTCAAATATTATGTCTATTTTGAAAAATAAAATTTATAATTTCCATAATTTGGTTAATATTATTTATAACTACTTTTTAAATGGCTAGTTTGATAGGTCATGTTGTGCTCTAACTCGGTGTTGCGTGCAACACAAGCTGTTAAATTATTTAAAAAGAAGCATATCATGGAAGCTTGTGGTGTTACATTATTCTATATTTTAAATAATTTTGTCCTAAAAATTTCAAGAATATAACATCATAAAAATATTTTGATGGTTCTTCATCATGAGTTCATCAGGTTCCCATGCCACCTCTTCCATTTTATGGTTTCTCCAAATAACTTTTACAAGACGAGTTGTTCGATTTCTCAACACTTGTTATCTAGTGTCAATAATCTAGATAGGAACTTCAGAGTAATACAAATCAGGTTCCAGTTTTATTTCTTCATAGGTGAGTACATGCATTGGGTCTGGCATATATTTCCTTAACAGTGATACATGGAACACATCATGAACTTTGGAGAGACCTAGAGGTATTTCCAAACGGTAAGATATTGCTCCAATTCATTAAAAATTTTCAAAAGGTCTGATGTACCAGGGACTTGTCTACCTTGATTAATATTCAATAACCATATAATTTTTTAAGAACACAACCAAGCCCTTTCCTTAATGCATCACTATAAATCACAAACCCATAATCTTGGGATGGTATAGTCAATATAGGAGCATTAACTAATCTTCTCATTAATTCTTCAAAACATTATCCACACTTTTTGTCTAAACGAATTTAAAACCTTTATGTGTGATCTTGGTTAATGAGTTTTCTAATTGGGAAAAAATCTGGACAAAATGCCAATAGTAACCTACTAAACCAATAAAATTGTGCACCTTGGTTATACTAGTCGGTGCTAGCCATTCATGGATTTCCTTTGTATTTGTAGGATCAATAGAGATTCTGTCCTTGGTGGAAATATGGAAAAGAAAAGGAATTTATTGATGCTATAATTCACACTTTCTAAACATCACATATAGTTCATTTCATTTAAGAGTCTTCAAAGCAATCCGCAAGTGGTTCTCATAGACTTTGTAGCTTTTGGATTATACCAATATATAATCAATAAATACTATGAAATAATCATCATGATATTCCATGAACACTCTGTTCATTATATGAATAAACATAGAGGGTTTTTTAGTCAATAAAAGTGGAATTAATATAATTTCATAATGACCATACCTTGTTCGGAGTGTTGTATTTGGAATATATTCCTTTTTTACACATGATTTATGATATCCATAATAAAGGTAAATCTTTGAAAAATATTAAGCTCTATGAAGTTGATTAAACAAATCATCAATGTGAGGAATTGGATGCTTGTTCTTTATTGTAATAGCATTAATTTCTTTATTGTCAATGCACAACCTCATTGATCCATCTTTCTTCTTAACAAAAAGAACTAGGGATCCCAATGTATAAACACAGGGGAGAATAAATCCATTATTTCTCAACTCCAATAGTTATTTCTTCAACTCTACTAATTCCATAGTGGCCATTCTATAGGGATCTTTTTATATTGGCCTTGGATCAAGGAGTAAATCAATAGTAAACTCAACTTCACGCTCTAAATAATATCCTAGTAAATACTCCAGAAATACATCAATATATTCTCTTATAATAGGAACATCCTAAATTTGAATATTTATTTCTTCATCCCAAGATTTTATTTCCTCTTCCTCCCTAAGAATCTCATTTATTAAAGCTACTAGGGGTGGGTTTTGATAATAATCAGGTGATGGAGTTTATACTCTAAAGATAAGGGATTCTACATTTTCCTCACAAATTGCAACTTCCTTCTTCTTGCAATAAACTTTCACATCATATTTTGATATCCAGCCCATACCGAGGATTATATCAGTTTCAACCATAGGTATGGTGATAAATTAAGTAGATAAAGCACATTTATATGACATAATGGGAACTTCCTGACATATCTTTGTTGCAATGAGACTTCCCCTTATGTGTTTTGACTAAAAAATCCCTTGTTAATGTGAATTGGAAATATCTAATTTTTAAATAAAACATTTAAGATATAATGGAATGCGAAGATCTAAAATAAAATAAATATATTGCTAAATTTGAGGAAATGATAAAGTAATTTCCACCACATCATTAGGAACTTCAAACATAGTAACTGTGATCACAAAATCTTGGTCTTCCTCCCTAGTCCATTTCTGGGGAACTCTTCCTTGACGCTTATGAAAATCATTTTCATAATGTCCCAACTCTTTACAATAATAGAATTAAACATTGGTAGAATTTTTCTTTCACATGCTATCATGATCTTGGTGGACTTTTTCTCCACACTTGTAACAAACTCTCATCTCCTTTAGGAAATTAGTGGGGTGTTTCTTCCCACAATTACTACAGGGTCAAAATTTAACATTTTCCTTATTCTCCTAATTTTCTTTTCAAGAGTGTTCAGTGGACCTATTCTTCTATATCATTTCATTAAAGTCAAAATAAATAGACAATTCATTTTGTGTCTTGATTTCTCATGAGACTATATATTTTTAAAGTGAGAAATATTTTGAGACCAATGCCCGTTGGAAGTTTGGTTTTAACCCATCAAATAATTGATCAATATTACTTATTAGGTTATGTAGGTAGTCTGCAGCATGCCTTTCTAACCTTGTGAATTTAGATTCAAACATTTCAACATTCTCATCTTCCTTCTGCCTTAGACTCAGAAATTGCCTCTTTTTATTCACTCATAGATCAATAGGAAATTATTTTATAGGAATAGTTATTTAAATTCCATCAATTATATATTTTCTCCCTCTTCATACTTATTTATGTTTTAAATTAATGACCACCATTGATATGTATCTCTTTATAGAAAATAGACTACCTTAATAACTTTTTCCCTTTCATTACTCCCCAAAGAAATAAATATTTTCTCTAAAGAACTTATCCACTACTCAACTACAAAAGGATTTGTAGTCCCATTTATTATTTGGGTTTTTATCCTCATGAAGTAGTCTAAAATTGATCCTCTGTTTTGGGAATTAGGTTACTTCATATGGGTAAGGTTATTATTCATAACCCGAGTCAGTTGTCCTAGTATAGTTATAAGTTGTTCAGCACTACTTGTATCACCAACTCCATTATAATTATATTTCATATGAGGTTAATCCCTACAAGGTTTATGTGTGTTGAGATGGTTTATATTCCATCCACTAGGCTCTATTTCTAAACAATGGCATTCACTATATTAGTTTATGAATCATAATACATAATTTCAAAATATATAGCATAAATTGAAAATTTAATGCATATCTAATATCATAATAATAAAAATGGTTTCTTTGAAGAATATTTACTTTAAATCCTTTATAATGGTTTTTAAATAAAATGTGAATTATCTTAAGCATATTCCTCTAGAGTGTCAAACCAGGTGCGCAGTAAATCCTTTTTTCATGTACTAGGTTACCCAGAGTCAAGATCGAAACACCTTGTTTGAGTTATTAATCGTAGGTACATCTATGCTAGAACCATGTCCACTTGTAGTATCTAGAAAAGGATTTATTTTCTTTTAATACCCACACAGTCTCTATTTAATCAAAATTATAGGATGTTATTTTATACTTATCCTCAAATTCTATCTTAGGGTAATGTTCCCCAATCAAGGTTCTTCTAAATCTTGTTTCCATAGTTTGTACTAAAAATACTTTGATACCAACTATAATGAACCAACCCTAGTTTCCTAGAGTCAGTCTAATATTTTATTACATTTTCATGATTATAAGAAATTAAATCCCTAAGTACCGTTCAGTTTAGTAACCTTGTAAAAATAGATATAAATATATTTTTTACATTACATATTGAAATGAAAAAAAAAACATAGTGTCTCATTTGAAAACACTCATAT
The DNA here is from genome assembly GCA_963277665.1 of Viscum album. NCBI lineage: Eukaryota > Viridiplantae > Streptophyta > Magnoliopsida > Santalales > Viscaceae > Viscum > Viscum album. The sequence continues at coordinate 1,744,735,864 of OY728125.1, read as the reverse complement.
CACTTAGATTATCTCTATAGGTCATTCATAATATAACTCTTTGCATCCTGGGGAATATTTAATAATAATAAATGGGTTATCTCATATGATCATTAAGGATAAATAATATAGTGGAAGCTATCATAAATAAGCATAAACTTTTAAGGCAAGGTATAAAATGAAAACAAAATCCTTGTAAACATAATCTTCAGCATAATATGGAAGAAAAAAATCCATTTAATCATTCACATGGATATTCTAATAGTAGAATAATCACATGCAATATCAATAAGAAATCTCATAATGATGGAATTCATAATGTTTTACATCATAACCATATCATTAAGACCTCATACCAAGACCATAAATAACCGTACAATCAATGCCTTGTTCCAAGAAACTAGTTTGTCTCATGAGACCTACTGATGCATCGAGGGGATATAGCGGGATCCACCCTTAACTTAATAAGTCCAATGTATTCCTCGTATGAAAAGGGTGAAACAAAACATAAACATTCATATTAAAACTAGCATACGAAATGTTAATACTTTAACCATAAACCATGAATGGTATAAAAATAGAACATCCATATTCAAAAATATCATAAAACATTCAATACAATATGAAAGATTTTATTATAATAAATCGACCTCAATCATGCATAAAATCCAGAAAGATTTTTTTTCATAGATGAAAATAATATAATAAATTCATTTAAACACTTTGAGAGAAATATCCATTTTTACTTTGGAATTATTTAAAAGCCGCACAATTATAAAAGAAATCATTTCTTGTAAAAATTCCCTTATAAGGTTATAAGGGAAGATTCAAAATAGTAATGTGTTATAACAATGTAAAATAAAGGCTCACGTCGTATAAGTTAAAAAACAGTCTTTCCTTAAATTGTTGAAATGGGTTATAAAGTACCTCATTTGGAAAATAAAGAAAAGATTCCTTTAAAAACATTTTATAAAAAGTCAGAAATGGGTAAAATGACATAAAAAATTGTATATAATATTTTGAAATACATTTCAAGAAACATGTACATTGATGATAAAGATTTCACAGTAGATAGTTACATATAGACAACCTTGGATAATAATGCGATTGCGAAATTAACCCTTACCTTGTACTTTACTTTAGTTGATGGTGCATTAACCTCCTTTATAATTGTTAAATTATGTTATTAAATTATACCAAAACCATATCCATATTTTTGATATCATATATGGTCCTCTTGTATTGTTTTTTTAATAATATTTCAGTATTACCATTGTTTTGAGTGTTAACTACTACATTTCCCTATGTATATTTTGTTATGTAAGTCATGTTTATTTGGAATAGAATGTATTTTATTAATATTAAGAATAATATTAATTTCATAAAAATTATATATACTCATCATATGAATTTTATCATCATTATTGAATGGTTAATTTGAACAATGAATCTCACTACGTCGTGGAGATAGTAGGTTATACGTACACACACACTATGATATCATTCCCTTGATGGTTAAATGCTATGGAATTTGATAGTATATTAATTATAAATAATCACTATCAAGTTATATTATATATTTATTACCATTATACTCATAATTATACCCATCCAAAAAAGTAGTGTTGAATAAAAAATTACACCATGACGTGGAGGTGGTAAGCCGTAGGTACGCATGCATAGTGATATTTTTATTTTTAGATAGAGGAATATGGTTGTTACATAATTATAATAATATATAATAATATATATGATACTGGAATTATTAATTTGGTATGGAAACATCATATGATGGAGAAGTATAATAATAAAATAAATTGAATGGAATTGGTAAAATAATTACCTCTTCATTGACCGTCTCCTTTTGATTTACAAAAAAGGATGCCTTAGTATGGATTTATTCCCAATGTATGGACTATAGGATGAATTGAGGGCAGTTGGGAGGATAATTGGATTGGTTTTGGAAAATCCAAAGGGATTTAGAGGTGTTAATAAAGGATGAGGAGAGGTTCTCTTTTATAAGAGAGGGAAGGGGTACTTTTGGAAACTACAAAACTACTAAATTATTATAAATTGATTTCCAGTTTTAAATAGATATAATGTGATTTATTTTGAGTGTAATATGAGGATGGGTATAATCCTCTCAACCGATGATTTTTAGAGAAGCTTAGGTCACAAAATTAAGCATATTTTTTTGGATATAACCCTTTATTAAACAGTTTCACTCTTATCGTGTTTACTTATCTTTTTATAATGTAGGGTTAATATAGTTAATATAAAATTCCAAAAAAATCCCAATTTCATTATTTAGTATATATTTAACATTATACTAGTTAGTTGTATGAACCTGATATTTTTATGAATTATTTAACATTTAATAGAATATTATTTATTTTAAAGGATCATTTTTTTCAATTTTGACACTATTCAATATTTTTTTTAAATATAAAAAAAATGACAAATTCGGACCAATACATAATATATTTCACTAACATGTATAGGTTATCTATAAAAAAATTATATAATTAATTAGGTAAAATTATATTTATTTTAATATTTTTTATATCATTTAATTGATTCTTCCTTTAATAATTAAATTACTGCATCATTTTTGTGTCATAATTTAATTTAATTATTTATTTCTTAAAATTGTAAAAAAAATTACTATTATATAGATAAAAATTTCATATTTCTAAATACTATATACAGTTTACCATATCACCTATACAACCTCTTATTATATATGATATAGTTATTAAAATTTGAATATGTCATTTTTAACTCTTCTTTAAATAAAATATGCTAATTATCATAATCTAACAGAAGTGGCTTAAAAAGGATCATATTTTCGACCTAATATTTATTTTGGTCAAAACCAACTTTTCCAATGAAATTAGTACAAGTGTTAGGATAATAATATATAATTATAATATTTTTTTACCATTAATTGTAGTATTTACCTTTAACCATAGTAAATAATATCAAAATGTTATTATTCACAAAAAATTATTTTGATCCTATTAGACCAAATTTTTCATACTGATTACAAAAAATTATATCCATTTTTCAAAATTCAGTTCACATAAGTAGTAAAAATACGTTTAATGAAAATCTCAAAGATGTGGCTAGAAGGCGGGTAAAAGAGACGTTCAAAAGATCAATACATTTATAAATATAATTCTATTATAAAATGATTCCAATGAACTATATTGGATTAATATATGTATTATTTATCTATTGTGACTTTAAAATAAATTTATAGTAAAATAATTATTTAAAAGAAAAATAAATAAATTTTTAACAACAATGCATTATTTTTCACTATTCATCAAAAATTTACACTTTTCATAAAAATACTAAAAATTCACCATAAGTTAATTTTGATGTTATGAATTTAAAAATCTAGTCTATTTTAAAAATTAAAATTTATAAATTTCATAATTTGGTTAATACTATTCATAACCGCTTTTTAAACGGCTAGTTTTAGAGGTCATGGTGCACTCAAACTCGGTGTTACTTGCAGCAGAAGCAATTGAATTATTTAGGAAGAAGCGTACTGTGGAATATTGGGGTGGTAAAGACCACTTGGGGTGGAGTTAGTAATAGCTCGAACCTCTGACCACCTTAGGCTGCCCTTTTGGCCCCTCTTCCATGTTTGTTGCCCTGCGGACCACCCTACTCATGTCTACGTCTCTGTCTCGATGGTCCCTCAACTGTATTCTAATCAACTATATGATGGGTTTGTCAATCTATTTCTATATGTCCTCGACCACCACCAGAGAAACACTACATGTCCCTTGGATGATTCAATTCGTCCTGAAGCCTTGCAGCACTTACCCTGATTCCTAGGTTCACCTCCAAAAGCGCCTAACCTACTTAGATCCCTGTAACTGTTATCGGCTTCCTGATGTCGAGGTCTCAGCTACTAGGTGCCCACTAATAGATCCCACCACTGGTGTCTTCCCTTCCATAAAACTTTCCACTAATAGGGATCACTCAAGTACCCCTTTAGAAATGCTAAGGGATACCACTGATTCCTTGATGTCCCAGTGCAGGCCCTGGTTGAAGGTCTAAGCCCTAAAGAATTGGTCCCGTACCAAATCCAAAGAGTAGCGTGAGACATCTGTAAACTTCACTGAATACTCTGCCATGGTCATATTTCCCTGCTATAGATGTATGAGTTCATATATGCATACTGATCACAATATGTCCAAATAGAACTCATGTTAGAAGAGACGCTCAAAATCTGTCCAGGAGAGATTTATCTCATCATGTGACTAATTCACCAAGCTCCACCATCGGACTACATATCCCTAAAGAATTCTTCTGGATAGTACTTCCATCTAATCGGTAGGCGTACTTAGATGTAATAAAACACAGGTGACTACCTCTAGTCAATCTTTATCCATCTAGGGGACTAGATCACCCTAAAACCTTAGAAGATTCCACCTCTAAAACTCGTGAAATGCACTCAGTTTGCTTGTATTCTCAGCTGGTAGTGCTAGTACAAGCTTCTACTCAACGGGTGGTGGTATAGTCGGTAAACCATATGGAGGTGCTATCTTCAGTAAAGGGACATATACTAATGCCTCTTGATTTTTTAGATCATCCTTGTGATCGCGCAATGGAATCTTGGTTGGCTATCTACGTAGAGGCATCCAGAAAAAAAACAAGATGTACTACTTTCAAAAGAGTTTGTCTGGGGAACTGACTCCAGAAGGACATGGAAAACCCAACTATTCCTATATGATTCATGTACCATTTTTTCCCATTTAACCAGAGTTATCATGTATCGAGTTGAAAAGTAGTTGATCATAGTCTTGATGTGTGGATATGCAGGTCGCCACATCGACACTAAAGTCCTTGGCCTGAATTCCAAACTCGAAACACTTAACATTGTTTCCCCAAAAAAAACATCATAGACTCTTGATCCTAATGTATAACTGACCCCCTCTAATACCAATCTATAATGACCCAACCCACTGGGGTCAAACCCATGACTAACCCATGCCCACCTCCAATAGGCCAGGGGCTCGCAACCAACACCGAGTAGGCATATCCCACAAATGGGAGACATTATCCTAAAGTAACTGTACACACACACATACATATCTAGGACACACACTACTTAAATGTAAAATAACTAAAATAATTCAAGCATAAAACTATGATTCCACAACCAGGGTATAACAGGAAAATTTAATAGGGCCAAATACAAACCCATCACAAAGAGAGTATGTACACAAGTCCAACTAAAAATGTAAAGAGTCTAACATTCTCCAAGGGTCAGGACTAAGTAAAAGGTATGCTCTTAATAAATACCTCATTTTTCTCATATCCATCTATGTTATACCCACTCTCTATCCTCCTAAGACACTGTCAAAAGGGTTGTCATCTACATAAGACATGACACATGCCTTAAAAGACCGTGTAGGGATGAGTATAACAATACTCAGTTGGATACCTCAAAAACGCTAAATACCAAGCACCCATTATAGTCAGATCAATAATAGATATACCAATGTATCACATATACAAGTAGTACAAAAACCTAGATATACTCATGAGAGACACCACGCCATTAGGCAGTCATAACCAACTACGAGCCATAAAATTATGTTCAAAGAAATGCTCGTTCTAAGAGATCCCACTCTACTAGCCATGCTATCATAGGAGACACTTTATTAAGAGGTATAAATCATTTGTGGACCGCCCAAATATAAAAATTTCGTCTAAGAAGATTAAGTTACATAGATAGGGGTCACACCTAAGACCACTGGGGGACACCACAAACCCAATTTGGATCATCCTTGATACACAGATAGGGGTTCACAACTAAAATCGATGGGGGAAACTATGAACCAAATCTAGATCAACTCTCAATGTAAGGGATTCCATTACAATTATTACACAACCCCTACCGATGAATCCCTATATATAGAGGATTAATACCCATCTTAGGTAGGTTATGATGATTCCACAAACTCTTCTAGGGATGTTATAGAATCGCACTCCAGTCTCACAGACGGACACCAAAACTCTATCTAATAATAGGCCTCAAGATGGGATTATAATCTAGTTATGTGCATGTAATTCTACACTGTACCCTTGAGGAAAAGGACCAAGGGAATTCACTCAACATATACTAGTCCAAACAAGGAAAACGAAGAGCCTCAAGCCCTCTTGGTGAGAGTATATGGGGTGTAATAGGGGTACACACTATGTCCCTTGACCCCCAGTACTGCCCATATAATATAGATCATTCCATTCATCCCATGTCATGTAGATCAGTACACTGTGTATGAATAGGTGACATTTCGTTTCCCTATATCTAGAGTCCACCCATGTACTCCAGTCATGTTTGAGTACATGGTGTCATCCCGTGTATTCATGCTCATGTACCATCACACATATATGGTCTAGGCCGTGTCATGTGGGGGAGTAGACATTGTGTAGGAAACTCGTGTACTCCCCCTATGTCCATGTACTTCCCAATTACACATCTATTTCACCCAAGTGGGACCACACACCGTGTAGGCCTACCCACACTACATGTGATAGTTTATTCTTACCTGGAGCCTTAGACGCCACTGAAGGGGACCCACACAGCGTGTAATACCAAGTTACACGCCATGTTTCTTAGGGTTTTCTAGATCCGGATTTCTTCTACCATTATTCCTTGTGCACTACATCCACCTCAATCTCCACCTGAAATTTCTCTATAGATCTTAGATCTCTATCAACCGCACCTTGCCACTAGTATCTCATCAGAATCGATCCTCAAAACGCATCAGGAAACTTTCCTTTGATGTCCATTTTTCGTGAACCACCTAGGAAGGGTGTATAACCCTAGATCCATTCTCATTATTCCCCAATATACCGATCATCACCATCAATCCTTGACTGGCAACGACCATCGCATTCTGTACCTGTGGTTTCAATCTGTTATGCTGACGAATAGTGGTACAATGATCCGGAACAGGTTATTTTTTGAACCATTGGTCAAGGTATTACCAATGATGATCACATGAAGAAATTTGAGAGAAATAAATAAACTATAAAAGTGATGAATGAACCACATCCTTTCATTTTTCCTCGATTCATTATCATAGAAGGATAATTGGAGAGGGGAAATGAATGAACCAAAATTTCACAATTCTATCCAATTAAAACTACAAATGATGTGCTTGTTAATCCTTGTTCATTTAATTGATCTGAATTCATCCTCAATTTAAGAATATGATAAAATTCACACACAAAAACACACTACCTTAAGTTTGAATCAATTGTCGATGAAGAACAGTTGTTCTTTCTTCATTGACGAGATCCTCAAACTCCACTGGTGTAATGATCCATGATCCAATCCTGGTCCCTTTTCTTCAGCCAAGAAATCTCTCCCAAAACAACAACTAGGTCTCCAGGATTCAGCGTCCAACCTTGGGAAAATTGGATTAGTCATGAACTTATAGATAGAGTAGGTCACAGTGCTGAAGAAAATAAAATAAATCCTTATGATTAATTTATTTTATTAATTTCCCACCCTAACAACGTTTTCACAAACTACCTACATTGATATATGTTAAGTCATTCATAGGGTAAAACATTCATTCAAAATCCAACAGTTCCCCCATATTTATAATCTAGGAACCCATTTAGGAGTTATTCCACTTTTTTAAGAAAACTGTGTGTGTGTGATATTAAATATTTTAATAATTTTTTAAAAAATTCATCTGGTCACACTGGGCCTTGAAATCAGACACTGTCTCAGTGTCTAGTCTCGAATATAATTCATAAAATATCTAAAAATAATATACAAAAAAACTGAGATGTTACAGGTATATTATCACATTTATACAGATTTCTATGTACCAATTTTCAAGTTGATGCACATCAGATTGTAGAATGGATGGATTTGGTATAGATTTTGTCATAGGAGCATTTTCCATGATTTTCTCTAATATCTATCATAGAACTTCCACAGCAGCTATTTAGTGACTATACATGGGGATGCTAGAATTTTTACATCCTTACATTGAGTTATGTAGTAATTTTATTAATTTATTTTATAAAATTACCCTATATTACTTATTGTTAACTAGGTAGAGTTAGGCTTAGAAGTATTCATATACTATGAGACATATTTTTCATAGCTTTCGATAGATATTTGACACCATACAGCCAGTTGATGTAAGTTAAACCGTAAATTATTTTGTTGAAAAATATTTTTTTTATTACTTTTTAATTTATTTCTATGATATCTCAAGTTGAAGAATTTATTAGGAAGGATATAGTTCACCTAGATGTGACAAATCTCAATGATCCTCTCCATTTCATTTGTGAGAGTTTCTATGATGAGGATCCATAGTTATATCCTAATCCATTTGCTCCGGCTGAGGCTCCTAAGGATGATGATGTCCCCACTGTTCCTTCTAAGGATGATACACCTCCACCACCATAGCTAGCAAAAAGACAGAGATGAGGACATCAACAAGGGTAGAGGTGAAGACACATACATCTAAGAGAGGATCCTGAAAATGTATTCGCATCATAGAAGGATGATCCAACATAGCTGATTGAGGAACATTCATAACCAGAAGATGCTTATGTTCCACATATGTCATATCTGATGACTGTGTTGGACTATGAGCAGGGTGTGGTAATGAAACTTTTGGTGGCCCCCACTCCCACTGGTGATGACTTCTTTGACATCACACTTCTGCTATTTTTAAGAGATTTAGGGCTATTTGGCTCTGCATATTATGTTGGTACATCCTACTAACATGATGTCAGCCATTCCTCTACACAACACCATGAGGAGACACCAGTAGTAACATAGGAGGAGGAACCTGTAGATATATCTAGGACACCATAGTGACAGAGACATCGATCATGTATTGGGTGTGAGGTTCACATGATGGGTTTTGCTGATAAAGAAAATTGACGTTGATGTTTTCGGATGCCACGTTGTATATATTAAAACCCCACTTATTGTGATAATTAATTGCTTTTTTAGAAAAATAAAAATAAATTAAAAAATATAGTAAATAAAAACTAATTTAACTAAACAATTGGTAAATAAAAAAACTCCGAACAGTTTAATGTTTTTCTTAGATTGTACTTATATTTTATATCTTATAAGCTTCATTGTATCATAAAATTTGCACTTAAAAATTACTATTTCATTAAGTTATTTTTCATTAACACTATTTAAAAAAGTTTTTTATTTTTAAATAAATTATTATTTGTTTTTTGAGTATTAAAAATTTTCATTTAAATTGTATTTAGAATTTATAATTTATATTTTTTCAATGTCACATTCTTGTAACATTATTAAGTTTCATGTATGTGACTTCAAAAGTGTATAAATTATAAATTATATATATAATTAAATAAAATTTTCCAAATTGACTAAACATATAATAAATTATTGATAAATGAAAAGAAATTAAAACATATAGTAAACAAAAAATATTTTACATCACAAAAACATAAATGTTTAAAAACATTACATTTATACGAGGAAGGTCTAGCCAGAAGTAAATCTCCTAAACATTTTTAAAATAAATGAAATAGATACTCGTAAAGTGGAAGGGGTAAAACAAAGATTCAATCACACATTTGGAAAATAAAAATTAAGATCTATAAAATGAAGGATCATTTACATCTCTATAATCAGAGTCATCAGTAGTTTCCCACTCCAACTGTGAGTTAACTTAATTGAGGATCCTTAGCATTGGTGCCTTGGATATTTCCTATTATGGAGTGGGCATGATATTTAGATATTTGGAAGATGATATGGTCGAAACATTCCTTGGTATAGTATAATAATCTTTATGATTCCTTCATTTCGGAGGAGCCATGCCACTCATCTTTCCCTTGATATTTAGGATAGCATGGTTAAAGGAAATAGCTCCATCACTGACAATGGTTCTAGTGATGTGCAATAAAATAATCCATTGTTCCTTATCACTTTAATCATTCAAGATGTTTCCCCATTTATAAATTTTGACGAATTGGAATTTTTCCATACATCCTAGATAGATTTGCAGAAATCCACAGTCTCAATCTCAAGTTGTAAGTCCTCACTTTGACTAACATGCTAAGAGTTCATGGCAGCACTAAAATCAATATGAGCAGGATACAAAAAATAAATAAGACCCTGCTCTGGTCCGCTTCCAGTCCTTACCTATGCAACCTCACCCATGATAACCATCATATTAGGGTAAGTATCAACCCTATCATGTAAATCCCCCTTTGAGTCACCAACAACAATATGAACCGCTACACCTTCGGACATATTGGTTGAAGTCCAATCAGGTGAAGCTACTTTGAGACCACTAGTTTTACCTCCATCATTAGCTAAACCAAAAGTATTAGCACAACCATCATATTATGTTACCTCATCTATAAAGTTTTCCTGAGCATTGGAGGGTCCACTATTAGATCTACCTGGAGACTCATCCGGCAGCAGCTTCATTCCTTTCAAATTGGGAACATGAGAATTTTATTTCCTAGAACCCAATACACAATCCTCATTGGGAAAAGTATGTTTAGATACATTTCCTTCATGATAAAGGGGATTTGATACAACAATATCCTTTATCTTTGGCTTCCGGTGATAGAGGGTAGATGGATAGCCCTTCATCCCACAACTCTCACAGGAGACCTTCTTCCAACAAAATTCCAGTGAGTGGCCAACATCCATACAAGAATTACAAAAAAATAGGATTTCATTCATATTCTACATTAATTTAGATATTATCAGAGGTATTGTAAAGATTTAACTTTTCATGTATTGGGCATGGTATGCCTCTGGGCCTTCGGGTCATGTATTGCGGGTTTGTCGGGCCTTGTGCCTTGGGCCTACAGGTCTTGTACGGGTTCCCCTTCAACCCTTAAAAGGGGGATTATCTGTAATAAAATAAAAAATAAGGCCTTCGGGCCATTCGGGTAGTAGAGAGGACCTAATTAAGTCCATGAAGATGAACCAAAACATGAGAAAAGTAATTCTTGCCCAAAATTCATTTAAATCCATATAACATTCATGTACATGAAGCCATATAAGCGTCATGAACAATGAGTCAGTGCTCCATGATCGAATATTGAAAACATCTGAAGGGAAGAGGCGGTGAAAAAAACCATGACCAAGATAGACGCATCTACATTTAGAGAAACCCCACAAAAAATAAATCTGATGAACCCAATCATTAGGCTTCCAAGATTTTTCACCTTTAGGTAAAACAAGATGCACAATTAGAGAGTTTTTTCCAATTTCCAATCTCTCATTGAACGCTTTAGAGTTCGCTTCAACATGGGCTGCTAACCCCTTCCGAAGGATTCTTCCAGAATAAGAATCCTTGAATGAAGACAAGACTGGTCATTACCCATTCAGTTTTGGATCTGGATCTCCATTCATGCCAAAACTACGACTCATAACCCTCAAATCCTCCAACCTATGCTCTTCAAAAACCAGCCATAACCCAATCAAATTTAGATCTGGACCTCCCATCGTGCCCCAACTATGATTCGGAACACTCAAAGCATCCAACCTATGCACTTAAATAATAATAATGTTAATATTAACAATTTATTATATGTTTAAAAAAATTAAAATTATTTATAAATACATATTTATAACTACATAAATATAAATTTATAAATATAATTAGAAATATAATTATAAATAATTTCATATTTTTAGATATATATTTATTTATATTTTTATAAAATTGTAAATATGTATTTATAAATACAATTACAAATATAGATTTATAAATATATATTTATAAATGCATATTTATTTATCTAAATATATATTTACCATTATAAAAAAATATAATTATATATATATAATTACAAATATAAATAAACATGTATAATTTAAATTGACTTATATATATATATATATATAATTATAAATAACTATATATAATTTAAATATATTCCCATGACAACAACCATAGAGAGATTTTGAAATGTAGGAGCAGCTGGAATGGCAATGGAATGTATCGTTTACCAATGATGATAAAAAAATGCACTTTTATTGTTTTAAAAACACTAAAACATGCATGAAACATTCAAATACTTATAAAAAGACCTTTTAATGACATGTGAGTCCTAGAGAAACTTCCTTTTTATTATTTTTGATATAAGTGAACAAACAACATGTCAATTCGATGTGTGATGTGCTCAAAACTACCTAATAAGCAGTTTTGGAATGTTTGACGACCTTTAAAAAAGTGATTCATGGGGTCAAAAGAAGAACCTCTACTTGTCATGAAATCATATGACAAGAACCTTATAGTATTTTTTGAAATTTTGGAACTGACAGAACATCAATCTAAGGAATCATTTGATCAAGATAACTTGAAAAACACTTTTAGAGTTCTAAAACATATGAACAAACATGTATTAGTCAAAACTATAGAAAAAAAGATCCAAATGATGTAAAATAAAAAGAATATTGTCTTTGTATTATTTTTGACATGTATAAGTAGGTGAAAAGTCAATAGAACATGTGGTGTGCTCAGACGAATCAAATAAACAATTTTTTAATGTTTAATGACCTTTAAAATGTGTTTATGGAGGTCAAAACTAAGAAAACGACCTATAATTAGAATGAAGTCATACAAAATAAACTATAGAGTGATTGGGAAAATGTTTAAGGAGAAGACATTTCAATTGGATGTGTATTTTTCTCGAGATGATTAGAAACAATCTTTTAATGCTTTAAAAATACTAACACGTGTGTGTAATGATGAAACCCATATCAAATAACCTTAAGAAGACATGATATCATAGGACAACTGTCTTTATATTACTTTTGATGTATAAGAGCAAACAACGAATCAATCTAATGTGTGTTGTGCCCGAAACAACTTAATAATCAGTTTTTAAAGGTTTGGTAGCTTTTAAAAACATGTGTTTGTGGGTGAAATTTGAACAAATGAATTTTGATTTTAGTGAAATCATATGAAAACAATCATAGAGTGAATTTTAAAATTTTGGAATAGACAAAACATTACTCCAACATGTTTTCTGATAGGGATGACTAAAAACATGTTTTATTATCTTAAAATATAAAAACATGTTTGTAATGATCAAAACAATAATAAATCACCTTCAAATGATCTGAAATCATAAGACGTCCTTATTTTCATTATTTGTGGTGTTTATAGGAAGATAACACATCAATAAGATATGAGGTGTGCTTGGATGGATTGAATGATAATTTCTAAAATAAATAAATGATTAGAAACTAGTATATACTGAAAATAAATTGACCTTGCATTGTTTATTGTGCTATGTTTTAATTGAAATTCTTTAATGTATTTCAATTATTATATTTTTGTGATTTTTTTATTTACTATATTAACTTTTTTAAAATTTATTTTACTTTTATTTATATCAGATGATGGGTGGTGAGAAATAAAAATTATAGAAAGAGTTTATTTGGGATTTTATGATATTATTTATTCCATATAAATTTTCTTAATATTTGAACCATGTTGTTTTTGTGTTTTTATAATTCTACTGTAATTTTTTTAACTCGTAAACAAGATATACATAATAAAAGGAAACTCATATTGTATCATATATCTAACACAAAGCACAAATATATAGAGGGAGAGAGATTCCTTCATAACATCATAGAGTTTTTTGAACACAAAACACATCTTCTACATGTGATGGTTTTCTCAATGGCCTCTGACAGTGCTACTGCTACTAGCCTTGGGATAGTGAAACCCCACTAACCTCCTACAACTGCAGAGGAACACTGGGAACCAAATGAAGTTTTAATCCTCGTTATGGAGGAAAAATGCTTCACTGAAAACCACCCTACCTTCATTGGTGTTATAGAAATAGATCTGAAACTCCACATAGAATGCTTCCCCCAACTCCAAATAAATGTCGGACGGTGATTTTTTTTATAATATGTTTTTTGAAAATAAAAATTAACAATTCCTAGGTTAAATTCTATTAAACAAATGTGTCTCAAAGGTGGCATCACCGTTACCTCCTTTTCCCTAAAACATAAAAAATAATATTTTAAATATTCATTTTAAAATATTTAAATGTTTTATTATTTATATATAAATATATAAAGAAAAATGTTTCATCGGAATTTATCAATTATTCAAGTATGTGACTTTTCTAGCCTATAAAATATAAAGTAAAATACCAATATAAATGAAAATTAAAACATGTATTAAACATATAAGAAGTAGTTGAAAATAAAAATAATTTCTTAAAAAATATTGATGAAAATAATTTATAAGCTTTATAATCCACCAAATTGAAGAATAAAAATGTTTCAAGTACATGACATTTCTAGATAAAAAATTTACCTATAAAGCCAATATAAAAGAAAATTAAAACATGGATTAAAAATATAAGTAGTTGAAAATAAAAATAATTTCATAAAAAGTATTGATGAAAAATAATATATAATCTTTCTAAACAACCAACTTGAAGCTTAAAAATGTTTCAAGTAAATAACATTTCTAGCCTATAAAATATAAACTATGAGACCAATATAAATGAAAATTAAAATATGGATTAAAAATAAAATAAATAATCAAAAATAAAAATAATATCTTATAAAATGTTAATGAAAAATAATTTATAATCTTTCTAATCCACCAATTTGAAACATAAAAATGTTATAATTATGTGACTTTGATAACCTATAAAATATAAAAAATAATACCAATATAAATGAAAATTAAAATTAGCATTAAACGTATAATATATAGTTGTAAATAAAAATAATTTTATAAAAAATATTGATGAAAAATAATTTATAAGCATTCTAATCCACCAACTTTAATCTTGAAAATGTTTCAAGTACATGACTTTTCTAGCTTATAAAATATAAACTATATGACCAATATAAATGAAAAATAAAATACATATTAAAAATATAAGTAATATTCTAAAATAAAATTAATTTATTAAAAAATGTTGATGAAAAATTATTTATAAACGTCCTAATCCACCAACATGAAACTTAAAAATGTTTCAAGTATATGATTTTCTATCCTATAAAATATAAATTGTTAGACCAATATATATGAAAATTATAACTTGGATTAAACGTAAAACCAATAGTCTAAAATAAAAATAATTTCTTAAAAAATGTTGATGAAAAATAATATATAAGCTTTCCAATCCACCACCTTGAAACTTACAAATTTTTCAAGTACATGACTTGGTAGCCTATAAAATACACACTATAAGACCAATATAAATGAAAATTAAAACATGGACTAAACATAGAAGAAATAGTATAAGTTTTAATTTTTATTTATATGGGTCTTATAGTTTATATTTTATAGTCATTTAATGTCAAGTAGGTGGATTTGGATCCTCCTCGACATTCTGTCCTTTCACTCTCACTTCCGAGTAAATTTTCTTACATTCTTTTCAATTTAATTTTTTTATTTTATTTATGAAACTACTTATTTTCAATAATTTTTTAGATATTTAGGATATATTTTAATTTTTATTTACATTGTTTTTAAACTGTATATTTTATACGTTTTTAAAGTTATCTCATTGAAATTTATGAATTATTCATATGTTTCAAGTAGTCGATTTTGAAAGCATTCAAATATAAACTATGCATAAAATATTAATGAAAATTCAAACACGGGATAACATATAAGAAGGTATGATAGTAATGATAGTATATTCATTTCAATAGATATAAAACATATAAATGAACATGTATTATCAATGTCTATTTCTATGGAAAGGAGATTTTGTCTCACATGGTGGTTTATGAATTGGACGTTCACTTTGAGTTTTTTTAGAGTCTGATGACCTAGAAAGGGATGATCCTCGGGAACTAGAATTTCGACTATTGCATCCTCCACATGTGTGTTAGTGGGAAGATCTTTCAACTGCATATTGTACTGCAATCCTGGTCCTTCTCCCACCAGGGTGGAAAAAGGACATGCCATCATCGCAGTAGGGAACCAAGACTGAAATGGAGTTGTACCCCAAGGTTGTGATGGATCTAGACCCCAAGGATTTGATGGATCTGGACCCCAATTCTGTGATGGATCTGGGCCCCAGATGGAGAGAACTACGTATATCTTGTCAAGAAAAATGGATCTTGTTCCACCTGAGGCACATCCTCAATCGGGTGAGGCTGGACTACTAGAGGGATGACCTCTGACTGTTGAATAGTTGAGGACTCACCTACAGCATGACGTTGTCTACGTCGTCATCATCAAGGATCATCAGCACCAAATTCTACTGCAGGATGTTCCTCTGGGGCAGGAACCTCCTCTCTCTGGGCTGGACTCTCAAAGATGCTCTCGGAAAGCGCACAATAAGATGAAATTTTCTCCAATGCTTTAGCATGGATGGCTTCCCAACTAAAGACCCCCTCATCCTCTTCATCACTCATGTGAACAAGATTTTATAAGTAAGTGGCCTGTAAATGTATTCAAAATGAATTATAAAATAGTTCAATAAACTAACTAATGGAAATTTAGTAACTTATAATCTTATTAATCTCTGTGTCGTGTTGGGTAAGATACAGTATAGACTCTAGTCTATACCATGGCTTATAATCGACCTACTCCAAAAGAAATAATAGATTTGTAGATACACCATGAATATGAAACTATGCAAGTCCACACCAGCAGTCGAGAAACCTAACATGTACATTGCATCAGTCCTCATCTTTCCTCCCTGTCAGCTTCACCTCATGAAGCTTCTCTGACTGTCTCGACAGAAATGTAATTGGCTGAGCACATCAAAACAGGCGCAAGAATCTGCCAGGATACAACCACTCATTAAAATTTAATTGAATTAGGGGAACTACCACCATATCATCCTCAATACTGACAGTGCATTATAGTGGAAATTGGTCCATAATAGTCCAGTATGGAAGCCATGAAATTTAAAATGACATGTGTCCTTTGTCAAAAAATATCATTACTAAAAACCAAAATTGATGTTATTATTAAATTTTTTTGACAGTGATAGATTGTATATACATACCTGGCCGGGTAAGAGACAGTCCAACTTGAGACCTGTGTAGTCCCTATGGGATTGCCAACCTATTTCTCTATACATGCATACCAAGAAATTTGATCCCCATCTGTACATCCTGACCCAATCAAAGTCCTCTAGTAGGGGTAGATACATCATGTATACATGAATACTCAAGTGATCAGTACACATGGTCCCTATAATGAACTGTAATATATATACACGGGCATAACACATTATAGTTTTATCATCAGCATCATTAGGTAAATGTGGAATCTAGGCCTCCAACCAAGGCATTGATATAAATGCTTCATATGTATCCCTACGGTCATAAAAAATGTTGATGCCTAATAATCACTAATAAAGGTCATGCCAAGATGCATGAGTGGGTCCAATAATGGATTCCCACTAGATAAGAAGACCGAGAAGCACTGCCACATCCTAGAGGGTGATAGTCATCTCTCCCTCGGTCAGGTAGAATGTGTGTGTCTCTAGTCTCCACCTCTCCATTAGGGAAGCAATCTAGTGATGGTCAAAAATGTAAAATATAATAAGGAATTTTCATAGAATCCTGAATGAAACAATTATAGTCAAATGGATTGTGGATTATCCCTATGATGAAAATGGTGTTCTCGACACACCCTGCTCGATCAATCCTCACTATCGTGTAACACGACCTGAGAAACATGGTTATCATACTGAGTGATTAATATGGTATCACCCATCTATATATAAACAAATTAAATTAATCATATTTGTAAAATGTAAATATAAATTTATGGTCAGAAAAATGTTATTACTTGCAGAATGCAAGACATTACATGTTTATTCACATTGTTTTATGAAGTTATTTTTACCTAAAGAAAGGGGAATGTCTTCAAGTTTTTCAAAGAATATTATTAACGTGTTGTTAAGATATGATTTTTCCTAGAAAATTTTTTTTAAAGATATTATTTTATATATTTATATATATAAACAATTTTTATTTGTTATGTAAATTTTTATTAGAAAATGGTGTGCTTAGTAATTTATGTAGGACTGTATAAATGATGGTATGTTTCTTGATTATTTTCTAAAATGTACAGGTCGTTCTGTAACACTAACTAAACCTCAAGAAAGAATTTTATGGAAATGAACCATGAAACTAGAGGAACAGTGACAATTATGATGATAATTATGTAAACTCATTCTATCACCACCATCGGTGTATCTATTCTTCCTACATCGTGGTTTATTTCCCAAAAATTCTTTCTTGCTGTTCATTTAGTGTTAAAGAATGAGATTTACTAACCTCTGTTGTTGGTTGTGTACTATAAAAATCTCTTTTCATAGTTTTTATAACCTCCCCACAGTAGTACACATAGCTAAAACAAGACTCTATACATCAAAAACAATTATGGTCATGATTCATGATAGTGTAACTAATATTGACAAAGATGGTTGATCATATAATATTTATTATATTGAAATTTCATAACGTCTTCTTGTACTATAATATATGATACTATTATTTCATTATATAAATTTTTATTGGAATATCAATCAGATAATTTTTTGAAAACCAAGGTAAAGGGAATATGTTTTTGGGTTTATGGTTCTTCTTTTAGGTTTTAGGGTTTAGAGATTAGGGTTTCAGATTTTGGGTTTTGGGTATAGGTTTTTGGATTATTATTTTTTTTTTGTAAGGTTTTAGTTATTAGGTTTATGATTTCATGGTTTAAGGTTTATTTTTTTGATATTATTTTATAGGGAATAAGTTTTTCTGTTTAGGGATCATCTTTTAGGTTTTACAGTTTAAGGATTAGGATTTTAGATATACTATTTTTGGTCTAGGTTTAATTATTTTTTTAGTTCTGTTTTAGGGTTTGGGTTTATGAAAGTAAGTGTAGGGTTTAGGTTTTAATTTTTAGGGTTTAGAAATTTCATATTACAGTATAGGGATGATGTTTTTGGGTTTAGTGTTCATCTTTTTGGTTTTGTGGTTTAGAAAACCAAGGGAAAAAAGAAGAGATAACAACATATAATTTAAAATATGATAATCTCATAATGAAGAAAATAAATCTTATTGTTGAGAGTGTGAACTCTACCCAACAATGTTAGGGAATAGTTTCTGTTAGTGACCTTCTTGATGACATATGGTGTATCTCAAACTCTTCTCTTGTTCTTGAGGCAAGTCCATCTCATTCCACATCATGTTGGCCTTCAGGATCCCATGGGGATGCAACTAATTGATGTCAGGTAACACTACCCATTAGCCTTCAGACATTGGGAAATAAAGAAACTCTCCAATAGGTGTCCATGGTGCAGCATAACAATTACCAATGGTGTCTATCTAGTACACTGGATCAATATATGCTACCCATGATATGTTCACAGAGGCACATGCTGTAATGGTGTGTGCGCAGGGAAACCGTAAGGCCATAAAGTTTCCACATTAACATTGACTCTTTCCTTGTAATACCACATTTTTTTTCACTAATTCTATTTGTGATGGGGTCCAAACTCTATATAACTTCCTGTCAAGAGTCTTCCCATCAAAAAACTAATACATGATAACAATAAGATTCTTTAATATTTTTTTCAATTTCTCGTTGAAAGTGTCTTTTTTACCTTATTCCTACTATATTCCATCTGATGCTAGTTTTTGTCTATCAACAAAGTACTTCATGCAAAGATATAATGTCAACTAAACTAGGGCAGTTGTATGTAACTTGAAAATCCCTTTTCAGACACCATTGATGCACTCCACAGGGTTTGTAGTCATGTTTTCGTACCTTTTCCCCCCTTCATATGCCAATGCCCATTTTTCTTTTTGAATCTGCATCATATAATCATAAAATTATTGATTAGCCTTGCAGATTTGTTTGAAACATTCTTCAAACTATCATTGATCTAGCTCATATGATACATAGAAGATATAATATTTCACATAAATTAATTTTATCATTACGTTGAAATAGTAAAAAATAACAAAGACAATTCGTACCAAGCCTCGTAATTGCCTTCCCCATCGGTTCGTTGTGGAATTTTTTATGCATGTTGTTAGAAATGTGTCTAATTCTGAACCGATGGTTTAAATTTGGGTATCTCTTTGTATCTCGATCCACATTGATTGCCTCAATAATTTCTTAATACCGATCAGATATCAAACAAACACCCCAAATATTGGTGAAATGGTTACTGATACATGCCAAAAACCAACTCCATGATTCATTGTTTTTATTCTCTACAATGGAAAAGGAAAGTAGAAGAGGTGAACGGTTTCCATCATGGGTTTCTGCAATCAACCATACACCCTTATGTTTTCTATATATAAATTTTCCATCAATTTGAATGAACTGTTTTCTGAAACGAAATGCGGAGATATAGGGGAGGAATGCCCAGAACAACTGATGAAATTGAACATGAGATGGATCAAGTCAGTTATCTTGAGACACATGTTCATTTTTATCATTATGGAAGGAAAATTTCTTATGATTCCTCCGTATGGATAGTAATTATAGAAACACCTGATATGAGTCATCCCAATCACCATAGACCTTTACAATTTCCTTCTATTTCTCAATCCAAGCCTTGTTATAGGAAATATTTTAATCTAATTTCTATTGTATCCTCTCTTGAACAAGGGATATAAAAACATCTTGGAATGTCCTAATCATCTCAATGACAATTTATTGTATAAATTTTCATCCAATGATGTATGATCTTGTGTCATGCTTGGATGAATACAAGTTTGAGCTGCCTCAATCCTCAAGATTCTCCAACCTCCAAATGTAATGTCTAGAATCACCCTAAAGCAGAATCTAAAATCATCCCCATACATGTCACAAAGTATGAGATATTTACTGTGGATTGATTCTTGAAATATATATATTTAGTTCCTCTCAATGTGAAATCTCTTTAGCATTATTTTCAATGCATCATTACTTGGAACATTCCTTACAAAATATAAGGTTTTTTCATCTCACTAAACATATCTGGTACAATTCTGCGAAACTTAGTTACAGGTGTGAGGACATTATTGTCGAATTCAATAACATGTTTCATTACTTACGACCAAGATGCAAAGAGTGGTGGATTATTTATTGTAGGTAGAGGCTGTTGTACAACTGATTAATTTTTCTAAAGTGAGGTAAACCCACATTTTATTGAATGTGAGGTAAAACCCATGATATGAGCCTAACTTCGGAAGTGAGGTAAAATCCAACTAATTTTTATTTTATAGATTAATAACATATTCTACAAGTATTTACAAAACTTATTAAGTAAATATATTTAGATAATGTTATTAAGCTACCAAATAAAAATAAACTGGATTTTACCTCACTTCTGAAGTCACTCTCATCTCATTCAAACCATGTTTAATTGAAAAATGTCAATGTATTTCTAGTATGTTGAAAAACATTCCTGGGTAATTTCATGTGTTTTTTCTTCTCCATTTCATTTGATATAATCATATTTGTAATTTTATCAATGATAAGTATTATTAGCTAATCATTACATGTAGCCATCTTTTAATCCTAATTTATTCAGTAATTAATCTATAATTAATCATTATTTATAAAAAAATTATTTCTAAACTATATAATATTTATGATACTAAAATTTTAGAACATTTTTTTATATTCTAAATAATGATACTAATGTTTCTTAGTATAGTTTTTAACTAATAAATATTTCTTTAATCACTAGTTATTCATTATTTAGTTATTATTTAATTATTTGTTCTTTAATCATTGATCATATGACATTAATTAGTTAATTATAATTAACTAATTATATGTATTCATTTTTAATCCTATGTTATTCATTAATTAATCTATAATTAATCATTACTAATAATTATTATTATTTCTAAACTGTATATAACTAATTAAACTACTTAATAAATAACATCTTTAAAACTTACTAAAAATAATTCAATTACTAATAATTACTTTCATAATTTAATACCTTTGTCCTTGTCCATTTCATTCTATATCATCATAATTATCATTTTATCATTGATAAATATACTGATTTGATTTTTATTTTCTTAGGTATTTTAATACTTTATAAAGAAAATATGAATCATTCTAAACAAATCCCCTAAGAGTGTCAAACTAGGAGTGTAATGCCTCGACCCCAGAATCCAGGAGACGGTGCATTATTTTAATACATTGGCATGATTATAAGGAATCATGTCCCGAAGGACCGATCAGTTTGGTAGTCTTTGAAACAAGATACATACATAAGTTTAACACTAAAACTTGAAAATAAAAACAACACTAATTTATTTTATTAGAAACAAAAAATCTTCCAAGATTATTCCAACAAGTCACTCATAACTAACTTCTTCATATCCTGGGAAAATGAAACATGAGAAAGGGGTGAGCTCAAACACTCAGTAAGAGTAAGAAATGCAGCGGAAGATAACATAAACATTGGTCATGGTGAATAATTGAAAACACATTCCTTTACAAATAATTAACATGAACACTTTATGATAGGAATATGATATGAGTAAATAATTCCATAATAAAACATAGTCATGGGTATTCTACTAGTCGAATAACCACTTGAAATATCAATAGGTAATCTCATAATGAGGTAATGCATAACTCCAGACATCATAACTACATAGTCAAGGCCTCATCCCAAGACTACAAATAAGATTTTGTCAAGGCCTTGTTCCAAGACACTAGTTTGTCTCATGAGACCTACCGATGCATCGAGGAGCTATAGCAGGCTCCACCCGTCACTTACTAAGTCCAATGCATTCCACATATGAAAATTTAGAAACATAATATAAACATTTATATTAAAACTAGCATATGAAATGTCAATACTTTATCCACAGACCATGAATGGTATAAAAATAGCACATCCACAGTCAAATATAACTCATTCAATACAATATGGAAAATTGTATTGTAACAGATTAACCTCAATCTAGAATAATAAATGATATTAACATAGATGAAAATAATCATCAAAACTATTTGAGAGAAATATCCCCCTTTTTCTTGAAAACATTTAAAAGTCACACTATTTGTTAAGAAGCCCTTTAAAATAGATTTTTGGATAAAAGTGTCCTATAGCACCTTGAAACTTTTAAAAGGAAATTTAATTTTAAAATTTTAATGTCCATATAAATAAATCTTTAAAAACATTTTTAAAACATGGACATTAATGAGAAGTATTTACAATAATAAATCTTTAAAACATTTGAAATGATATGTTAGTTAGAGTTCCTAACCAAAAGAGAGACACTTGAATAAAAATACTTGTGGTAATCAAAATTTTATAATATCATGAAAATAAAGGGATTCATGATATACTATGTCAACGTACATTATATACATCATATATAATTGAATTGGTGTATAACAACAAAGAAGTCTCAATGGAATGTTAATTGAGATGAAATCTCTTATAAAGACCATATCCTTAGGTTAAGGATAAATCAACGACATAATTATGTGTTAAAAATATAAATTAACTCAATATGATTTGATATTAAGTGTAAATCAATCTGAGGACATTCACACATATTCTTGTAAAAATAGCACCAATGAATTGGATGTTTAACTCAATAAATGGATATTGAGTTAAAATTACTCTTATCAAGTTCATATTGATGACTTGAGAATTTATCAATGGAGTGATTTTGTGTATCAAAATTATAACAACATAAAGGTGAGTGGAAATTACTACATAAATAATAAATATTGATTCCACACATAATATTGGATTAAAATAATCAATGAAGTATGCGTAAATCCCAATGAGTGGAAATTGAAATTTGAAATTCCCTTACCGATTCAGTGGCATATTAAATATACACCCCATGAAAGAAGGATCATACAATGAAGATGTAAATACCGATAAATTAAATCATATTACTCCAATAATACAATCATGGGAAGTGCATACACCACACAAAAGGAAATAGTGGCCAATATGGCATGACTCTCACGGAAATAAGAAGTGAGATGAAAACTCTTTACCACGTTGTAATTAATTGAGTCGTATGACCAAAAGTTAATAACAATCAAATGAATCACAGAATACCAAGAATATAAAGATAATAATGATAATATATATCAAATGGGAGTACAAAATGCACCACATGCAATAAATAAGTGGCGAACAATGGAAATCTCACAGAATTAAAAGTGAGATAATAAACCCTTACCTCATGTCAGGCTTGTCTTGTATGTTCCTTGTTATTCCTGAATAATATACTTAAGTTAATTTATAATTGATTAAGAACATTTTTAAATTTTATTATTCCTTTTATATCACTTATTACCTTGCTATAACAATTAGTTATTTATTTGAGTTCATATTGGATATTTTACCGATGTTCGGAACTTGAGTCAAAAATGAACTTGTTATAATTACTATTTTTCCATGTGGTCAAAATTCCGTTATCTCCAAAATGATATAAATGATTTAGATATAATATATATATTATATATCTAGTATATATATCTATTTATAACTGTACATAACATTTGGAGATAAGAAATGAAATGTACCGTTCATGGAGACAGTAAGTTGTACGTACGCATGAACGCTACTTTCATTTCTATTTTGTATTTTAATGGAATTAAAACATAATGAAACATAGATATACTATAAATCAGTATAATATCATATATAATATCATTAATTCCATATTTTATACATCCCACATAAGGCATTAATGAGTCATATCATCTTGAGGGGGCAGTAGTCCGCACTTCCTCAAATGAAATTATCGCATTTTACCCATAATGGAAACCATAATATAATGATATAAATGGAAAATACAGAAGCCTAAAGAAAAAATAAACATAATATATATATCATATATAAACAAATTTCCATCTTAATGTCCACCATGAGAGGCGGTAGGAGATAGTCGAACAATCATCGTTTCGTGAGGCGTTAGTTTGTCATCCACAGAAACAATATCTTCTTCACCCATTAGATGGAGGTGTGTGTAAGCGTAGTTCGAATACTTCTCATAAAAACATCCTAGTATATTTAGGATACTGTTTTTGTTATAAAATAAAGTAATAAAAAGTTTTTAGGGGTTGTATAATTAAAATAAAACAAAATAAAACGAATGAATTTAAGAGAAAGCATTACCTTTAATTTGGGTAATTTCCTTTGGTTTGTACCAAAAAGACTTCTTGAAGTGTCTTCTACCTAAGTTGAGGCTTCTAGGAGTAATAGGGGGATCTTGAGAGATTATTTTGGCAGGTTTTGGACGAGCTAAGGGGCTTGAGAGGTGTGTGGAATGGGTTAGAAGTGGTGTCCTTTTATAAGGGAGAGGAGGGACTCTTTAGGAAAGTGTCAAAATATTATTTTATTATATAATGATATTCGGTTTATAAAGGTCTAAAACTAATTAAAGTCAAAGTTACGATGACCCTTGGTCAAAATGAAATCATCCAATAAGAATTGGATGGGTTTTGGATATTATTTTAATATTAATAATCATATTTATTTAAATCATTGGTTAATGAGGTAAATATTACATCAGTATTGTGTCATAAATAATTTAATTTATTTGATGTATAAAAATTATAAAAAAATTACCATAATGTAGGAAATCTTTTTATATTTTAAATTATTATTTATAGTCGAAATTATGACTTATATAACCCCATGTAAAAAATGGATATACTCAAAGATATTTGTCAATGTCATTTTTGTCTTTACTTTAAGTTAATTAAAATAAAATGTCATTATTATTCTTAAGTGGCTCCATGGGGTCCCAAAATTGACCTAAGGATTCCCATGGTCGTCCATGACTCATCAAATAAGGTTAGGAAAAGTTTTAAGTTAATTTGGTATTATTATAATATTCATTTTCCCTTGAATTACCCTATTTACCTTTAATCGCAGTAAATAAAGGTCAAAAGTTACTATTCACAAAAAAATTATTTTCATCTTATTAAACCACATTTTACTAACTAATAACAACCATATATCTCATATTTTAGAAATTAAATTCATAGAAGTAGTAAAATTTCATTTAAATGAAAAAGTCGTATTTTTAACTACTACTTAGTGGTTTCAGTATTCATCAAAAATTGAATTTTTTCAGAAAAATACCAAAAATTAAGCCTAAGCTATATTTGATATTCCGAATTCAAAAATGATGTCTATTTTACCAAATTCAAAACGTAGAAGTTGGATTAATTAATTTAAAATTAATTCTCGTTGTCAAAACAAATAGCGTGTTTTTAAGAAACAATAACTATCAAAAGATTGACACTTATTTATGTAAAATTTCAAAGTGAAATTAATTCCAATGACCAAAATTGGATTAAAGGATAAAATATAATATAATTACACTTCAAAAATAGTTTAAAATATAATCTAACCATATAAATAAATTAGATTAAAAGGAATTTTTGAATTAAAATACATTATTTCTCACTATTCATAAAAAAATGAATATTATTAGTAAAATACCAAAAATTTACCCAAAGTAAATTTTGATGTCCAGATTCTAAAGAATAATTTTATTTTGTCAAATGGAACATATAAAAGTGACCCAAACTAGATTTAAAGAGGGTTCTCCATTAAAAGGAGGTAAATCAACCCTTCAAAGTTAATTATGTTTAAAATTAGATTCATTCACATTTTAAGTCTCTAACTTTTATTGGATAAATGTAAAAACATTTAGGAAACATATATAATCATTTTGTAGTTATTTATGTTCATTTACCTCCATTACAATGGTTAGGTGTTAACTACAATTTAAAATAATAATATTATATTATTAGGGTGCAACGTAAGATTTCAACGAAACCCATTGTTGTGTATCGGGTATACCATCGAAAATAGTGTCCCCTTTAAAGTAGAATTAATATTTAGTTCACAAATATTAATAAAAATAAAAAATTCTGTGTTCTTTATTTACCTGGGATGTTACAAGGAGTGTAGAAAGGCTTGTTTCTGTGCACCTGTTCTCGTTCGAGTATAGCTCAAAGCAGTGTTTTCAGGTTTTAACCCTAGGTACATCTGTTCCAGAGCCACATCCACTTATTTGTATCTAGACAGGGATTTAATTACTTAGATAACCACATAATCTTTATGCTACCAAAATTTTACAATACTTAATCCTAATTTATTCTATACTTAATCTATACTTAATCTATAATTAATCATTACTAATAATAATTAATATTCCAAACCATATATAACTAATTCAACGAATTAATAAAACATTATTTACAACTAACTAATATAATTAAAAAATGAAAATTTAAGAACTAAAAATAATTCAATTAAATAAATAAAAAACATTAAATTAAATAAAAAATACCTCTAAATGATGCTTTGAAAAAAAACCGAGCCTTATTTCGGAACACCGAATACACCGCACAGAAAATGAGTTTTTTTAGAGCAAAAGTAGTGTAATGAAGAGAGACGGGAGTAAACTAATGTTAGGAGATGGGGGTTCCCTTTTATATGTAGTTGAGGGAAATCCCCCCCCCCCCCACCCCCACCTTTCCCATGTCATCGATCTCAGCCACACGTGGCGGGGAGGTGTGATGAAGTAGCACTACTCCCTACTTTAATACATATTTCAAAAAAATAACATAATTTTTTTAGAAAAAATCATAAAAGATATTAAAGAAATCCTCATACAGTCGTACCCAAAGGTAGCGCCACCCCGATCACTATTATCGTTCACCCAAAACAACCCATGCATCGGTGCTGTACAATGGGATCTCTAAATCCACCTGGAATCTTGTATGCCATTCTCCCCATTAACGATTTCTTCCCAGAGTCTTCTGTAGCCTTGGCCGGTTCATTGTCAGGTAATAAGAGGAAGGCTGGAAAGCAGAAAAAATATAACTGTGAACCAGCCCGATGGCAGGTTGCACTTGGAATAGGGGGAGTTCAGCGTCGATTACCAAACCATCGAGAATGATATAGAACATGATTGTGGGGATGGGCGGGACGAAGGTGATATTGTTTATTGAGAAGGTGGTGACCAATACTTATGTGAGAAAGAGTCATAATCATTTGTTGATGCTGATAGGGAGCGTGAGGGTGATGGAGTTCTTGGGGGTTAGGGATCGGAAGGTGGTGATTGGGGAGGAGGGGATGTGGGTGAAGTTGGTGGAGTCGGATGGGGTCTGCCATGGAATGGCCATGCTAAAGCGATGGGAGATGAGGAAAGGCGATGGTGGGTGCACCTATATGCTAGTTCTGAATAACACAGGGAACACCTTCACATGGAGAAACAATCTTCGGTCCAGTGCGAGCATACAAGTGTGGGCCTTCCGGGTTAACGCTGAGCTTTACCTTGCACTTGCTGTTATTTCTAAAAATAGTGAGACAGCCATAGAGGATGATCATTTCTTTCCCATATAACCCCTTTTACATTTTTTTTACTAGATTATGTTCATCATTTCTATAATTATATCTATGAAAAATATTAATTTTTTATTTCTATCCTAGTTTAGTTGGTTTCAAAACATTTTTTTTCATCAATATTTTTTATTATTTTCTCATTAATTTATCTAATTTACTGAATCCTTTATTGATTGGTATAATCATTCCAAATTTAGGTATTTCAACATCTAAAACATTTATTTTTACAATGTAGTATGTAATTAAATTGACAATTTTGTGTAGGCTAATTATCTTCTTGAGAATGCGAAAAGTGATAGTGGGGTCATTACTAATGTGTAAAATAAAACTAAAATATATACCTTAAGTAGTGAAAAGGATAATTTGTTTGACATAAGAAAAAGTATACCCTAAATTAGTAATGAGTCGTTAATTGAACACAATATGAACAGTAACATTTAATTTTTTCTAATGCTTCTGTGCTAACTTATTAAAATATTCAAAATTCAATGTTTTTCCATGTGAAAATGAACAATGTTTTTGGAACCTTCATATATAGTTTGATACATGGAGAGAATTTAAAACTTCATCATGTTCTTTTTTTCATCATAGATTCACTGAGTTTATGATATATAAGTTGAATTGTTGGCTTCGTTCATTGATTCTCTTTTCACAAACTTTTCATTGATATATGAAAAATGTTCAAAGTTGAAGTTTTATTATTTAATTAAAAAATATCCCATTTGTTTTTGTAGAATCAAATAAGAAATCATACCATTTGATGTCCCTACAGAAGTAAAAACACATAGATGGGGAAATAACATAACAAGTTCATTGAATCGAATGAGATTTATCCCACATTATTGACTTATGATTCTGTACTAGTTCGTTGATATAACCTATTATTTTTGTATCTTTATAAAAATATTCCAAGTAATGGTGTATGGAACTCAGTATAAAATTTCTCTTTTATTTTTCATTTTCACATATTTTTTTCCATCAAATAAGAGGTCATCATGAATTGATTGAAACCTTTCTTTTTCTTCTAACTATTGTAATTCATTAAGTTGTGTGACTCAAATGAAGATTGACCAATTTCATGACCATGAATTAACAATTAACATGACCTAATTTTGGAACACTACAACATAATCTTCAATATTGGGTGAAACTACCTCACAAACAGTTTTATGCAGCGCCACTATTTAACAAAACTAAAAAAACCACTAATAATGGGGGTATCATTATCAATGATAAAAAAATAGTAGATAAAATGCTTTTAACAGTGCCAAAAAAGAGCTGTGAAAAGTACCCATTTATCAGTGCTTTTTTAGCATTGTTAGGGAACCATATTTATTTGAACTTTTTATTACCGATGATAAATGAAATTCTTTATCAGCACTTTTTAAAAAGAAATAATAAAGGATAAATTTCAAAAAAATATAAATCATAAAAAATAATATATTATCATAAAAATATATTTATATTGATACATATATATATATTATTTTATAAAATATGATTTATATAAGAATAAATAGACATTTACATTTAATATATAAGTTATTTAATGAAAATGGTTTATAAGATAATTAAAAATAATAATATTAATTAACAATTTTCTAATTATTATTTAGTAGAAATCATTTACTAACAATTTGAAGGTAGAAAAAATCAAAAAATTAATAAACGCTCTAAAATAAGTTTAAAACGTTTCTCAAACATCAAATGACCAAAACTTTTGATCCGAGTGTCTGTTTTGGCTCTATGATATATTAAACCAAATATTGCAATGAGATCTACGCAATAGTGGCGTGGGGGAACCCCCTATCACATTTTATAAGGCCAAAACAGGCCCAAAAGTCCTCTAAAATTGAGTTTTTTGTTGGGGTATCCAAATTTATAACATTCACTGGACTTTTAGCCTCGTTTAAGGGGGTATTTTATCACTTTTTCAGTGGGGAATGAATTTATTACTAAGGCTTATATACATATTGATATTATGGTTTTAAAATTTTATCATTTTTCATAATTTAGTTTTATTTATAATAAAATATATAAAAATTCATTCATATTTTTTATATATTCACACATAAAAATTGATCATTATAAATATATAAGTGAACATATTTATATGTAAATTATATTTCTAAATATAAAAATCTTATCTAAATAAAAAATAGTATCCATTTTATTTACAATAAAAATGCATGAATATTTATATACATATAGAGTTAATGTGTATATAATGATTATATATATATAAATATATTTGTGTGTGTATTGACAAACAGATATATATTTATCTATATATTCTTATATATGTATATAAATTTATTTGTGCGTGTATTTAAATATATTTAAATATATATATATATAAGGATAAAAATATGTAATGAAATATATATAAATATATAGATATATAATAAAATATAGAAGAAGAAAATATATGGTAGTGGAAAAGGTGCGAGAGTGTGAGAGGGAGGTCTCAGGTTCGAAACCTAACAAATGCAGGTGCGTGCACAGGTGGGTGAAACAGGTCTAGAGTTTTTAAAGAAGGTTGCTTCCTATCACTATTAAAGGGGTTTGATGGGGGAGGGGGATTCCTAACCCTGTTGTAAGGGGTATCAGGCACTGTAAAAAGAGGTGTGTCCACCATCTGGTGAACAGAATCTTTTTTAAATTCTTTTTTGACTTTTATCAGTGATTTTAAAAAAGCATTGATAAAAAGGTGTCTTTTATCAATGCTAAAACAAAGTGATGATAAAAGAACCTTTTATCAGTGTTTTTTAGCACTGATAAAATATTTCATTATTGATGCTTTTTTAGTGCTGATAATAGGGTCCCCATTTTAATAGCACTGAGGAAAACAGTGCTTTTTTAGTGTTGTAGATTCCCTTTTTGCATCCTGTTAAAGGGTCGATATGTAGTAGTGTCCTACCCTTTATCAAAGCTAACAAAAATGTGCTGATAAATGGGTGGTTTTATCTCTATCACCCGGATATTTTATGATATATTTATTTAAAAAATAATAATCTCTTCAATATCTTGTGATACACACAACGTTGATTCTAAATGAACTGTACTGTAATATACCGTTATAACCTAGCCTATAAATTGACTAGTATGAAGAGGACTAACTAAATTTCAAAAATTATATGGTTTACACAAGTATAAAATAAAATTATTGGTTATCATTTGATTTAAAATGAAAATAAAAAAATCATTTGAATGTAAATGAAATGTTTTTCTAATAGAAGTGTTTTCATGCTCGCAATATGTCATTATCTTAAAAAAAATTAAATTAATAACTATTGGTGAATGATTTTAATGAAATTTATGTATTATATATTCAATAAAATGTTTTTTCATTCATCTAATATTTTTTCAAGGCAAGATATAATAATAAATCATGTTTTATGAATAAAATTGTATTTTTAATAAAAGTGGTTCTGTCGCATTTTTCACACTTATTTTAAAGTTAATTTTTTCTACATTTAAAAAATTTATTCAAAAAAATAAATTCCTTTTTAAAATTAACATTTCAAAATTCTCTTTGATGGATTTTTTTTGAATTTTCAAAAATTATTAATTTTTCAATGAATTGGGGAAATACATATTTCTATTAAAAAATTAATTTTCATTTAATACATATAAAAATGTACATTTTGTTTTAAAATGGTTTTAAAGTAAAATTAGTTCAATTATATTTTCATTAATCCAAATTAGTTAATTGGAATCAATTTTATGTTGAATTTTTATATAAACATTTTATACTTAAACTATTTCTTTGGAAAGCTGTTTTTATCACATTTGAAGGATTAATTTCAAATTAAATTCTGACACTATTGTGAATTGAATATAATAAAATGGATTCCATATATTGAATCAACATAATTAATATTATTTAATATGGTCAACTTAAATTTTATTCATAATTAATAGGATAAATAGTAAAAAAATCACCACGGTAAAAGGGTGAATCGGGTTAACCTAGGCTAAAACTATGTGATAAAGCCACCAATTTTCATCCTCAAAATTATTGGATATTGGTATTTATAAACTTATTTACTTAGGATTGATATTTATTTATTTATGGGATACTCATCTATGAAAGTTACCTTTATAATATTTTAAGTGAAGAAAAGATAAAATGTCACTCTCTTACATTAAAATATATCTTATATAACACAAGGAAAGAAGAAAGTTGTGAAAAAATATTAATTGTTATTTTGAGAATATTGAAATTATTTTTATGATTTAAATTTATTTATAATTATAACTAATTATATAATTACATTAAATTCTCATGCAAGAGTGATGTGGTATTTCATCAAGTAATAGAAAAATAATATAAATGATTTTAAAAGTAATAAAGTTAACATAATTTGAGTGAGTTATACTATGCCATGAATTTTATAGAATAATATAAAATATTATTAATTTTTTAAAGTATTATATTAAAACTCTATCTTTTTCTTGGTGTCTTTAGTGTCAAGTTAAATTAATATTTTCAAAATGACATTAATGATATTTTTTGAAAATAACATTTTATTAACTTATTTAAAAATCATAAAAATATTGAAAGATGAAATTTTGGATAATATATTTCTTAAAATTTCATCAATTTTCCATTTATGAGCCAATTAATTCCTTATAAGTAAAATTATAATATGCTAAAAGTGAGAAATATGTTACCGCGGTTAAGGATAAAATAAGCCAACTAAGGGGTTAAACTAAAAGATAAGATTTAAAGAACCCCGTAAACCTATCCAAATTTTATAGTTTGTTGGTATTTAAACCACATACCTCATTATCAAAAATTTTATAGCCATTAGGATTAATTTATATAGATAACAACTTTTTAAATTTTAATATTTTAATAAATTCCAAGAGTTCTCATCCCCTCACTTAAAAAGGACCCCCCCCCCCCTCGCACATCTTTACACCACTATGAGCCCTCTAGATTGACCAATGCCTATCAAAATCCTTTATCATATTCCCTAAAAACATTCTAGATGTTTTTTCTTCCCAAAATCCTATTTCCGGACCTGGGATCCATTTAACAAATGCCATGATCCGGTGGGCCACATGGCTTCAAGTTCACCTCTTCATATGCCAGAGGCTGCTGAATAACGATTAGGGTCTAAGGTTGTATATTGGGAGGAATATAACCTCATATAAGAGTGGAAGAAATTTGATAAATAAACATACAATAGTTAAATCTTGATATAAAAAATGGCATAGTAGAAACAAAATGATAATCAATTGTGAAAGTCTAAAAAACCAACAACAAAAATACTAATAATAATCCCGAATGTTGAATCATGTACATGATGATGTTGTGGCATGTTGGTATAAAAAATGATCAAGGGATACAGGGGTAAAGCATATACAACATACTATACAAAAAAACAAAAGGCTAAAAGGCTGCACCACTAGCATCACGAGCATATTCTTAGTCCTATACTCCCATTACCTGTGCTATAAGTAAAACAGATCAATCATCTATAACATGGTGCTTTCCCTTATCCATTCCTTTATATATGAGGTCTAATCAAGTACCAAAGTTGATCTGAGTAGGGTGTGAGATAAAATCAATTGTCCACCACCAACTATGTTAATAAATAATCAAAGAAGTGTTTATAGAAACGAAATGTGCATGTATGAGGAATAATAAAAAATGATATTTAAATAAATACAACCCGACTTAGGTTCCATTAGCACACCTGACAAACTGTACCTTCTTCAGAATAAGTTAAAATATGTATGATCTAATTACCATATGTATATATATATAAGTAATAATATATATATATAGTTATATATTGTATGCACGTATATGCACTAAGTACATGAGGATATAAGTGGTAATATACATGGATACTAGGTGCTAGCTGATCTCGGGGTGTATCTTAGGTGTCTATGACTATTCTAATGAGCTATAGGCTCAAGAAATGGTACAATCCCTGAATATCATGATGAAACAAAGACATACTTCCCATCATTCGAGATAGTGGGGTGAGTCATCATGCCCAACACCTAGTATTATGGATCATGGAACATCATTCTCATCGCCTGATTAAATTATAATGGTGTGAGACATCATTCCCAACACCCGATGTAAGGAAGTGTGAAACTTAATGATCAATAGGTCACTTATCCCTCATTCAACATCCAATATCCACATAATACCAATAATAATAGCAAGGAATTATATAATAATAATTAAATTTCATCAATACCAATCAATCACAAGCATAAAAATTACAAAATTCTCATTTATAATTATATATCATGTGTTTTGTCCTTTCCACCAACTTAAAATCCATAAACTAATCCATTTATTTAATCATGTAAGGAATATCTATTTTAGAGTCAATATAAACACATAGAAGGTTCTCCAATCCATTAAAAAATTATATAAATGTGGAAAATTCTATTTTCCATGTCAGATCAAACACTTCAAAGGTGTTTGTTCAATTAAACATTTATACATAAGTAGGAAATATATTTAGAACACCCACATTGGTGGAATACATTTAGGTATTTATCCTCTAAAAAATTGATAGGGGTTTATGGGAGAATAAAAAAAGGTAGAGATTAACATAGAAATGAAAAGAAACATTTTAAGGTGATGCATAGAAATTTGGGGAATTCCACAAAATGATTAAAGGAATATAATCACCAACAATTTAATGAAAACAATAAACCACTGCCATAGGGTTGTATATGAATACTCATCCAATATCAACTTCAAATCTGATGTAGAACAGAAGAAAATGGAGAAAAAGACCAAAACCCTGAAAAAAGGGCATATGAGCTCGCACCAAAATATTATAAGTGACAGGAAGATAAAATAATAAAGAAAGAAAGTGGATTAGATATGTTTACCATATCAATCCAATGATTCTAATGGTGTTTGATTAGGAGTCTGGATCGAGGAGTTATCAAGATACCTATGTGTAGAGGATAAAGAACCCACGGGATACACTTGTGGATACATAGGGTATACCTACTATTTATAACCATTATTATAGACCATATAAATGTGGGTATAGGATATACTCCTGGTTCTATGAACCGTGGGTACTTAATCCATCAGCATATATCTATACCCAGGGTTTCTATAGAAAGCATGGTTATATCATATGAGGTTTTCATAATACCCACTATTTTAGTTAAATCATGGGTATATATCTACAACCATGGTTAGGAGAACCATAGGTATAGATTTTCCCCCCCTAAGAAATATACCAATAGTTCATTGAACCTTTGGTATAACCACCTTTCCCCAATAGGCAGCAGTAACAACCAATCTTGAAGCAATAAACAAATTACTAACCTCGGTACATATTCAATGCAATACATATATTTTACATTTAGAATTAAACCGTCAGATTTTAATAGTTTTCAAACCATTTACAATACTATAACATAATTATAAATACATACAACCTATCAATTCAAGTCATAAAAAACATCCACATGTATCTTTACTACTAAGTCAAAAATAGAGGGGATCAATATCTCCCACATCACCAACATCGTCATCCTCATCACCATCACCAACATTCTCGTCACCACCATCACCAAAAACGCCTTCTAGAGCAATAGAATCATCATCATCATCACCACCACCACCACCACCACCATTATCATCACCTAGACCGCCACTAAGACCCTCACTATCATAAATTGGTGCATCATATATAGAGAGATTTTTTCTATACTTGAATCAAAAACATTAGAAGCCTATGATCGAAGTGATGAATATATAACTGATATAGATTTTAGGAACTTTTTGGCGACTATTTTACCTCCTTCATTCTCTTATATAACAGTTTATTTGGACTTAGCTACTTCTACATGATCATTTTGTAGCTTGGTTGTGTGAGAGGTTTTAGAGGTACCCAATGAGGGCTAATACCTAGTGGGGATGATGAATTTCTTGGGATGACTTTGGACTCTCCCCTAGTGATCCTCACCTAATACCTATCTCAAATGGTTCTTTGGTCTGAATTTTTTATCTTATTTATCATCTAGGGCCTCCAGGGAACACTATTGAATATATAAACAAGATATTTAATTATGAATTATGTCTAAAAAATTGAAAAATAAAAAAAAATTAAAAAAATTATTATGTCGGTGCATTTACAACACTTATATCCTTATTTTCATACTTAACCAAAATAATTTTATTCGAGGCACATGAAATTCGATTCCCAATGCCACTGGATGAAAATTACATTAATTACTATAATAGAACATTATTTAATAATACAAAATTGATAAACATATAAGGAATTAAAATAATTGTTGTTGAAGAAATTCATAATATTTATAATAATCTAAATATAAATTTATTTATAAATTTAATACTAGTGGTATAACATAGTCAATACATACTAATTATCATGCTAAAGATGGGTTTGATATGTATTCCTCTTGTATGTTTATTTTGGTCAAATTATATTTCTGTTAAGCTATTTGGTTATTCAGTCCCATTGTAATTTTTTCAATTGGTCATTAGGTTTATTTTTTGGTTTGGTTTTCTAGTAATTTGTTAATTTGTTCATTTGGTAATTTGGTCATTTTATTTTAGTTCTATTTACTGGGGTCAGTTTTTTATTAGTTCTATGGGATTTATCTTTCTATGGTTTTATTTATATTTGGTATTTTTAGGAAAAGTTTGGTAAAACATTTAATGGGTTTAGTTTCATTTATTTCACTTTAGTTTATCTTAATTCATTTCATCATAATTCAATATATTTTGGTTAGTTTTTATATAGATTAGATTAGTTCAAGAGGATGTGGTTACATCCTTTTTTTTGTTCTATTCACCTTGGATTGATTTTTCTTGGTTATGTTATGTATTGTTTAATTTGGTTGATATTGGTTATTTATTTCGAGTCCAGTTCACATTACCTTAGTTTAGTACATTTCAATTTTGTTTTATTTATTTCATTCCGATTCCGATTGATTATGTTCAATTCGATTTAGTTATTTTTTGTTTTAGTTATGTATTTTCAATGCATGTTTCATTTTAGGTTTCTTCATTCATTTTATTTTATTTTAGGTTCATTTTTTTTAGTTTGGTTTCAATTTGGTTCAAGTTGGATTGATGTTAGTCATTTTGATTTATTTTGATTTATTCAGTTCACATAAATTTCAGATTATTTTATTTATTGTGTGTTTTTAATTTTTTTGAGTTTGTTTCGTGCATTTTAATCTCAAATTTTTTTATTTCTTTTGTTTAGTATTGTTGAATTTGGGTCTATTAAATTGGGTTTAGATCAATTAAATTTAGTTTGGTGTGGGTATTATATTTTGGGTTTATTATTTTATTCAATTTATGTATAGTAAGTTTGGGTTAGATCCCTTTAGTTTGGTTCAGTTATTTTCAGTAAAGTTTCATTTTATTCAAATTAGTCAGGTTGATTATGTTTTAATAAATTTCAAATTTTTTGATCCAATTTCATTCCATTCTGTCTTATGGGGATTTTTTTAATTTTATTTCTTTAGAATATTTTTGAATTGGTTTATTAGTTTATTTTTTGCTTCAATTTGTATTAATTAACTCTATTTACATTCATTATAGTTCATATTGGTTCTATTCAATTAAAATTTCTTGATTATAATTATTCAACATGGTATTACACAATATTATTATTTATCTTTATGAATAAATTTTTGGGTTCTTGTACTTTCAATTATTTTGATCTAGATTAATTAATTTGTTTTAATTATATTTTTTTGGTATCATTCAATTTGGTTCAATTGTATTTTACTCAGTTCATTATCTTTTTTAACATGGTTATATTTTTTAAAATTACCATTATGTTAGTTTAATTGTAGCTAGTTTGGTTTGATTTTGTTCTTTTTTATTCAATACATTTATGTCTTTTCTCTTTCAATTATATTATATTCATAGTAATTAGATGTCGTTCAGTTCAGTTTGGTTAGATTCAATTAAGACCAGTTTGGTTCAATTCAGTTCCTCTTTGTTAATGCCATTTAGTATAATTTTTATATAATTCAAACTGGTTCATGTCATGTATATTCATTATAATTAGGTTTCTATTATTTATATTTATTTATTTTATATAATTAAATTAATATTTAGTTATGTTGAAATATATCCAACAATTATAAACTCAATTCAATTAAGTTGAATTCTATTTATTTCACTTCAGCTGGATTCTATGGTGTTGGATTTGATTTGATTAAATTTTTTTAATTCAATTCAATTCATATAAAATAATTTTGATTTATATTAGATTAATTTGATTCATTTTTTATTTATTTGGTTTATTATATTTTGTTCAAATATTCTCAAGTTTGTTGGGGATAGATATGATCAATTTTGTTATTTTTTCAGTTTTATTCTTTTCTATTTTGTTTTATTCAATTTAGTTTGTAATAATCACATTTTTTCATTTTATATGAGTTTGGATGGTTTTATTTTTCTTCAAATGGGTTTGGTTTGCATCTGTTTAAGACCTACTTGATTGGTTCTGAGGAGATCCATTTAGTTTGGCCTGATTTGTTTTAGTTTTTTTAGTAGAATTTAGTTTAAATAACTTATATGAGATTAAATTTAGTTTTAATCTATTCAACTTGGTTCAATTTTTTTATATTTAGTAGCATTTTTTTGTTTCAACTTATGTAGATTAAATTTTGTTATATTCGGTTAGGGTATGTACAATTTCAACTGTTTTGATTATATGTGGTTACTTTAGAATCAATTATAATTAGTTGGGTTTGATTAATAAAATTAAATTATTATTTTTTGTTTGAGTCATTTAGTTTAATTGGTATTATCTCAATTCAATTCAATTCTATGGGGTTCATATCAATTCAATCAATGTCACGTTAGTTTTCTTTATTTTGGTACATGATGGTTTTTTTTATTCATTTTTTTGGAATATGTTTTTTTTTTAGTACATGTTGATTTAGTTCTTAAAATCATGGATTACATTTCATAACATTAGTTCTTCTCTATTCTATTTTATTTTGTTCAATTTAATTTCAGTAAGTCCTATTCAATTAACTTTTAACAATCTCTATATGTTTATATTTAGTATTGTTTATTTTACTTTGACTTAATTTCATTTGAATTGTGAATGAAATCTTTTATTTTATTTATTTCAATTATTATAGGTTCTGATATATTTTATTCAATTTAAATCAAACCATCTGCCTGTAACGTCCCGACCCGACTTACCATTCAACCGGGTAGCCGGACCGGTCGCCACATGACCTCAAGCGCATCTCCCCAAATGCCAGAGGCTTTCGACTAGCAGCAAGGGCCTAGGTGATTCCGTGGGGAGATTATTGCCTCATTACCAAAGTATCACAGTGGAATTACAAACATACAATAGCGGAAGAAGGTAACCAGTAGAAAACACATAGATAGCATAAATAGATAACAAATATAAGGATCTGATGTATATATGATGGTACAATCAATACAACACAGTACAAGTACACAAAAAACCAAAAAGAGACAAAACTGTATCCCTAGTTTCATCGCAAACCTCAGCTTGGTCTCGGGTACTCCTACTCCGAGCAGCATGTCAAGTACATGTACTAGGGATTTTCCCCTTCTCATTACCTGCAATCATAAAATCTGCTTGGGTCCAAAAACATGGCCCAAACAGGGTGTGAGACTAAATCCTAGTAGCCAAACACCAAATATCTGTGCTTATCTGTCAGTCAATGTATAAAACAGGCAGTGTAATATGGAAAGCAGTAAACAAGGAAACTAGCAAGACCGACCCAAGCTTGTGCTTTGGCTAGGCATCACTTCAATTATCCATTCCATTCATTAATCACATCATTCAAGTGTTAAAACCACTCCTTGAGCCCATTCCAAGAATACTCAATTCAGAGACCAGGAATCACTCAGGGAGAAAATCCACAAACACCCTACAAGCCCATTCCGGGGAACCTCCTAGGTACCCAGCCTCGCTCTAGGTGTGGTATAGTCCGTCATCTGAGCCTATCCCCGGGATCTTATATATAAGATCTGAGTATCTCCCATGACATATCATGCTCTGTTGAGTCCATCCATGGCATCTCACACTAGACCCATGATTCACTCGGTATTTCTGTAATAAGTATCATATGAGTCCATCCATGGAAACTCACATTGGTTCCATGGTTCACCCATGACTTTGTTTGACATTTTAATCAGTTCAAAATCATTTAACTCATTTGGGCTAGCAATTAAAGAATTAGAATACAAGGGGAAAGGGGAAAAACTCTATCCCATACCCGAAACCATTTCAATTACAATTTCATCGTATTGCAATTCCATTCATATTCAATTTCCATTTTTAACAACCCACAAGGAAAAGAAAAGGCAAGCCTCATTGGCATCCTATGTCAAAATCCATAAAAGATCCATTCAAGTCAACGCACCCAAGGGGTGGTTCCTGTCCAAGGTGTACAACCTAACATAGGCACATATCATCCTATTCAGATTACCTACAACATGCTAGGTAATAACAGGGTTAAATTCCAGGTTCAAGCGACACCCCAAAAGTGGGTGCGCGGCACTCCGGCATATATAAACAGCTTGACAATCAGCGAAAAGAACGAGACCACCTACCTTAGGCTCGTACTAGATAGCTCGTCCAGTATCAGGCTCTGATTCCTCCTGATTTGGAAGAAAACTGAAGAACAGACGAAGAACGATAAATTAGGGCATATGAACCTTAATTCAGTATGCGTTCTCTATAATCAGAAGAATCGATAAGGATTAAAAATATAATTGAGGACTTACCGTTGAGGGTCTAACAAGATGAACGACATTTGAAATAGAGATCAGACAGAGAAACATGCTCAAATCCCTCCTTAGCCACTTGACAGCTCTCCCCTTCTGTCTGGTTGAAGAGGGATTGGTTAGATTAGGTTTTTATAAAATTTAATTAATTTAATTAAAAGTTAATTAAATATCAAAATACAACAGGTCGCACGGTTTACCCGCATGGCCTAGACAAACCGTCTAAAGACAGTGCGGACCTTGCTGGAAGACAAGGGGAAACTGCAACACCACCCCACACGGTTTCCCCAAACCGTGTGCAGGTCGTGATCCTGCCTCTACCAATCCTGCACCAAGGTGGACGGTTTAACCAGGTCGTGCGTAGGCCCTGTTCAAACCATGTGCCAGGCCATTTTCAGCCTAAAACTTGGTTCCGGGCTCCAACAAGCCCCAGACACCTCCGTAACTCCCTTGTTCAAGTTAGCCATCCACATTAGGCCTCAACAGAATAGTTAAACCTAAAATAAAAAGGATTTGTACCTCTTACGAAAACCCAGGTTCTTACAATCTTCCCCCCTTATAGCAATTCGTCTATGAATTTATCTCTAAAGGGTGGTCAAGATTTGTCTGAGAACAGCTCTGGCCACTGAGCACGTACGTCAGCCTCCCTCTCCCAAGTCTCATCCTGTAAACGGTCATGTTGCCATAGCACCTTTACTAGAGGAACTGACCGGCCTCAGAGAACCTTCGTACTCCTATCAACGATACAAATTAGATGCTCCTTAAAGGATACATCTACCTAAATCTCGACCTCCTCTGGCTGGAAGGTATGAGATGGGTCTGAATAGTATCGACATAACTAAGAAACATGGAACATGTCATGCATTGCTCAGTACCTCTGAGGTAACTACAACCGATAAGCTACCAGCCCAACCCTCTCCAGAATATCAAAAGGCCCAACATATCTCAGTGATAGCTTACTCTGTCTTCTGATCGGCCTGTGTCCCAGCCTCAGTGAAACACGCAAGAAAACCTGATCTTTGACCTCAAACTATAGGGTTCGTCTGTAGCAATCAGCATATGACTTCTGACAAGACTGTGTGGTAGCCATCTCTTCTGTATCATATGCTCTGACTGGCCATCAGTCTAAGGGTGGAATGCTATGCTCAGACGCACCTATGTACCCAGTGCCCTCTAAAAACTCTGCCAGAAACATGACGTAAAACGAGCATCCCTATCTGAAACAATGGTACACAGGACCCTGTGGAGTCGTACTATCTCCCAGATATACAACCTTCCAGGCTCATCTGCACTGAAGGTCTCCTTGATCGGCAAGAAATGAGAAACCTTCTTGAGCCTATCAACCACAACCCACACCACATAGTTGCCTCGAGGTGACCTTGGAAAACCAGTCATGAAGTCCATCGTAGCATCATCCCATTTCCACTCTGGGATAGGTAACTTCTATAAAAGCCCAGCTGGCCGCTGATGTTCTACCTTCACCTACTGACAGGTGGAACATCTCATGATAAAACTAACCACTTCACTCTTCATACCCAGCCACCTTCACTATCGGCTTAAGTCACGATACATCTTAGTGACTCCTGGATGAACTTACCAAATCGAAGCATGAAACTCCCACATCAGCTCCTCTCTAAAATCCACTAGAACCCATACACGTCCATGGATACGAAGAACTTTGTCCTCGCCTATCGTCCAACTAGGAGGAGCATCCTCACCTGACACACTTTCCCATAGAACTAGGCCTTCTAAATCAGATAGTTGTCTCATCCTTACTCTGTCTAGGAGGGTAGAAGTCGCAGATAAGGACGATATAAAAGATTTCCCTTGGCTATTCTACACATCAAGATTAATCTCAGAGAATAAGGACATAAGCTTCCATTCTTTGCTAGCCTGTTGAACTGCCTGTATTTGAGTCCTCCTAGTCAATTCATCGACTACTACATTTCCCTTACCAGGCATATAAGAAAGCTTGAAATCAAATGACTATAGGTACTCCACCCACCGTTCTGCCTAAGATTCAGATCATGCTGAGTAAAGATATATTTGAGGCTCTTGTGGTCTATGTACACCACAAAATGATCTCCCAATAAATAGTGTCTCCAACAGCGTATCTCATGAACAACTACTGCTAGCTCAAGATTGTACATCGGATAATTCCTCTTGTGTGGCCCCAACTATTGAGATCCTTACTCCACGACTCTGTCTCCCTACATCAACACTGCACCCAGCCCAATACCTGATGTGTCACAATAGACCATGTAACTCTTGCCCTGTTCTGGCAGTATCAGGACTGATGTTGATGTCAACCTTCCTTTCAGCTCCTGAAAGGCTGCTCCACAAGCATCTTTCCATACAAATTTCACACCCTTCTTAGTCAGGCCTGTCAATGGCACTGCTAGGCATGAGAAATCCTGTATGAAATGACAATAATAACCAACAATCCCCAAGAAACTCTATATGTCAAAGACATTGTTGGGATATTCCCAAGAAACCACAGCTCTAACCTTCTCGAGGTCTATAGACACTCTTGTCTCATAGATAATATGGCCCAAGAAGTGAATTTGATCAATCCAAAAGTGGCACTTAGTAAGAATTTCATATAGCTGATGCTCTCTTAGTGTATTCAGGACGATCTCAAGATGGTTGGAATGGTCATTTCAATTTCGAGAATATACCAAAATATCTTCCACGAAAACCACGACGAGCAAGTCCAAGTAAGGATGGAACACGCGATTCATAAAAGTCATGAAAATCACTGGTGCATTTGTGATACCGAACAGTATAACAAGATACTCATATAAACCATACCTACTACGAAAAGTTGTTCGAGGTATGTATGTAGGTAGAACACGCACCTGGTGATACCCTGACCTCAAATCGATTTTTGAGAACACCTTAGCTCCTCGAACCTGATCATACAGGTCATCTATCTGTGGAAAAGGATATCGGTTTTTAACCGTCATTTGGTTTAGCTTCTGATAGTCCACACTCAGACTAAGAGTTCCATCCACCTTTTACGCAAAAAGGACTGAAGAACCCCATGGAGAAGTACTGGGTCGAATATAAACCCCTTTGCCTCCAAATCTTTGAGCTATTTCTTGAGCTCTTGCAACTCCGTTCTAGCAATCCTGTAAGGAGGAATGGATACTGGTGCATCTCCTAGAACTATCCCAACGGAGAATTCCACCTCTCTCTCAGCAGGTAAACCTAAATAGTTGTCAGGAAAAACATCCATGAAGCACTCAACCACTGGAGGAAGGTCTGTCAGACTCACTCCATGTTCATCCAGAAACAAACTAGTGATTTGGGCTGTCATCCCGTCCATCCCACGATGCTCTAGTCCAGCTCGGCTTGCTCAGAGATTCCACTATCCCTTAAGAGTATACACTGGACCCTCTGTTGATGTGAAAATAACCCTCCGATGGTAATAATCAATGTAGGCTCGGTAACCTACTAGCCAGTCCATACCGAGAAGGACATCAAAACCTTTCATTTCAAGAACATAAAGATCCCAGACAAAGTGACACCCTCCAAACTCAAGGGGGAACCCTCTGTACTGGCATACGACTTCTTCCCTAACTCCTAGTGGTGTTTCTAGCGTCAAGATTCCATCAGAATACAACACAACTAGCCCAATTC
The DNA here is from genome assembly GCA_963277665.1 of Viscum album. Taxonomy (NCBI): domain Eukaryota; kingdom Viridiplantae; phylum Streptophyta; class Magnoliopsida; order Santalales; family Viscaceae; genus Viscum; species Viscum album. The sequence continues at coordinate 1,744,691,100 of OY728125.1, read as the reverse complement.
TTTTTACTATAGGTGCATATATAAAACTGTGTGATGCACCTGTATCAAAGAGGGAAGATGAATTAATAGATGCTACTAAGATCGTACCTCTCACCATAGACGGTCATGCTCCCTGATCTTCCGTAGTAGGCTGCACTAAATACATCTGGACTGAACCACGGCCCTGTGATACAACCTCACTACCCAGAGCTGGCCCACTCTAACGTCTCGGTGTACCCTGTGTCTGGATACCTCTACCACGACCACTACCTCGGCCTGATCGGCCAGTCGCACCCCAACTCCCTGTCTGATGAGAAGCAGCTGACCCTGCTCCTGCATATGGAGTCGGTGCTAACCCTCTATCGCTGGCTGTTGGTGAAAACGTTCTGCAGAAATGCTGAAGATGACCCATCTTGCCACATTATTGGCACTCAACTAGGTCCCTTGGACACTGTGGCTTTTTTGGGTCCCAGCCTACCGCATTGGTAGCACCTTAGGTTGCTAACCGAAGATAGGTTTTGACGGCTAGAATCTCCATGTGGAATCTCCAGACGACGCTTCCTATTAACAGTCGCTGCAGTACCTGATCTCGATGCCGAACCACTCTGGCTCGCACCTCCATCCTCTCTCAGGTTACGTTTTGTGATTAGCTCTTGGTTCACAATTCCAGAAATGGTATTAAACCTAAATACATTTACCTGAGATTGTATGTCATATCTCAGACCATCCTCAAAATGTCTGTCCCTCGACAGCTCATCGCATATCAAGATTGGTGCAAAGCGCTGAAGCACAGTAAAATGGGCCAAGTATTCCATCAATGGTAACGCACCCTATTCCAGACACAATAACTCCTGGGATCAATCAGCCCTCAAAGCCTCCGGATAAAAGAAATCATAAAAGGATGTATGAAACTCTATCCAAGATATCTCCCGATGACGATCTGACTGGTTGATCATGTCTCACCACCTCTTGGAGGAATCATGCAGCATGTACGTAGCGAGCTTGACCCTCCTCTCTGAAGGCATCTCAAAATGTTCAAATATAGATAGCATCACCTCTAACTAGGACTCTGCAGCCTGTGGTCTACCATCCCTTGAAAACATAGGCCGATGCTGTTGTTGAAACCCATGCATCTACTCTGCCATAGTCGGGGTAGGTCATGGTGCTCCCTGAATGGTCTGCATAAAACGCAACAAGTTCTCATAGAACTGTGCCTCAGCACCTGTGTCCTACAGAACCGCTGGTGCCGCAACTCGCACAACTAGAGTTTCCTCTAGTAGCCCATGGCCTACCATCTTCGGAACGTGGTCGTCACCACTCTCCCGACGTACGGATGGAGGTTGTCGTGGTGGCATGACTCTGCAATTCCAAACACATGCCTTAGTTCAAGAGTTTTAATGAGATTCGAAACTCACGAGCACAAGAACCAGGACAGGGCAGGTCAAGACCTTCCAAAAACCACGTCAACCCACAGCCTGCTTCTAAAGCCAGGACTGCATAAGGAACAGTCACCAAAAACCACTACAGTCACTACCTCTTTCCCACTCAGAATCAGGGTCTAGGTCAGGCTCTATTTTTAACATTCATTCTTTTATCATACCTTTGTTCAAAAGATTTAACCAATGTTCCACCATGTTTTGATCCCTGAGGGCCCATAACGCCTCATGAATCAAATTTTTATGCCTATATAACCATGCAATTCAATTTCCTTTAGCATTTACATCCCATTGGTGTGTCATTTCCCAATCCATAAGGGCCCATACTCTTACTCCTGAGAAAAGTTTATTACCAAAGTCCCTTCCCTTCCTAATACTGTCTATAGTCGCCAAATTGAAAGTCAAATCAAAAAAAGAATTCCCTTTGATACCACTTTGTAACGTCCTGACCCGACTTACCATTAAACCTGGTAGTTGGGCCGATCGCCACATGGCCTCAAGAGCATCTCCCCAAACTCCAGAGGCTGCCGACTATCACTGAGGGCCTAGGTTAGTCTATGGGGAGACCATTCCCTCATTACCAAAGTATCACAGTGGAATTATAAACATACAATAGCGGAAGAACTTTACTAGTAGACAACACATAGACAGTAGAAATAGATAAAAAATAGAAGGATATGATGTATATAGGATGGTGAAATCAATACAACATAGTAAAAGTACACAAAATACCAAAAAGAGACCAAAATGTATCCCCAGTTGCATCTCAAGCCTCAGCTTGGTCTCGTGCACTCCTACTCCGAGCAGCAAGTACATGTACTAGGGATTTTCCCCTTCTCATTACCTGCAATCATATAATCTTCTTGGGTCCAAAAACATGACCCAAACAGGGTGTGAGACTAAATCCCAGTAGGCAACCACCAAAGATTCATGCTAATCTATTAGTGGATATATAAAATAGGCAGTGTAATATGGAAAGCAATAAACAAGAAAACTAGAAAGACTGACCCAAGCTTGTGCTTTGGATTGATGTCGCTTCAAGTATCCATTAAATTCATTAATCACATCATTCAAGTGTTCAAACCACTCCTTGATCCCATTCCTGTAATACTCCATTCGGAGACCAGGCATCGCTCAGGGAGAAAATCCACCAACACCCTACAATCCCGTTCTGGGGAACCTCCTAGGTACCCAGCCTCACTCTAGGTGTGGTATAGTCAATCATCTAAGCCCGTCCCCAGGATCCTATAAATAAGATCCGAGTATCACCCATGACATATCATGCCCTATTGAGTCCGTCCATGGAATCTCACACTGGACCCATGATTCACTCGGCATTTTAGTAACAAGTCTCATATGAGTCTATCCATGAAAACTCACATTGGTTCCATGGTTCACCCATGACTTTGTTTCACATTTTAAGCAGTTCAAAAGCATTTAACTCACATGGGATAGCAATTCAAGAATTATCATACAAGGGAAAGGGGAAAAACTCCATCACATACCTGAAACCATTTCAATTACAATTTCATCTTATTGTAATTCCATTCATATTCAATTTCCATTTTTAACAACCCACAAGGGAAAGAAAAGGCATGCCTCATAGGCATCTTGGGTCAAAATCCATAAAAGAGCCACTCAAGGCAATGCACCCAAGGGGTGGTTCCTGTCCAAGGTGTACAACCTAACTCAGGCACATACCATCCTATTCAGATTACCTACAACATGCTTGGTAATAACAGGGTTAAATTCCAGGTTCAAGTGACACCCCAAAAGTGGATGCACGACACTCCGGCATATATAAATAGCTTGACAATCAGCGAAAAGCATGAGACCACCTACCTTAGGCTCTTACTAGATAGCGCGTCCAGTATCAGGCTCTTATTCGTCCTGATTTGGAAGAAAACTGAAGAACAGATGAAGAACGAGAAATTAGGGCATATGAGCCTTAATTCAATCTATGTTCGTTATAACGAGAAGAATCGAGAAGGATTAAAAAGGAATTTAGGAATTACCGTTGTGGATCTAACAAGATGAACGGCGTTTTAAACGGAGATCGGATGGGGAAACATGCTCAAATCCCTCTGTAGCCTCTTGAGAGATCTCCCCTTCTATCCAGTTGAAGAGGGATAGGTTATATTAGGTTTTTATAAAATTTATTTAATTTAATTAAAAATTAATTTAATATCAAAATACAGCAGGTCGCACGGTTTACCCGCACGCCCCGGACAAACCATGCGGATACTGTTCGGACCATTCTGGAAGATAAGGGGAAACCACATGGCCACCCCGCACGGTTTCCACAAACCGTGCGTAGGACATGCTCCTGCCTCTGCCAAGCCTACACCAAGGCGCACGGTTTAACCAGGCTGTGCGTAGGCCATGTGAAAACCATGTGCCATGCCATTTCCAGCCTAAAACTCGGTTCTGGGATCCGAACAAGCCCCGTACACCTCTATAACTCCCTTGGTCAAGCTAGTCATCCACATTAGGCCTCAACAGAACAGTTAAACCGAAAAGAAAAAGGATTTGTACCTCGTATTAAAACTCGGGTTCTTACACTGCCCTTACCATGACATATATTATTATGAAATTACATTTATTCTATTATCAAATTATAACATCATTTTATTTTCATTACTCATCCCTCATGAAATACAGATCCACATCCAGGAATGGTGCTTCCTTACTCTTTATTTTCTTGTTTATTAATTCTAGATTCGGGTGGTTTATCGTGAGTTAACTCATGTTTCTACTTAATTAATCATTTATTATTTCTATAACATCATGTTCTTCAATAATTTTCTAATCCCTCTAACCCTAATAACCATTGAATTTATTTATTGATGGTTGTTATAAATTTTTTATCCTATAGTTTTTTTATTCGTAAAATGTGTATTTCTCATTATTTTCATTGAAAATAGTATTTTTTACATGCAATGTGGTAGAAAACATAAATTTCAGCATGAAAATCTAATTAAATGAGGAATTTCCAGCCTTCTGTATTAAATTTCATCATCAAAGTATGACAATTTATGTTTTTATAGTTATTGAAAACAAAAAAATGAAATGACCACTTCAGTACCAATATAAATGTAGATATTATTTCTATTCAAGTTAATGTACATGGAACCTCCCATGCTCATGAATTTATGTGCTCCCCAAAGTGTTCAAATACATCATATAATCTTTCTTATTTTTATTTTTTTCTGATGCATCCTAAAAAAATTCATATAATTAATAAGAAATAAATTTTCAATGTAAAACATTATATATTAGGAATACCTTAAACTCGTTACTTTTTTAATATTCAATCATTTCTTGATATTTTGTTGTTGGAAAATCAGGGATTATAGGTATACCCTCTAAATCAGAATCAACTCTACTCATCCAACCAATATATAACTTGTGCTTATATGATCAACACAACTCCCCAAGATCCATTAACAATGAGACCTTTGCAGATACACTATAGGGAAAGTTAAACTGATGCTACAATAGACATTTTAATTCATATAAATTCAATATTAATATAGATATAAATATAACAAATTTTCATACCCATATATCCACCAATTATTTCTCCTTGATTTCATTACTGACATTCCTCCATGAGACTTATTTCACCAGAATTATATCATTTTACTTTTCTACGGTTCCCATAAAACTACTACACTACCTAGAATTTTTTCCTATCATTTTATTATCTTCATTGTAATCCACCATTATTTGTGTTTGGTGATTGGAGGATTTACACATGAGAGTACACTCACATCACCTACTATAAGATATCAGTGAATAATATAAATAAAAAAAAGAATTAAGTCACAATATAATAGGAAAAAAAATGTGCTATAATTTGACACACTTATAATAAGAAAACCTAATGCAGGTTGCTCATTATGATATGATGGATCTGTGGGATATCTTAAATCAGGATCCTCTAAATAGAGTGCCTATTCCAATTCATGCACTGGGTCATCTACATGAAATTAAGTGGTGGATGAAGTAACATAATCATCAGATCCTATATAGATATTAGGAAAAAGAGGTAGCATAGACATGGTAGGATAAGGATAGAAGGGATAGGGATACATCAATGGACATAGATATGGTATATGTGGTAATATCCTAAGAGGAGGCATAGATATGGATTGGGAATAAGAGGCTAAATTGCATGATGATGGAGGAATAGGAGAGAACATCTCTGGAGGCTCAATTGGATAATGAAAATTTGTGGTAGATGGGGTGTACATTGGTGGTTCAGGGTGTGAATAGGTTAAATGGGTGCTCCATATAGCACTAGGAGAACCCCCTCTCAGACCCATCCTAGTAAGCTAAGGATAATCCAAATCTAATTCAAATGAATGTCCCTAAAAAATTGATAAATAATATTAATATGGCATTAAATGTAACACAGAAGGAAAATATTATAATTATTATACTCATTAAGGGTAAAGGAGGAGGAAACTCTAGGTCACACATATTCCGATCATTATCAAATTATAACTTCCTTTTAACTTACTCAATATAATTCATAATCTATGTAAGAATGAAATGCACATTTTTTATAAATAGTCTTTAAAAATATATATATAACATAGATGTCAATGAATTCAAAAATACTGTCATAACCTATTTTAGAAACTATAATTTAAAACCAATTCAAACATTTTTTTTAAAAAAATTAAACCTATTTTTCTGAATTGAAATAAATCTAATTAAATGAAACCAAAATAAAAAATACTAAAACAAATATATAATCCCAAAATGATACTAAATTAAATTAATTACAATATTACCAACATGATAAACCCATGTCAATGTAAACTGAATGAACTATGAACAAATATAATTGCTTCTATATATTACCCACCACTACTTCATGTTTAACATCAATTATAACAATGGTACAATTTGATTCATCATATACAATATTTTGGTGAACACTAATGTGGGCATCAATAGATCCAATTTCATCCCCACCATCTTGAAAAATATGTCTTGGGATTACTTCAATAATGATATCGTAATCAGATCTTAGATGATCTTTCACATAAAACACTTGTTTTTATATTGATACAAAACTATCTGTTTGATCAGTATCTAAAAACTGAGTCATGTAAATAACTATAAATCCAAAGTCATTAATAAGTGTACCATGTCGCATCATTGAATCAATCCATTTATATTTCATCATAGTGACTCGTCCATGATAGTAGTTATCTAATAACAATATTTTCTCAACAATCCCATAATAAGATACATTTTCATATCAATGCCTACTATCTGATACACAAGAATAATAGTCCATTGTTGCAGTTAACATAACGTCATCATGTTGTGTTCTCATTTTCACCACTCGATCAATTATAAAAAAATTACCCATTGATTATTAAATATTTGAATTCACAGACCAAAGAATTTGTACCAAAATCCAATGATCTTAATTCTTAAGAGATGAAGTCAATAGGTAATCTCAACACCAGAAATATATATGAATAATACAATTAAATTAATATATATATTTTAAGTTAATTGAAGTAATGGTAATATCTTTGATTTTAACCAAGCAGGAAACACTTTTCTATGCAAAGCCTCTCTCCTTCTCAAAGGGAAAGATCGATGAACTCTACTTATTATTTTTTTATTCTACCTATACAAAATGATAATAAAATTTTAATTTATATGTTGAATTACATAGTATGAGATAACATATATATCATTAAATTAATTACATGATATAGCCGTCGAACAAACTTTAGTTAAAAAAACTGTGCAATGTGCCATATCCCACTATTCAAAGATCAATGTAGACAATGTATATAACCCAATAAATCCTCTTGTTTAGGGAAGAAATGAAAATGATGGATCAATTTCCCCAAAATAATCATCTTAATTTCTCATTGAATGGTTATATATTTGGTCATATTAGAAAAATACATTCAACAAATATTCATGCATTCTTCAACCAGATAACCTCTCTTAATAGAATATTTAGGATGATTCTTATTTAGAACATAAGATTTAATTTGGAACATATTTACTTCATTAGGATACATGAAACAAAAAGAAATGGGTTCTAAAGAAGTGTTCTATTTGGAAGATTAGCTGTTAAATATAGGATGAAAGTGACAAATAAGGGAGGAATTTCTTTCCAACTCACACAAAATTAATAGCACCTCTTGCTGCATTTTTACCAAGAAATATTTGGATAACCTTTTGGCAGAAAGGTCCCTAAGTAAATTTAATAAGTGAATCCCCGTCACCCATACATTATTTGATAATAAATACTATATTTCTATTGGAATCAATTCATGAATAATTATGTGATAATCATTAGTTTTTAGGGATTTGAGTTTTAATTCCATTCTATTGACTCCTTTATATATGTTACTGGAATATCCATCAGGAACCTTGATATTGTCCAATAATTTTGGAAATTTATTTTTATCTAAAGGCTTAATCACATAAAAATAACAAGTAATATTCCATTTATTTTCACCATTACATACAGGATGCAGTTCTGGTAGAATACCCCAATCCAATAAGTCCTAGAGGGATTGTAATTCATATTTAGTATTACCCTTGATATTTAGAAGAATCGAAAGAAACATTTAACATATATTTTTATTAATTTTCATTACATCGAAAAAATTAAATAACAAATTGGTATACCAATATGGAAACTCAAAAAATAAATTTCCTTTTTCTAATTGTAAGTTGATTCAGTGTCAACATTTTACCTCTTTTTAGATTTAAACTTCCATTTCCATAATGATAAATTGAAATCTTTCAATTCATTAATAACCTCAGTTCCTAATATATGTTGCAGTGGCTATTGAATTTCAATAATATTATCAATCCTTCGATGATTCTTCCTATATTGATGATCTATTAGAAATAATTTTTGATGCCCTATGAATATGAAAATATGATGATATTTAAGTCCTCTCATTTGTGTATTCTTCATAAAAATAGGAATGATATTTTTACCTTCATTATCCAACCATTCATCATTGAATAATAAGGTAAATCATTTATATTCCCTAGAAGGGAAGCACATATCTGAAATGTATTTTTTGAAGAAGCATAAAATGTGAACACACCCATAGGCAAAAGTTGTTTAAACTCTCTTATTAAATATTGCAAGTATATATCTATATCAATTCCAGGATTAGAAGGTTGAAATATTATTATGATTAAGAAAGTGAAAGTTTTTTATTACACATCCTTGGAGGAAGTTTATAAACATAAATAAGAACTGGCCACATGATGTGAGAATTATGCATCTGACCAAATGGATTAAAACCAACAAAGGATAGACCTAACTACAAATTATGCACATCGGCTAAAAAATCAGGATGTTGTGCATCAAATGCACACCATTATAATATATATGTAGGATGAAAAAACTCAACATTATCTTTAATTCTCTCAATGTCATTTCATTACATATTGATTGATATTTCTACAGACATGAATATATTTTGAAGCTTGGTAATCAATGTAAATCACCGCATGACTTTTTCTAGCACACAAGATAGTGTTCCATCTGCATTTTCCTTCGATCAAGATATGATACATTATTTACATTTAGTAAGGTCTACTGTATCCTACAAAACTACATAGAAATATTTTGGAAAAACATGAATTTTAATAGGATAAAATCCAAGACTCTTAATTAAATTTCATTCATTATAATGGTTTGAAAGAATATTTAAACCATCAAAAAGAAATTCCTTAAAAATGGTAATAATATAATCAATAGTGTTTTTATAAATTCCAAACATGGTTTTCCCAAGATATAACCACATTAAAGATTATAAATTTTTCATTTTAGTATATTCCTGATATAAAAGAGTTATGGAATCATCCATTATTTCTTTCACTCTCTCAACATCATCATATTAATTCTTTTACTCATGTGTATTAATATCACTATATTCTTTCACTGGAATACTATCTCCCTCATGATGATTCACAAATTGAAATTAGTCAAATATAAAATTCTCCATAAAACTTATTTCTTTCCATTCATGAACAGTAGAATATTGTCTCAACTCTCCATTGTGATACCAAACTTATTAGTTTTTTTGATGTCTATATTTTTTATATGGTAGATAACTTCTTCCTAAAGTAACCACTTTATTCCAACACAGTTATAACTTGGAAAATTTATACGACCTCCATCTAAATCATTTTTAAATGAAAAATTGAAAATCAAATATCTAAATTCTTTTGAAACTCAGATGAAATCCGATCAATATGATACATCTAGATTCTATATATTTTATTATAGGGGAAAAATATTTTAAAATAAACAATTTAATCCATAATTAAAAAATTCATTACAAACAATTTTAACATGAGATTCATCAAAGCATACTACTAGATAGAAGAACAAAGAACAAGACAAATAACATATTCTATAAAAAATTCCTACAAATAGTGAACCATAACAATTAAAAGACATGGAATGGGAAACAAATATTACAAAAACCAATTAAATAAACATTTCTTTATGAAACAATTTTTTTTTGAAATATCAATTTTTTCAATTTGACATTAATATAATTAAATACACTTTTCTTTTATAATGGAAAATATTTACTCAAGTATAACAACAATGTGTCACCCAATATCAAAACAACAAAAAACTTGGTATAATAATTTCATTGAAATTATACCATAATTGTTGTAGATATAAATAATCATTCAATCCTAATATCATAGAAACTAAGATTTATAAAATAAAAAAAATATCCAAAATGTAATAAAGGAGATGGAAGCCCAAGGTTCTATTATATATGAAATAAAATTCAAAAAAAATTAGAAAAAATTACTTATATCTAATTGTAAAGGAAAATTTTATCACTTTTCTCCTTCTATAAGTCTCTATAATATCCAATGATCATCCACTAAATAAAATAGAAACTTTAAACTACTTTAATCTAAGTAAATTGGGTCTATATACACACACAGTGTGCCTAAATTGTGAAGTAAGTTCCCATAATTAAGAATTAACTAAGGAAGAATAAGTTTAAAGTGAATCTTATGGATATTAAAGAAGAGGAAAAGCATAAATTATTCCTTAATGATCTTGAATGTCACTCCACGATGATAGAGGTAAAAGTTGGTGGAAGATCCCTACATTGATAGAGGAAAAATATTGATGGTTGCAAGAAAAATGTATCAAAATAAGAGACAAGTATTAGTGGGATTAGTCTCATAATCGTAAAGGAACCCAAGCCAAGATGGAAAATAAATTTCATAGATAAAAACTAAAAAGTAATCTTCACAAGTGGTTTTGAAAAAAAAATATCCACTAGAAAGGATTGCATGAGGACTAGAAAAAAAGAGACTATTCATCAAGAAAGACAACAATCATTGACATGAATATGTCATAGGAACCCCTCTCCCCTTTTACTTTATTGTATAAAATGATAAATTTAGCGTTGTGGGTAAAGGTTTAGATACAATACATGGGGGTATTTATCATGTGTGCATTAAAAGGAGTATTAAAAAAATAAGATTTCATGAGTTAATAAAATTTCTTAATAATTAAGAAATTTCACAAATCATGAATTAAGTGTAGAAAATTGTGAATTTCACCATACATGATGTGATATATGTAAATCTACTTAAATATTAAATATATAATGAATTTCAATCCTATTTTTGAGTGATTCGGGTTTCAAATCCAAGGTTTAGTTTTACTAATGAATTTATGCTATTTAGAAATCCTTTCAAGTGATTTATTATAAACTAACATGTTGGTATCATCTAAGTGTCATTATTATACTCATAAGCTACATGGAAAAATAATTCTATCAATAAACTAGTTTCATCAAGTGGTACGTATAGGTTCAAAAAATCAGGGGGAGATAAATATTGGCTCCTAAAATCAACTTAGTCTCATTTGAAAGAATAATTTGTCATAGTAGAATTGGAAGAAATGTATTGTTAGTGGTATTAGCTAGTGCTTAATGTGGTATGTTCCTCACCCATGTTCATTTAAGTTTATTTATTAATAATTTTTGTGAGAATTTATTTAATACCATAGTAATATTTAACTAATCAAGTTGTAATATTGTTTATGGATTTAGATTAAAATTTGGAAAACATTGACAATGTTAACTATAACCCCCTTTTCCTACACTAAGATATAATTTAGTTGTCTTATATGTTATATGGACATGTCATTTCCATGTGGTGAATTCAATATTTCAAATCTATAAATATGAATTAATATAATATATGAAATTTTTGTAGTAGTTGAATTTTAAATGGAGGTTGAATTAGATTATTTTAAAATGATATTTATCAAGTAGTGTCAAATGGAATATGTTAATAGGTATTAAGGGGGAGCTTTAAATATCTAAATATGAAAATATTATAATACTGATGAGGTGATGAGTTCTCTTGTCAATATGTTCCAGGAATTTCATTAAGGATGCTTGATAAAGGTTATATAGATCATGTAAGAGTCATTGGTTACCTATGTAAAGGTACTTAAAGAATGTAATGGAGGATTCATAATGGTAGGAGAAGTCCATTTAAGAATCTACATAAGGTACATATACCCTAGTTTCCCAGATGTGTGCACAAGGCCCTCATTCTTTCACAACCATCATGAAGACATACCTAAACACAGCCAAAAACCAAAAATAGACTCATAAAAGAGGATTTTTTACAAACTAATGAGGAAAACCTAAACCAAGACTCATCACTTCCCCTAATATTACCAAAAACTAGATCCCAATTATACAAAAATGAAAATACTGAAGGCTCATCAAAATTATATTCACTAAACCAAAACCCAAAAAAATATCACCCATAGAGAAACTTATTTAACATAATTAGGAAGAGTCATGATATAATGATATCTTGGTAAGGTTTTCACATAGGGATAAAAATGAAAACAATAGTTATCCAAATATAATAGAGATTCAAAACTCATTAATCTAATGTTGAAGAATATTAGGATAAAAATCACTAAATTAGGGGAGAATACCGGGGGAGGAGAGTTCATCATCATCGCTTAGGTGAGGGGAGAATAGGGATCAAATAAATGGGGGGGGGTATATCAGGGTTGAGTGAATGGGGGGTTGGGATGATATGTGAATATAAGGGAATCTATACCAATTATTTTTAAAAACCCATCAGAATAGACTTTCTATACCAACAGTTTATGCAAATCATTGGTATAGACATATAGAATCCAATCTATACCCACAGTTTCTGTAAACCATGGGTAAAGATGCAAGGGGATATCCCCGTTTTCCAATAGTGAGATGGATGGATGGGTTGTTCATTGGAAATTAAATGAGGAAGAATGATTTTGAGTAAAAAACATTTCAGGGTAAATTTAGTAAAATCACCCTAAAAAATGGGGTCGCACGGTTTGGTTATACAGTTGGACAAATCATGCACAAATCGTACTTCCTATACTATCCAAAGACCCATTTTCATGGTGTATGTGAAAATTTTTCCTAAATATGCACAAGACATATGAAAATACTATATCACTAACCTCAAAAATATCACAAAAGCATGAACCCTAACTCATACAGTTGCAAAAATATTGTGTTCCCTCTCCAGTATAACTAGTTCCCCACATGGTTAAGTCATACTATGAGTACTAACTATATGCTAACCATGCACCCACTCTTTTCGTCTAATTATAAGAGCTCTAAGCACTGAACAAGCCTCATGCTCCTAGATCCTTCCTTAGGTTGTAGGGAATGTTTACTCAGCTAAAATAAGGTATTTTAATTGAAAAACAAATAAGCCATACCTTTGAGAAAAAATGGGTAATTACAACCTGCCCTCTTTAAAGGAACTCTTCCCCGAGTTTTCCTTTAGAGGTTAAAGAGGGATAATCTAAGAAAATATCTATCCATTGAGCTTGGACATCAACATCCTACTCCTAGGTCTCATTCATTACTCATCAATGCTTCCATAACACATGTACTAATGGAGCTAACCTGTTGCAAATTATATTCTCATTCATATCCATGATACACATTGGATACTCATTGAATGAGGCATAGACATCTAAGTTAAACTCATATAGAAGTAGAACCTGTTATTGGTCTTGATAATACCAATGAAGCTGAGATACATGAAATACATCATTTATAGACTAGAATTTCTGAGAATGTTCTATATGGTATTCCACTAGTCTGATTATCTTCAAAACCTAAAAGGGTCGAATGAATCAAGGAAATAATCTTACCCTACCTATAAACTTTTAAATGGAACAACCTTGGTGAAACAGATAGGAAAACCCAATCTCCTACCTCAATCTCTATAGGTCATCATTAGTGGTTGGCATAAGACTTATGTCTATTGTGAGCTATCAACGTGCACTTCGTGATCATCAAAACCTTCTCTGAAGTCTCTTTGATGAGACAAAGTCCACACAATGCTTCCTTATCTACCTGTAGCCAAAAAATAGCTGATCAACAAGGCCTAACATATAAGGCCTTATAAGGATAGATATGAATTGTATCCTAAAATATATAGTTATAATCTAACTCAACTAGGGGTTTTTTTCTCCCAAGAACCCTCAAAATCAAGTAAACATGCACAAATCTTGTCCTTTAACACTTGAATCATGTGCTCTTTTCCTTGTTGGTCTGAGGGTGATAGGATGTGTTTAGAAGCACATGTGTACCCAAGGCCTTCCGGAACCCCTTCTAGAACAGAGATGTTAAGAGAGTGTACTTGTTAGATATGATAGAACATGGAACACCATGAATATTTATGACCTACTGTACATATATCCTCCCTAGATCATCTATTTAAATGGTCTCTCTAATAGGTAAGAAATGTGAAACCTTTTTCAAATGGTCAAAGACTCCCTATAATTTATTGTTTCTTCAAGGTAACATAGGAAATCCAATAATGAAGTCCCTAGAGACATCATCACATTTCCACTCAGGAATAGGTAATGATTTTAAATGTATTTATTATCACTGATGTTCCTTCTTCACCTACTGATAGGTGGAACAATGAGTAATAAAGTTAGATATCTCCCATTTTATATCAGGGCACCAATACTAAAAACATAAGTCTTGATACATATTGGTGAAACTGGGATATACCGCCCATACTGAGGCATGAAATTTCTATATCATATTCTCTCTGATGTCTACTGGGACCCAAACACACCCATGAAAGCATAAGGTCCCATCCTCATCCACAGTCCAACCATAAGATGAATCGTCATCTGAGATACTCTCCCTCAAGACTAGGCCCTTGGAATTAAAAAGATATATCATTCTCACCTATTCTAGAAAGGTATATGTTACTTCTAAAATTGATAGGATATTCTTTTTATGATCCTCTATAACCTTAATGTGAATCTCTAAAAAATTCAATGAGCTGTTACTCACCACTATCCACTTGAACTACCTATGTCTGAGACTTCCATCTTAGATAATCGGCTACAACATTGCCTTTTACATTTGAATAGGTAGGCTCTCAATCAAAGGATTGCAGATACTCAACATATATGTGCTATATAAGATTTATATAAGTCTTTTAAAAGATTTACCTGAGGCTATTGGGATCAATGAAAACCACAAAATTATCTTCAAGTAAATAATTTCTCTAATATCATAGTGCATGAAAAACAGCAACAAAAACTAGCTCTAGGTCATGTGTCAGATAATTACGATCAGGTGTCCTCAACTAAAGAGGCCCATATGCTATGACTTTTTGGTCCTGCATCATAATAGATCCCATCCTAAATTCTGATGCATCATAATAAGCATTATAGTTTCTATTGAGCTCTTTTAGAATCAAGATCACCACTAAAGTCAATATTCCCTTCAACTTTTGCAAGTATTCTTCACAAGCTTCTGAATATACAATTTTCACACCATTCTTAGTCAAGCCCACGAACTATGTGTTTAGAGTCAAACCATTTGGTTTCATGAATGCACTCATTGTGTTCATGGAGATCATGAACTTTGCGTTCTATGAATTACTATACTAGTTTGTAGTCAAGTTCATTGATGAAATCTTGATCTACTCAAAGTTATAGTAGAATAATATGAATCATCTCAGATCTATTTTTTAGGTTCTTCAATACCACCAATTGTATGGAAATTTCTCGAAGTGTAAGTTTTTCACATGAGAGGTTTATTTCATCAGGCATGTGGTGTCTCAGTAGGGTGTATCAGTAGACCCTTATAAAGTTGAGGTAGTTGTTTCTTGGTTAGTACCCAAGAATGTGGAATAGGTTTATAGTTTTCATGGTCTTGTGGTTTATTATTCTAGTTTTTTATGATTTTTCTAGAGTTGTGTATCCTTTGGTATTGTTGACTAGGAAGAATAAATATTTTTTGTGGAGTGAGCAGTGTCAAGAAATGTTCAGTTACATAAAGGGGAGTTGTTCAATGATCCAGTACTTTAGTTTCCTAAGGAGATTATGATGTTTTAGGTATTTTTTGACGCCTCTCTTCTATGTTTGAGATTTATATTTATGCAGGAGATAGAAGTGATCTCTTATGGGTCTATGAAGTAATTTACTCACAAACATAACTATTCAACCAATGATATAGAGCTTACAGGGGTTTTGTTTGAGCTAAACTTGTTGCATCATTAGATCATTGGTGAGAAATTTATGACCTTCACAAATCACAAGATCTTGAGTTATATCTTTTATCAAAATGATTTGAATCTACAGCAACATAGGAGGATATATTTTCTTTAGGATTATGATTTTTATATCTCCCATGACTCAAGAAAATGTAATGTTTTGAAAAACACTTTGAGAAGAAAGTCATGGGAGGATGTTGTTTAGGATTTAAAATATGTTTGAAAAGGAATAAATGAGTTAGAAGCCTTGAACTTGGATGTGAGGTTGGTTGATGATAGAGACTATTTATTTTAGATTAAAATATAGACTTTTATTATGGAGAAGGTGGATGAGTCTCAGTGGAAAGACTTGGAGGCATAGGTGATATAAAACTATGTTGTCCATGGTGATGCTCTAGAGGAATGGTTGGAGGATGGTCAGAACTGGATGTTCCTTCATGGGAGGTTTTTTTTGGCAGTGATACATGAGGGTGTGATTTGTGAGTTTCACAAATAACCATTAGTGGTACCCCTGGGAGTTTCCAAGATGTATCAGGGATTGAAGATGCAGTTTTTTTGGCCTGAGATTAAATTGGAAGTGGTAGAGTTTATAACTTAGTTCTTAGTTTTCCAGTAAGTAATGGTTGAGAATCATTTTCCCAATGTTTTTTTATATCCTTTAGAAGTTTCCTAAAATAAATGGGATGAAATTTCATTACAAGGTTACATTGATATCAGAGAGTTTTTGGTTGTATTTGGTTAATCATCGATCAATTGATGAAATCTTCCCACTAATTAGAGATAAAGGAGTCAGGAGTAGTGAATTATTTGGCTAAGAGGTATATGGATAAGGTGGTATGGTTTTATGGATTTATAAGGTACATTATCTCAGATCAAGTCACACATTTTATCTCATGATTATAGAGGTAATTTTAGTATTCTTTTGGCACTCAGTAATGCATCAGCACTGCTTTCCACCATAAAATGAATGGGAAGACGTAGGACTATCCAGATTCTATAGAACATGTTTTGGATGTGTTTCTTATTCTTTAGTGGATCTTAGGTGTGATATTTTACTTTTTTTGAGTTGAGTTTTCTTATAAAAACATCTATCAATCATCCAATGGTATGGCTCAATTTCAAGAGTTGTACAGGAGGTTGTGTCATTCTTAGTTGGGTTAGACAAAGGTTATGGAGGAAGCAGCTCTTGGAGACAATGTGGTGAATAGAATGATAGAAAATTTTCAGGTGGTTTGAGAGAGGAAAAAAGTAACAAAGGACCCAAAAAACTTTTATACCAATCATATGATGAGGCCCTTGGAGTTAGAGTTTAGGGACCATGTCTTCTTGAAGGATTCCCCTTGATGTAGGTAGCATTGGTTTGGAAATGGGATTTATCTTTCTCCTTGGTTTTTTTGAAACTTTGAGGTGATAGGGTGATTTGGTGAGGTGGAATATCAGTTATGATAACCACTGTGGCTGGAGAGGATCGACAATGTCTTCTACATATCTCAGCATTTTTGGAATCATCGTAATGAATCCCACATCATTTATTAGGGATAGTTTTATATAGAGGATGACATGAATTTTTTGGATAATCCATTAGAGATCCTGGATCACCCAGAGAAGGCACTTCAGGGGAGAACCATTCTCTTAGTTCACATGTTGTGGAGGAATTATGGCCTATAAAAGAGTACTTTAGAGAAAGAGATGAATATGCATCCTTAGTACCTGAAGCTATTTTGAGTTTTTTCATACTTTATTTTTCTTGTGATGTGATGTTTGGATCTTTATATGTTATGAGATTTTCTATTTTATTGGTTTATGTTTTGTAATAAATTTCAAACATTTAAAATGGGGCCACCTGAACCCTAATTGAGAAGAATTATATTACGATGCAATTAAACCTCTGTGGTTGATTTAGTGCCTCCCAGAGTAGATAGTATCATGATAAGGATGATGGATTTTCTACTTTATGTGTTCATGGTGGTGAATTTTTTTGGTTGTGCAGTGGTTGTGTGGTGATGTTGTTTCATGGAAATTTTTTTGTTTTTTGGGTTTGTGAGTTTGGTTAGTGGTAGAGTTTGTAGTATGAAGAGATCCTTAAGAGGAATCTTGTGGGGTGGTTGTTTGGACCCCTTTTCTTTCTTCTGGTTTTTTTATTCTCAAGGATGATAATTGTTTGAGGGGAATATGATATAGTGACCCATGCCTTATCATCCCATTAATTTTTTGTTTTTTGGTGTTGGATGTGTGGAGAAGAGCCTTAGCCCAGTTGGTGAGGACTCGGAAATGCATCCAAGATACCCAAGTTCAAAACCGGGTGGAGACATATTTCTGGGGGTACTGTAGAAGTACTATAGAAATACTGTAGTAGGTACTGTAGTAGACATGGTTCGGTTTTGTAGTAGCTGGAACTATTCATTCGTTTGGGCTTTTGGGCAACTTGTTTGGGCCTCAGGTCCTTTAAGGCCTTCAGGCCACCCAAGGCCTTCGAGTCAGTAAGGATTTCGGGCCACCTCAAGGCCTTTGGGACACCTCAAGGCCTTCGAGGTATCTCAAGGCCTACGGGCCACCTAAAATTTGTGCTTAATGATCAGATAGACTCTACAAGGAATAGACTCCATATGGGGATCAAATCAAGCGCATTCTCCAGAGCAGAAGCTAAGAGGATTTTCAGAAAGAGAGGGTATGACATTTCCATTGGGACCAGCCTGTGCTTGCATGGGATGACTAGACCAACAGCCATGAAAAATGTGAATGGTTGATATCATGATGAAGAAGCTGGGAGGAGGAGTTCCAAGAATAGTCTGTATTATTCCTAAGGCCTGCGGGTCATGTAATCTCTAAGCCTATGGGCCTTGTAAGGGTTCCCCTCATCCCTTGAAAATGGGGTTATCAAAAATCAATAAAAAAATAAGTCCTTCTGGAAATTAGGGTGGTGTTGGAGGTGTTTAGGAGGAGAATTTAGGTGGTGGTTGGAGGTGTAGTAGGATTGTTTCGGGATACTTACATTGTGAAAGGTTTACATAATGTGAACTAGTGTTTCACAGCTTGTGTAGCCATCCAGTTTCATGAATAGCAAGAAGATGAGTGGGAACCCATGAAATGGATTCATTTCATGAAATTAATTCATGAAATTTAATTAAAGATGTCTGAGGTTACATGAATTTTGTTGAAATTTGGTCTTTTGAAAAAAAACCTATGAAATTCAAATCATTAATGGGTTACATGATATTAAAGATTCAAGTTTTGGTTATTAAATAGGACTTTTATCTGAACAGCTCTTATTTTGGTTGTATCTATTTCCTCTCAAGTTTTGGTAGAACCCTTTCAATCTCTCAGAGGATATTCAGCCCCTTCCTCCCACCTTTATCTGTTGGTTCCAGTAGATTCCCATTGGTGATTCGTTGTGAGTTATACTCTCTTCCTTTGGTTTTCCTTCTGTTATTATCTGGAGATCCAATGTAGTGGTGCAGTTTTGTTTTTGGTTTGGGAGTAGGTATTTATTTTATAACCCTTGATGACGTGAAGGTTGATTTATGGTTTTTGAATGAACTGGTTGTTTTCGGGTGTTTCTTATTCACCATGTGTTGTCATGTTAGTTGATAAAGCTTCATTGAGGTATCAAATACATCATTTCTCACATTGGTGTATCATGTGGGAGGTTTTCACTCTAATTTATCAATGGGGGATGGTTTATGCTAGCATAATAAAGATAAATTAACCATATAATTGAAATTTAAGGGGAAAATGGAATGATTAAAATTATTTTACATCTTTGATATTATTATGATATTATGTTTGTATGGGATGAATGCCCTAGTAAAAATTTTGGCCACTGGGGGAATTTGAATACATTGATATAACCTAATTTTTGGAAAACAGTATTGTTTTGATTATTTAAAATCACCTTAAATTAATAGAAATTTTTTAAACACTTATATTTTTCAAATAGAATGGTTTCCCCTAGATTTATGGATTGTGTGATATAACCCCTAAAATAAAGTGAAGAGTGATAAAAGACCCTTTGTTGAATTAGTAAATTGATATTTTTTTCATTGTGGTTATTTAGTCATGTTTTTTGGTGGTGAGGTGATGATTTTTATTGTTGTTTTTTCGAGTGGTGAGGTGGTGGTTTGTTTGGATGTGCTTTTGAGATGGTGATGTGATATTTTTTTTGGTCGTTTTTTTGGGGCAGTGAGGTGATGGTTTTTTTTACTCTGCTTTTGGTTGGTGAGGTGGTGGTTTGTTTTTTTGTGCCTTTGAGGTGATGAGGTAATTCTTTGTTTGGATGTGATGTTGGAGCGACATGGTGATTCTTTGTTTGGATGTGCTTTTGGGGTGTTTAGGTGATGGTTCGATGGGGATGATGAGCTACTTGTGAGAATGGATACATTGTGCTAAAATCCCAGGTAGTGATGGAATAATTTTTTTAATAATTATTGAAATGGTAGTGGTTTGGTTTGGTTAATGGGATTGAAGTGACTAATGATAAAATAAATGATTTTTGTGTGGTTAAATGTGGTGGTTGTTAAATAATGAAATGAATTAGTTGGATAATGGATTTGGTTGGTGGTGTTAGATGTGGCACGTGGTTTGTGTGGTGTTATGAGTTTAGAGGTCACAGTTAAAGTGGATATCTTGGGAGTTGGTTAGTATTTTGTTGTGAACCCATAGTTTGAACATGTTTGTGGATATATTTATATACTTTTATATTCCTTGTGATTTATATATTCACCTCAAACACATTGAGCACTATGTTCTAACACCCATATTTTCACATGGGGGTGTTTTTTCCAATTTCTCGGTGATGATGATGGATGGCTAGCTACCTGCACTTAACCTCTCTCTCATCCAGGAGAGTATATTTTCACATGATGTGATGGATGAAGTTCGTTAGTTCACTACATGACATCCCAAGTATCTTTGGGTGGGATGGGATATGACCATTCTATGAGGCTCTATATAGTGGGGGTCGTGCATGGTAGGATGTCATGAACCAAGTCGAAGTGCCATCTAAACCAACAACTGACCCAACCTGTGGCATGGCCCAAAGGGAATTCCCAATCCCCACTAGATGGAAATTAGTGCATGGGTATCAATAATACACCTTGGTAATGATTTCATCCATGTATATAACAGTAAACAACCCTTGAGAATAAAACATCTCATAACTAATAATCATAACCAAATGAAATACAATAATTTTAAGATTCAAAGGTTTACGACATTAACCAATACCAAAAATACCACAACAAAAAGGGAAAAACTAGACAATCTAAAAAAACCTCCATGTAATAAGAGGTCCATCAACCTCAAGACACCACCACCAACACTTGTTAGAATCGAAACACTAGAAACCAGATCCACCATCACCACCATGATACATCTTTCCTTTACTTGGGTTTTACATAACAAAGTCTACATACACCCAAAGGTGTATATAGGTTGTGATCCAAATACTAATATAATTCCACCTAAAAGGAACTATTCCATGCCATAACATTAGAAGGTAAATCAACATGAACATTTTCATAAGTACATTGGGAAACATTTCCAAGGAACTTTTCAAAGAAAACATTTTCAAGAAAACAATTTTAAAGAAAATCTTTTCTCAAAAGAAATGTGATTTGGAACCACAATGTACACTAGTTCCACTGTATAACAATGGTTAGTATAGCAACACAAAAGAATAATGTCACAAGAGAGAACCATGGGAAACCCCTACAGTTAACTAGCACAAATGGTACCCTATGAACATTGTACCTCAGTGATCAAAATACTCCAACCAAAACCATCAACATCCTCATGCACGATCTATTAGAGTAGAACACATCACAAGGTCTAGTGGTCTCTATATAATAATCCAAAACCAACTGTGTTCCCATGCATGATATACTATAGTGGTTTCCATCCCATGTTCCAGTGCTCTTTGATCATATCAAATGTTTAGTTAGTGTTGTAGCATCGATCTAGATATATGAAACTAGGCCTCGACCCCACAAAATCAATTAATGTACTAGATATAGTTATCCCATACAGATACCCATAATTCCCATTATGCTCAAATTCCATTTCACATATCACAAAAATCATTTGTTTCACATACACATTCCAAGCATCACGAATACATAAGGAAAACACTGGTTTCACAATTCACATTGATCCAATGATCAAGAATCAAGTAGAAACCACCATTTTATATAAATAAAATTACATTAATATTCACACACATGATAGAAAATTTTTAAAATACATTTTAACCATTCCAAAATTCATGAAATCCATTTGGAAACACAAAAATAAGGGCACATATGAAATCCAACCATTTCCATGAGAAAAGCCCCATTCAAATTCACATAAAAAACAAATCCATTTTAAAACATTATTTTCATCACTTATACAAACCATGAGACACATTTAAGGTAATCAAAAAAGAAGTTCACATGTCACAAAAATCATTTCTTTTTTAGAACAAACTTTTAGAACATTCACACCTTCAAATCCCTTTGAAAACAAATTTCTCACCTTTTACACAGATAATAAAACTCTTTCAAGAAGAATCACAATAAAAAACACATGAAACATAACCACTTTCCTTTAGAAAATAATCTTTCATCACATATAAATATCTAAACCTTTTTAAAAAATATATTTCACTACAAAATTAATCCATAGAACACATTTAAAGGACCAAGAATGCAATCAAAAATCATTTAACAATGTAAAGCATGGAATCACCTAAATCAATATTAGAAACATATAAAATATAGTGGAAAACCTAAATTTCACCACCAATAGAGCCTAATAATGGAAGATAAAACCTAAAGCATCATGTTTTCACACCACAACTCAAGAACATGCCCTCACTTGGTCAAACAACCCACTGGAAAAGGATAACCCAAGAAAGAGGGAAGAATAACTCTAGAAAGAGGGAGAAAACAAGGGATAAATCACTTACATAATAATTCCCTGAAGATCAATGGCCAAAAACACCCATGTATTGATTCTCAAGATATCCAATAAGTATAAGAGAAATCTATAAGGGATGTAAATCCCATCAGGATCAGATTATGGGTGATTTTGGGTTAAATTTGAAGATGGAAAATGAGTAATTTTTCAATTTTAAATGACCTGGAGAGGTAGCACGATTATCCAACTTGATTTTCCAAACCATTTGGAAATTGTGTTCCCCTCTCTATCTAATAAGATCAATAGGAATTGTTTTACAAACTATGCAATAACCATGTGGTCTCCTCTTTCCAAGCGGAAACTGGCCACACGGTTTCCTAGGGAAGGGTGTATGCCCATGCAGCTAGTAGTGTGACTTGGAAGGTTCCACTATCCAGGGCAAATAGTTTCATCTAGTATGGTATACAGTTTCCCCTAAATGTGCACCAACTGTGCGCCACCTGCTTCTATGCCCAAGGTCTCCATTTTTCTCTAAAAACTCTTAGGAAAAATAAATAATAAACACATTTCCAAAAAATGAACAAAATATTAACTCAAAATAAAATCACGGATGTGAAAATTCTTTTAACCATGAAAACATTATACCCTGTAAAGTTACTCCAATGTCTGATTAGAGAAAAATAATAGATAATCCTCCTCAACCTAAGACTCACACTCCCATGTCTCATTCTCATCACTAATATGCTTCCAAATAACTTGAACTAACATTATGGACTTCTCACAAAGCACTTTATCCTAAGAATCCACAATCCACACTGGCCACTCAAACACATACTGATCTGGATCTAACTCCAACTCCTCCCAATTCAACATAGGCAACAGATCCGGGTTGTACTTTTTCAACTAAGAGAAATTGGACATGTCATTAATTGACATCAACTAGGAGGTAAAACCCAACTGGTATAGAACCATACAAACTCTCTCTGTAATTTCAAAAGGTTTGACATACCTTAATGTTATCTTTCCTTTATTGCCAAGATGATGGCGACCCAAGTGAGGTTCCACTTTTAGAAACACCCATTCACCCCCAGAAAACTCCAAATCTTGGCACCTCTAATCAACATAAAACTTATGATAGCTTTATGCTCTCAAAAAATGTAGTCTGATAAACTTGAATTTATCATATGTTTCATACACAAGGCTTGGTCCCAACAATGAGGTCTCACCCACCTCATCCCAAAAAAAGGGGACCGACATGTACAACTATAAAGTGCCTCTAAGGGATCCATTCAAATCCCATAAATATTCATTAATACAATATAAGGATCGTAAATTCCTAGTGTCCTTGGAATAATAGGTTCATAATACATCAAAAGAAACTAAAACATGGAATCATTAATTTATTCTCTATACTAACATCCTAAAATACGTCTGATAGCCTAAAACTACATAGGATAACCTAGGTAATATATAAATAAATGGGTGAGATAAAAATCATAGAAAAAGAATAAACATGATAAGGAAACATGAAATGTGAGCCAAAGGTATAACATTTTATCATAAAAGAGAAGGTATGTGAGTAATAAAGTGGAATAATAACATTAAGAGCATGGTATCATAAGATCATGGAAACTTGGGAAGGTGGAAATTTCATAAAACATGACATAAACATAATTAATGGCTAATTGAAGAGACTATATTGTATGGTGGAATGAGTCCCATAAGGGATTATGTTCACAATCTAATCTTGTACATGTTGTAAAATGAGATTAAAATATTACCTAATGCATTGGAAGGATATATAATTTTGATCCCACCCTTTACATTCATTTCATGTAAATTAATGTTTTTGTTATATAAGTACATCAATCATATGAAAAAAACATAAGAATAACCCATGTAAATAAATGGGTTGCATAATCTTATCTCATAACATAATCAAAATAGATTCCTTAATGAAGGCATTTGAGATATAGTACCCCATCAAATAAAGGTGGAGTAATGTATGTATAAATTATTGATACATATATAAATAATTTAAATTCATTCTATTATATTAAAGAGAGATAAAGTGAGTTTGAGAGATAATTTTCATAGCATGAAGAAAAGGGTGGGTTAGAAGGATCCCTTACCTTGAGCCCGATTTGTCATGCGTGTTATTTATCTCCATGAATAATAAACAAAGTTAATTATTTACATTATTAAGAACCTTTTTATGGTTTATTATTCTTTTTATTTTATTTTTAACCATTTCTTATTCAATTAATTGACCAATTAATTTCACGTCGGACATTTTAATGATAAACGACTAATATGTACAAAATCACTTTGGTGAGTTGAATAAGGTCAAAGAGATTATTAATTAATCATCTACAGAATGTTAACACTGAAATAATTATCATTTTTATACATTAATTATACTTTTAAACTAACCATGAAATATGGTTATGAAAAATGAACTACGTTGCAAACATGGAGAGGGTAGGCCATACGTACGCATGAGTTACATTTATATTTTTGAAAGATCATGATGGAAAGAAGGTAAGTGTTATTTTATCTTTCCATGATTATCATTATATCATAAATATAATATTATTTCTTTAAATACCATTACACATACCATCTAGGTAATTCGGTAATAAAAATGAACCACATCACTTTGTGAGGTGGTACTCTGCCCTATACACGGACGATGTTATCATTTATTCAATGGATGATAAGGTAAGAAAGTATATGATATATTTATTATCTATAATTATTAATATTTCTTGAATGTTATATATATAAAAAATTAATCCTTTTCCCTTCCATTTATAGTGTATGTGAAAAACATATCACATCACTTCGTGAGGTGGTAGTTCGCCGTACACACAAGCGACATTATCATATTCTCTATGAAATAGAAAGTAAGAAGGTATATATGATATTATAATTCCACAAGTATAATTATACCATAAATATAATATATTAACATTATATGTATCATTAAATTCATCCATGGTAAGTGGTGATGGAAAATTAATTATGTTTATTCGCGAGGCTGTAGTCCTCCATACACATAATGAACAGTTTCATTTCCCATTTGAGGGTGGAGGCAGTGGTTGTAGGTCATGCCATTAAAATAAAAACATATAAGTATATTTAATATAATTATTTCATTATATCATCGTGTTTTTATAATATTTTAAAGATTTTTAATAATAAAAAAATAAAATGCTTGGTTAAGGAAATTACCTCTTCTTCGGACAACTTCTATTTGTTTGCATCAAAAACCTTCCTAGGTAGGATTTATGACCAAAAAAAGAATATAGGATGAGGGGAGGGAAGTATTTAAATCATTTTGGTAGGTTTATTATAAACCAATGGGTTTTTGAAGTGTGGAAAATAGGGGATATGGGGTGGCCTTTTATAAGTGAGGGAGATGACAAAATTGGATTTTTTGAAAAGAAATAATTCCACCCAAATTTTTCTCACGAAAAAAGGATCCAAAAAGGAAAATTTTAAAACCTTAGATGATATAAGGTCTAAATATTACCATAAACTGAAATTATACAATATTTGGGTCATTGTTAACCCTTATTGTTTTAGTTTAACACCAGTTAAACCCATTTTTACCTTAACTGTGGTACATATTTTTTTACTATTTTCACAATTCGTTATGGTTGAAGATTAAGTTGAATTATTAGATATTATAAATTATACTAATTAAAAATATTTAATCCATTTTTTCAAATTCAAATATTATATATGGCAGAATTTAATTTGAAATTAAACTCTCAGATGTGTTGAAAAAATGGTTTTTTAAGAAATGCATTTTTTAAGAAAAAAATGATCTCATATCAACTTTATGAAAAGTAATAATAATTTGATTAATTTAAATTAATATTTATATATATATAATCGATAAATTTAATTTTAATCATTCTTCATTTGGGGTTATTTTAATTTTTTAAAATGGATGAAAATTATAGACCTTAATAAGGTTTTCCGAAGGAAAAAAGCATTTTAGATTCTAAAGATAACTTATAATAAAATATATTATTAAGATTATTTAAATTTAATTAATTGGATTTAATATAACTAAATTAAAATATTTTATTTTGAAATCAAATTATAAGGATAATTAGACTTATTTTATTAAAATTACTGGACATTTTATAAAAATCAATATTTTCACTATTTATTGAAAAAACAATATTTTCTGAAATATCAGAAAAATTCACAATAAGTTAATATCGATATAATGATTTCAAAAATGAATTATTTTTTCAAATATATTTTCTAGTATTGGTAAATTTTAATTTTAATTTTTTTATGAAAAGCACCAATAAACTGCCTTTTATAAAAATGCAGTTTTTCAAAAATATTTATTTTTCTTTCAATAAGTTCTTATTTTATTTCTAATAAAAACATAACCATTAGATATATTTTATACATGATTAAACTATATAATTCTCATAATTTATTTACTCTTATTCATACTCTCCAATTTAACGGCTATGTTATAATGGTCATGTTTAAATATTAATATTTTAATAGAGTATCACATTTCGTTTAAACCGAGTGTTGTGTGCGCAAGAAGCTATTAAAGAAATTGAATTTATTTAAAGATAAATATATTACAAATTCTCAGGATGTTACAAATAACCTCTAAATTATGTGAAAACATAGGTGGACTGTATTTATATTATTATTGATGTGTTTGAGTTGATGACATGTTAATCGGATGTGTGATGTTCCCAAACAAACTGAATTAGCAATTCTTAAAAGTTTGATGTCCATTAAAAACATATGTTGGGGGTCAAAAACAAGATGAAATCCATTTCTTCATGAAATCCTAGCACAAAAACTGTATTGTGTTTTTTAAAATGTTGGAACTAACGGAACACCAATAAGTGGTGTAGTTGACTTGGGATGATAGAAAACATGCTTTTAGTTTTTCAAAATATAAAGACGTTCATATATAGGTCAAAAATTCTATAAAATGACATTAAAAGGATCTAAAATCATAGTAAATTTTCATTTTATATTATTTTTTATGTGTATGGGTAGATAACACATTAATCGGATGTGTGATGTGCTCAGACGGGCCAAATAACTAGTTTTTAAAGGTTTTAAGTCCTTTAAAAATGTTCATCAGGGGGTTAAAACCCATAAAAAACTATAATTTCTGTGAAATCATTGAATAAAAATAGTAGAGTGATTTTTTAAAAATTTGAACTAATGTCGCATCAATTCATAGTGTTGTTTTCTCTGGATGACTGAAATCACACTTTTAGTGTTTTAAAACACTAAATTATTCGGGTGATAGTAAAAAATATATAAATAGACCTTTGAATGATGTGAAATAGTATTAATACTATATTTTTTTTATTATTAACATGTATAAGAATATAGAACATTAATTGAATGTGTGGTGTGCTCAGACGAACCAAATATATAATTTTTCAATGTTTAAAAATCTTTAAAAACACGTGTTATGGGGTCAAAACCAAGTAAAAGTACTATGATTGGTATTAAATCATAGGAAAACAACTGTATAATGATTTTTGAAATGTATGATCATTTTAAATATCAATAGAATGTGTTGTTTTCTTTGGATGATCAAAAACCCACTTTCCATGTTTTAAAAACACTAATACATGTGTTTAATAGTAAAAACCATTTCAAACGACATCTAAATGATATTAAAATAATAGGAAAAACATATTTGTATTATTTTTTATGTTTGTGGTAAAATGAAATGTCAATTTGACATCTGGTGTGCCCTTAATGACCTAATAAGAAGTTTTTAAAGGATTGATTGCTTTTAAAAACATGTTTATGTGGGTGAAATCCAAAAAAATGAACTCTAATTTCCATGAAATTATATGATAAAAAAATTAGAAGGAATTTTATAATATTATAATGGAAAAAACATCAATATTATGTGTCATTTTATATAGATGACTAGAAACACAGATTTATTGTTTTAAAACACTAAAACATTTGCATAATGGTCTAAACAACATCAAATGAACTCTAAATGATATGAAATCATAAGATAGTCATATTTGTATTATTTTTCATGATTACAAGCAGAAGAAAGATCCATCAGACATGAATTTTGTAAAAACACACTAAATTCACATTTTAAAAATAAATAAATGATTTAAAACTAGTATATATTGGAAATTAAATGAACTTGGACTATTTATTGTACTTTGTTTTATTGAAATATTTTAGTGAATTTCAATTATTATATTTTTGTGATTTTCTTATTTATTGTACTAACTTTTATTTTTAATTTATTTTACTTTTAATTATATTATATAATGGGCATGAGCTGAAAAAATTAGTTTATGAAACTATATATTCTATAAAAAAATATTTAATATTGGATTCAAGGTATTATTTTTTTAATAATTCTACTCTAAATTTTCTTAAAAGTAAATTATTTCCATAAAAAAGTTATACATCATAAAATGGTAATACCACTTTATTTCACATATCTAAAACAAAACACCTGAGGTTATTCATGCTAAAATATATATAAATATAGAGTTTCTCTAATAATATCACTGATAACTTCTTGATTTTTGTCAATGGTTTTTCCAATATCCACTGACGATACTATTCTATTGGGGAATGAGGAAGCTCCTTAGTGCCATACAGCAACCGTAGAGTAACCCTGGGAACTGCAAGAAGTTTTAATCTGTGATAAAAAGGTGAAATATTTGACTGCAAATGACCCTTGATTCATAAGTGCTACAGAAGTAGATCTGGAACTCTACATGGAATGAATCCTTGAACTCCCAATCAATGGCAGGCGATCGAACCCAAAGCCATTGCTACCCATAGCACCACTATCACTGACCCAAAACAACCCATGCCTCAGTGCTAAAAAACTATATCTCTAACTCTACCTATCATGCTATATCCTCATTTTCCCAATCAATGTAGTTGTGTCGGACACTTCTGTATCCTCAGTTGGTTTAATTTCAGGTAATAAGAGGAAGGCCGGAAAGATGAAAAAACAAAGTTGTGAATCAACCAGAGGGTGGGTTGTTCTAGGTGTGGTGGGGAGTTCACTAAAGACTACCAAACCACCATTAATCATCTGGAACATGATCGTGCGGTGTGGTCAGATGGACTGAGTAACCAGATTTTGAAGGTATCATGGCCTTTAAATACATGTTTGAGGGGGTAAAAAGCATGAAAATGGATTATAATTATTATGAAAAATTTTGAAAATAACCGTATCTTGTTTTTTTAAATAGGAGGAGACGTCATGTCCATTGGACATTTCATTTTCTCAAGATGATCATAAACACATTTTTAGTGTTTTAAAAACACTAAAACATCTGTGTAATGATCAAAACCCTATCAAAAGACTTCTGATTAACATGTTATCAAAGGAAACTCTTTTTTATATTATTTTTTATGTGTAAGAAAAATAGGTATATCAATCCAACACGTGGTGGTCTCGAAACAACCTAATAAGAAGTTTTAAAGGTTTAAAGACCCTTAAAAAAAGTTTCCAGGTTCAGAACCCTTAAAACGGCCTCTATGTGAAATGAAATTATAAAAAATTATTTGTAGAGTTAATTTTGAAATTTTGGAACCAATTTAACATTAATATGAGGTGTCGTTCGATCCCTGGAAACTTGCTTTTAGAGATTTAAAACACTAAAATGTTTTTTCAATGACCAAACCCGTATAAAAAATCTTTATATGATTTCAAATCACAAGAAAACCATATTTATATTATTATTGGCATGTATGAGTAGAATTCATGTTAATCAAATATGCAGTGTGCTCAAACAGACCAAATAATCAATTTTTAATGTTTTGATAGACTTTAAAAACATATTTTATGGAGTCAAAATTAAGAGAATGGCCTCTTATTTCTATAAAATCAAAGGATAATACTATAGTGTGATTTTTGAAATATTGGAACTTGTAGAATATCAATCTGTGGTGCAGTTTACTCGGGAAGACTAAAAACATGCTTTTAGTTTTTTAAAACAAGAAAACTATTTTGTACCAATCACAACCAAAGAAAAAGACATTCAAAGGATTTTAAATCATAGGAAATTTTTTTTTGTATATTTGTTTCGTTCTATATGGGTAGAAAACACATCAATCAGACATGTTGTGTGCTCAAACAGAACAAATAACCAGTTTTAAAGGTTTTATGGCCTTTAAAAATGTGTATTAGGGGTTAAAACACTAAAACAATCTGTTATTTATGTAAAATCATATAATAACAATCGTAGATTGGTTTTGGAAAAAAAATGGAATCGAAAGTGCATCAATTCGAGGTGTAGTTTTCAACATATGATTGAAAGCACGATTTTAGTTTTTTAAAACACTAAAGCTTTTGTGTGACTGTAAAAAAAAGAAAATAACTTCTAAATGCTATAAAATCCTAGTAATATTATCTTTGTATTATTATTAACATGTACAATAAGACTCCATGTTATTTCAACGTGAGGTGTGGTCGAACAGACTGGATATGTACTTTTTCAATGTTTAAATACCTTTAAAAATGTGAGTCATTAGGTCAAACAAAGTGAAAAACCACTGATTGGAATGAAATCATATGACAACAACCATAGAGTGATTTATGGAATATAGGAGTACCTGGCATTTCAATCAAACGTGTCATTTATTCAAGATGAACAAAAACACACTTTCAAAGTAATAAAAATACTAAAGCATGCATGTAATATTAAAAACCTTATCAAACAACTTCTGAATGATTTGAGGATCATAAAAAGATTATATTTTTATTCTTTTTGTTGTATGTGAGAAAATGACCTGTGAATTCGACATGTGGTGTGCCTTGAACAATTATATAAGCAGTTTTTAAAGGGTTGACAACCTTTAAAAATGATCATCATGGGGTCAAAATAAATAAAACTACATCGGATTGTCATGAAATCACATGAAAACAACCTTTCAGTGTTCTTTGACGTTTTAAACTGATAGACCATCAATATGAGTTTTCGTTTGACTTATACGATTTGAAACACACTTTTAGTGTTTTAGAACACAAAAACATGCATATAACAATCAAAACCATATTGAACGACATCCAAATGATGTAAAATCAAAGGAAGAAAATATTTTTATTATTATTGACATTTATGAGTAGACAAAAAGTTAATAGGATGTGTGGTGTACTCGAATAGGTCGAATAAACAATTTTTAAAGTGTTTTCAA
Organism: Viscum album; assembly: GCA_963277665.1. Lineage (NCBI taxonomy): Eukaryota > Viridiplantae > Streptophyta > Magnoliopsida > Santalales > Viscaceae > Viscum > Viscum album. The sequence continues at coordinate 1,744,658,971 of OY728125.1, read as the reverse complement.
TCTTTAAAAATGTGTTTCGGGAAGTCAAAACTGAGAAAACAACCTCATATATGCCATGAAATTATACAAAAACAATTTTAGTGTGATTTAAAAAAAATTAGTAGATGACATGTCAATTAGATGTGTTTTTTGCTTGAGATTATCATAAATGAACTTTTTAGTTTTTAAAAACACTAAGATGTGCGTATAATGATCAAAACCACATCAAACGACCTTCTCAAGACATGATATCTTAGGAAAACCATCTTTGTGTTTTTTTATGTGTAAGAGATAAATTAAACATCAATCAAATGTGTGGTGTGCCTGAAACAATGCAATTAGAAGTTATTAAAGGTTATATTGCTTTTAAAAATGTGCGTTTGTGGGTGAAAACAAATATGATGAATTTTGATTTTTGTGAAATCATATTACAACAACTATAGACTGAATTTTGAGATGATGTAAAGGATAGAACATCAATATCATGTGTTGTTTCATTAGGACTAGAAACACACTTTTAATGTTTTAAAATAGTAAAATGTGTTTGGCAGGGTCAAAATCATAAAAAAATAATCTTTGAATGTTATGAAATCATTGGACGTCCATGTTTGTATTATTTCTGATGTGTATGAGAAAAGAACACATCAATCAGACATGAGGTGTGCTATTGAATAATCAGTTTTAAAATAAAAAATAATTTGAAACTAGTATATATTGAAAATGACATGACATTCGACTACTTATTGTTCTAAGTTTTAATTGAAATGTTTTATTGGATTTCAATTGTTGTATTTTTGTGATTTTTAGTTACTATATTAATTTTTATTTTTAATTTATTTTATTTTCAATTTTATGAAATTATGGGTGTGGAGGATGAAAAATTATGGAATGAGTTTATTTTTTATTTTATGAAAGTATATATTATGTAGAAATTTATTTAATATTTGAATTATGGTTGTTTTCTTGTTTCTATATTTCTATTTTAATTTTAAACAAAATTATTTCCATTAAAAAGATACGCATCATGAAGAGGAAATACCACTTAGTATCACGTATCTAAAACAAAATACTGGAGTGTGTATACATGCATAAATATATATAAATATAGAGTTTCCCTAAAAATATAGCCATAACTTATTTATTGTTGCTGATGTATTTTCCAAGATCCTCTAATGGGGATATTCGCTTGGGGATAGAGGAATCCCACCACTACCCTACTGCAACCACAGATGAACCCTGGGAACCACAAGAAGTTATAAGCCACATTATGGAGCCTACATATCCCACTGCAATCAACCCTCCCTTCAATGGTGAAATGGAAATGGATCTCGAACTTTGCTTGGAATGAATCCCTGAAATACCAATCATTGTCAGACAGCCGGACCCAAAGGCAGTGCTACCCCGATCACTATTATCTCACACCCTAAACAACCCATGAATCGGCACTGCACAACTAGATCTGGAACTCTGTTGGGAATGTTGTATCCTCATTCACCTGATCAATTCCATCGGGCTGGAGACATCTGTAACCTTGGTCGGTTCACTATTTTTTAATAAGAGGAAGTCTGAAATGCAAAAAAAAAGTGTTGAGTTTTTTAAGGAAAAATACCACCAACTTGTGGTGGTGGGTGACCTCCATTGATGACTAGACACTAGAGGAGACTTGCTATAGCAGTTGGTGGTTTCCTATGTTCAAAATCCTACAAGAGCTGGTTGCCACCTAGAGAAAACATGTAGAAACCATATATGTTTTCTCCTCCACATCTATGCCAATGAATATGGGGTGGATGTACCCATATGTGAAAAGATACATAATGGGAATTTTTAATGTGTTATTCCCATTTGAATAATAATAATTCGCTGCCTTCCACGTGGATGTAGGTCATCTGACCGAACCATGTAATTTTTTGTGTACCTATTTTATTTTTTTCTCATGTTCGTGTGTGATACATGTGAGGTTGAGCGCTTCCACCCTAGAAAAGTGGTACTAGAGGGTTTAGGTTGGATTACCTGAGGAAAAAATCATATCAATGTTTTGAATCCACTGTCTGCAACACAACAGTCACTGTTTTCCACGCTTCCCACCCGAAGATACTATTTGGATCTGCTCCTCGGGGATGTTTTCTGCACCTCTTCACTCTCTCTACCAATCTTCCAGGCCTCTAAAACCCCTGGGAAGTTTCTATCCGAGCTCCCATCAATCCATATGTTCATAATCCTATACATCTTCTATTGTACACACATCTTCAACTCTATGCACATCTCATTGTTCGTTTAGTTTGATTTCACTTCTGCACCTTTGTTTTTGTGGGTTGTGCAGTCTGTGATGCGCATGAGGTAAGGAGTTTTTTTTTGAAAGGGTGAGTGGAAAAGGGACTTCTTTAGAGGAAAATAAGTTAGGGGAAAGTGTTCTATGTTGGATTAAGTAAATATGGAAAATAGATAATTAAATGGTGGGGATAGCATGGGAGACAATAGTGAAGGGGTGAAATAATTTTTTGATGTAAAAGTCAAAAAAGTAGGAGTGTGTGCATGTGAAAAAAAAAGTGAAGGAATGGTTTTTTAAAAATTGAAAAGTTTCTTATGGTGAGGGTTCATGAATTGGACATTCACAACCAAAAAATTAGGGGAATAAAATTTTGATTTGGCGTTAGTTTTGGTATTATTTTTAACAAAACAAATACTTGGGAAAAAATTTTGAATTTTCATTTGCGATATGATTTGGAAAATTAAATAGTCAATTTTAGCAGTTTTGACTATTCTAGATTTATCAGTGGTATTTCTATTTGGAAATTCTGATATGTTTTTTTGATAGAGAATCTTGAAACAAAAAGTATTTGGGTACCACCGTAAGAGTCTTTTCTAGCAACAAATGATGATACTGCAAATACATTCGGATATAGAAGTATGGTGTCCAGTACCAAATTTGAGGTGGAGAGGTTTGACAGGGAGAACAACTTCAACATGTGGTAATGTGAAGTTTTAGATATTCTATCTTAATAGGAGTTATATATCACATGGGAAGAAAATCTCGTCGACATCTCTAATGGTGCTTGGAGGATACTCAAATGTCAAGCCTACCATACAATACAACTTTATTTGGATAATGATTAGAAATACAGTGTGATGCGGGAAACTTCAACAAAATGTTTGTGGATTATTTTAGAGAATAATTATATGGCCAAAAGCATTGAAAATCAGTTATACCAGAAAAAGAAATTGGTTATATTTCAATACAAGCAAGGTATGTCTATGATTGAACACCTTGATTCATTTAATAAAATCCTAGCAGATTTTCAAATCTTGGAAGTAAGAATTGGAGATGAAGATAAGGCTATATTGTTTTTAAACTCTCTACCAAAGAGTTATGATCACCTTAATACAATGTTTCTATATGGTAAGGAGGAGGTAAATTTTTTTGATGTATCATATGCCTTAGTTAACAATGAGTATAGGCGGAAGGACAAGTATGAACATTGGGATTCGGCATCAAAGGCATTGATGAAAATTATAGGAAGATCAACTATCAAGAAATACGAAATATTTAGAAGATATTAATCAAAATTGACATCAAAAGGCGAGCCTAGCTTTATACTTCTAGTAAAATATGAGTGTGCCTACTTTCATGAAAAATGGCACTGGAAGAAGGATTGTCCCAAAATTGGGAAATCGAAGTAAAATTTTGTATACAGAACTGAAGATGTTGAACATACTATCCTTGTTTTCTCGATGGTAAACCATTTATAAGTTTGGATTCTTGATTTAGGTTGTTAATTCCATATGTTTTGGAATCTAGATTGGTTTTTAAACCATAAGGAGTTAGAAGAAGGTGTGGTGACTATGGGCAATAACCACCCTTGCCACACAAGAGGTATTGGAACAGTAAATTTGAAGATGCATGATGGTAAAACTCAATGCCTTACAGATGTATGATATGTATCATAATTGGAGAATAACCTTATATCACTTTGGGTTTTATATAATATTTGTTATCGAATAACCATTTAAGATATATTCATGAAAGTTATCAGTGGTTCACTTTTTGTAGTGAAAGGTATTTGAAAAAGTACTTTGTATTATTTGAATGTTGAGACAGTTATAGGTGGATTAGTGAAATTAGATAATATTATCACCACTGGTATAACAAAAAATCTATTTGAAGACCTTGAAAGTATGTAAAATTGTTCATCTATGCTCTTCAGTAGTAGAAGACGGTGTCCCAGATTACTATCGATGCATTTTGGATAGCAAAGAAATGAACCTGTGGAAGTCTATTATGAAAGAAGATATGAATTCACTACATCAGAATATGATATGGGATCTTTTTCCTCCTCCAAAGGATAATAAGGATGATACAGGGATCAATTTCCATCATTCCATGGACTTGATCAATATTTCTCATACTTGAGATGCCTATGGGCAACGGGAAGGTAGTTGTAGAAACAACTTCTTGAAGATTTGTTTTAGTAGCATGAATTTTTGTTTGATCAACAACATGGTGATATTTTTCATCAAGGTGGTGATTGTTGAGTTTTCTAGGGAAAAATACCATCGTCTTGTTGTGGTGGTTGATCGCCTTTGATGACCAGCTGGCAAAGGAGACTTGTTGTAGCATTTGGTGGTCACCTCTACAGACAATCCTACAATAGTTGGTTTCCACCTGGAGAAAACATGTAGCAACCATATATTTTTTCTCCTCTTCATATATGGAAATAAATATGGGGTGGATGTTCCCATCTATGATAATATACATAAGGGGAATTTTTAATATGTTATTCCCATCTGAATAATAATAATTCATTGCCTTCCCTGTGGACTTAGGTCATCTGACCGAACCACATAATTTTGTGTGTCCCTATTTGATTCGTTTCTCCTATTTGTGTCTGATAAATGAGAGGATGAGTGCTTACACCCCTAAAAAAAGAATGCAGTACACCATCCCGATGGTGGGTTTCACTTGGAATGGAAAGGAGTTCAGAGATGACAACCAAACCACCGACAGTGATCTGGAACATGATCATGGGGATGGGTGGGACAGATGGGAATTTGGTTATTGAGAAGGTAGTTGTAATGACCCAATGTTTTTTCAATGGAAATTCCCTTCTTATATTTATGTCATAAAATAACATGAAAACACAACATAATGATCTAATAATTGATAAGTGTCCTTTAAACATAAGTTTGTCACTTCTGTGTTTGGAATTGTGAAAATATGACATACACGGTTGTGTTCAAGATGATTTTTGGAGTCTAATGAAACAAAAATAATTTTTGGTGAATAGTAACGTACCCTTAGGAATAGTAACATACACTTATGAATAGTAATATGACCCTTATGAATATTAAATCAACCAACATTAGAGTAACCTTACCCATGAATAATTAAATAAAATTTAGACATCTTAGAATGTGACAATTTGACCTTAGTAAACGTTTTGGTATTTTGTAAGTCATAAATAATTAATTATAATTAATTAATTGATTTAAAAAAATTTATTTCCCTAAAATTTATTCAGAAATTATTGAATCAATTTCTTATAGTTTTTAGATAATTTTATAAGACCCTACGTAATTTTTGAAAGCACTATAAAATCAGTTTTAATCTTAAAAACTGTTTTTTTAAGTAAATTATGATTTTAATTAAATATTAAATTAATAATATTTAGAAAATTATTTTTGAAAAATGGACTTCATTTTTGGATTCTAAATTTTGAAAAATGGTTAGGTTAAATTTTTGGGATTTTTCTGAGATACTTGAATTTTTTGTGAATAGTGAAATCTCGTAATTTACAAAAATAAGCTAAATAAGCTAATTATAGAGTCATGTGTGATGTTCTACTGATGTAAACCCACTTGGTTCGGGATCACATGATAAAATTACTATTCTTGGTCATTCAAGACTCTCTATTCCTTTTCTTAGGGGAAATTAATAAACTAATGAATTTTATATTAAGGAAACCCCTCTCCCCTCCACTATAAAAGCCACCCTTCACACCCTCATTTCCTCACACCTCTCAAGCTCCAATACTTCTCTAAACACTAACCGAAAACCTTCCCTATCCCATACCCCACGTCCAAGAGCTTCTGGTCTCATCAAAATACCAATATTAGGCCCTTAAGGAGGTTCTCAAGAGAATGATTCAAGAGGTAATTTCTCTCCCTCTTCTCCTTTAATTTCTTTTCAAGTTCAAGTTAATTTCTTGATCTCTCCCCAGTTATCTTCATAAAAATGGTATTTTAACTAAATTATTATACATATACTGTAATTTTAATATTATAATGGTATATTATATCATCCAAACCCATTTCCCTCTTCCTTTTATTTAATTAAAGAGAACGTTGTTCGTGAGGTGTTAATTTATCAACTTCAAGAATGGCATGCTTTCTTCTTCCATTTCTACCTTCTGATCTGGTAATGAAACCATTTTTATGGTTAAAACAGAATATTATATATGTATTATGTCCTATTTAAAGTTCTATAAATAACCTATGGCCATATTACTATGTGATAAGTTAAAACAAGTTCATTGTGATCGAAAAACCGTCCAAATTGACCCAGGTAACCATCATTTAATTCTTATCTATTGATTCATCCACATGGATCTAATATAATTCATTATAAGATCATTAAAACTCCATTAATATCATTAGTGACGTGTAATATCATTTCTGTATTTTTACCCATGTTCTACCCAAACTTCAATTTATGAATACAAGTGAACCACCCAAGAAAAACCATAAAAACAAACATCCCCAAATAATGTTTTTAAACTCTATAAGTCATCCAAATGAACATAAAATGACATAATCAAACCATAATGAAACCTATTAATGTATAAAAGGTTATTTAATTTCTAATTAATGAATATAATGTCATTATAAAGGACATTAAAGAGAAGGAATCATTCGGATACAAGGTAAGGGGAAATCTCGAACCCAATTTTCTTATTTTGGGTTCTCCCTCTTTCACTCCATTTTTGATATGTTTACTCCTTAAAGATAATTTTTTCGTCATTGTCTTTACTTTTATGGGATATAAATGTTTGTCACTAGTTTTTATGCCAAATAAAATGTTTTCCAAAAGAACTCTTCTTTTAAGAACACCCCTTTTACTTCTCACTCAAAGTGGACGGTTCTTGTAACATGTATGTTATTCCCTCTTTATTTTGGGAACCCAAAGCTTATGAATGTATTATTATGATATGAAACACATTCCTTTACATGGCTTAGTTACGTTCATTTTTTATATGTGTTCTATGTGGCAATCAAGATAATGATAATGTTATGATGTGACGGGTGCGCCCAGAATTATATAGCGCAATATGAATGTTGGAATGTGACGGGTGCGCTCGGAATTATACAGTGCTCCAATGCATTGGTAAAGTGATGAATCTCATGAGTAAATGTGAAATGTTGTGTGAACAAGATGCTATCTTGTTTCAAAAGTATGTGTGGTAGTTAAACACTAAGACATGATGTTTCATTTTTATGAATTGCCACATTTAAAGTCTTTTATTTATGCTCCTCCCATGTTCATGATCATCTGCCTATGTCATGATTATGCTCACCCCATGATATATTCTTCGTATCTATCCTATTACTGGGCTTTTAGCTCACCCCTTTTTATGTATATCCTCAGGTGGCTACATATACTAAGGAGAGGACAAGTGCCAATAAGAATCTAGATAAGAAGAAATTAAATAAATGTTTATGCTTGATGTTGTAATTGTTATGTATGGTCCTAGTTTTCCAAAGACACTAAACCTTTTTATCCTCTATGTGTAATACTATTATGTTGTTTATCTTTAAAATTATGTAATAGTAATTTAATAAAAGGTCGGGTCATTATAGTTGGTATCAGAGGGAAGGTTTAGTTAATTTGGGAATTAGGATTAGTGAACCCTAGGGAAAACCTACAGGATGATACTAAGTACAAATATGCACACAAGAATATTTACATAGGGGTCCCATATGTTATATTTTTGGTATAAATTTTTTAAATGAATAATTTATTCATGACTTGTTTACTTATGTTTTATTCTAAACTTTACAAATTTATAAAATGGTGGGAACTAGGTGACATCAGGCCAACAACTCATGTGAGGTCCAATGCAACGATTTCTTGAAAGACATCCCCAATGATTTGGGAGGTCGAGTTCAAAACTTCACGGCAATTATAACCTAATTATCTTAGGTTATGAACAATAACCATAATAATGGGGAACGTCCTCCTTCACCAAAGAGGGATCAACTGGCTATCGAATGTTTTATGCGGCAATGACCATCGACGTTTTGTGGATCTTCTGATCCACTAGTTGCAGAACAGTGGGTCAACTCCATGGAGAAGATCTTTTCTGTGCTTCACTATTCTGAGACGGAGAAGGTGACTCTAGCCTTTTATCATCTAGATGGAGAAGCCGATCAATGGTGGTATTTGATTAATAACACCAATCCAAGGGAGTAAATTGAAGAGATGGAATGGGAAGACTTTAAGATAATGTTTCTTAATATGTATTTCCCACAAACTCTTCGTATGAATATGGAGAGAGAATTCATAGAGCTCAAACAAAAAGAAGGAGAATCTTTCACAACCTATGAAGTGAATTTCACAAGGCTTGAAAGGTATGCTTTGGGTTTTTTTATCAATAATTATAGAAAAATTGATAGATTCTTTAGTGGATTAAAACCACACCTCCGAAAGGCTCTTGAAATTTGAGACTTTGGGAGTTATGAAGAAGTTGTTCGGTGTTCTCTCAAAGTAGAGATGGAGTTCGTAGAATGGTCCAATGGATATAGTGATAAGAAAAGAAAGATAGAGTATCAAGCTGGTGGATCTAATGAGAAAGGTGGGAAGAAAAATCAATGACCCACGTGCCAAAAATGTGGGAAGTTGCACCCTGGGAACTATCTCAAAGGGATGGGGAAATGATTCAAGTGTGGGAAAGAAGGAAACCATGCTCAAGAGTGTCGAAAAGACACGAAAAGGAAGGAGAATGTAGCTGATGAAAGGAGAGAACCACTCATGGTTCAATGCTACAACTATAGGGATCTAGGGAACTATGCAAACCAGTGCACTAAACCTCGAGTTCTCGAGGGTAATTAGTGTCAGCAGCCACCAAAGACAAAGAAACAAGGGAAGGCTTATACCATCACTACTACAGAGGTGGAGCATGATAATGAGGTCATACTAGGTACACTTTTTATTCACTAAAGACTGTAAAAAATATTATTTGATTCTGGTTCTACACATTCCTTTATATCTTGCAAGTTTTCTAGAACTATAGAATCGAGGCCCTGAAACCTTGAAGTAGAGATATCTGTAAAAACACCAATCGGTGCAATAATTGCAACCCAAGTGTTTGACTCTTCTCCTATTGGAATATGTGGGAAGATTCTTCCAAAAAATATCGTAATACTTCCCTTGGTGGAATTCGATGCTATAATGGGAATGGATTGGCTCTCGTTATATAGAGCACATATCAACTGTCTGGAAAAGGAAATATCTTTTCATATTCTGAACCATCCCATGCTCCTCTACAAATTCAAGGAATATCATGAATCTCCTTTGAAAAATCATGCAATGGTGTGGGTGTTGATTCCCTATGAAGAAGCATACCTCTACCAAATGGTTGAATTGAAGGAAAGTGCCAACCTTGAGGAAATGCCCATCGTGAGGGAATACGAAGATGTATTTTCTGAAGAGTTACCTAGAATTCCCTTTGATCGTGAGGTAGAGTTCTCAATTGAACTCATACCTGGAGCTACTCCTATATTGAAGTGTCCCAATAGGATGGCTCCTATCGAACTGGAGGAGTTAAAGAAGCAGCTACAAGAGAATTTGGAAAAAGGGTTCATACACCCTAGTGCATCACCTTGGGGTGCACCAGTGCTCTTTGTGAAGAAGGATGGAACTATGCGGCTGTGTATTGATTATCATGAACTCAACAAGATCACCATAAAGAACCAGTATCCACTCTTAAGGATTTATGACTTTTTCAACAAGTTAAGAGGAGCTCAATACTTCTCAATGGTGGATCTTGATTCTGGATATCATTAGGTAAAGGTGAAGAAGGAAGATATTTAGAAGACTGCCTTCCGAACAAGGTATGGGAACTATGAGTTTTTGGTGATTCCCTTCAGATATACTAATGCCCCAGAAATCTTCATGGATTTGAGGACTAGAGTCTTTAGAAATTAACTCAAAAAGTTTTTGGTAGTGTTTATCGATGATATTCTCATCTACTCCAAGAGCAAGGAGGAATATGAAGAATATCTAAGACTTGTGTTGGAGACATTGAGAAAGGAGAAGTTGTACTCTAAGTTTAGAAAGTGTGACTTTTGGATGAATCAATTCACATTCTTGGGACATGTGATCACAAGTGAGGGAATTTTTATGGATCCTTCAAAAACAAAGGCGATCGAGGAATGTCCAAGCCCCTCTAGTGTCACAAAAATCCGTAGTTTTCTTGGATTAGTTGGGTAATACCAAAGTTTTTTGAGAAACTTCTCACGATTTTCAAGCCTGCTAACTAAGTTAACAAGAAAATGGGTAAAGTATGTTTGGAAAAAAGAATGTGAGGGAAGCTTCAGGAAGCAAAAGAGAAGGTTGATCACTACACCTGTACTCACACTACCAAAAAGTGGAGAAAGTTTTATGATATACAGTGATGCTTCAAAGAAAGGCTTGGGTTGTGTACTCATGAAAAATGACAATGTGATAGCCTATGACCCACTGTAGTTGAAGATCCATGAGAAGAACTACCCGACACATGATCTAGAGCTGGAAGCCATGATTTTTGCCTTGAAAATCCGGCGGCACTACCTTTATGGTGAGAAGTGTGACATATATACCGACCACAAGAGCCTAAATATATATTCACACAAAAGGAGCTCAACATGCGTCAAAGGAGATGGTTAGAGATAATCAAGGTTTATGATTTCTCTATTCATTACCATCCTGGGATGGAGAACAAGGTAGCTGATGCTCTAATCAAAAAAGAACCCACTACTCTATCCATGTTACGGATTGAGAAAGACCCTATCTTCTTAGATATGCAAAGGATGGGTTTGGAAATCATAAGGACAGGGGATACATCCTACCTTTCCCAAATGATTGCGCAACCATCCATCCCGTAGAAGATTAAGTAAGCACAAAGGGATGATGTGGAGATACAAAATAGGGTGAATGTAGTAAAGGAAGGGAAGCTACAAGAGTTCCATATCGATGATGATGGTGTGATTCGGTTTGGAATGCGACTTTGTGTGCCTTCATCACCCGGGATAAAGAAGGAGCTATTGGATAATGCACATAGCTCAACTTTACCTATCCATATTGGGAGTACTAAGATGTACTGTGATCTCCGAGAACACTTCTAGTGGGATAACATGAAGAAGGAGATTGTAAATATATATCAAGGTGCTTGGTATGTCAGCAAGTTAAAGCTGAGCAAGAAAAGTCCAAAGGTATGATGCAGCCATTGCCTATACCCATGTGGAAATGGGAAAATGTTACTATGGACTTTGTCATGGGTCTACCGAAGACGTCGAAGGGAAATAATGCGATATGGGTTGTGGTTGATTGACTCACCAAGACTGCACATTTTATCACTATTTGGGAAGATCTCTCGCTTGAACAAATTGCAAGGATATATGTGAAGGAAGTGGTGAGACTGCATGGTGTTCCACTCTCGATTGTCTCTGACCGTGATCCAAGGTTCACATCTAAATTATGGATGAGCCTTCAACATGCTTTGAGTACTGAATTAAATTTTAGCATGGCCTATCACCCCCAAACTGATGGCCAGTCTGAAAGAAATATTCAGACACATGAATCTATGCTAAGAGACTGCTCTCTTGAATTTAAAGGTGGTTGGGATCAGTATCTCCCATTGGTTGAGTTCTCATACGACAATAGCTTCCACTCAAGTATTTAGATGGCTCAGTATGAATCTATTTATGGAAAGCGATGTGGAACTCCAACCTGTTGGGATGAAGTTGGAGAAATAAAGCTACTTGGACCCGATCTTGTTCAAGATATGACAGAAAAGGTTCAAGTCATCCAAAAACACATCAAAGCTGCTCAAAGTTGAAAAAAGAGCTATGCTGACAACCGTCGAAGGGACTTGGAGTTCGACGTTAGAGATAAATTCTTCCTTCGAATATCTCCATGGAAGAGAGTCATGTGATTCGGGAAGAAAGGGAAGCTAAGACCAAGGTATATTGGCCCCTTTGAAATCCTTGACCACATAGGAGTCATGGCCTATCGTCCTTCACTTCCACTAAATATGGATCAAGTTCATGATGTGTTTCACATATCACTACTAAGAAAGTACATACCATACCCCTCACATGTACTAAACTCAGAGGTGGTGCACCTGGAAGATGATCTCTCCAATGAAGAGAAACCAGTAAAGATTCTGGATCGGAGAGATAAGGTTATATGCAACAAGACAACCCATCTTGTCAAAGTTTGGTGGAAGAACCATAAGTTTGAGGAAGCAACTTTGGAACCAGAAGAGGCGATGAATAAGAAACACCCTCACCTATTTGTGTAAAGTGAAATTTCAGGGGCGTAATTTCTTAAGGGGGGAAGAATGTAACGACCCAATGTTTTTTCAATGGAAATTCCCTTATTATATTTATGTCATAAAATAACATGAAAACACAACATAATGAATTAGTAAGTGATAAGTGACCATTAAACATAGGTTTGTCACTTCTGTGTTTGGAATTTTGAAAATCTAACATACATTGTTGTGTTCAAGATGATTTTTGGAGTCTAATAAAACAAAAATAATTTTCGGTGAATAGTAATGTACCCTTGAGAATATTTACATACCCTTATGAATATTAATATGACCCTTATGAATAGTAAATCATCCAACATAATAGTAACCTTACCCATGAATAATTAATTAAAATTTAGACATCTTTGAATGTGACAATTTGACCATAGTAAATGTTATGGTATTTTGTAAGTCATAAATAATTAATTATAATTAATTAATTAAAATAAAATAAAATTTGTTTCCCTAAAATGTATTCATAAATTATTGAATCAATATCTTACAGTTTTTAGATAATTTTATAAGACCCTACGTAATTTTTGAAAGCACTATAAAATCAGTTTTATTCTTAAAAACAGTTTTTTAGTAAATTATGATTTTAATTAAATATTAAATTAATAATATTTAGAAAATTATTTTTGAAAAATGGAATTTTTTTTGGATTCTACCCATCGAAAAATGGTTGGGTTAAATTTTTGGTATTTTTCTGAGATACTTGAATTTTTGATTAATAATGAAATACCGTAATTTAAAAAAATAAGCTAAATAAGCTAATTATAGAGTCATGTGTGATATTATGTTCATGTAATACCACTTGGTTCAGGATAACATGATAAAATTAATATTCTTGGTCATTAAATACTCACTATTCCTTGTCTTAGGGGAAATTAATAAACTAATGAATTTTATATTAAAAAACCCCCTCTCCCCTCCACTATAAAAGCCACCATTCACACCCTCATTTCATCACACCTATCAAGCTCCAAGACTTCTCTAAACTCTACCCAAACACCTTCCCTAGCCCCTCCCCCACGTCAAAGAGCTTCTGGTCTCATCAAAGGACCAAGATTAGGCCCTTAAAGAGGTTCTCAAGAGAAGGATTCAAGAGGTAATTTCTCTCCCTCTTCTCCTTTAATTTCCTTTCAAGTTCAAGTTCATTTATTGATCTCTCCCCACTTATATTCATCCAAATGGTATTGTAACTCCATTATTATAAATATAATGTAATTTTATGATTCTAATGGTGTATTATATCATCCAACCCCCTTTCCCTCTGTCTTTTATTTTATTAATGAAAACGTTGTTCGTGAGGTGTTAATTTATCACCTTCAAGAACGACATGCTTTCTTCTTCCATTTCTACCTTCAGATCTGGTCATGAACCCATTTTTATGGTTGAAACAGAATATTTTATATGTATTATGTCCTATTTAAAGTTATGTAAATAACCTATGGCCATATTACTAAATGATAAGTTAAAACAAGTTCGTTTTGATCGAAAAACCACGCAAATGGACCCAAATAACCATCATTTAATTCTTATCTATTGATTCATCCACAGGGATCTAATATAATTCATTAAAAGATAATTAAAACTCCATTAATATCATTAGTGACATGTAATATCATTTCTGGATGGTTACCCATGTTCTACCCAAACTTCAATTTGTGAATACAAGTAAACCACCCAAGAAAAACCATAAAAACGAACATCCCCGAACAATGTTTTTAAACTCTATAAGTCATCAAAAGGAACATAAAATGACAGAATGAAACCATAATGAACCAAATTAATGTATAAAAAGTTCTTTAATTTATAATTTATGAATATAATGTCGTTATACAGGAAATTAAAGAGAAGGAAGCATTCGGATACAAGGTAAGGGGAAATATTGAACCCAATTTTCTTCCGTAGGGTTCTCCATCTTTCACTCCATTTTGGATATGGTTACTCCTTAAAGATAATTTTTTATCATTGTCTTTACCTTTCTAGGATATACATGTTTTTCAATAGTTTTTATTTCAAACAAAATGTTTTCCAAAAGAACTCTTCTTTTAATAACACCCCTTTTACCAGAAAAGCCAGGATCCGGTGGAAGCCGGTCCTAAAAGATTGAATAACAAAAATGAGAAGAGTCAAGCAAACAAGGGAATATTACATAAACGAGTGTGCACAGCCCCACACCTATCTGCCTCCACCAGTGAGGCACAATAGTCTGGAGCCGTAAATGACCACATCTCTCCTGTGTCATTGAGCGCCTGCTTCGCCAACGCATCCGCAACCTGATTCGCCTCCCGGTAGACATGTGAAATCACCACCCGCATCCGGCCAATAGCCTTAAGGAAATCAACCCAATGTGGAAGTATGCGCCAAGGGACCTGGAGTGTCTTTGCACTCAAGGCATGAACAGCGGTCTGGGAATCAGATTCAATCCATAAATGCTCCCAGTTAAAACGGATGGCATACCTGATGGCAAAGACAATTGCCCAAAGCTCCGCTTCAAAAGCAATGCCAACCCCAACAGCGTGATGGTAGCATCCTTTAACAAATCCTCGGAAAGTGCGGAACACTCCTCCACACCCCGAAGTACCTGGAGCACCCAACGCAGCTCCATCAACATTCACCTTGATGCAGGATCCGATGGGTGGTATCCATCTAATATATTTCAGCATCCGGGGCAAACACGGACGCCCCGCAATCCCAAGTGTGCACAAGATTTGAAGGTCCGCAACTGTGTTAGACATTGATCCAGCCTGCACACAAGAGGCAGCATAAACATCCCTGTGAATCGCCATAATTCCTTGCTGAAGAGTGGGGCAAACACCAGAGAAAGTCGCTCCATTCCGAGCTTCCCAAAGGAAAGCAACAGTAGCAGAATTTGCAGCCAAAAATATGTTAAAAATCTGCTCACTAAATCTGCTCTGTGCGGCAGCAGAAAGCATTTGGGTAACCGAACCATATGGACTCCAATCCACCCCAAAGACAGAGTAAACATAGGCCCAAAGCTGCTTTGCATAAGAACAATCCATAAAGATGTGCTGAGAGGAGTCCTCCTCAGACTTACAAACAGAACACATGGAAGCCATCTGAACTCCGGTCCTTTTGAAAGCATCAGATGTGGGGAGACGGTTTTTTCAGATCCTCCAAATCAGAAAAAATCTGGAGGGTCTGATGAAGCGCACCCAGAATTTCAGCAGCCAAGACGGGGCAGAGGAATGACCTCCACAGATAGTCCTGTAGTAGTCCCTGCTGTTGAACTGTCCTGTCCTGCAAATTGTCCAGATCAGGGTATCCTGCTCCAAAAAGACATAGTTAGTGATTTCATGCTCCACCTGCACAGGAACAGTAAGAGAGGCAGATTGTATTTGTGATAGAAAACTGGAAATTGACAAATTCGCTGCTTCATATGGCACATTTAAATCACAAAGAGGTTGTGAGAGCCACTTTGTATTCCAGCAACTCAGAGTGGATTCCCTGCACACCAACCATCGGGTATCATGCATAATTCTGACATAGGCCTGTTTGATAGAGGCCCAAACCGATGAAGCAAGGTTCCATTTGTAACCATTCATCAGCCTCCTTGTGAATCTATTTGAAAGGAAATCATCCTCAGCTTCAGTAGAAAGCAAGCTCTAAGTGAACTGCCCAATCAGTCCATCATTGAAAGTTCGAAGATCTTTGAGCCCAAGACCCCCCAGCTCCACAGGCTTGATACACTCCTTCCATGCCACTGTAATTAGCTTCCACTCATGTGGTGACCCCGTCCATATAAAATTCCGTATCATGCATTGAAGCTCCTTGAGAAGACCCCTCGGCCATCGGTAAATGGAGAAAGAGTAGACAAATTTCGATGTTATCTTGTAACATGTATGTTATTCTCTCTTTCTTTTGGGAACCCAAATATTATGAATGTATTATTATGATATAAAACCCATTCCTTTACATGGGTTAGTTTTGTTCATTTTTTATATGTGTTCTATGTGTAAATCATGATAATGATAATGTTATGATGTAACAAGTGCACCCGGAATTATATAGCACAATATGAATGTTTGAATGTGACGGGTGTGCCCGGAATTATACAGCACTCCAATGCATTGGGTAAAGTTATTAATCTCATGATTAAATGTCAAATTATGTGTTAACAAGATGTTATATTGTTTCACAAGTATGTGTGGTAGTTAACCACTAAGACATGATGTTTTATTTTAATGCATTGCCACATTTCAAGTCTTTTATTTATGCTCCTCTCATGTTCGTGATCTTTTGCCTATGTCATGATTGTGCTCACCCCATTCTATATTATTATTATCTATCCTCTTACTGGGATTTTAGATCACCCCTTTTTATGTATATCCTCAGGTGGCTACATATAATAAGGAGAGGACAAGTGCTAATAAGAATCTAGAGAAGAAGAAATTAAATAAATGTTTATGCTTGATGTTGTAATTGTTATGTATGGTCCTAGTTTGCCCAAAACACTAAACATTTGGATCCTCTATGTGTAATACTATTATGTTGTTTATATTTAAAATTGTGTAATGTTAATGTAATAAAAGGTCAGGTCATTATATAGTGATAGAGACTAATATGGGAAAGATTCATAATCGGTTGTTTATGTAGATATGGAGCATGAGGATGATGGAGTTTGTTGGGGTTGGGGAGCAGGAGGCGGTGATTTGGGAGGAGGGGATGTGGGTGAATTTAGTAGAGTTGTATGGGTTCTGTTGTGGCATGACAATGCTAACGTGGTGGGAGATAAGAAAGGGCACTGGTGGGTGATCCTATATGATGGTGCACAACATACCTGGAACATCGTCTCTAGGAGAAACAAGCTACGATCCAGCATAGGTATACAAGTGTGGGCCTTTTGGGTTATCATCGAACTTCACCTTTCCCTTTCTGTTATTTGTGAAAATGGTGATTCGGCCATTGAGCGGCCCCATATAAACCCTTTTACATTTTCCTGATTGGATTTTGTTCATAATTTCTATATTTGTATCTATGAATAATATTAATTTCTTTTTTATTTCCCGATTTGGTTAGATGCTTAACATTATTTTTTCAAGATTCAATAATGAATATATCTTTTCTATTGTTTTTTTATAAATTTAGAGAATATAGTAAACTATCATTTTATATATTTAGATATGTGGAGAGGGTTTTGAAAATCATTAAGTTTTTTTTTAAATTTAGCTAATATAATAAACTAGTGTTGTTTAGAGTAAACGACGCTATTTCCACCAATGTTGAAAACATATTTTTAATGTTTTATATAAAAACTGACATTAAAACTAATTTATAGCATCAATTATTTAAAAAATTATGTATGAATGATAAGAAATATTATAATTGTTATAGTTTTTCAAGTTCGGTTATGTATTATTATAGATGTGATAAAAATGCTTTCATGTAGATTCTGAATCAAATTGATGTGAACTGTAAACATTTTTTTTTTAAAATAATTTCATTAACATTATGCATGATTTATTTTAATAGATGGTGTGGAAAAAAATTTACCATGTCCATTATTGATGATGTAATTTATCCTTCCCATTGGTTATTAAAATAACCAAGGTCAAGAAATATTTTTTTTAAGTTTATATTAAAATTTAGTATAATAATTTTTTGAATAAAGACATAACAGAAATAAAATAGAACAGAACCATCTAGTTTGAATCATTAATTAACAACACATAAAAATATATTGAATTCAAAATATTGCATTCAACTTAATGGAATAAAAAATGGTCCAATTTATTCAATGTGATAATGATGGGTAATTGTATATGAATCCTACTGATGGTTTTATGAATGAATTCAATCCAAATAAATAATTCATGTTGAATAAATCACTATATTGTTTGAAGAATGATTCATGTCAATGGTATAATAAATGTAATTCATCATGTTAGATAATAATTTTAATGAGTAAATATGATGCATGTATTTACTCTAAGTTTATCAAAAATTTCTTGCTTTATATACTTATGTATGTTGATGACATGTTAACTATTTGTCAAGACATGAAAATCATCTCTTAAATTAAATCATAATATTATAATATTTCTGAAATAATGGATCTTGGTATTACTAAATGGATTTTGGGAATAGTGATAGTTAGGGTTAAAAATAATAAAATAAACTACCTATCTCAACATGTTTTGTTTTAAAAGTTCTAAAAAGGAACTTGTTTGAATATCTAAAGCTTGTTAATGTACCTTTTTCATAGCACTTCAAAATCTCATTTTCATAATCACCTAGTGTCACAAGCTGACCCACTAAATCCCACCTATCCAGTGGTAAGACGAGTGTTTCACCCCAAAACTGCCTTCAATAGGTAAGGAACTGATGGTTAGAACTTAATAAGAAAGTCACACACATGATAAGATTTATCCTAAAACACCTATACACACGAACACATCTCCATACACTAGTATAATGTAGAAAGGTAAACATCACATACTATAAATGAATGCATGACATTTATCCCACATCAAAGTATATATAGAAATACATTGAAGTAAAATGAACCAAATACAAGCCCACCAAAATGGAAAAAGAATCCAACTTGCTCAAAACACAGTGGGAACTACCCAAATGAAACTCTTGAATCCATGTGAGGTTTTTCTAGCACAACTAAGAACCATCTATGTTCCACCTACTCCTTTACCACCAAAGAATCCAATGAAAAGTCTATCATTTTCATAAGACATGATTTTTGTAGGTATAACACATGCAGGCGTGAATATAACAATACCCCATAGGAATCCCCAAAATCATCAAATATAAAGAATCAAGATAGTAATCATCTCATCGCCATTAATGTATGTTAGAAATGATATGAGACATAACAATATATACCCATAAAACCATGATATTCTCAAGATAAACACTAAGTATCAAGTGTGTGGTCACAACCTCACCACTAACCTAGGATTATACTAGATTCTCAAAGTTAACACTCGTCCAGGAGAACTCACTCCACAAGAATTTCCATCCTTGATGGCTTTCATCTGAGAGGTATCACTCATCGGGGCTTACTATAAATATGGAACTCATCTAAGAGATCACAATCGTTGGCTCTATCCTTGAAGAAACATGAGGAAAACTGAGAGGACTCATTAAAGATACACACTCGATCAAACTACACCTCACCAGAAGATAATAGATGTCGATACACTGATAGAGGATCAAACCCATGACCTATGGGTATACCTAACCTTAATTGGAACATTGAAGGTATCAATACATATATAGAGGATCTCACCTAGGACCTCTGGTGTATATCGGACCCTGCATAGAATAAACTGCTTAGTGGGGGATTATAGGCCCGGGTATGTTGGTCATGGCGATTCATAAAACCATAATTAGTGATGAAGAAGAATTGAAATAGAATCATACCCCGAGTCATATGCTCCTATTTTTTAACAATTGTGTATTTTTAATTAATCAATACTAAGGAATAATTTCTGATAATATTTATTGGAAATTAAATTAAAATATATCCAATAGTTATTACTAGGAAATCAATAAGGATAAATTCATTTTATTTTTAAAATATATATTTCCAAAAAATTGTTTGTATGTGATATGTGCACTTATATTAATATTATTTTTTATCAACAATAGAAATTGTGTTCAATAAACTATTTTCATATTTTTAATTATCATATCTAATTTTTTCATTAGGACTTTATCATTTTGAGGCATAAAATAGGTTATCAAAGTAAATATTAGATACCACAGTAAAATTATAAATTATAAAAAAATGTCTTTTTTATAAATGTTGTGTGATTTTTATCTAAATTAATTAATTCAATCACTTTTTTATGACTCTAATTTGATGATTAAACATATAAAAAGTATATATTAATGCTAGTTTAATAAGAAATATAAAGGAAATATTAACAAAAACACTTAATGTAAAAAAATACATTTTTCTTCAAAATAGGTTTTCATCTACCTTATGTATTAATTTAAAAGTAAATTTTATCTTATTTATAAAATGAATTAGATTAAATAATGTCTAAATTTTGATTCAGAAAATAGAAATTATTTATAAGGGGTTATCTTATATTTTTATTAAAAAAATAATTACGATGATAAATATTTAATCAAGGTCAATAAAGGTAAATAGTGGTAACGTAAGTTCTCTCAAATTTTATTAATATTACAAGAGTCATATACCTTATAGAATAACATTTTTTTGTTGGAAATTTAATTAAATATATCTCACCAACATTTCCTCACCTAAATTACCTAACTCCCAAGTGATTCCTTCTTTACCCTCACCTAATTTTAGTTTCCAAGGATACGTCTCTTTTTCACTTATAAAAGGAGCTCACTTACATCAACTTAAATTATAATAGCCTGGACCTCTACGGTTCATTCCATTATGAGAATCTGGTGTTTGAGGTGTCCTGGGAGGTCATGGTGACTTATTTCAAACACTTTTCCAAATTTCCAGTCTTGTGAACAATGTTTCTAGTTCTATGAATAATGAAATAGGTGAGAGAGATGTGAACAGTTTCACCGGTGAGACAGATGTGAACAGTGTCATCAGTGAGACAGATGTGAGCAGTTTCATCATTGAGATGGATGTGAATAGTGTCATTAGTGAGACATATGTGTACAGTTTCATTGGTGAGACACATGTGATAGTGTCATCAGTGAGACATTTGTGAATAGTGGCATCGGTGAGACAGATGTGAACAGTGCCATCGGTGAGATAGATGTGAAAAGTTCCATCAGTGAGACATATGTGAATAGTGCCACCGGTGAGACAGATATGAACAGTTTCATCGGTGAGTCTCATCGGTGACTCGCGTCAGTGAGTCACCTATCGATAGGTCAGTTTTTGGTAGGTCATCTGTCAGTTGGTCACATGTCGGTAGGTCATCTTTTGGTAGGTCATCTGTTGGTAGGTCCTTTTTTAGTAGGTCATCTATCAATAGGTTCTATAGTGTTTCTAGATCATTCTGTGATCAATGTTTCTATCTTCCTACATATTTTCCTGTTTAACATTTTATTTGACGTAAAATAAATTCTAATCCTTGTTTTACGGGATTTAAGGCCGATTCAAAGCCCATAACTCATATCTTATTTTTTTCTAAGGGTTTGAGTGACATTAATCAGTCAAACCATATTGTCCAGATTAGATCCTCTTTTAATAGAAAATCTAAACTGTATCTAAACCACTACCTCGTTTAGATTTTAAAAAGGTCAAGATACATTCCGCCTTGTTCTTCTTTATTGTTTTCCTTGGTACGAGACACCCCAAAACATTATTTCCCAATTATAATTGTGATTGTGGTGTAGACCTTGGATCATGTTTTCCTTGGAGTTTTTCCTACTACATGCACACCCCCTTCCTTGGTGCAACCAGGAAGTGTTGATCCATCTTCGATATAAGATATGTTATACCTCCATTATTATGGGTTCCTCAGTCTATTTCCTCCCATTCTCCTTTCCATGTTACATAATGTGATCTCCGTGTTTCTAATGGACCTTTATTTGGTGTAGTTTTATGTAGTTGTGTTCCAATATCCTTAGGTGGATGCAGTCATTGCAAGAGAGGTGATCGTGATCTGTTGTGTTGACCTATTCTCATGTAGCGAACATAAAGAACCTTTTGAGGTACGGGATTTGTGGGTTCTCTATTTTATTTACATGAAACTATAGAATTAGCATGATTTTTCCACTAGATCATAATGTAATTGACATAGAATATACAAGGATTGTATTAAATGAATCAGTATCAATTTCTTAGATATGTTGCTTCCTCTTGATTTGTTAGATCGTGTGATATCTATGTTTTTATTGTTTATCATGTTGTTGTTGATGTAAATTTGTAAAGAACATAAAGTTGGGATTAATTATAAATTAATTGGATAAAGATAAAGAGAAATGTTTAATGAATATGGTTGTTGTTGTCGTTCTTTGATGCTAATCAAATGGATACAGTTGTGCATGTTTAATTGAATCAGTTAATTTAAGATGGAATAAATAACCAGTTGTGTGATAAATATAATTCCTTGAAGGTTTCTGAGTTACCCTCTTTCTTGTAAAGTCCAAGTTCCTTATTCTTTTTAGTTTTGAGTGCTCATTGTGTGGGAAGTCTGAATTCCTTATTTAGGGCCAATAGTCTAGTTGTAATGTTGTTTGTTTCCTGTTGCTTCTATTCTGGTGTGAGCCTGGGTAGGATGAGCATAGAGGGTTATTGTGGAATGTTGGGTAAGGGAGGACTCGTGGTTTTGGTGGAAGTAGTTGATGCCTAGAGTGGAAAGATGCATCAACTTATGCATGTGGGAGTTAGGAAGGACACTAGAGATGATGAAACAGGTTGGATGTAAATGTCGGATTCTTGTTGAATCTTGTTTTTTGTTTATCTTATCTACTTTCCCCACTTCTAGTAATATGGTCTTTCATAAACTCCTTCTAAAAGAGTTTAATACATGTGGGTTATGCCACTTTCTTTCTGTATTTAGCTTCTCGATGATGGATGGGCCTACAATCCAGATATAGGTGGTAAAGACTTGACAGGTAGTTCATCTACTCATCATGTTGAGCCCCTTTTTTTGGAAGCTTATAATGATTTTCTAGAATACTTGGGATTATGGAAAAGTGATAATGTTGTTAATAAATGATTTAATAAATTATGTAAACCCATGGGGTTGGACCTTGTTGTTATGCAATGCTGAGGTTATGTTTTTGAGAAGCTGTTGACTTGGTTTGGTTATACACAGAGGTCATGGATCTTTGTTTTGATGCTAATGGAATGTAATGTGGAAAATGTTAATTGTTAAATATTGGTTAAATAAGTAATTAACATAAAGTGAATCTGATAAAAAAGGGATAATGTAATCTAATGTATCTCTTTAAATTGTTGTGTGCTTATAGGATATCAGGTCTTAGTAGTAGCATCTGAGAGTCTGAGAGACGTTAATTGTAGTTGAGTCGAAGACTAGGTTATGCTAATAGTTTGGTTGTAAGACATATTATATTCTGTACTTTTGTGTTTCTATACACTACTCCAACCTATCGACTAGGGAAACTAACAGCTTGTGGATTCTGAGCCCTGGGGGTCTTTTCCCCAACATTCCAATGAGAAGACAGATATATGACTACCCCCTTTAACCCCACTCTCTTCTCTTGGTGGTTTCTTGTGCTGGTAGGCACGACGGTTAGCTTTCCCCATATATGTTTGTAGAGGGATTTAATGGCTTGTGGTTATTCAAGCACATATATTCTATATATAGTTTCCTATGGACTACTATAGGTGTAACATGTATAGGTTGTAATGGCTTGATGATCCTTACATAGTGTATGGGTTGTAATGGATTGAGGTTTAGTACTCAATTTATAATACATATTATGAGAGCTGTGGTGGCTCCCATAAACTACTTGGTTACTTTGGTTACATGGAGGTGGTTGTTGTGTTACACGAGGTTAATGTTGTGGTGCTTCACCCAAGTGTCTATGGTAAATAATTTTTGGAGATAGATTCTCAAAACGTGCAACATTGGGGTAAAGCAGCAAACCATAAGGGAAGTGGTAGCAAGGTATCCTTGATATTATTTATTATATTATATACTCTTGTATGTGATACTTGGTGAGAGTATCCATGGTGATTCTAGGAACATTGTATACCTGTTTAGGTGACGAGTTAGTTTCACTTGGTGTTCACTAAGATTTAGCATGATTTCTTAACTTTTTCATGAGATGCTCCAAGGAGGATCATACTGAGTATACTGTTATACTCACCGTACATATATATAAACTGTTTTTTTAGGTCACATGGAACAGGTTGGGGATTAGGCTGATTACCACTAACTTGGGGTTTCCAAGAGTTGTTCGAGCATCGTGGTCGCTACAGTTTTTTCTTTTGGTACTTGTAGTTTTTCATTTTATTTGTAGTAGTTCTTTCATGATATTACATATGTGTACATGGGTTTCTTTTAGATAATAGTCTGAGTATGATTTGGTTGGTGTCTTTCTTATCTCACTCTTCTGCATGTGTTCTCTTAGAGGGTAATTCCTCCCATTTGTGTGTTTACTATACCCTCGGTTCTATTCGCCAACCCACCACCAACTAGTGGCGGGACTCTGGGGTCATTATCTCTCTTCTCACATTTTCAGCCAAGGTGGGGTACAGTTTGTGGGGAGGGGGTTGTGGCGAAGTGGTATCAGAGGCTCTGGTTGAGGGATAAGATGAAGTTTGGAGTCAGGGACAAGTGAGGTTGCATGGGTTGGTAGGGAAACAGTGTTAGCTATGTTTAGCAAGCACTGTAAGCACCGAATAATGGCTAAGACATGGGTATTTAGGCCCCCATGTGATCTAATACACAAACCTTTAAGTTTACAGTGGCTACTAAACAAGTTAGTACTTGTTGCAAGGTATAGACCTAGGAAAGGATCATGAATAATTCTTTTTTGTAATTTTGTTTGACTGGGTGGACCTTGGGATAGGTTAACCTAAATTTTATAAAAGAAAACAATTAATTAATGTTAACTCTTCCATATTCCAGATTTAGGATCTATAACTTTTTCTTCTTTTGGAATTATGGATCCAGGTCAACATCCTTTTCAGGTTCACGTAGAAGATGTTTAGCAGGTTGTGTTAGTCGATCGCCATAGAGTAGAGGTTGACGGTGATAACACTTGGAGGAGGAAAATCTGAGAGATTCAACTCCATAGTATGAAAAAGTATGAGGAATCCGTATCAGATAGAGTCACGGAAGAATAGTTATAGGAGGTTAAGATAGCTTTCAGTTCGATCTGGGCTTACAAGGAGCACTCGGTATCGTTGGTTGTGACGATGTTGTGTGGGGCAGCAAGGCAGTGGTGGTTCTTGTTCCATGTGGATCATGAGGAGTCTGAAGTCTCATGGGAGGAGTTATGAGACCTATTCTGAGTCAATTTTCTTTCTTTGAATGTGAAGGTGGGTAATAGTCAAGAGTTGTTTACCCTTCGATAGAGTAGATCTAGTGTGTGATAGTTTGGAATCTGTTTCAGGAATCTTCTGCGATATGATTCAGACCTATTTACAGATGAGGAGGCTAGGTCGAAGCATTTTGTGAAGTCTTTGTGTCCAGAGATCCATGTAAAGGTCACCCCGTTTATGCTGAATACATATCTCGAGGTGTTGGAAAGGGTATATGTCATTGACATGATGTTAACCAGAACCAAATCATCACGAGAGGGGATTCATCAAGATTCCTCAAAAATTAGAGATATGGTATGGGGTTCCCAGTTTTTAGGGAATAAGAGTTTCTCTTCATCCATGGATAGGTCCCATCCCTTTGTATCTTATTTCTCTGGGGGTAGCATCTCTCATACCTATTCAAAGGTATCAAGTGCTAATTTTTCTTGTGGAGGTTGAGGTCATCAATAGAAAGAGTACCCAACCTTGCTAAGTAGTCAACATGTGTTAAGTGTTCCAGTTCAGGTTCCTTTGTTGAGGAAGTTCTATCCAATGCAATAGTAGTAGGTTGCGCTAGCTTTAGATCAGCATAGTGCGGATGGGGAAGGCAGAGGATATCCCCGGGATGCTCCCCATCCACAGAGATCAAATAGAGGTTGTGGTGGTGGTCATCATTAGGGTTAGATAGGTCGTGAAGCAGGTTGTGTTCAGCTTTATGCTTTATAATTAACAGTGTTGGGTGACCCATACATCATTTGAGGTACCCTTTGCTTATTTTCTACTTGTCTGTATGCCTTGTTTTATTCAAAATCTCATATACACTTGGTAAGGGGAATTTGGTAGCGGATGTGTTGTGCTGGAAGTCTTGTAGTGATGTAGTGTGTGAATATATTGATTTTTGTAGAGTAATAGTAGAACTTTCAGCATTTCATCTCGATATGGGAGAATTTGGGGGGCAGAGGTTTTCTTTTCCAGATGATGATGCAATCATCTCTGGTGTAGCGGGTGGAGTAATCCCAATTGGGAGATCTTGGGGTAGAGGTCTAGAGAGGTTGGGTTGTTTTTAGTAGGGCCCCTAATGGCTGGTTTGAGGATGAACCAAAGTGGGTGTTGTTTTAGGTAATAATTTCTTTTCCTTTTTCAATGCATGAGATGGTTCTTAGAGAGTTCCATGGTTCTCCCTTAGCGGTACATCCTAGAATGAAAAAGATTTCCTGATCTTTGAGGAGTTAGTTTTGGTGGCCTGGGTTGAAGTGTGCTATTTTAGAGTTTGTGTCTCGATGTTTATTTCACCAGAAGGTGAAGACCGAGCACCTTGTTCCCAGTGTGTTGCTTTAGTCATTAGATGTTCCTCGGTGGAAGTGGGAGGACATCTTGATGGACTTTGTTACCAGTTTACCTCGATATCATGTAGGCAAAGATGTTATATGGGTAGTTTTGGATCATTTGACAAAATCAAGCCACTTCATATAAATCAAGGAGTCAATCTCATTGGAGTTTTATTCAAGTAAATATATGGAGGAGGTGGTGAGACTCCACAGGGTCCCTAGGATGATAATTTTTTATTGTGATCTTCATTTTACCTCCATGGTGTGGAGAGGTCTCTAGCATGATTTTGGTTCTCAGCTATGCCTTGGAACTTATTTTCATCTTCAGAAGGATGGTTAGATAGAGAGGACCATCTAGACTCTTGAATACATGTTGCACTCTTGTGTCCTAGATTTTGGAGGTTCATGGATGAGGCACCTACACTTGGTAGAGTTCTCCTACAATAATATTTTTCACTCCACCATCAGTGTGTTTACATTTTAAGACTTGTATTTTTGACCTTTCCATTATCTGATGTGCTATACCGGGGTTGGAGAGTTAGTAATTCTCAGGCCAAAACTAGTATAGAATACAATATAGATGGATCTGGTGATTTTTGAGAGGATGAAGGCAGCGCAGGATCATCAAAAATTCTATGTTAATCATAGGAGGAGACCTTTAGAGTTTTATGGTTGGGATCATGTGTTTCTAAAGGTGACTCCCCATCATGGTTAGTGAAGTTTGGGTCATGGGATTAAACTTTCTCCCCAATTTGATGGGCCTTTCAAGGTGATGTCTTGTGTTAGAACTATAGAATATCTAGTAACACTTCCCCTGTAGATGGGTAGGATACATGAGGTTTTCCATGTGTCATAGATCTGTCGTTATCATTATGATGACTATCAAGTCATCGATTGGGGTGAGATCGATGTTGACAATGATGCAACCTTCGAGGAGTGGCCTATAGATATCTAGGACCGCATGGATTAGTTGTTGCGTGGTCATGTTATCCCCTAGGTTTATGTTTTATGGTTGCACGGTGGCTTGGAGAAGAGTACTTGGGAATGTGAGTCACTAATACGTGCTCAGTACCCTGAGCTATTTTATGATTATCACTTTTCTTGTAATGATGTTCATTTTGTGGTTGTAGACCTTTCTAGTTTATGAGATGGATTTCTCTTGTTGCTTCTTGTGGATTTCATTCTATTCAGTTGTATCTCATATGGGAGAGTATTTTAGAGCTGGTTGTGGTTGTTGCATATCTTTATGCTTGTTCTTCCAGTGATGTGGTTGAGCTCCTTTGGTGGTAAGATCCTTGAGAGGTATCTAGAAGTTTGGTTGTTCGGACTCCTTTTTTGTTTCCTCTCTGGGTTCGTATTGAATTCTTGAGGACGATAATGTTTTTAGTGGTATCTGATGTAATTGTCCAAACCTCTCCAATCCATTCCTTCATGAAAATCTGGTGTTTGGCGTGTTCTGAGAGGTCAAGGTGACTTATTTCAAACACTTTTCTAGATTTCCGGTCCTATGAATAGTGTTTTAGGTTCTGTGAATAGTTTCATCAGTGAGACAAATGTGAACAGTGTCATTGGTAATACAGATGTGAACAATGTCATGAGTGAAAAAGATGTGAATAGTGTCATCGGTGAGACAGATGTGAATAGTTTCATCGGTGAGACAAATGTAAACAGCATCATTTTTGAGACAGATGTGAAAAGTGTCATTAGTGAGACAGATGTTAACAGTGTCATTGGTGAGACATATGTGAACAGTGTCATCGGTGAGACAGATTTGAACAGTGTCATCGGTGAGACATATGTGAAAAGTGTCATTGGTGAGACAGATGTGAACAGTGTCTTCAGTGAGATAGATGTGAACAGTTCCATCAGTGAGATATATGTTAACAATGTCATCGGTGAGACGGATATAAACAATGTCATCAGCGAGTTGCATCAGTGAGATGCGTTGGTGAGTCACCTATCAGTAGGTTATAGGTTTGTAAGTCATCTGTTGGTGGGTCACCTATCGGTAGGTCATCT
The DNA here is from genome assembly GCA_963277665.1 of Viscum album. Lineage (NCBI taxonomy): Eukaryota > Viridiplantae > Streptophyta > Magnoliopsida > Santalales > Viscaceae > Viscum > Viscum album. The sequence goes on along the minus strand of OY728125.1, from coordinate 1,744,630,154 downwards.
GTCAGTACATCATCTGTCGGTAGGTCGTATTTCGATAGTTCCCATGTCGGTAGTTTGTCTGTCGGTAGGTGCTACAGTGTTTCCATATTAATCGGTGAACAGTGATTCCAGCTTATTACAGTTTCACCTATTTGATGTTTTTTTATGTAAAATGTATTCGAAGCCTTATTTTAATAGATTTAGGGCTGATTCAATTCCCATAACTCCTAACTTATTTTTTCCTAAGGGTCTGGGTGACTTTAGTTGTTCAACCCTCATAGTCTTGACGAGATCCATCTTTAATGAAAAATCGAAACCGTATCTAAACTGCTTCTCCATTTAAATATTCAAAAGGCTAAGATACATTCCACCTTTTTCTTCATTCTTATTTTCCTTGGTATGGGATTCCCCATACCTTTCTTTCCCAAGGAGTTGTGTGATTGTGGTGTGGAACATGGATCGTGTTTTCCTTGGAGTTCTTCATGTTGCATGTGCACCCCCTATCTTGGTGCAACTAGGAAATGTCGATCTGGCTTCGATATAAGGTATGGTATACCTCTGTTATTCTCGGTTCCTTGATCTTTTTCCTCTCATTATCCTTTCCATTATGTATAATGTGATATCCTCTTTTTAATGGACCTTTTGGGGTATTGGTTGATGTGGTTGTGTCTCGGTGTCCTCAGGTGGATGAAGTTATTGCAGGAGAGGTAATCATGATTAGTTGTGTTGTCATGTTCTCATGTTAAGAGAATGAAGAACCTTTTAATGCAGGGAATTCATGGATTCTCTATTTTATTTACAAGAATATGTAGATTTATCATGATTTATTCACTGGATAAAAATGGAATTGACATAATAAATAATTGAACAAGATTAAAAGAATTAGTATCAATTACTTACCTATGTTGTTGCCTCTTGATTTGCAAGATCGTGTGATATCTATGCTTTGATTTTTTTGAATGTATTTCATGATGGAAATTGGAAGAAAAAAGAGTAATTCTAGGAGTAAATACAAATTAATTTTCTAAATATAAAGATGAATATTTAATGAATTCGATTATTGTTTTTGTTCTTTGGTGATAATCAAATGGATGCGTTTATGCATGTTTAATTGAATCGTTTAATTCATGGTGGAATAAAGAACTGGTTGTGTGATAAATATAATTCCTTGAAGGGTTCTAAATTACCCACTTTATTGTAAAGTCCATGTGCATTATGCTTTGATGTTGCGAGTGCTCATTGTGTGTGGAGGTTGAATGCCTTGTTTAGTTCCAAGAGCCTAGTTTCTATGTTTTTTGTTTTTTTGTTGCTTGTGTTTTGGTGTGAGCCTGAGATGGTTGAGGTTGGAGGGTTGTTGTGGTATGTGGGGGTAGGGAGGCCCAATGGTTTTAGTGAATGAAGTTGATTCCTAGAGTGGTGAGATGTGTCAATTTATGCATGTGGATTTCAGGGAGGACACCAGAGATGATGAAATGGGTTGGATGTGAATGTTGGATGCTTATTGAATCTTGTTTTTTGTTTATCTTATTTACTTTCCCCAATACTTGAGGCAGATGTTCTATCTTACCCTCCTTCCAAAATATTCTAAGATGTGCGGGGAAACACACTTTTATTTTTTTTAAACACTAAAACGTTCATGAAACGGTCAAACCCATAGAAAACAACCTTAAAATGATTTTAAATCAAAAGAAGTTTGTCTTTATGTTATTAATGATATCTATAATTAGAAGACATGTCAACCGTACATACAGTGTGCTCAGAAGGACAGAATAAGATATTTTTAATGGTTTGATGGCCATTTAAAACATGTTTAAAGGGGTCCAGACAAAACAAATGAAATCTAATTTTCCTGAAATCATATAAAAAAATTTAGAGTTTTTTTGAAATATTGGAACTAATGGAATTACAGTCTAAGGTTTCATTTTCTAGAGATGATCAAAAACCTACTTTTATTGTTTTAAGACACCAAAACATATATGTAACTATCAAAACCATAGAAAATGACCTCTAAATGACCTGAACCCATTAGATAAGATTATTTGTATTTTTTTAATGTGTATCCTTAGGAATTACATCAATAATACATGTGGTGTACTCAGATGGATTGAATAAGTAGTTTTTAAAGGTCTTGAGACCTTTAAAAATGTTCGATAATTGGTTAAAACCAATAAAACTACCTCTCATTTCCATGCAATAATAAAGACAACTGTATAGTGATTTTTGAAATATTTGAATGGATGAAACATCAATTGGAGATTTCATTTTTTCAATATAATCATAAATTCACTTTTAGTGATTTAAAAACACTAAAACATGTGTGTAATGGTGAAAATCATATCCAACAACCATTAAATGATGTGAAATCATGGGAAAATGTCTATATATGGGTTTTTACTTATACAACCAAGCGAAACAAAAATGTGACGTTTTGTGTACCCAAAATGACCTAATATGTAATAAAACAAAAAATTATAAATGAAATCCCATTTTTTAATGAATAAATGCTTTATTAAGTTATATAGTTATGGAAAACACATGAACTAATTTGGTTATTTTGGGCCATTATAGGGTCTATATGATTTAAAATACTATTAAAAATCATAAATGTTGATAATATAGTCATTTTATAGTGTCCATTAATATTTTTATATTAAGGATTGTGATAAATTTGAAATGACATTTAAGGAAGGAGTGATAGCCCCAACCAGTAGGATCGTACCATATAAAACCCATTTAACAGAGATTCTAAGGGAGACAACATCACTAGTCTTTTCCATTGACCAATTCAAAGTTGAGATTCAACAACTAAATCATGAGAGAAACACTTTTCAAGAGGAGTTCAATCTCATGGAGATCACGACCCAAACCATATTCGTTGAACCACCATAAGAAAATATCACCATAACACACTACCCTTTGGGAATTTACTAGTTCAATAAAGGACTATGTATCTAAACCCTAATAGTACGAATTTTTATATTTTATTTCAATAAAATAATGATTATATTTATTCATTATTAATTTTTAAATGGTTAGATAATGAGTTTGATAACAACTAGATTTTGATATGATGAAACACAAATTGTTTTTCTAGAATATATCGTTTAAATTAAAAAAAACTTTTTAATGAATTCAATTTTTTTTGAAATAAAATATATATTAATAAAATATTATTAATAAATAATATTTATTTAATATATATCTTAATATAAATTTATGAAGTCAAAAGTAATTTATTTTAGGATCAAAAATCTATTATTATCAAAAAAAACAAATATTTCTCAATAAATGGGGATTTTTTATTTAAAATTAAAAATTATCATAAATAAAGAATTATTTTGGTAAAATAATTTTTTTTTTGAAATTTTAAATTTTCAAACGATAAATTTTTAATAATTTTTTGAGATAATTGAATTTTTGGGTCAAAATTAAATACTGTGTGAATATACAGTATGTATTATGACATCATAAAATCCCGAAAGTGATGTAATAAATACTATAACGAGTATCCATGACCAAAATTATGTTTCCTCGTTATGATAAATTGTTTTTAAGTTATTTTATTACGTTTATAATCCCTTAATGAATATTCCAAAGCCTATATTATATTTTCAGGTTTTAAAATCATTTATTTATAAACATGACTCATTTCCACATCACCAAGGGTATTATTTTAATGATTTTTATTCTTAGCCTTCTAAAGTAGTAAATTCCTATCATCTTTGTTCGAAAAGTTTTTCAAAAACCATGGGATGGTTTTTGTTTTAGATTAATTTATTATATATAGTAAAAAACATATATATAGAAATTAATAAATTATTATCACTTATTATGCTATATAAAACCATCCAACCTCCCATTCCTCTTCAATAAAAATTATTAGAGTGTTATTTTACTATACCCTTACCTCTTTAGATCCCTCCCATGTTTCCCACAAGTTCTTAATAAGCTTCTACTGTACTTTAAGAATCTCCCTCTCAATGTAATTTATCATATCCTTCCATTATTTATTCATGAACCTTCTTTATATTATGCCTTTTGATTTCCAATTGTTCATGTTTTGATATTTTATTATAGAAACCTCTTACTTTAATTATTATTTCCAAGTTATTAAATACCAATTTCACTCTCATAAAACCCTTCTTTGAATCTTTATGTACCCCCATTATACTGCCGAAATCATCCGGTTATTTTCCATGACAAACATTTTTGTAGTGAATAAACACTCCTATTTCCACTCAAAGGTATTCTCCTAGTTGTACCTATCTTTCATTTATTGGGTATTTCCTTGTATGAAATCCAAAATCCTTATCATTTTTGCGTAAAATTGATGAAATACATCCTTCTATTGTATGATATATGTGGAACACTTATGCATCTACATGATATGAAAGTGACAAGTAGGATTCGAATTTTGTAGACCTCTATTACATTTGTTAATGTTTTTATCTCATGAGATTCCATGTATGGTGAATATAATTTTATACTAAGCATAATATTTTTTGATTAATTGGTTTTTATAATTGAATTATGTTTATAATATCATGTTTTATATTGTTTCTGTATTCATATGTTTCCTTAATGTTATAATGTTATATCATGACTCATTGTTCAAGATTATGATTCTCACACCTTTTATCTATTGATTATATGCCTATTGACTCACATGTGTTGCATTCATCATGTTATAATTTGATTATTCACTTATTGGGATTCATAGATCACCCATTTCTTATGTACGTCCCCAGGTTATCCATTGTAATTTTAGAAGATCCAAGGAATATAACAGAATGTTTCAAAGTTTTTAATTAATAATCTTTTAATCATGTTTTAAGTTATTATGTCATGTACCTAATTTACCAAATACACTAGGCCTCATGATCTTCTGGGGTTTTATTAAGTTTACCCTTATTTAATAAATAAATAAATAAAGTGTATTAAAGATTTGGGTTTTCATAGTTGGTGTGATTGAAATGTCTAATTATTTTTTAGGATTAGGATTAGAAAACTCCAGTGAAATCCTAAAGGATAAGACTAAACATATAAAATCATCCCTAAATTTTGGTGAAGTATATATTAAGTTATTTCCAATAAAATATATCCCTTAATGAATAATACAAGTACATATGGATCTAGAATAGTTTTACCAAGGGTAATAACCCTGAAAAGGGTGCATTAAGCTAGACTCAATTTTCACCTGGTGCATAGAAATGGGCTTATTGTGCACCTGGTTTGACACTACTAGGGAATATGATTTGGAAAATTTGAAATCTCATTAGGAACATTATTAAGGGAATAAAAATTCTCATAAGGTTTTATATTAGAAAAATAAAGTGTGGTTAACTATGATTCAAACCTATAAATTCATAGGTTAAGGAATATATGTCATTTATGATTTATCCATTTAATTATCATGGTTTCCTGTTTATGTTTTTAAAAGTTTAAAAATACTCATCCCTAATTTTCCCTTTTATTTTTATTCAATGGATGTAAATAGGAGAAAGTGATTCAATAACTAATGTGAGGTGCAATGTGATGACTTCCCAAATGAGATTCCCAAACCTATGGGATCAATAATTAGAAGATTTATTATAATTATTTCTCATTTAACAAATTTTTTTAACCAAAACTTGAATCATTAGGAACATTTGAAACCCCCAAAAAATAGAAAGTTGCAAGTGAGAATTTATGCAATAAAGGACTCTGAATTTCAATTGATCTTATGATACTTTAATCACATAACAATGGATCAAATCCATTAAAAATATATTCTCGATCCTTTAATACTCTGAGTAAGAGAAGTTTGTGTTGATTGTTTATCATTTGGAAGGATATATGGATTTGTGGTGGACGTTGGTCAAAAATATGAAGCCTGAGGAGGAGTTCGAAGTGATTGTGTGGAAGGAATTCTAGAAAATGTTTTTCAAAGAATATTTTCTTCACACTCTCCAACATAAAATGGATAGTGATTTCCTTAACCTCGAGAAAAGGGATGATGAATCTATTAAGGTGTATGAAGTGAACTTTTTCAGATTTTAATAATATGCCTTCAACTTTTTCATTACCCCTAAAAGTAAAGATGACCACTTATTTGGTGGGATAATGAAAATTATGTGACATTCCTTATCCATTCAAGATGTCAATAACTACGAGGAAATTATTTGATGTGCCCTAAAATTCAAAATGGATATCAATGAATATCAAGTTTCTCAGAGGGATAAGAATTAGAAAATTGATTTTAATTCCTAATGTATGATGTTGAAATCTAACAGTGATATGAAATTCCAACATCACACTTTTCAAAAGTGTGGAAGGAAGCATCCGGAAAATTTCCTGAAGGGGATGAGGAAATTATTTAGGTGAGAGATGGAAGGTAACTTAAATTTTAATTTACAACAATATAAACCCACCAATGTGATGAAAGAAATTAATGATCTAGTAAACCCTCATCCTATTGTCCAATATTGAACTCCAAGAAACTAGGACACTCTGAAAATCAATTCATTAAGCCAAAGGTTTTCAAGGACATTTGAAGAAAACCACCTCCATGTCATAAAGAGAATGGGTGATCTTACTCCATCACAACTGCTAAGGTGGTTCCTAAAAAATAAGTGGTGATAGGTATTCTAGTTATTCATTCCAGAATATGAAATGTACTTTTTATTCTTATTTTATGGATTCTTTTGTATCTTTCAAGTTTAGTATAAGTATTCATAAACCACATCAAAACATGGAAGTTGAGTTATCGATGAATATCATAAATGGGTAAATTATTGTATCCCAGGTATATAACTCTTACAATTTCCAAATTTCTAGGATCAATTTCCCAACGAACCTTGTGATACTCTCTTTAGAATAAATTAATGATATTCTATGCATGGACTTTATTTCCTTATATAGATCCAACATAAATCTCTAAGTAAAGGAAATCACCCTCGGTATCGTGAATCTTTCTCCAATTATATAAAATTACGATAAGGGGGATGAATTTCCATTAGTATCATTATCTCAAGAATATATATTATTAAACTATGAGTAACTGTATCCTTCTCGAATGATTGAGACTAAGGAAATGATCATCCTTGAAGACAATCCCATTGTGAAGGAATTCGATGATTTTTTTCCAAAAGAATTGTTTGATCTTCCTCCAAGATAAGAGGTTGAGTTCTCAATCGATCTTATATATTGATATTTTAAAATATCCAAGACTCCTTATAGAATGGTCATTTTTTAACATTAATATCAAATGAAGAAACTAAAGTATTATCTAGATGAAGGTTTTATACGATCAAGTTCTTCACTATGGGGTGCACTATTCCTCTTTATCAAGAAGAATGAATCGGTAATATGACACTGCATTAATTATCATGAGGCCAATAAGATCACGGTAAAGAAAAAGTATCCTAGGACAAGGATTATTGACTTGTTTTATTATCTATATGGATCCCAATACTTCTCTAAGGTGGATCTTCATTTGGGATATCATCATGTAAAGGTGAAGGAGGATATCCCCAATACTATTTTTCCTACAAGGTATGGGAACTATGAGTTCAGAGTGATTCTATTTAGAATCACTAATTCTCTATAAATATTCATGAACTTGATTAATAGAGACTTTATAGATTACCTTGAAAAAAATTTGGTCTTATTTATAGATGATATTCTTATCTAATCAAAAAATAAGGAGAAACATGAGGATCATTATAATTATATAGTAAATATTTTTGAAAGGAAATGTTATTTTAGAAGTATATTAAATGTGAGTTATAGAGGGAGAAAGTAACTTTACTAGGGAATTTTTTCACCAGAAAAGAGAAATATATAAATCCTTCAAAAATAGAGTCAATTTATTAACATCCTTGAAAAACCTCTCTTACATAAATTCGTAGTTCCCTTGGATCAGCTGGGTACTATCATTAATTTTTTAGAAACTTTTCAGGATTTTCAATCCCACTAAACAAGCTAACTCTAAAGGGATTCACGTTTTTATAGATGGTTGAATGTGAAGATATCTTGAAATAGTTGAATAAGAGGCTAATAATTGAACCTTTTCACACATTACCCCTTAGTGATGAAGGGTTTTTTATCTATAGTGATCTATCTAAAAAGAGGTTTAGTTTTATACTCATGCATGATAAAAATTTGATAGTCTATTCCTCCCACCAATTAAAGATCCATGAGACGAACTACCCAACACATGATCTAGAATTGGATTTAGTGATATTCACACTATTGATTTGGTGATATTATATATACTAGGAAATGTGTGTCATATATACGGATCATAAAATCCCCGAGTATCTAATCACAGAAAAGGAGATCAATATGCACCAACTATGGGGGTTAGATCTAATCGAGGATTATGATTGTTCAATCCATTATCATCCTAGGAAGGGGAATAAAGTCAATGATGCTCTTAGTAGAAAGTATCATACAACCCTATCCATGATGAGGATTTCAACGGATCCAATATTCATGGACATGAAGATAGAGAACATGGAAATAATAAAATGATCATCATCCTACCTTTCTCAAAGGAATTATCAACCATCTATTCTTGAGAGGATCAAGGAGTCATAGAAGGATGATTATGTGATACAAAAAAAGGTATCAAATATTTTGTAGGACAACTTTTCTAAAGATGGAGTTCTAAGATTTACAACATCTATATGCATCCCATTAAAAACAGAACTAAATAGGGACCATTTAGATGATGTTCATAACTCATCCTTCTCAATTCATCTAGCAAGCAATAATATGTATAGAGATATGAAGAAAAACTTTTGGTGGGATAACATTTAGAGGGATATTGAAAATTTTGTTTCATGATGCTTGGTATTCATACAAGTCAAGGTTGAATGACATAAGTTAAAGGGTATAATGAAACCATTTACCATACCAGTGTGCAAATGGGAAAACATAACCTTGAATTTTTTCATAGGACTCCCCAAAATCCCTAAAGGAAATAACACCATCTTGGTGGTAGTCGATCACCTTACCTAGTCAGCCCATTTTCTTTTTATCAAAGAAAAATTATCTCTTGAACGACGCTATAAGATATACATAAGTAGATTTGTAAGACTCCATTAAGCTCAAATATCTATTTTAATTGATTGAGATATGAGTTTTACCTCAAATTTTTGTATAATCCTTCAGTAAGCATTGGATATGGAGCTGATATTCAGCATTGATTATCCCCCTTAGACAGATAGTATATCTAAAATAACCATCCAAACACTATAGTTTATGATGAGATCATTTTCAATAGATTTCCAAGGATTTGGTGATAAATACCTTACCTAAGTGGAGTTATCATATAACAAAAATTTCCATTCTAGAATCCAAATGGAAATTTATGTGGATCTGTATGTGAAGAGGTTTCAAACTCTAACATGTTGGGATAAAGTTGGGGATAAAAATCTGATGGGACCTAATATTATCCACAATTTTACAGAGAAGGTTAAAACTATTCAGAATCATATGAGGTATTCACAAAGTCTACAAAATATTTATGCATCTAATCAATGATGAGACTTGGAGTTTGTGGTTAAAGATAAATTGTTCCTTTATATATCACTGTCAAATAAATTTATGAGGTTTGGGAAGAAGGTAATGCTTATTCTAAGATATATCATCCTCTTTGAGATACTTGATCACATCGGATCGGTGGACTATTGACTAGAACTCCCACCAAACCTATCTGAGTACATGATGTGTTCCATGTATCATTTTTTATAAACTACATACTATACCTATCACATGTACTAAATCCATATATGCTACCATTGGAGAATGATCTTTCATTCGTCGAGTATATGGTGAGGATCTTAGCTCATAGATGTATGGTTCTATGAAACAAGACAACTCACCTGGTAAAAGTGTTGTGGTGGAACCATAGGTTTGAGGAAGATACATGGTAACCGGAAGAGGCGATGAAACAGATGTACCCACATATTTTTTAGTAGTTGAATTGAAAAATTCAAGGGTAGATTTTATAAATGTGTAATAATGTAACAACATGAACTTTTATAAATTAAATTCCCTTTTAGAATCAATAAATTTTCAATTAAGTAAATTAGTTATGGAAAACACATGAACTATTTTGTTTATTTTGGACCATGATGTCAGATTTAATAGATCATTAAGAATTATTACCATTAATAATGTATCCATTATTCAGGTACCATTATGTTTATTATATTAATGGTTATAAAAAAGTCCCATTGACACAGAAAAAAGGAGTGATGGCCTTGACTCGTAGGATCATACCTATGAAGCCTATTTATCAAAGCATCTGATCGAGATAACATCACTGGGATTTTACCTTAATAAATACCAAGATGAGATTCAATAAATTAAGCACTAGTGAATCTATTTATAAGAGAAGTTGAATCTCATAGAGATCATATTGAAAACCATGTTTATCGGACCACCCTAATAAAACTTCACCATCGCACACCTTACCCTTCAGTCATTCGCTGGTTTAATAAAGGGTTGTGTATCTAGACCCTAATAGTATGAATTTGAATATTTTATTTTAATAAAATAATGATTATATTTATTCATTATTACTTTTCAAATGATTAGATAATGAGTCTGATAAAAATTATATTTTTATATGATGAAACATAAATTGTATTTTTGAAATATATCATTCCGATCAAAGCACCATTTTTGAAGAATTCAAGAATTTATAAAATAAATTATATTTTAATAAAATATTATTACTAAATAATATTTATTAATTATAAATGATAATATAATTTGAAAAATTCAAATGTAATTTATGTAAGGGTCAGAAAACTAGTATTGTAAAAAACCCATCATTTTTCAATAAATGGGGATTTTTTATTTAAATATTTAAATTATCTTATTTAGAGAATTATTTTAAAAAAAATAAATATTATTTTATGAATAATAATTTTGGAATTATACAAAAGTAAATTTTTCAAAAATTTATGAGGTAGTAGATTTTTTTGATCAAAATTAAATGAGGTATAAATATACATTATGAATTATGACATCATAAAATCCCAAAAGTGATGAAAAAATACTATAAATAGTATCCATGACCAAAATTATTTTTTCCTTTAAAATAATGTTCTTTTGAAGTTAATTGATTAATTTTATAAACCCATAATGAATCCTCAAAAACCCTTATTATATTTTAAGGTTTTAAAATCATTTCTTTATAAACATGACTCACTTACAAATCATCAGGGGTATTATTTTAATGATTTTAGGTAATGGACTTATGAAATAATGAAATCCACACCTCTTTGGATGAAACCATTGGAAAACCCCTAGGATGGTTTGTGTTATGTATTAGTCTATTATATAGAGTCTATAACCTATGTTTAGAAGTTAATAAAGAGTTAAGCTCTCTTTAGCTATATAAACCTACCCAACCTCCCATTATGCGTCACTAAAAATAATTAGATAATAAATTTACTCTACCATTACCTCTATATATCCATCCCATGGTTCCCCCACACTATTAAGAAGCTCCACCCAAACTGTAAGAAGCACCCTCTCAAGGTGAGGGATCCTCTCCTTCTCTTATTTTTTCAAGAACCTTCTTTGTATTATTCCTTTTTATTTCCAATTGTTCTGGTTGGGATGTGTTCTTGCACACCCCTTTTACAGTAATTATGATTTCCATGTTATGAGATACCCCTTTCACTCTCATTAAAACCTTCTATGGACCCTTATGTTCCCTCATTCTGCTGTTGAAATCATCCTATGATTTTCCATGTCAAACATTTTTTTAGTGAATAACCATTATAATTTACACTCAAAGGTATTCACCTAGTTATAATGATCATTAATTGATTGTGGATCTCCATTTATGTAACCCACGCTTCTTAGATTTCAGGGTTGAAAGTTATGGAAGACATCCTTGTTTTGTATAATCTATGTGGCACATTTATGCTTGTACATGATAGAAAATTGGCGGTTTGGAATGAAATTATATGTCCCTACAATACAATGGTTAATGTTTTTATCTCTTGATCTTTCATGTATGGTTCATGGGAGATTATCCTAATCACATTATGTTATGATGACATGGGGGTTATCCTTGACTTATGTTTATGATGTTAAGTTTTATGTTGTTACTACATTCTTATGTTTCCTTGATGTTATCATGTTATAACATGCATCATGATTCAAAATTGTGATTCTCAACCATTTTATGTATCGTTGATATGCATATTGAATCACATGTATTACTTTTATCATGTTACTATTTAATTACCCCCTTAATGGGCTTTATAGCTCACCATTTTCATATGCACATCCTTAGGTTATCCCATGTAGTTTTAGAATATCTAAGGAATATAAGGGCTTGTCTTGGAGTTTTTAATTAATGATTTTGTACCTGTGTTTTAACTTATTATTCCATGTGCCCAATTTCAAAAATACACTTGGCCTCAAGATATTTTTGGTTGTATTAAGTGTACCTTTATGCAATAAATCATGAAATTTACTATATTAAAGATATGGGTTGTCATATAATAAGAAATTTTTAAAGGTTTAATGGAATTTAAAATCATTATTCAGTGGATCAAAACCAAGAAAAAAAAGATCCAATTTTTGTTAAATATTATGAAAAACATCATAGAGTGATTAGTGGAATGTTGGAATTGACATAACCTCAATATAAGGGTTCATTTTACCAGGATGACTGGAAATGAACAGTTAGTGTTTAAATATAATAAATTGTGCATGTATGGATAAAAATCATAGAAAAAGGCCTTTAAATGACATGAAATCATAATATTTCTTCATTTTTATTATTCTTTATATGAATGAGTATATAGAACATCAATTGTACGTGTAGTGTGATGAGATGGACCGAATAACAAGATTTTGAATGTATAATTGCCTTTAAAAACATGTGTTAGGGGGTAAAAACCAAGAAAATTGCCAAATATTATCCTGAAATAATTTTAAAAAACCATAGCATATGTTTTGAAATATATAAGCAGACATCATGTCAATTGGATTTGTTATTTTCTTGGGGTGATCAGAAAGGCACTTTTAGTTTTTTTTTAAAACACTAAAACATGTGTGTAATGATCAAAACTATATCAAATGAATTCTTAATGACCTGAAATCATAAGAAAATTGTATTTCTATAATTATTTATGTTTCATAGAAAATTTTACATCAATCCGACGTTTTTTGTTCCCTAAACAACCTTATGAGCATTTTTTAAAGGTTTGATGGCCTTTAAAAACATGCGACAGGGGATCAAAGATAATAAAACTAGCCTCTTATTATTATGAAATCATAAATAACTATAGAGTTAAATGTGAAATGATGGAACAGATATTGTAACAACATGAAATATTGAATAAATATTGTTCATAATTTTGTGTGTTATTTTATTTTATACTCAACAAAACTGTTTCATTTGATAACATGAGTATATTTAAATTGAGACCGTTGGGTTTCGACTATTATATGACCATTGGTCAATATAACCGTTGGAAACTAAATGTTGTGATTATTGTCTCTAAATACAAGTGATCTTTGTTAATTAATATAGAAAGAAGATTCGATGACCTCATCCAGTAGTCTTGGGCCAATCGAAGCCCATATAATAGAACTTGGGAAGGAGGTAGCACCACTGGGATTTGCTCTGGACCAAACCCAAGCCGAACTTCATCATGTGAAGCTAGAACGGAATCGCCTTCGTGAGAAGTTCAAAATGATAGAAATTACTACTCGTGCAATTTTGGCCAATCCACCCTCGGATTCTCTCACCTTAACACACCTTACACTTAGGTCCTATGCTGGGGTTATAAGGGGCTATGTAAGGAGACCGTAACTGCTTTGTGTAATCCTTTGAGATAAATAAAATTGTGTTTTCTTTTTATAGTGATGTTTGTAAATTTTCAAATGTCTGGATACATGTAGGATGTATATTATTGATGAATTTGAAAAAATAAGGATATTTTAAAATATTTTTGCAAACCTTAAATAATTAATGACCTGTAATGATTTTCAAAAAATGGTCTTCTGCAAATGTGTTCAATAAGAAATTTGGAGTCTAATAAGTTCAACTTAATTTTTGGTGAATAGTAATTTGTGAATAGTGATTTTTTGCTTAGGATTAGTAATGTGACCCAATGGATTAGTAATCTCACTTAAATAAAGTATTAATATAATATAGGAACCTTGATTAAGTAATGTGATTCAATAAAATAGGTAAATAACTATTTCAGAAATTATTAGTCAAGTATTAGTTTTTTCAGGTGAATAGTGTTTTTTAATTAAAAATTAAATTAAAAATATTTAGAAAATTATTTTTATAAAATGGAGTTCATTTTTTAATTCAGAGCATTGATATTTTGTTAAGGTAAATTTTTGGGATTTTTCTAAAAGGGTTGAATTTTTAGTGAATAGTAAAAATACAATTTTAGGGTTTCGTTGTGTTTAATGACAACATAACTGCATCATGATGATTTCATGAGATATTTTAAGGTATGGTAGACTTTTTAATAGTGAGATAATATTTGAGGTGTCCCAAGTGGCCAATACCATGAGGAAATACCACTTGTTTTTTCAATACCACCAATGAGGTGTCCATTGGCCATTGATGCCTTGTCCCCTCACTTCCCCTATAAATACCAAGCCATTATCTCATCCTTTCCATTCCAAAATCATCCTAAACTAATTTATGGTCTCCTTACTTCACAAGGAGCCCTCCCAAGGTTCCCCCAATACCTCAAGTTCCCAACCTTCGAGTTTTAAGAGTTATATTTTAAGGTAAGGGATCCTACCTCTCTCTTTCTTTCCAAGTACTCTCTTTTATGTCATTTATTTTATGCTCCATGTTCTTATGTTCGGGATGTTCTTTTATATTCATACTAATTTCCTTTTTATGTTCATATGATTATAGACCCCCTCTTTCTCTCATCAATTCATTTTAAGCATGTTTAAGTGGCGTCGTTCAGCTGCCGAATTTTTAAGGGATTCCTTCACCCTTCTCATTTTCAAGTTCTATTTTCATGTCAAGTATTTCAAGTTCATTTTATTATATTTGGGTATGATCTATATATATATAATACTGATCTTTTTATGTTCATATGATGAGATACCACCTCTTTCTCTCATCAATTCATTTTAAGAATGTTTAAGTGACGTCGTTTGGCTGCCGAATCTTCATAAGAGAAATCTTATTTTTGTCTTCCTTCCATGTTTTTCATTTCATATGGTATGTCTTTAAAATTTCATTACCATGTTCTTATTTCCCTTATATCCTGTCCCTATACTGTTTTATGGATTATTTATGAGTGGTTGACCCATGTCCCCTCTCTTTTAAGTATTTTCTAAAACCATATAACATAGTCGTTATGCTGCAGAATTTTCATCTCAAAATGTCTCTCTCTTTATCTCAAATTATTTAATTTTATTAAGTGAATACTAAAAGATATTTCTTCTAGAGGTTTATTCACATAAATATCAAAATGTTATATTTTAATTATGGTACTTACATACATGAAACCCGCTTTCCTTTTTCCGTGGGTTTAAAGTGACATAAAGATCACGTCATTAAAGCAGTTTTAAAAATGTGATGAATATGAAATGAAACCCATTTATTTTATGCTATATGGGTTGTTTATAAAATGATTGATGATGATATATGTGACTCACATGATAATAAAGGAAAATTTAAGGGTGTACCCTGATAGAGCTCCAATGCATTGGGTAATGATGTAACCACTAGAGATTACAATTTTATCGATATCTTGGTGAATAACCTTGGTAATTTCAAATGACACCTTGGGGATGGACCTTGGTGATATGTTCATGATTGTCTATGTTAAATGTTGTATCCATATCTTTAAGTTATGAAACATGATATTTTTATTATGATATGTCCCATGATCTCTTTCTCATGCCTTAAAGTTATTTTTCATGACTTTTGATGTATCTCATGTAAAATGTTTCCCTTGTTTCCCTTACTGGGCATTCTGCTCACCCTTTCCTTTGATGTATGCTCCTAAGTTATGGGATGCTGTAATGAACATAGGATGAAAAAATTAAAAATCATTTCAAGTGTTTAAGAATAATGTTTTATGTTGTCATGTATTAAGTTCCTGGTTTCCAAGACACTAAACCTTAAAGATCCTTGGTTTTGATAATGTAATAAAAGTTTATGTGATAAAAAGGTGGGATGTTATAGTTGGTATCAAAGGATGTTTTAGTTATTTGTGGAAATTATGATATGAAAACTTTAGTAATAGCCCTATAGAAAAGTTTAAATATAGGAAATCTTCTTGGTATTTTGGTGAGAATTGAGTAAGTGTGTTCCAAACAAATAAATCCCTGTCTGGATACGAACAAGTAGAGATGGCTCTGGAACAGATGTTACTATAAGTGAAAACTCTGACAAGGTGTTTCAGGCTTGACCCGGGGTAACATGGTGCACGAAAACGGGCCTTGCTACACACTTGGTTTGACACTCTCAGGGGATATGCTTTGGTAAATTCATAAGCTTTGTATAAACCATTATTAAAGGGAAAAAAATAAAATAAAATAAAGATTCACATAAGAATATATGATCATGGATAACCTAGATTGGAACCTAGGGGATCACAAGTTAGGGTATACTTTTCTTCTACAAGTTTATTCTTCTATGCTTTAAGTTTCCTTTTCATGATTATTGGCTACGTATTTAAGCCCCATAACTATACTTTCTTTTCTTAGTTAATGGCGGGAAATGGAAGAACATGTCTCAACAACCAATGTGATAGGAAATGTGATGATTTCCCTATTAATATGACAGAGATGACGAGATATCAAGTTGAACATATTGTGATTATGCCAAACAAGCTATCAAAAATCACAATTAATAATTGGTACCTAATTGAATGCCCAAATTCATCAAGGGAGAAGAAGAAAAAGTCTCAAGGATGTTCATCTGATAAAGTTGTTAAAGGAAAGAAGACACAATTTCCTTTGTGGAAAAAGTGTGGAAGGAGGCACAAAGGAGAATGTCACAAAGGAACCGGGAGATGTTTTAAGTGTGGGGTGATGGGGCATAAAGTATCCAATTGCTTTAAAAAAATGGATAATGTGATGAATAGAGATAAGGTTCGATCTAATGTACCTTATACTTTTCAATGACATAAATATGGAAAAGTTGGACATTTACCAAGGAAATGATCTCTTGGGAGGGATGAGAAGCATGATGAGCATCAACAATCTTCAAGGACAAGGGGAAAATGCAAGTCCTATGCAGAGATGGATCATGATGACTAAAGTAAATGTAACTTCTTCGCAATAATTGTCTATGTCATGTTGTATTTTAGTTCGTGCTCTATGAGCATATCTTTAATGTTTTCTAAGAACATAGAGTCACTACCTAAGATGGTTTTATATTATTAAGGAATACATTTATTGTTATGTATCATATGTTGATGTTCTGAATCTATTCTTCTTGAAAAAAAATGATTAGGGTATTAAACGATGATTATTATTTTTGGAAGACGTTCACTATTTTGGAAACCCTATATGATCAAGGTAAATAGATTACTACGGTATTTTCTTTGAGGAGTAAAGGTTGACTTATATTTTGAAGAATCTATGAATTTAAGGTGAACTTATAGTAATTTAGGTTACTTATGGAAATGATTAACCTATCTTGGGGAAAAATGTTTAGGTTAGTTACTTTTGTTATAAGATGTTAGGAGTGGTTGATGTTGTTTGGAGATAAATGATAAAGCTTATCTTGGAAGACTATGCTATCAAATCCTTGTTGTATTTGGGTTTCAATCATAGTTTGGTTTATTTTGAGGAATTTTATGGACAGTTATTTATGGAATGGTCTAGGATGAACTTTGGGTAGTACTGAGGAATTTTGAAGATTTAAAAATAGTTTCCCTTCCTATGGGTTTCTTTATTTTTGAAGAGTTGTTTTATATTACCCTTTCTATTTTTTGGATAATGTTTAAAGATAGATGAAATAGATAGTTAATATTTTTTGGATTATGTGACTCTCTGGAAGATGATTCTTGTGCTTTTGATGAGACCAAGTGTTTTTGAATGCTCATCGTTTGGAGAAAAGATTAGTTTTGGTAGAAACTTATTAAAGTATTAAACTCTACTTGAAGGTAGGTATATTTCCTTATGTTTTTATTCTATGTAGTAAACGAATTCCTCAAAATTATGAAAAGGAATTCAAAACAAAAACATTGTATGTTAATGTTTCTTATTGGGAAATCAAATACCATTTAACACATCACAAGTTTGTGATTTTTTTGTGGTTAACTTTCTCCAAATCATATTTCCTATCACTCTCCATCAGAACTTGACCATTTCTTTTCTCCTCCATATCCATGTTTTCCTACATGGAATCCTAGTATGGGTAAACTCAGGTGACCTTTGTACTTCCCTTTCTTTCTTTTAAAGTAATAGTTTTACTGACTCCTTTTCTGATGTGGGACTTTCAATGAAATTTCCAAGACCGATTTTAAAAATTGCAAGGACACAATTTCTAAAAGGGGGAAGATTGTAACGACCTGAAATTTTGAATAAATCTTGTTTCATAATTTTGTGTGTTATTTTATTTTATACTCAAAAAAACTGTTTCATTTGATAACATGAGTATAATTAAATTGAGACCATTGGGTTTCGACTGTTATATGACCATTGGTCAATATGACTGTTGGAAACTAAATGTTGTGATTATTGTCTCTAAATACAATTGATCTTGGTTAAATAATATAGAAAGAAGATTTGATGACCTCATCGAGTAGTCTCGGGCCAATCGAAGCCCATCTAACAAAACTTGGGAAGGAGGTAGCACCACTGGGCTTTTATCTGGACCAAACCCAAGCCGAACGTCATCGTGTGAAGCTAGAATGGAATCGCCTTTATGAGAAGTTCAAACTGATAGAAATTACTACTCGTGCAATGTTGGCTGAGCAGCCCATAGATTTTCTCACCTTAGCACACCTTACACTTAGGTCCTATGCTTGGGTTATAAGGGGCTATGTAAGGAGACCGTAACTGCTTTGTGTAATCCTTTGAGATAAATAAAATTGTGTTTTCTTCTTATGGTGAAGTTTGTAAATTTTCGAATGTTTGGATAAATGTAGGATGTATATTATTGATGAATTTGAAAAAAAGGATATTTTAAAATATTTTTGTAAACCTTAAATAAATAATGATGTGTAATGATTTTCAAAAAATGGTCTTCTGCAAATGTGTTCAGTAAGAAATTTGGAGTCTAATAAGATCAACTTAATTTTTGGTGAATAGTAATTTATGAATAGTGATTTTACGCTTAGGATTTGTAATGTGACCAAATGGATTAGTAATCTCACATAAAGAGAGTATTAATATAATATATGCACCTTGATTAAGTAATGTGATTTAATAAAATAGGTAAATAACTGTTTCAGAAATTATTAGTCAAGTATTAGTTTTCTCAGGTGAATAGTGTTTTTTAATTAAATATTAAATTAAAATTATTTAGAAAATTATTTTTACAAAATTGAGTTCAGTTTTTAATTCAGAGCATTGATATTTTGGTTAGGTAAATTTTTGGGATTTTTCTAAAAAGGTTGAATTTTTAGTGAATAGTAAAAATATAGTTTTAGGGTTTCGATATGTTTAATGACATCATAACTGCATCATGATGATGTCATGAGATATTTTAAGGGATGTTAGACTTTTGAATAGTGAGATAAGGTGTGAGGTATCCCAAGTGGCTAATACAATGAGGAAATACCACTTGTTTTGCCAATACCACCAATGAGGTGTCCCTTGGCCATTAATGCCTTGTCCCCTCACTTCCCCTATAAATACAAAGCCATTATCTCATAATTTCCATTAAAAAATCATCCTCAACTAAGTTCTGGTATCCTTACCTCCCAAAGAGCCCTCCCAAGGTTCCCCCAATCCCTCAAGGTCCCAACCTTCGAGTTTTAAGAGTTACGTTTTAAGGTAAGGGATCCCACCTCTCTCTTTCTTTCCAAGTACTCTCTTTTATGTCATTTCTTTTATGCCCCACGTTCTTATTTTGGGTATGTTATTTTATATTCCTCCTAATGTTCTTTTTATTTTCATATGATGATATACCACATATTTCTCTCATTAATTCATTTTAATAATGTTTAAGTGGCGTCGTTAGGCTGCCGAATTTTTAAGGGATTCTTTCACCCTTCTCATTTTCAAGCTCTATTTTCATGTCAATTCTTTCAAGTTCCTTTTATTATGTTAGGGTATGATCTATATATCTATCATACTGATATATTTATGTTCGTATGATGATAGACCCCCTCTTTCTCTCATCAATTCATTTTAAGAATGTTTAAGTGACGTCGTTAGGCTGCCGAATTTTCATAAGAGAGATCTTATTTTTGTCTTCCTTCCATGTTTTTCATTTCATATGGTATGTCTTTAAAATTTCATTACCATGTTCTTATATAATTTATATCATGTCCCTATACTGTTTTATAGATCATTTATGAGTAGGTGACCCATGTCCCTTCTCTTTTCAGTATTTTCTAAAACCCTATAACATAGCTGTTATGCTGTAGAATTTGCGTCTCAAAATGTCTCTCTCTTTATCTAAAATTCATTAATTTTATTAAGTGAATACTAAAAATCTTTATTCTATAGGGGTATTCATATAAATATCAAAATTTTCTATTTTAATTATGGGACTTACATACATGAAACCCTCTTTCCTTTTTCCGTGGGTTTAAAGTGACATAAAGATCACGTCTTTAAAGCAGTTTTAAAAATGTGATGAATATGAAATGAAACCCATTTATTTTATGCTATATGGGCTGTTTATGAAATTATTGATGATTATATATGTGGATCACATGATAATAAAGTAAAATTTAAGGTTTCCCCCTAATAGCGCTCCAATGCATTCGGTAATGATGTAACCACTAGAGATTACAATTTTATCGATACCTTGGTGAATAACCTTGGTAATTTCAAATGACACCTTAGGGAGGGACCTTGGTGATATGTTCATGATTGTCTATGTTAAATGTTTTATCCACATCTTCAAGTTATGAAACATGTTATTTTTATTATGATATGCCCCATGATCTCTTTCTCATGCCTTAAAGTTATTTTTCATGACTTTTGATGTATCTCAAGTTCACGTGTAAAATGTTTCCCTTGTTTCCCTTACTGGGCCTTCTACTCACCCTTTCCTTTGATGTATGCTCCCTAGTTATGAGATGTTGTAATGAACTTAGGATGAAAAAATGAAGAATCCTTTCAAGTGTTTAAGAAGAATGTTTTATGTTGTCATGTATTAAGTTCCTGGTTTCCAAGACACTAAACCTTACACATCCTTGGTTTTCTATAAAGTAATGAAGGTTTATGTGATAAAAAGGTGGGATGTTATAGATGTAATGTTAATCTAAGGATTCATTCTATCTAGATGACTGGAAATACATTTTTAGTGTTTTAAAACACTAAAACATTTATGTAATGACCAACCCTATATAATACAACCTTTATATGATGTGAAATGATAGGAAGATCATATTTATAATATTATTAGAATGTATGAGTAGAATTCATGTCCATAAGATACATGGTGTGATCATATATACCTAATAATAATTTTGTAAAGGTTTAACATCCTTGAAAAACATGTGTCTATTGGATCATTAGTGGTTGAAAATATGACTGTAGGGGGTGAATAGTCATTTTAAAAATTAATGACAAAAAATAATATTTCATAAAAATAATATTTGTATTGAATGTAGTGTTCTTGGAATGATTTTTAGTGGAAATTAAAATTAATAACACAAAGATTTATAGTGTTTTAGATCACAATGGTCCTAGTACACTCCTCAACCTCCTCTACTCCTGGAGAATATTGGTACCCACTAATAATGCCACTTTTAAAAGTCTGACAACCTTGTTTATAGACAATGCATTTTAAACAACCTAAAGGAACTACCCTATATATTATAGGAGACTAACCTAGTCTGTTTTCCTAACTTTTGATCAGGATTCACATCCCTAACTTCCTTTTAGGTGGTGGAATAACCATAGAAAGAAAGACTTCCTTTTGATGAGAAAAATCATAAATCGGACATGAAGAAATAAAAATAGAAAGATAAAGATTACAAAATTAAAAAAATATTAAAATTAAAAGATGATAAAAAATGTAGAATATGTTGAATTTTTATGATCACTTATCACTTTAATGGAACAATGTAAAAGTTGAAGTCCTTCTATGATCATATCCCAGGTACAGAAGTCATAGAAGTTCGTGGACAATTGAGAGTAACAAGATTGTGTCGAAGATGTATCACACATTGATTCTATCGAATGATTTTAATAGGTATTCTTTGTATTCCATAAATGAGTCTCTCATATCATTAAGGCATAGATATTCTAGGATTTTGTTAAAATCCAATATATGCATGAAACATGTTAAAGAATAATAATAAAATAATATGACTATTAACATTGTTTTTTAAAGACGTGATGAATAACATAGAACAAATATACTTTATATTTATTCGTGAAATAATATAATAAAAATTAAATATGTTAAGTATAAAAATTGTAAAAAATTCAAAATTGAAATAAAAATATAATCTTCTTGATTATAAAGACAACAAAATGTAGTAAAATAGAGCATCGTAATAACTTCAACCTGCATGTATAAGTGTACATAAAATAATGATACAATTATTTTTCACACACTATTACAATTATTTTTCAACATAAAATAATAAAACATTTAACAACATAATTATTTTAAAATCATCAATTAAAATAAGAAAAAACAATTTGTAAAAAACAATTTTACTGAGGATAATAGATCTACCATTGAAACAAAGAACTATGGATTAATTTTTTTACTATTGAAAACTGAGAGCGGTGGATTATTTTTACTACCATTAAAATCTAAGAGTGGTGGAAGACCATTGGTCATAAAATATAAAATATTCTACAATTTTACTTAAAAGAAAAAAATAAAAAAATACAATAAAAAATCAAACAAAATCTATGAAACTAAGTAACCAAAGATTCAAGAGAAATAATAAAAAAAATTCTACCATTGGATGTCCAATGGTGAATACTGACCTACCAGTGGATATTTCCAATAGTGACTCACTAAAAACACCGTATATGATAATTAATATTAAACAGATAAAAAATATTCTAATAAAAATAAGAAAACATACAAGAAACCTACTACGCTCGATCAAAAAAAAGAAGAGAACCTATTGGATCTTAAAGAAGCTTCTTCCTGAAAAAAGAAATAAAATAGGTGGTTAGAAAATGACTCACCATTGATGTCTAGTGGTGACCCATAACTCGCCGTTGGTGTCCAACAATGGCTCATGACTCACCATTTGTGTCCTATAGTGTATCATAACACACCGTCGATGCCCGATACTGGCTCATGACTAACCATCGGTGTCCGATGGTGTGACTCATTGTTGGTTTCTAAAAGTCACTCATGACTCACCGTTGATGTCCAATGGTGACACTGTCGAGCAACAATCAAAGGGGAAATCTTTGAACCAGAGAAGCGTCCTGTGTAGAGGTGTGGAGTGGGAATCTTGAAGAAGTTATGCAAAATCAAACTGCAACTGGAGGAAGAATATGACAAAATAATCCTCATCCAGATTATTTGAACTACGTATAGATAGAAGAAAAAACTTCTAACTAACAAAAATAGGCTTGATTCAATTGATGCAGTAGTGGCATAAAGAGATTTTTCATAAAAGATCTCACTATTGAAGATTGATAAACTAGAGGAATAAGATAATATATTTTTTAAAAGAATAGATGTGTCAGAGTTTAAAAACAAGAACCTGGGGAAGGAAAAGATTGAATGGATGAGAAATAAAATATATAGTTACCAAGAATGAATCTGAGTTTTTAAGTTCAAAAGAACAGTGAAACTCAAAATGTGTCCCACATTGATTTGGCTATGTGGAGACCGAACAGTATATCAATGAATTGGTGTTGATCCTTGGTTCGATCTGGCTATCAGGGATCAGCACTGATTACAAAACTCACACACACATTTCTACAGCCATGTGGGATACCTATGCCCAACCCATGCACCTACAGGAATGCTATGCGGCCCTTATTCATAGTCCCTTATTCTTTGAGCATGATTTATGAATACTAACTTCTTTTTATCCTCCTTATGGGCTGCCTCTAGCGAGCCTTCCCATGGGGTTGACTAAATCAGCCCCCTAAGTGGTTGAGGGATTTTCAAGTTTCTCACTAAGGATGGCCTAAAATTTTTACTTAAAAAATATAAACTTAACTAAATAAATAAAATAACCTGAATTAATAATTTAAAATATTTACATATACATTATTAAAACATGTAATTGATCATTATTAAATAATTAAAACACTTAAGAATTTAATAAACTTGAAATTTTAATAAACATGAGAATTTAATAAACTCAGTAATTTAATAAAATTTTAATGGAGAGTAGTTTATCAAAAAAAATATTGTTATAGAATCAGAACCACTTTTAAATACTACAAAATCCCCCATTTTGAAAATTAAAAAACATAAATTTTATTAAATTTTCCAAAAAAAGATCCCCCTTTTGAAATTTATCAAATATTACATTAAAATTAATATATAAAATTAATTCCCTTTTAATCCAAATAAATTAATTTAAAATAAAGTGGGTAAACATATTGAAACAATATTCAAATAATGTAAAATTAAGATAGTGTTATAGTTTAACAAGACAATTTTAAACAATATGATCTAATTATTATATAATTAGAGTATTAAAAAATATTCAATTACATAACATATGTAAAAAATTGAGGACTTTGATTATACTAATAGATATTTTAATATTCTAACATACCCAGTTCAAATTTCATCTTCTCATATTTTATAAAATTTAAGGGTTTTGAGAAAAATTCTGCTAACTATTTCTCAGTAGGAACAAATTCTAATAATATATCAAGTTTATTTACATAACCCCAAATAAAATTAAATCGAAAATCTATGTTTTTAGTTACATAGTGTTGAAGAGGGATTTTAGAAATCGAAATAGCACTTAAGTTATCACAGTAAATATGAATTTTATCAAAACTAATATTAAAATAATATGAAGTTTGTTTTATCCAAACACTCTATGAATAGAAACTAGTAGTAATAATATATTCAGCCTCTTCTATTGGCAGTTCTACTAAAATTTGTTTCTTAGATCTCCATGAAATTATGATTTTTCCTAAAATGTGACACATACCTGTAGTACATTTCTAGTTAAGTCTATAACCTTCAATTTTGGATTCAGAGTAAGATTGTAAATCAAAAAATTCATATTGTAATAGAACATCCCAATAAAAATAGTACCCTTGATATATCTAATTACTCTTTTAAAATATTTACATTGACTTACTTTGGGGTTTGACTAAAAACATTCACGTAATAAAAATAAGAACCTTTACCATTTCCCCTTAAAATGGCATTGTTTAATAAAAAATTTAATTTGGAGGATAAAACTAAGAACCTAAAATTTGGTCTAGAAGAAGTGAGATACATTAGACTACCTATCTTTCCACTATATAGTTTAATATTAACTGACTTACTAGATTCATCCAAACCCAATTTGGAATTTTTCCTCATATGTGTTTTCATCGTCTTACTAGAATCAAGTCTAAAAAAACTTACAAGTTCTTTAGAACACTTATATTGATTTAATAAAATTCCATTTTCTTTTTCTTATTTTGTAAACCAAGGGAAAAATTATCTCCCATTAAACTCATGTCAAATTCACATTTCATTAGCTTAGAAAAATCATCACACAGGGAATCATTTGTTGAGACAAACATTATATCATCGATATATATCTATATAATCGGTATATCACATGAAAATCATTTTATAAACATGGTTGGATCGATCTTACCATTAAAAAATCATTTTGTAATAAAAAATATATAAGTGTTTCATACCAAGATCTTGGAGCTTTCTTAAGACCATATATGTCTTTATTAACCTTACAAGATTATTTGTAAAATTATTTTTAAAATACAAGGGTTTGTCTTACATAGACTTCTTCTAAATAATGCCATTTAAAAAGGAACATTTTACATCTATTTGAAATAATTTAATGTTTTAAAAACTATCAATGTCAAATATAATTATAATGGATTCCATCTTAGCAATGGGAGAAAAAGAATCTTCAAAGTCAATTCCCTCTTCCTAGAAATAACCTTGAGCAACTAGTTTTTCTTTATTTTTAACTATGTTTCCATCTTCATCAAGTTTATTATAAAAGATCCATTTAGATCGTCTAACAATATTATATTTTGGAAAATCAACTAAATACAATAGTTTATTACTTTAATATTGATTTAATTCATCATTCATAGAATTAATCCTATTTTTTTCAATGAAATAATTTTCAAGATTGTTAGGAACAAGGTCAACAACAAAAGCAGAATTGGCATAGTAAAGTAAAATTGATTTTCTATTTTTAATTTCATATTCTAAATTTCCAATTACTTTTTTGATAGGGTGATTATTAAGAGTTTTTCATTACTTTGGATTAGTTTGAGAACTAATATTCTCCCATAAACTGATGAATTATCATTATTTTGTTCATCATCTTTTCTAAAATTAAATTATCTAAACTCGTTATTTTCTTTAAAATATTCAAAATCCTTTTATTAGAATTTTTTTCATTAAACTTAATGTGCATAGATTCTTCAACAACTAATGTTTCCTTATTTAAAACTCTATAATCATTACTATAATTAAAATATCCTAAAAATATCCTTGTGACTACTTTAGAGTCAAATTTTTCTAAATTGTATTTTGTATTTAAGATAAGCACTTGATGGCCAATGACCTTGAAATAACCAACTTTAGGTTTAAAAAGGTTGAAAAGATTATAAGGGTTCTTATTTAGGATATGTATAATTGATACTCTATTTAAAGAATGTCAATATGTATTTACAACTTCTTCCCAAAAGTATTTAGGAGCACTAAATTCCATTAACATAGACCTAGTTATTTATTGAATAGATCTGTTCTTTTTTTCTGCCACACCATTCTGTTGTGATGTCCTAAGGGCTAAGAAATAATGTTTATATACATTTGATTCACAAGATTTATCAAATTATAAATTCAAAAATTCACCACCTCTATCACTTCTGATAGAGTTGATTGATGCTTTTTTGAAATTTTGAATAAGCTTATAGAAAGAAAAAAAATGATAATGTCTCTTTATTATGGGATAAGAAATAAATCCTTAAGAATCTACTGTAATCATCTACAATTACAAATACATACTTTTTACCACCAAAACTAGAAATTTTTATTATTCCAAACAACTCAAGATGAAATAATTATAAAAATCTAGCAGTACATACATCATTTATAGATTTAAATATTTATTTGTGTGTTTTACCCTTTAAACAAGAATCACCTATGAAGTACTTACTTGTATGTAACTTGGGTGGTTGCAAAACCTGTTAATGCTTTGATATTTCTTGAAAAAATCTTAAATTTTAATTTCCACGTATCCAATAACACATAATGTTATCTACATCTACAAAATTCATTCACTTAACCTTTTGTTTGGTTAGATTATAAAATTCAATAGTATATAAATTTTCTTTTCTGTTTTTAGAAAACAAAAACTAATATATTTTTCATAACAATACATTTATCATTTTTAAAATTAACATTTAATCTATCATCACAAAACCTTTATATACTTATAATATTGTGTTTTAAAATAAGTACATATAATACTTTTGAAATAATAACTGTTTTAGAAAAACCAACTTCACCAATAACTTTAATTTAACCTTTAGTGTTGTCTCCAAATGTGACAAGGCCACCATCACATGAATTCAATTAGAGAAACTTTGAAATATAACCTTTTATGTGAATGGAGCACCCACTAACTAAATACCATTAATAATTAATATTTCTAAGGTAGATTTCCATAAATTAAACAATCAAACAATTTTTTTTGGTACGCATGCCAAATTGGGTCCAACTGGATTAGTAGCATAAAACTTAGGCACCCAAATTGATTTAAAAACTTTATAAGTGTTCTAATTTGAAAGTAATTCATTACCAATGAAAGTTCTAGTATTCCCAAAATATTTTTTAAATATCAATGAATACCCATTATCATAATTCCCTTTCATTCTGCATTTAAAACTGGTTACACTAGAAATGCTTCCTTATTATCTGTTAACAATGATAGTCTTATTTAAACTTGGATTTATACTATTGTATCCAAAACCATTCTTATTAGTGTTTAGTTTCATTAAATACATTATTTTATCATATTGTTCATTTTCTATAAAAATAGTAGATAAATTAATTTTAATATTAATAGATTCATTTTTCAAATCCATATTCTCTTTTTGAATATTTTCTAAATTTGTAGAAAAAATTTCATTAGATCCAGAAGTTGGGTTTCATCAATTCTTATTTTCTTCATTTAATTTCTTACATTAATTTTCAACTTTAGTAATATATTCCAAAACTAAATTTAATATTCTATCTTGATCTTTATCACTTTTTACCAGAATGTTTTTAATCCTTTCATTTTCCACTTTTAGTTTTATAAAATCAGAATACTAATCCTCTTTAGATTTATCATTCTAGGAAATATAGATTTTCGTATTATCAAATATCCTTTTTCATTTTCTTATTTTCTTTAATTAACTTATTATTCTTAATTTTCAAGTCATTATAATTTTAAATTATTCAAAATCCATCATTCTTTAATTCTTTATTTTATTTAAGAAGTTACTTAACTTTAGAATTTACAAAATCACAATACGAACATGAATGACAAACAATTTTAGTTTCATTTCCAGATAAAGAATTATGATAAAAAAAATTGGATTTATTAACAAATTAAGGAGTGAATCATTTACCTCACATTGAATACCCATCAGGGAAATATTCCTTATCTCCTATTCACATCCAAAATCACCACTTTATTCAAACTGTCCGAGTAATCCCAACCTCCAAGAAATGATTGTTTTCTCATTATTATTTTATCTATACCATTGTTTGGATGTTTGATTTTAGTGAAGTCTTTCACTATGTAACCTTTCTTCCTGCACTCATAACATGTTAATTCTGAAACATCATTATTATTAGAAGCATTACCTTTCTTATAGTAATTTTTGGACTTCTTTTTGAACTGCCTCTTTCTACATTTATTTTTGAAGAAATTGAAAAAAAATCTTAATGAAGTGAGCCACCTCTTTGTCACATTCATGGAAATCAAATTCATAAGAATTATATGTATCAGTAATATTAGATTTAAAATAAATGCCTTTTCTTTTAGTAGAATCCTCATCAGTAATATTTTTCA
The DNA here is from genome assembly GCA_963277665.1 of Viscum album. Classification (NCBI taxonomy): domain Eukaryota; kingdom Viridiplantae; phylum Streptophyta; class Magnoliopsida; order Santalales; family Viscaceae; genus Viscum; species Viscum album. The sequence goes on along the minus strand of OY728125.1, from coordinate 1,744,600,821 downwards.
TCTCTAACTCATACTGCAGTAGAGAGTCTATTATTTATTCGAAATAATAATCCTTAAAATTATTATTCTCATCGATGGATACCCTCTTTACATGCCATATCTTAGGAATATCTCTTATTACTCTTTTCACTTGAGTTGTGTTTTCCAAGAATTCTCCAAGAGTACTCATTCCATTGGTTATACTTGTCAACCAATGGAGCATCAAGTTTATAGATTCGCCATCTCCCATCTTGAAGTCATGGAGCATTCTTAACTAGGTTATCTTAAGATTTTCAGACCCATAATGAGTCACTTTCAGTATCCTCTATATTTCATGGTCTATCTTACAAGATGAGACATGGATATAGACTCTTCTAAATATAACATAGTACAAAATATTTTTAACTTCATAATTAAAAACATATTTTACCATGTCATTACCTACCAGAGTCTCCAAATCAACTTTGGGTTTCTCATATTGAATATCTATTATGTTCCAATGATCCACACTCAGTTGTTTGAAGTAGGGTTCCATTCTATTTTTCCAATCACCATAGTCACATCCATCAAAGAATATAGGTTTTTGTGGAATCCGTCCATCATTCACATTTATACTTTCCATCTTAAAATAGGATATTTTATTTTGTTCCATAGATAGTTAATTCTATGATACCAAGTTAGAAGAAAGTTAAAAATAAAAAATAAAAAGAATAACCTATTAGAGATAAGGTTTTGATATCAATTGTTTGATATCAAAACCACAGAAATCTTACAGAGCATTGATACCAATTTTTGGATCGTTAGTGATGGAAAATATGACTAGAGGGGGTGAATAGTCATTTAAAAATTTAAAGACAAAAACAATCAGAGTTTATAAAAAAGATCTGTAGTGAGTGCATTGTTCTTGGAATGTGTTGCAGCAGATTTAAAAATTAATAACACAAAGATTTATAGAGTTTCGAATCAAAAATATCCTAGTCAACTATTCAACCTCCTTTATCTTTTGAGGAGATTAGTTCCCACTAAAACCTCACATTTAAAGTTGTGAGAACCTTGTTTACAGACAGTACCTTTTAAACAAACCAAAAGCACAACCCATACTATTATTGGAGACCATCCTAGTATATTTACCCAACATTTGATCGGGAGTCACATCCCTAAATTCCTTTTAGGTGGCAGAATAACCATAGAAAACACGACTTTATTTTGATGGGTAAAATTATACACCATACATAAAGAAATACAAAAAGAAATATAATGATTACCTAAATAAAACGTATACAAGGAAATTAGAAGATGATCAAAATTTTCCAAGATGTTGAAGCTTGATGAACATTGATCACTTGAATGGAACAATGTCAAAGTTAAAATCCTTCTATGATCACAGCTAGAGTATATAAGTTGTAGAAGTTCATGAACAATTGATAGGAACAAGAATGTGTTGAATATGTATCACAAGTTGATTCTATTGAATGATATGAACTTGAATTCTTTTTATTCCTTGAAAGAGTCTTTCAGATCATTAAGATTGATCTTTTCTAGAGTGTGTTAATATCTAATATCCACAAGACACTTATTAAATAATAATAATAATAATAAAATAATATGACACTTGCATATGTTTGTTAAAGTTGTGTTGAATAACATATAACAAACATTATTTATATTTCTTCATGAAAAGTTAGAAGATCACAATTAATATATTATGTATAACAGTCATAAATAATTTAAAATTCAAATAAAAATATAATCTTATAGATTTTAAAGACGGGAAAATGTAGTAAAATTGAGCATGATAAGAATATTAACCTACATATATGTGTGTATATAAAATAATTCTACAATTATTTTTTACACAATGTTACAATTATATTTCAACATAAAATGATAAAACATTTAACAAAGTTATTATTTAAAATCATAAATTAAAATAATAAATAAAACTTTTATAAACAAAAAAAATAACTAACTGAGGATAATTGATCTATTGTTGAAATAGATAATGATGGATTAATTTTTCTACTCCTGAAAATAGAGATCAGTGGCATATTTTTTCTACCACAGAAAACATAGAGCGGTGGTAGACCAATGGTGGTATAACAGAGCAGATTCAATAATTTTACTTAGAAGAAAAAAAGTAATAAAACCTAATCAAAAAATAAATCAAATTATATGCCAGTTAGCAACCAAAGATTCAAGAAAAACAATAAAAAATTACCTTTGGAAGTCCAATGGTGACTCATGACCTACTATTGGAGATTTCCAACGGTTACTCACTGAAAACACTACAAGCAATAAGGAATAATCAATAGATAAAAAATATCCTGATTAAAATAAGAAAACATATAAAAAACTTATTGCACGTGATCAAAGAAGTAGAAGAGCTCCTATTGGATCTTAAAGAAGCTTCTGCCAACAAAAAGAAATAACAAATGATGGGTAGAAAATGACCCAATATTGATGTCTAAAAGTGACTCATGAATCACCTTTGGTGTCCGAAGGTGGATCATGACTCACCATTTGTGTCTGATGTTGACTCATGACTCACCGTTTGTGTCCAATAGTGGATCATGTCTTGCCGTTGGTGTCTAAAAATGGCTCAAGACTCACCCTTGGTGTATGTCGGTGACTCATGACTCACTGTTGATGTCCAATGATGACTTATGACTCACTGTTAATGTCCAATAGTGACACTATTGAGAAACCATCAATGGGAAAAACTTCTAACTAGAGAAGTGTCCCGAGTATAGGTGACCAGTTGGAAGATTGAAGAAGTTATGCGAAGTTGAACAACACCTTGAGAAAGAAGATGAAAAACTGAACCTCTTCAATATTAGTCGAACTACTTACAAGCAGAATAAAACAATTTAAACTACCAAAAAATGGCTTGATTTGATCGTTGCAGCATTAGCCCAAAGTGCTCTGACGTACAAGATATCACTGTTGAAGATTGATAAAACCAGAGGAAGAAGATGATAGAGTTTTGAAATTAATAGAGCCAAGGGAGATCAATTTCAACCATGGGAGGAAGATAGAATATTGAACAGATGAGAAATAAATGATCTAGTGGCTGAGAGTGTATTCGAGTTTTTAAGTTCAGATGAACAATGAAACTAAAATTGTGTCCCATATTGATTTGGTGATGCAGAGGAAGAACGATATATCAACCAAGTGGTGTTGATCCTCGGTTCGAGCTGGCTAGCAGGGATCAACAACGGTTACACAACGCGCACACACAGACCAGCAGGAAGCCTATGCCCAACCCATGCACCTATGGGCATGCTCTACGGGCCTTATACATGGGCATGTACGATTTGAGCATACGCTATGCACACAGACAACTTTGTATCCTCCTTGTGGGCTGCCTGTGGTGGGCCTTCCCATAGGGTTGACCCAATTAGTCCCCTAAGTGGTTGAGGGCTACCCAAGTGACTCACTAAGGATGGCCTAAATTTTTTACATAAAAAACTAAACTAAAATAAATAAAAATAAAAATAACATAAAGTATTAATTTCAAACATTTACATAAAAATCATTAATATATGTAATTAAAATTTAAAAATTAAGTAAAACACTTTTGAATTTAAAAAACATGGGAACTCAATAAACTTGAGAATTTAATAAAATGTTAATAGAGAGTAATTTATCAAAATAAATAATATTTTTATAGTATTTGAACCACTTTCAAATACTAATAGTGTCATGGGGTCAAAATCAAGCTAACGTCCTCTGGTTTCCATGAAATCAGAGGACAACATCGTAGTATGATTTTTGAAATGTTGGGACCGGCAGAACATTAGTTTGAGATGTAGTTTACTTGAGATGACTGAAAACATGATTTTAGTATTTTAAAATACAAAAATTTGGGTCTACTGATCAAAACCAAAGAAAATAAAAATTTAAAATGATGTGAAATCAAATTAAAATTTTCCTTGAATATTTTTTTGATGTCTATGGGTAGACGACACACCAATCGGACATGTTGTGTGCTTTGACGGGTTGAATAACCAGTTTTTAATGGTTTAACGGCCTTTTAAAATCTTTATCAGGGGTCAAAACCTTTAAAATGACCTCTGAATTATGTGTAATCATAAGAAAACAACCATGGAATGATTTTGAAAAAAAATTGAACCAATAACACATCAATTTGAAGTTTTGCCTGCTTGGGATGATGGAAAGCGCACTTGTAGTGTTTTAAAACACAAAAGTGTTCATGTGACAGACAAAACCATACAAAACGACCTCTGAATGATGTCAAATCCTAGGAATACTTTCTTTTTATTATTATTAACATGTATGGGAAGATGAAAAGTGAATCAAACATGTGGTGTGCTCAAACAGATTGAATATGTACATTTTCAAGGTCTAACGACCTTTAAAAACATGTGTTATGGGGTCAAACCAAGTGAAAGACCTCTGATTGGAAGGAAATCATATGAAAATAACCATATAGTGATTTTTGAAATGTAGGAGTAGCTGGCATGTCAATCAACCTTGTCGTTTTCCTAAGATGATCAAAAATGCACTTTCAGTGTTTTAAAAACTCTAAAACATGTGTGTAACAATCAAAACCTTATCAAATGGCCTTTGAATGACATGATAATCATAGAAAATATGTCTTTGAATTATTTTTGATGTATATGAGAAAACGACATGTAAATTCGACTTGTGGTGTGCCCAGAATGACCATATAAGCGGTTTTTAAAGATTTTACGACCTTTAAAAATGTACTTCATTAGGTCAAAATGAATCCAATGACCTATTATTGTCATGAAATCATATAACAACAACCTTATAGTGATTTTTCATAATTTGGAAGTGATGGAACATCAAACTGGGGTGTTGTTTGATCGAGATGATTTGAAATAGAGTTTAGGCGTTTTAAAAAACAAAAAACATCTGTGAAATGGTAAAAACCGCAGAGAATGAAATCTAAATGATTTAGAATCAAAGGAAGACTATCTTTGTATTAGTATTGACATGTACGAGTAGACTACAAGTCAAAAGGATGTGTGGTGTGCTTGGACAGATCGAATAAGCAGTTTTTAAAGGTTTGATGACCTTTAAAATGTGTTTCGAGATGTCAAAACTAAGAAAATGAGTTCTGATTGCCATGAAATCATATGAAAACAACTATAGAGTGAATTGTGAAATATTAGAGTTGACGATGCATCAATTGGATGTGTCGTTTGTTTGGGATGATCAGAAACACACTTTTAATGTTTTAAAAATACTAAGATGTGTGTGTAATCATCAAAACCATATCAAATGACCACCACATTACATGATATCATAGGTCAACCGTCTCTTTATTATTTGTGACGTGTAAGAGCAAACTCAATCTGATGTGCGGTGTGCTCGAAACAACCTTATAAGCAGTTTTTAAAGGTTTGGTTGCTTTTAAAAACGCACGCTTGTGGGTTAAAACCGAGCAAAAAACTCCGATTTTTGTGAAATCATATGACAACAACTGTAGAGTGCCTTTTGAAATGACGGAACGGATTGAACGTCTATCTGATATGTTGTTTGATAAGGTTGACCGAAAATACACTTTTATTGTTTCAAAATTCCCTAACATGTGTGTTAGTCAAAATCATATCAAATAACCTTCGAATGATCAGAAATCATAGGAGTTCTACCTTTGTTTTATTTGTCATGTATATGAGGCGACGACACATCAATCGAACATGAAATGTGCTCGGACGGACCGAATACACAGTTTGAAAATAAATAAAGGATTTGAAACTAGTATATACTGAAAATCAAAGGACCTTTGACCGTTTGTTGTACTTTGTTTTAATTGAAATGTTTTAATGGATTTCAATTATTAGTTTTTTGTGATTTTTTTTATTTAATGTACTAACTTTTATTTTTAATTCATTTTATTTTCAGTTAAATGCGATGATGGGTGGGGAGGGTGAAAAATTATTGAACGAGTTTATTTGTGATTTTATGAAATTATATATTCCATATAAATTTATTTAAAATCTGTATCATCGTTGTTTTTGTGTTTCCATAATTTTGTTGTAATTTTTTTTAAAAGTAAACTATTTCCATGATAAAGATATGCATCATAAAAAGGAAACACTTTTTGTATCACATATCTAAAACAAAATACCGCGTATGCATCCACAATTATATATAAATACAGAGTCTTTCGAACATATCACCTACAACTTCATGATTGCTGCCGATGGGTTTTCCAATAGCCTCCGACGGTGGTATTTGGTTGTGGATGGAGGAAGCCCGGCTAATTTTTTTATTTGGGTTTTTAAAAAATTAAAATTTGATAAAAGGGTATAGGGTTCCAATATTTTTAAAAATGGGTCCGGGATGCGTGAACGCCGTTCACGCATCCCGGACCCGGGCGTGATGCGTGAACGGCGTTCACGCATCTTCCCGAGAGAAGGGATGCGTGAACGGCGTTCACGCATCTCACAGAATACCTAGTGAACATTTTTGAAAACTCCTTTGCACATTTTTTTCTATTTAAGATAATCTTAAATAATTCTCACTTTTAAAACATGGATAATTATCCAAATATGAAATTAAATTACATAAATGAAGAGATATTTGAAAAAAGTATAAATATATTATTTATATTTTTCATGAAGAATAAGGATTGGTATTTGGAGTGAATATGGAATTTGGTGGAATATTTTATCTAACACATATTTTTAACTTTATTTAAAAAGGAATCCATCCAACTAGCTACATAAGGGAATTAGGTGCAGCCACTTTTGAGGTGGGAACTGGAGTTGACTATTGTATGGGAAGAAATGGTAGGCGAGCATGAATTCACATGAGGCACATGGTATTAGAGTGGTGGTTCAATCATGTGCAGTGGAATGGTGTTAGAGAAGACAACATGGGTCGATGCCAGTGAGGATTTGAGAGCGTACCCCAGTAATCACTTCTACCAAGCTGAAGGAATGATAAAATAAATAAGGAAGCACTCAACCGAGTGATATTATTATATGGGAAAATGGTGACACAATCATTGTCTCTCCACTAAAAACATGCAGACATTTACACAACAGTTTGATCTAACTTTTTCAAGTTGTCTAATTAGTGAGAACCTTCTTCCCTTTCTCAAGGGTTTTATAGAGCATTGGTTATCTACCATTGATGAGTCACAAAGATCATGGTTGGGAATCCTTGGATAAAACCAAGGACCCTTCCATATTAAGAAGTCCATGATGAACTTATAATATCCAAGCATGATCCAAGAACAAGTCATGTTCAATATTCATGCATTGTCGTGCATGAACTGAAGGATCCCAAGACTTTTGATGAAATAGAGTCTTCAAATGAAGTAAGATGTAGATTTAATGCCAAGGTACAATCATGATAATATATTCATGAAGTTACAATTTCATTAATATAATTTAAATAATAAAATGAATAGTTCATGTGATGAGAGTAAAAATTTATTCTAAAATGAATATCCTATGTGATGAAATGTGAAACATAAGTATTCGGGTGATTAGAAGATCATATTTTGATGAATCCACGTGAATCAGATTCCTACATGAGTTGTAACATTTATGTGAAGAATGGAGAAGACCCGAGCATTGGGTATTTTTGATGAGTTTTTGTATTTTATTATGTAATTAAATATGAGTTACATGTATGAATATAGATAATGATTCATAGAGATAGACACCACATTAAGAAGAAAGAGGGGAACCTTAATCCTTCTAGTATTCTTTATGAGTTGCATGAAACAAAATACCCACAGAAACTAATGGGGCATTCAATATGAGGAAAATATGATACCACTACTGATGAGTATTCATATATAAATGTGTAATTAAATGTGTTATTACGAAACAAATTTAAATAAGGATTTAAATGATTGATTTTAAATCATGTAATAATGATATATTACCCATGAACAATTATTGTTTGTTTTGTGAATAAAGTGTGTATGAAGGTGATGAAGACTCTGTGTTGAATTGAAATATTATTTCTGATAACTCGATACAATAATGTATCAGGTAAATACAGAAAGATGAATTGATGAGTTCTTGATTATTTGAATATTGAGGAGAATCTAGATTGCACAAAATCTGAAAAGAGTCTTAATATAATAATTTCTAAAATTATTGATAAAGTACACAAGGTAGGAGTGACTAGATTTCTTATAGAGTAAGTCTATTTGAAGAAGAACTTCTTCCTAAATTTGGAAGTAGATGTATCTTTTGGATTATAGAGTAGAATGAATCTCCAATGTATTATGGAGAAAGAGAGTGTACAGTGGATTATTTTTTGTTATAGAGAGGAAAAATGGATTGTATGTCATTGTATTAACTTGTGGAGATAGTGAATAATACATGTTGGGGGGTATAACCAATATAGAAATGAGTAGTATTTTCAAAATAACCCTGTAAATAACATGTGATTCTCCCTATTTCATTACAACTACACTTGAGGAATGATTGAGAGTTTATATTGAGTGGATCAAAAACCTAAACAAATTTCAATAGGTTGAATTTAAAAAAAGAATTAGTAAAATAAGGCTACCACTGATTCACCTCCCTCTCATTACCACCTAATTGATCCTTGGCCACTAAAAATATCTCTTTGTATCAATAGATCTTGGTGAAATAGGTTTACACACATCAATTTGCATTAGTTCAATCACTCTTATTGACCATTGATCTTTAACCTTTTATATATTTCAAATAATCTTCCCTTGTTAGAAAGAATCGCATGTATGAGTATGATCACATGATAAATTAGAGAGATCTTGAGCAGTGTCACATTTCAACAAATCTTCCATGTATGATTGGCTCATATAAACAATAAATTTATACCACAACCTATTTTCTTCTTCCTTGGATATAAAATACATATCTTCTTGTCCACTCAGAAGATATAGATTCCCCTTTGTGTGTTTTCCTTACAAAACAACTCCGCTATATTTTCCCTTGATAATACACACCTTATTTGTAAATATTATAGTGTGTCCCAAGTCACATAGTGACCCTCAAGGCTATGAAATGAGCATTCTAAGAATTCCCCATATTTCCACAAAAATAATATTTGATAAATGGTTTATACATGTGCATCACTAATACACCACTCATTATTCCTTAAGATCAATAAATATTCTGATTCTAATTCATACCAAAATAAATCTTTATCCACATAACAGGCTCTTGTGTTCTGACACCAATCATTACTGCTTTCTGTTTATGAACAATAACCATACCATTTGTGGCATTACGATGTATCATTTTCTTCCCTAAACATTTTTTAACTATTTTTTGGACCTATGAACCATAATTTCCCTTTTTTCCATCACTTGTGTGACCTAATTTCCTAATATCATATTAGGAGTCAAGAGTTTCTCTTGATCCTATATTTAATTGTAGGCCAACAAAATCCTCCTAAAGTTCTTCAAAACATTTTACTTGGTCTTTTAATATGTTATTCATAAAATAAATAGCCTTGGATTATTATTTAACCTTTATGTTGAACTTATTGAATTTATATGAGTATTATGGAATTTCTAATCATATTATTTATTATACACATATATATATACATATATACATTGGTAGATAATTTGATAACAGTAAGACACTTATTAAAGGTATAACAGAAGTCTAGATAACAGTAATACACATACAAAACGTATCATAAATCAAATGTCAACCTAATCTACGCCTCCGGTGTGGATGCTCCTCTGTCCCACAGTCAGGCGTATACTGGATGCGTCCACGCCGTGTCTGTCTACGTCTGTGCTCTGGCGTACGCTGCGCATCCTCATCGACAGCCACCTCCACATCCTCCTGTGTGACAGACGGTGGATGTACAGTCTCACCGCCTGTACCCTGGCCTGCATCTAAGGATAGTGGAAGCTGGCTGGAACTCTCACCAATATAGGAAGTAGATGGCTGCTCTGCTGTGGATGACTGCAATAAAACATCGAACTCAATCCAGTCAGCGTCTGTAAGTACCTGTGGCTGTGCCTGAGAAGCTGGAGGAGCATATGGCTGGTCATGCTGAACACCCTCCTCCAGTGGAATAATATCATGTGGCTGAGCAAGCTGAGCAGCCTCATCCTGTGGAACAACAGCAGGCTCCGCGGCCTCCGCAGCAGGCTCCGCGGCCTCCGCAGCAGGCTCCGCGGCCTCCGCAGCAGGTGGTGGATCAAAGAAAATGCCATGATAAATCTCGTCCATCGACGGTAGCATCTGTCGTACAAGGCTGTGAAAATATGCTGGGTCAAAGGCAGCTCTCTCCACTGGATCAGACATATGCAGTAGATGACAAATACGAGCATCCTGCGAAAACAAATTCTGTTATTAACTAATTTGAATAAAAAATATGTTGAACTGTGAAAGAAAGAATGCATACCAAGTCATGGAAGCCCCGTCCGTGTCGTGTCAGAAATCTGACGGGAGACCTGATGTACCAGCCTGCATAATCCATCTGATCCATCAAATGAAAGCGTACTGTCCCTGCCCCTCGCAACTGGGACTCTCGTCGCCTGTCCCATAACGCTACATATCTCGCATGGTAGCTCCTCCAATCAAAATCTCTCTTCCCTGACATCTTCAGGGAATGCAATGAATCCAACTGACTGGGCGGGTCAGGAACTGGCTGAAGGAAGCCAAACTGTCTCATAACCCTATCTGTCTGATGCCACTCGACTATATGAAAATGAATCAGTGGAACCATGCAAGAGCCGATATCAAGCATCACTGTACAGTATGGGGGCAGACTCTGAAGGATAGCATCTGTATATGGCATCCATGTAATCTGAAAGAAAAAATGAATAATCAATTAATAAATGAATAGATTTACAGTAAAGAGTAAAGATTTAACAATATAAATAATAACCACTTACATCGTCTGGTCGAATGCTGTCTAGCATAAGTCTGTAGGCGTGAACATCATGTCTGGGAGAATCTGAATGTCGATGCGCCTGACTCCACCTGTAGATAACATTTTTTTTACATTTCATAAAAGAATTTTATACAAGTAAGTTAGATATTAGAAAGAAATAATAACATACCAACGTCCACGTGGAGCCTCTGCTACAATATCTACGGGTAATGGCGCACGAGCATGTGGAGCTAAACGAGGTATGTGCTCCCATACCCACATCTGTAGAAGAACCATGCATCCTGTGATCTGCATCTTCTCGATGCGACATGCGCTGCATAGGGCTCTGTATGTATATGCTAGGCAGGCAGACCCCCAACTATATCGACCTGCCTGGTCCAAATCCTCTAAAAAAGATAGATACATCAGGTGCACAAAAGTAGTAGAGTGGTCAACAAAAAGCGTGCCACCGATCAGCCTCAAAATATATGCCCGTGCAAAGCGCAGCACGGTGACGTCATCAGCATCATCTGGTAAATGTGTGAAGTGCTGGTCTAACCAAGGCATCCGCAATCTACCACCGACGATGGTCCTGCCATCATCCTGGACCTCTATGCCCAGAAGTCTATGAACAAGCTCAGGCAAATCTGATGGAACTCGGCCTGTCAAAGCATGTCCGTCGATAGGGAGGCCCAACATAATAGCCACATCCTGCAATGTAATAGTCATCTCTCCCTCACTGAAATGGAAAGTATGCGACTCTGGTCTCCATCTCTCGACAAGTGCGGCAATGAGCTGATGATCAAGAAACGTGAAGTCGCACATCGCTACGCCATAAAATCCAGCTCGACGAAGATGTGGGACGATAGCGGGAGGTGGTGCAGTATGATGGAAATGGTGAGATCTACGTACACTCAAGGGAGCCACAGGACGTCCCTCTAAAAGCAGTCGTGATACATGAGTAGCCTGAGATGTAAGCAATGGAAAACCTGCCATCTGCACACATGATATCATCGTTACTTATTAATAGTGGAATCATGATATATTCATTTTTATTTGGTGTCACAATCAATATTAGCCTAGTCTCACAATCAACATTAGTTAAGGATGCTCAGACACTCAGATGCCATTACTAAAACTAGACATCTTATAAGAAAACCATAATTTAAAAGTGAAAAATTAATTATTCCTTCTTATTTGTGAAATTACGTTTGTTAATTTATCAATCATGGATGATGAGATTTGGAACTCTGTCCTGCCACTTGGGGACATCTCTTACGAGTATGTCCTTCTGCGTGGCAGATACTGCATCGTATTCTCCCTCCTCGTTGCCGAGGCCAATCCATCTCATTTCTGATGCGAGTTGACTTCGGTCTTCCTCGAGGCCGCAACCTAGTAGCATGAAGCCAATAATTTTAAAAATGACACACATTGAAAAAATTATAAATGATACCAAAACCGACTTATGAAAACCTGGAAATATCAGGGACAATGGTCGGTTGATCAGCAGGCAATGTGATAGAATGGAAGTCACCAACAGGCATCCAAGCAGCACTATAACAGTTAACCAAAGTGCTCATGTGATACACCGGGTCAACATATGGCTCCCACGATATATTTACCGAAGCGCAAGCTGTAATAACATGTACACATGGATATCTCAATGCCTGAAAGCTGCCACAATCACAGTACCTGTTATCCAACATCACGACAAACACTCCACCATTAGTGCATGCACCCTGGTCGTAGCACTTTCTTACCCGAAAACTCCTCTTTTCCCTGTCAAAGGCTATAACATTCCATCGTGAAGCCTCATTCCGTATCCGGTCAATATCAGTTTGAAAATGCTGAGTAAAAAGCATTCCATTTTCCATCCTCTGGTAGGCCTTTTGGGACCGGTCAACAAAGTAGTGAACACATCTAAAAAATGTCTCTTGCACTAACCCTGTGATTGGGAGTTTACGCACACCCTTGAGGACCCCATTTACGCACTCCACTATATTAGTGGTCATATGCCCATATCTCATGCCACCATCGTATGCTAATGACCATTTTTCCTTTGAAATTTGTACCATATATTCATATACCTCCTCATTAACTGTTCGGATCTCTTCAAGACGCCGATCAAACCTTTCTTGTTGGGGTTCATATGCTGAAAGCATAACATAATAATGTATTAAAATGGATAGTAAATTTTGTTAAAAAAAGAAAGTTTAGAAAACCATACCCAATTTGAGGATCGCCTTCTTTATGGCCTCATCTCTAAACTGCTTATGCACATTACTTGCAATATGTCTAATGCAATAACGGTGATAAGCATTCGGCTCAGTCCAAGAAACCCCATCACTACTCACGGCCTCTATAATCGCTCGATGACGATCAGATATCAGACACACGCCCTGTTTCTGCGTGACATGAACACGTACACATGCCAAGAACCAGCTCCAGCATTCAAAATTTTCTTTTTCAACAACAGCAAAAGCAAGTGGCAGAGGAGCGCGATTACCATCCTGTGTGGCAGCAATGAGTAGAACACCTGTATACTTTCCATAAAGGAATGTGCCATCTACCTGAATAAATTGTTTACAAAAGGGAAATGCAGCAATGCACGGTCTGAATGCCCAAAAAATCCTCTTGAACTTCACCTTTGACCGATCAACTAGATGATTTTGGGATACATACTCAACAGTGTCCAACTGATAAACAATCTGATTATTGAGAGACAACAATTCCATAAGCTGTGGCAACAACGCATAAGACTCATCCCAATCACCATACACTTTTACAATGGCTTTCTGTTTTGCATTCCAAGCTTTGTTGTATGATACCTTATAGTTATACAACTGTTGAATTCTTTCCTGAATAAGGGCAACAGGAACATCCTGACTTGTTCGTATCATCTCACAAATAACAGTAGATATAAACTCTGCATCAAGAGAAGAGTGATCTTGTGCCAAGCTGGGATGCAGACAAGTGTGTGGGCCTTCTAATTTGGTTATCTTCCAACATCCATAACATTTATCAAATACTGCTCTTAATCGAAATTTACATTCTGACCCATATTTTTCACAACGAATGAGATATTTGGTCTTCTTTGACTCATAAACCACAAATGTGAAATGTCGCTCAATGTGGTATTGCTTTATCACATTTTTCATTACCTGTTTAGTTTCGAACTCCTGCCCAACATATATGGCATTATCATTTGATGCAGGCATATTCCCTATAATGCCAGGGAATTCAGAAGCTGGTGTAATGACATCCCAATCAAAAAGTTGTTCACGAGACATTCCTCCAACTAAGGAACTCAAAACTGAAGGCTGATTACCACTAACTGGTGGATGTAGTGGATGTCTGTCTCTCAAAGGAACCTCAGAAGGTTCATTTCCAACCACATCATCTCCTGCTGACTCCCCAGATTCTTCTTCCTCAGATAAACTTTCTTGCACTATATCAGCACAGAAAGGGATGTCATCTACATTTCCTTCCAAATTTTGATGATCTTCCTCATTACATTCTTCCACAGGAGTCGAATGAGAAGGAGGCAATAAAGAAGACTGTTGTGAAGGACCAACTTCTATAGCGGTCACAAAGCATGGTTCTGTAGTAATCGATTGCACCACATCAATATCAGAAATGACAATAAATAATTCCATCAAACCATTAATACACTGTTGCCTGAATAACTGAGAAGCCTCCATCCAATCCTCATCATCGACTATAGGGTAGTCGCTGTGCCACATACGCTCAGGATATTGAAGATGTCGGTATCTAATTGAAGTGATTGTTTGTCCTCCACTCAATTTTAACCGACTGTGAATCTTATTACGAACTGCATCCAATGTCATACAACCATGGAGATTTACCACTTTGACAGGTGGCACACTGTAGCTAAAACCCTGCTCGGTACAAATTACCTCACCGTTGCAATATATTTGAGCAGACATAATTACCTATTAAAAAAAATTTAAAAATATTATACACTACATTAAAATTTTAAATTATTTATTTTGGTTTTCAATAATTGATTATCTTGAGACTTTTTTATGTATTGATTTATCACTGTTAAGGTATAGTGATTGTGATTTTAGCACAAAAGCAAATTTAATATAATGTTTCATAAAGTTTGATTACTTATGAATATATAATCATGACTTGATCTTGAGACTTGCGATTAGTTTATCATTATCTGATAAACTAACCACAATTTATATGAGTAAACTCCTATCTCTATTATCAAATATTGCAGCGACCGCCAATCTCCTGTCAAATAGCAACGCCACCTCTCGAACGAGTTCTCAAATGCCTCTTCGTCGACACCTCTTCGGGGATGCCTCTTCGTCGACACCTCTTTGGGGCGTCAGTCTTTTATTTACAAATTTACTCACATGCATGTGAGGGGGTCTAGGGGTATGAAATACATAAATTAATTTAAACGGACACGCAGGTCCTTACACTTACTGAGAGATGACTCGCAGGTCATCAATACCGAAAAAATGCAATTATTACAAATTGAATAACAACATACACAAAATAAAACATGCAATTTCAATTATGCATGGTCGGTCGTCTCAAGATCAGTCATCACTCATACCGTGTTTTTTGGTATATTTATTATATTATCCGTATTATATAAAATCTATATTAAATACTACACCTATTTTACAAAAATTTAACTTCATGTGTATATATATATATATATATTTATATTTATTAAAAACATTAAATAAATTTTATTATAACTGATCTAATTGAGATTTACATAATAAAAACTTTTGTTATTTTAAATTTTATGAAATTGTAATGTTTTTTGGCCATTCTTCTACTTTTCAAAATATAAGTAAATATATTTTATACTTTATTGATTAAAAATATTATTACTAGTAAATAAAAGTAATTTAATTTACACTTACATCAAAACCATCCATTAAAATAAATTTCTCCAACATAAATTACTTTTTCTAAACATTAAAAAGTTTAGACATAACATAAAACATTCAATATTTAGACAACAGACATTCAAAAAATTAAATCATACGAACATTCAACATCAAGAAAATTAAATCATACAAAACATTTCATGCATAACATATGAAATAAATAAATCATACACACAATTACACATAAAAATGAAATAAATAAATACAATTAAACATACAAATGAAATAAATAAATACAATTAAACATACAAATTATTAAATAGAAATTTTACCTCAATAAAAGCAGCAAATATTTGTTGAGAAAGAATTTCTGCAGGGCTTCGCAACGAAAATCAGAGGAGAACAATGGATATTGGGGGGGGGGACCCCTCCTTTTATAACTTCTCTCGGCCAGATGCGTGAACGCCGTTCACGCATCCTTCAGCTCGTCCGCGAAGGATGCGTGAACGGCGTTCACGCATCCTTCGCCGCGGAGAGAAGCGTGAACGCCGTTCACGCATCTTTTCCCGCGCAAGGATGCGTGAACGGCGTTCACGCTTCCTTCAGCTGGTCAGCAAAGGAAGCGTGAACGCCGTTCACGCATTACCGTCGGGGTCCGGGATGCGTGAACGCCGTTCACGCATCCTTCGCCGCGGAAGGATGCGTGAACGGCGTTCACGCATCCTGGACCCAATTTTAAAATTATCCGAACCCTAGCCCCTTTTAGCATATTTTAAATTTTTTAAAACCCAGAAAAAAAAATTACTCAGGAAGCCCACCACCGCCCTGCGGCAACCGCAGACGAACCCTGGGAACCGCAAGAGGCTGCAAGGAGCGTTTCGGAGGCTGCATCTTCCACCGCAACCAACCCTCCCTTCGTCGCTGAACCCTCGGAACCCCAAGAAGCGGTAAGACGCGTTACGGAGCCTACATCTTCCACCTCACGCAACCCTCCCTTCGTCGCTGCAACGGAAATAGATCTGGAACTCCGCCTCGAATGCTTCCCCCAACTCCCAATCAATGCCGGACGGCCGGACCCAAAGCCAGCGCTACCCCGACCACTGTTATCTCTCACCCAAAACAACCCATGCATCGGCGCTGCTCCACTGGATCTCCAACTCCGCCTGGAATGCTGTATCCCCGTTCGCCCGATCGACGCCGTCCGGCCGGAGTCTTCCGTAGCCTCGGCCGGTTCACTGTCAGGTAAGAAGAGGAAGGCCGAAACGCCGAAAAAAGGAAGCAGAGAACCGGCCCGACGGCGGGTTGCACTTGGAATGGTGGGGAGTTCAGCGTCGACAGCCGAACCGCCGGCAGTGATCTGGAACGCGATCGTGGGGATGGGCGGGACGGAGGTGAGTCTGGTTATTGAGAAGGTGTTGACGGTGACTGATATGAGCAAGACTCATAATCGGCTGTCGATGCCGATGGGGAGCGTGAGGACGATGGAGTTCTTGGGGGTTGGGGAGCGGGAGGCGGTGATTGGGGAGGAGGGGATGTGGGTGAAGTTGGTGGAGCCGGACGGGGTCCGCCGTGGCATGGCGACGCTGAAGCGGTGGGAGATGAGGAAGAGCAGCGGCGGGTGCTCCTATATGCTGGTGCTGAACAACACATGGAACACGGTGGCCCGGAGAAACAAGCTCCGGTCCGGCGCGGGTATACAAGTGTGGGCCTTCCGGGTTGACGCCGAGCTTCACCTTGCGCTTGCTGTTATTCGAGAAAATGGCGAACCGGCCACGGAGGATGATCATCTCCGCCCCCATATAAACCCTTTTACATTTTTATGACTGGATTTTGTTCGTCGACGGTTTCTTTATTTGTATCTACGAATAATATTAATTTGTGTTTTCTTTCAAGATCTAGTTGGTTGCTATAAACATTCGTTTGTCATCAAGATTATTCATCGAAATGTATCTTTTTTTATTGTTTGCTTATTAATTTGGCTAATTTAATGAACTAGCATTGTTTATCTTTTATTGATTGGTATAATCATTCCAACTCTTTTCATTCATCATATTTTGTGTGACACAAACAACGTTTAACCAATCTCATGACCATGAGATAACGATTAAAATGGAATAATTTTGAAAAGACAAGCTAGGAAAAAACTCATATGAGATATCATAGTTTAGTATAACAACCTACATCCATGAGGACTACATCAAAATTATCTATGCACAATTAACAACTATTTTGTAACATCTTTATTTTTTTCAGCAGTTATATTATAACCAACGTCAAAAATAATTTTTCATGTTGGTAATCTGATAACAACTTGTGTAGAAAAAGGGTTTTTCAAGTACTAGTACAAAAAAGTATTTATCATGTCACCTTTTTACCGGCGTGAAGAATCCTTTTATCTTACTTTTTCATGTCGGTTAATAATCAACGTGAAAAACTCGTATGTTGAGTTATCACATTGGTTACTAGATAACTGATGTGAAAAAGCTACTTTATCACGTCAGTTATCATATAACCAATGTGATAAATTAATTTTCATTTCTTTTTCACATTGGTTATATAATAACCAACATTAAAAGGCAACATAACCGGGTTTTTATGTCTTTTATTATATAATCGATGTTATATACCATTTAAAATTTTATGAATCGTCGGTTTGAATCATTTGGGTGTTATTGTCTCCAGCGAAAGCCGGCTCGTTTCTCTCACGCGGAAGCCCTAAACATCGTTTCTTCGATCTAATGGGCTCAAATCTCGGATTTCTATATTCATAGATCCTTAGGTTTTGTCGGTATCATTGTTGCACATTCGATCTGCCCGACTCTCAAGTAAGCCTCACATATCAATCCTCTCTTTCAATCGTTCAATGGTGCTGCCCTAGCTTTCGTTTTTTTTTTCTATTTCATGTACTCATGTCTCACGTTACCATTTTCTTTACCCTCAGATTTCATCGTCCTCATCGTTACACATTGCTCGTCTCAATCTATCATTACCATCTTCATAGACCTTAGTTATGCATTGATTTATTTGAAAAAGTGTGTGGATAGGATATCTTAATGTTGTGGTGTTTCTATTAAATGGAAACGTATTTACATTGAATAATTTCACAATTGTTTATACTGCGTCCCATTGTTGAGACTAAATGTGTTTCGCCTTTTCCATTCATCTTTTTTGTTTTGGAAATCACAAATTTCATGTTGTTTCTCATCGTAATCATATGCTATCGCTTTACATTGTAATCATATACTGTTGTTTTACATCGTAATCATATGATGTTATTTTACATCGTAATCTTATGTTGTTGTTTTACATCATAATCATATGTTGTTGTTTTACATCATAACCATATGATGTGTTTTCCATTGTAACCACATATGTTGTTTCTTATCGTAATCACATATGTTGTTTTAGTCACATAAATTGTTTTACAATCATAACCACATATGATGTATTCGTAACCATATGTATCATAATCAAGATATGCATCGTAATCATCACATGCATCGTAATCATCATATACATCGTAATCATGATATGCATCGTATTCATGATATACATCATAACCGTGTATCGTATCCATTATATATATCGTAATTACATTACGCATCGTAATCACATTATGCATCGTAACCATGATATGCATCATAATCATAATATGCATCATATTCATGTTATGCATCGTAACCATGTATTGTATTCGTGGTTTACATCGTAATTGTGTTGTGCATCGTAATCACATTATGCGTTGTAACTATGCTATGTTTCGTAACTATGATATGCATCGTAACAAAGTTATGCATTATAATCATGTTTTACTCTAATACCACATACATGTTTCTCATTGTAATTCATCATACTCATTCTATCATACTTTTTTACTTACTATCTTCTAACCAAAATGATGTTGTGAAGTTATTTATATACCAATCAAAATGATGTCGTGTATTCTATTTTGTTTTGAGCGTTATAATGTCAGGTGTCCAAGTCCCTCCGAATTTTTTGAAGAAATATGACCGTTGGAGGAAATGTAACAGTTGGAACCTGAGGCTTATAAATTGGAGGTCATTCGAACCAGATAAACTAACTTTTGTATCTTTCAAATTCTAGAGAGATATTGTGTGACATCTTTCTTGCTTCGTGCGAAAAGCCTTGATGGTACAAGATGTGAATGGATTGTTCCTAGTTCTTGTATTTTAATAAGTGCTTCATTTTTCTTTGTGCGACCGATCATTGTGATAATGATCGAGGGCTTCCGAGGATAGGAAGACGGTGTTGTCGATCATTGAATCGAGGGATTTCAAGTATTTGAAATACAAAGGTGCTAATTACCTTCTTAATTAAGGGATTATGTGGATAGGAAGATAGATGTGTCGATCATCATATCGAGGGCTTACCAGGGTGGTGGTAAGACAGACCTTTTATCCTAAGTAAAAGGATACCCTACTCTTTAGGATAAAAGAATTGTAATACCATTTATTTTTTCTACTCCCTTTTGTAATAGAAAGGGAATCATTTTGTTTCCTATTTCTATTCATATTCTTTTCTATTATAATTGTTTTAATTATGATACATTAATTACATATTGTATTAAGATATTCTATATGCTATATGGTAAAATCATTTAGATTTGTTATACTCTGATCATTGTATTCAATTCAAATACAATTTTTTTGATTACTTGTGGTATCATATCATATCATATCCATCATATCCAGAACTAGTTAGGTCATTGGTATTGTTTGTGAATTTTATTAGTTTAAGATCTCTTAAACTAAGATTATTCTTAAGAGTTTAAATGCAATGTTTTTAAACCTACAATTCATCCCCCTTGTATTGTGTCATATCATATACATTTACATGTATATTATGATCCAAAAATTGGTATCAGAGGAAGGTTTCCACTGATTTGTTTTACTTGCTTTATTTCTTTCTGTAAAATAGTTATATGTTTTATACAAACCTTTTTGTTTATATTTACTTACTACATTAATGTGTGGAGTGGAAAAGTGTTGTTTTATAAGATGACAAGAAGGAATATTGGATCAATTGATAATCTAAACCAAAATAGACCACCTATTTTTTATGGGAATGATTACGAGTACTGGAGAGATCGAATGAAGACATTTGTTTTAATATTGGAGTAGATAATTTTGTTATGCTCACTAGAGATTACAAAATTCCAGACAAGGAAGTAAGAACCTTCACCAACAAAGAAAAACTAGAATATGAACTAAATTAAAAGATACACAGTACTCTATTATGTTCTATGACCAGGAACATATATAGTCAGATATCTTCATGCGAATCATCCAACTGTATCTAGAAAAAATTGTAAGTCACACATTTTGGTACATCTAAAGTTATAGAATCATGAAGAGCCATGCTCCAAGATAAATATCGTGGTTTTGTTTTTCCTTATGGAGAACCGGTATGAAAGATTCAACAAATATTTATGACTATTGTCAATAGTTTTCAATCTATGGGAGAAAAATGTCTTGATGACGAGATACTTGTGGATAAGATTATAGATATCATGCCTAATGAGTGGGAATCAAAAAGTAAAGCTATTGATGAGAACATGAAAGTTACTCAAATAACTCTTGATAAATTATTTGGTACCCTCTTACAACATAAGACAAGAATGAAAATAGATGAAAACTTTAATAAGAAGAAGAATGGTAATGGAAGTGTATCTTTTACTACTACATCTAAATCCAAGGCACTAGAAAGGGTAACAAGATACAAAGCTAAGAAAGATGTCGTTATATCAGAATCCAGGGAAAGTGATCATTCAGAAAATGAACTAGCCAATATTTCTCAAAGAATAAACACGATTGTGGGAAATAAATATGTTCAGTACACATTCAAAAAGAAAGATAGAAAGAACAAGAAATACTCAGAAGTAACTTGTTATGAATGTAAAAGATCAGGACATATTAGAGAAGATTTTCATTTTCTTAAAAGAAAAGTTAGGAAGGATAAACATTTTGAAAGAAAAAAAAAAGTATTTCAAGTAAAATACTAAGAATTCGTTGAAATCAAATGATACTTGGAGTGCAAGTGGTTTTGATTCATCAAATCAATCTTTTGAATATGAATCTTCTGGTCGGAATAATATGGGACTTTTATCCAAAATACCTATAGAAAATCATTATATCATGGCTAAGGTACACAATGCAGAATCTATTAAAAATGCATTTTTAAATTCCAATTACCCTAATAAGAAATATTTTTACACTTCGAATAAATAATCTTCCTTAGTAGAGGATAATCTACTATATTTTTAAGAAGTATCAAAATTTTCCAAACTACTATAGAATGAGAATTTCAAACTCATGAAAAATCTTGATAAGAAAAATTATAGAAGATCTATCCTTACAAAAGAAGTATCAGATATTTCAAAATATCTTGATAAAAAACTCTTAATTTAGAAAATATTTCAAGAATCCTTATGAAATTAAATTCTGAGAAGGATAAACTTTCTATGGACATTGAAAAACTTGTTTTAGAGAAAAATGTTTTTGAAACAAAAAACAATTTCAAAGAAATTTCTTATGAGAATTAAAATTTAGTCATTAGACTAAAATCTGAAATCTTTTCTCTTAAGAATCTTTTATCAAACTACAATTATGGAAGGAAAGAATTTGATAAAATGTATTCACAAATTCATCCTCTAAGGAATAGTTTTGGAATTGGTTATACTCATTCAAAACCTATTTTTAGTCATAATTATTTTGTTCCCCAAAGTGATCCTTTTTGTACCAAGTGTCAATGTGGTGGACATTGGGAAAGAGATTATTCTCTTAATAAAACCCAATCTTTAGGACTTCATAAAGCTCACTTTTCAAAACAAATGGGGATTCCTAAAGTTATTTTATCTAACATTTCTGGATCCAAACAAGTTTTGGTTCCTAAAATCTAATTGTTTTATTTTTTAGGAAAACAATAAGTGTACCAACAACAAGAATATTTGGTACATGGATAGTGGATGTTCTCGACATATGACTATAAATAAATATTTATCTGAAAATATCATTAAAATTAAAGGTGGAAGAGTGACCTTCAGAGATAATTCTCAAGGAAAGATCATTAGTATAGGTAATATTTTTCTTTTAGGAAAAGTTTTAATTTCAAATGTCTTTTTGTTAAAGGTATTAAGAACAAACTTATAAGCATAAGTAAATTATGTGATGAGGGTTACCTTGTAAATTTTAGGAATGATAAATGTTTACTTCACAATTCCAAGGATAAATTCATTCTCTTTTCCCATAGGCATGGGAATGTAAATACACTTAACCTAGAAGACCTTAGAAGCCAAGACTTACTTTGCTTAAGTGCAATGGAAGACCAATCTTGGTTATGGCATAGAAGGTTAGGACACTATGACCTTAGGAATATTTGTAAACTCTCAATGAAAATACCTTTTAAGGATATAACAGATCTCAAGTTTGATGCCTCAAAAGTCTGTGATCCTTTTCAATATGAAAAGAAACATACAACAAGCTTTAAATCAATTAATTAAGTTTCAACTACTAATTCATTACAGTCAGTACACATAGATCTTATTGGTCCCATAGAAACTGGAAGTATTGGAGACAAATACTATGTATTTTTTTTAGTTGATGACTACATTGGATTTACATGGGTTTATTTTCTATCAAAGAAATCTGAAGACTTTTTCTACTTCAAAACTTTTAGAGCCCAAGTTAAAAATGAGAAAAACCTACCACTGATAACTATTCAAAGTGATCATGGTGAAGAATTTTGAAATTTGGATTTTGAAAATTTTTTGTAGTAAGAAAGGTATTACTCAAAACTTTTCATCTCCAAGAACCCCTCAAAAAAATGGTGTTGTTAAAAGAAGAAATCATCTTCTTTAGTAAATGAAAAGAACCATGTTGAGTGAAAACTCAATTTCTAAGCATTTTTGGGCTGAAGTTGTATGTACTGCATGTTATACTATAAATAAAGTTTTAAATAGACCTTTTCTTAATAAAATACCTTATGAATTATGGACTGGATGAAAACCTAAAGTTTATTACTTCATAGTATTTGGATGAAAAGTATTCATATTGAATACTAAAGATGACTTACATAAATTTGAACCCAAATCCAATAAAGTAATATTTCTAGGTTATTACTCTACTTCTAAGGCATATAAAGTTTTTATCAAAATCTCTTGTACTGTTTAAAAAACAATGCATATTAAATTTGATGAAACTGATCCTTTTGTTTTTAAACAACCCCTACCTACTTCAACAAATTTGTTTTCAAAAACTGATTATCAACCTTTAATTGAAAACTCTTCTAAAAATGGAAATACTCAAGAAAATGTTTCTAACATATAAACCCCAGAAGACTTTATACCTTATGTTGATGAAAAAGTTTTACAAAAACCAAATCAATTGTTTCTTAGGAATCATCTAAGTGATAATATCCTTGGGGATGTAAATCAACCTATAAGGATTATAAATTCCTTGAGAAATGAAATACAACATATTTCTTTTCTATCCCAATTTGAACCCAAAACTTCTAACGAGGCCATAGGTGATGAGGATTGGATTAAAGAAATGCAATATGAACTAAATAAATTTGAAAGGAAAAAAGTCTGTACCTTTGTTGAAAGACCTAAAGAAACAAATGTAATTGGAGTAAAATGGGTTTACAGAAACAAATGTGATGAAAATGCAGTCATTATAAGAAATAAATCAAGACTTATTACTAAAGTATATAATCAAAAAGATTGAATAGACTATGAAGAAACATATGCTTCTGTAGCTAGACTTGAATCTATTCGTATTCTATTAGCCTTTACAGCATTCTTTAACTTCGAAAATTTTCAAATGGATGTAAAATGTGCTTTTCTAAATGGATATGTACAAGAATAAGTTTTTGTAGAACAATCTTCTAGTTTTGTAGACTCAAAACATCCTGATTAAGTTTTCAAACTTACCAAGCTTTGTATGGCCTTAAGCAAACCCCTAGAGCTTAGTATGATATAATTACAAGATTTATTTTAAAAAAATTATGATAAAGGTACTACAGATCCAAATATTTTTATAAATATGAAAAAAAAATATTTTGATTGTTCAAATCTATGTTGATGACATTATATTCTAATCAACTTAGTAATCTCAAACTGATTCCTTTGCAAATCTCATGAAATCTGAGTTTGGAATGAGTATGATGGGTGAGTAATAATTCTTTTTAGGTTTTCAAATATCTCAAAAACCATAAGAAACCTATATATCCCAACATAAGTATATCAAAGATTTACTTAAAAAGTATTGATATGACAACAATAAAACTATAATCACTTCAATTAGTACCTCAAATACACTTGATCTTGATGAAGCTGAGAAACCAAAATCAAATATATTTCAAATGTATGATATGAAGTTTGTTATACATAACATCTAGTCATCCATACTTAATGTTTTCATTATTCTTATATGCATGATATCAATATAATCTAAATTAATCTCATTTAAAAGCATTGAAAAGAATTTTTCGCTACTTAAATGGAACCATGGAATTACGATTATTTAATTCTTCTAAAAATGATTTTATTTTAAAAAGTTTTTTAGATGCTGATTTTGGTGGATGTATAATGGATAGGAAAGGTACATCTGGAACATTTCATTTCTTAGAAGATTCATTAGTTTCTTGGTCATTCAAAAAACAATATTCAGTAGCACTTTCCACTGCTGAAGCTGAATATGTAGCAGCTAAAAGTTGTTGTGCTCAAGTATTGTGGATGTAACACGCACTCACTGACTATGGAATAAATTTTTCCAAAACTCAAATACTATTTGATAATAATAGGTCCATTTCTCTTAGTAAAAACCCTACACAACACTCACACACAAAACACATAGATATTGGGCATCACTTTCATAGAGATTATCGGTTTTACATTGATAAAAAACATTTTTATAGAATATTTTATTGATATTAAATGAAAAAAATTTCTCATATTGTGTTAAATATTTTTATTTATAAAATATTTGGGATTAGATCATTCATTTGTAAACTTGATGGAAATTCTAATTTTACCCTTTATAGTGAACTGTAGTATTTCGAAGATAAATATTTTAATATTTATAATTTGAACTTGAAATTTTGTAAATGTGTTTCTGGATTAATTTTATAGAACTTTTGTTCAGGACGTTGGAGCTAACTCATGCATTGGGTTGGACTAAATAGACCATGAAGTCAAAGGTGGGCTGGACCCGCCTGATTGGACATTGGTTCCGTATTTGGGCCATAATTTCTTCTTCCGAGGTTGGATTGGGCCCAAATTCTAAGAGGAGCTCTCCAACCCAATTTTTCAAAAATCATTCTCTTGGAAGAACAACTTTTTCCCACGTTTTGGAGGTCAAATGGGCGGTGAAAGTTGGATTAAAATATTTGGCCGAGATTCCCCATTCACACTTTAAACCTCTTTAAACCTAAACTCCCCTCTACTCTATAAATTATTGTTTTTCTCATTTTTTGGGGTTGGGAAGTGCATTAGAAGATTTAAGGAAGAGGATAATTGGTTTCACCCAAATTCTCCAAACATTGTAAGAGGGGTAGCTCTTGAAGTAAGGATCCCCTCATCGAAGCCTTCTTCTTGTCTTCATGTTGTAATGTTTTAATTTGTGTAATAAACTTCTTTGTTCTTATTTTATTTCTTCTATTTTTTTCTGTTTTGTTCAATTATTTTATTCTTTACTCATACTATTTGGGTTGGAATCAAAAGTGGAGACGATATTGGGATCTACCCTTTCAATCCTTTGCTCATGCAAAACGTCTCCATGATGACCACACTGCCTGTGGAAGAGTAATTCTCTTAGTGATCGGTCTATCTTCTACCCTCTTCATTTAATTATTTTGAATCATTGAGATACTGTAATTCACTTAATATGATCCATAAATTTAGTTTTTAAATTATAAGAAAGTAAGCAAATAATTGACCAATTGACACAAAAACACGTGAGGCCGAGTATTGTGTGAATTGTGAGAGCGCAAACTTAATTGGTAAAGCAAGGCAACACGAGATAAATTTGTAAAGTTAAAATATAATCCCTAAGCTCAATTCATCCCTATTTTCTATAATGGTCATGTTCCTTAATTTACCACTGACCATAAGCTATCCTTAGAACATCAACTAAAGCAAGGTGTTGCGATTGGATGTTATGAAGATAGCATAGGGTTTAATTCTCATCATATTTGTAGTAAAGTTAATTCTCATAGGGTTTGGGGGTTAAAAAATTATGGGATCATAATTAAGTGGATATTAATTTAAATGATAATGATTAATAATTAAATTAAGAGGTAGATTTATATCGATTATTCCTTTTAAAATATATTCTAAAAAAACATCTTCTTGTTGTGTCTTTTTAATCGAACTTCATTTCAAAAATAAAAACAAATAAATTATAAAATCTTCTTCAAGAAAAATTATTATAGTTTTATGAATGGTAAACAAACACCCCCCCCCCCCCCCCACATCCTTTAAAGTAGTGTTATTAATCCATTTTATTTTATTTTCAAAATACCTTTAATATGTTGTTAAATTTACTTCTACTTTTGAGAGATGACCTTGGTCAGCCACTCTGCAGCACCTAAGTACCCAAAAACCAATAATCATTTGAGTGCGCCTATGAAAGCTCATTTCAAATTGGCACCTTTTCTGGGGAGGAAAGTAATTATTTCAACCATTTTGAGGTATTTATTTTATTTTACATTTTTCTTCTCTTCTTTCTTCCTTCTTTACCCAATCTGATTTTTTCTTCTTTTATTTTCTTCTTCTTATTTTTGGACCATAAACTCAAACTTCTCATTTTTATTAGGGTCCACTTTACTTATTTTTATTTTTATTTTATTTATTACATGAACTAATCCCAGGGATCTTTTAGATCTTGACCCTGAGATTGAACGTAGCCTTAGGGATCGAATCAGACATTCTTAGTCTACTGGAAGTTTTAACATTCAAATAGTTGGAGAATTTATCCACTCCGAGAACATTGAAATTGGAAACACTTCAAATTCAAACATAAAACAAGAACCAATGGATGAAAATAATGGAAATGAACTTAATAGAACCATTCGAGAATTGGTTACACCTGATATTAACTATCAACCAAATTGTATTGCATACCCAAATCTCGAATCGGACGTTGAAATGAAATCTGGGTTAATTCACCTTCTTCCAAAATTTCACGGATTATCTAGTGAGGATCCAAACAAACACCTTACAGAATTCAATGTAGTTTACTTAACCCTTAAACTAAGAAATTTTTTTGAAGATCAAATCAAACTAAGAGCATTACCATTTTCACTTGATGGAGCTGCGAAAGATTAGATGTATTATTTACAACCTGAAGATGTAACATGTTGGAATGATTTGAAACGTCTTTTATTGCAGAGATTTTTTCTAGCATCAAGGACCACTTCTGTTCATAAGAAGATATTGAGGATCAAGCAAACATAAGGGGAGTCAATGTATGAGTACTAGGAGTGATTCAAGAAGTTGTGTGCAAGATTTCCACATCACCAAATCAGTGAGAAACTCCTCATAAAATACTTTTATGAAGGAATCTCACCTATGGAGAGAAGTATGGTGGATACTATAGATGGAGGATCATTAGTAGATAAGACACCAGTAGTTTCACGTGCATTGATCGAAAAGATGGAACAAAACTCCCAACAATTTGGCGATCGAGGTACACCACATGTCAGGGGAGTACATCAGGAAAGTCCTTCCTCTCTTGAGAGTCATTTAATTGATACCAAGTTGGAAGAATTGTCCACTATGGTGAGGCAGATTTCTTTGTCTCAAAAAACATCACAACCCCTTCCTTCAAGGCCTTGTGAAATTTGCAATGAGACAAGCCACCCAACTGACTGTTGCCCCCAAATACAATAAACAGAATATTGTGCATCAATGTTTCCTAGGAGACCATATCAACATCAGAAACAACCATATCCACAAAAGAAGCTTAATTTCTTTACTCCAACATACAACCAAGGTTGGAAGGATCAATCAGACACAAGGTATGTATCATGACAACAACAAAGGCCCCCCCTTTCAACCGAACTTCAAGCATCCTCCACCTTACCAATAGGGTTTCCAACAACCCCAAAGGTGATTTGAATCTCAAGCATCAACAAGTCAACAAAAAGGGAATTCTCAAACAAAGTTAGATTCTAGTACTGATGATCTTTTGAAAAAAAATGTTCTTAATCAACAGAATGAGCTGAGGAGTCAAGGTTCAGAGTTGAGGGAGTTGAAAACTCAAATGAACCAAATTAACACTACCCTCCAAGAACTAGTAAGTAAGAATTATGGAAATCTACCTTCCGAACCTACTCCAAATCTCAAGGGCAATGTCAGTGTCATCACATTGAGAAGTGGGAAGAGAATAATTGATACATCTGCACCTATCGTTCCACCGGGACTCACCTCAACTCCAAAAAATCCTCATTCCACACCAAATATTGAGAAACCCAAGGAGAAAGATAAAGGTAATAAAAATATTGATTTTTTTTTTCTTAAACCCCTTCCCTTTCCAAATAGGGTTGTACAAACCAAGAAGATGGTTGGGGAGGCGATGCAAAAAAGAGGTTTTGGACACATTCAAGCATGTGGAGATCAAAATCCTTTTACTTGAAGACATTAAACAAATACCAAGATATGCCAAATTTTTAAAAGAACATTGTACCAATCGAAGAGGGATCAAGGGAAATGAGAGGATCAATCTTGGAAGGAATGTGTCAGCACTCATTACACCAACTCTAGAAATTCCAACAAAGTGCAAGGATCCAGGTACATTCACCATCACATACATCATATGGGAGTTACACTTTTATGGTGCTCTTTGTGATTTGGGAGCTTCCATAAATGTGATGCCTCACTCTGTATTCTCTTCATTGCAGGTTGGTGAGTTGAAACCGACGAGAGTAGTGGTGCAGTTGGAAAATAGAGCTACGACATATCTAGCAGGAGTCCTTGAGGATGTACTTGTCTAGGTAAGAGACATTATTTTTCCAGTAGATTTCTATGTGATTAACATGGAGGATGATCAGTTAAGTTCTCATGCTCCCATTATCTTAGATATTCCCTTCATCAAAACTGCAAAAACAATCATAAATGTCTATAAGGGTATACTTTCCATGGAGTTTGGAGATGAAGTTGTGATATTTAATATTATGGATTCCATGAAGTACCTCTAAGAGGAACATTCTTCTTTTGTTATATCCCATTTTGAACCACTAAGTAAAAACCCCAAGGATTTTTATTATCCTATGCTTAGGGAGATTATGAGAATCGATTCTAGTTTGATGTCTAAGAGTACTTCCACATCTATTTCTAATTCACAATACTCTCTTAGATTTGATTTTGAAATGGAATCATATTCTGATTTTGATCATGTGAACTCTGATTGTGACATGACTGTTGAGTATGCTGATGGATTTTATTTTTTATTCTCTGATTTTGATGATGTATATTCTGATACTGATGTTCATTGTGCGCATATTTTAGTTCCTTCAATTTCTCTATCAAAACATCACCCCTTACATTGGAACTCAATCAATTACCACCAAATATAAAATACTCATACATGTTATGTGGTGAGAAATTACCTGTTATAATTTCTAACAATCTCCCTTTTGAACATAAAGAAAAACTTTTGAACCTTTTGAGGGAGAACATCAGGGTAATTGGGTGGACCTTGGATGACATATCAGTTATTAGACTCTCCATTTCCATGCATAGGATTCTTTTGGAGGATGGGGAAAACCAGTTAGACATCCACAAAGGAGACTCAATCCAACCCTTCTGGAAGTTGTTAACAAAGAGGTTGAAAATTTGATCGAGGCAGGTATAATCTATCCCATTTTAGATTCCCAGTGGGTGAGTCCTATTCAGGTTGTGCCTAAGAAATGTGGTGTTACTGTTGTTAAAAATGAGAAAGATGAGTTAGTTCCAATGAAGGTGAAAATAGTTGGTGTGCGTATTGATTATAGGAAACAAAATCAAACCACTCACAAGGACCATTTCCCCCTCCCATTTATTGATCAAATGATTGAGAGACTAGCTCGGAAGACACATTATTGTTTCTTGGATGGATTTTCTGGATATTTTCAGGTTCCTATTGCTCTGGAGGATCATGAGAAGATAATATTTACTTGTCTATTTGGTACGTTTGCCTATTGAAGGATTCCATTTGGACTTTGAAATGCCCCAGGTACATTTCATAGATGCATGGTGAGTATTTTTTTAGATTTCATTGAGTCCTGCATGGATGTATTTATGGATAATTTTACAGTGTACGACTCTTTATTTGATGATTTTATCTCTAGTTTGGGAAAGGTTTTAAATCATTGTATTGAGAAGAATATGGTCTTAAACGTTGAAAAGTGACATTTCATGGTAGAGAATGGCATTTTCTTAGGGAATGTAGTGTCAAAACATGGGATAGAGTTTGATAGATCTAAGGTAGATATCATTTCATCCTTACCTTATCCTTCATGTGTGTGTGATGATAGATATTTCCTAGGGCATGCCAGATTTTATCAGCGCTTCATCAAATATTTTAGTAATATTGCTCTTCCAATGTCATGATTACTTCAAAAGGATTCCAATTTTGTGTTTAATGATTCTTGCAGGACTTCCTTTGATGAGCTAAATAAGTGTCTGATCACTCCACCTATCATACAACCCCCACAGTGGGAGCTTCCTTTTGAGCTTATGTGTGACGCCTCCAACTTCGTAGTTTGGGTTGTCTTATCTCAGAGGGTGGAGGGACGTTCACATGTGATTGCCTATGTATCGAGGACACTGGATTCAGCCCAATAAAACTACACAACCATGTAAAAGGAGTTTCTTTCTGTCATATTTATTTTAGATAAATTCCATTCATATTTATTGGGCTCTAAATTAGTTATTTTTCTAACCATGCAACTCTGAGGTTCCTATTGAAAAAGCCAAATGCAAATCCCAGACTTATCCGATGGATGCTCCTTCTTTAGGAATTTGATATTGAGATAAAGGACAAGAAGGGGTCAGAAAACTTGGTGGAAGACCAAATGAGTAGGCTTACTCACACACTAGATGATGAAACCTTGGATCAAGTACCACTTCGAGACACTTTCCCTGATGAGCTTCTTTATTCCATCTTAGGTATGCATCCTTGGTATGCTTATTTAGTTAACTACCTCATTTCCTCTGAAATCCCTACAAATTTAAAGAAACATCAAGTCCAAAAGTTAAAGATTTAGTCAATATTTTATGTTTGGGATGATCCATACCTATGGTGCATGTGTAGTGACCAAGTTATTAGGAGGTGTGTTCATGATCATGATTTGGAGTCTGTTTTACATTTTTTTCATACACTTGCTTGTGGTGGACACTTTGGACCCCAAAGGACAGCTAGAAAAGTTTTAGACTCTAGATTATATTGTCCTAGATTATTCCATGATGCCCATGTGTTTTGTAAGTCATGATCTTGTTTCCAATGCATTGGGAACATTTCTAGGAGACATGAGATACCCCAACAACCCATAATATTCTATGAGATATTTGATGTATGGGGCATCAATTTTATGGGTCCTTTTCCTATTTCCTTTAGTTTTTTTATATTCTGGTTGTTGTTGATTATGTGAGTAAATGGGAGGAGGCTAAGGCCACCAGGACTGATGATTCTCATGTTGTTGTGGACTTTGTCAAAGCACAGATTTTTTGTAGATTTGGAGTACCTAAAGCCATCATCAGTGACCAAGAGACAAACTTTTTCAATCAAAATTTGGCTTCCTTTCTTTGGAAGTATGGGGTGACACACAAAACATCAACACCATACCACTTCCAAACAAATGGTCATGATAAGGTTTCAAATAGGGAGTTGAAACAAATTTTGTAGAAAAGTGTACAGCCTAATATGAAAGATTGGAGCAAGCTCTTGGATGATGCACTTTGGGCTTATAGGAGAGCATACAATACAATCATTGGCATGTCTCCATTTCGTATTGTTTTTGGGAAAGTGTTTCATCTCCCCGTGGAATTTGAGAATCAGGTTTATTGGGCTATAAAGAAATGCAACATGGATTTGGCACAAGCTAGAATCCAAATGAAGTTTCAAATTCCAGAGTTTGAGGAGATTCGATTGTCTTCATATGAGAACTCAAGGGTCTATAAGGAAAGATCAAAATCATATCATGATAGAATGATT
Source organism: Viscum album (assembly GCA_963277665.1). Lineage (NCBI taxonomy): Eukaryota > Viridiplantae > Streptophyta > Magnoliopsida > Santalales > Viscaceae > Viscum > Viscum album. Next base: position 1,744,567,910 of record OY728125.1, on the reverse strand, counting down.
CAACAAAGGGAGTTTCATGTTGGAGAGAAAGTCCTTCTCTACAGTTCATGACTGAAGCTGATGCCTGGTAAGTTGTGTTCCAGGTGGTTAGGTCCTTATGTTGTGACTAATGTTTTTCCTTATAGTGCAGTGGAGATCGTACATGAGGACACTGGAAGGATCTTTACAGTCAATGAGCAATGTTTGAAGAAATATATTGAGTGACTTCCTTCTGATGCAGTGGATTCCATCACATTGCATGACCCCATCATCACTTGAGCATATCAGGCTGCTCCAAACCCTTTCACTTTTATATTCATTGTCCTAATTAAAATTATAAATTTCATGTGCATATATCATCTCATATGTTCACATTGAGGAAAATTCAATATTTTATGTGTGGGAGAGGGGACAACATTTTGGGGTAGATATTTAGGATTTTCATTTGTGTGTTTTATGTGTATTTTCTACAAAGTTTTTGGTCAAATTTTTTTAAAAAAAAACAAAAAAAAAACAAAAAAGAAAAGAAAAAAAATCAATAAAAAAGAAACAAATATATCATGTAACATTCTCATGTGGAATATATGAAAAATTAATGTTTTCAAAATTCATTAGTAGAAATATAAGCATGAATAATATTTCATCCTCAAGGGTTGACTTTTATAAAAATTGAAGTCGTCGATGATATGAATGGTTGTGTCATTATAAAACCTTTTAGATTTTGACATCATTATTTGTGGTATTTATTCATGGTAAATTGTGCCGTTGATTTCTCCACACACTTCTTCACACAATCATGACTTGTGAGTTTCTCTTACCCAATTGAATGTATATTCAGGGTAAGTAATCTTTTTCAGCTTATAACATGGTATTTCCATACATTTATTTCTCTTCCAATAGTTTCTATCACTATACCAAATTGACCTATGTGTGTGCACCTAATATCTGACTGTTGAACGCCCTCTAAAAAAATATTCAAAAAAATAAAATCAAAAAAATCAAAAAAATAGTCAATAAAGAGGGGAGTGAATAAATGTACAACATGTGGGGATATTTAGGTCGGGAGCTCATGGTTTGACTTCTAGGAATGCTTAAATAAGTGGGTTTTGGAATTTGATTACAAAAGATGTTGAACAGGTTTAGTGGAATAGAATCAGGTAAGAAGAAAAGTTTTTATTGAACTGAATGTACTAGATAAAGGGTAGAGATACAATCTTGGAATGGTTGGCACACACACACATGGAGAATTAGTGGCATGGTAAACCCATGACTTGTTTCGCTATGATTGGTGTTATAAATCTCACTAGATTTTGTTTTGACACAATTTATGAGATAATGAATTTAAAATTTATTGATATTGACTCTTGATTTTATTCTTAATTTGCCTATATTTTCAATGTAGATTGAGAAATTTGAATATGCATATCTTGTCACAATTTTTTCGAATACATGATATGAGGTTTTTCCCAGGAGTGCAAAAGGGTAAGTGTGGGGGAGTTGATAAAACACATTTTTATAGAATATTTTATTGATATTAAATGATAAAATTTTCTCACATTGTGTTAAATATGTTTATTTATAAAATATTTGGGATTAAATCATTCATTTGTAAATTTGATGGAAATTCCAATTTTACCCTTTATAGTGAACTATAGTAATTCAAAGATAAATATTTTATTATTTATTATTTGAACTTCAAATTTTTAACTGTGTTCCTGACTTAATGGTATACAACTTTTGTTCAGGATATTGGAGCTAAATCGTGCATTTGGTTGGACTAAATAGACCATGAATTCAAAGGTGGGCTGGGCCTGAAAAATTGGATATTGGTTCTGTATTTGGGTAATAACTTCTTCATCCAAGCTTGGATTAGGCCCAAATTTTTAGAAGAGCTCTCCAACACAATTTTTCACAAATACTTTTTCTGTAAGAATAGCTGGTTCGCGCGTTTTGTAGGTCAAATGAGTGGTGAAATTTGGATTAAAATATTTGGCTGAGATTCTCCATTCACACTTTAAACCTATTTAAACCTAGACTCACCTCCACTCTATAAATTAGTGTTTTTCTCATTTGGAGGGGTTGGGATGTGCATTAGGAGATTGAAGGAAGAGTAGAACTGGTTTCACCCAAATTCTCCAACCATTGTTAGAGTGGTAGTTCTTGAAGTAAGGATCCCCTCATCGAAGCCTTCTTCTTTTCTTCATGTTGTAATGTTTTCATTTATGTAATAAAATTCTTTGTTCTTATTTTATTTCTTATCTGTTCTTCTGTTTTGTTCAATTATCTTATTCTTTACTCATCCTATTTGGGTTGGAATCAATATTGGAGATGATATTGGGTTCTACCCTTTCAATTCTTTGCTCATGAAAAATGCCTTCACGATGACCACACTGCCCATGGAAGAGTAGTTATCTTAGCGATTGATTTATATTCTACCATATTCATTTAGTTATTTTGAATCATTGATATATTATAATTCAATTAATATGATCCACGGATTGAGTTTTTAAATTATAAGAAACTAAGAAATCAATTTAACAATTAACACAAAAACACGCGAGGTCGAGTATTGTGTGAATTGTGAGAGCACAAACTTAATCGGTAAAACAAGACCACACATGATAAATTTGTAGAGTTCAAATATAATTCCTAAGCTCAATTCATCCTCATTTTCTAAAATGGACATGTGCCTTAATTTAACACTGACCATAATCTATCCTTAGAACATCAATCAATGCAGGGTGTTGCAATTGCATGTTCTGAATCTCGTCATATTTGTGATAAAGTTAATTCTCGTAGGGTTTGGGGGTTAACAAATTAGAGGATCATAATTAAGTGGATATTAATTTAAATGATAATGATTAATAAGTAAATGAAGAGGTAGAGTTAGATTGATTATGCCTTTTAATATATTTTCTAAAAAACATCTTCTTGTTGTGTCTTTTTAATCGGACTTCATTTCAGAAATTAAAAACAAAAAAAATTATACAATCTTTTTCTAGAAAACTTATTCTAGTTTTATGAATGGTAAACAATCCCCCACATACTTTCATGTAGTGTTATTAATCCATTTTATTTTATTTTCAAAATACCATTAATATGTTGTTAAATTTACTTCCTTCTTTGAGAGACGATCTTAGTCAGCCACTCTGCTGCATCTAAGTACTCAAAAACCATTAGTCATTTGAGGGTGCCAACGATAGCACCTTTCATACATTTTATTAGTTTCATGATTATCAGTTTCATGTTTATCGGTTTCATGGTTATTAGTTTCATGTTTTATCGGTATTAGATTATTTTTTTAGTATTAGAATATTTTATCAGTATTATAATATCTTATCGGTATTAGAACATTTTCTCAGTTTAATAATTCTTATCGGATTCATATGATTTTTGGTATTACAATTTTTTTGTATTATTATCATAAGAACAATATACTGAAACCCATTTATCTATCTTGATATTCTGACAGGTACAACTTCTAAAACCTTATTTTTCCCATTATATTTCAATTTGTTGGTATTTCAATTCTTTTTTTTGACCTCTAATCATATTCATTCTAAATACGATTTTATTTTAAGAAAAACCTCAAGAGTTCAAAGTCATTCTAAACCATCACTACTACAAATATGTCCTTTATCACCGCTAGAAAAGTGCATTATCAGCGCTAAAAAAAGCGATATTAATCGAGTCGAAGATAAAGGGGGTCCCTTTTATCAGCACTTAGAAAAGCACTGATAAAAGTTAAAAAAATTTAAAAAAATAAAAAAGAATATATATTTTGTGGGGGGAGCTTTTAACAGCGCTTGACCCCCCCCCCCTTTATCAGCGCTAGGTAGACCCCCTCCCACTCTCCCACGCGCTGCCCTTACCCGTGCATCGTCCAAAAAGCCCGCGTTCACCTCCTTGCTTCCACCCGAACTCGAACCCGAGACCTGCCCCCTTGCAGGCATGCACCTTTACCACTAATCCATTTCATTTTCTCTCTCTATTTAATGATATACCTATATTTATATATATAGTTATATTTATTCATATATTAATATAGATTCATATTAATATAAATATATTTAGTTGTATTAATACATATATATTTATTCATTTATTAATATATATTTATTTAATCGTATATTAATATATATTTATATATATATATATATAGTTATATTTATTCGTATATTAATATAGATTCATATTAATATAAATAAATTTAGTTGTATTAATACGTATATATTTATTCATATATCAGTATATATATTTATTTGTATATTAATTTATATTTATATATATATATATATATTAGATATAATTTTTTATCCATACATTTATTTGTATATTAATATATATTTATAAGATTAGTTTTAAATACATTTATAAAATATGTTTTTTATGTGTGTTTATAAATAAATAAATAAATACATACATACATAGATATATACAACACACACACACACACAGATATATATATATATATATATATATATATATATACGATTAAATACATATATATGTGTATTTGAAAAGCCATAGAATGTTAAAATGACCATAACATCTAATCCATAAGTTCGTTTCATCTCCACAACCAGTCAAATCGAAGAAAATGAAACAATATTTGATATGACATGTGGTACAGGCCTAGAGGACATCCGAATCAAAAGTTATACCTATTTGAATGTTAAAAAATCGGGATATCCTGATTAAAAACTTAGTTTTGGAGTCCTTATGGGCCTTTTTGGGCCTTGAAAAATGTGACTAAAGGTTTCTTTGAATCACTAGTGCGTAGAACTCGTCACAGGCTTCAATTTGATATGTTGTAGAGCTCAAACAGACACCCGGATCAAAAGTTATGGTCGTTTGAAGTTTGAGTTACATTTTCAACTTATTTTAGATCTTTTATTCATTTTTTTTGATTTTTTGTGTCGTTAGATTGTTATTAAATGATTATTAATCAATGATAATTAGGAAATTTTTAATTAATAATATTTTTAAAATATTTTATAGCCATTTTCACTATATTTTTTATATATTAAATGTAATAATCTATTTATACTTATCTAAAACATATTTAAAAAATATATACTATATTTATATCAATATAAATATACTTATATAACAATATATTATTTTTCATGATTTTTTAAATATAAATTTTATCAGCGCTGATAAATCCCCCTTTTATCAACGCTACTAAAAAAACGCTGATAAAGGGGTCCCCTTTATCAGCACTAAAAAAAGCGCTGATAAAGGGGGGGGCTTTATCAGCGCTTTTTTTAGCTGTGACAAAGGGTGGCGCTTCCCTTTCCTGTTTTTGTAGTAGTGCATTGGATCTTTTAGATCTAATCTTGACCGTCAAATTACTTTTTAAAAGCATCCCTCCTTACCCATCCCACATCAAATTCCTCTAATTTTCTCCCAAGTTCTGATGCTTTATAAATACACAGCATGGTTCTTAATCAGAGTTAACCTCAGTTTTCGTAATCAGAGAAGTCCTCAGCTTTCCTAACTAGGAAAAAATTCAGTGTTCGAGATTGTTTTTCAAGTCTTTCATGTCTAAGTCAACTGCTTCATCTCCAAAGCAAATGTCTCCATAATATTTACCTTCTATGACCTTTCGAGGTGAAAGGTTAGTCTCTTGAGATTTTTACGAGGCTTTTGATTCTTCATTGAAAAGGATAATAAATTTACAAGGGTGGGAATCCCTCTGTGTTGAAAGACCGAAATTAGATCAAAACTTTGTGTTTTATAAGGAAGTGTTACAATTCTATAATACAATGGAGATAGATAATGGTCTCAAGATATTGTTTATGATATATGATAAGAAATACACAACCTCAATAAAACAAGAAGCATCTTTCCTAGGAGTTCCGTCTGAGGGAGATGCTCTTTGTCCTTCCCAAAAATTACTAGAACTTGATGGGAATTTTGATAAAATGAAAGCAGAGGAATCTCTTTTTGAGATTCATGATGATAAGAGGAAGGTTAATCATATGCCAGTTGACAATCATCTCATTGCCCTCTAGATGTAAGGTTTCCGAGTACCGAGAAATGGTGATAAGGAAACTTTGAAAGTTTCTGATGTTTATGTTCTTGACTACTTTGTGAATATCAGGAAGTTCAATCTTATGGGATTTATTTTCTTGACCATTACGAAACTTAAGTCTGATGCAATCAAATCTCATCTGATCAAGTTTCCCACCATCCTGAGCAAGTTTTTGAAAGAGTGCCTAAGTTGGTGCAATGTCTCAATTAAGCCACAACCGACAACTTTCAAGGAGCCTCTCAGCAGTAAGGATATGATCAAGAGAATCAAGTTACGATTCAATCCCCAATTCGGTTTGGATTCAGCTGAAGCCCTGACAGTGAAATCATATGACAACAAGTGTAGGGTGACATGAAATTTTTGAACAAATAGAACGTCAATATGATAGGTTGTTTGATAATGATGGTTGAAAATACACTTTTATTGTTTCAAAATACCAAAACATGTGTGTAAGAATCAAAATCATATCAAATGACCTTCGAATGATCTGAAATCATAGGAGTTCTATCTTTGCTTTATTTTTTCATGTGTACTAGGTGACAACACATCAATCGGACATGAGATGTGCTCGGACGAACTGAATATGCAGTTTGAAAATAAATAAATGATTTGAAAGTAGTATATATTGAAAATCAAATGACCTTGGACGGTTTGTTGTACTTTGTTTTAATTAAAATGTTTCACTGGATTTCAATTATTAGATTTTTGTGATTTTTTTTTTTATTTTTTGTACTAACTTTTATTTTTAATTTATTTGATTTTCAGTTAAATGAGATGATGGGTGCGGAGGGTGATAAATTATTGTACCAGTTTATTTGTGATTTTAGGAAATTATTTATTCCATATAAATTTATTTATTATTTGTATCATCGTTGTTATTGTGTTTCCTTTTCCATATGTTTCCATAATGTTGTTGTATTTTTTTTTTTTAAAGTGAATTATTTCCATGATAAAGATATACATCATAAAAAGGAAACACTTGTTGTATCAAATATCTAAAACAATATATAAATACAGAGTTTTCTAACATATCACCCAGAACTTCTTGATTGCGGCCGATGGGTTTTCCAATAGCCTCCGACGGTGGTATTTGGTTGGGGATGGAGGAACCCCACCACCGCCCTGCTGCAACCGCAGACCAACCCTGGGAACCGCACGAAGCGGTAAGGAGCGTTTCGGAGGCTACATCTTCCACAGAAACCAACCCCTTCGTCGCTGAACCCCGGGAACCCCAAGAAGCTGTAAGCCGCGTTACGGAGCCTACATCTTCCACCTCAAGCAACACTCCCTTCGTCGCTGAAACGGAAATAGATCTCCAACTCCGCCTCGAATGCTTCCCCCAACTCCCAATCAAAGCCGGACGGCCGGACCCAAAGCCAGCGCTACCCCGACCACTGTTATCGCTCACCCAAAACAACCCATGCATCGGCGCTGCACAACTCGATCTCCAACTCCGCCTCGAATGCGGTGTCGCCGTTCGCCCCATCAACGCCGACTGCCCGGGGACTTCCGTAGCTTCGGCCGGTTCGCTGTCAGGTAAGAAGAGGAAGGCCGGAAATCATAAAAAAGAAAGCCGTAAACCGGCCCGACGGCGGGTTGCAATTGGAATGGTGGGAAGTTCAGAGTCGACAACCGAACCGCCGGCAGTGATCTGGAAGGCGATCGTGGGGATGGGCGGGAGGGAGGTGAGTCTGGTTATTGAGAAGGTGTTGACGGAGACTGATATGAGCAAGACTCATAATCGGCTGTCGATGCCGATGGGGAGCGTGAGGACGATGGAGTTCTTGGGGGTTGGAGAGTGGGAGTCGGTGATTGGGGAGGAGGGGATGTGGGTGAAGTTGGTGGAGCCGGACGGGGTCCGCCGTGGCATGGCGACGCTGAAGCGGTGGGAGATGAGGAAGGGCAGCGGCGGGTGCTCCTATATGCTGGTGCTGAACAACACATGGAACACCGTGGCCCGGAGAAACAAGCTCCGGTCCGGCGCGGGTATACAAGTGTGGGCCTTCCGCGTTGACGCCGAGCTTCACCTTGCGCTTGCTGTTATTCGTGAAAATGGTGAAGCGGCCACGGAGGATGATCATCTCCGCCCCCGTATAAAGCCTTTTACATTTTTATGACTGGATTTTGTTCGTCGACGGTTTCGGTATTTGTGTCTATGAATAATATTAATTTGTGTTTTCTTTCAGATCTAGTTGGTTGCTATAAACATTCGTTTGTCATCAAGATTTTTCATCGAAATGCATCTTTTTTTATTGTTGGCTTATTAATTTGGCTAATTTAATGAACCAGCATTGTTTATCTTTTACTGATTGGTATAATCATTCCAACTCTTTTCATTCATTATATTCTGTGTGACACCAACAATGTTTAAACAATCTCATGACTACGAGTTAACGATTAACATGGAATAATTTCCAAAAGACAAGCTATGAAAAAACTCATATGAAATATCATAGTTTAGTATAACAACCTACATCCATGAGGACTACATCAAAATTATCTATGCACAATTAACAACTATTTTGTATCATCTTTATTTTTTACATCAGTTATATTATAACTGTTGCAGTATGTTGGGGACCTACTACACGACAAGAACACCACCCGCACCCACGCACGTGTTTTATTAATTTCTCGAAAGAAAACAGTACAAGAACCGGACCAACCACCAAGACATAAAACGAGCAGAAAAATTACAAGTCTTAAATGGAAAGGAAATTGTAAACAATACTCACTATGCTGGACAACAACTGGTCTGGCGGGCCTGTTCGCTTCATGCGGATGACGAAAACGCAGCCTCCTGGATCTTGTGGAAGCAGCAGTGACTTGCTCCTCTCACGATTCTAAAAATCGTCGCCAAAGGTCGCACATTTTCCATCAAGGAAGGGACGTTGTCTCCACTTAGATTCGGCCGCAAGGTAGGCACCGAAGGAGGACAACAAGCCATGACGAGTGCTCCGAGAAGGAGGCTTACACCAAGAACTAGGAGCCAGTCGCTAGGGCTCACCAAGGAAGACCAAAACACACCACCGCAAGAGAGCCGAGAAGCCGGAGGGTGAATCGATTCGCCGCTTCGGGAAGAGGCACTGTAGGGGTGATGAAACCCCCTAAGAACAACCTGGCCCCGTAACCGCATGCCGCAATCAAGGGTTGCCACGAAGAAGCGACTAAACATATTAGCCAAACAGAATGTGAAACAGCAAAGAGAAACAAATGGTCAAGATTAAAAGGGCGGTGCAAGGATCAGCGGTCCAAAACAACAGAAGCAGTAGAAAACCGGATAACCAACATATATCTCAAACAGCCAGCCCAATAAAAAAACACGGTCAAATATCCAATGTGGAAAAAAAGAATTAAAAAAGTAGAAAAAACATATTAAACAAATTTAATATGAAAAACCAATTAAGAAAAAAAAAACCTTAATTCAAAAATCTCCACATTTTCAATTAAATTTGTGTTGTTCTTGCACCAAACCTATAAATTGAATTAGGCAATCAAGCTACACAACCTAAGCAAAACAAAAGAGACCATAACCAGTGCTAGTCAAACTATTCAATGCTTATGTCCAACATGTGTATCAATTTGATACACATTTTCCCTCATCAATTCATCTAAACTACTACTTAGACATGCTTAGAAATAAACCCTCTAAACATAAACAAAATGCATACCTGCACTTACCTGAGCCGACTACTGAGATCATGCCATCAAGGAAGTCCCATACTGCAAACTAGTACCTGCACACAAGCAGCGAACATAGCAGTACCAGTCCTCAAAGCATAACAGCAATACAATGTATAAACATAAACTCAACAGTTTATATGCAAGTAGCAGCAGCAAAGACAACAACTCATGCAAAAGAAATCAAATAAGCAAACAAATCACAAGACTCAAAGTAAGAAAAAAACACTCACTCCACCTAGATCTACGACAGACCCAGAAGACTCTCCACCTAAGGAGAAGACGCTGTCTAGAACCGTGCAACATGGGAAGATGCCTCCTAACCTCAACCGTTGTATAACCCATGCATCCCCGATCCTAGAGCCAACTCGTAACCACAAGGAAACACACCCAGTAAGCAATGGCAGCCCGCTACCATCCTAGGGAAAACCATCCTAGTCTAGCTCACCCACGACATCAAGCACCTTATTCTCAAGTACCCATCCAATGTCGACAAAGAGATACCAACAACACCCCCATCATGAAGTCTGGTGATCAGCCAGACACCTCCCATGATATACTTCTCTTAACCACTGCCCAACGCTATACTGTCCTCACACCAGGTTACCTCCTGAGAGGCCTAACACACCTAGGACACAAAGAAGGAAATAAACCCAGAGTTGGACCCACAACTCTACCCCTACAGCACACTAGACACACTACAGAATGACGACACCGTCGAAACGAGGCTCAACTACATTAGACTGAGCCCCATCACCCCTCGAACCATTCCTTTCAGGACAATCCCTTTTAAAGTGTCCTGGTTTCCCACACTGATAGCACTTCAATGTTCTAAACCGACCGACACCTTTATTTTTACCCTTATCACTACTTTTCCCTTGTCCCCTATCATTTATTCTACCCACAACATTAAGCCCCTCTCCCTGTGATCCTATCCAATTCTTGTCCTGCAAATCTTTTGAAAGAAGAGTGGACTTAACCTCTTCTAAGGTCAGTGAGTCCCTACCACACATCATAGTCTCTACCAATGAACTATAACTGTTGTCAAGAGAAATTAAGAAAATCATTGTCTGTTCCTCATCATCGACTGCTACATTTATATTGGAAAGATCTAGCACGATTTTATTAAACTCATCAAGATGCGATTTGATAGAACTATCAGGTTTCATCTTAAAAGTAAACATGCGATGTTTTTTATACAATCTATAAACTAATGAAGCAGTCATATATAATTTCTCTAATTTGAACCCAATGCTGAGAACAGTGGACTCAAAGGCAACCTCTCTAAGGACCTTATCTCCTAGGGAAAGTAAAAGGGAGCTATGAGCTTTAACAAGCATATCAAGGGGTACATCTTGGTATTCTACAACAGTCTGACCGGTTTGATTAACAGTCATAATGGGTTTCTTGGGCCCACATAGGGCATCAATTAAGCCTTGTTGAATGAGCAAGGCTCTCATTTTAATTCTCCTCAAATTGAAATCATTGTCTCCATCGAATTTCTCAATTTCGTATCGCATTGTAGTCATGTTTATCCAGATGAGTGGATGTCGAGTGGTTGGGGACAACGTTAGGTGTATGCCCCCAAGAACCGACCAATCTCATTGACGAGATACAAAAATTAGAGGATTTAAATGAATACAATGGTTTCTATTAACAAATAGAAATCAATTTAAATAGGCCGAATTAGACAGAGATGCAAATTCAAATAAAATGCAAGAAAACCCAAATTAATAAGCTGTACAAAGACTGCAATAAACTATAAATAGAATACAACAAGGATGTAAACAGTGGAAGCAAGCAAGAAACAGAAATAGAAGATTGTAGAAAGCACAAAGGACCTAAATCAGATCAAGAAATTATCGAAATCAAAACAGCACAACAGCCAGGAGGGCTCTGATACCACTTGTTGCGGTATGTTGGGGTAGCAGAACAAGAATATAGCAGTGCAATCAAGCCAAAAAAATTACAAACTAAACAAGAACCGACATGGAGTTGTAATTTCAATAATAAAAGATTCAAAACAGAATGAAAAAATGCAGAATAGTAAAGGGACACAATGATTTAATGTACTTCGGCCCCTTAGGGGACCTACTGCACGACAAGAACACCACCCGCACCCACACACTCATTTTATTAATTTCTCAAAAGAAAAAAGTACAAGAACCAGACCAACCAGCAAGACAAAAAATGAGAATAAAAATTACAAGTCTTAAATGGAAAAGAAATTGTAAACAATACTCACAATTCCAGACGACAACTCCTCCAACGGTCTTGTTCACTTCATGCAGATGACGAAAATGCAGCCTCCTGGATCTTGTTGAAGCAACAGTGACTTGCTCCTCCCACAGTTTTGAAAATCATCGCCAAAGGCCGCACATCATCCATCAAGGAAGGGAAATTGTCTCCACTTAGATCTGGCCATAGGGTAGGCAACAAAGGAGAACAACAGGCTAGGACGAGTGCTCTAAGAAGGAGGCTTACACCAAGAACTAGGATCTGGTTGCTAGGGCTTGTCGAGGAAGACCGAAACACACCTCTGCAAGAGAGCCGAGAAGCTTGAAGGTGAATCGATTCACTGCTTTGGGAAGAGGCACATGAGGGGTGATGAAATCCCCTGTGAACAACCTGGCCTCGTAACCGCATGCCCCAATCAAGGGTTGCCACGAAGAAGCAGCTAAACAGATTAGCCAAACATAATGTGAAACAACAAAGAGAAATGGATGGTTAAGATTAAAAGGGAGGTGCAAGGATTGGTGGTCCAAAACAATGGAGGTAGTAGAAAACTGGATAACCAGCAGATATCTCAAATAGCCAACCCAATAAAAAAACACTGTCAAATATCCAATGTGGATTTTTTTTAAAAAAACAAAAAAACATATTGAACAAATTTAATATGAAAAACCAATTAAGAAAAAAAAACCTTAATTCATAATAACCGAAGTCAAAAATATTTTTCATGTTGGTAATCTGATAACCTATTGTGTAGAAAAGGGTTTTCAATCACTAGTACAAAAATTATTTATCATGTCTTTTTTTCACATTGATTATTCATTACCGACATGAAAAGTCCATTTATCTCACCTTTTCACGTCGGTTAATAACTGACGTGAGAAGGTTGATATGTTGAGTTATCACGTTGGTTATTATATAACTGACATGATAAAGCTACTTTATCACGTCGGTTATCATATAACCAATGTGATAAATTAATTTTCATTCATTTTTCACGTTAGTTATATAATAACCAATGTTAAAAAGAAAAATAACTGGATTTTTCAAATCATTTATTATATAACCAATTTTATATACCATTTAAAATTTTATAAATCATCGGTTTGAATCATTTGAGTGTTATTCTCTCTCACAAAAGCCAACTCTTTTCTCTCATGTGGAAGCCCTAATCATCGTTTCTTCGATCCTGTGAACTCAAATATCAGATTTCCATATTCATAGATCCCCAGGTTTCATCAGGCTCATTGTGGCACATTCGATCTTCTTGACTCTCAGGTAAGCCTCACATATCGATCCTCTCTTTCGATCGTTCAATAGAGCCACCCAAAATTTCGTTTTTTCTATTCCGTGTACTCATATCTTGTATTACCATTTTCTTAAACCCTCATATTTCTTCGTCCTCATCATTGTGCATTGCTCATCTCAACCACTCATTACCATCTTTATATACCTTAGCTATGCATGAATTTAAGTGAAAAAGTGTGTGGATAACATATCTTAATGTTTTGGTGTTCAATTAAATGGAAAGGAATTTGTACTGAATTGTTTCAAAACTGTTTATAGTACATCCTATCTTATTTTTCTTCCATGAATCTCAAAATACTGCTTTTTTGGGATGATGTTTGTGAATCATTCATTATTAATGAATAAATTTCCATGTATATGGATAAATCTCAATTAGTTTTATGAACTTATTAGTGACTTATTAATCTTAAAATGTAATATATACATACATTGAAATTTTCATACATTTCAATATGCAATATCATATAAGTACTATATATGCATATCAACATATTTCTTTTGATATGAGTATATTCTTACCTTGAGAAATCATATATTAAATATGCAGTTTGCATATTATGAGTTACTATCAATATAATGTGGACATTATTGGAGAATATACAATAGGATCTGTCAATTGGTTCCTTTACATATATTTTTTATATTCTAATAGATATATTTTAATGGAATTACACATGAATCACATGGTATTCACACTGAAAGCATTTTTCTCCCTATGAATTTTAATTTTTATTGTATCAAATGAAGTAGACTCTAATATTTAAAATGTGGGTTATTATTGTGCTATATTCAAATTAAAAATGTTTTTATAAAATACACAATATGTAGTATGCTTTGCACAATTTTCATAATACACTAGGCATAAATAATATATAATATTATATATATATATATATATATATATATTTACTGCATTACAAATTCATCATTGTGTTGCTTGAAATATACTAGAGAATTATATTATAGTATGAATTAATGTTTCATCAAATAATTGTTGGATTTTTTAGGCAAAGAAATTTTTTAGAAAATACAAATTTATATTTATACTTTTTAAATATGTATATATTTGTTTTATATTTCAAAATTGGGTTACGTTCAAATTATGGAATCTTTTATATAGATTTAAACTTGGTTTATCTTGACAATATATATATTTTTATAGATAAAAATGAGTCAATGTTGGATTACGACACTTCCAATAAGTGATGAATATGGGGAAAGTGTTGATTCTTTTTTGGAACTTTCTAAAGGAAATATTGCAAACAATGACATGTTTTTCTATCTATGCGTGAAATGTTTTAACATGAAGAAGTTGAAAAGAAGAGAGGTAAAATAACATTTAATTTTTCATGCTTTTAATCCAAGTTACAACCCTTGGATTTGGTATGCTGAAACTGGGTAGAATTAAAAATCTCTCAATGATGATGCATTGCATGATGATAAGTCTGATCAAATTGAAGAAATGATTTGTGATATTGAAGTAGCGAAAATTAAGAATGAATCAAAAATTGAGAATCTATATGGATATGTGGAAAAACCATTGTACTTAGGTTTTATAGAATTTACAGTATTATCAACGGTGTTAATATTGATTAACTTGAAGGAGAAACTTGGATGGAGTGAAAAGAGTTTTATAGAGTTTCTAAAATTGTTGAATAATATTCTTCTTAAAGACAATGATCTTTTAGATTCATATTATAAAGAGAAGAAAATACTCTACCTTATGGGATTCAGGTACCAAAAAATGCATGTCTTCCCAAATAACTGTGTGTTTATGCTCTTTCCAGGAAGGAGAGATATCAGTCTTTCAACTTCTTGAATGACGTAAAGGTTCCAGAGGGGTATTCATCGAATATCAAGAACATCATGTTAGTGAATGATTTAAAGTTAAATGGTCATAAATCACATGAATACCATGTTTTGATGCATGGTATAATTCTTATAAATTTACATTGCATTTTTTTAAGAATGACTTTCTGATATTAACAAATCTTTGTTTCTTCTTCAATGCAATATGCAAAAAAGTTATAGAATCATAGAAATTGATGACTATGGAAAAAGAAATTTTCGTCATATTATGTGAATTGGAAATGTTCTTCCTGTGAATATTCTTTGATATGATGGTTCATTTACTGGTTCACTTGGTGAGAGAGGTTCGACTATGTGGTCATGTACACTATAGATGGATGTACCTCATTGAACAATATATGAGGGATTTGAAAGAGCATGTCAAAAATCGAACTCGGCTAGAGGGATGTATTGCAGAGAAATATATTGTTGAGGAAGCTATTTAATTCTGTACTGAATACCTGTCTGGTGTGGAATGTATTTTTCTACCGAAATCTCATCACACTGGGTGGCTTACAGGTGAAGGAATTACTGGAAGAGATTTTTTCATAATCAAAATTAGAGATTGGGAGCAGTCCCACCTTTGTGTTTTTCATAATAGTTTGGAAGTTTCCCCATATGTTAAAATCCATAAGGAAATTATTAGGTATTTTAATCCATCAAGGGATGAAATATGGATATCAAATACACATAATCAATAGTTTATAGGATGGTTTCAGGACAATATTTTTAAGGAGTCAGATGAAAATCTAGATTCAATTTCAGAATGAATTTTATGGCTAGCCGGAAGACTATGCTTGCATGTTTTATCTTACAGTGATTTTGTAATTAATGTTTATACATTCTATACAAATTAACATGATGAAGATAGTACCATGAAATATATTGGATTTACACTTGTGGTTGATGTAATTCATGTTTCTAGTACTAGGATAGAAATCTAATTTATTCTAATATTTCATACTATGGCATCATCAAAGAAATATGAGAGCTCATCAAAGAAATATGAGATATGGATTATATAACATTCCAAGTGCCAATTTTTCAATGTAAGTGAGTTGATAATAGGAGTGTTGTTAAAATAGATTAGTAGAGATTTGTAAAATTTGATTTTAGTAAGGAATGGTACAAAGATGAACCATTTATAATGTAATCATAGGAAGTTTATGTATTTTATATTCCAGATCCCGCAAACCAAAAGTGGTCAATTATTCTGTTATCGACCTAAACCACTAAAGGTTCAAATGAAAATATAATTGAGGATGACCCTTTCATTGGGTTGTCACAATAATTTTTTTGTGGTTCAATTTTAGACTACGTTTTGTATGTCATAGGGGGCCATAATAAAGTTATTTGGATAGTTGATAGAGGGGTAAAATACCTTCATCCTTTTTTTAAAAAAAGAGACCTCAATAATTTGGTTATATTTTTTTGTAATATGCATTATGTTACCTCATGTTATTATTCATTAGATGCTGTATTCATGTACTCTAAATTAAATTTCAAACCACTTATTTTGATAACGACTCTTGCACATGCTGGTGCTACCAATCTTGAAGAACGGCAGGTCTCTAAACCTACTGTTGCTCGTAGAGAAGAGGAACAAGGACATTTTTCACGTGCTGGTGATCCCAATCCCGAGGAACAATAGGTTTCTCAACCTATTGATGCTCCTCATGTAGAGGTACAATGTCCATATACACATGCCGATGCTACCACTAAAGAGGAAAATATTAACAATGTTGAATCATAGGAAATGGTAGGTGAGGAAGGACTGGCAATTCAGAAAAAGCAGAAGCATTATAGTTTGATGGTATTAGAAAAAACCATTAAGGAAAAAATTAAAAGGATCAAATATAAGGTTGGATGGAATGCATGAGGTCAACGTGTTAATCCCAACAAGGCCCTGTTTAGTTATTACATTAGAATCATCACTTGACAATAAGTGTTAATTATTGTATATTCATGGAACCATGGTAACATTATGATATCATTTATTTATTTTACTAAAAAATAAAATAATGAAACATTGACTTACTCTTCATCATCCCTTGCAGAGTGCATTTATAGTAGATAAATCTCACAAGAAATATGTATTAATGCTTACTGAAAGTATTCACAGAGGCTTTCATACATTTCTAATGAGACATCATCTTAAATATTATGAAGGGAAAATAAACCCACACCCACTGCTTATCTATCCTCACCTGATAACCTAATAAGCATGAGATGCATTTACTATCCATCGTGAAGATATGTCTTTTCAGGTACATTGTGGATAGTAATATGTTGTTTGACGATACATGGATTCATCAATTTGATTGATAATTTTTCATTTATGAAACAACAACTGAGTTCTGAAAATAAGGAATCACTACTACAAATATGGTATTTATCAATGTTAGAAATGTGTGTTAACAACGCTAAAAAGTGTTGTTAATCGAGGAAAATATAGGGGAGCTTTTAACATCACTTCCCCCCCTTTATCAGCACTAGGCAAACCCCCTCCCACTCTCCCGCGCGTTTCCCTTACTCGTGCATCACCCACATGCCCATGCACCCCTCTTTGATTCCACCCAAACTCGAACTCGAGACCTCCCCATTGCGCGCCTGCACCTTTACCACTAAGCTATTTAGTTTGTTTCTCTATTTAATGACATATATATAGTTATATTTATTCGTATATTAATATAGATTCATATTAATATAAGTATATTTAGTTATATTAATACATATTTATTTATTCATATATTAATATATATATTTATTCATATATTAATATATATTTCTATTTATTTATATATATATAGTTATATTTATTCATATATTAATATAGATTCATATTAATATAAATATATTTAGTTATATTAATACATATATATTTATTCATATATTAGTATATATATATTTATTCGTATATTAATTTATATTTATATTTATTTATATATATATATTTAGTTATAATTTTTTATCCGTATATTTATTTGTATATTAATATATATTTATAAGATTAGTTTTAAATACAATTATAAAATATATTTTTTATGTTTGTTTATAAATAAATAAATACATACATACATACATATATACAACACACACACACACACACACACACACACACACACACATATATATTTATGAATAAATATACACACACATATATATATATATATATATGTGTGTGTGTGTGTGTGTGTATTTGAAAATCCATAGAATGTTAAAACGACCATAACTTCTAATCCAGAAGTCTGTTTCAACTCCACAACCAGTCAAATTGAAGAAAATGAAACAATATTCGATATGATATGTGGTAAAGGCCTAGAGGACATCCGGGTCAGAAGTTATACAAGTTTGAATGTTAAAAAATCAGGGTATCCCGACTAAAAAATCAGTTTTGGAGGCCTTATGAGCCTTTATAGGCCTCGAAAAATGTGATAGAAGGTTTCCTTCAATCACTAGAATGTAGATCTCATCACAAGCTTTGATTTTATATGCTGTAGAGCTCAAACGGACACCCGGATAAAAAGTTCTGGCCGCTTGAAGTTTGAGTTACATTTTCAACTTATTTTAGATCTTTTATTATTATTTTTGATTTTTTATGTCTTCAAATTATTATTAAACAATTATTAATCGATGATAACAAGTAAATTATTAATTAATAATATTTTTTAAAATATTTTAAATCCATTTTCACTAAATTTCCTATATATTAAATATAATAGTCTATTTATACTTATCTAAAACATATTTAAAATATATATATTATATTTATATCATTATAAATATACTTATATAACAATACATTATTTTTCATGATTTTTTTGAAATATAAACTTTATCAGCTCTAAAAAAAAGGCACTGATAAATCCCCCCTTTATCAACACTACTAAAAAAATGATGATAAAGGGGTCCCCTTTAACAGCACTAATGAAGGGGGGTCTTTATCAGGGATAAAAAAGCACTGATAAAGGGTTAATTTTAACAACACTTTTTTTGGCGCTGTTAAAAGTTCGCGTTATCAGCACTTTTTTTAGCATTGATAAAGGCTCCCCCTTTATCAACGCTTTTTTTAGTGCTGTTAAAGGGTGGCACTGCAGAAACCCAGTTTTTTGGTAGTGAATAGACAACAAAACCAACATACACCTACCAAAGCAAGGATGGGGTATACTTCGCCTGAAAAATTTGGTACATAATTTAAATATACTATAATATTTTTATGTGACATGAAACAACAACATAATTATGATCCCTTATTTATAGGAATATTGATGAATCCAAATCTAAAGCCACTTCTATCCCATTCCATGTACTATGGAAGGATGCATGTGTAAATAAAGATGGGATACTAATAGATGAAAACAAATAAGATAGGTGGGAAACATGTGTAAGTATGACATAATAAAAACTTTTTTTCTTTAAATCACTATTACATAAAAATGATGAATTATTTTCCTATATTTTCTATCCGACATAGTCACAGGAATGAGTAACACATGTACCAGATGAACACCTACTGTCAATGGCCTTGAAGTAGCCAGAAAAATATAGCTGAATCAGAGGTGAGGGGATTTGGGTGACACCCTAAACATATTCTAAGAAAAAAATAGGATCAAATGGAATAAATTAAATATATGAGAGAAATAATAGATACCCTTGAAGAACAATTCCAATAGTAGAGAGAGATTCTAGAAACTTTTATGGGGGGAAACAAAGAGAATAAAAAACTCCAAAATAACCATCACATGAAGATTCCACCCCACCTCCACCAAATTTGCGGTGAACCATTCCCCTCAAAAACTGTCTTAGCCAAGGTAATAAATGTTTTAATAATTTTTTCTATGAAATGTGAATCAAATAGACACTAATACATTTCATGTAATGATATTTTTTAGGGTGATAATGATTGTGATTTATATCTATCACCACCCACCCATCACCTTGTAATGAGGGATATAGTGTTCAATACCAAAAAGGACATGCTACACAACATACCACTCTCAAAAGGTCATGTGAGAGTGTTGATTATCATAAACCACGATCCAAGCACCGAGATACCTGTACCAATTAATGAGGAATATATTCATAAGGTCGAACAAGTTGTTGGAACATTCATCACATGGTCATCACATATTGTAAAAAAAACATGTTGATAAGAAGTTACTCATTTCCAAATTATTTTTCAAGATAAACCTTTAAAAATCAATGAAAAAAATTCATAAATGATGAATGTTATTACAGACGGACAAAGGGAAGGGGGTGAAATGAAATACCGACTCAAAACTATCTAAAGGATTGACCAACTGATCAAAAATATCTACCAAGATCACCTTTACCCCACCCATTCTATATCCACATTTACAATCATTGAAGTTTCATGTGGATAGAAAAGTTAAAAAATGGTCATACTAACATAGATGATTTTGAAGAAAATATGTATTGAGAGGAAATTCAAGACTTAATTGGTGTTGACAATGTAAGTGAAATCCTTGACTATGATTTTCTAGGTGTCTCAGTTGTACATGAATACACAAGGCATGTTTTCATGATTTTATTTCCCAAAAGCTGATATACTATGTTAATTATGAATAAATAGAATTCATATTTTTGGTATGAGTATATATAAAAAAATTGAATGGATTTCACCATGAATTTTTTTTGGACTCGTTAGTCCTCACATATCCTCTACAGAACAATCCAAAATAGATTCTAAAAAAAGGATGGAATAGTGGTAGGCCTAGTGAAATCATTTAGAAGAAAACATATGGATTCCAGACTCTTCATAATACCAATGATGTAGGGGTAAAACTCTACAATTTAATCATATCAAACATATTTTCTGTTCTTCCATTACTTATTCCTTTTTGTATTTTTATGCAACATTGGATTCTTATTGCTATCAATTTGGATACTCCAAATATTTATTTCCTGGATTCAATGCATGGATATCCAACAAACCGACCACACATTATGGCATTTTTCAATTTTTAATACATTACATCCAACTTTTTAGAACTAAACATCAAGTTAATTAGCTTAGATTTTGTTTTAATGAGGATTCTATTATGATAGGGTGGTGCATTAATATTGTGAAAAAACAATTAATGAGGCTAGGGGATAAGCATGAGGACTATAAATCTAATAAATTGGATCTTCTTTTTAGGTATGAATCTTGATTTCTGGTTGTTTTTGAAAAAAAGAGGAGTTTTTTGAAAATTTCAGGAGTACACTCTGTGTACTCTAAGTGAACACCGTGTACCCATTTGTCGAAGGTGACCGTGTACTAGCCATGTAACAGAAGAGTACATAGCCATGTGTGGTGACCTAGAAACCACCTAAAGCGGAGGCCGAAAAAGGCAAGTACACGCCATGCACTTTTAAAATACACGCCGTGTACTTTGTTTTTTATTAAACAGATCAGAGTCGTATCTAATCAACATAACCCTTTTTATCTTCGACTGTCTCATCTAGGAGTGTTCGTATGGCCGTAGATATTCTCTAAGCCCCCGGCTCATCGTCTGTTCTCCGACTCGACCACTGTCGATTGCGTTGGAATCACATCAGTGAGTTCTCCTTTCTAATTAAACATCATCTCTTGATTTCTCATCTCTTGTGAGTTATCCTCAGTTGAACATTTTTAATGATTTTGAAGATTTATGACGTTCTAGGGAGATTCAAGGCTTGAAGTTCACGTATATCTATCTCACAACGCCGAGGTAGGTGGTTTGTGCATTTCCGTAGATAATATTTGAATATTATGTGCAAAAGTTCCCAATACCCTCGTTCAGGGTATTGCGTGTTTATGGGTTTTAGCCCTATTTTTCCAATAATTCCTTGTTGTTTGGATAGAGGTTAATTGTCTATTAATAGGGTTAACTTTTCCATGCTATGGTGGTCTTTCCCATGTTTTCTTGTTTTGAACATTTGGTCTAGCTTGCTTGTTAGACTGCTTTGTTTCCCATGCCTAGTATTGTAAGGATGAAGAGATTATTATCTAACATGATATGATATGTTTTAGATTGTTTAGCCAAGTAGTTATTGAGGATTACTTTGGATTCCATGTATCGTTTGTGCATGAATGACTTACACAGGGCTATGGGAACCTGGTGTAGTAGACCATAGAGAGAATTGACATTGAGGGCTTCTCCAGAGTGTATGTTTACTTTTACGTTGCAAGACCATAGGGGAGATGGAACTAAGTGCTCCCTC
The DNA here is from genome assembly GCA_963277665.1 of Viscum album. Taxonomy (NCBI): domain Eukaryota; kingdom Viridiplantae; phylum Streptophyta; class Magnoliopsida; order Santalales; family Viscaceae; genus Viscum; species Viscum album. The sequence goes on along the minus strand of OY728125.1, from coordinate 1,744,545,616 downwards.
AGAGTGTCTGTAGTTTCCTCGATATGGGAAACATGGGTAATTCGATGTTGAGTGCTTCCTTAGAGTGCCTATTAGTTACCGATACAAGACCACAGGGGGAATTGACAGTGAGTGCTTCCTCAAAGAGTCTTTGCTAAAGATGAACCTGAGGGGTTATACTGTGTGTAATTCCCAGAGGGTTGCTTGTGTCTGTTTGGTTTAACCATAGGGGATAGGCTTTGAGTACTTCCCAGAGGGTTACATGCTTTTTATTTGTTTCTATTGATATATAAAAATGATTTCAATTTAATTTGTAGGATTGTTACTATGTTTACTTCCTTGTTTACTGCTTCATTTTATTTATTTCCTGCCATATATATTCACTGACTATTAGGAACATATATTTGGGTGGTTTCCTACTGGGATTAGTCTCACACCCTATCTGGTTCATGCTTTTGGGCCCAAAAATATTATATTGCTGTGGGTATAGATAAGGGCAAGCACCCTTCTACTTCAGGTACTTGATTTCTGTGGAGTTAGGGAGCATGGGACCAAGCTGAGGCTTGCGATGCTGTGGAGATATTTACTTTCTTTTCTTTGTACTTTGGTTTAGTATTTTATTCCATCATTGTGACTTGTTTGGATACTTTCCTAGACATATGTATCATGCATCATATATATTTATATGTGCTCAGTTGTTACTTCTAGTCTTTCACTCTTTATTATTTTATGGTATTATTACTACTTCCACTATTATTATCTATTTTACTTCTACTGTGTTACTCTACCAATGAGGGCATAGTTTCCCCACTATCACACCCAAGGCTCTCTCAGCTAGTCAGAAACCTTTGACATTCGGGGAAATGCGCTTGATGCCATGTGACCAACCGGGTATGAGGTGCCTCTGGGCGGTTCTCGAAACTGAGACGTTACAAAGTGGTATGAGAGGCATTATTTTCTTTTTGACTTACTGTTTGGAGCCAATATCCATGGATATGAAGGAATATGTAGTTGGTAATAAGTTGTTCTCGAGAGTAGCTAACTCATGTAGAGGGAAAAGACAATTTACCTTGGTTATTGCAATTTTTCTGGTTTTTCAATTTTAAAAGTGATTTGATTTCACCATTAGGTGATTCACATGTATTGTGTTGTTATCATTGATGTTATTGAGGTTCTATTTCTGTTGCAACCCGATGAGATGAGGGTATTCCATCTCATGCATCATATAGGCACTTGTTAGAAATCACATGTCATGCATTCCTGCCATACCATTTAGGGTGCATTAGTGGTTTCATGTTATTGTGATAGATGTTGTACTAGATATGCATGTTATTGTGATAGATGCCTTGATAGAATACCTACTTTTGATAGGGTATTGGTTGTGTAAGGTTTTGTTTGAATGGATGCCAAACTTTGGTTCTTGAGGTGTTATGGCCCCTCATTGATCAGAATTTGGTGGATCATTGTTTTGTTTTTCCTTGATTATGAAATGTATAAGATTACAAGCTTTGATTTGTAGGGAGTATGGGCCCTCATGGATCAGAATTTGGCACTTTAATGTTCATTTAAGTGTTTTCTGGATTATGGAGTAGTTTCTAAGGCTTACTGTCTGGAAGAACCTAGAATACATGGCATGTAATGATAAATACATGCCATGTGTCCTTCTATTTGAGAAGGAACTGTTTTTCTTAAGTACACTCCATGTACTGTATGTACATGTTGTATAGTCTCTAACCGTGTCACTAGCTGTGTGGGCAGAGACACAGGGTTGATAAATCTTTAGTGGAACACACCGTGTTCCTCATGTACACGTCGTGTTGTGAAGACCATGTGTCCACCCGTGTGACTAACAAAACAGATGAATAAAACATAAGTTATACATGTTGTGTCAATATTAAACATGCTGTGTAGTGTAACCCTTGTATCTGAACGTGTAATGAACAACACGGGGCGGTGGAATCCTTCTAGTACATACTGTGTCTGTCATAAACACGCCATATAGAGTCAGCCGTGTAATCGTTCGTGTAACTAACAACACAGGTCGGTGAAGTTCATCTAGTACACATCATGTTTGGAACTAACATGATGTGTAGTCTAGTTCTAGGAGAACCGTGTGGATTAGCTGTTTAGAAGAACTCAGGAAGGGGAAGAGGATTCAAGTACACGCTGTGTGTTAGGACAAAATGCCATGTGTAGGGGTGTTACATGACCCAGGTTGACAGAAGTACATTCCCATGTGAAGGCTTAAGGTAATATTCCATGTAGGTATTATACATGCCATGTATCCATGTTTTGAGAAAGTTGAATGATTTATTTCTCTTGTTCCCTTCTTACACTTCTACATTTCAGTCCCTGTTAATCTTGATCTAAGGTGTGCGCTTGAACTTGCAGAGTCATGACATTGAGACATCCTCCAGTTGTCCACCAGTTATAGGGCAGTGTTCAGACACCAGATATGGCTGATCAGGGACTACCAGAAGATCCTCCAGTTGTGCCAGTCTTGACACCATCCATCATTACGAACACAGGTGCTTATGCACAGTTCCGAGAGGGATTTATGAGGTTTATACAGACCTTCTAAGGAGTACCGCATCCTACCCCTTCTACGGCAGAGTTGACATGGGTTTTCCAGCAGCAACATCCTCCCACCTTCACAGGGGAAGGAGGAACTTAGGCTACAGAGTCATGGTTATAATCCATGCTTTCCATCTTCGAGAATCTGAATATGCCTCCAAAGAGGAGGGTGAAACTCTCTACGTATATGCTTCGAGATTCCGCTAGGAGATGGTGGGATGAGATCTCAAAGGTGGGACGCCAAAAAGTTATGTCTTGGGATGAGTTCTATTATGCCTTTTATGAATAATTCTACCCAGAGTCTTTGAGGGCCAATCGAGCCCGAGATTTTATGATTCTGGAGCAGGGTACTCTTTTTGTTATGGAGTATTCTTCTCGCTTCACAGAGCTACAACGCTTTATGCCTATTCCAAGAGGTGATGAGTTATTTATGGCCAGGAATTTTGAGGATGGACTCAGGCACGAAATCTGACCCTAGGTGAACATCTTCAGGCTGACTTCAATCACTTCTATTATCAACCAGGAACTAATCACGGAGTGAAATCTGAGGGATTTTGAAGTGGTGAGCCAGGGCGGTTCGACATCCGGAGTTGGTATCCCTCTTACTGATAGCAGTAAGCGCCAAAAGGAGTCTACATATAGAGATCATAGTCGGCATGATACTTCTTATGGTGGCTAGGTGGGGTGATAATAGTGTGGGAAGAGTGGGAATATGAGACTACATTGCCCGAGAGACCTAGTACAGTGTCGATCTTGTGGAAAAATGGGTCATCATCAGTGCTTCTGTCAGTTCTTCTCACCAACAGCTAGTGACAGGGGTTCTTCTATGACTCCGCGTTCAGGAGTAGCACCAACATTTTCTCATTAGTCAGGTAACTGGAGCTCTTCTGTCCGTTTAGGCCGAGGTGGAGGTCGTGGATGTGGTAGCTAGTTTCCCGGCATCAATGAAGATAGGGTGGATCAACTTAGAATAGTCAGGCAGGGTCTTAGGGCCATAGTGCAGGTCAGACTTTTGCAGTGGAGAGGACCCAGCAGGATCAGGATCCCAAACCCTCTACAGTTCGAGGTACGATATTAGTTGCCTCAATTTTAGCTTCTTCTCTTTTCGACACAGGGGATTCCCATAGATTTATATCTATTTCTATTGTTGAGATCCTTGGGCTCTCTATTTTTTCTTCTGCTGATATCTTGACGCTAGACACACAGTTGGGGAAAAGAGCGGCTAGTGTACATCATTGCAAGGAGTGACCTCTAGAGATTGGTGGGTGTCACTTCCTATGAGACCTTTATTTCCTAGATATGGCCTGCTATGATTTCATTCTTGGTATGGACTGGTTAGTTCCCTTCCAGGCTGTTGTTGATTACTATCTCCATAGGGTGAGTTTCACATAACTGGAGGGTGGACCATTTCTTCATAAGGCCGAATAGAATGTCCAAGTGAGCAGAGTGGGACCTGAGCATCCTGGGTTGGGAGGAGTTATAACCCAGTTTTCTAGTCTATATCTGGATGACCAGGGGGCTTCACATATGGAGTTTCCTCTAGTGGTGGATCATTTCAGATATGTATTTCCAGAGGATTTTTCAGGTTTGCCTCCAGAGCAAGAGGTGGAATTTTTTATTGAGCATGTTCCAGGAGAGGCACCAGTGTCCATTCCTCTTTATAAAATAGCTACACTAGAGTTACAGGAGATCAAGAAGAAGTTTGAGGAGTTGCAGGCTAAGGGGTTCATCTGAACCAGTACTTCTCCTTGGGGTTTTCCTATCCTGTTTGCAAAAAAGGTGGAGGGTATCCTCCAACTTTGCATGGATTATTGGAAGTTAAACCTTTTTATGATTAAAAACCGATACACCTTGTCGAATATTGATGATCTCTTTGATCAGATTCGAGGAGACCAAGTGTTCTCGATGATTGAATTGAGATCTGGTTATCATCAGTTGTGCGTTAGACCATTAGATGTACCTCTCACAGCCTTCCAGAGTAGGTATGGTCTATACGAGTATGTGGTTATGTCGTTCGGTCTCACGAATGCACCTGCAGTCTTCATGGAACTGATGAACCAATTGTTCCATCCATACTTGGATTCTTTTGTGGTAGTCTTCATGGACGCTATCTTGGTGTACTCTCACACTCGACACGACCACGACACACATCTTGAGATCGATTTGAGTAAAAAAGAGAGAGCATCAGTTATATTCTAAGCTCTCAAAATGCCACTTTTGGATGGACCAAATTCACTTATTGGGTGATGTTATCTAAGAGACAAGAGTATCAGTAAACCCAGAGAAATTGAGAGTAGTAGTTTCCTGGGAGTAGATGAAGAATGACTTTGAGGTACAAAGTTTTCTTGGGCTGGCCAGTTACTACAAACGTTTCATACAAGACTTATCATGCTTAGCAATACCACTAAAGGGCCTGACTAAGAAGGGTGTGAAGTACTTGTGGTCAGAATCTTGCGATTCATCCTTTCAGGAGATGAAAGGGAGGATGAATTTAGCACTGATACTAGTTTTTTCGGAGCCGGGCAAGAGTTATACTGTCTTTTATGATGCATCAGGTATCCAGCTGGGGGCTGTGCTTATGCAGGGAGAAGGAATCATTGCGTATGGGTCTCAGTAATTGAGGCCACATGAGATGAACTACCTAACACACAATATCAATCTAGCTACAGTTGTTCATGCTTTACACTGTTGGAGATATTATCTTATGGGACAACATTTTGTGGTTTTCACCAACCACAAGAGTCTCAAGTATATCTTCACTCAGTGCGGTCTGAATTTGAGACAACGAAGGTGGGTTGATTACCTTTAGTATTTTTACATTGAGATTTCCTATATGCCTGGGAAGGGAAACATAGTGGCTGATGCATTGATCAGGAGGGCTCATATAAAAGTAGTTCATGAGGCCAACAGTGAGTGGCAGCTTATGGGTCTGTTCTTTGAGATGCATTTGGAGGTGCACGATAGTCATGGGAAAAATTTTCTTTCTTCTGTGGATGTTACCTCTTCTCTACTTGATCTAGTGCTAACGAGGAAGCTATCAGTTTCTGAAGGCCTAGTCCTATGGGAGAGTGTTGCAGGAGAGGACCCTATTCCTAGATGGATAGTAGGTGTGAATGAGATCTTGCGATTTCATGGGCGCATATGGGTGCCAGTAGACATACGCGAGGAGATGATGTGGGACATTCATTCCTCAGTTTAGGAAGTTTATCCTAGCGTCACAAAGATGTATCATGATCTACACTGCCAGTTTTGGTGGCCAGGTATGAAGAGAGATGTTGTTGGGTTTGTCATGAGATTTTCCACCTATCAGCAGGTGAAGGCACAACATCAGTGACCAGAAGAGCTTTTGCAGTAGTTACCCATTCCTGAGTGGAAATGGAACGATGCCGCGATGGACTTCGTGACAGGTTTTCCTAGGTCACCTTGAGGGAATGATGCATTATAGGTTGTCATTGACAGACTCATGAAGGTTGCTCACTTCTTTTCGATCAAGGAGACCTTCAGTGTTAACGAGTTAGGATGGTTGTACATCCGAGAGATTGTACGTCTATAAGAGGTTCCACACTCCATTGTTTCAGATAGGGATGCATGTTCTACTTCTCGGGTCTATTAGGGACTTTAGAAGGCTTTGGGTACACAGGTACTTTTGAGTACAACATACCATCCCCAGACAGATGGCCAGTCTGAGCGTACGATTTAGGTGCTTGAGGACATGCTTTGAGAATGCATCCTAAATTTTGGAGGTTCTTGGGAGAAACACATAACTATTGTGGAGTTTTACTACAATAATAGTTTTCAAGAAACTATTCATATGGAACCTTATGAGGCTTTGTATGGTAGGCCATTCTGATCACCCTTATGCTAGCTGGAGGCAGGAGAGGCAGCTATGCTGGGACCTCGACTTGTCCAGGAGACCACAGAGCAAATAAAGTTGATTCAGGAGAGGATGGATATGGAACAGTCAAAACATAAGTCTTATGTTGATCGAAGGAGACGACCTCTGGTGTTCGAGGTCATAGATTAGTTTTTTCTACATGTCACACCGAGGTTGGGACACAAGAGGATTAAGAGGCAGGGTAAGTTTTCACCAAGGTACGTCGGACCATTTGAGGTGTTGGAGAGATTCAGGCCGGTTGCCTATCAATTGCAGTTACCTCAGAGGTACTGAGAAATGCATGATGTCTTCCATGTTTCTTAGCTTCAACGTTACTTCTCAAACCCATCTCATGTTTTTCAACCTGAAGAGGTTGAGATCGAGGTGGATGTCTCATTTGAAGAGCGTCCTAACCAGATTATTGATCATAGTGAGAAGGTTCTCTGTGGCTGGTCTGTTCCACTGGTACGAGTGCTATGGCAGCACGGGCGAGTACAGGACAAGACTTCGGAGAGGGAGGCCGATGTATGATCGCAGTGGCTGGAGCTGTTTGAGGTTCCTTCTTATGCGCCACCTTGCTAGGGAAATTCGGGGACAGATTTCTTTAAGGGGGGATGTTTGTAAGAACCCAAATCTTCTTTTCAGGTATGCATATTTCTTTATGTTAGTTTTTTAGAAAAATATGAGTTTTTATAAATATTAGGAGTACACGCCATGTACTCTAAGTACACTCCGTGTACCTGGTTGTCGCGGGTGACCGTGTACTGGCCGTGTAACGGACGAGTACATGGCCATGTGTGGTGACCTAGAGACCACCTAAATCGGAGGCCTAAAAAGGAAATTACAGGCCGTGTAATTTTAAAATACACACCATGTAATTTTTTTTTCATTAAACAGACCAGGGTCACGTCTAATCGATAGAACCCTTTTTATCTTCATTCGTCTTGTCCAAGAGGATCCATATGACCATAGATCTTCTCTGAGCCCCTGGCTCGCCATGCGTTCTCCGAATCGACTGCCATTGATTGCATTGGAATCACATCGGTGAGTTATCCTTTCTTATTGAACACCATCCCTTGATTTCTTCTCTCTCGCGAGTTATCCTCAGTTGAACATTTTTAATGTTTCTGATGATCTATGATTTTCTAGGGAAATTCAAGGCCTGAAGTTCACATATATCGATCTCACGATACTGAGGTAGGTGGTTTGTGCCTTTCTGTAGATAGTCTTTGAATTTTATGTGAAAAAGTGCCCAATACCCTCATTCGGGGTATTGCGTGTTTATGGTTTTTAGCCCTATTTTTCCTGCTGTGCCTTGTTGTTTGGATAGAGGTCAATTGTTTATGAATAAGGTTAACTTTTCCATGCTATGGAGGTTTTCCCATGTTTTCTTGTTTTGACCTTTTGGTCTAGCCTACCTATTAGGCTTCTTTGTTTCCCATGCTTAGTATTGTTAGGGTTGAGTGATTATTATCTGACATGCTATGATACATTGTAGATTGTTTAGCCAAGTTGTTCTTGAGGTTTACTTTGGATTCCATGTGTTGATTGTGCATGATTGACTTACACAGGGCTGTGGAATCCTAGTGTAGTAGACTATAGGGAGAATTGACGGTGAAGGATTCTTCAGAGTGTTTGTTTACTTTTACATTGTGAGACCATAGGTGGGATGGATGTAAGTGCTCCATAAAAGTGTCTGTATCTTCCTTGATATGAGCCATAGGGGGAATTGGACATTGAGTGCTTCCTCAGAGTGCCTATTAGTTACCGATATGAGACCACATGGGGAATTGACGGTGAGTTCTTCCTCAAAGAGTCTTTGCTAAAGCTGAACCATAGGGGATAGAATGTGTGTAATTCCTAGAGGTTTTCTTCTGGTTGTTTGATTAAATCATAGGGGTTAGGCTATGAGTACTTCCCAGAGGGTTACCTGCTTTTTATTGGTTCATCTTAATATATAAAAATTAATGAAATTGAATTTTTAAGATTCTTACTATGTGTACTTCCTTGTTTACTGCTTCATTTTTTTATTTCCTGCAATATATATTCACTGACTGTCAGGCACAGATCTTTGCATGGTTGCATACTATAATTAGTCTCACACCCTATTTGGGTCATGATTTTGGGCCCAAACAGATTATATTGCTACATGTATAGATAAGGAAAAACACCCTTCTACTTCAGGTACTTGATTGCTGTGGAGCTGGATAGCATGGGACCAAGCTGAGGCTTGCGATGATATGGAGTTGTTTACTTTATTTTCATTGTACTTTGGTTTAGTATTGTATTCTAGCATCATGACTTGTTTGGCTGCTTTCCTAGACATATGTATCATTCATTATATATATTTATATGTGCTCAGTTGATGTTACTACTAGTCTTCCGCTATTTACTGTTTATGGTATTATTACTGCTTCTTCTATTACTATCTATTTTACTTCCATTATGTTACTAGGACAATGAGGGAATAGTTTCCCCACTATCACACCCAAGTCCCTCACTACTAGTCGGCAGCCTCTGGCGTTCTTGGAAATGCACTTGAGGCCATGTGACCAACCGGGTACGGGGTGCCTCTGGGCGGCTCCCGGAACCGGGACGTTACAATAAAAATTTCTATGACTAGGTAAGTATCAGGGTATGTATAATAACATGTCACTATCCAAACACATAAAAAAATTAAATATTCTCCTCAGTTTTTCTGTAGTGTCTAAAACAAAATAAATAGAAAAGATTGTGGTTATTATGTTTGTAAATTTATGAGACAGATCATATTACATCAACAAACTAGGATCATTGAAGAGGTATTTTCAAAGATAATTACTATTTCATTTAAAATATTTATTAATACTTTGTGTATTTATATTTTTGTAGTACTACTATGGATTTTAAAAAGACTTATATTCACAAGATGATATAGATTTTCATAGAAACGAATGGGAAGTATACCTGATGGAAGAATGTAAACACACATCAGGAAGATGTTACTTTTATATAAGTAGTGTATTGTTTCATATTTATGTTTAATTTAATTATTTTTATTATTACTCACTTAACAATTGTTTTCTTATATAGGTGTATTCCTTTGTTTGAGTCAGGGTGGTTTGTTCGAAGATTCTCATGCTCATGATAGATAAGACTTTGAGACTGCAACCCAAAATTTAATGAGAAGGTAATTTTTTTTAATATACTATGTTTTTACTCACAATAGTATCTGTTCTATACTGCATTAACACAATCTAACTGGTTATTTTTATTTAAAAATTTTAGTAAAAAGAAAACTACCATATTTAAAACTAAGAAAATATATTCAGATTGTTTTGATAATTCATGAAAATGATCCATGAGTCATTTGTGATGTGTAAGAGTAAACCACACCTCAATACAATGTATGGCGTGACTGGTATGATTCCAACTGTGTCTTTTTATTTGAAATTGACATTAATTATAGTAAAAAAACAAGTGAGATACTAAAAACTGAGCAAACACATTCGTATTGTTTTGATACTTTAGTAAAATGATCCATGTGTCATTTTTGATGTGTAGGAATCAACCAAACCTCAATATGATTCACGGTGTGACTGGTATGACTAAAAGTGCCTGTTATCAGTTTAAAATTAACATTTTAGTTCAAAACATGACACTCACTGAAAACCAAGCAAATAATCTCAAATTTTATTGATAAATTGTTAAAATAATTCATAAGTCATTTTTAACATGTATGAAGAATCCTCACATCAAAATGGCGCACGATGCAACCGATATGACTGAAAAAGTGTGTTTCCAGTTCAAAATGACATTTTAGTAAAAAAACAACTAGCATATTGAAAACTGATAAAACACATTAGGATTATTTTTATACTTTAGTAAAATGATCTTTGCGTCATTTTTGACATGTAGGAGTCAACTATACCTCAATATAATGCACAGTGTGACCGGTATGACTCCAAGTGTCTCTTTTTATTTAAAATTGATATCAATTGCAGTAAAAACAACAAGTGAAATGCTAAAAACTGAGAAAAAACATTCAGATTATTTTGATACATTAGGAGAACGATCCATGAGTCACTCTTGATGTGTAAAAATCAACCCCACCTTAATCCGACGCATGGTGTGACCGGTTTGACTAAAACTGTACATTATTAGTTTAACATTGACATATTAGTACAAAACATGTCACTCAGTGAAAACTTAGAAAACATGCTTTGATTGTCTTAATAATTTAGGAAATTGATTCATAAGTCATTTTTGATGTGTATGAATAAGTACCATGTGAAACCGATGCACGATGCGACCAGTATGACTTAAAATGCATGTTTCCATTTTGAAATGACATTTTAGTAAAAAAACACAAATGATATACTAAAAACCAAGAAAATTATTTAATATTGTTTCTATATTTTGTTAAAATTATCCATGAGTCATTTTTGATGTTTAGGAGTCAACCATACCTCAATACGATGCACAATGTCCCCGGTATGAATCCAAGTTTGTCTTTTTATTTAAAATTGACATTAATTTTATTAAAAAGAAAAAGTGACATACTGAAAACCGAGAAAAAGTATTTTTATTATTTTGATACTTTATTAAAACTATCCATGATTCATTTTTGATGTTTACAAATCAACCCACCTCAATCCGATGCACAATGTGACTAGTATGATTAAAAGTTTTTGTTATCAGTTTAAAATTGATATTTTTGTTCAAAATGTTTCACTCAATGAACAAATAAGAAAATGTGCTCTGATTGTCTTACTATTTTGTAAAGTAATTAATAGGTCATTTATGATGTGTATGAAGTATTCTAATGTCAAACCGACACACTATGAGACTGATATGACTTAAAATGTGTGTTTCCAGTTTGAAATGACATTTTAGTAAAAGAACGCTACTGATATACTGAAAACCGAGCGAATGCATTAGAATTATTTTGATACATTAGGAAAATGATACATGAGTCATTTTTATGTGTAGGATTCAAGCACACCTCAATACGATTCAAGGAGTAACCGGTATGACTCCAAGTGAATCTATTTATTTAAAATTGACATTAGTTTTAGTAAAAAGAACAAGTGACATACTGAAATTCAAGTAAACACATTCAAATTGTTTTAATACTTTAGAAAAATGATCCATGAGTCATTTTTGATGTGTAGAAATCAACCAAACCACAATCCAACACATGGTGTGACTAGTATGACTAAAAGTGCCAGTTTTCATTTTAAAAGTGACATTTTAGTTCAAAACATGTCACTCACTGAATACCAAGAAAACATGATCTTACTATCTTGATAATTTAAGATAGTTATTCATAAGTCATTTGTGATGTGTATGAAGTAGTCTCATGTCAAACCAATGAACGATATGACCAGTATGACTCAAAATGCATGTTTTCAGTTTAAAATGACATTTCAGTAAAAAAACAAAACTTGCATACTAAAAACAAATAAAAAACCTTCTTATTGATTTTATACTTTATCAAAAAGATCAATGAGTCATTTGTGATGTGTATAAGTAAACCAAACCTCAATATGATGCACGGTTTGATCGGTATGACTCCTAGTGTGTCTTTTTATTTAAAATTGACATTAATTTTATTAAAAATAAAAAGTGACATATTGAAAACTGAAAAAATTCATTAAGATTGTTTTTATACTTTAGAAAAATGATCCATGAGTCATTTTGGACGTGTAGGAATCAACCACACCTCATTAAAATGCACGGTGCAGATGGTATGACTAAAAGTGTTCATTATTAGTTTAAAATTTACATTTTAGTTCAAAACGTTTCACTCACTGAAAACCAAGAAAATTCACTATGATTGTCTTGATAATTTATGAAAACAATTCATAAGTATTTTGTGACTTGTGTGAAGCCGTCTCACATCAAACAGACGCACGATAGGATAGGTGTGAATCAAAATTCATGTTTTTAGTTTGAAATGACATTTTAATAAAAAAATACAACCTGTATACTGAAAATTGAGAAAATGCATTCATATTATTTTGATAAATTAAAAAAATGATCCATGAGTCATTTTTGACTTGTAGGAGTCAACTGAACCTCAATTAGACGCATAATGTGACCAGTATGATTCCAAATGTGTCTTTTTATTTAAAATTTAAATTAATTTTATTAAAAAAACTAGTAAAATACTGAAAAAAAGAAAACACATTTGGATTCACTACTGGAAAATTGTGTTTTCCCAACACTTGTATACCAATGGTTTGAATAAACCATTGGTATACTTAATTTTTCCCAATGGTTTCTTCAAACCTTTGGGATAATTGGATGAGAATTAGATTTTCCTAATAGTTTACTTAAACCATTGGGAAAATCTTGGAAAATATATATATATACCAACGGTTTTTAAAAACCATTGGTAAATAAAATATTTCCCAACGGTTTTAACAAACCGTTGGGAATGTTTTCCCCCAAATAGCAACACTTCCAGAATCCCTCCGTCCGCCCGATTGCATCCATAAACCTAATCCCTGCTGACTCTCTCTCTCTTCACCCTAAGGTATCTCTCGAAGCTCTCTCTGCTATTAGGTAATTCTTTAATTATACACTTTTAATCTATAACTGGAATGTCATGCATCTGTTTTTTGTTATTTATTTTGATTTCTCCTAAACGACATCTGCATGTTCTGCTTCTATTTTTATTTTCCTATCATATTCCCTTTCCATAAGACCCATCTACAAGAGCTGATCATGAGAGTGAGGTTTTATATTATTTAATGTGATGGGGGCATTAGGTAGAAGTTCCTTCTATTGTAATCCTTTCCATTTTTACAGTAAGGCATTCTAGTGTGTCATGTGGATAGTGAAAACCCATTTGAGGTGTTGAATAATTGTGATTCTATTTTTTGTGGGTTGTGTTATCTCAATTATGAGAGGTATTGGTTGTATAATTAATCTAGTTTTATGGGGGATTTCATGTATAGTTTAGTAGAAATATGATTCATTGATTTCATGTATAATGTTATAACCTGTTTCGTTGATTTGTATTATTTATCTTGGTGTCTCTATTGATAAATATAAGATATTGTCTTAGTGTGGTTTTGTTTTGGTATAATTTTTGTAGTGACACCTCTTCATTAGAAGATATATGGTGACATCCTTAGTTTTTTATTCATGTAGTACATGGAATGTTTTTGAAAGGGATAATGGTCTGAGTGACTCTTTGGGGTTATATTATTGAGTGAGTTGGGTAAGTTGGAAATTGTTATGTGAGTTCCTTGTGGCCTATGGGGTACGGTTACAAACTAGAGGGGTGTTATGCTGGGATGTGGATGAGGGTTGGTGATGAGATTAGCCATATATCAATTATGTCCTATGGGATTGTGCATAACATTAGGATATTTCTGAGTTATAGGACATTCCTTGGGTGGTATGGTATATGGTCGGATGGGATAAGAAAATTGATGATGATTTGGTAATACAAATTTCACTTAGGAGGGGGGTGTGGGATGCCTTGGGAGGGAGGGGATTTTTCCACCCCACTCCCCTTAGACAACCCCCCTGGACACCACCCCACCCCCCTAGACAACCCCCACCCCTGGACATCCCCACCCCCCTTGGAAAACCCCCATGGACACCACCCCACCCCTTGGACAGCCCCCACCCCTAGATATCCCCCCTAGACACCATACCACCCCACCCCCTAGACAGCCCTCCCACCCCCTAGACAGCCCCCCTGGACACCCCCACCCCCGGACAACCCCCCTATACACCACCCCACCCCCTTGGAAACCCCCCCCGGACACCACCCTACCCCCTGGATAGCCCTCCCACCCCCTTTTATAGCTCCCATGGACACCACCCCACCCTCTTGGACAACCCCCACCCCCTGGACAGCCCTCCCACCCCTTGGACAACTATCCCAATAAGTGTAGTTTGATTTTTTTCTATTTTCATTTTACAATTCAAGTGTCATTATTATATGAATCAACTAGATTTGAAGTCTTCATAGCCACTCCTTTTAGGTGGTTTTTCTTTTTTTAGTGGGGTTATATGGTACTTTATGTGGAATTTTGTTTGGGTGTTATGAAATGTACTAACTTTTCACAATATTTCCATTTTTTAGCATCAATAACTTATTTAAAAAACTCTCTTTACACATTCTGCATCTTTCATAAAAATCATTCACTTTGTAATATCTTGAACAATTTTTTATCAGGTATATGGTGTCTTCTTGGTATGTGATAAATGAAAAAATTAAAAAACACATCTCACCTCAAATTTAGGCACACACAACTGAATTAATTAGTATATTTTTACATTGTTTTAATAGTTCATTACATCAACTAGAAACTCCTTTTTTTATCATTTACTTAAATATATTTTCGATTAAACTTCAATCTTATTGAATTGCTTATGACGAAATGACATATAAAAATTCTTTTTATAGAATGGATAGAAGTTAGATGTATGAAACTGATTGGATCTCAAGAGATTTTCAAATCAATTTGAAGATATTTTTATATTTTTTATTTCACAATACTTCAGATAGTGGTCGCATACACTGCCCATATTCCAATTATGTTGGTAGACCTTGGTTGAGCTGTGAAGAAGTCAACTACCACATAACCAAATATGGTTTTCAAGAAAACTACTATGTGTGGTATCACAATGGGGAGAAAATGAATGCTCAAATTACTGATGATCAAAATGAAAGGGCTGGTCTAGAGAATTTGTTAGATGACCGGTTTCTGTTTATTCTTCATCATCAAAAAGAAAGTATTTTGACTCAAGAAGACTTTGATATGAGGACATATGATGCATATAATGAAAATCATGATATTTCTAGGGTGAAAAAATTGACTGATGCCACCACGACTCCAGTATATCGACAGTGCGATAAAAAGAAAAAGATGGAATTTTTAATCCGATTGTTTCATGGGAAAACTATGTATGAGATTTCTAATACATCAATCAATTAAATTCTTACCTTCTTGAAGAATTTACTTCCAGATAATGTAGATATTCCCTCAAACCACTATATGACATGGAATTTAGTTGAGGAACTTAGATTTTCAAGAAACAAAATCCATGCTTGCCTGAAAGATTGCAGTTTATTCTGGGAGGAAACCGCTGAACGAAATGATTGTATAAAATGTGGCACATCCTGCTGGAAGTCAAAATCTGACTGAACACCATCCCGTGTGCCACAAAAAGTAATTTGGAACTTTCAATTGATCCCCAGACTCTAGAATCTTTTTATGTCTCATGAAATATAAATAAAAATGAGATGGCATGATACCGAGAGAAAGAAGACTACTGATGAGTTGGTTCACCCTGTAGATGGTTTTTCATGGCATAGATTTGATGCTCGATATCTTGATTTCTCAGCTGACATGTGTAATGTGAGGCTGAGTCTTTCATGTGACTGTTTTAATCCGTTTGGAATATTCTTACTTCGCTCAACACACAGCCAGTTTTTATACACATTTATAATCTTCCCCCATGGTTGTGTATGAAAAAACCTTTCACTTTCATGAGTATACTCATATCTGGACCTTCCGATCCTGGCATTGATATTGACGTATACATGAAACCTTTAATAAAAGAGTTGAAACTTCTTTGGGATGTGGGTGTGCACACATACGATGCATATTTGAAAGACATATTTCAGATGCGTGTTGCACTTATATGGATGATCAATGATTTTACGGCTTATGAAATGACGTTTGGATAGATAACAAAGGGAAAAATTTCACGTCCTATTTGTATAAATAATACACGATCCAGAAGACTGAAACATTGCTGTAGTTTCAGTTTTATGGGACATCAACGATTCTTGCCAATGGACCCTCCATATAGAAATAATCGTCGAAGATTTAATAATACCATAGAGACCGATGGTCCACCTTAGTGTATGTCTGGAACTGATGTGCTTAATGAATTGAAAGATTTAATTTTTTTATTTAGGAAGGGTCAAATGAAATGTGGAAAGAGAAAGAATGTTTCCACTAAAACATGTTAAAATTGGAGAAAGAGGAGTATCTTTTTTATTATCCTTATTGGTTAACAAATTTGTTATGTCATTTCTTAGACATAATTCAAATTGAAAAGAATATATGTGAAATGTAGCTTTTTATACTTCTAAATGTTAAGGGAAAGACAAAATATGATTTAAGGTCTCAACGTGACTTGGTGGATTGGGGCATCAGACCTGAATTGCAACCTGTGCGTATCAGTGAAAATAAATGGAAAGTTCCATGTGCTTATTTTGTGATAAAACCTACTAAAAAAACAATTTCTGGAAGTATTAGAGACTATTAGAGTTCCTGATGTCTATTCAAGCAACATATCTAAATGGGTCAACATTAGAGAGTTGCAGCTAAAATATTTGAAGACTCATGATTATCACGTTCTTCTACATGAGTTGATTCCAATAGAAATCCGTCATCTTTTGTCCAATAATGTAAGGGTGACTGTTATTCGGTTGTTCCATTTTTTTAGAGATCTTTGGGCTAAGAAGTTGTCCAAGTATTTCTTGAAAAAAATGTTGATAGATTCCCCATTAATTTTGTGTGAGTTGGAGAAAATATTTCCTCCATCATTTTTCACATGCATACTGCATCTGACTGTCCATATTACCACTGAAATAATTCTCGGAGGACCAGTTTCTTTTCTTTGTATGTATCCAACTGAAAGAAATATGTAAACATTAAAGTCTTATGTCTGAAACGGGAATCATCCTAAAGGTTCTATAGTGAACGGTAACTTGGTCCAAGAATCTATGGATTTCTGCTCAATGTATTTGTCTGATCTTACTATAAGAATGAACAGACCAATGAGAAATGAAGAAGAACAATATGAGAAAATTGAACCTAGTTTTCCATCACTTCCTCAAACATGAGAATTCCTTGATCACATACATTGAAGACATTAAGCCTTGAATAGCGGGATATGGCACATCGCACAGTTTTGTTCAACTGTGATTTGTTCGAAAACTACATCAGGTAACTAAATTGAATATGTATATCTGATATATATATCTGTCAAACTATTCATATTTTTTATCTACAGGGAACATAAAACAATGATAAATAGAAAGCATCATTCTTTATCTTTGAGAAGGGGGGAGACTTTTCATAGTAAAAAGTTTTCTGCTTTGTTAAAATTGAAGGTAAAAATATTACTGTTTAAAATAATTAAATCAATATTTAATTAAGTTTAATATTCATTTATATTGCAGGTATTGATTTTTCCTGCTGACTCTATCTATAAGGAAATAAGAGCTTTGGATTTTGGTCCTAATACCATGGTTCGTGACTGTAAATCAATTTTTATCAATGGGTACAAATTTATTGTCACTGAATGAGAAAAGAACATGAGAACACAACATGATGGTGTTATGGTTACTACCATAATAGATTGTTATTCCAGTGCATCATATAGTAGACCATGATTTGAAAATATGGGTTATTATGGAGTCGTTGAAAAAATAATAATTTTGGATTATTACTCTCATGGACGAGTCACAATGATTAAATTCCATTGGTTTGATTTGATTAAGAGACAAGGAAAATTTATTGATGATTGTGGATTTCAAGTAATTAATATGACTCACACTCTTGCTACAGAAGAACCATATGTATTGGAATCAATGGATAAACATGTTTTTTATGTCAAAGACCAACTTCGACCTGAATTTGGTGTCGTAGTTGAAGTAATTCCAAGACATATTTTTGATGATGAGGATGATGTGATTGACACCATCCCTACTGCCATTGGAACCAATCCATTTATTTCTTTTGATAACTCCAATAGCTCAATTTTTAGAGTTGACTGTGAACCTGAAGTTGTGGTGGGAAATATATAAAATCATCCATTCATGTTTTCAATTATTTTGGTTTACCTCGAGTTGGGTTGTTAAGGTTGGTTCTATTCAAATTTATTTAATATTGAAACCTGCATCATCTACCTAAGCTAAAGAAATTAAATTTTTCCCTAATTTTGACAATTGATTTTCCACTTATGAATCTGGTAGAATAAATGTTCCATGATTTTAATAAACTGATGACACTTAGTAAATAATCATCCTACTAAAAATTAAATTTATTTATTACATCTTGTATGATTTTTGACTTCATTATATATTTGTTCAAGCTCACCTAAAACAATGGTTAGTTAAATTATCCATGAATCCACCTATTCCCTCTCATTTATTTTGTTTTTTGGGTTACACATTAGTTATCCGTTTCTATTTACTTCCAATTTTTTTTTTCAAATGTAGGAAATGAAACCAATTGAAGAGAGGTGAATGAAACAAATTATGGACAACAATCATCGCATGACTGAGCTGGTAATTCCACCACTAGGGCTTGAAGTGAGTATTTTATTTCAAATATATTTATTTAAATTATATATAATGTCATGTGATTAATTTTTTGAAACATTTTTTCAGGATCCATCTATTATGTGATAGTAATTTGAGGAGCAGACGAGTAGTGGTCCCAGTATTGGGGGTGTTTGTATGAGGGGGGGGGGGGTGGTACTGGAGCTAGATGATCTGGTCAACATACTTGATTAGACCCTATCCCTCCCACTGACATAACATCCATCCCACATTCTGATCCCAGTGTGCCGTTAGGGACACATGGGATATTTAGGCCTCCCATGTTTTCACCACCATTTACATCTGACCCTCCTCACCCGTCTGTATCATATCCGATGATGATTCCCACTCCCTATAAAGCATATGGCCAGCCATCCCTATCATCTTCTTTTACTACTGCTTCGATCTCTCCGGGCTTTTATATTCCATCTTCTTTGACTATTGCTCTACTAGAGTCTGTCCCTGCAGAGCATACATTGGGACACACTCCATCTGTACAGGGTGTTCCTTCAGTTTTTGCAGATCCAGCAGTGCCCATTGATCATACTACCACAGGTATACTTATACAACCCTAACAAATTGTTACACCATTATTTATTTTCATTATAACTTGTATTGATAAAATATTTTTTTTCTTTCATAACAGATACATCTATTGATAGGAGATGGGGGAGGGTGCATACACGCAAGCATTTAGTTTGGAACCTCTGCACGCAATTGATGGTGGAATACAATGAAAATATTCAGATGATTGAAAAATCAGGGCAGCAATGTCGGAGTTTTTTGGCGACGCTTTCCAAATACTCCGACATCATTCTTCTCAGCCCACTCTCATAGAGACAGCTACCAAATGAGTCAAGGATAAGCCTGGGCGGAGATATGGGTAAAAAAATCTATTGTATTTAATGTAATATATTAATTTTTTTATTTATATGAATTGATATTTTGGTTTCAGCTGCAGTTTAATTTCTCTGATGGTGAGGGTGCACGACCAGCACATCTAAAGGATTTAGGGGAGCTTTGGAGAGCTTATAAGCATGAGTTGTACATTGGCTGGCATGCTAGAGTGGGCACAAAGTTAGAGGCGGTCCCTGTCATGGATGATTATCCATTAGAACAGTACCGACAGATAATTACTCATTGGGCGACTAGCCAATTTAGGTATTAATAAAAATTAGAAGTATTTAAATGAAAATTTTCATGTTTTTTTGTTAATACTAATTATTGAAATTTATTTAGGATGCATCTGCAAGAAATAAGAAAACATTAATGCTAAGAAATACTTCTACACATTGGGACATACTATGATTCCAGATCATGAGAGACATCAGATATGACAGTTATAATCTTTGTTTAAAACTGGAACATTCTATTTCTTCCTCCATATTTTATTCGATTTCTAAAGTTGTTATATAATTTTAGTTATGAAATTACTAAGTTTTTTTGATATACTAATTTTAATTATGATTTTCTACATTAAATTTCATTATAGAGACATAAATTGAATATATAAGGACGTGTTCCTTGAGAAAAACTATTTTTCTCGAGTAGAAAGAAGAAAGATGAAAGTGCGGTTAATGAACCAACTCGGTAGCAGATTGTAAGTTTTGAATTTGTAGATTTAAAATTCTAATATCTATTTTTTTAACTAATAATATATTTATATTTGTAACAGGTTGCTTTAGAGGCCCTTGATGCCCAGGAACCTGACAATTTTGGGCCAAACGATCACTTACATTAGGTGTTGGGAGATGAGCACCCTGGTAGAGTACGCTGCCGACCTTGAAAGAGTATAGTTCCAATGAGGTATTGGCCCTCCTCAGGTATGATTTATAGTTCCACCAAGTTGCAGTAGGTTAAGTCACAGACAGAATAGGATGAAAAAAGGGCCACAGAGACCGCATAACAGTCTTCTAGGGCAAGAACTGCATTTATGAACTGATGGAAGTTTTACGTCCAATACTTCACCAAAGGACAACACTACTTGTGATGAATATATTTCATCGATGCGTTCTATATATGGTTAACCAGGTGGTAGTTCTAGTGGTGGTCGAGATGATGTCGAGGAGGAGGCCGAGGCATAGGAGGAGGAGGGTGAGGAGGAGGCCAAGGAGGAGGCCGAGGCGGAGGAGGAGGGTGAGGAGGTGGCCAAGGCAGAGGAGGAGGGTGATGAGGAGGCTGAGGATGAGTACGAGGGTGAGGAGGAGGGAAGGGACGATGATGGGGATGATGATGAGGATGAGGGTGAGGTTGATGATGATGGTGAGGTTGATGATGATGGTGATAATAGTGATGGTAATGGGGAACAGATTGATCCATTAAATTTTTGACTGATATTACTGACCTTTGCTGTTTGTTGATTTATTGTGCCTGAATATATGTGTGATTATGTAGGTCACATTATCTTTATTTTTTATCTATTTTAATGAAATTGTAATTTTTTAGTGGAATTTAGAAAATTGATGGTCTTATTAGAAGTTTATATATTGAAATTATTTTTTTAACCTTGAAAGAATTTGCTTAGAAAATATGGAAATACCATCCCATGTGTCCGGGACAACCCCCCACCCTCCTCTCTGGACCCCAGACAGCCCCCAGACAACCCCCTAGACAGCCCCCTAGATAGGGCCCCAGACAGCCCCCCGGACAGCCCCCCCACCCTCCTCACTGGACTCCGAACAGCCCACCAGATAGCCCCCCACCCTCCTCCCTGAACCCCGAATATCCCCCACCCTCCTCCTTGAACCCCGAACAACCCCCCTCCTCCCTGGATCTGGACAGCCCCCCACCCTCCTCCTTGGACCCCGAAAAACCCCTGGACAGCCCCCAGAATAGCCCCCACCCTCCTCCCTAGACCCTGGATAGCCCCCTCCTACCTGGACCTTGGACAGGACCCCACCCTCCTCCCCGGACCCCGGACATCCCCCAGATAGCCCCCCGGATAGCCCCCTAGATAGCCCCCTAGACAGCCTCCCAGACATCCCCCACCCTCATCCCTGGACCCTGGAAAGCCCCCCGAAGAGCCCCCACCCTCCTCCCTAGACCCCAGACAACCCACCTCCTCCATGGACCCTGGAAAGCCCCCCACCCTCCTCCCTGGACCCCAGACAGCCCCCAGATAGCCCCCTGGATAGCCCCCCACCCTCCTCCATAGATCCAGGACAACCCCCCAGACAGCCCCCACCCTCCTCCCTGGACCCCAGACAGCCCCCCAAACAGCACCCCAGACAACCCCCACCCTCTTCCCTGGACCTTGGATATCCCCCTCCTCCCTGGACCCTGGACATCCCCCACCCTCCTCCCTGGACCCCAGATAGCCCACATAAAGCCCCCCGAACAGCCCCCCCAGACAGCCCCCCACCCTCCTCCATGGACCCCAGATAACCCTCCATATAGCCCCCACCCTCCTCCTTGGACCCTGGATAGACCCCCTCCTCCCTAGACCCTGGACATCCCCCCCTCCTCCCTGGACCCTGGACAGCCCCCGGACAGCCCCCCGGACAACCCCCCGGACAGCCCCCCTGACAGCCCCCCACCCTCCTCCCTGGACACCGGACAACCCCCACCCTCCTCCCTGGACCCCGGACAACCCCCCAACACGACATCCCAACATTAGGCAAGCAGGGATTCAGTATATATAAAACATCACGGAAATTCATGAAAGGCTAAGGACCGCCTTCCTTGATTCCAGAGACAATTTCACTCTTTATTCGGCTTCTTGAATCCCAATCTATGCTCTCTTTAAAATGGACACCCTTTTAAATAAAAACAACTGGCATACATGAAAAATTACCAAACATATATAGATTGTGTTGATACTTTATCACAAGGATCCATGGGTCATTTCTGATGTGTACGAGTCAACCCCGCCTCAAACTGAGGCACAGTTTAGCCGATACAACTCAAAGTGTCTCACATTTATTTTAATTGGACATCATTTTAAGTGAACACAACAACTGGCATACATAAAACTAACCAAATGCATTCTGATTCTATTAATACTTTCGGAAAATGATCCATGGGTCATTTTTGACATGTATGAGTCAACCCCGCTTTAATCCGGGGCACGGTGTGGCCGGTACCACTCAAACTATCTCACTTTTATTTGAAATGAACAATATTTTAAGTGAAAACAACAACTTGCATATGAAAAACCGAACAAAAACATTCGGATTCTGTTGATACTTTAGGAAAATGATCCATGGGTCATTTGTGACATGTAATAGTCAACCCCGCCTCAATCTGAGTTATGGTGTGTCCGGTACCACTCAAACTGTCTCACTTTTATTTGAAATGGATAGGATTTTAAGTGAAAAGAATATCTTGCATACAGAAAACAGACCGAACACTTTTTGATTGTGTTTATACTTTAGCACAAGGATCCATGGGTAATTTGTGACGTGTACGATTCAACCCCTCTTCAATCTGAGGTACGGTGTGGCCATTATCACTCAAAGTGTCTCTCTTTTGTTTAAAATGGACACTATTTTAAGTAAAAACAACAGACATATGGAAAACCAACCAAACGTATTCTGATTGTGTTGATACTTTATCACAAGGATCCATGTGTCATTTTTGACATGTACGAGTCAAACCTGACTCAATCCGAGGCATGTTGTGGCCGGTACCACTCAAAGTGTCTCACCTTTATTTGAAATGGACAACATTTTAAGTGAAAACAACAACTGGCATACAGAAAACTGACCAAACACATTTGGATTGTGTTGATACTTTAGGAAAATGATACATGGGTCACATGTGACATGTAAAAGTCAAACCCACCTCAATCTGAAGCACGGTGTGGCCGGTATCACTCGGTGTGTCTTTATTTTATTTAAAATGGACACCCTTTTAGGTAAAAACAACTGGCATACGGAAAACCAACCAATCATATTCAGATTGTGTTGATACATTAGCACAAGGATACATGGTTTATTTTTGACATGTACATGTCAACTCCGCCTCAATCTAAGGCACGGTGTGGCTGGTACTACTCAAAGTGTCTTACTTTTATTTGAATTGGACAACATTTTAAGTGAAAACAACAACTGGCATATGGAAAACTGACCAAACGCATTTGGATTCTATTGATAATTTAGGACAATAATCCTTGGGTCATTTTTGACGTGTAAAAATTATCCCCACCTCAATACGTCATACAGCGTGGCCGGTACTACTCAAATTGTATCACATTTATTTGAAATGGACATGATTGTAAGTGAAAACAACAACTTTCTTACAAAAAACTGACCAAACGTTTTTTTATTGTATTGATACTTCAAGAAAACGATCCATGGGTCATTTGTGATGTGTACGAGTCAACCTTGCCTCAATCTGAGGCATAGTGCAGCCGGTATCACTCAAAGTGTTTCTCTTTGGTTTAAAATGGACACTGTTTTAAGTAAAAATAACATACATTCGGAAAACTGACCAAAAATATTTTGATTGTGTTGATACTTTATCACAAGGATCCATGGGTCATTTGTGACGTGTACAAGTCAACCCTGTCTCAATACGAGACATGGTGTGGCCGATACCACTCAAAGTGTCTCACTTTTATTTGAAATGGACAACGTTTTAAGTGAAAATAACAACTGACATACAGAAAACCAACCAAACACATTCAGATTCTATTTATACTTTATGAAAATGATCCATGGGTCATTTTTGATGTGTAAGAGTCAACACTGCCTCAATCCAAGCCACGGTGTGGCCGGTACCACTCAAACTGTTTCACTTTAATTTGAAATGGACAAGATTTTAAGTGAAAACAACAACTTGTATACAGAAATCCAACCAAACGTATTTGGATTGTGTTGATACTTTAGCATAAGGATCCATGGTCCAACCTCGCATAATCCACTTCTCATGTGAGGAACTCCTACCCCTATTCTAAAACACATGACATTTAATACGCTAATCCCATCCTCAAATAGTGGGTTCTAGGACCAAACCAAAGTCCCTTTGGGAACCCAATACCAAAGACATAATTTAATATTCATACCCACTACCCAAAATGGGGATTCATATCACATCACTACCAGGAGACCAAATTACAATTATCCACATACCCCCTTATTCCAATTGAAAAGTCTATGAAAAACATGTAGGCTATTCTGGTAACTCATCTCATATGTCAAGATTGGCCAATGTTTTCCACTAAAACATGAGGAACCATTTATACATGGATACATAGTCATTAGAGGAATATAAACATCCCATGCACTTCCTATAACTCATCCCAGGTCTAAGCACATGACCACTACCATTGTCTATCTTATCGGTATCATGATCCTTGTCCACTCTACCCTTGTTTTTCTTTTTGTTTTAAGATAGTCAACCCAATACCATGAGTAAACATCCCATGTGATTCCTATAACATGTAGGTTTTTTCTATTGTGTTTATTGGTTTTGTGGTTTGAATGAGGAGTGAATTCTAAATTTTGAATACTTTTATGGGTTTTATTGTTTTTCAATTCTAACTTTCTAAATTCTGGATGTATTGGTAATGAATTCTAAATTTTGAATACTGTTATGTGTATTGGATTCTGGATGTATTGGATTTTAATTTTGTATTGGTGTTATGGGTGTTATTGCATTTAAATTCTGGATGTATTGGATTGTGGATGTATTGGATGGTGGAATTTTCTCTTGTGTTGTGGTTTGAGTGAGGAATGAAATTTAAATTTCTTAATTTCTTAATTATGGATGAATTTTAAACATCCCATGTAGCCTTTTGGATTCTGGGTGTATGTGTTCTTACAAGTCATGGAGAGCAGGTTGGAGATGGCTGCTGGCTGCTACTACTGTGGAGATGCATATGTATACCAACGACTTTCAAAACCGTTGGTATATCCTTTTGATATATATATGATACCAACAATTTTTATAATCGTTGGTATATCCTTTTCAGGTATATTGTACATCGTATACCAATGGTTATAAACCATTGGTATAAGGGTAACATATACCAACGGTTTCACAAACCTTTGGTATATCTCTTCCTTTAAGACATATACCAACTATTTACATAGAACCATTGGTATAAGCCTATAAAAACAGTTTACTTGGCCACGGTTTGGGAAACTGTTGGTATATAATATACCAATGTTTTCCAAGCCTTTACCAATGGTTCAAAACTGTTGGTAAATGGTAAAATTCCAGTAGTGATTGTTTTGATACTTTATGATAATGATCCATGAGTCATTTTTGATGTGTAGAAATCAACCACACCCCAATTCGATGTATATTGTGACTGGTATGACTAAAAGTGTCCATTATCAGTTTAAAATTGACATTTTAGTTCAAAACATGTCACTTACTAAAAAACTAGAAAATGTGATCTAATTGTATTGATAATTTAGGAAAGAAATTCATAAGTTATTTGTGACATGTACGAAAGAGTCTCACATCAAATTGTCGCATGATGAGACCAGTATGACTCAAAATGCACGTTTCTCGTTTGAAATGACATTTTAGTAAAAAAACACATCTAGCATACTGAAAACCAAGAAAAATCTTTCAGATTATTTTGATACATTAGAAAAATGTTCCATGATTCATTTGTACTGTGTAAGAGTCAACCGCACATCAATATGACGCACAATGTTACTGTTATGACTCCAAATGTGTCTTTTTATTTAAAACTGTTATTAATTTTAGTAAAAAAACAATTGACCTATTGAAAACTGAGAAAAAATAATCAGATTGTTTTGATACTTTATGACAATAATCCATTAGTCATTTGTGACGTGTAGGAATCAACCCCACTTAAATATAACGTACAGTGTGATTGGTATAACTCCAAATTTTTTTTATCAAATATTGACATTTTATTAATGTATTATTTCATATTAATGTTTATTTTATTTCTTTATAGTATTTCAAACTTAATATTTGTTTTCTTATATGGGGAGAATCTTTTTCTCGGGTTGAGATGATTTGTTCGGCAACAGATACCATGGGTGGATATTTTTGAGAGAGGATCACAGATGTCAAAAGATGAAACATTATTGTTTTTAAATGTTTTTTGGATAATTTTAAATGTAATTATATAAAACATTATTTGAAATGTATATAGAAGTGTTTTTTGTATATACAATGGATAATTTTTTTTGTATTCATGGTGTCACATTAAATGTATATAACATTGTTTGAAATTATAGGTTTTTGCTGTGTGTGATGTTAATATGACAACACATTGTAGCCAGCTAGGCCTTTATCAGCGCTATTTCAAGTGTTGATAAAGGGGGTTCTTTATCCGGGCTAAAATAGCGCTGATAAAGGGGGTCCATTATCAGTGTTTTTTTTATCATGGATAAAGGGCCCCCCTTTACCAGCATTTTTGGAGTGCTGATAAAGGGGACCCCCTATCAGCATTGCGATTAACAACGCTATTAAAATCCATTTTGCATGCTGTTAAATGGAATATGTGTAGTAGTGTGTGGTGTGCCCAGAATGACCTTATAAGCAGTTTTTAAAGATTTACCGACCTTCAAAAATGTGTTTCATTAGGTCAAAATGAATCTAATGAACTATGATTGTTGTGAAATCATATGGTAACAATCTTACAATGATTTTTTAAATTTTGGAACTGAAGTAACATCAATATGAGGTGTTCTTTGATCAAGATGACTTGAAACACACTTTTAGTGTTTTAAAACACAAAAAACATGTGTGTAACAATCAAAACCATAGAGAACGACATCTAAATGATGTAAAATCAAAGGAATTCCATCTTTGTATTATTATTGACATGTATGAGTAGAAAAATAATCAATATGATGTGTGGTGTGTTTGGAAATATCGAATAAGAAATTTTTAAAGGTTTGGTGACCTTTAAAAACATGTTTCAGGATGTCAAAACTAAGAAAAATACCTCTGGTTTCCATGAAATCATATGAAAACAACTGTGGAGTGATTTGAAAAATGTTGGAGTAGACGATGTATCAATTAGATGTGTAATTTTCTTAGATTGATCAGAAATGAATTTTTAATGTTTTAAAAACACAAAGACGTTTCTGTAATGATCAAAACCATATCAAATGACCTTCACATGAAATGATATTATAGGACAATCATCTTTTTATTATTTTTGATGTGTAATAGGAAACTCAATTTGATGTGTGGTGTGCCTAAAACAACCTTATAAGTAGTTTTTAAAGATGTGGTTTCTTTTAAAAACGTGTGCATATTTGTGGGTGGAAATGGAGAAATCAATCTTTGATTTTTGTAAAATAATATGACAAAACATTTAGGGTGAATTTTGAAATTTTGGAATGGATAGAATGTCAACATGATATGTCATTTATTAAGGATGTTAGAAAATAGACTTTTATTGTTTTAAAATACCAAAACACGCGTGTAAGAGTTAAAATCATTTCAAATGGCTTTAGAATGATCTAAAATCACAAGAGTTCAATCTTTGTTTTATGTGTCAAGTGTACGAGGTGACGACACATTAATCAGACATGAGGCATGCTCAGACGATCTGAATACGTAGTTTGAAAATAAATAAATGATTTGAAACTAGTATATAATTGAAAATAAAATGACCTTGGACGGGTTTTTGTACTTTTTTTAATTTAAATGTTTTATTGGATTTCAAATATTAGATTTTTGTGACTTTTTTCTACTGTACTAACTTTTATTTTTAATTTCATTGATTTTTAGTTAAATAAGATGATGGGTGCAGAGGGTGAAAAATTATTGAACGAGTTTATTTTTGATTTTATGAAATTATATACTCTATATAAATTTATTTAATATATGTATCATCATTGTTTTTGTGTTTACATAATTCTATTGTAATTTTTTTAAAAAGTAAATTATTTCCATGTAAAAGATATGCATCATAAAAAGAAAACACTTGCTTTATCACATACATAAAAAAATACCTGAGTGCATATGCATGAAAAATTATATATAAATACAAAGTTTCTCTAAAATATCACCCATAACATCTTGATTGTTGCTGATGGGTTATCCAATAGCCTCTGACTATGCTATTTGGTTGTGGATGGAGGAAGCCCACCACCGCCCTGCTGCAACTGCATACG
Organism: Viscum album; assembly: GCA_963277665.1. NCBI lineage: Eukaryota > Viridiplantae > Streptophyta > Magnoliopsida > Santalales > Viscaceae > Viscum > Viscum album. The sequence goes on along the minus strand of OY728125.1, from coordinate 1,744,516,785 downwards.
AACCCTGGGAATTGCAAGAAGCTGTAAGCAGCATTTCAGAGGCTACATCTTCCACTGCAAGAAACCCTCCCTTCATCCGTGAACCCTGGGAACCCCATAAAGCAGTAATCCACTTTACGGAGGCTACATATTCCACCAAAAGCAACCCTCCCTTGGTTGGTGCAACAGAAATAGATCTAGAACTTGTTGGGGGCGCAGCGGAGGTGCGTGGTACCTCAAACACACAAAAATAGGAAGCAAAACAGAGCAACACAAGATTTAACGTGGTTCAGAGAGTTACCTACATCCACGGGAGAAACAAGGGCCCTTCCTCTATTCACGTCTCTCCGGTTCTCGACAGAGGATCACAAATACACAACACCTCTTACCACATATTCTCTAACCTTACAAACAATGGGATTTTCATCCCGTGTAAATAGAGAAAGAAAACCAACAATTTCCTTCAGTTGATCATCTACCCATAGAGTCCTTCCTGCCAGCTGCTCACCCAACTTGACCTCCTACTGCTGTCGGCTGCCAACCAAGGAAGTTGCACACCAATTTGCTGCCGACAAATGTTTCTCCTCCGCTAGAAAATTTCACCACATATTGGGAGTGGCCCCCAAAAATCTCCCCCTCATGACCAATTTGGGGTAGAAACCATATCTGTAGTCTCATTGTAGGTGTCGAAGACTTCATCAGCAAATCGAACACGCTTCTTCATGCCAGATGATGTGGCACTTCTACTTTCTTTAATCAAGCTCGGGCTGACTGCAGTCTCCATCAAATGATACAACCCTTGAGACTCCTTCCCAGTAAGCTTCTCTGCATCCCCATGTGATACTTCCAACACTCCACCTGCTATAGAAATCTTGAACCCTTTTGCATCGAGTCTACTCAATGATATCATGATCCGTCTCATCCTCAGAACAAATTTCACGTTAGCCAGTTTTTGAATTCCTCCATCAGGTGTCTTCAATTTCACTGTCCCGACTCCTCGAACCTCACATATTGACCCATCACCAAGTCTCACCGAGTCTCTCACCTAGTGAAAAGTGTCAAATATACCTCTCATTGTACATATGTGTGCTGAGCTCCCCGAATCCAGAACCCATCCACATTCCTTTGAATTTTGAGCTCGCTCGTTCTTCCTCTTTAGAAATCGGCATTCCCGCTTCATGTGACCATATCTTTTGCAGTAATGACACTGCAATTCTTCCCAATCAACTATATCATCTGATTGAAAACTTCCCATTGTCACGCATATTTCATCATCGGCTGATAATCCTGTGATGTTCACATCCTCCTCTTCAACTTTATTCTTCCCAGCAATGTACCGTTTGAGCTCTCCATAATCACTTTTATAGTGACCCTTCTTCTCGCACCAGAAACACATGATTTCTCTAGGATCACAACCTCTGGATTTTGGTCACAATTCTTTACCTCTTTACTACTGATGTCGGCTCCTCCCACATTGATCATCTCGCATCACCATGATTTTCTCGCCTGAATGTATCACGGGTCTTCAGAATGACTCCGAATCTTGAAGTGATGCCATCACCTCGTCCAGCTTCACTGTCTCCTTCCCCACGAGCAATGTAGTCACAAGCCCATCAAATGATCTTAGTAGGGATGATAAAAGAAAAATTGCTTTATCTTCCTCTCAAACATTTACATCGATCCCCAATAACTGTGTCAAAATTTTGTTGAATTCATTGGTATGATCCAACAAATTCGCTCCCTCGTCCATGCGCAAATGGTACAATTTCTTCTTTAAGAACAACTTGTTGGTGAGAGACTTCACCATATACCGCTGCTCCAACTTCTTCTAGATCTCCTTTGGCGATGTCTCGTCCAACACTGAGTATTTTACCTCATTCGCCAAACATAGTCGAATTGTGCTGACAACCCGCATCTCGAGCTCTTCCCAATCATCGACACTAATTATCTCGGGCTTTTCTCCGACCAACGTTCTGATCATGACCTACTTCACCAAAAGATATTTTACCGTGCTTTTCCATAAGCCAAAATTGTTTCGACCATCAAACTTCTCGATCTCAAATCTTGGTAGTGCTCCGCCACCCGTCATCGTCGTTGTCGCAAAACACGATCACGACCATCGATGCCTCACCCTTTTTTAACCACCTAATAGAATGATAATTTATAAAAAATAACCATACAGATGTGTTTGGAACGGTTTAAATAGTCGTAATCGACTCCTGGATTGCTGAAATCGGACACCAATTGACCGAGTTATGGTCAAAACACGTTCAACGGTCTAGATCACCCGCTGACGTGGCGCTGACGTAGCGCAGACATGGCACGCCGAAATTCCCGCCGGAATCTCGCCAGAATTGTCACCAGTAGAGTGAACAGTGTCGTCTTCTCCGGCGCAGGGGGTACTGCTCATCTTGAGTTTGAACAAACTTTGACCGAGCCTACCGAGATCGTTTCAACTCCGTTTTTATCACCGTTTGTGCTGTTGGAATCGTCTTGCCTCCCTCTTCTCGGATCTGGCCTCGTAAAAATTTTCCGACCACTTTCAATTTTTGGGCCACCGGAAAATTCACCCTCACCGCGCCAGTTCACCTCTGTTCGCTCCAAATCACCTCTGATACCACTTGTTTGGGAGCAGCGGAGGTGCGTGGTACCTCAAAAACACAAAAAAGGAAGAAAAATAGAGCAACACAAGATTTAACATTGTTCAGAGAGTTTCCTACATCAATGGGAGAAACAGGGGCTCTTCCTCTATTCATGTCTCTCCGGTTCTCGATGGAGGATCACAAATACACAAAACCTCTTACCAAATATTCTCTACCCTTACAAACAATGGGATTTTCATCCCGTTTAAATAGATAAGGAAAACCAACAATTTCCTTTGGTTGTTCATCTACCCATAGAGTCCTCCCTATCGGCTGCTCACCCACCTTGACCACCTTCTGTTGTCGGCTGCCAACCAAGGAAGCTGCACACCAAGTTGCTGCCGACAAATGTTTCTCCTCTGCTAGAAAATGTCACCCCATATTGGGAGTGGCCCCCACATAACTCCACCTCAAATGCTTCCCCCAACTCCCAATCAATGTCGGATGACCGGAACCAAAGGCATCGCTACCCTGATCACTGTTATCACTCACCCAAAACAACCCATGCATCGGTGATGCAAAACTAGATCTAGAACTCCACCTAGAATGTTGTATCCTCATTCGCCACTTCAATGACGTCGGGCGGGAGACTTCTATAGCCTCATCCGGTTCACTGTCAGGTAAGAAGAGGAAGGATGGAAAGAAGAAAACAATAAATAGTAAACCGGCCTGACAGTGGGTTGAACATGGAATTGTGGGGAGTTCAATGACGACTACCGAACCACCCACAATGATATGAAACACGGTCTTGAGGATGGAGGGGACTGAGGTGACTCTGGTTTTTGAGAAGGTGTTGATGGAGACAAATATGAGCAAGATTCATAATCGTCTATCGATGCTGATGGGGAGCGTGAAGATGATGGAGTTCTTGAGGGTTGGGGAGCGGGAGGCGGTGATTGGGGAGGAGGGGATGTGGGTGATGTTGGTGGATCCAGATGGGGTTCTCCATGGAATGGCCATGCTGAAGTGGTGGGAGATGAGGAAGGGCAGTCGTGGGTGCTCTTATATGCTGGTGATGAACAACACATGGAACACCGTGGCCTGGATAAATAAGCTCCGGTTCGGCACAGGTATACAAGTGTGGAACTTCCAGATTGGCCTAGAGCTTCACCTTGAACTTGCTGTTATTTGTGAAAATGGTGAACTGACCACAGAGGATGATCGTTTCGGGAGTTTTTTTATACGTTTTCTGGTTTTTTTTAAACAGTACAGGTTTTTTTTTAAAAATACACCACAAAAGTGGCATCTACGATGTTGCCTTCCCTCTCCTGCATCGCCTTTGGCCCGGATCAATGACATGGAAAAGGTGGTGGTGGGGATGCCGACTTTGGCCTCGGGGTAAGGTGAAAGGAGGCACCGCCAATGCTGCCTTTGGCCTTACCGAGAGGCGAAAGATGGCATCAGTGATGCCGCCTTTTACTCAGCTCCCCATAAAAGGGTAGCCCCCCCTTCTCCTCACTAGATTTTCCCCTTCATCTCTTCTAAATACACTTCATATCTCTCTAAAAAATTCATTTTCTGTGTGGATTTTTGCGAAGCATCATTTAGAGGTATTTTTATTTATTTAATTTAATGTTTTTTATTTACTTAATTGAATTATTATTTTTAAATATTTCATTTTTTAAATAGTTTAGTTAGTTCTAAATGTTTTGTTTATAAGGTTTTGTAATTAGTTATATATAATTTGAAATAATTATTGTTAGTAGTGTAGATTAAGTATAGATTAAGTATAGATTAAGTATATATTAACTTAAGATTAACATATGATTGAGTATTGTGAAATTTTGGTAGCATAAAGATTATGTGGTTATCTAACCAATCAAATCCCTATCTAGATACAAACAAGTGGATGTGGCTCTGACACAGATGTACCTAGGAGTGAAAACTCCAACAAGGAGTTTCGATCCTGACCCAGGGTATCCTGGTACACAACAATGGACCTTGCTGCACTCTTAGTTTGACACTCCCAGAGGATATGCTTAAGATGATTTAGATTATCTTTATAAACTTATAAAATATCTAAGAAAAGAAAAATAAAATTAGTATATTTATCAATGATAAAATGAAAATTATGATGTTATAGAATGAAATAAGGACAAAATAATTAACTAATGAAAGTTATTATTAGTAATTAAATATGTTTTAAGTAGTTTAATTAGTTATATATAGTTTATAAATAATACTTATTATTAGTAATGACAAGTTATAGATTAATTAATGATAAATTAGGATTAAAAATGAATACATATGATTAGTTAATTATAAATAACTAATGAATATAATATGATTAAGGATTAAAGAATAAATAATAAAAGAATAACTTCATAATGATTAACTAGTGATTAAATAATGAGTGATTAGTTAGAAAAGTTTTTATTAGTAATTAAAGATGTTATGTATTAAGTAGTTTAATTAGTTATATATAGTTTAGAAATAATACTTATTATTAGTAATGATTAATTATAGATTAATTAATGATAACTTAGGATTAAAAATGAATATATATGATTAGTTAATTATAATTAACTAATGAATATAATATTATTAAGGATTAAAGAATAAATAATTAATAAATAACTTCATAATGATTAACTAGTGATTAAACTTTTATATAATGAGACATTACTATCATATTTTAGGGTATAGAAAGGCATCCTAAAATTTCATTCTAATAAATATTATATGGTTATCCATCATTGTCAGTATTTGTTACACTATCACAATATTGATGAAAGAAGCATTTTTGACGTAGAGAGTCATATTTTCTTGTGTGTATTGCTATGGGGAGGTTATTCAAACTGATCAAGGAGCTTCTTACATTACACAACCAATAACAGTGGTTAGTACAACTCATTGTGTAACCATAAGTTACCTTCAAGAGAAAATATGTGGTTGCTTAAATCTGGGACCCGATCAGGAGATCAAGTCTACGACCTATAGACATTTTCAATTCCTGGAAACACTACGGCAACTAGCTTGTCCATTGGTTGCTGATGCACAGTGGGTCCAAGAAATTACTTTATTTTACTAATAGTCAAATGGTACCATGATGGAGTTATACATTGATGTTTATACTGCACAACAACAACGTCCAGTTTTACAAAGACGTAGAAATTAAAATAGTGGTAGAAGATAGTCAACCTCATGAAATTGAGCCTATTCCAAATGATTCATCAGAAGAAGAAAATATAGATGATCTCCTGGATATATATGTCAATCCGACTTCTGATGAGGATTTTCTTAATGATGGATCATATGGTGACAACAATGCTGATGAGGAGAGATCAGTGGAAGTTAGAAAGGTGGTTTCGAGAAATTAATTAGTTTTACATCAACCTTGACCTAGAATAAATCATCCACCACTCCTTTCATATTGGTCATAAGCAATGACACGAGTTCCTGAATTCAACAACAATGTTCTCACACCAAAAATTGAGTTCCCTGAAGTTTTATAAGATAGGTTTAGTGAGTTGGACAAAACCTTATATATTAGAAGAAATTTTCCAAGTAAATATGCATTAAAAAGCACGCTAAAGATATTTCACATTGAGAGGAACTACAACTTTATAGTTCATGAATCATGTCCTAGTAAATATGTCATACGATGTGAGAAGTATGGGGATGATTGTAGATTTTTCTTGAGGGTGATTTCAGACATTACATTTGGAGGTTGGAGAATCTCTAGGATTGAGGCAGCTCATACTTGCATTCAGCCAAGCCTGACATAAGGTCATACCTCATTGGATGTAGAATTTGTGTTATCTATTGTTGTTGAGATGATTAGGAAATATCAAGATGTTCCGATAGTCCTTGTGCAACAGAGGATTCAACATAAATTCGGTAATAATATTTCCGATAATATGGAATGGATGGAGAAATAGAAGACAATTGTGAAGGTCTATGGTGATTGGGATGAATCATATTGGGTTTTGTCACAATTTCTAGCCATACTGAGGCATCATAACCAAGTTTTCTTCCATCTAGATAGAAACAAACACGTGTCTCATGATAACTGACTTGATCCATCATGTGTTTAATTTCATCGGTTCTTCTGGGCATTCCTTCCCTGTATCTCCGCATTTTGTTTCAGCAAACAGTACATTCAGATGGATGGAACATTTCTATATGGAAATTAAAATGGCGTATTGTTGATTGTGGAAACCCAAGATGAAAACTGTTCACCTCTTATTATTTCCTTTTCCATTGTATATAATGAAAACTATGAATCATGGAGTTGGTTTATGGCATGTATCAACAACCATTTGACCAAAATTCAGGGTGTTTGTTTGATATTTGATCACCATCAGGAAATTAATGAGGCAATTAATGCATATCCTAATACATAGAGATACCCAAATGCACACCATCGATTCTGCATTATACACATTGCTAGTAGTGTGCCTAAAAAATTCCACAATGACATGGTGAAGAAGGAAATCACAAGGCTTGGTACGCATTGTATTTGTTATTTATTACTATTTAAACATAGAGATAAAATAAAAATATGTGAAATATCATCTATTCTGTGTAGCATATGAGTCGGATCAACAGTGGTTTGAAGAACATTTTGAACAAATCTGCCAGGCTAATCAAGAAGTTTATGATTATATGATGTGGATTCCAAAATAAAAATGGATATTGGCATATGATAGAGGGAAGATGTATGGAAACATGACGACAAACATTGTGGAGTGAATCAATGATGTCTTCAAAGGGATTCGAAAGCTACCTATAACCGACCTAGTTCAAGAGACATTATATCGATGCGTGAAGTACTTTGTTGATAGACAAAACCTAGCATCATATGTAATACAACAAGGGCTAAGGTACAGAAGACACTTTCAATGAGAGATTGAAAATAATACTGATGAAGCTTATAGTTATCATGTATACCTTTTTCGAGGAGAAGACTCTATATTTAAAGTTCATGAGCGTTCAAACCCCATCAAAAATCACATCAGTGAAAAAATGGTGGTATTACTGGAAAAATTGAAATGTCAATGTGGAAACTTTCAGGCCATACAGTTTACATGCACACACACCATCACAACATGTGCCTCTGTGAACATATGATGGGAAGCATATGTTGATCTAGTGTACTAGATGGATACCATCGCTAACTGTTATACTGCACCATGGACACCTATTGGGGAGTATCGTTATTTCCCAATGCCTGAAAGCCAACTGATAGTGATACCTAACATCAATTGGTTTCATCCTCATGGGAGACCAAAGGCTAGTAGGATGCGTAATGAGATGGACTAGCCTCAAGAACAAGGTCATAGTTTGAGATGCACAATATATCATAAATAAGGTCATAACCAGAAATGATGCCCTAACATTGTTGGGTCGAGTTCAAAGTATCATCCAGAATGATGTATTGTATTCATTGTGACATTCCCATATTGTAAATTAAATGTTGTTATCTCTTATTTTTTTCTCAGTTTTCTAAACCCCAAAACCAAAAAGCAGAACACTAAACCCAAAAACATCTTTCCTAAACCTTAATATCAAAATTCGAAACCCTAAACCTTCAAACCTAAACCCTAACCCAAAAACATCTTCACTAAACCTTAATATCAAAATTCGAAACCCTAAACCCTCAAACCTAAACCCTAACCCAAAACATCTTCCATTTACCATGGTTTTTGATAACATTATTTATTTGATATTTTAATAAAATTTTATATAATGAAATAATAGTATCATATTGATTAGAATAATTTATTCAATATAGATAATTAGATAAATTCCAAAAATATCATTAGTAATTCCCATGGTTTATCTTAATCCAATCCATAACTATTTAATCATAAAGCTCCTCCAAAATATGTCTAACCAAATTTAAGACCCAATAATTTAGAAATATTATTTCTACGATTCTGGGGGGATGCGTCATCCTTATTTAGATGTGGGAATGGGAGTGTATCCCCACATTTCTCCCTGAGCTTGCTGGTCTGCTGGTAGAGACGGAGGTGTTGTATGATGCTCCACGTGGAAACTAGTACGATAAGTCATTTCTATTGGTTTCTAATGCGAATATGAGTTATTGACTTTAATTTCCCATTATTTGTCACTATCGATGATGTAATTTATAGATGGTGTCAACGACATAATTTCGACGTGGTTTTGAGATAGCATTTGGGCATATATCAGCTCGAGTTGGAATATCTCTTACCTAATCAGGTATGTATATAAAATCTATCATTGTCTAATATATTTAGTAATAGCATCAATTTTGGTTTTTAGTTAGGTGTTTTTTTGACAAAGTTAAATTTCATTTCATATTTTATGGCTTCTATACTGGAGTATTATGGACTAGTTTCCAGAATACTACACTGTTGGGATTGAGGATTCTATGGCTATAGTGCCCCTCTTTCACTTCCATATTATTGAGTGGTAGCAGCCTGATAGAGTCATGCGCCAGTTTTGCTGTACTCATCCAATTTCATTACCGTCGAGACAGACAGAGTGACTTCATGGGATGAAGCTGACAGGGATGCAGGATGAGGACTGGGCTTGAGTACATTCCCACTTTATCGACTACTGGCACAAGCGTGCAATGTTTCGTATTCCGAGTGTTTCTATGAATCAGTTCATTCTTTCAGAGAAGGTTGAGCATGATACATGGTATAAAATGAAGTCTATACTATATCTTACCCAACCTGACATAGAGATACAGAGGATGGTAAGTCAATAAATTTCCATTAGTTTGTTTAATGAACTATTTTTAAATTCAATTTGAATCTCTTTACTGGGATGTCACATAGAGAAGCTTGTACGCATGAGTGATGAAGAGGAGGAGGGGGTCTTTAGCTGGCCAGCTGTCCATGCTGCAACACTGGAGGAGAGAGAATCTTTTCATGCACTTTCTAGGAGCATCTTCACACGTCCGACCTAGAGATAAGAGGTTCCTTCCCCAGAAGAACATCCTGCAGCAGCTATTGGTGCTAAGGAGGCATGACCACGGCGACGTAGACAACATCGTGCTGCATGTGAGGCCTCACATGTTCCATAGGCAGAGGATGACCCTCTAGTAGTCCAAGATTAGCCGATTTAGGATGTGCCTCAGGTGGCATGGGATCCGTCTTTCCTAACAGGATATCCGTAGTTCTCTCCATCTTGGGTTCCAAACCCATCACAACCTTGGGGTCTAGATCCATCGCGGCCTTGGGTTCCAGATCCATCTTAGTCTTGGGGTATAGCTTCATCACAGGCTTGGTTCCCCACTACGATGATGACAAGTCCTTTTACCACCCTAGTGGGATAAGGATCCAGAGGATAGTACAAGATGTAGTTAATAAATCCTCACACTGACACACAGATAGAGGATGCCCCAGTTGACGTTCAAGTGCCCGAGGATTAGCCCTCTCTAGGTCATCAGACTCCACTGTGCACTCGACGCAGATGTCCTATTCGCAGACCACCATGTGGGACAAAATCTCCTCACCATAGACATAGATATTGATTGTATATATTCATTTACATGTTTTATGTCTACTGAAATGAAAATACTATTTTTACTATTAGTTCTTCAAATATTTTTATCCAGTATTTCAGTTTTCATTTATATTTTAGGAACATTTTATATTTGGAATCTTTCAAAGTCAACTACTTTAAACATAGAAATAATTAGTAAATTTCAAGTAAATAACTATAAAAGATTAAAAAATATACAGTATAAAAACAATGAAAATAAAATTTGAAATATAGCCTAATCATCTAAAAAGTTGTTGAAAATAAAGTATTTTATAAATAAAATAAATAAATGATAATGAAAGGAATGTAAGAAATGTAACTCAGAAGTGAGAGCAAAAAGAATGAATGTCGAGGAGGATCCTAAGACACCTACTTGACTTTGAAAGAATATAAAATATAAACTATAAGACCCATATAAATAAAAATTAAAAATTAAACTACTTTTAATATGTTTAATAAATTTTTAAAATTTCATTCATATCTGTCTTATAGTTTATATTATATAGGCTAGCAAAGTAATGTACTTGAAACATTTTTAAGTTTCAAGTAGGTGGATTTGAAAGTTTATAAATTATTTTTCATCAACATTTTGTAAGAAATTCTTTTTATTTTTGACTAATTGCAATATTTTTAATCAATTTTTAAAATTTCATTCATATCAGTCTTATAGTTTATATTATATAGGCTAGAAAATGCACGTACTTGAAACATTTTTAGGTTTCAAGTAGGTGGATTCGAAATCTTATAAATTATTTTTCATAAACATTTTTTAAGAAATTATTTTTATTTTCAATTATTTATTATATTTTTAATCAATGTTTAAAATTTCATTTATATCGGTCTTATAGTTTATATTATATAGGCTAGCAATGAAACGTACTTGAAACATTTTTAAGTTTCACGTAGGTGGATTTGAAAGATTATAAATTATTTTTCATCAACATTTCGTAAGATTTTATTTTTATTTTTGACTACTTGTTTTATGTTTAATCAATGTTTAAAATTTAATTCCTATACGTCTTATAGTTTATATTATATAGGCTAGAAAAGTCACGTACTTGAAACATTTTTAAGTTTCAAGTAGGTGGATTAGAAAGCTTATAGATTATTTTTCATCAACATTTTTTAAGAAATTGTTTTCATTTTCACCTACTTTTTATATTTTTAAGCAATGTTTAAAATTTTATTCATATCTATCTTATAGTTTATATTATATAGGCTAGAAAAGTCACATACTTGAAACATTTTTAAGTGCAAGTAGGTGGATTAGAAATCTTATAAATAAATTTTCGTCAACATTTTGTATGAATTTTTTTCGACTACTTGTTATATTTTTAATCAATGTTTAAAATTTCATTCTTATCAGTATTATAGTTTATATTTTATAGGTTAGAAAAGTCACGTACTTGAATAAAAGATAGATTATGTTGAAACATTATGTTTTATTTATATATATAACCATACCAACATAATAATAAAACATTAAAAATTTAAATATAAAAAAAACATAATTAAAATAAAAATACAATTTATTGTTTTAGGGAAAAGGTGGCGTCGAAGATGCTGCATTTAAGGTGTATTTTTTAAAAAATAACATAAGCTGTTTTAATTTTTTTTCATAAAGCGTATAAAAAAACTCTTGTTTCGGCCCCATATAAACCCTCATACATTTTTATGACTGGATTTTGTTCATCGATGGTTTCTATATTTGTATATATGAATAATATTAATTTGTATTTTATTTTATGATCAAGTTGGTTTCTATAAACATTCTTTTGTCATCAAGTTTATTCAACAAAATGTATCTTTTTTATTATTTTCTTATTAATTTGGCTACTTTAATGAACTATCATTGTTTATCTTTTATTGATTGGTATAATCATTCCAACTATTTTTATTCATTATGTTGTGTGTCACCAAGGATGTTTAACCAATCTCATGACCATGAGATAACAATTAACATGGAATAATTACTAAAAGGCAAGCTACAAAAAAACTCATATTAAAACTCATAGTTTAATATAACAACCTACATACATAAGGACTACGATAAAATTATCCATGCAAAATTAACAACTATGTTGTAACATCTTTATTTTTGACATCAGATGTATTATAATTGACATCAAAAATATTTTACATGTTGGTAATCTGATAACCACATGTGTAGAAAAAGTTATTTTCAAGTCAACTTTTTTTAAAAGATGGGTTACAATAGTACTCATGCTACAAGAAAACCACATGGGGAATCGACCCCACGACTGGCACCCCACACCCCACCCCCTTCCACCCCAGCCACATATGGGGGAAAATAGTCAATTTTTTTAATGTCAATTAGAAAACAACACTATTTTTACCAATATTGAAAATATATTTTTAATGTTGGAATGCCTGCATAAAATCGATCCCATATCAAAGTATAATAAGAAGTACAATAAATTAAAATGGATTAAATACAATCCCACAAAAACTAAAAGAAACCAACCTACTAACAACATAGGGGAACTATTGCTGCGATGACACTATAGTGGTGGAGGCACTATAGCAAGAACCCATGTGGTACATGCTCCTTCTTGGTATCCAAAAGACTCATGATCGAATCTGGGCAGGGATGAAATTCTGGGGGTACTATAGCAGCACTGTAGCAGGACACTACAGTAGTACTGTAGTAGCAGCGGAACTGTAGCAGCGGTGCCATTGTAGCGGCAGAGGCACGGTAGTAAGAACTGTAGCGATGGTGGTATTGTAGTAGTCACTGTAGCAGCCTAGGTACTGTAGAAGTACTATTCACTGAGTGGCTCTTTGGGAAAAAATGGGCTTTCAATCCTTGTATTCAGGCCACTTGGTCTTGGGCCTTCAGGCTATGTAATGGGTCTCCCTCTACATAGTCAAAAAGAGGTCTTTTCTTTCAATAATAATGAGGCTTTGACCACAACCTTTAAAAAAACACAGGGGAAGAAACCCAAAAGAAACCACTAGATCCATCTGAGGTACGTCTACCACAACTAAGCTTCATCTATGCTCCACTTGATCCTAGTTCACCAAAGACTCCAATGAAAATCCTATCTTCTGCATCTGGCATGACATGTGCGGATATAACTCAAACATGGGTGAGTATAACACTACATAGTAGAACTCCCCCAAAATCACCAAACATAATGCATCAATAGAGTAATCATCTCATCACCACAAAGATATGTCAATCAGGATATGTGACAAAACAATTTATAACCATAAAACCTAGATATGCTCAAGATAGACACTAAGTCTAAATAGTGAGGTCACGACCTCACTACTAACATAAAATTATACTAGAGGATCAAAGGAAATACTTGTCTTGGAAAATCACTCCATGAGTCTTTCTATCCCTAATGGATCTCATCCAAGAGGTCTCACTCATCAAGTATTACTAAACTAATGGAACTCACCCGAGAGATGACAATCATCATGTCTAGCCATGAAGAAACATGAGGGAAACCAAGAGGGATCATCCGAGTTACATACTCAGTCGAACTACATATCATCGGAATATAATAGATGTCAATACACAGATAGGGGGTCACACCCATGACCTATGGGGTATACCTAGACTTAGTTGGAACTTTGAAGATCTCGCTGCACATATAGGGAATCTCACCTAGGGCATTTGGGGTATATGGACCCTACCTGGAATAACCTGCTAAGTAGGATATTTGATCCACGTTCAACATGGGATAAAAAACTGGGAAAAATCCACAAAAAACAAATAATACCACAGAAACAACTTTACACAATGACACCCTTTAATAATGCTAAAAAAGCGCTGAAAAAGAGGTACAATTATCAATGCTAACAAAAAAGTGCTAATAAAGGTACCCCCTTTATCAATGAGTTTTTTAATGTTGTTAAAGGGGATCCCTTCATAAATTATTTTTTAGTAACATTGATAAAGGGGGTCCTAATCAGTGTTTTTTACATGCGCAGATAAATGTTATATTTCAAAATAAAAATGATATTTCATTAAAAATAATATATTAATATATAAATATATAAATATATAAATATATTTATATTTATATAAATATAATATATATATATTTTAAATATGTTTTAGATAATGATAAATATACATTTACACTTAATATATAAGATATTTAGTGAAAATGGATTTTAAAATAATTGAAAAATTATTATTAATTAATAATTTTCAAATTATTTTCGATTAATAGTCATTTAATAATAATTTTAAGACACAAAAAATCAAAAAATCAAATAAAGATCTAAAATAAGTTGAAAACGTATCTTGAACTTCAAACGACCATAACTTTCACTACTACAAAATTGTGTTTTTTCATTTGGTGAAGTGGGTGACCACCTATGGCAGTTGCTATTTCCTACTATCAGTGACCACTATCTATGGTCGCTGTACCTAAAAAAATAAACCTCTATCCCCCCGTCGTCTCCCTCACCGCATCACCCCTTGCCTCACCCTCACCGCACCGACTTCAAGGGAAGACCCCCACTGTCTCCCTTACAACGTCCCCCTGCCTCTCCCTCATCACACCACATTCAGAGCCGCCGCCCCTATCCTTCCCCTCATGGGAACCCATTCTCCCTTCCCCACTGTCTCCCTCACTCGATCACCACACCCCCTACCAGAGCCACCGCTACACCTCTCTACCACTGCCCCAATCCGACCGCAACCTCCAATCATCTTTGTCCCCTCAGGGTGAGGTTATACCAGCTGTGGATCTGTCACTTGGTTCGTGATTCATCAGTTAAACCCTAATTTTAGTCTCTAATTAGTATTCATTTTGTTTTCCATGATGTCAGAACACTCGATTCAAAACCCTATTTCATTTTTTCTCTAGGTCCAATGTAATGACTCAAACTTTTATCAATGAAATTTCTCCCTTTAAAAGTAGAAATGTCAAAATCATATAAAATCACATCAGAAAACACAATTCCACATCATGCTTAAATGATGTACTACGCAACCTTTAAAAATTAATTCTCCACTTTTGTGTCTTGAATTTTGAAAACCTGACATACATGATTGCGATCAGTAAGATGTTTGGAGTCCGATAGGACAAACTTAATTTTAGGTGAATAGTAACCTACCCTTATGAATAGTCTCCCACCCTCATGAATAGTAATATTATCCTTATGAATAGTAAATATTCCAAAAGAATAGTAACCTCACCCATGAATTTATAAATAAAATTTAGGCATTTTATAAGGGACAATATGACCATAGTAAAAGTGTTTGTATTTTTGTAAGTCATAAATAATTAATTATAATTAATTAGTTAATTTAACAGAAAATTTATTTTCCTAAAATGTGTTCATAAATTAAAAATTTTATATCTTCTAGTTTTAAGATAATTTTATAAGACCTTATGTAATTTTCAAAAGCATTATAAAATCAGTTTTAATTTTAAAATTTGTATTTTTCAAATAAATTATGATTTTAATTAAAAATTAAATTAATAATATTTAGAAAATTATTTTCATAAAATGGAGTTCATTTTTTTATTCTACACATCTAAAAATGGTTAGGGTTCTTTTTTTTATTTTTCTGAAATACATGAATTTTTGATGAATAGTGAAATACTATAATTTACAAAATAAGCTAAATATATTAATTATAGAGTCATGGATGATGTTATAATGATGAAATCCCAATTTTTTCAAAATAACATGCTCAAGTTACTATATTTATTCATATAATCATCACAATTTTTTTCTTGTGGAGAAATAATAAATTAATGAATATAGTATTGTGAAAACCCATCCCCCTCTACTATAAATACCACCCCTCACACCATCATTTCTTCACAATTCTCAAGATAGAAGCCTTATACAAATTCTTTCCAAATATCTACCCTATCCCCTACCCCACATCCATCATCCCTTGTTCTGATCAAAATATCATAACCTCTTCCATAAATATTCTCTCAAAGAAGATATATTCAAGAGGTAATTTCTCTCTCTTTCTTTCAATTTACTTTCAAATTTCATTTCATTTCTTCTATTATCCTCAAATTATATTATCCAAATGTCATGATAAATCCATTATGATTTATATAATGGTATGATATAATGTCAATGGAATATTATTCATTATAATCCTCCCTCTCTCTCTTTTTTTATAAAAATGTAATCATTGCCCGTGATGTGTTAATTTACCAACATCATGGGCAATGCACATCCATTTTCTCCAACGCCTTCGATTCTATAAATAAAACCATTAAATGGTTGAAAAAATATTTTGATATTTATTTTTTAAACCCTTTTATGTTCCAGAAACATCTTTTATTCATAATACTAATTGATAAAACAAAACATGTTCATTGTGATCCAAAAACCGCCCAAATTAACCTAAAATGATTATCATTAAATTTTAACTAATGATTAATCCAAATGGTATATAACATAATTCATTAAAATATCACTTAAAATCCTGGAATATTATTAATAACATTTAATATTAGTTTTTATGTTTATCCATGCTCTACACGAACTTCCATTCATTTGTACATGTAAACCGTTCATGAAAACTAAGAAAAAGAACACTCCCAAACAATGGATTTAAACCCTATAACTCATCCAAAGGCCCATAAAAGAACATAATGTAACAATAATGGACCATATTTATGTATAAAAGTTTATATAATTTCTAATTAATGAATATAATGTCATTATACAATACATTTAAGTGAATAAAGAATTCGAATACAAGGTAAGGGGAAATTTTCAAACCCAACTTTCTTTCATCAGGTTCTCCCTATTTCACTCCATTTTCAGCATGGTTACTCCTTAAAAATCATTTTTTCATCCTTATATTACCTTTTCTGTGATATACATGTTTTTCACTATATTTTATGTCAAACATAATGTTTTCCAAAATAATTCTTATTTCAAAAATACACATTTTACTTCTCACTCAAGGTTGATGGTTCTTGCATCAAGTATGTAATTCCCTCTTTATTTTGGAAACCCATAGTTTATGAATGTGTTATAATGAGATAAAACACATTCATTTCTATGGTTTATTTATGTTCATGATGGATATATTTTCTATGTGGCATGCATGATAATGAAAATGTTATGATGTGGTGGGTGCACCCAGAATTATATAGTGCAATATGAATGTTTGAATGTGACGGGTACGCCCATAATTATACGGAGCTCCAATACATTTTGTAAATTGATGAATATCATGAGTTAAAGTGAAATGATTCATGAAAATTAATCAAGATTTGTTCACAACTATTTGTGGCAGTTGACCACTAAGGCATGACGTTTCATTTTTATGCATTACCACAATCCATGCCTTTATCTAATGATTCCTCCCAAGATTTTGATGACGATGTTATGATTGTGCTCACCCCATTTTATATTTTACTTATGTATCCTATTACTATGATTTTATCTCACCCCTTTTGATGTATATCCTCAGGTTACTACTTGTTCCAAGGAGAAGTCAAGATCCAATAAGAAGCTAGATAAGAAGGAATTAAATAAATATTTATGCTTTATGTTGTAAATGTTATGTATGGTCATAGTTTTCCCAAGAAACTAAACCTTTGGATCCTCGTTGTGTAATGTTTTTATGTTTTATCATTAAAATTTTGTAAAAGTAATGTAATAAAATTAGGGACTCTATATCCAAGCCCTCTGAAGAATCAAGTATCCAATTCAATATCTCCCAATTTATTTTTGGATTGGTGAAAGAATTTATTATTTCTACACATATATGATTATTATGAGTAATTATACAAGATTTTATTTTTCCATTTATTTGTATTGTGATTTTATGATCATATTTGTTTTATATTTGACTCAATGGTCATAGAAAAAAAACATAAAAAAAATGGTGTTGGGAAACTTAGTGTGAGGTTTGACAGAAAATACTCTAGCTTTATTTGGTACAATTTTATTTCCAATCCCATTATATCACCTTGAATTTTATTTTAATACTTGTTAAAATTAACATTAGTTTTCTATTTTTTTCCTAACATATGATGTGATATTCAGGGTAATGTATTAAAAAATTTTCCATGTTTAGGTAATATGGTTTTATTCTTAATTAATTAATTTAATTATAACTTTTTCTTGGGAGAAAATTCCTTAAAAATATTTTCACTAGAATTCCATTTTATTTGACAGTATTTATCTATATTCAAGCATTCATAGAGGTGAAAATTTTTATTGTAATTTCTATATTTATTAAATCTTTTTATCTTTTCTAATCTATCTTATACATTATGAAATAATTTTATTGATGCTGAAATTGGTTATACATATTTTTTCATGGTTTCAAAATAAATATGATGGTTATACATATTTTTCAAATACATTTCACGATATACTATAAATTTATATGTTTTTTTACTTTATTAATTTACTTCAATTATATTAAATGAAAATTTTATGTATCATATCAAGTCATTACATTCAAATATTGTGAAACCACACCATGTTAAAATGAATACAATGTCATCTACTAATAATGGATTACAAAATTTCCAATGCTCTTCATTATCGACTACTACATTACGAGTTTTTTTTTACTTTTTTCCTTCCAAATTATTTTATCTCTTTCATTATATTTGTCACACCACCTTTAACTCATCTATACTATAATGAGAAGATTAAGTAGGGGGTGTCATAGATTTTTCAAACTAGTTGTATGTATTTAATCACTTAAAAATTGGTTACTAATTGTATTTAGATATTATAATTTGAATTTATTCTTTTTATTTATTTTAGGTTCTTATAAATACTATGCTACAATAATAATACGCCCATCATTGCAGGAACACCAAAAACCTATGATAATTGTTAGAGTAATTTATTTTTAAGACATCAATCATGTTTATATTCTGTTAGATATATTACATTCATATAAATCTTTATTTATTGTAACCCTTAATCATTATTGAACCAATATTAAAAAACATGAACCTTTTTATAGGTGATCTTCTTGATAAATTAAAATTTGTTAATCTATTAGGTACACCTTTATTTTATATTTAAATTGACATATTTATATTTACTCATAAACCATGCTAATGTTTATGATTAATATTTTCAATTTTATTCAACTCTTAACCATTATTAACCTTTTTTTCATTTAGTATTTACACATGATTTTTTTATTCTATATATTTTTATAATATTAATTATGAGATTTGGAAATGGAATAAAATTTACCCAAATTTCACTATATCTCACTCAAAAAAATACCCATCTATAATATCTATGACTACATTATCAACTACACTATTTAGATACACCCATCACATGAAATGTGTCTTCATCCTATCAATTAATTAGCTTAGAAAAAAAAAATTCTAACATCAACCTTCAGTGATGAAAAACTATTAAATTATAGAGACCTAAATTCATTATAATACATAAGAATATTATCATATATATAAGACTTAATTAGAAAAACTGACCTTTAGTTTATGATTCATCATAAACCTCCAATGATGAGGAACTTTTGGATTCTATTTATGAAATCAACACACACACTGGTCAGTTCAACTTCTGTAGAGTCCTATTACAAAACTATTACAAGAAAATTTTCATACATCAATCCACACACACCATACCTAGTAAATATAGTTATAGTATAAACACCATTATTTTGGTAGGCATCTATTAGATTCAAAGTATCTTATTTACGTTTGTATTTGACCTTCCATCAAATTTTGTATTGAGAACATTTAGTGGTGAAACCTATTCATCCAATTCTCATCAATATTCCTAATCTATGAAAATGTAATCTTATTATTTTCTGAAACACAATGAAATTTTTAAGTAATTTATCACTCATAAAGTAATTTTTATATTCTTCATACTTAATAAACTCTTATCCTTGTTTACAAGGTTAACATTTTCAACGTGATGGTTGCATTACTAATATTTCTTAATAAGAGGGTTTATTATCAATCTAATAGTTATAGGGTATGTATCTAATGGCAGTACTAGCTTAAAAGTGATGTAAGTGTCTTATATATTGTCAAATTTCATCATATGTTATGGTAGTGATTACTATGTGTAGGTATTGTTGTGGAGAATGACATCATCCAATCATTGTTCTATCACAAAGAATTCTCAGGACCATTAATGATATTTCCATAGAATAACCATTGTTGCAAGCTCATCCAAGAGAGTCACTTCAAAAATCATCATCAATAGTAATTATGAGATTATAATATAAGGAGACTAAGTATATCCCCTCTCTATCAATGAAATACATGAATTTCTTATATTTACAAGTTTTTTAATTAGAGTGGTCATGAATACTTATCAACCTCATAGTAGTAATAAATTAACATATGAATTATGGTTGGTTATCTTATTAACATGTGAGGAATATTATTATATGAATTTCATATAGGATAAATGTATATTCATCTAGTGTATGAAAAAAAATTATTATTATAACCCTTTATTACTATTTTCCCTATTATTGAGCCACATTAGGATTGAAAGTGTGTAAGATATTGATCTTGATATTTTTTCCATTGAATGTTAAGAAGTTGGGTTCAATATGATGAGTTTAAGAGTAGTAAAATCTCTCCATTGAGGTTATGGATTAAAATTTTATAATACTAATTCATGATGGAAATTGATATCATCCATTTGAGCTGTGAGAGAATCAACTACTTCTGCATATACCACAATTATAATTGTCAAAATTTTAGATAATATTTTTTTAAAAAGTTATTATTTTTGCAACTGAATTAGTGGAATATGTATTTCCTCATCCAAAATCAAATTACACTCCTGAATTAGCATTTTAGGTTACTGATGTGGTGGTAACTCTTAATAATAATCCAACATTACAATTAAAAGAATATATTGATATGATATCATTTTGTGGGTTTGGCTTGATTATGGTCCTTTGGTATGAGTATTCTACTCTTATTGAAAATCCAAAACTAAAGGATCAATTTTTTCCATATCATGAAATTTATTCACTTGGGTTATTTATCCCATGAACAAATGGATATTTATTTTATTATGTTTCATTTTTTTATACATGTACTAACTACACCAACATTCATCTGAAAGGGTCTAAAAACAATAGAGTAATGGGTGGAGGGGGTGCTTTGATGTAGCCATCTAATTCCCCATTCCCAAGGATTATAGTTTATAGATGGATGAAAGCAGAATGTTTAGGAAATCCCCTTTCTAACCACTCACATATTAGAGTTTCCCATCATCAAGGGACACTCAAAGGTGCACCTATCAAGCCCCACTAATTCTGAAACATATCAAAGGAACATATCATGGTCTAGTAAAGTCAAGACATGTCAAAGTCACCTATGATGGATCACTAAGTCAAAACATATCGAATGAAACCCCTCTAGGTTCCCATTTCAAAACATGGCCATCAGTGACCATGAAAACGAAGCATAATACCTGAGGAACTTCTGATGACCTATCATGGTCCACTAAGTCAAAACATATTGAAGGAACATATCAAGGTCCACTAAGTCAAAACATATCTAAGGAAACCCCTCTTGGGTTCCCATTTCAAACATGTCCATTGGAGATAATGAAGAAAAGCACAATACCTGAGGAACCTCTCATGACATTAATGATCCTTGACACTCAAAGTACAAATAAACACATTTTAATACAAATTCAAATCCTGTGATGACACCCACCAAGACTATCACATAAACTCGACACATGAAAATCAAATAGACCATAGGGGAAAATTAGGGACCAACTACCTCTTAGTCGCAAGAGTTTACCCATTGAATATCATTTGAATAATTTCCCTCAATTGGATGAAACCCCTAATACACATGAAATCTCATTAAATAATACTCAAAGATGGAGAAAAGTAGTGCAGCAATAGAAAAATTGAATAGTGGGTCACAAGAGGTTCCTTTCTTCTACTTATATATTGCAACAAATGGTGCTTGAACCAACCAAGAATCAAGAGAGGAATCCAAAATCATCAAAGAATCCAATGAAGAATGGGGATTGGTCATGAAGGCCAAGGAGGAAAAATGGTTGTTTTAAAAAAAAATTTGAGGCTTAAATTACCAAAATAACCCCATCAAAATGGGGTTTGGAGTTCACACAAAAACTCGAGTGGCCTCCTACTGGACATCCATTGGGCCACTATGGTCTAGGTGATTCACTACTGGACCCCCAGTGGTGGGGGAAGTGGCCACTCCCCCCTGATCCACAAGAAGTCTGGTGGCCTTCCATTGGGGTTCTGGTAGAAATTTTCTACTTGGATAGATTTTCACTTGCTATCCCTCTTTCTTGTTTCTTGATCCCAAGCCTCAAATAACTACTCTAACAGTAAAAACCATACATGAGGAAGAATGAAAATCAGGTATAATTATTACCTTAGTTCATGAGGGAACTTCACAAGTGCAGACATTATTGATACCTCTCTTGAGCTATATGATAAGTCCTCATGTTGAGAGTTAGGAATTACCCTTCCCTAGCATGCATTAATGTTTGTTTAGGAATCTGAATTATTTGACTATGACTTGACATGATATTATATGTGTAGTTAGTAAAGTGATCCTATTCATGGAACACCCGAAAAGCCTCCATTTGGATGAAACACTTCACATCATTAGATATGTTAAGAGGGAACTTGGTTTGGACTTATTTTATTCTGATCATGGGAATGCTGATATCGAGAAATTTTTGTTGGAAATGAAAACAAAAAGGCATCTAGGTATCCTGTTTTTTTTCATTCGCATCATTTTTCAAGCATGTTTTTTTTCTCCTCATGCATCCATTTATTTTGAATGAATTTAATGTTTTTGTCTTTATTTTTTTCCTTTATAAATGCTACGTGTTGTTTTGGGTCTATATATTAATGAAATTTTAGTCGGTGAAATCTGCACAATACAAGCTTGAAATCCTCTACTGAATTGTGTGTCATTTCTTCCTCTCATATTTCTTGGATTATAGCCAAAAAAATGGTATCAAAGGGCTGGTTCCCTAGGCATCCTCCATTTTTTTTATGATTTCCTCAATCTAGTCACAAGTTCCTAATCTATCTAACGAAAACTATGATAGGTGGTGCATCCAAATGAAGGTATTTTTTGGATCACAAGATTTATGGGATGTCTCCACCAATGGGTATATAGTACCCACTATGGAGGAATAAGTCACCTTTATAAATAAAGAAAAGATGACTCTCAAAAATCAAAGGAATAAATACAACAAGTCATTGTTCATCCTCTATCAAGGGTTAGATGAATCAATATTTGAAAAGATTACTGAAGAAACTTCATGCAAGAAATATGGGGATAACCTTTGTACCATATTCAAGTGTGTTGATCGAGTGAAGTTGGTATGTATTCAAACATTAAGAGCGGAGTTCAAAGTGGAACACATGAAAGAAGGTGAGAGTATATTTAACTACTTCTCACACTTTATGGTTATTGTTAACAATTTGAAAAGGAATGGTGAAAAGTAGAGGACTTTTGAGTTATTGAAAAATCACTTAGATCTCTCAAAACCATGTTTGAGCTTATGGTTGTGGAAATAGAAGAATCAAAGGATTTAGAGAAACTTCCCATTGATGAACTGATGGGGTCATTACAAGTGCATGATAAACGAATGAAAAAGAATGCAGTTTCAATGCTGGAGCATGTCTTAGAGTCCAAGTTGACTCTACAAGAACAAAATAATGGCCAAATATAATAAGGGGGTATTCTTACAAGAGTCATAGGGTGTAGATATCATCCAAAATATCAACAAAAGAAAAAAACATTTTACCAGTTTCTGTGGAAGAGGAAACTGTGGAGGCCGATTCACACATGGTTAGGGAAATGTAAAGAACGTCGAATTCTACAATTTTAAAAAATTCATCCATTATGAATCTGAGTGTGGGAGAAAAATGGATCATGATGAATTATCCAACTATGCTAAAGCATCTCACCATGAAGAAGAAGGTACCACACTACTCCTCGCATAAGAAAAGGTGTGTGAATGACCCGATGTATGTTATCTTGACACAGGTGCAAGAAACCACATGGGCATTAACAAAGAATTGTTTAAGGAACTCACATAATAAGTTCATGGTGATATAAGATTTTGTGACTCATAAAAGGTACCTATGATTGGTAAAGGTAAAATCATAATCTATTTGAAGATTTGTGAGTCGAATTACATTTCTAATGTTTATTATATACCAAGAATGAAAAATAATATCATTAGTCTTGACCAACTCCTTATGAAGGGGAATGTCAAACACATGGAAAAATCTTCTTTTTCTATAAGATATGTTCACAAGATGATTTTTCTCAATTCCAAATGGAGTAGAATCGCATATTTCTACTACATATTAAAAAAAAGGATGGGAAGTGTCTGTTTAGACTCATGAATAATGACTCATGTAGATGGCATATTTTCTTTGGGAATTTTTATTTCACCGGCCTCAAACTTTTATCCTCATCAAAAATGGTGCTTGTATTTTCAGTGATTGAAGTTCCAAATAATGTTTGTGAGGCATGTACAATCATAAAACAACAAAAAACTCATTCCCAAGTGGAGTGTCTAGAAGACAAAATGAACCACTTCAGTTGGTCCACACTGATACATGCGGACCACTTGAAACACCCCCACATGGAGGAAATAGGTATTTTATTACCCTCATTGATGATTTTAGTAGGAAACTCTAGGTGTATTGCATCAAAGAAAAATCTTATGAATTTTCGATCATTAAAATGTTCAAACATCTTGTTGAAGCTAAAAGTTGTTATAGAATCAAAGTTCTCCGATATAACAGAGGTGGAGAATACACTTCAAATGAATTTCAAGATTTTTTTAGGGAACATGGAATTAAGAATCAATACAATATAACCTATATGACACAACATAATGGAATTGCATAAATAAAGAACCGCACCATCATCGACATGAAGAGGACCATCCTGAAGGAGAAAGAGCTTCCAAAGATATTTTGGGGAGAGGTAGTGGCGTGTACTAACTACCTTCTTAATCAGTCTCCAACCAAGAGCGTTAGAAATTTGACACCACAATAGGTGTGGAGTGGTTAAAAACCAAGTGTGGCACACCTAATAATCTTTGGGTGTGTCTCCTATTCCCATGTTCTAGAATCAAGAAGAAGGAATATTGATTATTGTGGCGAAAAGTGAATCTTCATCGGCTAGTGTGGAGTATCCAAAGCCAAAAATCTCTAAAATCCACTAACCAAAAATGTAGTAGCGAGTAGAGATGTGGTATTTTGTGAGGAAGAAATTTGGAAATTGAATGATGAAGAATCAAACAAATAAATTCCAATCGACAAAGAAGATTCTAAAGAAAGACATGATCATCAGGAGAAAACTCCCACTATACCTCCCCAAGGAACATCATCAAAACACGGAAATTTAGCATTACGTTCCATCAATCCTTGGAGGACTCCATCAAATCAAAATTTGGAAAGCTCATCCTCACCCATGGTTCCCATAAATTTAAAATCTTAAAATAAATATATGAGAAAAATGAATAGGTAATTTTTTCCCTTCATGCAGATCATGAGCCTTTGACATTTCAGGAAGCCGTAGGAGAATAATGCTCAAGAACACAATGGAAGAAGAAATTTATTCAATAGAGAAAAATGATACATGGGAGATGAATAAACTTCCTTAAAGTAAGAAGAGCATTGACATCAAATTGGTGTACAAGATCAAGTGAAGTTATGATGGTGATATCAATTGATACAAGGCATGGATTGTTGCAAAGTAGTACAAACAGAAGTGAAAGGTGAACTACAAAAAAGTGTTTTCTCCTATTTCTCTCCTTGAAAATGTGAGTATGATTATCTCCCTTATTGTTCATCACAATTGTATGATATACTAAATGGATGGGAAGTCTTTATTCCTAAATGGAATTCTAGAGGAAGATATCTATGTTGACCAGCAGGAAGGCTTTGTTATACAAGGGGAGGAAGACAAGGTGTATCATATGAGAAAATCTCTCTATGGGTTGAAGCAAGATCCACATTCTTGGAATGCATGTATCGAAAAATAACTTCATGAGAACGACTTCATCCAAGGTCCATATGTGGATGCAGTTTACATCAAGAAGAATGATTGTGGTGATTAACTTATTACATGATGGTATGTTGATGATTTGCTGTTTATAGGGAAAAGTCAACAAATGCTTGATGAATTAAAGCGGGCTTTGTTCAAGGAGTTTGAGATGATCGATGTAGGTCTCATGTCCTTTTTCTTGGGAATAGATGTAAAGAAAAAACATGGAGATATCTATATATCTCATAAGATGTATGCCAAGGAGTTTCTTGAAATATTCAAGATGGGATACTGTAAAACTGTAAAAACTCCTGTAGCAATGAGCTTAAAACTAACTAAATACAGAGAAGTAAGAAGCGTCAACTCAACTTTGTTCAAGAGTCACACTGGATTTAATTAAAATGAATCCTTAGGTATGTCAAATGTACGATAGATTTTGGTCTGTTTTATCCATATAATAAAGAATAAAATCTACATGGTTACTCAGACTGTGATTTGGGAGGTGACCAAGATGAAAGAAAAAGTACCACTAGGTATGTATTTTTTCTTGGATTGGCTGCTTTCACATGGAATTCAAGGAAGAAAAATGTGGTCACCTTATCCACATGTGAAGCAGAGTACGTGGCGACATCATCCACTATTTGTGAAGGAATCCAGTTGAGAAATATTCTAAAAGAGATGAAGCATCAGTAGGATAGATCCAAAATGATATATGTGGATAACAAGTCATCAATTGAACTTTCCAAAAATCTGATGCAACATGGATGACACAAACCTATTGATACCCGATTCCATTTTATGAGTGATCATGTGAACCAAAAAATGATAATGTTGGAATATTTTCATACTATAAATCAAGTGGCTGATATTTTCACAAAGTCATTACCGACAGATACATTAAAAAAACTCAGAATGATGCTCAAAATGAAGCTGGTTTTGGTTTGAAGGGGAGTGTTGGAAATGCAAACAAAAAGGCATCATGGTAGCCTATATTTTTTCACGTGCATCATTTTTCTTGTGCATTTTTCCCTCCACATACATCTATTTATTTTGAATTACTTTAATGTTTATGTGTTTTTTTCCTTCATAAATACTACGTGTTGTTTTGGATTTATATATTGATACAATAGTAGTCAGTGAAATATGTGCAATACAAGCTTGAAAACCTTTATTGTGTTGTGTGCCATTTATTCCTCTCATATTTCTCAGATTGTATAGATTTTTTTTCCAGTGTTGATTATACATGACGTTTACCCTCTATGAGATCCACAATTTGGTATGATGTTTTAGATTGAGGTAATTTAATCTCCTTAGGAAGCAAGAAGTAGATGTTTTTTTCATAGTGTTGATTTAGAGTGTTGAGCCATAGCTCATGTGACTCTGATGATTGAGTGAAAACAAATACTTTTGTAGAATATTGATTGTTTAGATTGGAAACTTTTACACATCATTTGAGATAATCAAACAACCACAAATATTGTGTCCCACTAGGTTTCTTATGAGCGAGAAAACAATATTGAGATGGATTGACACCTTTTGAGAGAATTTCAAGGAGAAGAATCACGCATTTGACTACATTCATTCATAGAGAAACATGTTTATGTGTTCAATGGAATTCTAAGGGCATAGGTAAAATAACCATGTGAAAATTTGGACATGATAAGAAGATATATCACAACTTGAGGGACACATTTCTAGTTTTTTTCCTTCTAAAGAATTAATGTGTTAGGGTTTTCTTCAGAGACATAACAAACAATGATTATTTTTTCAAAATTGTTTAAGGGAGCCTATGTTTCTTTTTAACATCAGTTCCAATTCACTTACACCACTAAAATTATAACTATTATAGAATTAAAGACCCTTGAAATTGTTAGAAGTGAAAGACATTGTTTTTCTAGGACTTAAAATATTAAAAAATTGAAGGAACAAATAAATGAAAAACCAATTTAAAATGGATACATTTGGGTGAAAATCAATGAATTATTATGAATACGCAAAATCTATTACATTTTTTTACGAATAAGGCATCATTTTATGGTACTTATAAAAATGTATTTGCAAAATTTATCAATTGTAGTAGGTGATTTGGAAAAAATGTGTTCAAATTACTGATTTAAAAAATTCTTCCACTTGGTGGGTTTTTATAGAACTGTAGTGTGAATGTATTTTTTAAATTAAAAAAATAACACATATTTTTAATGTTATTTACCCCAAATAACTATATATATATAGACATTTTTAATTTTTTTATAAATGTTGTCAAATGAAACCTAAAAAGGGAAGGGTTTAGGTGATTCAGGTCGAACATGGTTTAGTGAGAGATAGTGAAAATGGTGAAAATGATGTTGATTGATTCAACTTGAAAAGTTTTTCTAACCTAATGTTCTTTACTTGTCACTTTTATACTATGAAGGTGGATTTTATAGTGATATTCCAATCACATTGCATAAGAGAAAAGATGATTATCCTTTCCCTGAGGTCTGAATTTATTCCCATTACATCTTAAAAATTAAATATTATTTTCCTTGGCAGTACTAATCAATATTTTCCTTGGACATGAAAGGGTTAGTGTTAGTGTGGATGGTTCTGTGTTGGATATAATTGTAAAAAATAATGTCATATTTACACCTAAGATCCTCTAGGAAGGTCTTGAAGAAGAAAAAAAATGAAAGGGAGATTAAAGGTATGTCCAAAAAATATTCCACTTTTAAATTTTTGGACATTAGTTATTTAATATATTTCTAAATTTCAATTAAGGTTTTCAGAATTAAGATCTTACCCTAGGATCATAAATAGGGTATGAGGATCATTACATGCAGGATTAGATAAGGATATTAAGTACACTTTTATTATACTTCATCTAACATGTAGAAACAATAAAACATATTCGTATTATTTCGTAATTAAATAACTTTCATAAATTTAAAAGGATATAAGTAACTGAATGCACCCAAACATAAAAAGTGATGCAAAATATATATGAAAAAGTCCCAGTATTTTAATTTTTTTTCAAACATGTTATGTTATAGATGAAAAAATGTACCTAAGAATGTAAAAAACTACAAGTATGAAAAAATGTATATTATGGAAGGTAGGGGAATAGAGTAACTTTTCTTCTTCCTTTAGTAGTCAGAACACAAGAATCACTTTGTTGGTTCTCCATAGAGTATGATTTGTGGATAGGAGTTTCCACCCACACAAAGAGTGAGAGAAAATTGTGAGTAACCTTGGAGTTATGATTGTGATATTTTATGGTGAGAGATTTAATTTTCCTTTTCCCCAAATTCTATGGGAAAGACTGTTCTTCATTCATGAATTTGTAGATACCAAATTTGTACCAAATTGGCATGTACTACTTGGCACAATAATCCTCATAAGAATCATGCATCCATTTCATATTGAAGGGGGTTGGGACCGTATTATTGTCCGACCCTACAAGTTTTCTTGGGATTTTTACAACCTTGACTATGGTACTTTAAAAATTGTACCTTTTCAATTGGAATTTCAAAAAATTGAAATGATAATGGTTAGTTTGGTGCATTGAAAATGGAGTGATTATAGTTTTTAGCATCCAATTCAGGATTGGTGTTGGTGTTGGATTTATTAGAAACCTAAGTAATCAAGCAGTGTTGGAAAATTTTGGATTTATAGAGAACACATGATGACTATTGGTGCTGGATTTATTATCATCACATGTTGGTATTGGTGGTGGAGAATCTTGATGGAGAATTAGTTTTCCAGAAGATATTTCAGAAGAAGAGTTGAAAGTAATTCGATTGTTTCTGAAACATAATGAAATTCCATAAGTTAATCAAGAAGTGGATGTTCCAAAAGTAAATTAGAAGTTTCGGAGTTATTTTGGGGGCCGTCATGCTGAAATTTTGATTTTTACAAGTTGTTTATTTGTTCTGGATATTTGGGGGCTGTCAGGCTGTAATGTTTTTTTAAAAAAATCTTATAGATTAGAAACCCCCATTGATGGTCACTAAGGATTTTCTATTCGGATAATAATAGCGACTGCTTATGGAGGTCTCTATGGCCATTAATTTACTAAAGCATTAGCAACCGCTGACACGACCGCTAATGGACTTCCCAACAACCACTATAATGGTTATTGGGGGTAGGTCCTATAGAGACCGCCTTTGGCAGTCGCTAGTACCCTTTATCATCGGGATAACTATGTCTACCAAAGTCGGCCAGCTGGTGACCACTAAATCCCATTGGTGGTCGCGTTTAGCAGCCACTAATGCCTAAATTTGTAGTAATGTTTTGATCCATGTGTTCTTTTGAGCTCTACCACATATCAAATTGAATTTTATGGCAAGCTCCATGCAATGGTGGAAGGGGAATCCCCTGTCAGATTTTTTGAGGCCCAAAAGGCATAGAAGGCCTTAAAAATTGAGTTTTAGTCAGGGTATCCCAATTTTTTAATATTAAATGGACTTTCAGCCTCATTTAAGGGTTTTTCCCATTTTTGGGGGGGAACTGAATTTATTCTCAAGTATTACATTCATATTTATATTATGGTTTTGAAATTCTATCACTTTTCATGATATAGTTTTATTTATAATCAAATATATAAAAATGTATACATATTTTGTATATATTCACACATAATAATTTGATTTTATAAATATACATGTAAAAATATTTAAATGCAATAGTATATTTCTAAATATATAAACCTTATCTAAATAAAAAATAATATCCATTTTATTTGAAATAAAAATGTATGAATATTTATATACATATAAAATTAATGTATATGTAATTTTTATACATATTTAAATTTATTTGGGTGTGTATTGACAAAATAATATATATTTATCTATATATTCAAATATATGTATATAAATATTAATATATAATATATGAAAATAAATAGAAATATGTATAATTATATTTTTAGATGCACACACATATATACATATATACATGTATTTATGTATATATGTATGTATTTATAAACACACACACACAAAACATATTTTATATATGTATTTAAATAAATAAATAAATAAATAAATAAATAAATATATATATATAAATGTAATGAAATATATATAAATATATAGATATATCATAAAATACAGAAGAAATAGATATAGGGTAGTGAAAAAGGTGTGAGATTATGGGGGAGAGGTCTCAGGTTTGAAACCCAGTAAAGGTAGGGGCATGCATGGGCATGTGATGCAGGTCCTTAGAGATGTTAAATTATGGGGGAGGCTAGATTATCATTTTTAAAAAGGTGGATTGAGTGATGATAAAAGGGGTTTAGATTTTCAAAAAAACAATTATTTTTAAAATTTTATTTTTTGACTTTATTCAGCGCTTTTTTTACCACTCATAAAAGACAACTTTTATTAGCACTTTTTTTTAGCACTGATAAAAGAGAACCCCTTTTAATAGCACTTCAAATATCAGTTCTTTTTATCAATATAAATTACCTTTTTTTCATGATTTTATAGGCGATATCTATAATAGTGAACCACCCTACCTCGATTTTTTATCGATCACTAATGAAGAACAGCTCCACACCATAGTCATTAGCATGACCACATGCTCCGGTTATCATGAAAATTATCAATACATGACCCTTCATTGATCATATGAGAATCCTCATCCAATAATACTTTATCAATCCCTAGGTTTAAGTGGCTAACCCTAGATATTTACCATAATCGGGATTTTATAGGGGAGGATTATGTTTTATCTTAATTATAACTAATTTAATTTTTATTCCACCTATGATGGAATTCAAGGAAAACACTCGATGCACACAAAAATTATATCATACCTATTGTTAAAATCGATTTCCAGATTTATTGGTGGTCTTAAAATTCCCATCTGAGGCACTGTTCAGAAGTTATTCCATTATTTCTAAAAATCTGCCCTTGAATAATATATAATATATTTAATAATTTTATATCACTTCACTAAGGCTCTTTACACTACCACAAAAATGGATTTTTCATAGCGCTACTCTTTAACATCTCTAAAAAAAGTTTTGATAAAGGGGGTACCATTATCAGGGATAAAAAATCATTGATAATGATACCCCCTTTATCAGCGTTTTTTTAGCGCTGTTAAAGTGGACCCGTTTATCAGCTCTTTTTTTAGTAGCGCTGATAAAGGGGGGATTTATCAGCATTTTTTACTAGCACTGATAAATGATATCTTTCAAAAAAAATATTTCATAAAAAATAATATATTGATATATAAATATATAAGTATATTTAATTGATATAAATATAATATATATATTTTTAAACATGTTTTAGAGAAGTATAAATAGACATTTTTACTTAATATATAAGATATGTAGTGAAAATGGCTTATAAAATATTTTAAAAAATTTTATTAATTAATAATATTATAATTATTATCAAGTAATAGTCATTTAATAATGATTTGAAGACAAAAAAAATAGAAAAATTTATAAAAGATCTAAAATAAGGTGAAAACATAACCCAAACTTCAAATAGCCATAACTTCAGATCCGGGTGTCAGTTTAAGATATACGAAATATAAAATTGAATTCTACAATGATCTCTATGCCTTTATGATTTTGGAAGCCCTGATCACTATTTTTTCGAGGAAAAAAATGGCCCAAAATGCCTCTAAAACTGAGTTTTTAGTTTAGACACCCAATTTTTTTGAAATTTGATGGAATTTCAGCCTCATTTAAAGGGGTTTTTTTCCATTTTTCAGTGGGTAATGAATTTATTCTGAGGGATTACATTCATATTGATATTATGACTTTTCAATTTTATCATTTTTCACAATTTACTATTATTTATAATCAAATATGTAACAATATATACATATTTTTTATATATTCACACTTAAAAAATTTAATTTTATAAATAAATGATTAAACTTATTTACATATAAAATATATTTATCAATAAATAATGATTATCTAAATAAAAAAAAATATCCATTTTTTCTAAAATAAAAATATATAAATATTTATATACATATATAATGTGTGTGTGGGTGTGTCTATTTGTGTGTGTCTGTATTAAGAAACTGTTTTATATTAATATATGGATAAATATACATATAAAAAAATATAACTAAATACATATAAATAGATAGATATAAATATATACTAATATATGAATAAATATATAGATATATAAATATATAAATATATAATATATAAATATATAAATATATAATATATAAATATATAATATATAAATATATAAATATATAAATATGTAAATATGTAAATATGTAAATATATAAATATGTAAATATGTAAATATGTAAATATATAAATATGTAAATATGTAAATATGTAAATATGTAAATATGTAAATATGTAAATATGTAAATATGTAAATATGTAAATATGTAAATATGTAAATATGTAAATATGTAAATATGTAAATATGTAAATATATGAATATGTAAATATATGAATATATGAATATATGAATATATGAATATATGAATATATGAATATATGAATATATGAATATATGAATATATGAATATATGAATATATGAATATATGAATATATGAATATATGAATATATGAATATATGAATATATGAATATATGAATATATGAATATATGAATATATGAATATATGAATATATGAATATATGAATATATGAATATATGAATATATGAATATATGAATATATGAATATATGAATATATGAATATATGAATATATGAATATATGAATATATGAATATATGAATATATGAATATATGAATATATGAATATATGAATATATGAATATATGAATATATGAATATATGGATATATGAATATATGAATATATGAATATATGAATATATGAATATATGAATATATGAATATATGAATATATGAATATATGAATATATGAATATATGAATATATGAATATATGAATATATGAATATATGAATATATGAATATATGAATATATGAATATATGAATATATGAATATATGAATATATGAATATATGAATATATGAATATATGAATATATTCATATATTCATATATTCATATATTCATATATTCATATGAATATATAAATATATAAATATATAAATATATAAATATATAAATATATAAATATATAAATATAACTATACATACACATATATATATATATATATTAATATACGAATAAATAAATATATATATATATATAGATATAGATATATATATTAATATATGAATATATATATATATATATATTAATATACCTAATATATATATTTTAATATAAATATATATAAATATATGAATAAATATAACTAAATATATATATAAATAAATAGATAAATTATTAAATGGGTAGAAAAGCAATATAGAGGAGTAGTAAAGGGTCCAAGGGCACAATTGGGAGGTCTCGAGTTTGAATCCTGAGGGAGGTAGGGGCACGCACGGTGGTGAAGGGATATTCTCACATTGTTAAATGGGGGTTCTAGTGCTGTTAAAGGGTTAGGGGTGGGAAGGATCATGCTAGGGTGGTAGGGGTGTGTGGGCGGGCGGGGCCATAACACTGTTGAAGGGGGGGGGGGGGGGTCAAGTACTGTTATAACTACCCACTGGTTTGTAGATTTTTTTAAATTTTTCATAAAATTTTATTAGCGCTTTTAAAAAAGCACTGATAAAAGTTGCCTTTTAATATCTCTAAAAAGGAACTGATAAAAGTGGTCTTTTAACAGTGTTAAAAAAAACTGATATAGGACCCTTTTATTAGCGCTGATAAAAGACCCCTATTATCAGTGCCATTTTTTTGGTGTAGATAAAAGGGGTATTTATCAGTGCCTCGATTAATAATGTTTTTAGCACTATAAAAGGCCTTTTATAGAACTTTTAAAGGCCATATATATGGTAGTGTTAGGCCCCAAAAATTCCATGCCGATCCAATGCATAGATTTAAATATATTCCTTAAAATATTCCAATGTCTTACAAGAGAAAAATAGAGTCATCACATTCTCTCCACCTTCAAGACTTTTTTGAACAAAAAGTTTAAAACCTACATAGATAGGTGAAGATACTAAGCTCATGTAAGAACCCGGTTCTTATATTTGAGGTAGGGGCTTCTTCATTTCTCGTTTCCTTAATTGTTTTTGAGAAAATATGGAAAATGGGGAAAAATCCTAAATTTTGGAACTACACGCCGTGTACTTTTCCACACGCCTTGTACTTTAGGCCGTGTGGGATGGGTACACGGGGTTTGTAGCCATGTTGGAGACGAAGGGTGTAGGAACCGACTACATGACATGTAGTGGTACTTACACGCCATGTAGTCAGTCGCCAGGCCAAAACAGTAAGGCGGTGGAGCAGCCGACAGCTGGGCGACAATAGACGCCATGTACTCAGGAGTACATGTCGTGTACTCATGTCGACGGATGAACAGTGTGGTAGTGCCGCCAGAGGAGCAGTTAAATGAAGGAAGTACACGCCGTGTACTCAAAAGTACATTCCGTGTACTTTGTTTTTTCTCTTAAATGGGTAGTAGCCAACCCTGTTCACAGGATTGGCTTAGAACCGGACGGGAGAGCGGGAGAGGGAGGCTGGACCTTGGGAGATCTGCCGAGCGCATGTCTGGAATTCGAATCCACCTCAGATGATCTCGTTGGAACCGTGCAAGTAAGCCCTTCCTTCTCTAGAAGTATCTCTTACCAATTCTTTCTCGAATGTGAGTTATTTGAGTTTGAATGGTTTATCTTTTACGTCAGATCTACGTCATTTTTGGGAATTTCTGGGATCAACGTTCGTATATAGCGCTTGTTGGTGTATAAGGCAGGTGGCTTGTTGTTAATGTTTCCAACTGTCGTGTATTTTGTGCATTTTTGTGCCACGAGCCCATGTTTGGGTGTCATGTGGATGAGGTCATTGCTAGATTAAATACCTAGAATTGAATAGGCGATTTAATTGTGATATTAAAATGCTGGTTGGGATCATTGCTTGGATCTGGAACCACCCCGGGGGTGTGTTCCACTGTTTAGTCATTTGATCGGGATACCCGAGGGTATACCTTTAAAGTAGTAATGGTAGAATTTCCTTGAGATGAATTTCTTGTTTACTGCTTGTTTATATGTTGGGTATAGCCCGATTACCTGTTTAGCCCGAGGGAATTGTTGTGATTAGCCTGAAGGCATAACTATATTAGCCTAAGGGCGTGACTGTATTAGCCTGAGGGTAACATTCTATTTCTCCTGAGGGAAACCTTTCGTGCCTGAGGGCTTGACTTCTGTGCCTGAGGGTGACACTTCACATGCCAGAGGGAGAGAATTCTGATACGCCTGAGGGAAATTCTTGAGGGCGAGATTCTGTATAGCCTGAGGGCAAGCCTGAGGACGTGGTTTACTATATTATCCTGAGGGAAAGGTTCTGTTATGCCTGAGGGCTCGGTGATGTTGAGCATAGAATGTTACTAAATTAAATGATTAAATGAATAATAAAATGGCAATATAACTGGTAGTTAGTTACTTTTGAGTACTACTTACTTTATTGAATTTTACTACTACACACTATTGTTGCATGCTTACACGTAGTTGGGCACAGGCCTTTGATGGGTGCCTACTGGGATATATTTCTCACACCCTGTTTGGGTCATGCCGTTCGGAATCACAAATTCACCAGCAGTTTTCATGGATTTGAGGAATCGTGTGTTCTATCCGTATCTTTATTCTTTTGTGGAAGTATTCATGGATGAAATCTTGGTGTACTCTCGCACTCGACACGACCATGCCACCCATCTTGAGATCGTATTGAGTACACTGAGAGAGCATCAGCTATATGCTAAGCTCTCAAAGTTCCACTTTTGGATGGACCAAATTCACTTCCTGGGTCACATTATCTCAGAGGCAGGAATTGCAGTAGACCCAGAGACGGTGAGAGAAGTAGTTTCCTGGGAGCAGCCTAAGAATGTGTTTGAGATACAGAGTTTCTTAGGGCTGGATTGTTACTACATACGCTTTATACAGGACTTATCACACTTAGCAGCACCGTTGAAAGGTCTGACTAAGAAGGGTGTGAAGTTCATTTGGTTAGAAGCTTGCGAGGCAGCTTTCCAGGACCTGAAAGGAAGGTTGACATCAGCACCAATCCTGATACTCCCAGAGCAGGGGAAGACCTATACAATTTACTGTGATGCATCAGGGATTGGTCTGAGTGCAATGTTGATGTAGGGCCACCGAGTTATTGTGTATGGGTCTCAGCAGTTGAGGCCACATGAGAGTAATTACCCAATGCATGATCTCGAGATGGCTGCAGTTATGTATGCGTTGCACCGTTGGAGACATTATCTATTGTGAGAGCATTTTGTGGTTTTCACCGACCACAAAAGCCTCAAGTATATCTTTACTCAGTGTGACCTGAATCTGAGGCAGAGAAAGTGGCTTGAGTACCTACATTCCTTCGATTTTGAGATAGCCTATACACCTGGTAAAGGTAATGCAGTAGCTGATGCACTGAGCAGGTTGAATCAGATACATGCAGTGCAGGAGACCAATGGTGAGTGGAAGATCATGACTTTGTTCTCTGAGATGCATCTGGAGGTGCATGACAGTCAGGGGAAGACTTATCTTTCATCTTTAGCCATGAAATCTACCCTCCTGGATAGAGTGAGGATGAGGCAGCTATCTGATCTGGAAGGCCTAGTTCTACGGGATTCGGTGGGAAGTAAAGACCCTCCTCCTGGTTGGACAATAGGCGATGATGAGGTCCTGCATTTCCATGGACGAGTATGGGTTCTCGTGGATATACACGAGGATATGATGTAGGAGTTTCATGCTTCGGCTTGGGCAGTTCATCCTGGGGTTACCAAGATGTACTGTGACTTGAGACATCAGTACTAGTGGCTGGGTATGAAGAGAGATGTAGCTGGTTTTGTTATGAGGTTCTCCTCCTGTTAGATGGTGAAGGCAGAGCATCAGAGACCAGCTGAGTTGTTACTGCAGTTGCCCATTTCAGAGTGGAAATGGGATGATGTCGCGATGGATTTCATGACGTGATTGCCGAGGTCACCTCGATGTAATAAAGTTGTCTGGGTTGTTGTGGACAGACTCACGAAGGTAACTCACTTTCTTCCAATCAAGGAGACCTTCGGTGTTGATGAGATCGGACGACTGTATATCCAAGAGATCGTACGTCTTCATGGGGTCCCTCATTCTATCATTTCAGATAGGGACACCAGCTTTACATCTCATTTCTGGCAGAGTTTTCAGAGGGCACTGGGTACACAGGTGCTTCTGAGCACAACATACCACCCTCAGACCGATGGCCAGTCGGAGCATACGATACAGGTGCTTGAGGACATGATGTGTGCATGCATTCTAGACTTTGGGGGCTCTTGGGAGAAGCATATACCCTCAGTCGAGTTTACCTATAACAATAGTTTTCAGGAAACTATAAAGATGGAACCATACGAGGCTTTATATGATAGGCCATGTCGATCACCCTTGTGCTGGTTAGAGGCAGGTCAGGTAGCTTTACTGGGACCACAGATCATGTAGGAGACTTCTGAGCAGGTCCAGTTGATTCAGAAGTGGATGGATACCGCACAGTCTTGTCAGAAGTCATATGCTGATCGCCGCAGATGACCTTTGGAGTTCGTGGTCGGGGATCAGGTTTTTCTACATGTTTCTCCGAGGTTGGGACACAAGTGGATCAGATGACAGGGTAAGCTTTCACTAAGGTATGTGGGGCCATTTGAGATTCTAGAGAGATTCGGGCTGGTTTTCTATCAGTTGAGGTTACCGCAGCAGTACTGAGCCGTGCACGACGTCTTCCACGTGTCTCAGTTGCGCCGCTATCATTCAGACCCGTCTCACGTATTTCAGCCTGAGGAGGTTGAGCTGGAAGCAGATGTGTCCTTTGAGGAGCATCCGATCCGTATCGTTGACAGGAGCACGGAGGTTCTCCGAGGCCTGACAGTTCCTCTCGTACGGGTGCTATGGAAGCATGGCCAAGTGCAGGAAGAAACCTGGGAGCGGGAAACTGATGTACGTGCCCAGTGGCCAGAGCAGTTCTGAGCTATATCTTCTCCACCCTTGGAATGTCAATTCGGGGACGAATTTCTATAAGGGGGGAAGTTTGTAAGAACCCGGTTCTTATATTTGAGGTACGGTCTTCTTCTTTTCTCTTTTCCTTAAGTGTTTTTGAGAAAATATGGAAAAAGGGGAAAAAGCCTAAATTCTGGAACTACACGCCATGTACTTTTCCACACGCCGTGTACTTTAGGCCACGTGGGATGGGTACACGGGGCATGTAGCCATGTCGGTGAAGAAGGGTGTAGGTACCGACTACATGCCGTGTAGTGGTACTTATACGTCGTGTAGTCAGTCGGCATGCCAAAACAGTATGACGGTGGAGCAGCCAATAGTTGGGCGACAGTACATGCCGTGTAGTCAGGAGTACATGACGTGTACTCATGTCGACGGATGAATAGTGTGGCGGTGCTTCCAGAGGAACAGTTAAATGAAGGAAGTACATGCCATGTACTCAAAAGTACACACCATGTACTTTGTTTTTTTCTTAAATGGGAAGTAGCCAACCATGTTCACAGTATTGGCTTAGAACCGGATGAGAGAGTGGGAGAGGGAGGCCGGACCTTGGGAGATCCGCCGAGCGCACGTCTGGAATACGAATCCACCTCAGATGATCTCGTTGGAACCGCGCAGGTAAGCCCTTCCTTCTCCTGGAGTATATCTTACCAATTATTTCTCAAATGTGAGTTATTTGATTTTGAATGTTTTATCTTCTACATCAGATCTACATCATTTTCGGGCGTTTCTGGGATCAGCGTTCGTATATAGCGCTCGTTGGCGTATAAGGTAGGTGGCTTGGTGTTAATATTTCAAACTGTCTCGTATTTTGTGTATTTTTGTGCCACGAGCCCATGTTGGGGAGTTTTTTGGCTGAGGCCATTGCTATATTAAATACCTAGAATTAAATAGGTGATTTAATTGTGATATTAAAATGCTGGTTGGGATCGTTGCTTGGATCCGGAACCACCCCGGGGGTGTGTTCCACTGTTTAGTCGTTTGGCCGGGATACTCGAGGGTATACCTTTAAAGTAGTAATGGTAGAATTTCATTAAGAGGAATTTCTTTTTTACTACTTGTTTATATGTTGGGAATGACCTGGTTACCTGTTTAGCCTGAGGGAATTGTTGTGATTAGCCTGAGGGCGTGACTATATTAGCCTGAGGGCGTGATTGTATTAGCCTGAGGGAAACATCCTATTTCACATGAGGGCAACCTTTCGTTCCTGAGGGCTTGACTTCTGTGCCTGGGAACAACACTTTGTATGCCTGAGGTCGAGAATTCTGATATGCCTGAGGGAAATGCCTGAGGGCGAGATTCTGTATAGCCTGAGGGCAAGCCTGAGGGCGTGGTTTACTATATTAGCCTGAGAGTAATGTTCTGTTATGCCAAAGGGTTTGGTGTTGTTGAGCACAGAATGTTACTAAATTAAATGATTAAATGAATAATAAAATGGCAATATAACTGGTAGTTAGTTACTTTTAAGTACTGCTTACTTTATTGCATTTTACTACTGCACACTGTTGTTGCATGCTTACACGTAGTTGGGCACAGGCCTTTGGTGGGTGCCTACTGAGATATATTTCTCACACCCTGTTTGGGTCATGCTTTTCGGCCCAAAAAGATTATATTGCTACAGGTGTGGATAGGGGCAAGAGTCCCTATACAGGTACTTGACTGTTGCTGTATAGTAGGAGGGCATGGGACCAAGCCTGGGCTCGCGATGCCGCTGCCAGCTGTTTTTCTTTGTTCTGCTGTACTCTGTATTTTGTTGTACTGTACTAATGTATAACATGTTCTTGCTATTTTCATAGAATAGAGATATGATGCATCATATTTGTTTGTATCTGGATGGTTGTCTTTTACGACACTTGTTTACTTTAAATGTGCATGGTTTATTTCTTCCACTGTTGTATGTTTTATTTTGTATTCCACTGTGCTACACTTTGAAAAATGAGGGCATAGTTTCCCCACTATCAGACCTGGTCCCTCGCTGCTAGTTGGCATCCTCTGGATTTTGGGGAAATGCGCTTGAGGTCACGTGGTGAACCGGGTTTGGGGCACCCATTGCGTGGCACCCGGGTCCGGGACGTTGCAGCTCAAAACTAGATCTCTATCTCTAATGATCTATCTTGGGGGTTGTCATGCTATCAAAAAACACGAAACCAAGAAAAAACATTTGCCTATGATGGTTATTGTCCTTCAGGTTCTCAAATTCCACCACACACCTCAAGAAAGTGTAAATCCTCCCTCAACATCCAACTCATCCTGGCCAACATTGTGAAATAAGTCATACACATATCTCCTCATCTATTACACATGGAAATTACCAAACACCTGGTCTAACTGTGGTTATAGGGTCATGTGGTACATCACCTCACTAACCTAATACAGTAATGAGGAAAAGGGCCTAAGAACCCCAGAGATATCCTATCGTCCAAACCAAATTCATGTAATCCTCAATGAGGTGAGATCTCTCGAAACACATGATCTCCTCATCGAACTCCAAATATCTCCACTATCAGTCCACAAGGGACTCCTAACATTTTGGGGTTGTCCTCATCCACCCCCAAATGAACTACACCTTTCAAAATCATAAATATCACCAACTCTAGGCCAACAAGAATTTTCTACCACTAGATCCAACCATTACAGTGGTGATTTGCAGGGTCTTATGTAAATGAATAGTAATAGTTATTTTTAGAATAATGAAATTATTTTTTATGGAAATTTATATCTAATTTTTACTAATTATATAATTATCTTAAATTCCCATGCAATGCTGACATCTTCTTTCTTGAAGTAATAGAAAAATAAAATAAATGATTTTAGTAATATTAAAATTAATATAATTTGAGAAAGTTATACTTTTCCAAAAATTTTATAGGTTAATATAACATATTAGTTATGTCTTAAAGGATTATATAAAAATTCCATCTTTTTCTTGGTGTCTTTAGTGTCAAGTTAAACGAATAGTGTCAAAAATGACAATATTGACGTTTTATGGAAATTATATTTTATTAAATTATTTAAAAATCATAAAATATTTTAAATAGGACAAGATGGATGATATATTGTTGAAAATTTCATACTTTGACCATTTATGATAGAATTTTCACCTAATACGTAAAATTAAAATCCATTAAAAGTGAAAAATATGTAATCGTGGTGAATGATAAAATAGGTTAACTAAGGGGTTAAACCAATAGATAAGGGTTAAGACACCATATAAACATGTTCAAATTTTACTTTTTTATGATATTTCAACCACTTACTACCTTATAATCAAATATATATCCATTTGAAAGCATTTAAATAGAGAATTACTTTTTTAAATTTTAATCTTTTAAGAAATTCCAAGAGTGCCCTCCCCTCACTTATAAAAGGACACTCCTCTTTTCTCATCATTACACTACTTTGAGCCATATAAATTGAAAAAAACTTATAAAAATACCATATAAAATTTTCTATAAACTATTCAGAAGTTTTTTTATTCCAAAAGACCAACCCTTTGATCCTTAATAGGTGATCTAAAGGAGTTATTTCAAAGAAGAGGTAATCGCCTTAACCCATCACTTTCTTTTTTTACATCTAATTTTTCCTACTATAAAAATATGATATTTATTATAAAATAATAAATTAATTATAATTTATATAATTAAATGTTACTATTATGAAACCACCACTATCCACCCTTTTTCCCATCAAATGGAAAGTGAAATTATCTCTCATGCGTATGTACAAATTATCATC
Source organism: Viscum album (assembly GCA_963277665.1). Classification (NCBI taxonomy): domain Eukaryota; kingdom Viridiplantae; phylum Streptophyta; class Magnoliopsida; order Santalales; family Viscaceae; genus Viscum; species Viscum album. The sequence goes on along the minus strand of OY728125.1, from coordinate 1,744,473,894 downwards.
TATATCTAGTGATACAATTAATTTTTCATACACATATTTTATGAATGGGTAATATGATGGGTTTAATTTTTATATGTAAAATTTAGGGAAAAATTATGATTCTATAATGATAATATAAAATCTACATTCTCACCTTCCAATCTATCAGAAAATAGTAAGGTTGCTCGTGCATACAGGTCGACTGCCGCCTCCATGAAGCATTGTGGTTTGTTTTTAATTCCCACTTTAAATGGATGGTAATAAAGATAGATTTAATGAATATATATATATATATATATATATGATATAATAATTATTATGAAAAGTTTAATTATTTTTACCTTTATTTTTTTTCATATTTCAAAAAATGAAAACAACGTTCATGCGTATGTATGACCTACTATCTTCATGAGCAGTGTCATTCATTTTTTATATCTATCCATTATGGACACACACATATATATATAATGAATATATATAATATATATATAATTATTAATATTCTATAGATTATGGAACCTTCATTAAAGTACAAGGACCAGAATTACAGAATCGAAACTCTCATGAAAAATGAAAGATCCACACCCAAAAATGATGATTTTAATAAGAAATTATTAATAAATGGACGTTGAAATATTTTAAGTGGATAATTTATGATATTATAAGTATGTTTGTGATTATTTTATATAATTATAATAAATTTAAATTTATTATATAGAAGGTTATAGTACTTTTCAAGTAAGTGGAACTTGCAGAAAGAGATTTTCATCTCACTTTTACTTCTATGAGACACATACCATATTCACTACCTGTTTATTTTATATGGTATATATAACACCCAAAAATTTATTTTATGATGATCCTCATTAAAATTTTGGGGATATACACATCTTTATAATGTTTTCACATTCTTTAGGTTTGGATTTGAAAGTTACCAAAGTGGTAAGAGTTCTATGTGGAAATGTCAGGGTTTATCAGGATTTTTTATGATTATGTTTCTAATGATAAAATTTTAAGATCTATCTCAAAATAATCCAGTTAATTTTATTCTCCCTTATTTATTTCTAGATAATACATTTTTTCTTTTAATTTTCCTCTCTTTAGGTACACAAAAGACAAAAAGACCATTTTTAAGGAAAATGTACATTATTTCATTCTTTGGTAGAATTTGTTTTCTCCATATCCATGTTTTCTAAATCTATTTTCAAGAATAATTCTCCTATGATTATTTAAATTCATTTTTACCCATGGTTTAATTTTTACAAGATGGTATAAAAGGAACATTCTTGTCATTTTTAGAATGAGGTACTTTTGAAGTTTTATTGAAAATGTGAAATGAATATTTGTTTTAACATATACCGCATCAATGAAATTTCCTAATTTAATGACCTCTTAATTATTTAAAGATTCATTCTCAAGTTTCCAAATTTATTTTTAAATAACATGTTTTCCTTAAATTTTTTAATTTTTTAGATTTTACATAAGTAATTTTAAAATGGAAAGTGTGTTTTCCTCAAGAATGTTTTAATGATATTTTTATGGTATTTCTATTCATAAAAAAAAATCATTGATGTTGCTTATTATTTACTGGGGATATGACCTAATTATACCATCCTTATTAATTCTCTACTTGTTTTTATCATTATGATGATAATATGTTTATGAAACTCATTCCTTTTCCACAGTTTACACTATGATGAATTGAGGGAATGTTTATGAAACCCATTTCATTTAATTGGTTAGGATATGATGAATGTTTTATGATCTTGTGGAAATATCTATATGATTTTAAATATGTGATGGGTGGGAAAAAATTACATATCCCTCCAATGAATCAGGTAAATATGGATACCTCATGAGATAAACAGGACTTGAATGGGGAGTGAACACAGTTCAGTAAGGGAATCTGTCCACTATTATAGTCATGGGATTGAACCTTGAATACTACAATGGTTTGATGAGTGAACCCAATCCACTATGTTGGTCATGGAAATGAGACTTGGATTCTAAGGAAATGATTTTCTATGCCTATTTGTATTCTAAAAGCTTGGTATTATTCTAATATTATGCTCTTAGGGCCCATGTTCTTTTATTCCTTTATGATTCATTCCTTATGATATATCAATCATTATTCAATGACTCAAGATTTTGATCTATGATATGTAGGGTATTATTTTAAAATGTTATGATCATATTATTATACCCTTATGTTGATGTTATATTTAAGAGATTATTGATGTATCACTTGTTTAACATTACTGAGCATTACATCTCACCCTTATGTTTCATTTACCCATGTTATGATGAAAGGTATTATGTATGATATGTCTAAGAATGGTGACAATTATAAATAACTTAATGGGAGATGATGTAGTTTACTTAGTGAACCAGATATTAATGTATTCAAGTTTCTAAAGATATTAGTCCCATATGATTCTGACATGGATCTTAATGTTATGTATTGATTATTGATATAATAAGATGTAATATTTGGGTATGAAAAGTATGGGTCACTATAGTTGGTATCAGAGTAGGTTTTAGTTAACCATTATAATCTAGGATGAGACAACTCTAGTGATAACCCTTTGGATAATCCTATTTATAAGAGGACATCCTAAGTTATGATAATAAAAGGAGTGTGGGTTTCCTAGAAAAACATCCTTTTCTGGATAATACAAGTGGATGTGGTTTTTTGGAATAGATTAATCTTGGGGAAATAACCCAAAAAGGGGTTGGTCGAGTATATCCTATCCATCATTCTTGTGTATGGTGAGTGCACCCTTATCGTGTACTTGATTTTACACTCCTATGGGATATGCTTAAGTTTATTAAAATTTTCATTATGAGAAATCATGATGGATTTGAATAGATATTAATTATGAATGACCTAGTTAAAACCTAATGTGTCATATATTGAAAAGAATGTGTCATGATTTAGACATCATATAAAATATTTTCCAATATTATATGGTTTTCCACTTTGATTTTTGATGCTCACACTGTAGTACCAACAGTTTGAGGTATGTGGCCTTTGTTTATGCTTTTTTTGTGTGTTTAAAGTGCATGGGATGAGTTGGGAAGAGGGTTGGAGAGTTTATAGTCGTTTTGGATGAGTTTGGAGGCTTTTAAAGGGGTGCACGACTTGAGCACAATTAGTGGAAACCATGCGGATTCTACAGGAAACCGTTCAAGGGATACAGTAGGATTTGCACGACCTGCACATGGTTTTCCAAAACGTGCGAGGAAACTATGTAGACCCTTTCTCTCGGGGCAGTAGCGGGCACACGGTTTGCCAAACCATGCGGGCTAACTGTGTGGCCACTTAGAAAATAGGGTTATGAGTTCTGGGCTCCCTCGGGATTAACCTATTTCCCCCCAAACATTCTCCCACTCGTGACTCACTCGGGTTCTTTGGTTCTCAGGGGGTGGAGGATCTTTCACACTCATTTTGGAAGCATTTTGAAGAGGGTTCTTGGTGTATTGAAGGTGGTTTCTCCCGGGTAAGTCTCTCCTCTTGTTTCTCTCGTGTTTTCCTTTAGATATGCTCTTCCCTATTTCTTGGTTTTCTAGATATACATGTTTTTTGTGTAGATCTAGGGTTGTGGTTTCCTTGGATGATCTTTTTAAGGCTTATGGATGCTAGGGAAAGGTATCTAGAGAGGTTTTGGTGGTGCATTCGCTGTATTTGAGGCGCGGTTGTTCGTGAGTCGATTTCTCAGGAACCCTAAAGGTAGGTGACTTCTCTCTCAACTCCACTTGGTTAGAGCTAGTGGTTTTGGTCACAATTAATTTGGTTGGCTTGAAATTAATTGTGTTTTGATGTGAAAAGTTGGTTAAAAACCCATTTGGGGTTTTTTGGGAAAATGGGGGTTTTATGGTGATTTTTGTTGTTGTGGATTTTAAAATGGAGATTTTAAAATGGGATGCTATGGTTGATTTGTGAAAATGATTGATGAAAAATGGTTTTCAATAAAGATGTTGTATTATTGAAATGTTGTTTGGCATGTAAAATGATTCTCAATAAATGGGTGATTTATTGAAGTGGACTGATATGCAAGGGAACTTGGTTGATTGCATGTTGTGTGACCTTGGTGGGTTTATTCTTGGTTTGGCTTGATTGAAATGTTGTATGGAAGTGGGTGGGAAGTCTCACTATAAAAATTGGATGGATAATGGTCAGAAGAACCACCATATGAGTAGTGTTCGGGAAGTACCGCTAGTTGTGAATGGGTGAATGGTTTGGGTGGAAGTCCCACTATTTTGATTGTTTTGGTGTGAATGAGTGAACTGGTTGGGTGGAAGTCCCACCGTTTTGGATGTTTTTTGTGCATTGATTTTCAAGATGGAAGTTTTTGTGCTAACTTGTAAATGAAGAAATGGTTTGTGGCATGTTTTCTTGGGCTTTCCCTTGGTTTCTTGGGTTGGATGTGATGGCTTGGTAAGGGCATGTTTGGCTTATGAAAATGGTTGCACTTGTGACTTATTTTATATAAACTATTTTATATAAATGTGCTAATGGTTTTATCCTAGTGGCGTGCATATGGAATTAATTCGGGGAAATCCTACAGATTTTTAGTACTCACCCCTTGCTTTGGCACATTTGTGTCTTTTCAGATGTTGTGTACCGTGACCTGGGCAAGGGTAAGGCATATCTCTCCTTTAGTGGAGCTTTGTGATCCCTTGGTGGAGCTTGGATCTTGGAGCTTGCTGTGGAGCTATGGTCGTGTCATGGCTCATAGTGTTGTTGTTTAGTTTCTGCTTGTACTCTGATATGGTTGGTTGGTTTGGTTTGGGTTGTATTGTGGAACAACTTGGTTGTCTTTTGAGAAAACTTGTTTGGGTTGAAAGTGCATGCATCTTTATTTGTTGGTTTGGTTGGTTTTTTCTTAAGGGAAAATCATTCCCCGCTGTTCTTTAAAGCCCTCAACATTTATTTCTAGCCTTTGGTGCATTGGGAATGTCTCTTAAGGACAAGTAACCCTCACCGCCTCCTCAAGCCAATGAGGTAGGGGCCGAGTGTTACAAGTGGTATTAGTCTGTTCGGTCCTTTGGAGTTGATTCTCGGATTTGGTGTTGACATTCGTTGTGGTGCATTCCTTGAGTCAGGATGGTATCAAGGCATAAGAATGTCAGAACTTGGAATGTATATCATAAAAGGACATAGCTACCCATTTTATGATGAAATTCATGTTACCAGGGAGTTGGGTACATAAGTGTTTTAGAGACACTTATAGGCATTGGAAATATCATTATCGTGGGTGTAGCGAATGAGATGTGAATGGAATATAAGGTAAAAATGACTTCCCTCTAGGATACATATTTCATTGGGGTATAATGATTTATGATGTGATATGAATGTGTGAAATTGTAATCTAAATAAATTGGTATTTTGAAAATGGTTTTGTTTTCAAAATGGTGAAACATGGCACATGTGGAAAAAGGTTGAAAGACTTGTTGTGATAGTGTTGTGTAATGTGATTTGAAATGGGATTTTGTGATGTCTACAGAAGTGAGACTCCTGGTTGTTTGTTTTCTATTTATAGAAATGGCACCGGGTAGGCGTCATAGAGACCAACCAGAGGAGGCTGCTGAGAATGTGGTTGCACCGGAGCCTCAGGTGAACCAACAATTAGTGTAAAGCATAGTGTAAGATTTCCAAGCCGTGGAAAGTGGAAACAAAGCAGATGAGCCAAGGAATTTGGATCACACGGTTCAGTTTCAAAAGAAGAATCCACCCATCTTCAGGGGTGATTCAAAGACGGAGAGGGAGGAATCATGGATGAATAGAATGAAGAAGATATTCAAGTTCTTGGGAACACCGGTAGAGTTAAAAGTGAAGTTGGCCACATATATGTTGGAAGATCTCACCCTTCAGTGGTGGGAGTTTGTAGTCCAAGCGGGGACAGACTAGGGTATGATGTGGGAAGGCTTTGAGGAATTGTTTAACAAACAATTCTACCCACATACATTCATAATTCATCATACGAATGATTTCTTCAGTTTGAAGCAAGAGCTTATGTCTGTGATGAAGTATGCAGCTAAGTTTATGAACTTAGTGAGGTTTGCACCCGAGGTGGCAGGTAGCACGTCGTTGAAGGCAAGGATCTTTAAAGCTGGGTTAAGGCAAGAAATCCATTCAAAGATAGTGGTGCTGTGTATAGATGATTACATAGAGATGGTGAATAGAGAATCAGTGGCTAAATAAGATTTTTTGGGCGCTCCGGGTGGAGGAAGCATGGTGGTACCCATGGGGAATAGTGGGAACTCTAACACTGGGTTCAAGAGAAGGAGGGACACTTATTCCCAAGGCGGGAATATGACATATAATCTGATGGCAGGAACAATAAATCTTCCTCCAAAGCCCCAGAGCAAGCCAAGATGTTTTCAGTGTGGTTCTACGAGCCACATCAAGAAGGATTGTACGACATAACCTCAAGCATTTTATAATTGCAAGCAGATGGGGCATCTACATCATTATTGTTAGAATTCTCCAAGGTCGGGTCCGTGTGACACTCCTAAGGTATCGCAAACATCGTATGCTTCGACGGGATAGGGACAGTAGAATACCCCTCATCAGCAGAGTAAAGTGAGTCATGGTGATTCTCGAAATACCACGACTCCTCAGCAGAACAATAAAGAGAAGAGTTTGGAAAGAAAAAATGTGTTTGGAGCTGATAATGTTGTGGTGGATGATCAGTCGGGACCATCCACAGTGTGAGGTACTATTCTTTTAAACTCTACCTTTATGAAAGTGCTATTTGATACAGATGCTTCACATTCTTTTATTGCTACACGTGTGGTTGATTTGCTGGGTTTAAGGGTAGAAATGATGCCCTCAGTTTTAAAACATCAAACTTCTTTGGGTTGAAGAGAGTGTAGAGCCTTCTTGTGTAGAGAATGTTGTATTTTTGTGGGCGAGGTTGAGATAACCTAGAATTTCTCAGTGCTTGAGATGGATGGGTATGATGTAATCCTGGGAATGGATTGGCTGGTGGAGTTTAAGGCCCACATTGATTGTGATGCGCGAACGATGGCTTTTACGACACACGATGGCATTAGACATCTATTTATAGGAGAGAAGCATGAAAGGTAGGGTGCAGTGGGTTTGTTGGCACCAGCAGTGGGTATGTTATCCTATCAGTTGGTGGGGTTGTCATTGAAATCGGTAGAGGGTATTGAACAAATTGTTCTTCCAGCAGTGGTAGATCAGTTCATGGATGTTTTTCCTCAAGAATTCTCTGGGTTACCTCCAGTAATAGAAGTGGAGTTTACGATTGATCTCCTTCCTAGGAATAGTCCTATCTCACTTCCGTCTTATCGGATGACACCAGCTGAATTTCGGGAATTGAAAGTCCAGTTGGAAGAGTTAAAAAACAAAGGGTTTATGCGGCCTAGCACATCTCCGTGGGTATCTCCGGTGTTGTTTGTGAAAAAGGAAGATGGTACTTTGAGGATTTGTTTTGATTATCGTAGACTTAACCAAGTTACAATAAAGAATAGATATCCACTTCCACGAATTGAGGATTTATTGGACCAGTTGAGGGGAGCACAGTGGTTCTCCAAGATTGACCAGAGTTCAGGATATCATCAATTGCAGTTGAGGAAGGAGGATATTCCTAAAATACCTTTCAGAAGTAGATATAGCCATTATGAATATGTGGTTATGCCCTTTGGTCTAACAAATGCGCCATAAGTGTTCATGGAATTGATTAATCAGATATTTTAGAGATATCTGGATTCATTTGTGGGTGTTTTTGTAGATGATATTCTGGTGTATTCAAAGACAAGGGTGGAGCATGAGCAGCACTTGGCAATAGTGCTGGGGATCTTGAGCGATCATCAGTTGTATGAAAAATTGTCAAAGTGTGACTTTTGGATACGGGAAGTTCGTTGTCTTGGCCATGTGATATGTCAAAGGGGTGTTTTAGTGGATCCAGAAAAGATAGAGGCTGTTATCTCATGGCAATCGCCAAAGAAAGTGTTTGATATACGGAGTTTTCTTGGTCTAGGTGGGTATTATCAGCGTTTTGTTTGCAATTTTTCACGTTTGGCTTCACCGATGCCATCTTTGACAAGGAAGAATGTTCCATTCTAGTGAAATGAGCAGTGTCATCAGTGTTTCGAAGATCTAAAGGATCCCCTTACATCAGCAACAATATTGGTTTTTCCAGAACCAGGAAAAGGGTATGTGGTGTATTGCGATGCATCAAGATCAGGGTTGGGGTGCGTTCTCATGAAAGGGAATAATGTGGTTGCATATGGATCACGGTAGTTGAGAGTTCATGATAAGAACTACCCATCTCATGATTTGGAGTTGGCATTAGTGGTCCATGCTTTGAAAGTGTGGATTCATTATCTCTTTGGTGAGAAATTCACGGTATATACAGATCATAAGATCTTGATGCACATTTTCTCACAAAGGGATTTGAACTTTAGGAAAAGGATATGGATAGAATATCTCCAGATGTTTGATTTTGACTTAATGTACACACCAGGTAAGGGAAATTTGGTGGCAGATGCATTAGGTAGAAAATCATATGCTCAAGTGGTGAAACATGCATCAGACCAGTGGTAGTTGATGTCGATTATAGATGACATGCGGTTGGAATATGAGGACAAGGGTGATAGAGCGGTCTTCTTTCCAGTTTTTTTGATTCTTGACTTGGTTGGCCTGGTTAAAGAGGCACAAATATTTGATTCTGAGTGTGTGACCATGGCGCCGAGACTTAATGGTGGGGAGAACATTGAGGGTTGGCAACTAAATGGAGATTCAGTTTTGTGTTTTCAGAATCGGATGGTTGTACTAGTTTCTTGTCAGGAGGATCTTCTCAGGGCATATCATCATTCCAGGTCATCTGTTCATCCTAGAATTCAGAAAATGTATAAAGCATTGAAATCACATTTCTGGTGGGTTGGTATGAAAAGAAGAGTGGCTGAGTTTGTTTCGAGATGCTTGACTTGTCAGCAGGTCAAAGCAGAGCATTAGAGGCCATCAGGAATGTTACATCCTTTACCAATCCTTATTTGGAAGTGGGAGCAGATAGCGATGGATTTTGTCACAGGTCTCCCGATAATGGTTAGAAAGCATGATTCCATCTGGGTGATAGTGGATCGGATAACGAAGTCGACCCATTTCATCCTGATTCATGAATCTCATATGGTGGAGGATCTATCCAAAATCTATATCCGGGAGGTGTTAAAGAGGAATGGTGTTCTAGTTTTGATTTTATTAGATAGAGATCCGAGGTTTACATCTCATTTCTGGAAATCCTTATAGCAAGCCCTTGGGACACAGTTGACTATGAGCACGACGAATCAACCTCAGACGGATGGTCAATCTGAGAGGACGATACAAACTCTGGAGGATATGTTGAGGGCTTATGTTAGGGATTTTGGTGGAACATGGGAGGAGCACTTATCATTGGTTGTGTTCTTATATAATAACAGTTATCAGGCATCCATACAGATGGCTCAGTTTGAATCATTGTATGGGCGGCCATGTCGTTCTCCACTATGTTGGGTGGAAACAGGTGAGTCCTCAATGGTTGGACCAAGCCTTGTCTAGGAGACGATCGAGAAGATCAAGTTAATCTACAAGGGAATGGAGACAGCTTAGAGTCGTCAAAAATATTATGCGGATCATCGTCGACGGCCGTTGTTGTTCGAGGTGAGTGATCATGTTTTCTTGAGGATCTCTCCTAGGTTGGGGCATCGTTGGTTTGGGAACCAGGGAAAGTTATATCCGAGGCATATTGGACCTTTTGAGTTTCTTGAGCGGGTTGGTGAGGTGGATTATCATTTGGATTTTCCACCTAGGTTCAGTGCGGTGCACAATGTTTTTCATGTCTCGCAGTTGAAAAAGTATCAGCCGAATCATGACCATGTGATTCGATGGGATCATGTTGAACTAGAACCAGATGCTTCATTGGTGTAAGTTCCAGTGTGGGTTGTGGATAGGCAAGAGAAAGTATTTCATGGTAAAAGAATCAGTTTAGTTTGTGTTTTGTTTCAACATGGTCAGATTCAAGAGGAGACTTGGGAGCTGGAGAAAGAGATGGCCGAGCAGTGGCCTGAGCTCTTTCGGCAAAGGGCGGGTTCACTACTTTACGAGGACGAAAAGTATAATGGTGGGGAGAATTTAGTACCCCTAGTTTCAGGTATGTGGCCTTTTTTTATGATTTTTTGTGTTTAAAGTTCATGGGATGATTTGTGAAGAGTTTGGGAGAGTTTGGAATGGTTTTGGATGAGTTTGGAGGCTTTTAAAGGGGTGCACGGTTAGTGGAAACCGTGCAGATTCTCCAGGAAACCATGCAAGGGAGACAGTAGGCTTCGCACGGCCTACGCACGATTTTCCAAACCGTGCGAGGAAACCGTGCGGACCCTTGCTCTCGGGGTAGTAGTGTGCGCACGGTTAGCACACGGTTTGCCAAACCAAGCGGGCTAACTGTGCGGCCACTTAAAAAATAGGGTTATAAGTTCCGGGCTCCCTCAGGCTTAACCTATTTCACCCCAAACTTCCTCCCACTCTTGACACACCCTGGTTCTTCGGTTCTCAGGGGTTGGAGGAGCTTTCCCACTCATTTTGGAAGAATTTTGAAAAGGGTTCTTGGTGTATTGAAGGTGGTTTCTCTCGGGTAAGTCTCTCCTCTTGTTTCTCTTGTGTTTTCCTTTAGATCTGCTCTTCCCTCTTTCTTGGTTTTCTAGATATACACTTTTTGTGTGTAGATCCAGGGTTTTGTTTTCCTTGTATGATGTTTTTAAGTCTTATGGATGCTAGGGAAAGGGATCTAGTGTGGCTTCTGCGGTGTGTTCGCCGGATTTGATGCGCGGTTGTTTGTGGGTCGATTTCTCGGGAACCCTAAAGGTAGGTAGCCTCTCTATCGACTCCACTTGGTTTGAGATAGTGGTTTTGGTCATAATTAATTTGGTTGGATTGAAATTAATTGTGTTTTTATGTGGAAAGTTGGTTGAAAATCCATTTGGGGATTTTTGGGAAAATGCGAGTTTTGTGGTGAAATGTTTTTGTTGTGGATTTTAAAATGGAGATTTTAAAATGGGATGCTATGGTTGATTTGTGAAAATGATTGATGAAAAATGGTTTTCAATAGAGATGTTTTTTATTGAAATGTTTTTTGGCATGGAAAATGATTATCAATAAATGGGTGATTTATTGAAGTGGATTGATATGCAATGGAACTTGGTTGATTGCATGTTGTGTGACCTTGGTGGGTTTATGCTTGGTTTGGCTTGATTAAAATGTGGTATAGAAGTGGGAGGGAAGTCTCACTATAAAAAGGGGATGGATAGTGGTCGGAAGAACCACCATATGAGTAGTGGTCGGGAAGTACCGCTAGTTGTGAATGGGTGAACGGGTTGGGCGGAAGTCCCACCGTTTTGATTGTTTTGGTGTGAATGGGTGAGCGGGTTGGGCAGAAGTCCCACCGTTTTGGTTATTTGTTGTGCATTGCTTTGTAAGATGGAAGTTGTTGTGCTGACATGTAAATAATGAAATGGTTTGTGGCATGTTTTCTTGGGTTTTCCCTTGGTTGCTTGGGTTGGATGTGATGGCTTGGTAAGGGCATGTTTGGCTTATGAAAATGGTTGCACTTGTGACTTATTATATATAAACTGTTTTATATAAATGTGCTAACAGTTTTATCCTAGTGGTGTGTGTAGGGAAGTCATTTGGAGAAATCCTACTGAGTTTTAGTACTCACCCCCTGCTTTGGCACGTTGGTGTCTTTGTAGATGTTGTGTACCATGACATGGGAAAGGGTAAGGCATATCTCTGCTTTAGTGTAGCTTTGGGATCCCTTGGTGGAGCTTGGAGATTGGAGCTTGGTGTGGAGTTGTGGTGGTGTCATGGATTGTAGTGTTGTTGTTTAGTTTCCACTTGTACTCTGATATGGTTGGTTGGTTTGGTTTGGGTTGTATTATGGAACAACTTGGTTGTCTTTTTGGAATACATGTTTGATTGAAAGTTCATACATCTTTAGTTGTTGGTTTGGTTGGTTTTTTCTTAAGGTCAAATCATTCCCAATGTTCCTTGAAGCCCTTGGCATTTATTTCCAGCCTTTGGTGCCTTGGGAACGTTACTTAAGGCCAAGTAACCCTCACCGCCTCCTCAAGTCAATGAGGTAAGGGCGGGGTGTTACACAGACTATGATTTTTTATTTTAATCAATGGATGGAACATGATGGAATCATGTTAATGCTAAATGTGATTGAAAATGTGTAACGACCCATGTTTTTGGACTGGATAAAAATCCAAATGAATTTTAATTTTCACATTTGGTAGATGAACCATAATTTGATCAGAGCTTTGAAACCTAATTTTGAGGGTTGAAAACTCTAAAGTGTTTTTTAGACTTGGTTAAAGGCCTGAGTAATCCCTTATGTGTCTTTTTGAGTTTTGGGAGTGCCGAGCCCCAAAAATCACAAGTTTGGGTGGCATGAATAGGGCACACAGTTTTTCTGAAACTATGCGGCCCCCAGCAGCAAATGTTGTGGCCTGAACTAGTCGTGTATCAGGTGTTTCATGGAATGTGCATGTTAGCCCACACATTTAGTTCCACTTAGATAGTACCTATTCACTATTCATCATACGGTTAGTGCATTATTTGGGTAACCATGTGGGAAAAACCATGCGAGGTGGGTTCTTAAGAAGCAGGAGTCATGCGGTTGGAACACAATTTGGAAAAACCGTGTGGCCAAACTGTATACCAAGATTTTAAGGTGAAATGACCAAAATAAAATTAATGTGGTTAAATATCCTTTTTCCTTTTTCTTTCTTCTTCCTCCAGTGGGTGTCTCCACCTCCTTGTGCTGTGGGTTTCTCCTCCCAAGAATATTATAGGATTTTATGGATCTCCTTCACCCATACCCCAAATTTAACATCTTTAGTCTCTATGGATCTCCAACACTATTCTCTCCATTCCTTTTGATTATCTCCAACACTATTCTCTCCATTCCTTTTGATTATTTATTCTTTTAATCTTCCCTCGACCATGTTATTGAGGTGCAAGATCATTTTCCCAATTTTTAGGGCAAATTTCCATTTTTTCATTTTCTTCCAAACCGAACTAAATCAAGCATTTATATTAGATGAGTGAAGCATACTAAGAATAAGGTAGGTGGTCTATGGATTTTTCCTAAATTTCCCATCATTTTATAAATAACACCATTGTGCCACACTCCAGCCTTTGCTGTGCATTTCATTAAAAATGTTTTCATCAATCTAAATTCTGTTATGCACCTTTTATTACACATATTGAGCCTTGTTATGTAAATAGAGGATGTTAACCTCGATCATAGACACCCCTTAGGTGTGCCGACTTATTTTTATTTTATTAATTAAAATTTTAAATGCCCTTATTGACTTATAAGAATTCATTTCATATTTATAATGGAATTTCCCCTGTAGGAAATTTTCCAATTAATGATAATGAGACCTCTTGAAATCCATGTCAAACCTTTATGAATTGAAATGCCTAGTTGGGTAGTTTTATAAAATTATTATTTAATGTGATTTTAGTTTTGATTATTGAGTGATGATTAATTTGTTCTAAATTAATAATATGATAAACAATGTCTTGTTTTTATAATAAAACCCCTTAATGAGGTGTGTTGTCTTTAATTGGATAATGATATATTAAATATTACTTATTTGACTTGATGACCTTAATATTTAATTTATTTGAGATGTGATGTGGCTTACTCATGTATGTGTCCCCTCATTCTTTGAAAATGAAATAGAAAATGGGTTTGTCCCTCTTTAATGCGTCTTTGATTCATGATAAGGAATGATTACTAGTAGGGCCCCTTGTATTGTTAATTTAATTCATCAAATGTCTTATGAACTACTTAAGTGATACTTGGGTTTCCTTTCAAGGAATTACAAGGAAACGATCATTATGATTGTGATCATTTTTACTGATGGATTGTGTATTTGCTGGGGGTGATACTTGTATGCCAGGATAGGATTACAATGCATTATTCATAACTCATTAGGAGTGATACTGGTTCCCTAGGGGAGACCCCTTAGATGGGCTCATCAGAGAGATGGTTATACCAGGCCATGAGTGAGACTTGGTCCCCTACATGAGATACTGGGTATTGGATAAGAGGTCATCTCAAAATAAGTTGACAGTGATACTTGTGAGGCCTTTCATGGACTACATTGGACAGACTTTGAAAAAAGTTAGCACTTATGGAACTCCTGATGTGATATGAGGGTTTCTTGTTAATTTTTACCTTGGACAAGACCAAGATGCTGCTTTTGAGTTATTCATGTTTATATTTTTATAATGATGGGTGATGTTGTATAATTGATAGACTAGGGACGCATCCGCTAATCCAAATCACATGCTTGGGTTATTTCCATTTCATGACACCTATTTAGGACTTTTGTTATTACTTACCTTATATCTTATTGTCATAGGTCACTTATGGTTCAGATATTTTCAGTTAAGGCTGAAGCAGGTATGGTCAGGTCGGGTGTTCTGGAGGGACCTGAGCCCGACTTGGATATTTACATATTACACATTGTCACTTTACCTTTGTTATACATGAACACTATCTATTTTATATTCATGAACTATATTTATTTATAGATACTATGGATGGAAACCTATTGGGATTTTATCTCACACCCTACTCATGCCGCCATTGTACTAGGGTACCCATGTAGATCTGATGTTTTCATGAACATGGATTATTTCTTGTGCTAATTTTCTTATACCTAGAAGTTAGGAGCACAATATTGAGCTGGAGCTCAGGATGCTCATAGAGATCACCCTTGGGGATTTTATTTTATTTACTTTCCTAATTTAAGTATCTCACTATTTCATGCTACCTACTATGTGTCTATTATTTTAGGTTATGTATTGTTATTTGGACATGTAGGAACTATTGTATATTGGATTTTACCATATTTTATATTCACTTTATATTATGATTTAGTTTATATTATTTTTCAACCACTCTATCCTTTATTATTATTGCTTCCTCTTTTATTTTCTATGTTATACCTTTGTGGTGCTCTAATCATGAGGGTATAGTCTCCCCACTATCACCTCATTAGACAATCCCTGCTAGTTAGAAACCTCTAGTGTATGGGGAGGAATGATTGAGGCCTTGTAAATCATTGGTATGGCTATCAGTTTAGTGGTCATCATAGTTGGGATGTCACAAAAGTGGTATCAGATCCTTTCTTTTCCATTGTATTACTATTTGGGGATGGTAGAAAGGAGACTAGGAATGTGTTAGTACTTAGTAAATAGTCATTCATAGGAGTGATCAACCTACATACAGGGAAAATTCCAATTGTCCAGGGTTGGTATTATTGTTCATGCTATTTTTTTTATAGTTGATTATGATTTCACCTTGAGTGACTAATGTACCTTACTTTGCATATTTATTTATGGAATTTATGGTATTTTACCCTTGTCCTTGTATGGTAAGGAAGTATAATTACATGCATCATTATAGGCACATAGATATTCATATTACATGCTTTTTCCATGCCATGGAGTTTCATTTATTGGTTTCCTATTAATTTTGATTGTGTACCTTGAGTGTTATTCCATGCATTTATTTTCCTTAACATTCCTTCTTATTTAAAATGCTTGGGAAATTTATTTACAATATTAATATATTGACATTTTAGGTGATTATATGCCATTTTTCCTTATTAATTAGCATGTCTTGACTATGTACCTAGATTCTTTGATAACTATAATGTTTTCCTGTGTAAAATACTTGTTATAACTTGCCTAATTTTGTTTTTGATATGTAATTGTTTTCATGGGATGAAATTATAGGTTTTTAATTAAATGGGAGCCCGTTTTCAGTTGTAAGTTGTATGGTCACCTTATAATTGGGAAAAGGTAACCCATATAGTTGAACCATACTTCGATATTTATATAGATATATTTATAGACCCTTGTTAAAATGTAAATGATGCTAAAGTTCAAAATTTTAGAGTTGAATGATTTTGATTAATGGGAGCCAAATGAAAACCTATAATGTGTATGAGCCCTTTATGGATTGGTATATGGAAACCCATAAAATTTAACCATTATAGATGTTCATGGTATATTTTTGAAATAGTTATGAATGTGAAAGCTATTTAATTTTGAACTCAAATGTGTTGGTTAACTTTAAAAATAAAAAAATTGACCCAATTGGGGAAGTTGGGGAATTTTTTGTTGAGATGACCCACTTCAAGTGTTCTTGACCTTTAATAATTAAGCAACTGCTATAGGGTCAAATTTTGATAAACTCAGGTTAGCTTAGTGGGACCCTTATAGGTTACCATATTTTTTAAAAAAAATATTAGATAATTTCCTAATAAATATGGGATGTAAATAAATGTATAATGTTTTAAAAAGGGATGTTTTATAAGTCTTTCATGTTTTTCCTTGAGGTGTTAGTTAAATCAGGTAAAAGTGATTTTGTTAAATAATTAGTACTTGATGTTCTATTTTAAATCTTTTAAATGTTTAAGGATTAAATGTTAATTAATGTAATGGATATAAAAATGGAACTTAAAGTTTTGTCCTTAGTTTAAATCTGCATGAAAGGTTATTTAAAATTCCTCTTAATGTTTCATTGGAATAGAAATGTGAGCGTTTTCTGTAGGAATTTCTCCTTTTTCTCAATCTCTTAAATGATGGGCTCTTAAGCCTAGTGAATTTTCCATTTGATATGACCTAGTGATAGGGTCGATTATTACACATTATTAAATGGGATATCCCAAGGTAAGTAGAAACCTTAAGATCTCAAATTCCATGCCAAATGCTGTGATTTTTCCGACACTTTGGGTGTCATTGTCCCTTGTTGGAATCATATATTTTACATGAAACCCATGTTCAGATAAGTGGTCATGGTATCCTTGACCTTTTTTCTGAGTGTGAGCATAGATTAATTCTCATTTTCATCATTTTATACATGTTAAGGGAATGGTCAGACCCTTTGTATGTATCGTGACCCTGTTTCTCTTTCCTTGGTCAGATCGAAAGACCGCCAGTCTGTTTAAAATAAGTATGAGATAATGAAACATTGGGTTGGTTTCTACATGATAAATCTGATAATAAAATTAACAGGGTAAAAAAATATGGATAATATTCAGGATGTGTTAGTTTCTTATGAAATATTGGGGAGGTGTGCGTTTATATACACTGTCCCAGTTGAGTTCCTTTGTTGTTAAACAAATAGGGTGAGCTCAGTGAAATCATCAAGCTTGAGTTGTTTTGTACATTATCAGGTCATATAAAGAGTAGAGTGGTTTGGGATTTAAAGGAGTCAAGTCTGTCCCAATGTTTGAGATGATGTTTCAGTAGGATCAAGTGTTTTGACATGCCAGTCAGGTTGGTTTTGTTTTTTATGCTAAGTGCTTTGACATATGTGAGTTTGACTCAGAGGAGTGAAACACATTCATTTATGTTGATATGATCTAGAGTTATTGTGAGTGGATAGTCTATCTCTTATTTTGATTAATAGTACACTCCTAAGGTGGGGAGTGTCATGCCAATTCAATTTAATGCATATCATTCATGGTAGAAGGGATACAACCTTGGAGTGCATTCTGAAAAGAGGGTCAGTGTTGTTTTTGGATGCCAGTGAGGCTTGTGACATGTTGGTGCTTTCTCAAAAAAATGAATTTGATGTAGTTGGATGTGTAAAAAACCCTTTATAATCATCATTTAACTTGTATAGACTTTGGTGGTTATGTTTGAGCGATCACGAAATGCCTCGGGTGGTAAAGGCATTATGATCAGTTAAATGGCGATGCATTAGTGGGTGAAGCTGAGCTTGTTTCAAGAGATCAACTAGTATTAGTTCAACTGATCTTCTTGGTAACCTTAAAATCCTATTAGTGTACTCTATATTAGCTATGATCATTTCCCCGATCATAAAATCATCCTTGACGCACTAAGAGAGAATCGATTATATGCTGTGCTAAATTTTAAATTTTTTGCACTTTTTTGTGGTATTTATCTAAGTTTCATGATGGATAAAAGTGTTTTTTATCAAGGATTGGTTAGTAATGAATGATAAATGGGTTCTTGTGTACAAATTGCTGGGATGGACTCCTGGACACCATTCATTTTACTTTGACATGACTTCTAGGAAGATGCTGCTCTGGGCTCTATCAATGATCTAATGTGGAAGTATTGGCCTTATAAAAACATCTCACTTGCAAAAATGGAGTACATAATACCCTGGGTAAGATGCTTGGATTTTTTTAAATGAATGTGAGGTTATCCTTGAGTTGTAGTTAGGCTTGGAGGTGATTATTAAAGGGTAATGATTCCAGTGGTCTGGACCTAGGTTACACCCTTGTTCATGCTGATATAGAAAAATTTAAATGTTTAAATGGTGTTTTGATCTCAAAATGTCACCAGAATTCATGTATGGGATTTAGTGAATGTGCTCATTTTGAATATGTGGTTCCTTGGAAGAAGGATTTTCAGTTCAAGTTGTAATACATCGATCATCTAAGCCTGGTATTTTGGAAATGGTCAGGCGGAGGTGGATTTACATGTTCCCTTATCTTAAAGATTACGACTAGTAAAGAACCATTTCTAGAACATCATCAGCTAGAGATGAGTGCAGTATGTGTTGGAAAGATCTTTTCATGAAACTCTAGATCGACTTGGATAAATAAGTTTTGTTGGTAGATGACTGTTTTACCATTTTGAAAACATGCCAAGAGCATCGTTAGAATGCTTAAGGGAATGCTTTTTAAGGAAATTCCGATAGTGGGTCATGTTTTTGTTCATAATTTAATGTTAAATGTTAGAAAACCATTTGTTTGGAGTACAATTAGTTATATTTTTAAGGATACAATGACGTGATTGTGTCACTAGTTATGTGGGATCGGGTTTTGAATGCTTAAGTGTCGTATACTTAAGTAAATCTTGTATTTGTGTTGGACATTTGGAAACAAAACATGACCATTTAAATGAGACTTTATGACCCTCATAGTTCAGGTTATGTTTTCATCTTTTTTCCTATGATTCTTAGGGATTAGAAGTTCTAAAGTAGGGAGGTTTTAACGACCAATGTTTTTGGACCGAATGAAAATCCAAAGAAATTTGAATTTTCATGTTTGGTGGATGGACCGTTCTTTGATTTCAGATTAAGAATCTAATTTTGATAGTTAAAACACTCTAAAGTGTTTTATTTAGACTTGGGTAAAGGCCTAAGGGGTCCCCTTGGTGTCTTTTTGAGTTTCGAGAGCACTAGGCTCTGAAAGTCACAAGTTTGGATGGTCTGAATAGGGCACATGATTTTTCTAAAACTGTACAACCCTCAATAGAAAACTGTGCGTCTTGAACTAGAGGTGTAACATGTGTCTCATAGGCTAATCATGGTTTAACCAAATTGTGAACCTAGAATGTATGGTTAGTGACACATAGGTAGTACCTATGCACTATTCATGATATGGTTGTCACATGGTTATGGTAACTGTATGGGAAAAACCGTGTGAGATTGGTTCCTAAGAAGCAGGAGCCATACAGTTGGTGCAAGGTTTGACCAAACCACGTGGCCCAATTTTTTAGGGTGAAATGACCCAAATGACCTTAATGAGGTTAAATATCATTGTCCTTTTTATTTCTTCTTCCTCTAGTAGATGTATCCTCCTCCTTACTCCATGGGTTCTCCTCCCAAATCAATTATAGGCTTTGATGGATCTCATCCTTTTTTTTCCAAATCGAACACCATTGGTATCTATGAATCTAAGATTGTAATATATCAGTTCCTTTTGAAAATTTATTTGTTTAATCTTCCCTTAACCAACTTATTGAGGTACAATATTTTTTTCCAACTTTCAAGGTGAATGTCCATTTCTTCGTTTTCTTCCAAACCGGACTAAATTAGGCCTTGATATTGGACAATTGAAGCACCATAATCATAAGGTAGGTTTCATATGGATTTTCCTTAGGTTTCCATCATTTTATAAATAGCTTCGTTGCACTGTTTTCTAACCTTTTCTACACTTTTCCCTAAAAATGTTTTCTTCAATCTAAATTGTGATACATGCCTTGAATTACTCCTATTGAAACATGTTATTTAAATAGAGGATGCCAACCTCGATCATGAACACCCCTTAGGTGTGAAAACTTGTTTTACTTTTATAAATTAATTGTTTAAATTCCATGATTTCATTCTAATCATTCTGCTTAGATTTATAATGAATTCCCCCCTATAGAAAATTTCACAATTAATGATAATGAAACCTCATAAAATCGATGTTAAACTTTTATTAATTGAATTTCCATGTTGGGTAGTTTCTGTAAAATTATTTTTTAATGTGATTTTATTTTGGATTATTGAGTGATTATTAATTGGTCATAACTCTATTTTTTGATAAAAAAATATTATGTTTTTATAATAAAACCCCTTGATGAAGTTCACTGTATTCAATTGAAAAATAATATATACAACATTACTTGTTTGACTTGATGGCATTCATATTTAATTACGTTGATTTGTGATGTGGATTACTCATGTATGTGGACCATTTTTCTTCTAAAATGAAATTAAAAATGGGAATTGACCTATTTAATGTGTCTTTGATTAATTCTAAGGAATTATTACTAGCAAGGCCCATTGTATTGTTAATTTAATTCTTTAAATTTATTATTAACACATTGAGTGATGCATGGTATTCCTTTCAAGGAATTCCAAGGACATGCTCATTATGCTTGTGATCAGTTTCAATGATGGATTGTGTATATGCTGGGGGAAATAATGGTATGCCAGGATGGGCTCACCATTCGTTCTTCTTACCTCATTATGAGTGATACCAGTTCCCTAAGGGAGACCCCTTGTATGGGTTATTTGGTGAGATGGTTGTACTAGGATATGAATGACGCTTGACCCCGTTTTTGAGATATTAGGTACGGGCTTAGAGTTTGTCTCACACTAGGTCGAGAGTGATATTTATAAGGAATTTCATGGATCACATTCGATGGGATCTGATGGTATTGAGACTTTTGGTGATCCTGGTGTGATACATGGGTTCCTTGTTAAGGTTTTCCTTAGACAGTCCTAAGATGCTGATTATGAGATATTGGTGATTATATATTTTTATTGATTGGTGATTTTGTATAATTTTTATAATGGGGATGCATCCACCAAAAGAAATTACATGCTTGGGTTCGGTCTATTTTGTGACAGCTATTTAGGATTTTTGTTATTAGTTTCCTAACGTCTCATTGTAACAGGTTTCTTGTGGTTCAGGAATTTATGGCTTAGGCCAAAGTAGGTATGGTCAGGTTGGGTGTCTTAGAGAGACTAAATCCCGACTTGGTTATTTATTTATTTTTCATTTTTGTTTTACCTTTGTAATACGTAAACACTACCTATTTTATATGCATGATCTGGATTTTGTTGTAAACACCGTGGGTGGTAACCTATTGGGATTTTATACCATAACCTTCTTGGGATGCCATTTCACTGGGGTAACCGAGTAGATATCGTGTTCATAGGACCATGGATTATTACTTGTGATGATTTTATTATACTTGGGAGTTAGGAGCACATGACTGAGATAGAGCTCAGGATTCTCATGGAGATCACCCTTTGGGATTTTTTTTCCTTTCCTAATTTATATATTTCGCCATTTCATGCTGCGTTTTGTATTTATAATGTTTTAGGTTATGTATTATCATATAGACACACATGAAATTATGTATATTGGATTTTACATTCTTTTATATTAAGTTTACAGTTTGATTTAATATATATTATTCTTATAATACTCTGTCTTTTATTATTATTGCTTCCTCTTTTGTATTATATGTAATACCATTGTGCTACACTGATCATGATGGCATAGTATTCTAACTATCATCTCCTTATACCTTCACTACTAGTCGAAAGCCTCTGGCATGTGGGGAGTTGTGCTTGAGGCCATGTGACTCACTAGTCTGGCTACTGATTTAGTGGTCAGCTGATCTAGGGCATTACATAATGCAATGATTTACCTCCTAAGAAAACAAATTTTATGGGAGATGGAATGAAAATCTTGTTGTTATGCTTAAAAATATTTCTAGATATATGAATCATGATAAACTTCCAAATGAGAAATTGAGGGGAAAACTTTCTGTTGAGTGTTTCATGAGGAATGTAACAACCTGAATTTTTATAAATAAAATTTCCTTTATTATTTAATTAAATGTATTATTTTGTAATATGGTTATAGAAAACACATACACGTATTTGTTTTATTATATCCTATCATATTTAAAATACTATTAAGTATCCTTACCATTGATAATATAATTTTTTAATAGTGATCTCATGATTAGTATAAATATAGGGTTTTAACAAATACAATTAACATAGACAAAATAAGTGATGGACTCATCCAGTAGGATCATACCCTATGAAGCCCATTTATCCGAGATTATGAGGAAGATATAAAATAAGGTCTTTAACCATGACCAAACCCAAGATGAGATCCAATAACATAAGCATTAGTGAAACTATTTATAGAATAAGTTCAAGCTCATTGAGATCACGACCCAAACTATATATGCCAACCCACCCCATTAAAGTCTCACTATCATGCACCATACTCGTAGGGAGTTTTTTGGTATATTAAAAGGAATATTTATCAAGACCCTAGAAATATTATTATTTATATTATTTTATATAGAATAATAAATAAATTTTCATCCAATTATTTTTACTTTACAAATGATTTTTATTTTGATACAATAAAACACAAATAGTATTTTGGGTAATTTTAAAATTCAATTAAAGAATTTATTTTGAAGAATTAATGGATTTTTTAAATAAATTATTTTTTTAAAAAATATATATATATTAAATAATTTTTACTAAATATAAATTATCATATCATTTTTATGAATTCAAATGTAATTTTTATAAGGTTTTGAAAACTGTTAGTGATAAAAAATCAACCATTTTTTAATAAATGTCGATTCTTATTTAAAAAGTTTAAATACAAAAATTTATAAAATTATTTATGTAAAATTAATATTATTTTTGTAATCATAATGTTTATATTATCCAATGGTTATGTTTTCATAATTTTCCGAGATAGACGATTTTTTGGGTAAAAATTAAATACCGTATAAATATACGGTATGTATTATGACATCATAATGACCCAAAATTGATGTAATAAATACTAAAAATGGTACAAAAGAAAAAATATATGTTTTATATTTAAAATATTGTGATTTTTTGTTTATTTCATTAATTTTATAAATCCATTATGAATCCTCCAAAACCATTAATATGTTTTAAAGTTTTAAAATCATTTCTTAAAGAGTATGACTCTCCTCCACATAAGAAAGGGTATTATTTTATTAATTTCGGAACTTTTACTTATAAAATGATTTAAAAAATACCATTTAGTAGAAACCATGTGAAAAACCCATTGTAAGGTTTGTGGTGTTGGTTATTTTTTTATAGAGTCCAAAACCTATGTTTAAGAAAAGTGAAAACAATTACCACTCATTACCTATATAAACCCACCCAATATCCCATTAATCTTAACTAAATATAATTTTATCTCATACTTAATCTCCCCCCATCTCTATATTCCTCCCAAGGTGCCCCAATATTTCAATAAGCTACTCCAAATCATTTGGAGTCACACATTCAAGTAAGGGGTCCTCACCTTCTCTTCTTTATTCAAGTCTCTTTATTATCTTATTCATTCTATTTAAAATTCCTAACGTTGTGATATGTCTTTACATTTTACTATTACATAAAATTTTATGTAAAAACTATTATATACCACTTTCACTCTCATCAGCCCATTTTATGAATTTTATGTGATGTTATTGTGTTGCTGAAATTTCACTGTGGTTTTCCATGCCAAAACAATTGTTTAGTGAATATCATACCCATTTCATATCAAGTGTGTTCACCTTTATACACTTATAATTACGTGAATTGAGACTTAAATTTATTTATTCCACACTTATTTATCATGGAGTAAAATATTATGATGATTTAATCAATGTTATTTGATATATGTGGCACACTTAATCATGAGAATGAGATGAAAGTGATGGGTGTTCCCAAAATTATATAACGTTCCAATGCATTGGGTAACATTTAGTCTTATGAGATGTCATGTTGGGATATGTAGTGAACATGATTCATTTGTTGGAATTTTTCTATCATGATTTCTTGGTAGTTATCCTTGACATATGTTTATGATGTAGTGTTTTATGTTGTTGCCACATTTCCCATATTGACTTTATGATTATTATGCTAGATCATGTATTATCATTCATGTTATGATTATCATTTATTTTATTCCCAATTTATATGCCTATAATCTAAGATGTATTATTCTCTTCATGTTAATCCATGTTTATTCCCTTAACAGGCTTTATAGATCTCTCTTTTCTTATGTTTGTCCCAAGGTTATCCCATATAGTTTTATGTTCGATGGAATATTATGATCATGTTAAGGATGTTTTCAATAAAGATGATATATCTCCTATTTTAAGTTGTTATGTAATGGAACAAATTTGAAAATACATGATACTTATCAATCTTCTAGGTTTTATTATGTGTAATATTATGTAATAAATCAAGTATTAACGTGAAATAAAGAGCATGATTTTTATCATTTGTATTAAAGGGAAAAGTTAGTTATTTTTTGTATTATGAATAGAAAAATCAATTGAAATCCTTAGGAATAATACTAATTATAATAAAACATCCCTAATTGTTTTTGAGTATTGAGAAAGTGGTTTATCAATAAAATACATCCCTATCAAAATACTATAAGTGGATGAGGCTCTGGAATAGATTAGGGTAAAACCTGAAAACACCATATTGAGCTAGACTCAACTGAGAACTTGTTCATGAAAACTAGACTTGCTACAAACTTAGTTTAACACTCTTGGGGTATATTCTTTGGTAAAATCACAATCTACTTATGTACAATTATTAAGAGATAAAAAAATTCACATAAGTATATATGTTATGAAATTTATCATGGATAACATAGATTGACTCTTAGAAATTGATAAGTTAAAGAAATAAATGTATGTTTTAAGTTATCCATTTAATTTCAATAAATTCCCATTTATGTGTTTAATAGTTTACAAATTATCATTCATAATTTTCCCATTATTCTAGAGAATGGCCAAAAATAGGAGGAATTGTGTAAAAAATAAATGAGATGGGAAATGTGATGGCTGCCCCAATGAGATACCCAACACAATGGGAGCAAAAATAAATTTTCTTTGACGATACTCTCTTAGCTGAATCTGGTTCTGAATAGAAACATAAATCAAGGGGAGCACCCAAACCCCCCTAATAAATAACAAGCTATAATTTAGTGATTTATGCGACGAAGGAATCCGAATTTCAATGGACCATTCGATCCCTTAATCATGTAAAAATTGATCAACTCTATTGAGAAGATGTTATCCATCCTTTAATATTCTGAACAAAAGAACGGTTTTATGATTGTTTATCATATGAAGCGAGAGGCTCATCAGTGGTGGAAATTGAACAAGAACATGAATCCTAAGGAAGAGATAAAAGTAATGGGGTGGAAGTAATTTTATAAAATGTTTTTTGATAAATATTTTCTTCATAATCACCATATTTAAATAGAAATGGATTTCCTTACTCTTAAGAAAAAGGACGATGAATCTATCGGGCTGTATGAGGAAAACATCACAGGACTTGCACGATATGACTCCATATTTTTTTTACCCCAAAATAAAAGGTTGACTAAATATTTTATGGGCTAAAACCTAATCTTAAAAACTCCATTATGATATGATACTTTGATAGATTTGAAGAAATTTTCTGATGTGCCCTCAAAGTCAAAACGGTGATCAGTGAATCTCAAGGGTATCACAAGGATAAGAAGCGGAAAGTGGAGTATAATTTTGGTATTCTGATGGAGAAATCTAACAGTGCCAAAAAATTTCAACATCAGACACATCAAAGGTGTAGGAAAAAGCACCCTATAAAGTTCCTAAGTGGGATGAGTAATTTTTTTATAAAATGTAAGGAAGGACAACTAACTAGTGATTTCCAACAAGAGAAACCCAATAATAAATTAAAAGAGAGGAATTATCCATTCAACCCTCATAGTATTGTTCATTTCTACAACTGCAAGGAAATGAGGTACTTTGGAAACCAATTCCCTAAGATAATGGTTTTTGGAGACAACAAACAACCTCTAAATAATTTAGGGTGATCTTTTTCTATCACAACTACTGAGGTGGATCCTAAAAATGGAGTGGTGATAGGTACTCTAGTTATTCATTCAAGAATAGTGAATGTGATTTTTGGTTTTGGTTTTATGCATTCCTTCATATCATAAATGTTTAGTATAACTATTCAAAAACAACCACAAATCATATAAGTAGAACTATAAGTGAAAATAACAAATTGAGTAATTATTTCATATCAAGTATGTAACTCCTCCCCTGTCAAAATTTGTGGGCTTAACTTCCCAGAAAACGTTGTCATAATCCCTTTGGTGAAATTTTAAATAATTCTAGGCATGGATTGGATTTCTCTATATAGATCTAACATAAATTATTATGAGAAGGAAATCAATATCTATAT
Source organism: Viscum album (assembly GCA_963277665.1). Classification (NCBI taxonomy): domain Eukaryota; kingdom Viridiplantae; phylum Streptophyta; class Magnoliopsida; order Santalales; family Viscaceae; genus Viscum; species Viscum album. The sequence continues at coordinate 1,744,447,318 of OY728125.1, read as the reverse complement.
TGTGAATAATACTTCGATTCTATACAAGTGCAAGGAGGAGGATGAATCTTCTTCAGTAGAAACGTATCAATCATGAATATTATTTCCCTAATAGAAAGTGTATATAGATTAAATGAATGATTCTAAGGAAAGAATCATCCTTGAATACATGCCTACTATGATAGAATATGTGGATGTATTTCCTGTGGACTTTTCTGGTCTTCCACCTATACAAGAGGTTTAATTTTCAATCAAGATTATACATGGGGAGTTTCTATTATCAAGGAATATGTATCAAATAAATTTTGTGGAACACGAGGAGTTGAAGAAAAAACTATAGGATAATTTGGATAAAGTGTTCATATTCCTATGTGATTCACCATGGGGTACACTAGTCCTCTTTATCAAGAAGAAGGATGGGTCAATGCACCTTTACATTAATTATCATGAGCTCAAAAATATCAAGATAAAGAAAAAGTATCCTATGTCATAGATTGAAGACTTGTTCTATAAGCTAAATGAAGCATAGTAATTTTCCAAGGTGTATCTTTAGTTAGGATATTACCAAGTTAGGGTGGATGAGGGTATCCCCAAGACTGTTTTTCATAAGAGATATGAGAACTATGATTTCATCGTAATGTCATTTAGACTCACTAATTGTCCAAAAATCTTTATGGACTTGATAAATAGAGTATTTAGATATTACCTCAAAAAATTGTTGGTAGTGTTTATATATGACATTCTAATATTTCTAAATATAAGGAGGAGAATGAGGGAAATCTGAGCACTTTTCTAAAGACCTTGAGAAAGGATAATATTTATGATAAGTACAACAAATTTGAGTTCTGGTTGAAGGAAGTATCGTTTTTGGGGAATAAAATCACAAGCAATGGGATATATATGGAACCTTCAAAGACTGAAGTAATTGAAGGATGGACGAGACCAAAATCTGTGACATATATTTGTAGTTTCCTTAGATTAGCTAGGTATTATTGTCTCTTTTTGAGAAATTTCTCATGATTGTCAAACCCTCTAACCTAGATAACTCGGAAGGGAGTCATGTTTGATTAGAATGATGATTGTGAAGAGAGATTCAAAGATCTTCAAACAAGTATTATCACTGAACTTGTGCTCAAAATACCATGAGAAGAGAACTTTTCATGGTATTCAGCGATGCTTCAAAGAAGGTCTTGGGCGGCGAGTTAATGTAGAATGTCAAAGTCATAAACTACGATTCAAGGAAGTTGAAATATCATGAATAAAACTACCCAATGCATGATCTAAAGTTGGATGTAGTGATATTTCATTTGAAAATATGGAGGCATTATCTATTTGGGAGAAGTGTGAAATATATCTGATCCCAAAAGCCTCAAGTATATATTCATATATAATGAGATGAATAGGCACCAGCGAAGATGGTTAGATCTGATCAAGGACTATGAATGTTCAATCCACTACCATTCTAGTAATGTGAATAAAGTGTCAGATTCTCTATGTAGAAAGGATCTAGAAATTTTATCATTTATAAGAATTGAGAAGGATAATATCTTTTTATATTTTAAAAGGATGGGCATGAGAATCATAAAGGAATGAACATCATCAATCCTTTCACAAATTATTACTCAGCCATCCCTTATGGATAGATTAAAGGATGTTCAAAGAGATGATGTAGGAATTTAGAATGAAATAGAAACTATAAGAAAAGTTAAATCCTAAGTGTTCAATTTTAATTAAGAAGGAGTTATGAAATTTGGGTCAAGATTATGTGTACAATCAATTCCTGAGTTAAAGAAGGAGGTGTTGGATGATTCACATAGATCAAAATTATCTATCCACCCATGAAGAACAAAGATGTATCGAGATCTCTGATAACACTCTTAGTGGTCCAATAAGAAGAAGGATATCACAATATATATATAAATATGTATTTTTTTCATAAAGTGATGGAAGAAAGATAGAAATACAATGTGATGATGCAACCATTTCCCATACCTACATGAAAATGGGAAAACAACACCATGAACTTTTTCACTGTTCTTCCAAAGACATCAAGAGGTGATAATAATGTATGGGTTGTGTTGGATCATCTTACAAAGTATACAGACCCCATTATGATTTGAGAGGATTTATCACATGATCAACAGGAAATTATATACATTAGAGAAGTGGTGAGGCTTCATGGAACACCACTATCGATTGTATCCAATAGATATCCAAGATTTACCTCTACGTTCTTGAAGAGTATCCAACATGCACTAAATACAGAGTTGAACTTCAGAACATATTATCACCCTCAAACCGATGGCCAATCTGAGTGGACTATCCAGACACATGAGGACATGTTGATGTCATGCTCCATTAAATTCAAAAGTGGATGTGATCAAAATATACCTCTGGCCGAGTTCTCATAAAATAATAGTTTCCACTCGAGTATCCAAATGGATCCCTATGAAGCCATTTATGGGAAGAGTTGTTAGACACCTTCATGCTGGGATGAAGTTGAGGAATGCAAACTACTAGGTCCTGAAATGGTTGAGGAAATGGTGGAAAAGGTTAAGACCATTTAGTAACACATAAAGGTTACTTACAGTCAATAAAAGAGCTATGTTAAAAATTTATGATGATACCTATATTTTGATGTTAGAGACATGGTATTCCTCTCCATATCTATAAGGAATAATGTCATGAGATTTGGAAGGAAGGTAAAGCATAGTCCAAGATACATTGGTCCCTTTGAGATCCTTGATCACATTAGAGCGATGTCATATCGACTAGAACTCCCACCTAACCTATCTCAAGTACATGATGTATTCCATGTGTCCCTATTGGGAAAGTACATACCACACCACTCACTTGTACTTAATCCATATTTGGTACCATTGGAGAATGATCTATCATATGAATAGTATCCAATGAAGATCTTAGATCGTAGAGACAAAGTTCTATAAAATAAGATAATGCACCTTGTCAAAGTTTTGTGAAGAAACCAAAAGTTTGAAGAAGTGACATGGGAACTAGAGGAAGTGATTAAATAGTGTAACCCTCATATGTTTTAGTGTGGAAAAAAATTTCTGGGGTAAAATTTCATAAGGGGGGAATATTTTAACGGCCTAAACTGTTATAAATAAAATTCCCCTTATGATTTAATTAGATATATTATTATGTAATATTATTATAGAAAACACATGAACTTATTTGGTTTATTATATCCTATAATATTTAAAATACCATTGAGTATCTTTACCATTAATAATATATCTATTGAATAGTGTTCAAATGATTAATATAAATATAGGGTTTTAACAAATATAATTGACATGAACAATGGAAGTGATGACCTTAACCTATAGGATCATAACCTATAAAACCGATTTATTAGATATTACCTTGACCAAACCCAATATGAGATCCAACAACATAATCATGAGAAAAACCATTTACATGATGATTTTAATCTCATTGAGAATTCGACTCGAACCATGTACATCAAACCACCCCATGAAAGTATCACCGTCACACACCTTACTCTTAGGAAGTTTGTTGGTGTATTAATGGAATATATATGAATAACCTATAAAAATTATAATATACATTATTTTTTATAGAATAATGAATATATTTTCATCCTATTATCGTTACAATACAAATTATTTTTATTTTGATAAAATAAAACACAAATAGTATTTTGGGTAATATTAAAATTCAATTAAGGAATTTATTTTTATGAATTAATGTAATTTTGAAATAAATAATATTTTAATAAAATATAATTATTAAATAACTTTTAGTAAATATTAATGATTATGTAATATTATGAAGACAAATGTAATTTTTATAAGGGTTTGAAAATAGTTATTATAAAAAACTGATCATTTCTCAATAAATACTGATTCTTATATTAAAAGTGAAAATAAAAATATTTAAAAAATTATTCAGACCAAATAAATATTATTTATGGAATCATAATGTCAAATTATCCAATGGTTAGTTTTTATAATTTTCATAGACAATCAAATTTTTGAGAAAAAATTAAATACAGTTCAAATATACGCTATGTATTATTTCATTATAATGACCCAAAATTGATATAATAAATACTATAAAGGGTATACATAACCAAATATATGTTTTCCTTTAAAATAATTTTATTTTATGATTATTTGATTAATTTTATAAATCCATTAGAATCCTTAAAAACCTTTAATATATTTTATGGTTTTAAAATCATTTCTTTAAGTGTATTGCTCACCTCTACATAAGAAAGGGTATAGTTTTATTAAGTTAAGAACTTGGCCTTATAAAATAATGAAAAGAAATCCCATTTTTTATAAACAATGGGAAGCTTTTTGGTTTTGGTTATTTTATTATATAGAGTCCAAAACCAAAGTTAGAGAAATGATAAACAATTACCCACTCATTTTCTATATAAACCCTCCCAAGTTCCCATTTCTCTTCACTAAAAAACCTTTTAGAAAATCCTTAATCTTACCCAACCTCTATAGAGTCGTAAAAAGGTTCCTAAATCTCACAAGAATCTCCTACCAATCATTTAAAGTCACACACTCAAGTAAGGGATCCTCACCTTCTCTTCTTTATTCAAGTTTCTTTATTATCGTATGCCTTCTATTTATAATTCCTAATGATGGGATATGTATTTACATATAAATATCACTAAATATTTTATGAAAAAATTATTATAGATCCCTTTATATCTCATCAAAATATTTTATGATTTTTTATGCGACGTCGTTATGCTGCTGAAATTTCACCGTGATTTTCCATGCCCAAACAATTATGTAGTGAATACAATAACCATTTCCAATCAAGAGTGTTCAAATTTATACAGTTAATATTATTTTAGATGGGAATAAAATTTATGTATTACACAATACTTTATCATTTAATAATATATGATTATGAATGAATCCATGTTGTATGATCTATGTGGTACACTTACTCATGAGAATGAAATGAAAGTGATAGGTGCGCCCGAATTATATAGCACTCCAATGCATTGGGTAATGTTTAGTCTCCTGAGACATCATTTTGGGAGTGGGAGTGAACCTGATTCCAATATGAGAATTTTTCCATCATAATGTCTTGGCAGTTATATTTTACATATTTTTATGATATAGTGTTTATGTTATTTCCAAATTTCCCAGGTTGTCTTTATAATTATCATGATATATCTTTTATTATCATTAATTTTTATGATTCTAATTACTTTTATGCCCCAATTTAAATTCATATTATCTAACATTTATTATTCTCTTTATTTTATTCCATGTTTATTCCCTTACTGGGATTTATAGATCACCAATTTCTTATGTATGATTCAAGGTTATCCCATGCTATTTAAAGTTTGATGGAATATTATGATCATATTAAGGATGTTTTCAATAAAGATGATATATCTCATATTTCAATTCATTCTGTAATGTACATAATTAAAAAATAAAATATACTTATAAATATCTCAGGTTTTATTATGTGTAATATTAAGAAATAAATCATGTATTAATGTGAAATAAAGATAATAGTTGTTATAAAGAAATATACACCTTCTTTTAGTGGGTCGTTAAATATAATAGTTTCTAAGAAACGAATTAGTACCATTGAAAAGATATTTTTCTGTTCCCCAATGTTCAAATATTGAAAAATCCATTTTAGTTGTCTATCATCAGGAAGATGAAATGGATCAATTGTGGAATCTTATAAAAAATACATGGAAACTTGAAGAAATTGAAGCCATGGAGTGGGATGATTTTAAGAGATAATTTTTCAATAAGAAATTCCCACATATTCTTCACCTAAAATGGGATATGGTGTTTCTTGAGTTATAGTAGAAGAACAATGAATCCATTAGGGATTATGAGGAAAATATTAGAGGACTTGCGAGGTATGCTTATGGTATTATCAACCAACCTGGAAATAAGGTTGATAGAATCTTTAGTGGCTTAAAACCAAGTCTCCAAAGGGAGTTATCCAGAAAGTACTTTAGTAGATCTAAAGAACATTTTTGATGTGTTATCAATATGGAAATAAAGATTTCATTTACCTAAAAATATCATGGTTTTTGATAAAATAATAAAGAATCAATTCAGAGGAAATTATAAAAACCATGGAGAGAAGAAGATTATCCATATTTTATGATCGAAATGTGGAAGAAAACATAGAGGATATTATCTTAAGGGGAATGGTAAATGTTTTAAGTGTGTAAAGGAAGGTCATAGGGTAATTGAATTTTTAAGTGATGAGAAGAAGTTTTATAATGATTTTAATAGATAGAAATTCCCATAGAATGCACCACCCACACTATAGTGTTTCCAATCAACGGAGTATGGGAATTATGATAACCAGTGCTCAAATATGATGTTTAATGATGATGATTGAAATCAAAAACCTATTAATCCCAAAGACAAAGGGAAATATCATGGGATCACTATTTATGATTAGGGATATGACAATGATGTGGTGAAAGGTAAACTTACCATCTACTGTAGAATCCATGAAGGGGTGAGTATAACAATACCTAATAGCACACCCAAAAATCACCAATCATAAATCATCAAGAGAGTAATTAGATCATCAAGAAGAAGGTATGTAAATCAATATATGAGACATAAAAATATATAACCATAAAATCTTTATATGCTCAAGGTAGACACTAAGTCTCAATGGTGATCTCACAACCTCATTTCTAGCCTAGGATTCCACTAGAGGCTCAAAGGTAACAATCATCCTGAATAACACACTCCATGCGCCTTTCCATCCATGATGGCCTAATCTAATATGTCTCAATCACTGGGTCTTACAATATTTATGTAACTAATTGGAGATATCATACTAACTAGGTGTATCCATGAAGATGCAAGAGGGAAACTGAGAGCGATCATCCGAGATATACATTTGATCTGACTACACCTAATCAGAAGACAACAGATGTTGATACATAGATAGGGGATTAAAATGATGACTTATGAGGTATAACTGACCTTAATTGGAACTATAATGATCTCAATACACTAAATAAAGGATATCACCCTAGGCCTATGGGTTATACCAAACCCTACATAGAATAACCTGCTATGTAGGGGATCAAATGCTTATGTCTGTTTGTTATAAAAATTCCTAAAACCCTAAATAGGGAAGAAGAATAATTAGTAGAGTATCACACCCTGATTCATGTGGAGGGATTCCCAAACTAAATCCATGACTAGTATCGTAGATGGAATCACAATCCTATACACAAGACGTACTGCATCATAGTACCATCATAAGGATGGACTAAGGGAATACACATAACTGATACCATTCACTGAAGATACTGTAACGACCCAAAGTTTTTCAATGGAAATTCCCTTCTTATAATTATGTCATAAAATAACATGAAAAAAAACATAATGAACTACTAAGTGATAAGTGACCTTTAAACATAATTTTGTCACTTCTGTGTTTGGAATTTTGAAAATTTGATAGACACGGTTGTGTTCAAGATGATTTTTTAAGACGAATAAAACAAAGATAATTTTTTGGTGAATAGTAACATACCCTTATGAATAGTAACATAACCTTATGAATAGTTATATACCCTAATTAATAGTAACCTTACCTATTATAGTATAAAAATAATATTCAAGTGAAATTATGATGTACATATATTTTAAAATAAGTAAATGAATGTTTTAAAACTATTTTTTAGTAATAAACCATGATTTTGATTAAATATTAAATTAATCATATTAAGAAAATTATTTTTCAAAAATTGAATTCATTTTTGGATTCTACACGTCGAAAAATGGTTGGGGTATATTTTTGGTATTTTTCTGAAATACTTAAATTTTGGATGAATAGTGAAATACCGTAATTTACAAAAATAAGATAAATAAGATAATTATAGAGTCATGTGTGATGTTCTACTGATGTAAGCCCACTTGGTTCGATATCACATGATAAAATTACTATTATTTTTCATTCAAGACTCACTATTACTTGTCTTATGGGAAATTAATAAACTAATGAATTTCATATTAAGGAAACCCCTCTCCCCTCCACTATAAAAACCACCATTCACACCCTCATTTACTCACACCTATCAAGATCCAAGACTTCTCTAAACTCTACCCAAACATATTCCCTAGACCCTCTCCCATGTTGAATATCTGTTGGTCTCATCAAAAGACCAATTCTAGCTATCTTAAGGATAATCTCAAGAGGAGGATTTAAGAGGTAATTTCTCTCCCTCTTCTCCTTTAATTTCCTTTCAAGTTCAAGTTCATTTCTTGATCTCTACCCACCTATATTCATCCAAATGGTATTTCAAATCCAGTAATATAAATCTTCTTGAATTTTATGATGATAATGGGATATTATATCATCCAACCCCCTTTCCCTCTTCCTTTTATTTTATTAAAGAGAACATTGTTCTTGAGGTGTTAATTTATCACCTTCAAGAATGACATGATTTCTTCTTCCATTTATACCTTCAGATCTAGTAATGAAACCATTTTTATGGTTTAACCAGAGTTTTTAGATGTATTATTTCCTATTTAAAGTTCTGAAAATAACTTATGGCCATATTACTAAGTGATAAATTAAAACAAGTTCATTGTGATCGAAAAACCGCCCAAATTAACCCAAATAATCATCATTTAATTTTTATCTAATGATTCATCCACTTGGATATAATATGATTCATTATAAGATCATTTAATATCCTTTAATATCATTAATAACATGTAATATCATTTCTGTATGTTTACCCATGTTCTACCCAAACTTCAATTAAAAAATACAAGTGAACCACTCAAGAAAACCATAAAAACAAACATTCCGGAATAATGTTTTTAAACTCTATAACACATCCAAAGGCACATAAAATCACTTAATGAAACCATAATGAACCATATTAATTTACACAAGGTTCTTTATTTCTAACTAATTAATATAATGTCATTATACATGACATTAATGTGAAGGAAGCATTCGGATATAAGGTAAGGGGAAATCTTGAACCCAATTTTCTTTCTTCGGGTTCTCCCTATTTCACTCCATTTTTGATATGGTTACTCCAAAAAAATAATTTGTTCATCATTTTCTTTTATTTTCTAGGATATATATGTTTACCAATACTTTTTTGTGTCAAACAAAATGTTTTCCAAAATAACTCTTCTTTTAAGAACTCACCTTTTACTTCTCATTCAAGGTTGATGGTTCTTGTATCATGTATGTTATTCCTTCTTTGTTTTGGGAACCCTAGGTTTATGAATGTGTTTTTATGAGATGAAACCCATTCCTTCCAGGGGTTATTTATGTTCATTATTGATATATGTTCTATGTGGTATGCATGATAATGATAATATTATGAGGTGATGGGTGCGCCCGGAATTATATTGCGCAATATGAATGTTCGAATGTGATGGGTGCGCCTAGAATTATACAGCGCTCCAATGAATTGGGTAAAGTGATGAATCTCATGAGTAAATGTGAATTGATGTGTGAACGAGATTCTAGCTTGGTTCATAAGTATGTGTGGTATTTAACCACTAAGACACGATGTTTCATTTTTTATGAATTGCCACATTTCAAGTCTTATATTTATGCTTCCTCTCATGTTCATGATCTTTTTCCCATGCTATTATTATACTCACCCCATGATATATTGTTCTTATCTATTATCTTACTGGGCTTCTAGATCACCCCTTTTGATTTATATCCTCAGGTGGCTACATGTACTAAGGAGAGGAAAAGTGCTAATAAGAAGCTTGATAATAAGAAATTAAATAAATGTTTATGCTTGATGTTGTAATTGTTATGTATGGTCCTAGTTTTCCCAAGACACTAAACCTTTGGATCCTATATGTGTAATAATATTATGTTGTTTATATTTAAAATGGTGTAACAATAATATATGAAAGCGCCGGGATGCTATAGATATGATGGGCCTCATCCTTCCCTAGAGAATATACATAGTGTGTACTAGGAGTACACAACATTCTTCTCTAAGTATGGGACTGCCCATGTCTCTTTGTCCTACATGACATGAATTTCTCCAAATAAACGATGTGTTCATTAAGATACATGACATGTAGGGATTGTTTTGGCACTCAAAATCCTGTCAGGTCTTGACCGTATTCTATATCCCATACCCATTTACTCCTGGAATTCCCATGTTCACTAGCAATATTCGAGTACTTTTTAAAGTACATAGGGTGTACTTCTCATCACACAACATGTAGGGGTCGGGACAACACTCGGCATGTGTCGTAGGACTATTACATTATGCCTATTGATGTACATAATGTTTTCCCCACTAGAAAAGGCTTTTGGGGTCATATTATCTATGTAGGGTGTAATCACTATACGTGTTAATCACTACCACATTTCATCCATTTAACAATTCACAAAAAGGGATTTAATAGTGCTAAAGAAGCATTGTTGTCCTAAACACTGCTAAAGGGGGTGACCCTTTATCAGTGTTAAAAATCACTAATAAAGGGGGGAATTTATCAATTCTAAGAAAACACTGATAAATGTGGTCTTTTATTTGAGCTACTTTAGGGCAGTTAAAATTCCTCCTTTATCAATACTATAAATATCGTTGATAAAGGCCCCACTACTCCAGTATACTATTGAAATTATAGCACACTTCAGAAAATAAACATGTATGAAAATAACCCTATATTAAAAATCATAATTTAATTGAAATACAATTTACATCACAAATAATCAAACTACTACATTATATACATTTTAAATAATATTTTTTAAAATTACATTTGCAATAACTATAAAAAAAGTTTAAAAACATCAATGTTTCAATGTATTTGTCTCCCATGACCCCTATAAAAAAAGCTCAACCATGTTATCAGTTATCGAATAGACCACCCCAACCAAAGAAAAATAATCTGAATGTATAAGAAAACAATTTTTATGTTATTAATACTATAAAGAAAAAAACTAAACATAAATATGAAACAATACATTAATAAAATGTCAATTTTAAATAAAAGGACACATTTGGAGTCATATCGATCACAAAATGCATCATATTGAGGTGGGGTTGATTCCTACACATAATAAATGAATTATGGATTTTTTTATTATAGTATGAAAACAATACAAATATATTTTCATAGTTTTGAGTATGTCACTTGTCATTTTTACTAAAATGCCATTTTAAACTAAAAATATGAAATTTGAGTAATATTGATCACATCATGTGTTGGTTTGATATGAAACATGTTCTTATACATATTAAATAACTTTTGAATAAATTTCCTAAATTATCAAGAAAATAATTGTGTATTTACTCTGTTTTCAATGAGTGACACATGTTTTTAACTAAAATTTCAATTTTAGACTCATAACGAATATGTTGAGTCATACTAGGCACACCGTGTATCGGATTGAGGTGATGATGATTATTAAATGTTAAAAATGAGTTATGGATCATTTTCTTAATGTATCAAAACAATACAAATGGGTTTTTATCAGTTTTGAGTATGTCACTTGTGTTTTTACTAAAATTAATGTCAATTTTAAATCAAAATGCACACTTGGAGTTTTACTGGTGACACCATGTGTTAGATTGAGTTACAGGTGATTCTAACATGTCAAAAATGACTTATGTATCATTGTACAAAAGTATCAAAACAATACAAATAAATTTGTTTGATTTTGAGTATGTCACTTGTGTTTTTTTACTAAAATGCGATTTTAAACTAGAAACATGAAATTTGAGTCATACCAGTTACATCATGTGTAACTTTGATGTGAGACTAATTAAATCCCATATAAAATTAATTATGAATCACTTTCCAAAATTATCAAGAAAATTAGATAATGTTTTCTGGGTTTTCAATGAGTTATATTTTGAACTAAAATGTCAATTTTAAACTGATAATGGAGTCTTTCAGTCATACCATGAACATGGTGTATTAGATTGAGGCACAGTTGATTCCAAAATTCCAAAAATGAATTATATATAATTTTAAAAAAGTATCAAAATAATCCAAATTACTTTTCTCAGTTTTGAGTATTCCACTTTCACTTTTTACTCAAATTAATGTCATTTTTAATTAAAAAGACACAATTGGAGCCATACTGGTCACACCATTTTTCAGATTGAGGTTTGACAAATTTCTACACATGAAAAATGACATATGGATCATTTTACTAATATATAAAAACATTCAATATGTGTTTTATTAGTTTTTAGTATTTCTCTTGTGTTTTTTACTAGAAGTTTATTTTAAACTAGTAACGTGTAATTTGAGACTTACCAGTCACATTGTGTGTAGATTTTATGTTAGACTGATTCCTAAAATTCAAAAATAACTTATGAATATTTTTACTAAATTATTAAGACAATCAGAATGCCTTTTATAATTTTTTAATGAGTCACACATGTTTTGAACTAAAATGTGAATTTTAAATTGATACCAGCAACTTTGAGTCATACCGAGAACACCATGTATAAAATTGAGGTGTGGCTGATTACTACATGTACAAAATGACATATGGATCATTTTTATAAAATATTTAAATAATATAAATTATTTTTATCATTTTTGGTTATGTCACTTGTTTTTTTACTAAAATTATTTTCAATTTTAAATAAAACTACAGACACTGAGCCATACTAGCCACACTGTTCATTGGATTCTGGTGCGACTGATTCCTACACGTCAAAAAAAAGTTATGAATCATTTCACTAAAGTATCAAAAAAATATGAATGAATTTTTAACATCATTTAACTATTTTCATGTATTATTAAACCCCTATTTTAATAATTATTTGTTTTGGTTTCATTTAGGGACGTTTCAGGTGAAAATGTTAGAAAGTTTGAAGGTTTCTTGGTGGTGCACGGTTGGCTCACGTTTTTCCCAAACTGTGAACCCTCTTATGGGAAACCATGAAAACCAAAATAGTTGGGTTTTTAATAGTTAGAAAATGGTTTGAAAACCCTTTAACCACCTAGTAGAAACCATGAAACCCCATTAAAAGGGGAACATGTTTAGGTTGCACAATTTTTCTAATCGTGCGGCCCAACCTAAGAAACTATGTGTGGATTTTAAATAATTCAAAAATTATTTCTTTGAAATCCTGAAACCCTATTTTTAGGTGCCTGATGGTCCATTAAGAACCTATTTCATTTTATTATTCCTTAGAGGCTCCCAATATGTTATTTTTTCCCCTATACAACCCTCTGAAAATGAATTTAAACTTGGAGAAAAATGTCTAATCACTTCTTGGTAAGATTCCTCTTCTTGTTCTCCTGTCCCATTCTCTCCTCTTTCCTCCCTAGGGTTTTGTAGATCTCTATACTATTAGAGGATCTAATCCAGCTATTTCAGATCATTAATCTTGTCTTGATTCTATAATCCTCAATGATGATGTTCTTCATTGTGGTTTCCCGATTAGGGATTTGGGTTTAGAAATCTCGTGATCCTGAGGTTGGTTGTTCTGTTTTGATTGGAAAATTTGATTTTCCCTAATTTTTTTTATTTAAATTAAATTACTTTAAATTTCATTCAGTTGATTCATTAAAAAACCAATTCAATTGAATTAGGGTATTTTTATTGTATTTTGCATGAAATTTGGGAATATCCCCAATTCCATTGAATTGGGGTGTGTTTGTGAAATTGATGAAATTTTGAGAAATTTAAATTGTTGAATTTAAAATTTAATATTCATTTTATGGAATTGATTTTAAATTAGTAATTGAGAAAAAAATTATTCAAATGGTTTTGATAGAAACCTGGTGGATTTGTCTTATAAAAGGCATGATTTGATTAAAAAACATATTTTTAAATGGAAAATTAGCATATTTGATATTAAAAAATGGGATGAATTATATTTTACACAATTTTTAAATAAATTTCCCATCATTTTTTGTTATTATAGCACATTCAAGACTTCGTATTAAGTGATTTAATAGGGACAACAATCTATGATTTTCAATTCTATAAACACATATGTAGAAGGTCACATCCCATATGGGATGGTGACAATTTCCTCCTTATCTAGTGTCGGGAAGGTTGTGTGTACACATATTGATGTGAGAACTACTTGAGTGTGATTGAGTCCCATAACCTAAAACTATCATACCTTTTGGAATATTGTCACACACGGTTTTTTTTTCTGTCTTTGTATTGATCCGGCCCATTAGAAATCCTGATCCTCTTAATGGGTATTTGATGAGATGAATCTTGAGTTTTGAAGTTTCATATATGTCTAACCACCATAATTTGGGATCCCCATTGCTTGTTTAGGAGTTTTTGAAGAAAGGGTGGTTACTTCATGATTTGGGCCAACCGTGAGCCCATTCCCAGTTTTAAAAACCGAATTTGTTTCTTTTATAACTCTTTTGTTTTTCATCGTTTTTCACCCAATCAACTTCCCACTTGTCCTATACTGATATATTAAATTTTTTTTATCCTTTTGGACCCATTAGAAATTCTTAAGCCGGGTGAATTTGGGTTACTTATTTAGGTATTGGACCAGCCCATGGGCCCATTTCCTGTTTTTTAAAAAAAATAATTTGTTTCATTTATATCTTTTTCATTTTTTAATAGTTTTCGGTGATTCCACCTCCCACCAGAAGCCAATATCACTATCCGCACCCCCAATATCGTTTTTGCCTCTTTGGAGCTCATATGGGTCGCGTAAGAGGGAGAAAATTCTCAGGATACCTCAAATCATCCAGATTTGACAAGGTAAATTGTATCATTCATAAATTAATCAATTAGTACTCTTTTCTCCACCAATTTTCTTTACCTGGTTCTTACAGATCTTAGGAGCCTCTCCAAGAATTTTCAAGACATTCCCTTCCCTCTAGGGTTGCAGATCTAATGGAAGACGAAGAGTTTTCTAGGGTGAAAGGTGAGATTCCTTCTCCTTTCTCCTTCCTCTTCCCCCTCCTTTCATTATTTATTTGATTTATATTGTACCCTAGTATTGATAGACCTAGGGTTTTGTTATAAAATGTTTTTTGATGGGTTTCATGTTTGTTTAGGTCTGGTATTTATAGTTTTACGGTTTATAAACCCGCGGCGGGTGATTTCAGGTGTGCGTTTCAATTACGCCAAAGATTTGAGGTAGGATATCCCTTGCACATGCTTTTATCATAGAAGTTTCATCATTTTAATATTATCCTATACTGGTATAAATGTATATTATTGTTTTAAATCATTTTTATAATTTTCTTGGTGTGCAAAGTTGTTGTTTAATCACTGTTATGTGAAAGGTAGTGTTGTTTTGTCATGAAAGTAATCAACAAGTGTTTGTTTAAATGTTCCATTATCTTTGAAAATATTTTGTGAGGTTTATAATCTGGTTTATGGTATTTTTAACATGTTACAGTATCTTTAATGAAAATATTACATTCAATTGGTGTTTTATTTCTTTTCATGTACATAAAATAAATTGTTTTGTTTAAAAAGGGAATGACATGTGTTCGGTAAATTGCCCGGTCGGCTTTTATGTGTGATGTGTTATTTAAAAGTTATTTGGTTGGATTTATAAAGGAATTGGAAGAATTATAAATGGTATTTTTGGTTACTTATATTTATTTCCAATTTTGATTTGTTTTTACAAACAATTGGGTTTTGATTTACAATATATTTTGGCCGGAGTTTCCAAAAAAATGGACCGTTTCACATCTTTATGAAAATGGTTGTGTTTTGAATATGTAACCTGAGTATTATAAGAGATTTATGAATGAGTTTTGCTGCCGTAAATTATGTTTATAAAGATCCTTAATAAAATTAAAATGCATACCTTCATCAAAGGTTAGTTTTGAGAAAAGGTTTAAAGGCCCGTTTGGAATTTCCTAGAAACGAAGGAGTGTTTTACTTGTATATAACAAGTTGTGAAATTGGGATTGTTTTATGGTCCATTAAATGATTTTATTAAATGTTTATTGGGCTGCCAAATATGATTTGGTTTGGTTATTATGTGTGTTTATAATTTAAAGAATGTTTTTGAAAGAGTTTTATGTGCAAAGCCTCAATGCACTTCATGAAATTGTTTTACCAAAATATTTAGCGGTTTGTTGATTAGTGTAAGAAATGTGAAGAAAGATTATGGGATGTTTGTGATTTTATGGTTTTGTAATGGAATGTGGATGTGAAATGTGTATTTGATAATATGTGTAACTTGATTGAGCACTAAAGGGAATCCCGGGTATCTAGGTGGGCGGACGTGTACTAGTATGCTAGTGATTCTGTGGGGGTTGGCCCCTGTTTCACGTAGCAAGTTTGAAGATGACAACACTAACTAAACTATGATGATGATGATGATTGGGGACCACTAGGTTATGGGTATGTTCCCTACTAGTGTATCGTGCATGAGAACGGATATTTATTATGGCTATTTTCACCGTGATACGAGGTACCTGGGGCTCACAACTAACTAGTGCCTAGGGGTATTCCCATGACTAGTGCTCATTGGCTATTTTGTACTCACCATCGGCATACAGTGTGTTTGGTTGGTAAATTCAGCAGTATGTGTTATTTATTTGAATGTTAAAATTATTTATAGCAGCCCTCTTGAAAACTATGTTCATTTTGAAGTTGCACCTCTTTGAAAAAAATAGTTACTTCCATTTTTGTTTATTAAACATGCATGTTTTTGTCTGATAATTATTATAGCTTGTAACCTCATTTGAAACCCATACTTACATATCTTTAATTTCAAACTATAAATTGATGTTTCATTTATTTTAAAGGAATGTGCATTGGGAATAGAATATCGGGCTAACCTACTGAGTTTTAATACTCACGCCTATAGTCTTCTTCTTTTTTTAGCCCTTGTGTAGGTTTCATCTTTAGTTCGATCACCTTTGGTGACTTTTGATCATTGTGTCTGAGAGTGACCAGAAGTGTCACATGGAGTTAGTTGGTCATTGTGATTGTTCATTTGAGTTTTTTTGTTCTACCTTTAGTTTCTTGTATAAAAAATATTTTGTTCAATTTTTATATAAATTCATTTTGGGCTGTCCGTTTATTTCCGCTGTTTGTTTGATTGTCTATATATGGGAGAAATCGTTCCCTTGTGTACTCTATTGATTCCCTTAGTTCTTGTCACCATCCCGGGAGGATCGGCAATGCATCTCGGGACTTGTCGCGGGCTGGCCTGGGTGACCGGTTCAAGGTCGAGTCAGGCTGGTTCGTGACAAAATGGTATCAGAGGAGGTTGGCTCTTAGCGTACCTTTCTTTTTAGAGCGCCCTTGTTATTTTGGGTATGTTAAGGTAGATGGAGTAGGATTGCTGGGACTTGAGGGGTAAGTGCAAGAAGAGCGTCGCGAACTCTTTCTTGTTCTAATCCTCAGGTTTCCAAGGGAGTCCAGTTTTATTAGTGTCCTTTGTTCTGGTTGATTTTTTTTGGTGTTGGGATATGACAAGGGGAGTCTAACTAATGGCCTCCGTGAGCTCGTAGGGCCTGGAAAGCCATGTGTAGCTGAGGATTGGTCCTAATAAGTCTCTCTGTGTTGGTGTTGTGTTTGGCATATGGCCGCCAACCATATGGTCAAGTCACCCACCGACACTAGTTCCCTTTTTTTGGGTCTCTTGAAACTTTCTTGAATTCTGAATTTTTGTTTTTAAAATCCTTGTGTGAGAATTATGGAAATGGGTTTTAAAGGAAGGATTAGATTTTTAAAAGTGAAAAATGGGGTTTTCAAAAATTAAATATAAGAATGGTTTTGGAAGGTTGTGTTTTTGTAAAAAAATGGAGGGAAGTGGAAATGGTTTAAATGGATTGGATTATCCATAATCTAAACTTGTGGTTTGTTTAAATAAAATGTTTTGAAATTGTGAATCATTTTAATGTGATTCTGGATCTTTTTTTTAAATGGGGTATTTCAGGATGTTAAAAAGTTTTTGAATTGGATAAATTAGTTTTGGCAATTGGTTTTGATCGGTTGGTGTTTTACTATAAATGGTATTGGTCTCAATGGACCTCGGATTATGAAAATATACCTTGCTGAATTTTTTTAAAAAAATGGTAAGGGGTTGTTTGGAGTGGCTTGGTTATTTAAACAGTTTTTAAAAATGAAAAGGGGTAGGTTTTTAAGAAAATGGTTCTTAATTAATTGTGTTTTTTTTGTGAAATATGAAAATGATTTTTTTGATTTGGTGGTTGGTGTTCCTTTTGAAGGTAAATTGTTTTTTTTGAATTATGATGTTTAATTTTAGGCTTTGGTGTTTTCATGGGTGATCACATGCATGGTTTTATTTATATCTGGAAGTATGGCCTATATGGTATTGTGGTTGGGTGCCAGGGGTGGCATGGAAATGTGCATGTGGGTGAGACTTGATGAAACACCATTGGTGAATGTGGAAACCCACCAAGTTAGTTTGATTTTTAAAAATTGTTTTGAGCTGAAAATTGTGGCCTTTTTCTATAACCAATGGTTATGTGGCTTCATTTTTCTATGTCTTAGAAGATTTGTTTATTTGGTTAGCTTCCATGTGATCTAGAATTCATACTCTTGTTCTATCTAGTTATGAGATCTTGTTGGTGGCTCGGTTTTGGAGTAATTTTTATTGGGTTTCTAAAAATGTGTTTGATGTTGTGATGTGGCCATGGATAGTTCTGCGTTGGAAAAATTTCCTTCTGATCAACCTAAGGATTCCTTTCAATTTTTAAATCCACCTCTTTTGATGATTCCTCAACTTGTTTGTTGGAATAGAGAGCTGTTTGGGATCTATTAAAATTGCTTCTAGGTCGTGATAATTCTTTTGGACAGAGCAGTTGTGTTCGGTGATGTTGATGTGTTTCGTCTAATTCCTCGTCTATTATTCCCCTCATTTGGAGTGATAAGGAATTTTGATATGTATCTATGAGTTCCTATTTAGATTAAGGTTTTTGTTTGGTGATCAAGTGTGGTTTTTTTTGAATGGTGTGATCCTTATCACCTGACTGCGGTGCAGCAAATGCTTCAAGAATCAGGGCTCCAGCCATAGGCCTCAGAGTGAAGCTTTTCACATAGTCAGGAAATCAAAAGAGGTGTGGAGTGCTAGATTAAGATCCTTACTCCTCTGTTTTGGTAAGTTAGTTACTATGTCAATGTTTTGGTTCCTCATTTCTATGAATTTCCCTTTGTCGCAACAAGCATGGTGGACTTAACCCCTCACACAGTGTCTATGGTTATTCCTTCATGGATGTGGGTTTTCAATCAATGTCCCTGTGTGGACCGCCTGTAAAAATCAGGTGTAGTCTTGGTGTTACCTATTCATAGGTGGAGATTTTTGGGTAGTTTATTTGTTTCTTTTGTGGTTTCAGTGGCCAAATTATTGGGTCCCCTACCATCCCATCCCCAAGTGACGGGGGTCCAGAATTGTGTTGAATGTGTCGACCAAGTTATTGTCCCATCCATTTGGGAGTGGGTGGTTTATATGTTCATGTTGTAACTCCATTAACTTGGTATATTAGGTTTTGTAGGAGGGTTTTTTTGGTCTTGTGTGAGTGAGTCCCAACCCTAGCTCATGTTCAATTCTTGTCTATTCATTGCTAGTTGGTTTCTAATGGTGGGGAGACCCACCATGGGTCTCCTGGATTTTCATCCTAAGAAAATTTCTAGGGATAGTTGATTCTTAATGGTGGGGAGTACATTCTGGAATCCTTAGGGGTTGTTTTTTTTTCATCTGGAAAGTGTTATGGCTTTCCGGGGGCGGAAAGCTTTAATGGTGGGGAGAATTGTCACACACGGTTTTTTTCTGTCTTTGTATTGATCCGGCCCATTAGAAATCCCGATCCTCTTAATGGGTATTTGATGAGATGAATCTTGAGTTTTTAAGTTTCATATATGTCTAACCACCATAATTTGGGATCCCCATTGCTTGTTTTGGAGTTTTTGAAGAAAGGGTGGTTACTTCATGATTTGGGCCAACCGTGAGCCCATTCCCAGTTTTAAAAACTGAATTTGTTTATTTTATAACTCTTTTGTTTTTCATCCTTTTTCACCCAATAAACTTCCCACTTTTCCTATACTTATATATTAAAATTTATTTATCCTTTTGGACCCATTATAAATTCGTAAGCCGGGTGAATTTGGGTTACTTATTTAGGTATTGGGCCAGCCCATGGGCCCATTTCCTGTTTAAAAAATAATAATTTGTTTCATTTATATCTTTTTCATGTTTTAATATTTTTCGGTGATTCCACCTCCCACCAGAATCCAATATCCCTATACTCACCCCCAATATCGTTTTTGCCTCTTTGGATCTCATATGGGTCGCGTAAGAGGGCGAAACCTCTCAGGATACCTCAAATCGTCCAGATTTGACAAGGTAAATTGTATCATTCATAAATTAATCAATTCGTACTCTTTTGGCCACCAATTTTCTTTCCCTGGTTCTTCAAGATCTTAGAAGTCGCTCCAAGAATTTTCAATCCATTAACTTCCCTCTAGGGTTGAAGATCTAATGGAAGACGAAGAGTTTTCTAGGGTGAAAGGTGAGATTCCTTCTCCTTTCTCCTTCCTCTTCCCCCTCCTTTCATTATTTCATTGATTTATATTGTACCCTAGTCTTGATCGACCTAGGGTTTTATTATACAATGTTTTTTGATGGGTTTTATGTTTGTTTAGGTCTGTTATTTATAGTTTTAGGGTTTATAAACCCGCAGCGGGTGATTTCGGGTGTGCGTTTCAATTACGCCAAAGATTTGAGGTAGGATATCCCTTGAACATGCTTTTATCATAGAAGTTTCATCATTTTAATATTATCCTATACTTATATAAATGTATATTATTGTTTTAAATCCTTTTTATAATTTTCTTGGTGTGCAAAGTCGTTGTTTAATCACTGTTATGTGAAAGGTAGTGTTGTTTTGTCATGAAAGTAATCAACAAGTGTTTGTTTAAATGTTCCATTATCTTTGAAAATATTTTTTGAGGTTTATAATCTGGTTTATGGTATTTTTAACATGTTACAGTATCTTTAATGAAAATATGACATTCAATTGGTGTTTTATTCCTTTTCATGTACATAAAATAAATTGTTTTGTTTAAAAAGGTCATGACATGTGTTCGGTAAATTGCCCGGTTGGCTTTTATGTGTGACGTGTGATTTAAAAGTTATTTGGTTGGACTTATAAAGGAATTGGAAGAATTATAAATGGTATATTTGGGTACTTATATTGATTTCCAATTTGGATTTGTTTTTACAAACAAGTGGGTTTTGATTTACAACATATTTTGGCCGGAGTTGCCAAAAAAATGGACCGTTTCACATCTTTACGAAAATGGTTGTGTTTTGAATATGTTACCTGAGTATTATAAGAGATTTATGAATGAGTTTTTCTGCCGTAAATGATTTTTATACAGATCCTTAATAAAATTAAAATGCATACCTTCATCAAAGGTTAGTTTTGAGAAAAGGTTTAAAGGCCCGTTTGGCATTTCCTAGAAACGAAGGAGTGTTTTACTTGTATATAACAAGTTGTGAAATTGGGATTGTTTTATGGTCCATTAAATGATTTTATTAAATGTTTATTGGGCTTCCAAATATTATTTGGTTTGGTTATGATGTGTGTTTATAATTTAAAGAATGTTTTTGAAAGAGTTTTATGTGCAAAGCCTCAATGCACTTCATGAAATTGTTTTACCAAAATATTTTGCGGTTTGTTGATTAGTGTAAGAAATGTGAAGAAAGATTATGGTCTGTTTGTGATTTTATGGTTTTGGAATGGAATGTGGATGTGAAATGTTTATTTGATAATATGTGTAACTTGATTGAGCACTAAAGGGAATCCCGGGTATCTAGGTGGGCGGACGTGTACTAGTATGCTAGTGATTCTGTGGGGGTTGGCCCCTGTTTCACGTAGCAAGTTTGACGATGACAACACTAACTAAACTATGATGATGATGATGATTGGGGACCACTAGGTTATGGGTATGTTCCCTACTAGTGGCTCGTGCGCGAGAACAGATATTTATTATGGCTACTTTCACCGAGATACGAGGTACCTGGGGCTCACAACTAACTAGTGCCTAGGGGTATTCCCATGACTAGTGCTCATTGGCTATTTTGTACTCACCGTCGGCATACGGTGTGTTTGGTTGGTAAATTCAGTAGTATGTGTTATTTATTTTAATGTTAAAATTCTTTATAGCAGCCCTCTTGAAAACTATGTTCATTTTGAAGTTGCACCTCTTTGAAAAAAATAGTTACTTGCATTTTTGTTTATTAAACATGCATGTTTTTGTCTGATAATTTTTATAGAATGGAACCTCATTTGAAACCCATAATTACATATCTTGAATTTCAAACTATAAATTGATTTTTCATTAATTTTAAATTAATGTGCATTGGGAATAGAATATCGGGCTAGCCTACTGAGTTTTAATACTCACGCCTGTAGTCTTCTTCTTTTTTAGCCCTTGTGCAGGTTTCATATTTAGTTCGATCACCTTGGGCGACTTTTGATCATTGTGTTGGAGAGTGACCAGAAGTTTCACATGGAGTTAGTTGGTCATTGGGATTGTTCATTTGAGTTTTTTTTGTTCTACCTTTAGTTTCTTGTATAAAAAATATTTTGTTCAATTTTTATATAAATTCATTTTGGGCTGTCCGTTTATTTCCGCTGTTTGTTTGATTGTCTATATATGGGAGAAATCATTCCCTTGTGTACTCTATTAATGCCCTTGGTGCTTGTCACCATCCCGGGAGGATTGAGAACGCCTCTCGGGACTTGTCACGGGCTGGCCTGGGTGACCTGTTCAGGGTCAACTCAGGCTGGTTCGTGACAAATATGACCATGTTTCTCATTGTTTTTATTTTTAAATATATTCCATTGTTTATTGTAAACTGTTTTACACATGAATTCTAAAATCATTTTAACTATTTTAAATAAAAAATTTATTTTTGACATTTGATTAAAGTATTTATATCATTTGAAATGTAAACCATTATTTATTTTAAATATTATTTTGAACTAACATACATGTTTATTTAAAATTTAAAGCTTTATTTTTTAATTAATTTTTTTCATATTATTATGGAATCCTTGGTGAGACCCTAATAGGATTTTATCTCACACCCTAATTGTGCCTTCAGGTGTTTGTATATTATCTTCTTATAGGTTCGAGAAAGGGTAAGGTTCCATGTGGAGGTGGTAGTATTTTTTGATCCTTGGGCTTTGAGAGTTGTGTCCATTGGGACTTGGGGTTTTATCCTATTTTTTGGTTCTTGTGTTTCACTTTGGGTTTTCATAACCGTTTGAATTTTGGTACACTTCTCCCAATGAAGTTTTTATTTCATGCACACTAGATTTTCTATTGCTTCTATTGTGCTTGTGGAAAATTTGTTCTAAATTTCATATTGTATAATACCAGGTGCTAGTCGCCAACCCATGGGGATTTGGAATTCCCTTCAGGCTATGTCAGGACTAGCATGGTCATTAGGTTACCTGGGTATCCATGTTGGTTCATGACAAAGTGATATCAAAGGTGACAGTTTTTCATCTTGCATTGATGTCAATATGGAGTTGTGTAATATTTTCATGACTTAAGAGGTATTTGAGATTGAGTGTCTTTCCATCTCTCACCATAATGAGCCTTATGTCACCAGGGGTGGTTTTGGGAAATACTTCTTGTTTAGTAGTTCTAGTCTTTTCCCAATTTTATTTGGGTGGAGTGAAATCTAAATCTTGTTTGGATATCTATTGGGATTAATTCACCTTTTTTTATATATTGGAGTATTAATGTGATCTCTTCAATGTTGTCTACAGATGTTGTGTAGAGTCCTATCTCTGAGAATATGTGTAACTTAGATCTAGGAGGAAGATAATAATAAACCACAATAAGAAAATCCTCTTGTGGAATTGAATATGGTTGAGGTGATTGTGCGTAATGTCCAAGATCTGGGACAAGCACCTGCACTAGTTCCCTTTTAGGCTCTAGTAGTGGAACCTTAGAGGGATGTTTTATGGAATCTTTTTCAAAAGTTCCTTTAATAAAATCCACCAGTATTCAATGGATCCTATGATCATCATGAGTCTGAATAATGGTTGTTCAGGATTGATCATTTTTTTGAGTTCTTAGAGACACCATATAAAGTAAAGGTGATGTGTGCAACCTTTTTGCTAGAGGGACCTAGAAAAAGATGGTGGGACACATTTGTGGAAAAAAAGAAGCATGATAGATTAGAGTGGAAATACTTCAAAGATCTTTTCATTGACCAGTTCTATCCAGATTCAACGGTGTTAGAAATGGA
The DNA here is from genome assembly GCA_963277665.1 of Viscum album. Lineage (NCBI taxonomy): Eukaryota > Viridiplantae > Streptophyta > Magnoliopsida > Santalales > Viscaceae > Viscum > Viscum album. The sequence continues at coordinate 1,744,423,113 of OY728125.1, read as the reverse complement.
TATAGAGTTTTTCAAACATGAGCAAGATGAAAAGACCATGAAAGAATATACAAAATATTTTACTGAGCTTGTACAGTTTTCACCCAAGATATCAATGAATGAAAAGATGAAGATATGATAGTTTTATATGGGACTTTAATCAGATATTCATTCTCAAGTTTTATTACTAAATATTTTTTATTATGCAGATGTGCTGGATAGAGTGTTTATGGTTGAAATGGACCCGGATGGTAAGTTAGGGTTGACACAAGTCTTCTTTTCTCCCCATGGTAGTTTTAATTTTTCTAAGGTAATGAGGAACCATGATGATTCTCATGGAGTTTCTATACATTAGGGGTTTTCTAGACCTCCTACATTGCATGACATATGCCCTTTGATTTTTTACTAGTGTGGAAAGTTAGGTCACTCAAAGAAGGTTTTCACTAAGGCACCTTAGATATGTGGCTCCTATGGATGATCGAGTCACTTACAGAAGTTTTACCATATATTTCACACTATTAGTAGTGTAATGGGATCATTATCACATATTCAAACTATGGTGTAATCAGATGCTTAATGTAAAAAGGGGTTTTAACCATAGGTATTTAGAATGAAGCTTCTTCACGCAGTGGAATAGTCTCCAGAGGAAGCAGATACATGTCCAGCGACCGTGAGATGTACCATCACTATAGCTTCATCATTAGTGACTAATTTATTTGATACTCATGTGGATCATTTGTTTATTTCAATCCATATTGTTAATATGATTAATCTTCTGACATATGTTTTATCTTATGTGATGGATATTACTACACCCCTCAGAACAAAGAGAGAGCACGGTCTCTATAGTCCTACTTGTGTTTTGTCTTTCTTAGATATTGAGCGTGATTGGATATTTCTAGTTCTGAACATAAAACCTATTGATTTCATTTTAAGGATGTATTGGATCATTTCAAATATAGCATGAATGTAATTTTATCTTTGATGGTTATCCTTTACTATGCCTGATGGGATTTGCCTTATCCTTCAAGGATAATGGGACCTGTAGTTGAGTAAAGACATACCATCATATCCAGAGTTGGGGAATATAATATCACTGATTTCTTTTGATCTAGAGAGGGAATATTTGAGTGATAATCTCCCTCGATTTTCATTGAGTTTCTATACAGTTTCCCTTCTGACTTATCTAGTTTTCCACTAGTAAGGGAGGTAGAGTTATATATCAATTTGGTGCCCGGTACTCAACCAATGCCTATTCCTTCTTACCGCATGGTGCCAAGTGAGATGAAAGAGATGAAGAATTAGATATATGATATTCTAGAGAAAGGATTTATATTCCCCAGTGTGTCACCTAGGCTAGTGTTGATTTTATTTTCTAATAAAGATGATGGGTCACTTCACCTTTGTGTTGATTACCAGAAACTCAATAGATTCACAATAAAGAACAAGTATTATTTTCCATACATTGATTATCTATTTGACCAATTGAAAGGGGTGAAGTGTTTCTCAAGGATTGATATTTGATCTGGTTACAATCAGTTGAGAATAAAAGAACCAAACATTTTGATAATAGACTTTTGGATTAGGTATGACTATTATGAGTACTTTTTTATACCTTTTGTTATAAAAAATGATCATATTGTCATTATGGATTTAATGAACCTGGTTTTCCATGATTATCTTGATACATTCATGGTAATATTTATAGATGACATACTTGTTTACTCTATGTCTGAGGAGGATCATGTGGGACATTTGAAATCTATTCTGGAATTGTTGGAAAATTATAGACTTTATGACAAACTATAGAAATTTGATTTCTGGATTTGAGAAGTGAAGTTTTTGGGACACTTGGTGTTAGAACATAAAATATCAATGGATCCTGAAAAGGTGAAAGCTGTGAGGACATGGGAACAAAAATAATTTTTTTTCAAGATTCAAAGCTTCTTTAGTTTAGCTGGGTATTATCATTGGTTTGTTAAGGACTTCTCAAAGATGGAATCTCCAATGACTTCTATGAATCATAAGGGAGTAAAGTTTTCCTGTGATGAAAAATGTCATATTTATTTTATAATGCTAAAATTTCTTTTCACTACTGTACTCATGATGACTATTCTAGAGGTTTTGTAGGTCTATTTAGTCTTTTGTGATGCATTAGGTTCAAGTTTGGGTTGTGTTCCTATGTAGGGTGATCATGTCATCGCTTATGGATCTCATCCGCCTAAGCCACATCAGAATAATTACCTAACCCATGACCTTGAACTTGCAGCTCGGGTGAATGCATATAATATTAGAGACATTACCTTTATAGATAATGGTTTACTTTATATTCTGACCAAAATTTCTTGATTTATATATTCTCTCAAAAAAAATTAATCTCCACCAAAGGCATTGGGTGGAATACCTACAATCTTTTTACTTTTACAACAAATATACCCCAAGGAAAGGGAATGTTATTGTAGATGGTTTAAGCTAGAAACTCTGACCTCGGCCATGAAATAATCTTCAGAAGAGTGTAACATGATGGCTCTTCCTTCAAAGTTTTATATTAGTGTCTCGAAATTAGGGGCTGCGATTTCTTTATCCAACATTCAGTTGACATCCTCATTTATCGAGTTATTCCTTTAGGAACACTATAATTATGATGATTTTCATATAATTATAGACTCTATTTATAGTGGGGAGACCATACCTGACTGGTCATTATCCACTGATAGAATCCTATTCTATTAAAATAGATTTGTTGTGACATTAGTGTTAAGGAAATATATTATGAGGGATTTTCATAATTCTAGTGAGTAGTGCAATCAGGAACCACTAAGATGTTCTATGAAATATGGAAATAATTCTGGTGGCAAGGTATGAGATGGGGAATTTATGATTTTGTCTCTCATTATTATATGTTTCAATAGGTTAAGGCTAAGCACAAAAAACCTTTAGCTTTGCTTCATCCACTTCAAGTGATGACTTGGAAGTGGGATGATATCTCAATGTACTTTGTGGTTGGGTTTCCATGTAGCCAGAGAAATAATAATGTGATATGGTTTGTGATTGATAGAATGACCAAATTAGATCACATTATACACATTCATGATACAACCAAAGTTGATGAGTTAGGAAATCTCTCTATGAAAGATATTGTTTATCTTCATAGAGTTATGTCTCCTATAATCTCTGATAAGGATCCTATGTTCACTTCTCATTTTTAGAGATCCCTCAAGAGGCACTGAGATCTCAAGTCCATTTATGCATGACATATCATCTATAGTCAGATGGCCAGACAGAAAAATCTATACATATTCTTGTAGATATGCTTCATTCTTGTGTTCCCAACTTTGGTGGAGCTTGGGATGACCAATTGGGACTATTTAAGTTTTCTTATAGCAATATTTAATAGTCTACGATTAGAATGAATCCTTTTGAGATCTTGTATGGATTCCCTTTTAAATATCCATTGTGTTGGTTGGAGATTGGTGAAATTTTCTTTAAACGATTGAGCATGGTTCAAGAGACGACATCAAAGATTCAACTGATTCATTAGAGAACATTGATGGAATAGATCAGTAATAAATCATATAATAATTTTTATCATATAAAATTTTAATATTTAGTTGGTGAACAAGTGTTATTGAAATTTTTACCTCATTTGTGTCATTGACAACATGTAAGGAAAGGGAAAATTGAAACTCATTTTGTGGGAAACTTTGAATTTGTTGAGAAGGTTTGGAAATTTTATTATTGTTTAGAACTTACACCATATATGACGTCGATACATAATGTGTTTCATGAATCTCAGATATGAAAGTATCAATTTGATCCATCACATATTCTTCAATGGAGTGATATTGAAGTTGGACCTGATTTATTCATAGCTGAACATCTGGTTAGGATAGTTGATTTTGAAACCAAGATACTTCATGGGAGGAAGATAAATTTTCTTTGAGTGCTATGGAAGAATGATTTTGATTATTATGAGATGTGGGATAGGGAGGTACTTATGAGAGAGAAGTGGCATTATCTTGTTGACATGGAGTCATCATAGTGGGATTTATGGGGAGAGAATGTTTCTATGGTGAGGAGGTTGTAACATCCTGTTACTATTTTCTGGTATTCTGAAAACCCTCTTTTAATCATTTTTTGGTTGGGTTTCTTTTAGGGACGTTTTAGTTAAAAATTTTGGAAAGTTTTGAAGTTTTTCGGATATTCATGGTCGGCATATGGCTTTCCAAAACCGTATTCCATCACATGGGAAACCATAAAAAACCAAAAAATTGGGGTTTTCATGGCTAGCACAAGATTTTGAAAAAACTATTATCCCACCTAGGAAAAACCATGAATCCCCCTTAAAAGGCGTTCATGGTGAAGGTGCATAGTTTTTCTAACCATGAGTCCCTACCCAAGAAACTGTTGGTAGATTTTAATTAATCTAAACATTATTTTTTAAAATCATAAACCCTCTTCTTTTTGTTCATGTTGGGACAATATGAACCTATTGCATTTTTTTCTTCCTTAGAGACTTCTAAAAGGTAATTTTGGCCCCTCTACACCCCTCTAAAAGTGAATCTAAGGTAGGATAATGGCATTCAATCTCTTCCAAGTAAGATTCCTCTTCTTGTTTTACTTATCCCATTCTCTCCTCCTTCCTTCCTAGGGTTTTATAGATCTTCATATCATTAGAGGATCTAATCCTTGCTGTATTAGATCTTGAATATAGGTTTTATTCTCATATCCTTATTGTCGATGTTCTTCATTAAAGTTTCCTGATTAGGGATTTGGGTTTCAAGATCCCATGATCCTAGTGTAGGTTATTCCATTTTGATTTTCCAATTTGATTAACCCTAACTTTTTTGATTGAAATTCAATTAATTTAAATTTCTTTAAATTGATTTATTAAAAAACCAATTCCATTGAATTGGGGGATTTTGATTTGATTTGGCATGAAATTGATTAAAACCCATAATTCCCATGAATTGGGGTGTGTTTGTGAAATTGATGGAATTTAGTGAAATTTAAAATTTTGAATTTAAATTGTGAAATTGATTGGATGGAAATGATTTCAAATTAGTAATTGAGAAAAAAATTCTTGAAATAGTTTTGATACAAAGCCATTGGTTCTATCATGAAAAACTCATGATTTGATTAAAAACTCTTTTTGGGTTTTAAATGGAAAATTGGAATATTTGAAATGGAAAATGGGATGAATTGTATTTAAAATAGTTTTAAAATAAATTTCCCATTATTGTTTATTATTAGGGAACATGAAATCCTAAGTAGTTAGTGAGTTATCTAGGGTAACTCTCTATGATTTACAACACTAACAATACATATTCAATAGGTCACATCCCTGATGGGATGGTGATGGGTTCCTCCTTACCCTGTATTAGGGAGGATATGTGTACACATATTGATGTGATAACTACTTGAGTGTGAGGGAGTCCCATATCTTGGAACTATCATACCTTTTGGAAAATTACTATGTTTCTAATTTTTTTTATTTTAAAATATACACCATTGCTTTTGTAAATTGTTTTACACATTACCTCTATATTCATATAAATTATTTTATATAAAATGTTTATTTAATACATTTTTTTAAAGTATTTCCATCATTTGAAATGTAAATCATGATTAGTTTTAAATATGATTTTGAACTTCCCTACTTTTTGATTTAAAATTTAAATCTTTATTTGGTTAATTAAATGTTGGAATATTATTATGGAATACTTAGTGAAACCCTACTCAGATTTTAGCTCACAACCTTCCTATTCCTTTGAGTGTTTGTAGATTATCTTATTATAGGTTCGAGCAAGGGTAACGTTCCACTTGGAGGTGGTAGTAGATATTGATCCATGGGCTAGTAGAGTTGTGTCTAATAGGACATACATTTTTATCCTATTTTTTAGTGCTTTTGGTTTCACTTTAGGTTTTTATACCTATTTGAGTTCTGGTACACTTCTCCCAAAGGATTGTTTTATGCATCCACACTGACTTGTTCTCTTACCTCAATTGTGTTTGTGGAAAATTCATTCCCACATTCATATTGTATGATATCAGGTGCTTGTCACAAACTCATGGGGATAGGGAATTCCCTTCAATCTATGTAAGGACCACTCTTTCTTCAGGTTACTAGGGTATTTGGGTTAGTTCATGACTGTTTTCTTTGTTTTAAGTATGCCACTTGTTTTTTTTACTAAAATATCATTTTAAACTAAAAAAACACACTTTGAGTCATATCGACTACATCGTGTGTCGTTTTGATGTGAGACCGAATATTACTCATCAAAAATGACTTATGAATCATTTTTGTAAAATATCAAGACAATAATAGTGCATTTTTTTAGTTTTTGGTGAGTGACACATGTTTTGAACTAAAATGTCGATTTTAAAATAATAACAGATGCTTTGAGTCATACAGGGAACACTATATATCATATTGAGGTGATGATGATTCCTACATGTCAAAAATGACTTATGGATTTTTTTAATAAAGTATAAAATAATTCAAATGTGTTTTCTTGGTTTTGAGTACGTCACTTATACTTTTTACTAAAATTAACGCCATTTTTAAATAAAAAGACACACTTGGAGTCATATCAGTGACACCATATTTCAGATTGAGGTGTGGATAATTATTACACATCAAAAATGACTTATGGATAATTTTTTTAAAGTATCAAACAAATATGAATTTATTTTCTTGGTTTTGAGAATTTCACTTGTTATTTTTACTAAAATTTCATTTTAAACTTGAAACATACATGTTGAGTCATACCGGTGACATCGTATGTCAGTTTAATGTGATATTGATTCCTACACATCAAAAAAAACATAAAAATCATTTTATTAAATTATCAAGAAAATATGATAGTATTTTATTGGTTTTTATTGAGTGACACATGTTTTGATCTAAAATGTCAATTTTAAAGTGATAATGTACACTTTGAGTCATACCTGGCACACATCATATCAGATTGAGGTGCGGTTGATTCCTACCAATCAGAAACAACTTATAGATCATTTTACTAAGGTATAAAAACAATGTGAATGTGTTTTATTGGTCTTGAGTATGTCAATTGTCCTTTTTATTAAAATTAATGTCAATTTTAAATAAAAAGGCACACTTGGAGTCATAATGATAACATTGTGCAACAAATTTATTTTTAGCTAATTCCTAAACATCTAAAATTACATATGGATATTTTTGATAATGTATAAGAAAATACTAATTATTTTTCTCTATTTTGAGCATGAAACTTTTTTACTAAAATTTCATTTTAAATTGGAAACACGCACTTTGAGTTATACCGGTGACATAGTGTTTTGAGTTCACATGAGACTGATTCCTAGACATAAAAAATGAATTATTAATCATTTTAATAAATTATCATGAAAATAAGAGAATTTTTACTTGGTTTTTAGAGAGTGATACACTTTTTGAACTAAAATTCAAATTTTAAACTAATAATGGACACTTTGATTCATTTTGGGAATATTGTGCATCAAATTGAGGTGATACTGATTCCTACACATAAAAAGTGACTTATTAATAATTTTCCTAAAGTATCAAAACAATATGAATGTGTTTTCTTAGTTTTGAGTATGTCACTTGTCTTTTTTACTAAAATTAATTTGAATTTTAAATAAAAAACACACTTGGAGTCATACTAGGTACACCATGTATCAGATTGAGGTAAAGATGATTACAACATTTCACAAATTACTTCTGGTTTATTAACCTAAATTATCAAAAATATATTATTTTTTAGCTTAGTTTTGAGTATGCAATGCGTGTTTTAAACTAAAAAATAAATTTTGAACTAAAAACATATAGTTCAAATAATACCGAGCACACCGTGTATCAGATTAAGGTGTATATGATTGAGTATGTTATGTGTGTTTTGATTTCAAATATCTTTAAAAAGTTAGAAAAGAGTGAAAATTTTCATTTAGATGGAAGAGGAAACCCTATGCTTCTTGAAATGTCCCATCCAAAAGCACCATATTCTATATTTTCTATCTTGTTATAGAAAGTAAAAAGAAAAATATGATTTCCAAAATATATGAAAAAAAGTGAACAATTTTTAGATAAAAATGATAATGAAATTAACTTAAAAATAGTAGATAAAATCGTGAAAAAATTAGTTAATTAAGTTGTAAGAATTCACTTTTTCATGAGTGAATCATTCATGTTAAGTGCATGATCCTAGTACATGAGTGAATCATCATTATTAATGAAATCATTTCTTCGTGATCTTGGGGAAAATTTTAAAAAATAATTATCAGATAAAAATGATGAGTAAATTCATTAGAAAAGCGGAGAAAATGATGAGAAAATAAACTAAATAAGTATTATGAAGTCCAATATTGATGATATATTTTTACATTCTAAAACTAGGTATGCTACATAGTCATTTATAAGAAAAATCCATTTTGTCATATGAATATGAGGACTTTCTACAATCATGGTAGTACTGGAGAAATATAAATACACAATGGATTAATAAATATTTTAAATGAAAGAGTAATTATCATTGAAAATAACACTTCCTGGATGCCAGTTGTTGATGGTATATTATATATCTGATAAATTTTAAAACTTAATAACTACAATATTTTCCATTGGTTTGTTTTAGAAAGTACAAAAAATTGAAAAAAAGTAATTTTTTATGTGTTTTCATACTGAAATATTATTATATATACCCTAATACTTATCCACTTGTAGAAATCAACAGGTTCCTTATACACATGGACTATCCTCATTCCATGATTTTGATGATATTTAAATGCTGAACTATCATAAAAAATATCATTAAAACATAATATAAAATATTTAACTTGAAGTTTAGTACTAAAAATTTGGATGCAGTGTATTGAATATTAAAAAACATCATCACGTGTGGTTGGTTTGTTAGGTTTCCATGTAGTGAATCCGAAAAATAAATATTTGGAGTATCCAAATTGACTGAAATGAGTATCTAATTATTACTAAAAAATTATTAAGTAATTAAAGGAATGAAAATATATTTTTAATGATTAAACATTAGAGTTTTACCCCTACATCAGTCCATATGTTTTATTTAAAATTATGTGGCCTATTTTTCCACTATTTCATAAATTTGAACTCAATTCAATGAGGTTAGTTGTGTAGAAGTGATGCGGGGAATAATGAGTCAATATTTTTGTTTATAGGGTTTTTGACTTTAAATTTTATTGATATATATGCCTACCAAAATATTGAATTATATTTATTCATAATCAACATAGTATATTAGCTATTAGAAAATCACAAAAGAACATTTTTAGTGTAATTTTCTCCCAATCAAGTTCAAAATAGTAAAAATCATAATTTATTTCTTTGAAAAAATAATTTCAAATAATTTAAATAAATCAATTAAAACAAAAAATTTCAATCATTTAAAAGTCAAACTCTATTCCAAATTAAAAATTAAAATTCACAAAAAATAAACATAATGATTTTCTTTAAATTCAAAATTTTTTAAAGTAATTGAAACATAAAATCAATACATTAAAGAAATATAGATCAAGATTGATGATTTTAAATTTTAAATTCATGTTTAAAAATCAATTTCAATTCAATTTTACTTAAATTAAATGTGTAGATTATTTATTAACCTCAATAATTAAAAAATCAATGAAAACAATTATTTGAGAAAATAATAAATTAAGTCCATCATTCAAAACCTTTACATAAATAAATGAATATTTAGGATTTGGATTAAATTTTGTGTTATTTTGAATGAGTTACAGACAATGTTTTTTGATTTTTTTAATATCAATGACACATCAATCAGATGTTTTGTTTACTCAAGATGATTATAAATGTACTTTTCATGATTAAAAAACACTAAAATATGCATGTAATGATGAAATCCATGTGAATCAACCTCTGAATGACATGAAATCATATCAAAACTGTATATTTATATTTTTGATGTGTATGAGTTAATGAAATGTCAATCTGACTTGAGGTGCAAACAAAACAAACTAATAAGTAGTTTTTCGGGTTTAGAGGCCTCTAAAATCATTATTTCTGGAATAAATAAAATAAAATTAAATATACTTTTTGTTAAATATTACAAAAAAATGATGTACTAGATTTTGGAATATTGGAATAGACAGAACATCAATCTAAGAAATTGTTTAACCAGAATGATCAAAAAAAACTTTTTGTGCTTTAAAACACTAAAACATATGTGAAAGGGTAAAAAAATATAAAACCACCTCCAAATGATGTGAAATAATAGAAAAAACATATTATTATTATTTTTAATGTGTATGTGTATATGTAACATCAATCAGGTGTACGATGTACTCTAATGGACTGAATAACTGGTTTTTAAAGGTTTGAAAGCCATTAAAAATGCACTCCACGGGGTAAAATTGAAAAAATGACATATTATTTACATAAAATAATATGAAAAACTATAGATTTTTTTAAAATATATTTTTATTTTTCACATCAATTAGATGTGTCACTTGCTCAGGATGATAAAAACACACTTTTAGTAATTTTAAAACTCTAAAAGGTGAATGTAATGATTAAAACCACATAACATTACTTTTTAATGATGCTCAATCCTAGTAAAATAATATTTAACTTATTTTTAAAATTTTAGAGAAAATAAACATCAATCTGACATGGGTTCTATCCAAAATGGAATAAAATGAATTTTTTAAATGTTTAATGGCCATTAAAAACATGCATCATGGGGAAAAAATAAGAAAAAGATATATGATTTCTATTAAATAATATAAAAATAATCCTAGTGTGATTTTTAAAATGTTTGAACTGATAGAATAATAAATTGCGGTTTCGTTTGATTAGGATGAGTGGCAACACACTTTTAGTGTTTTAAAACACTAAAACTTATGTGTAATGGTCAAAATAAAGGAAAAAAACCCACTAAATTATGTAAAATCATGGATGAAAATATTTATATTATTATTAACTTGTTTCTGTATGCATAATGTCAATTGAACTTGTAGTGTTCTTAGAAATACTGAATAAGATGTTTTAAAGGTTTGACAGACTTTAAAGGCATGCATTAGGGGATCAAAACTAAGAAATCAACCTATAATTTATATAAAATAATAGGACAACAACTGTAGTGATATTTTTGAAATGTTGGAACTATGATAACATCAATATGAGGTGTAGTTTTCTCAGGATGACCGAAAACATGTTTTTTAGTTTTTAAAAAATCTAAAACATGCACGTACTAGTCAAAACTATAGAAAAATAGCTTCAAATGACATTAAATCATAGTAAAAATGTATTTTTATATTATATTTGACATGTATGAGTAGAAAACACATTAATTGGACATGTGTTGTGATTAAACGAACCGAATAACCAATTTTAAAGGTTTGACAGTTTTTAAAAATGTGTGTGAAGGGGTAAACACCAAGTAAACAACCTCCAGTTTCATTAAATTGATAAGAAAATAAATGTAGTTAGTGTTTTAAATATTGGAACTAATTGACCATCAATTTTATGTATTGTTTACATATGTTGATTATAATCACACATCGAGTGTTTTGAAACACTAAAGCATTCATGTAATTGTAAAAACCACAGTGAACAACCTCTCAATAATGTGAAATAATAGGAAAACAATATTTTTATATTTATTAACATGTAAAAGAAGATGTAACATCAATAAAATAGGCAATGTTCTCGATCAAACTGAATAAGTAGATTTTCAATGTTTTTCCAGCCTTAAAAATGTGGGTTAGATGGTCAAAACCAATATAATGAACTTTGATTGTTATAAAATCATAAGAAATCAACCAGAGATTGATTTTTGAAATTTATAAGTAGTTGAAATGTTAATCAAACAAGTTTTTTTCCTAGTATAGTCATAAACACACTTTCAGTGAATTAAAAACACTAAAGTATGCTTGTAATAATAAAATCCATATCAAATGACATCCAAATGACATAAAAATCATTATAAAACAACCAATCAATGATGTAAAATCATATGAAGAATGTATTTTTATTTATTGATGTGTATAAGTCGATAGTGTGTCAACTGGACATGTTGTGAGATTGAATAGATCGAATAAGTAGTTTTTAATGGTTTGAAGACCTCTAAAAACATTCTTAAGGGGTCAAAACCAAGAGAACGACCTCCAATTTCCATGAAATCATACATGAACAATCCTATAATAATTTTTAAAAAAAATTAGCAGATGAAATTTCAATTGGATGTGTCATTTGGTCATGATGATCAGAAACACGGTTTTAGTGTTTTAAAAACCCGAAATTGTGTCTTTGATGATCAAGACTGTATCAAACAACCTTCTCAAGATGTGAAATCATGGGAAAACTATATTTTTATAAATTTTGAAGTGATATATTAAATAAAATTTTAATCTAATGTGTGGTGTGCACAAAATGACCTAATAATTCGTTTTTAATGGTTTGTTTTCTTTTAAAGACATTCATCTATGGGTCAAAATGGAGCAAATGACCATTGATTTTCATAAAATAAAATGAAAACAATCATAAAGTGACTTTAGAATTAGTGTAACTAACAGAACATCAATCTAATGTGTTGTTTAATATGGATGAATGGAAAAAATCTTTTAGTGTTTTAAAACACTAAAACATTTTTGTCACAAAAAAACCATTGATAGTGACCTCTAGACGATTTGAAATCATAGGAAAATCATCTCTGTATTATTTTTGATGATTATGAGTATATGACATGTGAATCGTACATATAGTGTGCTCGGATGGACCAAATAAGCAGTTTTAAATTTCAAAAATGATTTCAAACTAGTTTATATTGAAAAACATGACATGAGACTATTTATTATTCTCTCTATTAATTGAAATATTCCACTAGATTTGAATTATTAGATTTTGGTTATTTTTTTTATTTACTATACTAACTTTTATTTTTAATTTACTTGATTTTCATTCATATGAGTTGATGGGTATGGAGTGTGTAAAATTATTTGATGAGTTTATTAGTGAGTTTATGAAGTTATATATTCCATATAAATTTATTTAATATTTAAATAATGGTTGTTTTTGGGTTTTTATAATTATGATGTAATTTTTTAAAGTACATTATCTATAGAGGCCTCTATTTGGAAACCGTTATATAGCCCCTCTGGAAATCAAAATAGGCAACAATTATGGGTCAAAAGAGGCCACCATTTGGTAGCCATTGGGTGGAAACTGTAGGCCTTGAACAATGAATTTTTGTGGTTGATAATGGTCTTTTCTCTAGTAGTGTATAAAACAACAAGGGGATATCTTGGATGGGGTCACAATGTGCTTGATTAGATAACGATGGAGTAGTGGTCAATATAATAGGAGAGTGGGGGATTAAAAATTAGGTTTTAGAAATGTGTGCCTTTATGTTCCTATTAGTAGATCACATGAATTGGGGGTCTTTTGGGAATTTTATCTGATTTTATTTTTATTTGTTTTTGATTGAAAAAATTTGAATAGATTAAAAGAATAAATATGTTTTCAAAATGGAAATGAAAATGTTATAAAAATATAGCCACATATGGGGACCAAGAACACAATTATTAAATAAAAATTTGGTAGGATTATGTTGTCTGATATAATTAATATTGGGATGAAAAATTTTATTTGAGCACAAAATGAGGTTTCTTATTTCCATGAAAAAAATATACAAAATAAAAGGAAACACATATTTTTATCACATGTCTAACACAAAACACCCAACCTGCATGCACCTATAGAAATATATCTATACAGAGTTACCCTAATAATTGGACATATAACGTCATGAATTCTTTATGAGATGGTTTCTCCTACCACCTCTGATGGTGTTATTGGCCTAGTTATAAAATAATCCCACCAGCACCCTATTGTAATGGTTGAGGAACCTTGGGTACCAAAATAATCTATAAGGCATGATACATAAGAAACATCTTTAACTTTAAACAACCCTCACTTCATTAGTGCTACAAAGATAGATCTAGATCTATACATGTCATGCATCCCTAAATGACCAATGAATAGAAGATAAACATACCTAATGATAGTTCTACCTAGAGTATTATTATCAGTGACTTAAAGTATCCCATGCATCAGTGCTGCATAACTAGATCTTAAACTCTACCTATCATGTAGTATCCTTGATGCCTGATCAATGGCATTGGTCTGAAGACTTCTATAGCCTTGGTCGATTCACATATTTTTCATTTCACATTCAGATGAAATAGGGGTCAAAACCAATCAAATAAACTCTAATTATTATGAAATCATAGGATGATAACAATATATTTATTTTTAAAATGTTGGAACTCATGCAGTATCAATCTCAGTTTTAATTTTCTATGGATGACCAAAAATAAATTTTTAAGTGTTTTAAAACACCAAAATGTAATTTTAATTTTAAATCCATAGTAAACGACCTCGTATTGACATGAAATCATAGGAAAACAATACTTAAATTATTTTAACATGTAATAGTAGATGAAATATTACTTAGATGTGTAGTTTTCATGAATTAAATGACTAAAAAATTCTTAAATATTTCATAGTATTTAAAAACATGAGAAATGGAGTCAAAATACAATAAAAAAATCTCCCATTGTCCTGAAATCAAAAGAAAACAACCATAAATTGATTTTTAAAATTTTGGAACTAAATTTATTTCAATCAGAATTGTTGTTTTCTCAAGATGACTGCATGCGCCTTTTAGTGTTTTAAAACACTAAAACATGTTCATAATGGTCAAAACTATATAAAAACCTAATAATTATGTAAAATCATAATAGGACTATATTTATAGTATTCTTGAAATTTATGAGAAAAATACAGGTCAATAAAACATGTGATGTTCTCAAATGGACCAAACAAGAAGTTCTTAATGGTTTGGAAACCTTTAAAAACGTCCATCAGAAGAAAAAAACCAAGAAAGAAACCTCAAATTGGTATGAAATCATATGAAAACAACTATATAGTGATTTTTTAAATTAATTACTAGATCGAATATCAATTTTACATGTTGTTTTTTTTGGTATGATCGTAAATGCCTTTATAGTGTTTTAAAAAATGAAAACATGTGTGTAATGGTCCAAACCAAAGAAATCAACCTCTATATGATGCTAAATTATAGGATAACTGTATTTGTATTATTTTTTATGTGTAAGAGTAAAAAACATCAATATGGCATGTAGTATACCTAAAAAACCTAATATGCAGTTTTTAAAGGTTTGATGACCATTAAAAACATGCTTCAGGGGGTCAAAACCAAGAATACAACCTCTGGTTTACCTAAAATCATACAAAAACAACCGTAAAATGATTTATGAAATGTTAGATCTCAGAGAATGTTAATATGATTTTTATTTTGGTTAGGATGACCAGAAATGTACTTTTAGTGTTTTAATGAACTAAAACATGTGTTTAACTATCAAAACCACAGTAAACATCCTATTAGTGAATTAAACTCAAATTTATGGTTTATTTTTATTATTAGTAACATGTAAGGGTGGACGAAATGTCAATCGAAAATGTGTGTGCTGTGACTGTTTGAATAATTGGTTTATAAGGGTTTGACAACCTTTAAAAATGTTTGTCAGGGGGTCAAAACCAATAAAATGACATATAATTTCCATGATATAATAAAAAAAATAGTATAGTGATTTTTGAAATGTAGGATCATAAAAAATTTCAATAGGACATGTCATTTTATTAGGATAATCAAAAACACACTTTCAGTGTTTTAAAAACACTAAAACATGCATGTAATGGTCAAAACCATATAAATTTACTTCCAAATGATGTGAAATAAAATAAAATCAATATATATATATATATATATATATATATTATTTTTGTCATGTATTAGAAAACATAACATCAATATTATGTGCAGTGTTCCTAGAACGACCTAGAACGAAATTTTTAACGGTTTGACAACCATTAAGAATATACATTAGGGGTTCAAAACAAAGGAAACAACATCTGATTACCATGAAATCATAAAAAATAACTACATTGTGATTTTTGAAATGTTGGATTGTAAAAAATGACAATTCAATGTTTCATTTGATCAAGATGACTAGAAACACACTTTTATTGTTTTAAAACACTATAACATGCATGTAACAGTCAAAACCATATAAAAAAACTTTAAATGATTTAAAATCATAGAAATATAATCATTGTGTTATTAATGATATCTAAAATCATAAGACACGTCATTTGTACATGTAGTGTTCTCAGAAAGACAAAATAAGAAGTTTTTAATGGTTTAATGGTCTTTAAAAACAGGCATCAGGGTAAAAAACAAAACAAATTGACCTCTAATTTCTATATAATAATATGAAAAGAAAATATAGTTATTTTTGAAATGTTGTAACTAATGGAATTTCAATCTAAGGTTTCATTTTATTGAGATTATTAGAAATGAACTTTTATTGTTTTAAAACACCAATACATGTGTGTAATGGTCAAAAGCATAGGAAATAAACTATAAATGACATGAAATCACCAAGTAATGTTCTTTTTATTTTTTTCATGTGAATCCATAGTTAGTAAATCAATATGACACGTGGTTTTCTCAAATGGATAGAATAAATTGTTTTTAAAGGTCTGTAAAACATTAAAAATGTTTGATAGTGGGTTAAAATTAAGAAAAATACCTCTAGTTTCTATGACATCATAAAAAACAACCATAGAGTGATTTTTCAAATGTTAAAGTAGATGACACGTCAATTGGACATGTTATTTTCACTAGATGATCATAAATTAACTTTTAGTGTTTTTAAAAACACTAAAACATGCATGTAACTTTGAAAATTATATCAAACAATGTTAGCACAATTAGGTTAAATACCCTGAGAGGGGGGGGGGGGGGGTGAATCATTGTATGAAACATTAAAACAAATGGCTGTTTGAATATTGTTTAATTGTTAAAAAAAACACCCTTCTCTATTCTTCCTGTAAAAATATATGAATATAAATGAAATCATGAATGATACATAATGAGTTTTACTTAGTTCACCCTCACTGGGCTATGTTCAAGGAGCATACAATGAAAATGTGCTGATTGTACCAAATCCACTAAGGATCACTTCCAAATTACAAGGTTCAGGATAGATCACTTATATTCCCAATATCAATCCCTTTAAAATATTTATGGTCTGGTCACTATATTCATAAGGTTCACTCCCTATTTCTCTTCCTCTGGCTCGCTACTGGTGGAAAGGATCACTATATTCCTCTTCCTTTCCTCACTGCTCTCAGAAAGGATCCACTCACAGTTTACGGATATGCAGGTCATTTCATTTTCATGAATTCACACATCCTCAACTATAGGTAGATTCTATATTGAAGTCTCATTTTCACCTGTATATGAAATCCACTTTTCCACATACTATTAGTTTGTGGAAATTACCTTTTGGAATTGTTTTAGTCTCTTCACGAACTTCCTTGAGACCTCTGATTCCTCTATGAACTGTGCTGCACCACTTAGTCCATATGCTTCATGGACCACCTATAATGTGTGGAATATCCCTGCTTCACTGATGGATTCTTATTTCTCAGACCTCCATTCTTCTATAAATGGTTTTCTCCACCCCAGACCCCTTCTACTTCTATGAACCATCTTCCTTTTGAAGACCGTCACCTCTTCCACAGGCAGTCCTCCTTCCATTAATGCTTTTCCTTTGTGATCTGTAGAGCCCCACAAACCTCCTTTCATGAACTATTACCATGAACCAATTAACCCTTTTCATAATCCTCCCTTGCGAACTCCTCTCTTTCATGGGCTCCCTTAGGAACTCTTTTAGACATATCCGAATTCTTGCGAGAGTGAAGATGTTTTCTAATGAAAATCGCTATGAGTAATTAATATATTATAAGTACTTATATAGGAAAATAGATATTAAAATTTATCTAATTCATTTTACCCAAATATTCGATGAAGTACAGCCTTCCCCAAAGACAGCTCCTCCTGCGAACCACTTTTCCTATATAGTCCGTGTACCACCACTCTTCCTTTATGGTGGCTGAACTCTTCCACGAATGAATCCCTTAATGGATAAACAAATCAATGCCTTATTTTCTCAAATAATGATCCATACCATGTATCTAAATCATTTCATGATCAACTTGTCTCCCATGAACTATAATCCTTCCTGTGAACCATTTTCCCTACACAGTCTGTATATCACGCTTTGTGGTCCGCATAACACTACTATTAAGAAATCTACCTTTACCAAAATTCCATCACAGTTCAATGTAATCCCTTATAAATACATTAACTATGCTTCATGGTCCATTTAATGTTTACTCTTTTTTAGAAAAAACCAACCATATTCATTTTCGGTTATCTATCTTTGTCAACAAACACAATCACCCCAAAAAACAATGAGATGATTCCTTGAGGAATTTTTTCCCAACAATCTCCCCATTAGGGTTTTTTGACAACTATTCCTATTTTGATAAATCGTTAATGATTATTCCATCTTCTACCATCATTCAATTCTTGATATTAAGATAGAGATCATGGATATACTAAACACACACACTAAGCTCACATGAGCCATGCTCGACATCAGAAACAAGAGTCTAATGAAAATTTCAACAATGAATCACTTCATTTTATTTATAAACCACTCATCTTATTTCATCAAAAACATATTCTATTATGATATATATACTTTGAACAATCACTTATAGAATCTTCATATTTAATACTCCTCTTATGTCACTTCTCCCACTATCAACATCTCCCTCTATCTTGATTAAGTCATTTTCTCCCATTTTATAGCCACAATTTTTCACTCTTTTTAAAAAAAACCAAAAGGCCACTTCTTAATGGTATTACATAGGGTAAATAAAATATATTATCACATTAGGAAAAAACACACCATCCCTTGGGGATAGGTGGTCTCACATACACACTTTTTCATGTGTGGGGAGTCCACTGAACTTTTAGAGCCAGTTGATACCTTTCAAAATCTTCTTTGGGTAAGGCCCTTGTTAGAATATATACAACCTGTTGTTCTGTAATCACATAATCCAACTTCACAAGACCTTACTTCACCTTATACTTGATAAAAAGATATTTTATTTCAATGTGATTTGTCCTTGAGTGATGGACTATATTTTTTCTAATGTTTATAACACTTGAATTATCGTACTGGATTCCGATCAGAGTCTTCACTTCAACTCCCATATCATCAAGCTTCTAATCCATCCAAAATAATTGTGTCCATGTTATAGTAGCCAAAATATATTCAGATTCTAAGTTTATCAATGAAATTAAATATTGTCACTTTCTTAGCCAAGATATACACACTCTGCCAAGATATAATGCACCACCTGATGTTGATTTTCTATCATCTACTAAAACAGTCCAATCTACATCTGTATATCCGAATAACTCTTGTTGATATTCTTCATTATACATCAAACTAAAATCCACTGTGCCCTTGATATAATGAATTATTTTTTTCACTTCAATAAAGTTGGTTTCCTTGGGATTTCTTTGATAAATTTCTACTTGGAAGGTAGAAAATACAATATTAGGTCTTTTCACTGTCAATTATAATATACTACAAATGATTTTCTTGTATTATATGATATTGAATACATTTACTTTATCATCCCTTGATAGTTTCATCTGGGTATCCACCATAGTTTTATTTCTTTGGAATTATCCATTTCAAATTTTATTAGAACCTCCCTATCATATTTGTATTGAATAATAAATGTGTTGTTATTTCCTTGTGTCACCTGTAAAATGAGGAAAAATGTTAGTTCACCAATCATTGACATTTTGAACCCACTTTTCATGAATTCCGAAAATTGTCTATACTATGATTTATCTAATCCAATGAATATTATGTCATCGACAGATACCAAGACCATCATCCTTGATCACTTTCATTGTTGACATAAAAATTGTAATCAAGTCCACCATGCTTAATACAAACCTTACTCAAAAACTAATTGAGACTTGAATACCTTTCTATAGGTTCTTTCTTCAACCCATAAAGTGCCTTTCTTAGTCGACAAACTCTATTCTCATCTTCATGAACAAGAAAACCATCTGGATTCTCAATGTAAACTTCTTATTCAAGAACCCCATTTATAAATACTGACTAGACATCCATCTGGAAAACTTTAAACCTTCTTTGTCTTAATATGTCCAAGAATAATCTAATATTCTCTAACCTTGAAATAGGTGAAAATGTCTCATCTACATTAATTCCCTCTATCTGGGAGTACCATTTTCATAGTTGTCATGCTATTTTTGAATCACTGTGCCATCTTTAGTCATTTTATTTCAAAAGACCAATTTAGTCCTAATGACATTCTTATATATTGGCCTTAAAAAATATCCTATTCTAGATTATTCTAAATTTGGTCAATCTCTTCAATCATAGCCTAGACCCAATTCTCATCTCCAGCTGCTTCATCAAAACATTTAGGATCCGCCTATTATAAGTACAATTCTTGTTGTAGAGTCTTCGTCCCACTTGTTTTCACTAGATCTATCTAATCAACAATTATGTTCTATCAATAAATTTCAACTTTTCTCTTCTATTTGTGTGTAGATACTGAATTGTGATCATCCTTTTCATTATCTAAATCTTCGTCTGAATTAGCCTCTAAAATTAGAGCATCCCATGATCTTGTTACCTCTTCATCACTATCCTCCAAGGAGTGATTATGTATTTGCTGAAGATTTTGATCATTTTATACTATATTTACAGCACGTTTTCAACAACCTTTCCTAGTTTCTTATTGAAACATTTATATGCTCTAATTTTCATAGAGTATCCAACAAATATACCTTCATCTCCATGGGATTCAAACGTCCTATTTTCACCTTATTGAGAATGAAACACTTACTTCCGAAGACTTGAAAGCACTTCAATGAGGGATTCTTTCTATACAATAGCTCATATGGTATCTTATCCTCTTTTAGACAAAACAAATCTCTATTTGATGTGTAGATAGATGCCATCACTACTTCTTTCTAAAAATTATATGGCAGGTCTTTCTCAATGAGAATTGTTCTATCTATGTGTTTGTTAATTTTTTTTCTTCTCTTAATAAATCCATTCTGATGTGGAGTTATCACTATCAAAAATTTGTGCCTTATCCCATGTTTCTCAAGATAATCCTATACTTGGCTAGTTGTGAAGTTGGTTCCATTATCCGTTCTGGTCTTATTGATTTTATGACTTAAAATATTTTTAACTTCCTGTTTATATATTGTAATGAAACTGAACAAATAAAACTTTTGGGTGATGATTGATATCCACACCATTATGCTAAAATCAACAATGAAAAGAACATCGTATCTCATCCCATCAAAAGCTCTTGGTTAAATTGGTCTACACATATCAATATGCACCAACTCAAGAAACATTTTTGACCTTTACTCTTTTGCAATATATGTATTTAGAGTGATCTTCCCTTTTTGAAAATCATCATATGTATGAGTACGATCACATGATAATCTAGGGAAGTCACGATATATATTATATTTCACCAGATCTTCCATGTACGTTTTGCTCAAGTGGCCAAGACGTTTATCACATAACTTGTTTTCTTCTTCCTTTGACATAAAGAACATATCATATTCTCCACTAAAAAGATAGATATTTCCTTTTTTAGGATTTACCTATAAAACAACTAAACCATATTTTTCCTTTATGACACATAATTTCTTTGAAAATATTATGGAATGTCCTGAGTCACATAGTTGACTGACACTAAGAAAGTTGTGACAGATACCTTCAACAACTAAGATATTTGTATGTCTCCTATCTTTTCCCCCATACTTGGATTTTATCGAGCCAAAAATCTTCAGGCCTTCATCATTACCAAATATTAAGATACCTTCCTTTTCAAACTTTTTTTTTCTCACTAGATATTTATTTACTATCATATTTGATGTGCATCCGCTGTCAATGATCTATATTCTAGTCCTATATGATTTTTTAAATGAAATATATTTAACCAATACCTATTTATCTCTTTTCTTTATGATCCATGATTTTGACTTCATACATGATACAGATTGATAATATTTATCTTCGTTGAAGTATAATTGACCAGCTTCATAAGGGAGAGCTGCAAATTGATTTGGTATCTTAATCTCATTTGATGATACCTTTAACTTGTCCTTATGACTATATTAATTCTTCTTTAGCACATTTCTTTTCATTGTTGATGAGAAGTATCTTTCCATGTTCCCAAATCCTTCACACTTGAAACAGTGACCATCAAATGATTTCCTAGAATATTGAGCCCTATATTGATGCCTCTATTGGTCTTGTTCCCTTTGATACGTCTTTGTTAGTGAAAAACCATTTTGTGATTGTCCCATCTTTCCAAAACAATAGTATCTAGTATAGGGTTCATTACTGCGTTTCAATACTGAAATATCGGTTCTCCCTTGGATTCTTTGAGTTGTTTGATTCCAATTCATACCTAAATAAATCTTTAACCTCAAAGTGGGATCCGGTGGTCTATCTTTAACCATTACTGGTTTCTTTTTTTGATAAAGCCTTTTACCATATGTATCATTATGATAAATCATTCTCCGTTCCTAACACTCCTTTATTTGTTTCACTAGAACTCTGAATTCATATTTTCCTTTTTATATTTCATGTGTTTCCTACTTTGCTAGAATCAAGAGTTTCTCCTGATCTTCTACTTTTCTTCACATACTAACAACTTCCTCTTCAAGATCTTCGATATGTTTGATTTGATCTTTTCCAATATTATTCAAACTATTGATCTCTCTTTTCTGTTACTCCATTTTATGTTTGTACTCAATCACCTTTTATGAGATTTCTGGCATTAAAGACTTCAGTTATTAAATTTCTTCATTCAACTCATAATTCTCTTCTTCCTAGAGCTGCATATAAAGTTTTTCATCACGAACGACATTGTTGGATTTATTCTTTTTCAATCTTGAAACTCCTATCTATTCAATACCAGCTTATAATTCAACCTAAAGGTCAAATTTTCCTTTTAATTCTCCCTCATCGCTATTTATTTCTTCCCTTGTTTTTTAATTTCCAACAACTACCACCATAACATATACTTCATGATCCTTAAAGTCCTGCCACTCTTCTACCTCAGATTATTATGAACTTTCATCTTATATTGAAAGTAGATTCTTCTATTTTAATGCTTTTCTCTTAAAAAATTTCTTTCATTTCATGGGGGTAGATGATTTTTTCTGAGTAATTTCATCATTGTCTTCATCATCATCTTCCAAATTCTTAGGATGCTTTTCTTCAAAATGAACAATCTTTCCACATCGAAAGCATACAAGTGGAAGTTTACCTTTGAACATTAATTTTCATATTTGTAGATTCAAGGAGATAAATGAAATGAAATCATCCAAATTTTCTTCCTCGGGACTATATTCAATAGATAGATTCTTCATGGACTTGAATTCCACTTATTTGGACTTCCCCTTTTTCACAACATCATTATAATAATTTCTCATTTCATATGCAATAAGTGTACTATGAAAGTTATACAATGTTATCTCCTTCAGATATTAATCTTATAATATAAAAACATTATGTTTAAACCAAGGTGGAATGTATCTCAATATGTCCTTGAAAATCATTATATCTTTAATAATTTCTCTTAGACCGCACATGTCTTCTACAAAAACATTCAACCGATCAAAAAATGTATCAATATAATCATCAGGGTGCATTCTGAGATCCTCATATTTGTTCCATAGAACCTACAAATTTGCTTCTCTGAATTTCGATTCACCCTCATAAAGATTCAATAGATTTTCCTACATAGCATGCGATGTTTTATATGACATTACCGTCATATAGATTTAATTGGATAAGGATCACCCTAAAGAATTAATCCCTTTAGAATCAGCATCTAATTACCTTATTTCATATTTTGATAATGCACCACTATCGATATTGGATAATATTCCATGCATTGCTGCTGTAAATACATCCATTCATAACGATTAGAAATAGTGCTGAATCTAATTCTTCCATAATTGAAAATTGTTTCCATTGAAGACCAGAATCCATTAATGACTGACAATGTCCATTTCTTCTACTGATAGAGAACCAATGACTTTAAAACTTTCCCTATGATACCAATTGTTAGATCAATTTGGTTAAATAACCTAAGTGTGTGTGTGTGTGGGGGGGGGGGGGGGTGAATCAGAGAATGAAAGATTAAAACAACTACCCCTTTAGATAGTGTTTTATTGTTAAAAAAACATGATTCTATCCTATTCTTGTGGTAATATATGAACTAAAATGAAATTATTCACAAGACACAATAATTTTTACTTGCTTCACCCTCACTGGGATACATATAGGGAGAATATAATGGAAATGTGCCAATTATACTAAGGCCACTAAGGCTCACTTCCAAATTATAAGCTTCATTCTAGATTACTTCTATTCCCAAGGTCATTGTCTTTATAAGATTTATGGTCTGCTCACTACATTCCCAAGGTTCACTCCTTATGTTTCTTTCTTCATCTCACTACCAGAGGAATGGATCACCATCTTCCTCTTTCTTTTCTCACTAATCTTGGATGGGATCCACTCATAGTTTACAGACATGTATCCCACTTCATTTTGATGAATTCATACATCCTCAACTATATGTATATTCTCTATTTATGACCCTATTTCCCCAAAAGATGAAATACACTCTTCCAGATACTATTAGTTTGCAGAAATTACTTTCATGAACTATTATCGTCTCTTCATGAAATTATTTGAGTCCTCTATGGACTTCCTTGTTTTCTCCACAAACTGTGTTACACCATGTTGTGCGTATGCTTCACAAAACATATCTTCTCCATGGATCTTCCCTAATTCATAGATAGATTCTTCATTTGCAGACCTCATTTCTTCTAAAGATTATTTTCTCCCCCATGTAATTCTTCTACTTCCATGGACCGTCTTCTTTCTGTGTACTGTCACCTCTTCCATGAACCATCCTCCTTCAGTGGACACTTTTCCTTTGAGAGTTTCATATCCCTAAAAACAGCCTTTCATGAACTATTACCACAAATCAATTTAAGATTCATATAATCCTACCTCATGAACTCCTCTTCTTCGTAGACACCCTTGAGAATTCTTTTATACATAGCCAAATTCTTCCCAAATATAAAATGTTTTCTTATGAAAATTACTCTTAGTAATGATGGTATTAAATTTACTTATATAATTAAATAGATTTGAAAATATAGCTAATCTGTTTTACCAAACATTCGACATGGTAAGGAATTCACTGAAGACTGCTCCTCCCATGAACTATTTTCCCTATATGGTCTGTGTACTGAGAATCTTCCTTCACAGTGGCTGATCTCTTCTATTAATGAAACTATTTACGGATCCACAAATCACATCCTATTTTTCTAAAATGAAGAGACATCCCATTTACTGAAATACTTCTACGAAAAACTTGTCTCCCAGTAATTGTAGGCCTTCCCAAGAACTAGTTTCCATATGTGGTCTGCATACCGTGCTTCTTGGTCTTTATAACACTGCTATTCAGAAATATTCCTTTGAAAAAATTATTTCTCTATTCCACATACTCCATTAGAATTTTACAAACTATGCTTCATGGTCCATGTACTATTTACTCGTACATGGATTATATTCCCTTTCAAAAAAAAAAACTCCCGATTTTGAGGCCCAAAAATTTGGAAAACCCTAGGAAACTGCGCCACCTTAAAAACTTGCTTTAAAAAACACCAACCATATTCATTTGAAAACGTAAGGCTTTTTCAATAAAAACAATCACCCAAAAAACACCAGGAGGATTCCTGGAGGGATTTTTCCCCAATAATTGACCTTTGAATGATTTGAAATCATAGGAAAACAATCTATGTTTTAGTTTTGACATGTTCAGGAAAATGAAACCTCAATCTAACTTGTGGTGTACCTAGAATGACCTAATACGTAGTGACCCAAACATTTATAAATTAAATTACCTTTTAAATAAATAAATTCATTATTGTGTAATATTTTTATGGAAAACACATGGACTAATTTGGTTATTCTTGACCGTTATATGATATTTTAGATTTAAAATATTTTTAGTCATTATAAATGTTGATATTATATACATTATATAGTGGCTATTAATATTAGTATATTAGAGGTTTTGATAAAGTCCAATTGACAAAGAAGGAAGGAGTGATAGCCTCGACTAGTAGGATCATACCCTTTGAAACCCATTTATCATAGCTTCCAAGGGATAAAATACCACTATCCTTTTCCTTTGACCAATACCATGTTGATATTCAACAACTAAATTTAAGCAAAACTGATTTCGAAAGAAGTTTAAGAGCATCGAGATCATGACCCAAATCATGTTTACTGAACCACCCTATGAAAATATCGCCATCACACACAATACCATCAGAGAATTCATTGGTGTAATAAAGGGTTATGTACCTAGACCAAATAATAAGATTTTTTATATTTTTTTCAATAAAATAAAATGTAAATTTATTCATTATTAATTTTTAAATGATTAGATAATGAGTTTGATAAAAACTTGAATTTAATAGGATGAAACAAAAATAATATTTTTGAAATATATAATTTCAATCAAGAAACACTTTTTGGATGAATTCAATATATTTTTAAATAAAATATTATTACTAAATAATATTTATTAAGTCAAATGTAAATTTTTTTAGGGTTAGGATACTATTATTATAAAAAAACTAGTATTTCGAAATAAATTAGGTTTTTTGAATTAAAAGTACAAATTACAATATATAAATAATTATTTTTATAAAATAAATATTATTTTTTAAATCATTATGTTGAAATTATCCAATACTTATTTCTTCATAATTTCCCGAGATAATTAGATTTTTGGGTCAAAATTAAATATGATATAAATTTACTATATGTATTATGAAATTATAAAAACCCAAAAGATTTGTAATATATATGATAAATAATATCCATGACCAAAATAATGTTTCCCCATTAAAATAATTTTTTGAAGTTATTTTATTACTTTTATAAACCCTTAGTGAATCTTCCAAAACCTATATTAAATTTATGGTTTTAAAATCAATTATTTATAAAAATGACTCATTTATACATCAAAAAAGGTATTGTTTTAATGATTTAGGTTCTTATCCCTATAAAATAGTAAAATCCACGCCTATTTGGTTGAAATTTTGGTAAAAAAATTTGGGATGGTTGGTGTTTTGGATTAATTTATTATATAGAATCAAAAACCTAAGTTTAGAAACTAATAAGGAATTACCCTCTATTTTTTCTATATAAACCCACCCAAAATCCCATTACTCTTCACTAAAAACCAATGGAGAATTATTTTATTATACCCTTCCATCTATAGAGCCCTCCAAATGCGCCCTATGATCTTAATAATCTCCTCTCATGCTTTAAGAAACTCCCTGTCAATGTAAGTGACCCTCTCCTTCACTTCTTTATTCAAGAAAATTATTTGTATTATACCTTTTTTATTTCCAATTTTTCATATTAGAATAATTTATTACACATTCATATTAATTTAATTATAATTTATAGGTGATTAGATACCCCTTTCACTCTCATTAAACAGTTATTTATATCTTTATATAACACTGTTATGCTGTCTAAATCATCCTTCAATTTTCCATGCCAAACATTTTTGTAGTGAATACCCATTCCCATTTCCACTCCACTTTAATGGCCTGAAGGCCTCCATTTTTTTATTGATTTTTGATTATCCACCTTTCAAGGGTGAGGTGGAACCATTACAAGGCACATAGGAATAAGTATTACATGGCCCAAAGGCCTTAGAGGAATTCATTGCCCGTTGGCTTCAAACATTACATAAAACCTAGACTAACTACTTGGAACTGCTCCTCCTCAGCATCTTCAGCATGAAATCATATCTCCACCATCGCATGGATGTTCAACTAGGCTTTCCCATGCATGCACAGGCTTGTCCCGATGACAAGTACCATACCCTCTCATTCTTACAATCCGTTTAGCTTCTTCTCTCATGAAAGCTCCTTGCTCATCCTCCTTATAGAGCATGTTCCTTGTAGGTTGTCTGGTTTTCATCTCAACTAAGTTGGCCCGAAGGCCTTGAGGTGGCCCGAAGGCCTTACTTATATAATCCCACCCTTTTATCACATAAACATTCATTACATTTTATAAAACCGAGGATCTTTAAGGTTTAGTGTCTTGGAAACCAGGAACTTAAAACATGAAAACATGAAACATTCTTCTTAAGCACTTGAAAGGCTTCGCCTCATATTCATCCCAGGTTAATTACTGCATCTCATAACCTGGGGACATACATCAAAAGAAAGGGTGATCAGAAGTCCTAGTAAGGGAAACAAGAGAAACATTTTACATGTGAGCTTGAGATACTTCAATAAGGTCATGAAAAGAACATTAAGGCATGAGAAAGAAATCATGAGATATATCATAATAAAAATAACATTTTTCATAACTTGAAGATGCGGCTACATCATTTAACATAGACAATCATGAACATATCAGCAAGGTCCATCCCCAAGGTGTCATTTGAAAATTACCAAGGTTATTCACCAAGATATCGTGAAAATTGTAATCTCTAGTGGTTACATCATTACCCAATGCATTGGAGCGCTATCAGAGCACACCCTTAAATTTTACTTTATTATCATGTGAGACACATATATCATCATCAAAAATTTCATAAACAACACATATAGCATAAAATAAATGGGTTTCATTTCATAATCATAATGTTTTAAAAACTGCTTTAAAGACATGATCTTTACGTCACTTTAAACCCACACAAGGGGAGAGCGGGTCTCATGTATGTAAATCCAAGAATTTAAAATAAAACATTTTGGTATATATGTGAATACCCCTATTGAAGAAAGATCTTTGAGTATTCACTTAATAAAATAAAAGTACTTTCGAAAAAGAGAGAGACATTTTGAGACGGAAATTCTGCAGCATAACGACTATGTTTCAGGGTTTTGGAAAACATTGAAAAGAGAGGGGACATGGGTCAAAAACTCATAAATGACCCATAAAACAGTATAGGGACAGAATATAAAGGATTTGAGAACATGTTAATGAAATTTGAAATATATACCATATGAAATGAAGAACATGAAGGGAAGACAAAAATAATATTTCTCTTATGAAAATTCGGCAGCCCAACGACGTCACTTAAACTTCAACAAAAATGAATTGATGAGATCAAATAGGGTCTCTCATCATATGAACATAAAAGATAAGTATGATAGATAAGAGATAATACCCGAACATAATACAAAAGGAACTTTAAATACTTGACATGAAAGTAGATCTTTGAAAAAATGAGAAAGGCGAATGAATCCCTTAAAAATTCGGCAGCCTAACGACGTCACTTAAACTTCAACCAAAAATGAATTGAAAAGATAAAAATAGGGTATCTCATCATATGAATATAATGTTTCAGTATGATAGATATTGATATCATACCCCAACATAATAAAAAGGAACTTGAAAGACTTGACAAGAAAATAGATCTTGAAAACGAGAAGGGTGAAAGAATCCCTAAAAAATTTTGGCAGCCTAACGACGCCACTTAAACATTCATAAAACAAAATGAAGAGAGTAGGAGAGAATATATCATCATATGAACTTAAAAAGGGCAGTAGTATGAATATAAAATAACATCCTCAACATAAGAACATGGAGCTTAGAAGAAATGACATAAACGAGAGTACTTGAAAAGAAAGAGAGAGGTAGGATCCCTTACCTTAAAACGTAACTCTTAGAACTCAATGGTTTGGACCTTGAGAGGCTTGGGGGAACCTTGGTAGGACTACTTTGGAGGTAATGAGACCATAACTTCATTGGGGGAGAGTGAAGAGTCGAATGGATGAGAGGATGGATTGGTATTTATAGGGAAAGTGAGGGGACAAGGCATTAATGGCCAAAGGACACCTCATTAGTGGTTTTGGAAAAACCATGGGCTTGCCCATGGTATTTTCCCATGGTATTGGCCACTTGGGACAACTCATACCTTATATTAATACTCATAAGTCTACCATATTGATTACATTCTTAATACATCCTTTAATGATGTCATTAAACACCCGTAACTTAAAAACTGTATTTTCACTATTCATCGAAAATTCAACTTTCTCAGAAAAATCCCAAAATTTCACCTTAACAAAATATCAATGCTCTGATTTCAAAAATGAACTCCATTTTATAAAAATAATTTTCTAAATATTTTTAATTTAATTTTTAAATAAATACACTATTCACCGAAAATTCATTTTTTTCAGAAAAATCCCCAAAAATTACCTTAACATAATATCGATGCTCTGAGTTCAAAAATGAAGTCCATCTTATAAAAATAATTTTCTAAATATTTTTAATTAAAATTTTAATTAAAAAACACTATTCACCTGAAAAAACTAATACTTGACTAATAATTTATGAAACCATTGTTTAACCATTTTATTGAATCACATTACTTAATCAAGGTGCCTAGATTATATTAGTGCTTTATTTAAGTGAGATTACTAATCCATTTGGTCACATTACTAATCCTAAGCATAAAATCACTATTCATAATTTACTATTCATCAAAAATCAAGTTGATCTTATTAGACTCTAATTTTCGTACTGAACATAATTGTAGAAGACCATTTTTTGAAAATCATTACACATTTTTAATTATTTAAGGTTTACCTAAACATTTTTAAAATATCATTTTTTCTAAAATTCATAAAAAATATGAATACTATATTTATCCGGCCATTTTAAAATTCATAAACTTCATCACAAGAAGAAATCCAAATTTTTATTTAAAACAAAGGATCACACAAGGCAGTTACAGTCTCCTTACATAGCCCCTTATCACACCAGCTTAGGACCTAAGTGTAAGGTGTGCTAAGGTGAGAGAATCTGAGGGAGGCTCGGCCAACGTCGCACGAGTAGTAATTTCTATCAATTTGAACTTCTCACGAAGGCGATTCCATTCTAGCTTCACACGATGAAGTTCGTCTTGGGTTTGGTCCAGAGCAAAGCCTAGTGGTGCTACCTCTTTCCCATGTTCTGTTAGATGGGCTTCGATCAGTCCAAGACTATTGGGGGAGGCCATCGAATCTTCTTTCTATATTAATTAACCAAGATTACTTGTATTTAGAGACAATAATCAAAACCTTTAGTTTCCAGTGGTCATATTGACCAATGGTCATATAACAGTCAAAACCCAACGGTCTCATTTTAATTATACTCATGTTATCAAATGAAACTGTTTTGTTGAGTAGGAAAAATAAAATAACACACAAAATTAGGAAACAAGATTTATTCAAAATTTTGGGTCGTTACAATCTTTCCCCCTTAAGAAATTGCATCCTCACAATTTTTAAATTGGGTTTTGAAATTTCACTGAAAGACCCACATCAGAAAAGAGTCAGTAAAACTATTATTTTAAAAGAAAGGAAAGGTAGTACAAAGGCCACCCAATTTAACCCATACTAGGATTCCATGGAGGAAAACATGGATATGGAAGAAAAAAAAAAGGGTCAAGTTCTTGGAGAGAGTGATAGAAAACATGATTAGGAGAACGTTGACCATTAGAAAATCCCAAACTTATGATGTGCGTAAATGTTCTTTGATTACCTAGTAGGAAACGTAAACCAAATTTTTTTTATGTTTCTTTTCATAATTTTGAGGGATTCATTTACTATATAGAACAAAAACATAAGGAAATATACCAACCTTCAAGTAGAATTTCATCCTTTAATAAGTTTCGACCAAAAATAATATTTTCTCCAAATGATGAGCATTCAAAACTACTTGGCCTCATCAAAGCACAATAATCATATTATAGAGAATCAAATAATCCACCAATTATTAACTATCTATTTCTTCTATCTTTAAACATTATCCCAAAAACAGAAAGGGTAAGGTAAAAAAACTCTTCAAAAAGAAAGAATCCCATAGGAATGGAAACTACTTTTAAATATTCAAAGTTCCATGGTACTACCCAAAGTTCATCATAGACCATTCCATAAATAACAGTCCTTAAAATTCCTCAAAATAAACCAAACTAAGATTGATACACAAATACAGGAAGGATTTGATAGCATAGTCTTCCAAGGTAAACTTTATCATTAATCTCCAAACAACATCAACCACCCCTAAAATCTTATAACAAAACTAACTAACCTAAACATATTTACCCCAAGATAGGTTAATCATTTCCATAAGTAACCTATAATACCATAAGTTCACCTTAAATTCATCTATTATTCAAAATATAAGTCAACCTTACTCCTCAATGAAAATACCGTAGTAATCTATTTACCTCGATCATATAGGGTCCCCAAAATAGTGAACGTATTCCAAAATAATAATCATCTTTTAATCCACTAATCATATCTGTCATATTAATACAGCAATCATCTCATTTCCTATCACATTGGTTTTTGGTACATGTTCTTCCATTTCCCAGCACTAACTAAGAAGAGAAAGTATAATTAGGGGCTTAAATACTTAGCCAATAATCATGAAAAGGAACTTAAAGCATATAAGGATAACTTGTAGAAGAAAAGTATACCCTAACTTATGATCCCCTATGTTTCAAACTAGGTTATCCATGATCATATATTCTTATGTGAATCTTTATTTTATTTTATCTTTGTTCCTTTAATAATGGTTCATACTAAGCTTATGAATTTACCCAAGCATATCCCCCGGGAGTGTCGTAACCAAGAGTGCAGCAAGGCTCGTTGTCATGTACCAATTCCCATTCGAGTCTAGCTCAAAGAGGTGTTTTTGGGTTTTACCCCTATGTACATCTGTGCCAGAGCCACCTCTACCTGCTCGTATCCAGACAGGGATGTATTTGCTTGGAAACCCCTTACTCAATACTCACCAAAATACTAGAAAGATTTCCTATATTTAAACTTTTCTATAGGGTTCTTCCTAAAGTTTTCATATCCTAATTTCTACAAATAACTAAACCATACTTTGATACCAACTATAGAATCCCACCTTTTTATCACATAAACTTTCATTACATTTTACAAAACCGAGGATCTTTAAGGTTTAGTGTCTTGGAAACCAAGAACTTAAAACATAAAAACATGAAAACATGAAAAATTATTCTTAAACACTTGAAAGGATTCTCCTCATGTTCATCCTAGGTTCATTACTGCATCTCATAAACTGGGGACATACATCAAAATAAAGGGTGAGCAGAAGGCCCAGTAAGGGAAACAAGAGAAACATTTTACATGTGATCTTGAGATACTTCGATAAGGTCATGAAAAGAACATTAAGGCATGAGAAAGAAATCATGAGATATATCATAATAAAAATAACATTTTTTATAACTTGAAGATGTGGCTACATCATTTAACATAGACAATCATGAACACATCACCAAGGTCCATCCCCAAGGTGTCATTTGAAAATTACCAAGGTTATTCACCAAGATATCGTGAAAATTGTAATCTCTAGTGGTTACATCATTACCCAATGCGTTGGAGAACTATCAGGGCGTACCCTTAAATTTTCCTTTATTATCATGTGATCCACATATATCATCATCAAACATTTAATAAACAACCCATATAGCATAAAATAAATGGGTTTCATTTCATAATCATAACATTTTAAAAACTACTTTAAAGACATGATCTTTACATCACTGTAAACCCACGGAAGGGGAGAGCGGGTCTCATGTATGTAAATACCAGAATTTAAAATAAAACATTTTGGTATATATGTGAATAAAACTTTTTAAGAAAGATCTTTGAGTATTCACTTAATAAAATAAAAGTACTTTAGAAAAAGAGAGAGACATTTTGAGACGGAAATTCTACAGCATAACGGCTATGTTTCGGGGTTTTAGAAAACATTGAAAAGAGAGGGGACATGGGTCAAACACTCATAAATGAACCATAAAATAGTATAGGGACAGAATATAAAGTATTTGAGAACATGGTAATTAAATGTTAATGATATACCATATGAAATTAAGAACATGAAAGGAAGACAAAAATAAGATTTCTCTTATTAAAATTCGGCAGCCCAACGACGTCACTTAAACTTCAACAAAAATGAATTGACGAGATCAAATAGGGGCTATCATCATATGAAAATAAAAGATCAGTATGATATATATAGAGATCATACCCCAAAATAATAAAAAAGGAACTTTAAATACTTTACATGAAAGTAGATCTTTGAAAAAATGAGAAAGGCGAACGAATACCTTAAAAATTCGGCAGCCTAACGGCGTCACTTAAAATTCAAACAAAAATGAATTGAAAAGATCAAGATAGGGTCTCTAATAATATGAAAATAAGGGTTCAGTATGATAGATATAGAGATCATACCCCAACATAATAAAAATGAACTTGAAAGACTTGACATGAAAATAGATCTTGAAAACGAGAAGGGTGAAAGAATCCCTCAAAAATTTCAGCAGCCTAACGACGCCACTTAAACATTTATAAAAAAAATGATGAGATTAAGAGAGAATCTCTCATCATATGAACTTAAAAATGGAATTAGGATGAATATAAAATAACATCCCCAACATAAGAACATGGAGCTGAGAAGAAATGACATAAACGAGAGTACCTGAAAAGAAAGAGAGAGGTAGGATCCCTTACCTTAAAACGTAACTCTTAAAACTCAAAGGATTGGACCTTCAGAGGCATGGGGGAACCATGGGAGGAATACTTGGGATGTAATGAGACCATAACTTCGTTGGGGGAAAGTGGTGAGTCGAATGGATGAGAGGATGGCTT
Organism: Viscum album; assembly: GCA_963277665.1. Taxonomy (NCBI): domain Eukaryota; kingdom Viridiplantae; phylum Streptophyta; class Magnoliopsida; order Santalales; family Viscaceae; genus Viscum; species Viscum album. Next base: position 1,744,388,329 of record OY728125.1, on the reverse strand, counting down.
GGTATTTATAGGGAAAGTGAGGGGACAAGACATTAATGGCCAAGGGACACCTCATTAGTGGTTTTGGAAAAACCATGGTCTTGCCCATGGTATTTTCCCATGGTATTGGCCACATGGGACACCTCACACCTTATCTTACTATTCATAAGTCGAACATATTGATTACATACTTAATACATCATTTAATGATGTCATTAAACACCAGTAACTTAAAAACTGTATTTTCACTATTCATCGAAAATTCAACTTTCTCAGAAAAATCCCAAAATTTCACCTTAACCAAATATAAATGCTCTAATTTAAAAAATGAACTCCATTTTATAAAAATAATTTTCTAAATATTTTTAATTTAATTTTTAAATAAATACACTATTCACTGAAAATTCATTTTTTTTCAGAAAAATCCCCAAAAATTACCTTAACATAATATCGATGCTCTGAGTTCAAAAATGAAGTCCATCTTATAAAAATAATTTTCTAAATATTTTTAATTAAATTTTTAATTTAAAAACACTATTCACCTGAAAAAACTAATACTTGACTAATAATTTATGAAACCGTTATTTAACCATTTTATTGAATCACATTACTTAATCAAGGTGCCTATATTATATTAATGCTTTATTTAAGTAAGATTACTAATCCATTTGGTCACATTACTAATCCTAAGCATAAAATCACTATTCATAATTTACAATTCATCAAAAATCAAGTTGATCTTATTAGACTCTAAATTTCGTACTGAACATAATTGTAGAAGACCATTTTCTGAAAATCATTAAACATTTTTATTTAATTAAGGCTTACCTAAAAATTTTTAAAATATCCTTTTTCTAAAATTCATAAAAAATATGCATACTATATTTATCTGGTCATTTGAAAATTCATAAACTTCATCATAAGAAGAAATCCAAATTTTTATTTAAAACAATGGATTACACAAGGCAGTTACAGTCTCCTTACATAGCCCATTATCACAGCAGCATAGGACCTAAGTGTAAGGTGTGCTAAGGTGAGAGAATTCGAGGGAGGCTTGGCCAACATCGCACGAGTAGTAATTTCTATCAGTTTGAACTTCTCACGAAGGCGATTCTATTCTAGCTTCACACGATGAAGTTCGGCTTGGGTTTGGTCCAGAGAAAATCCCAGTGGTGCTACCTCCTTCCCAAGTTCTGTTAGATGGGCTTCCATCGGTCCAAGAATACTGGGTGAGGCCATCGAATCTTCTTTCTATATTAATTAACCAAGATTACTTGTATTTAGAGACAATGATCAAAACGTTTAGTTTCCAGTGGTCATATTGACCAATGGTCATATAATAGTCAAAACCCAACTGTCTCATTTTAATTGTACTCATGTTATAAAATGAAATAGTTTTGTTGAGTATGAAAAATAAAATAACACACAAAATTAGGAAACAAGATTTATTCAAAATTTTGGGTCGTTACATTACTGACCCAAAGGCCTGGGTGGCCCGAATGCCTTAAAGGACTCAGATACCAAATCGATGCCCTGAAGGCCCAAAAGGGGCATATTTCTGACTACTACAGTGCCAAACAATGCCTGCTATAGTGCCTGCTACAGTACCTACTACAATCCTACATAGTTCCTGCTATAGTATTGCTACAATACCTTGGAAAATTATGCCTCCACCTAGATTTGATCCTGGGTCTCCTAGATGCACTTAATGAGTCCTCACTAACTGGGCTAAGCCTCATGTTCCATTCCCATTTCCACTCAAATGTGTTAAAAAAGTTCAAACTATCATTCATTTATTTTTTATTTCCATGTATTTACCCCACACTCCTTAAATTTAGAGATTAAAAGTGATAAAATAAATCCTTATGTTGTATGATCTATGTGGCACAGTTATGAATGTTTGTGATATGAAAGTGACAGGTGGACTCAGAATTATATATTCCTATAATGAATTGGGTAATGTTTTTATCTCATGATATTTCAGGTATAGTGCTTGTTAGGTTATCCTAAGAACACTATTTTATGATGTATTGGGTTTTATCCTTGACTTATGTTTATGATTTCATGTTTTATGTTGTTGACACATTGATATGTTTCCCTAATGTTATCTTGTTATATCATGCCTCATTGTTCAAGATTATGATTCTCACTAATTTTATGTGTCTTTCATATTCCTATTGACTCACATGTTGAAATTTCATCATGTTATTCTTTTATTATTCCCTTACTAAGGTTTATAGATCATCCATTTCTTATGTACAACCCCACGTTATCCCTTTTAGATTTAGAAGATTCATGGAATATAAGGGAATGTTTTAGAGTTTTTAATTAATGATGTTGTACTCATGTTTTAAGTTATTATTTCATGTACCTAATTTCCCAAAGACACTATGCATCATCAACTTATTGGGTTGTATTAAGTGTACATTTATGTAATAAATCATGAAATAAAATGTATTAAAGATATGAATTTTCATAGTTGGTATGAGAGAAATTTTTAGTTATTTTGAGTATTATGATTAGAAAACTCTAGTGAAAGCCTTAGGGATAAGACTAAACATAGGAAAATATCCCTAATTTTTGGTAATGTATAGTTTACTTTATTAATAAAACAATACATCATTTTTGGGATACTACAAGTAGATGTGTCTCTGGCAAAGTTGTACCTATGGGTAATATCCCCGAAAATAGTGTATTAATCCAAACTTGACCATCACCTAGTGAATGAAAGTGGGATTACTACACACATGTATTGACACTCCTAGGGGATATTCTTTGGTAAATTTTCAAGATCATTAGGAGTAATTATTAATGGAATAAAAATAACTATAATGTTTTATATTAGAAAATATGTCATGGATAACTTTGATTGAAACCTATAAATTCATAGGTTAAGAAATATATATCATTTATTAGTTATCCCTTTATTTATCATGGTTTCTCATTTATGTGTTTAATAGTTTAAAAATATCCATCCCTAATATTTCATTTTGTTATCCAATGGATGAAAATAGGAGAAACCGAGTCAAAAACTAATGTGAGGGGAAATGCGATGACTAGAAAAATGATATTCCCAACCCGATGGGAGAATTATTTGGGAACTTCATCACAATAATTTATCAATTTAACCATTTTTTAAACCAAAAAATTAATCAAGAGAAGATTATGAATCCCCCTAAGAAAGAGAAAGTTTCAATTAATACCTTTATGTGACAAAGGACTATGAATTTCAATGGATCTTTTGATCCTTTAATCACAGAATAATGGATTTACTCCATTGAAAATATATTCTCCATCCTTCAATGATCTGAGTAAGATAATGTTGTGTTGTTCGTTTATCATATGGATGAATAATATAATCCATAGCGGACATTGGTATAATATATTAATCCTGAGTAGAAGATCAAAGTGATGGAGTGGAAGGAATTCTAGAAAATGTTTTTCCACAAATATCTTCTTTAATATCTCCAAATTAAAATGTATAGGTACTTCCTTATCATCAAGAAAAATGATGAAGAATCCATTAAGGTATATGAAGTAAACATCACAAGACTTTCAATATATTCCTCTGACTTTGTCATTACCACTAAAATTAAATTTTACCGCTTCTTTTTTGGGATAATGAGAATTCAATAAAAATACTTACCCATTAGAGACATCGAAAAATATAAGGAAATAGTTTTATACTCCCTAAAATTAAAAATGGAGATAAGTCGATCTCATGGTTCTCCTAGGGATAAGAAGTAAAAAATGGTGTTTAATTCTGGAGGTATGATGGAGAAATCTAGTAGTGGTGAGAAATTTCAACATCACACTTTTCAAATGTGTGGGAAGAAGAATATGAGAAATTTCCTAAAGGGGGTGAGGAAATGATTTATCTTAGGGAAGGAAGGGAGCAGAACTAGTGATTTTCAATGGGATAAACCCACCAATGTTATGGAAGAAAATAATTCTCTAGTAAACCCTCATCATATTTTACAATGTTTCAACTATAAGGAATAATGACACTATAAGAATCAATGCACTAATCAAAGGGTTTTTGATGAACTACCACCTCCAAATACAAGAGAGGAAGGTTGATATTATTCTATCAAAAATGTTGTGGTGGATCCAAAAAATGAAGTGGTAACATGTATTCATGTTATTTACTCAATAATAGTGTACATACTTTATTATTATGGATCTATCCATTATTTCATATCATGAGTGTTTAGTAGAAATATTCAAACACCACATCAAAACATGGAAGTTGAGTTATCAGCAAAGATAGGAAATGGTTCCATTACTGTATCACAAGTATATAACTCCTCCACTATCCAAATTTGTTTGATCAACTTCCATTTGAACCTTGTGATACCAACTTTATTGAAATTTTATGTTATTATAGGCACGAAATTACTTTCTTTATATAGAACCAACATAAATTGTTCAGTAAAGGAAATAACCATTTGTATCATGAATCATCTTATAACTATATACAACTGAATGGATGAGGATGAATTTCCTTTTTATCATCATCTCATGCATATATATTAAGGAAATAGTCATTCTTAAAGACATTCCCATTGTCTGGGAATTCACTAATTTGTTTCCTCAATAATTGTTTGATCTTCCTCCAAGATGATAAGTTTTGTTTCAATAGATATTATACATATATCATTTATAACATTAAATAATCTATATATAATGTACACTGTCGATCTTGAGGATATGATGAAGAAACTACAAGAGAATCTGGATAAAGGGTTTATACAATCACATGGTTCATTATGGGGTTAATTGATCCTCTTCATCAAGAAGAATGATGGTTCAATGCACCTCTTCATTAATTATTCAGAGCTCAATTGGATCATGATAAAGAAAAAATATCCTCTAAATTAGATTAATGACTTGTTTTATTAGCTATGTGGAACCCAATACTTCTCTATGTTGGATCTTCAGTTGGGATATTATCATGTGAAGGTGAAGGAGGATGATATCCCCAAGACTAATTTTCGTTCAAGTTACAATCACTATGAGATCATAGTGATTCCATTTGGGCTCATTAATAATCTAGAAATATAAATGGACTTTATGAATATAGTATTTAAGGATTACCTTGAAAATTTTTTGGTAGTCTTTATAGACGATATTCTTATCTACTCTAAAAAACAACGAGGAGCATAAGGAGCATTTTAATTTTGTATTAAAGAATTTTTGAATGAAAATTCTAATTATAAAGTATATTAAATGTGATATCTAGATGGATAAAGTAACTTTAATGTGTAATTTTATCACCAGAAAATTTATATCTATGAATTTTCAAAAAAAATATTCAATTGAAGGATGAACTAGACCGACCATTATGATGGAGATCCATAGTTTCCTTGGATTAACTGTGTACTATCATCAATTTGTGATAAACTTATCATGATTATCAATCCCAATAACTAAAATAACTCAAAAGGGAGTCAAGGTTTTATATACTAATGAATGTAAAGAGATATTTAAAGAGTTTAATAAGAGTTTAATAACTACACTTGTGGTCACACTACCCACCAATGGGGAATGATTTTTGGTCTATAGTGAAGCATCCAAGAAGGGATTGGGTTGTGTACTCATGTAAGACAAAAAAGTGATAGCCTATTCATCCCACCAATTAAATATCCATGATAAGAACTACACAACACATGATCTAGAATTGGATTCATTGATATCCACACTAATGATTTAGTAACATTATCTATATGGGGAGAAGTGTGACATATATACAGATCAGAAAATAATCAAGTATATATTCACACAAAAGGAGCTCAATATAAACCAGTGATGGTGGTTAGAGATGATCAAGGACTATGATTTTTCAATACATTACCATCATAGGAAGGATAATAAATTGGTAGATTCTTTGAGTATAAATGATCCTACAACCCTATCTATGATGATGATTGCTAGAGTTCAAATATTTTTAGACATGTAGAGGATGTAAATGGTAATAATAAGAGGATCATAATCCTACATTTCTCAAATTAATGATCAAACATATATTCATTATAGGATAAAGGAGGTATAGAATGATGATGAGGTGCTACAAAAAATTGTTGAATATTCCTGAGTTCAACTTTTCTAATGATGGATTTATAAGGTTCAAAAACTAGATATGTGTTCCATTAAAACTAGAACTTAAGAGGGAACTTCTGGATTGTGTGCATAAATCATCCTTAACTATTCATCTAGGAAACATTAATATGGATATAGATTTGAAGAAAAACTTCCAGTGTGATAACATGAAGAGGGAGATTGCATAATTTGTATCTTTATGCATGGTATCCTAATAAGTCAAGTCTAAATGACAAAATTTGAAGGGTATGATGATACCATTTCCCATACTAGTATGGAAATGAGAAAACATAACCATGTATTTTTTCATAGGAATCCCTATTACCCCTATAGTCAATAACACCATATGGGAAGTAGTTGATAACCTTACCAAGTCATTTAATTTAATTTCAATCAACAAATATTTCTATCTTGACCAACTTTCTAGGATATACATAAGGTAAGTTGTAAGATTACCTGGGGCTCCACTCTTTATTATATTTGATCGATATCCAAGGTTTACCTCAAGGTTTTTTAGAAGGCTTCGGAATTCCATGGATATAGAGATTAGCTTTAGCACTACCTATCACCATCAGAAGGATGTTCAGTCTGAAAGAACCATTCAAACTATGGAGGATATGATGAGATCATGTTAAATGGATTTACAAAGATGTTGGGATAAACACCTTCCCCTACTAGATTTCTTATATGAAAATAATTTCCATTATAGAATCCAAATGGAACATTATTGTTATATATAATGGAATAGGTGTTAGACTCCCAAATGTTGGGATATAGTTGGAGAGAAAATTATAATGGTGCCTTATTTTACCCAAGAGATGAAAGAGAAGGCTAAAACCATTCAGAATTTTATGGAATATTTTCAAAGTTCATAGAAATGTTATGAAACCAATCAATGAGTGACCTGAGGTTTGAGGTTTTAGAAGAAGGGTTACTTTATATATCACCATGGAATAAAGTCATGAGGTTTTGGATGAAGGGAAATATTAGTTTAAGATACATAGACCCATTTTAGATCCTTAATCACATCGTAGTGGTGGCATATCAACTATCACTCCCACCTAACTTATCTCAAGTACATGTTTTGTCCCATGTATCCCTCTTGGTAAACTACATACCAAATTATTCACATTAATTGAATCCAGAGTTGGTAAAACTAGAAAATTATCTTTCAGTTGAGGAGTATCTGATGAAGATCTTAGATTATAGTGACATGGTTCCATGAAACAAGACAACTCACCTGGTCAATGTGTTATGGCATAACCATAGTTTTAAGTAAGTGACATGGGAATCAGAACAAGTGATGAAACAAAAGTACCCAAATCTATTTTATTGGTTAAAATGAAAATTTAAAGGGTTAAATTTTTGAAGGGAGAAAATTTAATTTCAAGAACTTTTATATATTAAATTCCCTTTTTGAAATAATAAATTCTTTATTAAGTAATTCTGTTATACAAATAATGCACTATATTGGTAATTTGTGAAAATTATGTGGTATATCAGATTTAAAAGACTATATTGAATAATTAACATGGATAATATAACCATTATATAGTTATCATTAATATTAATATATTAAAGGTTATTACAAATTCCAATTCACATAGAAGGAAGGAGCGATGACCTCGACCAGTAGGATCATACCCTATGAAGGCCATTTATCAGAGCTTATTAGGGAGATAACATCAATATGATTTCCCATTGACCATGACCAAGTTAAGATTCAATAAATAAATCATGATAATTTTTTTTATTGGTAAAGTGCAATCTCATCAAGATCACGACACATACCATATTCATTGGTCCACCTCATGAAAATATCACCATCACACTCCTTACCCTAAGGGAATTCACTGGTTTAATAAGGGGATATGTATATAGAACATAACAGTAGGAATTTTTATATTTTATTTCAAAAAAATAATGATTATATTTATTCATTATTACTTTTAATGTGATTAGATAACGAGTTTAATAAAAATTAGATTTTGATACGATGAAACAAAAATTGCATTTTTGAAATATATCATTTCTACCAAGACACTATTTTTGATGAATTTAAGAATTTTTTAGATAAAGGATACTTTAATAAAATATTTTAAATAAATGATATTTATTTAATATAAATTATAATATAATTTTATGAAGTCAAATGTAATTTCTATAAGCATGAGAAAACTGGTACAGTCAGAGAAACCAGTATTTTTCAATAAATAGGGATTTTTTTATTTAAAAGTGTAAATTATCATATTTAGACAATTATTTTGATAAAATAAATATTATTTTTTAAATTGAAATTTCAAAATCATAAAAAAGTGAATTTTTCATAAATTTATGTGGTAGTCGAATTTTTGGGTCAAAATAAATAATGTATAAATATAAGTATGTATTATGACATCATAAAAACCCTAAAGTGGTGTAAAAATACTATAAAGAGTATCCATGATTAAAGTCATGTTTAATATTTAAAATAATGTGATTTTAATGATAATTTATTAATTTATAAACCCTTATTCAATCCTCCAAAGCCTATATTATATTTTAAGGTCTTAAAATCATTTCTTTATAAAGATGACTTAGTTCGACCTAACTAAGGATATTATTTTAATTATTTCGGTTCTAGGACCTATAAAATAATGGAATAAACCCCTATTTTTATTAAAACATGGGAAAAACCATGTTATGGTTTTTGGTTTGGATTAATTTATTATATAGAGTAAAAAATATATTTTTAGAAATTAATAAACAATTATCCTATTTATTCTATATAAACCCACCCAACCTCATATGTCCCTTCACTCAAAACCCATGGAGCACAAATTTACTCTTCCATTTACCCTATATATCCTACCCAAGGTTTCCCCATTCCCTTAATATGATCTTCCCATGCTTTAAGAATTAACCTCTCAAGTTAAGGGATCCTCTCATTTTCCTCTTTATTCAAGATCCTTATTTGTTTTATGCCTTTTGATTTCCTATTTTTCATGTTTTTATATGTTCTTACACATACCTAATATAGTAATTATGATTTACAAGTTATTATGGACCCATTTATAACTCATTAAACCCTTCTATGAATCTTTATATACCCCCATTGTACTACCTAAATCATCCTATGATTTTTCAGGCCAAACATTTTTGTAGTTAATACCCATTCCCACTTCCAGTAAAATATATTCACCTATTTTTAACTATACTTCATATATTGGGGATTTCTATGTATTTAACCCATTCTCCTTAAATTGTGAGGTCAAAATTATGGAAGGCATCCCCATGTTGTATGATCTATGAAGCAAACATATGCATGTACACGATTTTAAAGTGATGGTTGGGACCAGAATTATATAGTCAACCAATGAATTGGGTCATATTTTTATCTCTTGAGATATCATGTATGGTGCACATGAGGTTATCCTAAGAAAACTTTGTTATGATTTCCTTTTAGTTATCCTTGTTTTTTTATTATATCATGTTTTATGTTGTTTCTATATTCATATGTTTTAGGTTGTTATCATGTTATATCATGCCTCATTGTTTAAGATTATGATTATAACCCCTTTTATGTATTTTTGACATGCTTATTGACCCACATGTATTACTTTCATCATTTTATGGATTGAGTATTACCTTACTAGGATTTATAGATCATCAATTTCATATGTACATCCTCAGGTTGTCCCATATAGTTTTAGAATATCCAAGAAATATAAGGGAATGTTTTGGTGTTTTTAATTAAGGATATTGTTCTCATATTTTAAGCTATCATTTCATGTACCTAATTTCTAAAAGAAACTATGCCTTATGATCTTCTAGGTTGCATTAAGTGCACCTTTATGTAATAAATCATGAAATAAACTGTATTAAAGACATGGATTGTCATATTTTAGGCAGTTTTAAAGGCTTGAACACCATTAAAATCATTCTTTAGTGGATCAAAACTAATAAAAAAACCTCAAATTGCTATGAAATATTACAAAAAACAACTGTAGAGTGATTAGTGGAATACTTGAATAAACAAAACATCTATATGAGGTTTCATTTTACCAGGATGACCAAAAATGCACTTTTAGTGTTTTAAAACACTAAAATGTGTATATAAGGATCAAAACCATAGAAAAGGCCTCAAAATGAAATGAAATCATATTAAAATAATCTTTTTATTTTTTTTGATTTCTATGAGTAGAGTTCATGTCAATTGGATGGTTTTTGTGCTCAGATAGGCCGAATTAACATATTTTAAAGGTTTGATGGCCTTTAAAAACATGTGTTTGAGGGTAAAAACAAATAAAATGAATTGTGATTGGTGTGAATTTTTTTTAATAAAACCATAGAATGTTTTTTGAAACAGAGGAGTATACATCATTTCAATTGGATGTTTCATTTTCTTGGGATGATTATAAACACATTTTTTAGCATTTTAAAAACACTAAAATGTGAATCTAACAATCAAAACCATGTCAAATGACTTCCAAATGATGTGAAATCATAGTAAAACTATATCTATAATATTTTTAATGTTGAATGAAAATGATATATTAATACGACATGTGGTGTTCTCAGAAGAACTAATATGAATTTTTTAATGGTTTAACAGCCTTTAAAAACAAGAAATAGGGGGTCAAAACCAATAAAAATACCAATTATTATTATAAAATAATAAAAATAAACTGTAGAGTTAGTTTTGAAATGTTGGAGCTGATGGAATGTTAATATGAGGTGTTGTTTGATCGGGATGTCAAGAAACATACTTTTAGTGTTTTAAAACAGTAAAATGTTTTTGTAACAATCAAAACCATATAAAATAACCTTCAAATGATGTGAAATATTAATAAAAACATATTTATATTATTTTTTGCATGTTTGAGTAGAATACATGTCAATCAGATATGTGGTGTGCTCAGAAGAACTGAATAATCAGTTTTTAAAGGTTTGACGACCTTTAAAAACTTGCATCATGGGATTAAAATCAAGTGAAAAACATATAATTTTCATGAAATCATAGGATAACAGAGTAACAAATATTCTGAAATATTGTAACTAACAGAACATCAATATGAGGTGTAGTTTATTCAGGATGACCAAAAACATGCATTTAGTTTTAATAAATATAAAAACATGTGTATGCCTATCAAAACAAAGGAAAAATACTTTGAAATGGCATGAAATACTAAGAAAATTTCCATTTTATATTTTCTTCAATGTGCATGGGAATAAAACACATAAATCAGACATGTTGTGTGCTCATACGGACCAAAAAACCAATTTTTAAAGGATTGATGACCTTTAAAAATGTGCATCTAGCATTCAAAACCCTGAAAAGGACCTCCGATTTATGTGAAATCATATTATAATAACCATAAAGTGTTTTTTGAAAAAATAGATGTGAAAAAACATCAATTTTAGGTTTCTTTTGATCATGATGACTAGAAGAACACTTTTAATGTTTTAAAACACTAAAGTTTTCATGTGACAAACAAAACCATAGAAAGTGACCTCTAAATGATGTCAAATACTTAGAAGACCTTCATTGAATTATTATTGACATTTATAAGAAGATGATGTGTTAATTGAATGTGTGGTGTCCTCATAAGGACTAAATATGTACTTTTTTAAGGTTTAATGGCCTTTAAAAACAAGTTTATGGGGGTCAAACCAAGTGAACGACCTCCAATTGGCATGAAATCATATGAAAATAATTGTAGATTGATTTTTGAAATTTAGGAGTATCTGGCATGTCAATCGAACATGGTGTCTTCCTGAGATGATAAAAAACGCACTTTCAGTGTTTTAAAACCACTAAAACATGTGTTCCATAGTCAAAACCTTATCAAATGGACTCTGAATGAAATGAATATCATAGGAAAATTGCCTTAGTATTTTTTTTTGTGATTTATGCGAGCAAAAAACATGTTAATTCGACTTGTGTAATGCCTAGAATTAAAATATAAGTAGTTTTTAAAGGTTTATAAACCTTAAAAACATGTTTACTGGGATCAAAACAAAACAAAAAACCTTTTATTATTTTGAAATCAAATAATAATATCCATAGAGTGATTTTTGAAATTTTGTAATTAAAGGAACATCAATCTGAGGTTTTGTTTGATTGAGATGACATGAAACAAGATTTTAGTGTTTCAAAACATAAAAAACATTTGTGTAACAGTCAAAAACATAGTGAATGACATCCAAATGATCTAAAATCAAAAGAATATTGTCTTTGTATTATTATTCACATGTATGGGTAGACGGAAAGTCAATTGGTCATGTGTAGTGCTTGAATAGACCGAATAAGAAGTTTTAAAGGTTTTAAGATCTTTATAAACATGTTTTAGGCAGTCAAAAATAAGAAAATGAAATAATATTTCCATTAAATCCTACCCCAAAAACTGTATAGTGATTTGTAAAATTTTAGTGTAGAAAACATGCCAATTAGATGTGTCACTTGTTCAAGATGATAATTTTTTTTAAAGTTATAAAACTGTAAGACATACGTGTAAAACTAAAAACTATATCAAAAGACCTTCGTATGATAGGAAATAATAGGGTAACCATATTTTTATTATTTTCAATTTGTACGAGTAAATGACACATCAATATGATATGCGGAGTTCCTGAAATAGCCGAATAAGAAATTTTTAAATGTTTGGTCACTTTTAAAAATATGCATCTATGGATGAAAACTGTGAAAATAAATTCTGATTTCTATAAAATCATACAAAAAAACCTTACAGTGAGTTTTAAAATACTAGACTGGACAGAACATCTTTACCATGTGTTTTTATAGGTATTATTGGAAGAAAACTTTTAATGTTTTAAAATAGTAAAACATGTGTGTCACGATCCAAATAAAAAAAATTATCTTTGAATGATCTGAAATCATTGGACATCCATATTTTTGATTTACAATTTTAATGATCAGAGAACACATCAATCAGACATGAAGTGTTCTTAGACAGATTGAATAACCATTTTTAAATAAAAAATAATTTGAACTTTCATATATTGAAAAACAAATGACGTTGGACTGTTTATTGTAGTAAATTTTAATTTAAATGTTTTAATCAATATAAATTATAATATTTTTGTGATTTTTTATTTAATGTACTATTTTTTTAATTTAATTGATTTTCAATTATACGAGATGATGGGTGTAGAGAATAAAAAAATATTAAAGAAGTTTATTTATGATTTTATGAAATTATATATTCTATAGAAATTTATTTAATATTTTATTCTTGGTTGTTTTTTTGTCTTTATAATTCCACTATAATTTTTTTAAAAGTAATTTATTTCCATGAAAAAAATATAAATAATTATAGGAAAATCATCTTTGTATAATATAACTATCACAAAACACACACACAGATATATATATATATATATATATATATATATATATATTGAGAGATAGAGTTTCCATGACAATAACATAGAGTTTCCCCAATACAAACCACATCTTCTACTGCATGCGATAGTTTTTCCAGTAGCCTTTGACAGTGCTATTAGCTTGGGGATAGAGGAAGCACAGTGGGCTGCTGCAACTATAGAGGAGACTTATGATCTACATGAAGATGTAAGCCATGATAGAGAGCCTACATATTTCATTGCAAATTACCCTCACTTTTTCAGTGCTACAGAAATGGATTTGGAACTCAAACAGGAATGCATTCCCTAAACTCAAAATCAATGATGGGTGGTTGGACCCAAAGACAGTGCTACCTGAACTACTATTATCTGTCACACAAAAAAAACCATGAATTTTTTCTACACAACCGGATCTCTAACTCTCCCTGTCATGATGTATCCCTAATACCTATATCAACACCATCAATCCAGAGACTTTCGTAGCCTCAGGTGGTTCACTGTCATTTAAGATGATGAAGGCTATAAAGTATAAAAAAGAAACAATTGAACTGGCCCAATGATGAGTTTCACTTATAATGGTGGGGACTTGAACAATGACTATATAACCTTTGGTAGTAATCAAGAACATGATCATGGGAATGGGTGGGATATATGTGATGATGGTTATTCAGAAGGTGTTTATGGAGACATATGTGAGAAATAGTCATAATCAATTATTGATGCCTTTAAGGAGTGTGAGGATGATGAAGTTCTTAGGGGTGGGAGTGGGAGGCAATGGTGGGGGAGGAGGGGATGTGGGAGAAGTTAGTGGAGCTGGATGAGGTCCATCATGGGATAACGATGTTGAAGAGTTGGGAGATGAGAAGGCCAGTGTGTTGGGATTGTAAATGATTTGCCCACTGGTGCAATGATAATCATGAGATAAAATAAAGTAAAAAAATTCAGAAATAAATGGACTGCATATGTAACCTGAAAAATCCCAAAAATTAAATGGTAAAAAATACAAGAAAATATGAGGATCACTATGGGAAATGTGGGTAAAAAAACCCTCACTAATACAAGGAGAAAACCCTCATAAAATTTCTCTTGAATAAGTGATAAAATCACCTCAAAAATAATGCACACAAAGGGGATCTGATAGTGATGAGAACTGATGAAGATCTTAATCGAAGTGTTGGGAGATTTCCCCATTTATAGACTACCTCAACCCCTCATACTCATCCTCTACTTGTGGGTTTGGTGGGGTTGGCCACCCACCATCCTCCTACCATCGCCAGCCCCTTTGACAGATTGGGTGGGGGCACCATCCTATAAATGAACGTCTGACAAAACATCCCCCACTTGGATATTTTATTGAGAATAAATCACATGTCTAAACATTTTTTCTGTCTACCAAACATGTGTCTCATGTATCTGTGAGGCCGATCAAGGATCTACACCATCTGAACTTATCAGAGTCAACCGCCTTTATTATGAAATCTTCCAAAAAAATTTAGTGCAATTTCTCAACTTCTACACACTTTATTCATGCAACGCATCTCCAAAAAAGTGATACTATACCCCAATGTGCTTCATCCTAGAATGAAAATATGGATTCCTTAAAATGTTCATGGCTCTATGACTATCGAAAAATAATGGAATCAACCTTTTTAAATTCCCAAGCTTCTACAAAAACTTTCTCATATAAATATCCTCTTTTCAAGCCTATGTAGCTTCCATGTAGTCTGCCTCTATCATGGATAAAGGAAACTCTAACTATAACTTCAAAATCCAGCTCAGATATCCTCCTGTAAGAGTAAACACATAACTAGTAGTGCATTTCCACTGATCAAAATCACCTAAAAATATGAATCAACATAGACTCTGATAGTGAAATTGTATCCTCTGTAACATAATATTGTATTTTAGGTCTCCTTGATGTATCTTAGGATCCACTTCACTGTTCTCCAATTCACCCATCTTGGATTCAACATGTACCAACTAACTACTCCCATTGCAAGTGAAATGTCTGGTCTATTACAAACCGTAGTGAACATTAGACTCCTTACTACTGATTCATATGGTACTTGAGAAATATCCACCCTCTATTTTCACTTCTAGGACTCATCATAGAGGATAAATTGAAATTAACAGGAATAGGGATAGATATTGGCTTACAATCATTCATGTTGAAGAATTTCAAGACTATACACAAGTAATTATTATGTAATAGCAAAATCATAACATTATTTATTTCTAGATAAATATGCATCCCATGAATCTTGTTTGATAGTCCCAAGACCTTTATATCAAACACCGTAGCCAACTGTACCTTAGGCTCCATATCAGATCATTATTGGGGCCTGAAACCAACATGCCATCCACATACAACAAAAGAATGATGAAATCATTACCATATGAACTGCTAAAATCTTCACAAGGATATGAATGAAGTCTTTTGTATCCAAGGATCATGATATAGGAATAAAATCACTTGTACCAACACCTCAGAGCCTAATTGATACCATAAAGAGATTTGTTAAATCTTCAAACCAAGTCCCCTTTGCCTTCTTCTATAAATCCTTCCCATTGAAGCATATAGATCTCTTAATCAAGATCACTATGGAGAAAAATAGTCTTCATGTCCAGCTACTCTAGATGTAAACTGTATATAGCACACCTCTCCAGAACTATCCGATCATTCATTAGTCAAAAATCATGAGAAAATATTTCATTGAAATCAATACCTTCCTTCTGAGAATATCCTTTGACCACCAGTCTTGTATAATATCTTTCCACCAAGTATTTTTCATCATGTAAAGACCCATTTTTTTCCAATATAATTCCACCCATGAGGTTATGGAACAAGATCCCAAGTGTTGTTCTTATACAGGGATTCAAGTACCTCATGTATTTCCACCATCCATGAGGATGCATATGGACTATGGTACAAATCCATAAAATAATATAGCTCTATATCCTCCATTAATAATAAGTACACAATATTACTCTCAGTGACATAGTTTGAGTGCTATACTGGTTCTCTTTTCTCTCGAGTTGATCATCATGGTCCAGACTCAACTGATACTTAATCTTCATGATCATGTAATAACATAAAGGAAACTAGTTCTTCCATGGATTTTTCCTCTACTTTTACTAATTTAGATTCTATATTCTTCTTCTAAATGTCTTGATTAGTTATCATTTACACCCTGTCTTATGAAAAAATTACATCTCTATAGATGATAAGTTTTTGGGAAGTGGGGTCCCACAAATGATACCCCTGGCATACCCGAAGAAGATACAATTATTAGATCTCAAATACAAATTCGAACTTTCATAGTAATTAAACACTGTATATACATGACTTACAAAAGTATGTAACTGAGAATAGTCAGTGGGTTTACCAGCCCACATATCCACTGGTTTCTTTAGATCAATTTCCAATGAAGGAGATCTGTTGATCACATAATAGGTGGTATTCACTACTTCCTCCCAAAATGTTTGGAACTTCCTATAGTCTTGAAAATAACACTTTTTCTATCCAATAGGGTTATGTTCATCCATTCTGACACTCCATTCTTCTGAGGACCATACACCACCATAACCTATCTCTTGATAGCTTCCTGTTGAAAAAAAGTATCAAATTCCTTTCCTGTATAATCTCCTCCATTATCATTCCTCATAAACATCATCTTCTTTCAAGATTAAAGATCCTTCCATGTTTTTAATGTTTTCAAGACTTCAAAAATTTCCACTTTCCTCTTTATTTTGTACACCCAACATCTCTTAGAATAATAATCAATAAAGGATATAATTATCTTACTCCTCCTAGGGATATAACCAGTGCTTTCCAAATGTCATAATGGATCAACTATAAGATATCTTTTCTTTGTGTTGTTGACATACCGAACATTAACCTGTGTTTCTTTCTCAAAAAACAATGCTCACAAAATGGTAAGTATACCTTTGTAATCTCAGGCATGAAATTATGATATGAAATAATCATCAAGCCTCATTCTGACATATAACCAAGCATCTGATGCCAAAACTTCACCAATACTTATATTTAGGTAGTTGATGCGAAAACTATATCTACCTCCTTTTACCTTTGAACCATAATCATGTATAGGTTTGAGATCTTCTCCTCCTAAATTACCATAAGTGTTCCCTTAAAACTTCTCATCACTCCATTCTTGGTGTGAGTCCTTCATCTGATGACATCAAATTGTCCCAAAGACAATATGTTCTTCTTTAAACCCATCACATGGCGTACTCCTTAGATGGTTTGAAAAATACCATCATGCATATTTTGTTTTATGGTACATTCTTGAATGTTCATTAGGGTGTGATCGTTCCCCATGTACAAAATTCATTTAGATATAGTTTCATACTGATCAAAACGTTCTTGTATAACATCTTGTTCCATGTTTCTCCCATATCGATTATCCATGAATTGTTTAGATTCTTCCTAATTCCAGACTCATTGCCTCTTCACTGACTAGTATATCTCCACTTCTAAAAGTACTCACTGCATTTTTGTCAATGTCACTATTATGGTCCCACTTGAACTACACTCCATTGTCAAATATGACGGTCTTTCACCAATTTAAGACTGTAAATTATAATTCCATGATATATCGTGCATATTCATTTTCAATATCAGAAAATTACTCCCATTAAATTTTTCAATATTGAATTTTGATGCCATATGGAAAATTTGTAATTATAGAACCTACATTTTTTTCTGAATAATGTATTTAATAATATCAATAAATTTTTTCTGATGTGTAAGATCAACTGGAGTCAAAATCGTATAGCATACTCAAATTTACGAGAATTATTAATACCTAAAAATGTGAAAAACACCAGGGAAGAACTTTCCATATGATACCGCTTGTTGGGACCATAAATGATGGGACCACCTTTGTGGAGATAATCATGAGATAAAATAAAGTGAAAAGTCAGTAAATAAATGGACACCAGATCTAATGTGGAAAAAACCCTAAAATGAAAGGGGTAAAAACCATAGGAAATCGAAGGATCACTATGGAGAAAATGGGTACAAACTCCCTCACTATTACAAGGATAAAACCCTTAAAAAATATCTCTTGAATAATTATGGAAATTACCTCACAAATACTATACAGAAATGGGATCTGATGGTGATGTTAACTGAGGATGTTGATAATCAAACTACAAGGAGAGAGCCCCATTTATAGGCTACCTCTACCCTACTATTCATCATCCTCTATTGGGTTTTGTGGGATTGGCCATCCATCACCCGCCTACCTTCACCATTCCCCTTGAACAAAGTAGGGGGTGACACCGTCATGTAAATGAACATCCACCAACACAGCGGTGGATGCTCCTATATGTTGGTGTTGAACAACCCCTAGAATGCCTTGGCCTAGATAAACAAGATTTGGTCTTGTATGGGTATACAAGTGTGGTTATTCCGTGTTAACTCCAAGATTCACCTTGCGCTTCCTATCATTTTTATAAATGGTTATCGAACTACGAAGGATGATCGTTTCATCCCCATATAAACACTTTTACATTTTTATGAATGGATTTTATTCATATCATTTCCATATTTGTATCTATAAATAATATTAATTTTTATTTTATTTCATTATCTAGTTGGTTTCTAAAAGTTATTTTGACATCAAGATTCAACAACAATGTATCTCTTTTTATTATTAATTTAAATAATTTAATGAACTAGAATTTTTTATCTTTTATTGATTGGTATAATCATTACAACTATTTTCATTCATTATGTTGTGTGACACCAAGGATGTTTAACGTATATTATTTTCATGAGATAAAAATTATCATGAATCAATTTCAAAAATAGTATCTATAAAAAAACTCATATGAAATATCATATTTTAGTATAACAACCTATATACATGAGGACTACAAAAAAATTAACCATGCATAATTAACAACTACATTATAACATCTTGATTATTGAAATCAGATATATTATAAACGATGTTAAAAATATTCTCCATGTTGGTATTATGATAACCAATTGTTAAGAAAAGTTATTTTCAAGCACTAGTAGAAAAAGTATTTATCACGTTAGATTTTTCAAGTCAATTATTCATTATCGACATGAAAAATCCATTTATCTTACTTTATCATGTCAGTTAATAACCAACATGATAAAGATTCTTTATCATGTTGGTTATCATATAAAAAATGTGATAATAATTTTTCATTGGTATTTTCATGTTTTTTATATAATAACCGACATCAAAAAGAACCATAACTAGATTTTTCACGTTGGTTATTATATAACCAAAGTTATATACCATTTAAACTCTTATGAATTTTGGGTTTGAATCATTTTGGGGTTATTATATCTCATGAAAGAAAACCCATTTATCTTTTAAAGAGTCCACACACTATTGTAAAATTAACTTATACCCATAGTTTGGAACCGTGTGTATAGCCGATAAAATCGATGGTATAGGATATACCCACGATTCAGAGAACAGTGGGAGCTTAAGCCTTCGTTATAGCTCTGAGATATACCCATAGATTGAAATTGATATACCCATGGTTATGAACTCTAGGAATTGTTGTATGTGAATGTTTTTACCATTTCAATAACCCTATACCCAAGATTCTGAAACTGTGGCTATAGGATTTAAAAAAGTGCCTTCCACCAGATTCAAACCCTGGGCCACATCAATTCTATCCACATGCCAGACCACTGCACCACATATGATTTTTGGTATATAAATATATATTTTCATATATAATTTTCTAAACTATGTATATAGGTTGAAAATAGTGTCAATTGGTTTTCCCATGTAATTTTTTCCCATAGAAATTTTATTCCTTCAATTACGCGGGAAAGATATACCCATGGTTTACCAAAATAGTGGCTATAGGGATGACCTAAACCCATATTTTTTGGAGAACTATGGGTATAGATTTTTGAACCAAACCCTATACCCATAGTTTTGCGAATACCATTGGTATAGGTTTGACCAATACCCATAAATTTTAGGAGAATCGTGGGTATAGATCTTGAACCAGACCCTATACCCACGATTTTTCCAAAATCGTGGGTATATGTTTGACCTATACCCATGGTATTCCCAAAACTGTGGGTATAGGTCAGAAATTATCACTTATAGAAACAGTTTACCAAAACTATGTTAATATGTTATAAAATAATTCCTATACCCACGATTTTGGAAAAACAATGGGTATAGCCTTGTTTTCCAATAGTGTTAATCATCGTTTCTTCGATCCAGTGGTCTTGAATATTAGATTTCCATCTTTATAGATCCTTAAGATTAATCAATATCATTATTTTAAATTTGATCTTATTGACTATCAAGTAAGCCTCACATGTCGATCCTCTCTTTTGGTCATTCAGTGGCACTGCCCTAACTTTTCTATTTTATATTCCATGTACTCATATCCCACATTACTATTTTCATAAACTCTCATATTTCATCATCCTAATCATAGTGCATTGATCATGTCAAAATATCATTACCATATTAATATACCTTAATTATGCATTTGTTTAAGTGAAAAAGTGTTTGGATAACATATCTTAATTTTATGGTTTTTCTATTAAATGGAAATTCATTTGCACTAAATTGTTTCTAAACTATTTATACTACATCCCATCTAAAATTTCTGCCTTAAATATCAAAGATATTACTTATTTGGATGATTCTTATGAATCATTTAGTGTTTATTCATACATTTCCATATATATGGATAAATTTCAATTAGTTTTATGAAGTTATTATTGACTTAGTAATACTAAAATTCAATATATACATACATTGAAATTTTCACACAGTTCAATATACAATATCATATAAGTAGTGTATATGAATATCAATACTTTTCTTTTGATGTGAGTATATTCTTACCTTGATAAATCATATGTTAAATATATACTCTACATATTATGAGTTAATATGAATATAATTTCTACATTATTGGTGAATAGAAAATATGAGTTTTTAATTTTTTCCTTTATATATCTTTGTTATATTTTGATAGATATATTTGCATGGATTTACAAATGCATTACATGGTATTCATATTGAAATAATTTTTATACCCATGAATTTGGATATTTATTGTATCAAATTAAGTAAACTCTAATAATTAAAATGCGGGTTGTTATTTTGTTACATTAAAATAAAACATGTTGTCATAGAATACATAGTATGTAATATGCTTTGCACAAATTTCATAATACACTAGACATAAATAATATATAATATTAATTCTGTTTATATATGTACTGCATTACAAATTCATTATTGTGTTTTTTAATCTATACTGTATGATTATATTATAGTGTGAATTAATATATATATATGTGTGTGTGTGTGTGTGTTCGGTGATAGGGGGAATAATTACATTAAATACACACACACACACACACACACCATACACACACATGACTGAAAGGAAGGTCATTACCCCCAAGGGATAACCCACCCAACCAGCTACTTTATTATATTATATATATTTTGGCCAAAAGTCCCGGTGGTCATGAATCCCATTACATGGCATGTAGGCCCGAAATTTTGGCCCAAGGCCCATTATATGAATAGTACTTCTATAGTGCCCTGAA
Source organism: Viscum album (assembly GCA_963277665.1). Lineage (NCBI taxonomy): Eukaryota > Viridiplantae > Streptophyta > Magnoliopsida > Santalales > Viscaceae > Viscum > Viscum album. The sequence continues at coordinate 1,744,366,278 of OY728125.1, read as the reverse complement.
TGCTACTGTAACGTCTATAGTACCGCCACCGCTATAATACAGTTACACTATTTGCACTATATGGGATTTGAACCCCAAACCTTTGATATAGAATTACAGGGAGATTTCCACAAAGACAACCCCAAACTACAAGTATGAATAATTGTTTCAACTAATAATTGTTGGATTTTTCATGCCAATTTTTTATAAAATTTGATAACAAATATACTAATAAAAAGGGAAAATGCACTCATTATTAGGATTTTTGTAAATAATATTCAATTCCAAGTTACATATAATTTCAATTAGAAGAAAATGAAAAATCAGAGAATGGTTTAACTATATTTTCTTTTGTAAATTACTTCAACACATTTCTTATTATGATTTACCAGATATATTTAAACTTATATTCCAGTATTGTCTACAATTTATCTTTATACTTTTAAAATATTCATATATGTGTTTTATATTTCAAAATGGGTTACTTTCAAATTATGTCATCTTTGATATAAATTTAAACATGGTTTATCTTGACAAGATATATATTTTTGATATTTTTTTAGATAATAATGAGTCAATATTATATTAGGGAACTTTGAATAAGTGATGAATATGAGGAAGGTGTTGATGCATTTTGTAATTTTCTAAATAAAATATTCTAAACAATGAGATGTTTTTCTATCCATACCTAAAATGTTTTAACATGATGAAGTTGAAAATAAGAGAGATCAAATATCATTTAATTTGTTATCGTTTTAATAAAAGTTACAACCATTGGATTAGGCACGGTGAAACTGGGAAGAATTTGGGATCTCTTGTTTATGATGCTTTGAAAGATGATAAGTATGACCAAATTGGAGAAATGATTTATGATATTGAAGTAGACGAAATTGAGAAAGAATTTATATTTGAACATCTATATGGAGATGATAAAAAACCATTTTATCTGGGTTGTATGAAATTTATGGTTTTCTCAATGTTGTTAAGATTGATTTACTTGGAGGTGAAACATGGATGGACTAATAAGAGTTTTATATATATTTTATCATGGTTGAAAGATATTCTTCCAAAAGATTATGATCTTCCATATTCACATTATAAAGTGAGGAGAAAACTCTACCCAATGATATTAGGGTACAAAAAACAATCACGTTCGAATGATTGTGTACTATATAAGAAATAATAAAAATTTATTTCATGGTTTCCTAAATGTGGGACGTCAAAGTATAAGTTTAAATAAAAATCACAGACTAATTTAGCAGTCATAGAGACCCTGACAATGTAATTTTGATATCTTCCTATAATTCCTTATTTTTAATGTTTATCTAAAAATTAAGAGGATGCAAAAGGGTTAATATGGCATAAATATGAGCATATATGTTTTGGAAAACTAAATCATCTAGATGATTTTCCTCAGTTGAAGAAAATTGATAACCTATTTTCTACATTCCAAAATGAATTTGAAAATACCATACATGGACTATGCCCAGATGAAATGAATACATATCAATGCCTTAGAATCACACATATTTCATGGACTATTTTATTGGAAATTTAAAACTTATCTTTTTGAATTTTTTATGAAGCAAAAATATGTCATGTGGAGTTTAGTGATCTCTTGAATAAAATGGTATGAAAATGATATTAACATTTTTTCACCATTAACTGATGATTTGAAACTATTATGGGAGGAAGGTACAAGGTTGTATGATTATTATAAAATTGAATATTTTTAACTGCTTCTGATGATTATGTTCACTATAAATCACTTCCCAACATATGAATTTTTTTGGATACAATGTCAAGGGGCATAATGCTTGTCAAAATTTTGAACAGTATACTTCATATTATCAACTACATAATGGGAGAAAAATAGTATAAATGGTTCATTGATGGTTTTTATCGATGGATCACTCTTATAGAAGATTAAAAAAGGTTTTCAATAGATCACGTGAATTTTGTATTTCTCCAAAAAACATTATCCACTGATAAGTACTTTGAGAGGGTGAGAAACATTGATGTGACATTATAAAAGACAAATAAATTTGGTAATGATAGAAATATTTGGAATAAATGGTCATTAATTTTTGAGCTACCATATTGGAAATATCATGAGATCAAACATAACTTTATATCATATATGTGGATCATACCCCATTCTTGCTTTATGGTAGGGTTATATTTGTAACAACCCGAGATTTTATGAAAAATATTTTTTTTTAATTAATGTCTTGTGTTGTACTCTACACCAAAAGGATCTTGCACAACATGCAACCCTGACTTGGCTTGCATTACACGCAATAAATACCTTCCTCGATAGTGTGTGTAGTACGTAATACCGAGTTTCACTAAATGAGATATTATTATTATGAACTAGCCGTTATGAATAGTAATAGCCACTTTTTGAAATTTTACAAATTTTATCTTTCAAAATGGACTTCATTTTTGGATTCAGAATATAAAAATTAGCTTAGGGTGAAATTTTGGTACTTTTTGGATAACTTTCATATTCTGATGAATAGTGAAAATTACTAAATTTTAATTAAAAACAACTTTTTTAATTGAAATAATTAATAGTGATAAATTATTAATTTGATAGGTTTTAAAGTATATTTAGAATATATTTTTACAATTTAATACAATTTTGGTCATTGGATGTAATTTCACATTTAAACTAGACATAAACAAGTGTCAATCTTTTGATAGTTATTATCTCTTAAGAACACGCTATTTGTTTTGACGACGAGAATTATTTTTTAAATTAATTAATGAAACTGATATGTTTTGAATTTGGTAAAATAGACATCATTTTTGAATTCATTATATCAAATATCTCTTAGGCCTAATTTTTGGTATTTTTCTGGAAACTTTCATTTTTTGATGAATACTGAAACCACTAAGTAGTAGTTAAAAAAACTGAATTTTTCATAAAACATAATTTTACCACTTCTGTGAGTGGAATTTCGAAAATCCGAGAGACATGGTTAACATAAAGGACTAAAATGTGGTTCAATGAGATGAAAATATTTTTTTGGTGAATAGTAACTTTTTACTTTTTTTACAACGGTTAAAAGTAAATAGGGTAATTAAGGGTAAAAATGATATTATTATTACCCTAAAACATGTACTAATTCTATTGGATAAGTGTAATTCGGCCAAAAACAACCTTAGGAATAAAATATGACCATTTAGGCCCACTTGGATTAGATTAGTACATTTATTATTAATTTATTTAAAGAAGGGTTAAAATAGTTAAAATCAATGTTTAATAGATAAATCATTTTTAATATAGGGTTATACATAAGATAAATTCGACTATAAATATTCATTATAAAGATAAAAATATTTCCTATATAATGGTATTTTATTTGTAATTTTTAGACTTAAAATAATCTAATTTATTTATAACACAATAATGATTCAGTAATTATCTTATTAATGAAATATTGACATAATTGATGTTATAAATACCCAAATAAATGTAATTTGAAACTTTTTATGAATTAAACTAATTTTATAGGTTAAAATGACATGTTATTATTGATTTAGTTAACGTTTTTTGAACTAATAATTCTGTTATGATTTTCAAAAAAATAAATTACCAAATAGTGTCAAAATTGACATCAAATAGTTTTTCAAAAAAATATTATATTATTAATTGTTCTTTCATTCCTAAAAATCTAAGGTTCGGCCAAATGACTTATATAAGGTTATATATATATTAATAATAAACAACTTGGGGTTCGTTTGGCTTGTTATAGTAAGTTTATTAACCTTATAGTGTAAGAAAACAAGAAGACACGGTAAAAGAAAAATTATTTAACTTAAAGTTAAATCTAAATGATAAGGTAAAAATAGAAACCTAAACTTGTATAAATTCTATTGAATGATAGGATTTTGACCCATCCCCACATTATCTTCGAAATAACTCAATTTGGAGCTATTAAAAACCGAATATGACTTTATAATAAAATAATATTTTTAGTTTTTCCTAAGGTGCCCCTTTCCTCCCTTATAAAGGGGCACCTCCTTCCTCTCTTCCTCACACCATTTTGAGCCTTTAATCTCGGCCAAACCCTTCCAAATTCACTTCTAAACTTCCCTATAAACATCATAGAGGTCCTGGTATTCTTCAAAGACCAATTTTAGTGCCCTAAGAGGATGTCTCAAAGAGGCGCTTCAAAGAAGAGGTAATGCCTGTTACCGATTCTTTCAACTTTATTTCTTCTTCCACTTCTTCTTCTTTAGTTGTTTAATTATGAAGTAATAATATCTGTATCACTCATATAATTATATGTTTTTATAAGTATGAAAAAACCATATTTCACCATCTATCCATCCTACGGAAAATGAAATCACCGCGCGTGCGTACGTACGGAATTCCGTCTCCGCGCCGTGGTGTAATCTATCTTCCACCACCACATTACTTGGATGGGTATAATGGTGAAAGTAATCAATATATATGGTTATTGTAAATTTATATTTATTCTTTAATATTATAAATACACTTTAATACAATTTTACGATCATGGGAATGAATTATCGCTCGTGCGTACGTACGGAATACCGTCTCCACGACGCGATGAGATTCACTCTTCATGATAACCATTCAAGAATGATTATAAAGTATATATAATAAGTAATCATGAAATATATGAAATAATAATGCTACTGGATTTATGTATATATATATATATTTATGTCATATACTCAATTCCATTCAATTCAATAAGGAAACAAAAACAGCGTTCATGCGTACGTACGACCTACCGTCTCCATGAACGGTGTATTTATTTCCATTTATCGATCCATTATATATATGTATAATCTGAATATATATTATATATAAATCATGTTTTAAATTCTGGATATAAGTAATCATGATCTAAGTAATCATATGAATAATTTCAAGTTAAAACACGAACGACAAATGAGACAATTTTACCAAAAACGCTACTTTAACATGAATTTACAAAAGAAAGGGTAATATAAAGTCATAAGTGAACCATATATGATATAATAACAATGAATATGATTATGTAATAAGTAAATGACATTATTTAAATCATTATACAGGAGGTTTGGATACGTACGAAGCATATCAGACCTAAGGTAAGGATAATTTTGCAAATCTCATTTTTATCCGAGATTGCTTATTCGTAAGTATTTACTGGGGTTATTTCTATCATCCATGTACATGTTTTATAAAAGCGTTTTCATGTATGTTTAAATTCCTTTTTACCCATTTTTGACTTTTACTACATGTTATGTAAGTAATCTTTCATTTGTTTACGTTACGAGGTACTTTTTTTTGACTTTTCCGACAAAAGTATGAGAAGAATGTTTTTTAAACGTATACAGCATGAAAGGATTTTTACGGTTTTATAAAGCCTTATTTTCATGAATCTTCCTCCAAAATATTTCATGACTATTTTAAACAAAATTCTATTCTTTTAAGATAGCATGACATTTTTTTTGAAAAGAAAATGATTTTGATGAAGAAAGGATATTTTTCTCAAGAATTCATTTCAAATGTTTTATCAAAACCATTTTCCATCTAAGATGAAATTATTTCATATGTGTATGTTTCAAGATTAATGTCTCTATGATTTACATGGATTCACTTTTCTTATGATGAAATGCCCATTTGTTTTATATGGATTATGAGATGATGGGATGATGTTTATGAAACCCATTTTATTCTTTGGGTTATGATGAATGTTTTAAGTTTATTTTGTGGAACAAGTAAGAATGATTTCATTATGAGATTGGTGGGACCTATATCTCCCTCCAATGCATTGGGTAAAGATTTATATCTCATGAGATAGACATGGCTGGAACAGTAAGTTAATCCGGTTCAGTATTACAGGACTGGAACGAGGAGTAAACTTGACTCAGAAAGGGACTTTGTCCACTAAGATGGTCTTGGCAGCAATGCCTTGGCTACTGTGGAAATCATTACAAGTGCTTAATGGATTACACGATTACATGTTTTATTCCCATGCTATTTTATCATGATTTATGTTCCATTATGATCTATGCCTTATGTACTTCCATGTTTTATGTCGTTGCTCAAGAATTTGATGTTTATACATTATGTTCAGGTTTTTAAGTTCAAATGTATATGGCATGTTTTATTTTATCCATGATTACCCTTACTGAATATTTGAGCTTACCCTTTTTATGTTTTATTTTCCCCCAGGATTAAAAGAAAGGTTTAGGGTAAGGAAACAAAAAGTGGAAGATCTTTATGGGAGATGTTGAAGATCTTTCACCACGATTAGAAGATTACGTTCCATGTTTCCAAAGACACTAAACTATTACGGTCCTTGTGTGTCTATTTTTGTTATGTATTAAGTATTCTGAAAAAGTAATGTAATGTCCATGTACGTCAAGCTACGGGTATTTACAGTTTGTATTAGAGGAAAGGTTTAGTCAACCTTTGGAAACTAGGATGCAAAAACATTAGTGAGATACCTAGAGATATTTCTAAGGCATGTCTAGGGATGTCCCATAAGATAAGTATAAGTATAGGTTATAGTCCTAGAATTAAGGTAATGATCTTAGAATTAATCCTAAGATGTTAGATATTTAAGGTACTCCCCCTTTATTATGTTGTTTTCCCTAGAATGATTTTTTCCTCTCACACTATTCTTTTTGGGTTTTAGACGATGGATGGAACCCGAAGGAACTGTGTTGATCAATGAAATGGACAATGCAATGATTTTCCTTTATAACAAAAAAATGTTATGGGATATGGAGTGAAAAATCTTATTGCTATACTTACACAAGCTATGAATCATTCTGGACTTCTAAATGAGCAGATAAGGGAACAATATTCTATTGAGTCCTTCATGAGGAAATGTCCACCTTCTTTCAGTGGGTCTTCTGATCCACTTGTTTCGGAACAATGGATCAGTACCACTGAAAAGATATTTCCAGTTCTTCAATGTTCTGAACATGATAAAGTCATCTTAGAAGTATATCATTTGGAAGGTGAATCTGATCAATGGTGGAATATTATCAAGAATACGAGGCCAAGAGTTGAAATTGAGTCCATGGAATGGGACGAGTTCAAGAACTTATTTTTCAATAATTACTTCCCTCATATTCTTCGAACAAATATGGGGAAAGAGTTTCTTGAACTAAGGAAAAATTATGATGAATCTGTTGGTGTATACAAAGCGAATTTTATAAGGCTTGCAAGGTATGCATCTGGCATTGTCATCCAACCTGAAAGTAAAGTTGGTCGATTCTTCAGTGGCATAAAACCAAATCTTCAAAGGGAATTATCTATAAGAGACTTCAGTAGCTATGAAGAAATTGTGCGTTGTGCTATCAAGGTAGAAATGGAAGTTGGTTTTACTTATCCATCTCATAGTTTTGACAAAAAATGAAAGATGGAGTTCAAGGAGAAATCTCAGATTAATGGTGAAAAGAAGATGAATGTTTCCTTATGCTCAAAGTGTGGAAAGAAGCATGGTGGAGATTGTATTAAAGGGACTAGAAAATGTTTTAAGTGTAGAAAAGAAGGTCATCGAGCAGCTAATTGTCGAAGTAATGGAAAAAGGGTTTCTAATGATGTGAATAAAGAAAAGACTGCAGAGAACACACCACCAACACTTCAATGCTTCAAGTGCAAGGAAATGGGGCATTATGTTAATAAATGCCCTAATCCAAGGGTTAGTGATGATCGACATGAGCAACCACTTAAGGCAAAGGAAAAAGGGAAGTCACATGTGATCACTATTGGCGATGTTGAATACGAAAACGATGTGGTGGAATGATTAAGTGTTTATGTAATGGGATTCCAAAATAATGTTGTATATAGTATCGTGGAATATTGGAATATTTATGTATTGGTCTATTGTAGTTTTCAATAATTTTATGGTACCGGTAACCATGAAAAGTGATTCAAATATTTTGGAAAGCAGATGATATGCGCATAATGAAGGGATAAGTAGAAAATGAAAAGTTTGACAGTATTCACGAGCTCATGATTGATATAAGGACTAAGTGATACCATGGTTTGAGTATATAGAATTTTGAGTATTTTGGTATGTGGAAAGTGTTAACTTTTAACTGCATTCATGTTTTCACTGAGGTTCAATGAGTATTCATCTTTTTTCAAGAGAATACATGATTAAGGCCTTCGAATTTTTGGAATGTGACCAACAAGACATATCTTATGATATATGGGGAACAACGGTGGTATTAACACGCTTGTTATATGAACTCTTTGGTAATAGTTTTCACTAAAATATGAGATTGGAGAGAATTATTTTGGATAATCCTAAAGATTGGAATGGATTATGTTGGACATAAGTTAGTATTGCTTATGGCTAGAACTTTTTCAATATTATTGATGGAATGTTATAATAATGTAGTTTTAGAAAAAGGACAACCTGCAGGATGGGCGACAACCCGTCGCGTCGGACAAGGCTGTGGGAATCGAACCCACAGCCGAAGTGCGACTGGCCTTTATCGCCTACCACTAGCCTACATGAAGTCCCTAGTTAGTAGAAACTAGTTTTATTTTATTAATTGGTATGATATATGAAGTATAAGTTCATTTTTGGAATCTTATAAGATTAAACTCACCATAGATGGACTTATGTATATTTGATAACTTTTGCTAACCTTTTGTTTGAAACAGATGGAATGACCCATCATTCTATCACATGATCTGCTAACACTTCACGAATGACAAATTCAACTTCACTTCTTTAAGAGATGAATTGGAAATTGTGCAAAGAACGACCAACAGTGAGAATGTACCAAAATCACGAAAGTATTACTTCTAATTCCAATTTCATCAACTTTAGAAAAATGATCTTGAAAACCAAAAATTTTATCCTAGTGCCCTTATATCTGATGAATCAGATGGTACCTTAGATCATCACAAATCTATGGTTTTGTGATTGATGGCTTTTTCATAGCCATGTTCTCTACCACTCCCCATCAGAACTTGATGGTTAGATTTTTCTTCCATATTTTCACCTATGTTCTCCTATATGAAAACCCTGTGATGAGTTACTTTGGGTAACCATTACATTTCATACTTTAGTTTTTAAAGCCAAGTTTTGGTATTCCTTTTTACGATGTGGGTTTCTATTAAAGAAATTTTCGAGTAGTAAACCATTTATAACCCCGTCGAATTTCGAGGGCGAAATTCATTTTAAGGGGTGTAGAATGTAACACCCCGAGATTTTATGAAAAATATTCTTTTTAATTAATGTATTGTGTTGTACGCTACACCAGAATGAGCTTGCATAACACGCAACCCTAACTTGGCTTGCATTACACGCAATAAAGACCTTCCTCGATAGCATGTGTAGTACGCAATACAGAGTTTCACTAAACGAGATATTATTATTATGAACTAGCTGTTATGAATAGTAATACCCAATTTTTGAAATTTTATAAATTTTATCTTTCAAAATGGACTTCATTTTTGGATTCATAATATCAAAATTAGCTTAGGGTGAAATTTTGGTACTTTTCGAATAACTTTCATATTATGATGAATAGTGAAAATTACTAAATTTTAATTAAAAACAACTTTTTTAATAGAAATAATTAATAGTGATAAATTATTAATTTGAGTGGTTTTAAATTATATTTAGAATATATTTTTACAATTTAATGCAATTTTTGTCATTGGATGTGATTTCACATTTAAACCAAACATAAACAAGTGTCAATCTTTTGATAGTTATTATCTCTTAAGAACACACTTTTTTGTTTTGACGACGGGAATTAATTTTTAAATTAATTAATGCAACTGATAGGTTTTGAATTTGGTAAAATAGACATCATTTTTGAATTCATTATATCAAATATAGATTAGGCCTAATTTTTGGTATTTTTCTAGAAACTTTCATTTTTTGATGAATAGTGAAACCGCTAAGTGGTAGTTTAAAAAACCGAATTTTTCATAAAACTTAATTTTACCGCTTCTGTGAGTGGAATTTTGAAAATCCGAGAGACAAGATTAATATCAAGGACTAAAATGTGGTTCAATGAGATGAAAATATTTTTTGTTGAATAGTAACTTTTTACTTTTTTTACCATGGTTAAAAGTAAATAGGGTAATTAAGGGTAAAAATGATATTATTATTACCCTAACACATGTCCTAATTATATTGGATAAATGTAATTCTGCCAAATATAACCTTAGGAATAAAATATGACCATTTAGGCCCACTTGGATTAGATTAGGACATTTATTATTAATTTATTTAAAGAAGGGTTAAAATAGTTAAAATCAAAGTTTAATAACTAAATAATTTTTAATATAGGGTTATACATAAGATAAATTCGACTATAAACATTCACAAGAAAACTAAAAAGATTTCCTACATAATGGTATTTTATTTGTAATTTTTAGACTTAAAATAATTTAATTTATTTATGACACAATGATGATGCAGTAATTATCTTATTAATGAAATATTGACCTAATTGATGTTATAAATACCCAAATAAATGTAATTTGAGACTTTTTATGAATTACACTAATTTCTAGGTTAACATGACTTGTTATTATTGATTTAGTTAACTTTTTTCGAACAAATCATTCTGTTATGATTTCCAAAACAATCAATTACCAAATAGTGTCAAAATTGGCATCAAATAGTTTTTAAAACAAATATTATATTATTAATTTTTATTTCATTCCTAAAAATCTAAGGTTCATTCAAATGAATTAGATAAGGTTATATATATTAATAATAAACAACTTGGGGTTCGTTTGTCTTGTTATAGTAAGTTTATTAACCTTATAGTGTAAGAAAATAAGAAGACACGGTAAAAGAAAAATTATTTAACTTAAAGTTAAATCTAAATGATAAGGTTAAAATAGAAACCTAAACTTGTCTAAATTATATTGGATGATATGATTTCGTCCCATCCCCACCTTAGCTAAGAAATAACTCAAATTGGAGCTATTAAAAACTGAATATGACTTTATAATAAAATAATATTTTTAGTTTTTCCTAGGGTGCCCCTCTCCTCCCTTATAAAAGGGAACCACCTTCCTCTCTTCCTCACACCATTTTGAGCCTTTAAGCTCGGCCAAACCCTGAAAAATTATCTTCTCCACTTCCCTAGAAACATCCCAGAGGTCCTGGTATTCTTCAATGACCAATTTTAGTGCCCTAAGAGGAGGTCTCAAAGAGGCGCTTCAAAGAAGAGGTAATGTCCGTTACCGATTCTTTCAACTTTATTTCTTTTTCCACCTCTTCTTATTTTGTTGTTTAATTATGAAGTAATAACATCAGTATCACTCATATAATGATATGTTATTATAAGTATGAAACAACCATATTTCACCCTCTATCCATCCTACGGAAAATGAAATCACCGCGCGTGCATACGTACGGAATACCGTCTCCACGCCGTGGTGTAATCTATTTTCCACCACCACCTTACTTGGATGGGTATAATGGTGAAAGTAATGAATATATATTATTATTGTAAATTGATATTGATTCTTTTATATTATACATACCCTTTAATACAATTTTACGATCATGGGAATGATATCATCACTCGTGCGTACGTACGGAATACCATCTCCACGACGCGATGAGATTCACTCTCCATGATAACCATTCAAGAATGATTATAAAGTATATATAATAAGTAATAATGAAATATATGACATAATAATTCTACTCTATTTATGTATATATATATATTTATGTCATTTACTTAATTCCATTCAATTCAATAAGGAAACGAAAACAGCATTCATGCGTACGTACGGCCTACCGTCTCCATGAACGGTGTATATCTTTCCATTTATCGATCCACTATATATATGTATAATCTGAATATATATTATATATAAATCATGTTTTACATTCTTTATGTAAGTAATCATGATCTAAGTAATCATATGAATAATTACAAGTTAAAACACGAACGACAAATGAGACGATTTTACCCAAAACACTACTTTAACATGAATTTACAAAAGAAAGGGTAATATAAAGTCATAAGTGAACCATATATGATATAATAACAATGAATATTATTCTGTAATAAGTCAATGACCTTATTTAAATCATTATACAGGAGTTTTGGATATGTACGAAGCATATCGGACCTAAGTTAAGGGATAATTTTGCAAATCTCATTTTTATCTAAGATTGCTTATTCGTAAGTATTTACTGGGGTTATTTATATCATCCATGTCCATGTTTTATAAAAGTGTTTTCATGTATTTTTTATTTCCTTTTTACCCATTTTTTACTTTTACTACATGGTATGTAAGGAATCTTTCTTTTGTTTACATTACAAGGTAATTTTTTTGACTTTTCCGACAAAAGTACGAGAAGAATGTTTTTTTAAACGTATACGGCATGAAAGGATTTTTACGGTTTTATAAAGACTTATTTTCATGAAGCTTCCTCAAAAAGATTTCATAACTATTTTAAACAAAATCCTATTCTTTTAACATTTCATGGCATTTTTTTTAAAAGAAAATTATTTCGATGAAGAAAGTATATTTTCCTCAAGAATTCATTTCAAATGTTTTATCAAAACCATTTTCCATATAAGATGACATTATTTCATATGTGTATGTTTCAAGATTAATGTCTCTATGATTTACATGGTTTCACTTTTCTTATGATGAAATGTCCATTTGTTTTATATGGAATATGAGATGATGGGATGATGTTTATGAAACCCATTTTATTCTTTGGGTTATGATGAATTTTTTAAGTTTATTTTGTGGCACAAGTAAGAATGATTTCATTATGAGATGGGTGGGACCTATATCTCCCTCCAATGCATTGAGTAATTATTTATATCTCATGAGATAGACATGGCTGGAACGGTAAGTTAATCAGGTTCAGTATTACATGACTGTAATGAGGAGTAAACTCGATTCAGAAAGGGACTTTGTCCACTAAGATGGTCTTGGCAGCAATGCCTTGGCTACTATAGAAATCATTAAATGTGCTTAATGGATGCCACAATTACATGTTTTATTCCCATGCTATTTTATCATGATTTATGTTCCATTATGATCTATGCCTATGTACTTCCATGTTTTATGTCGTTGCTTAATATTTTGATGTTTAAACATTATGTTCATGTTTTTAAGTTCAAATGTATATGGCATGATTTATTTTATCCATACTTACCCTTACTGAGAATTTGAGCTCACCCTTTTTATGTTTTATTTTCCCCCAGGATTAAAAGAAAGGTTTAGGGTAAGGAAACAAAAAGTGGAATATCTTTATGGGAGATGTTGAAGATATTTCACCACGATTAGAAGATTACGTTCCAAGTTTCCAAAGACACTAAACTATTACGGTCCTTGTGTGTCTATTTTTGTTATGTATTAAGTATTCCACAAAAGTATTGTAATTTCCATGTATGTCAAGCTTCAGGTCTTTACAATATTGGTTTTTCAACCCATTTCTTATTCTCAATACTTAGTTGTTGTTTTATAAGTTCACAATTCTCAATCAAAGTGACTAATACATGTATTGTTGAGAAATGTATTACCAACAATAATGGAGCTGAAAAATGTCTTCTCTTGATTTCTAATAAACACATCCCATGCTTGTTGGATAATCAGGTGTGTATCCATATGTGGTGAGTTCAGGTTTATTTTCCCTTTGGTTTCCTTGAGATGAAACTTCATTTGAATTGTGCGAATGACTATATGATCCTTTCCAATAAAAATTAATAAAAATTTAATTTGGGATTCTTCAACTATAAATGCACTCAACATGGGATAATGAATAAAAATTCAATGGTTCATTATATTTTTTTAGTAAAATAAAGAAAATATATTGTAATTTTATTGAAGTTTCAAATAATATAATAAAAACTGTGAAGGGGGGTGAATCAGTTGATAAATTTTTGTAATTTTCAAAACTTTAGAAACTTAACCCATAAAAACTGTTAAATTTCATTCACTTATCACCTTTTAGTAAATACTCATGCATGTAAAATTATAAAATAAAGCAAAGAACATGATATTTACAGGATCAAACTTAGTGTGAGAACCTAAATCCTTTCCATAGACACTCCCATGGGTCAATGGAAATTAACTATTATGAATAAGTGAATACAACTTGTGTCAACTACCATTAAAAACCTTCTATCTCTAGATAAGAATAATTATACTAACCCACATCAGTTTAAAAGGTTTTCTTACAGTAATTTGATCCACAAAAGAATATGAAAATCAAATATCATTGCTATAAACAAATATTCTTATGGAACCGTAGTCTAATGTGCCTGGGTCCAACTTTCTCAGTCTAATAAAATCAATATGATAGACTCAATTCTGTAGAATAAATCTAATTGACTCAGTCTAATACATATTTTATCAATTTAAATCTGAAAAAACATTCTATTCTTTTAAAATCAAAAACCTCCACCTTAAAAACTGTTCTCAACTACTCAAACAAATATTCCTAAGATTGATCTTAATCGTTCATGTAAATAGATATTTCATTTTTCCCAATCTTCTTACGAGATCTCAGTTTGGAAATCTTCTCTAACACAAACTCTGCAACACTTTTACATTTTTCACACAAGAACAACTACAAAGTATGAATTTACTATGCAACTATTTATAGGTGACCCATACTAGGTAAAGGTGGGAAAATGAATTTTTTTTATGACTCACCGAAATTACAAAAACTGTAATTTCATGTCCATTTTAACTTCATCATTGACCACCTCAAACCTTATCATCTTATCTCGTATCTTCTCATAACATCTTTAATTATCCTAAACATATTATCAAAACATCAAAAAATATTATAAACTAATGTCTATAAAAATCATTTTGTTATAAATTCTCTGTCCAAATTGACTTTATTCCTCAGATCAGTCTGATATAGCTTTCTTCCTCAGCTCAGCCTAATTTGAATTTCTTCCTTAGCTTAGTTAAATATGAATTTCTTCCTCATCTCAATAAGATATGACATTCTTTGCCAGCTTAGTATGATCTTCCTTTCTTCCTCAGTTCAGTCCAATCTGACTTTATTCCTCAGTTTAGTCCAATTTGAATTTCTTTATCATCTAAATTCAATATTACTTTCTTCCTCAGATCAGTCCAATCTGAATTTCTTTCTCAACTAAATCCGATATTACTTTCTTCCTTAACTCAATTAGATATGACTTTATTCTTTAGCTCAGTCCGATGTGAATTTATTTCTCAGCTTAGTCTAATATGACATTATTCCTCATCTCATTCTGATATGAATTTCTTCCTCATCGTAGTATGATCAGACTTTCTTCCTCAGATCAGTCTGATCTGACATTCTTCCTCAGCTCAGACTGATTTGACTTCCTTCCTCAGCATACTATAATATGACTTTCTACCCCAGCTTAGTCAAATATGACTTTCTTCTAGAAAATGAATCTGGTGTATAGGTGTCATCTTCTGTCTGATGTGCCCATTTATATAACCCCTTATAACCTGTGATTATATCATCACATCTTTATGATATTTTAGAGACTTTAAAGAATAACAATGAATCGTCATATTTATTTTGAAAACTTTAAAACTTCCCAAATTTCTTAACTCTAGAGTTATACAAAATTCTTATTTATCATAAAAATAGTAACATATGATTATCTAGAAAAAAAAATTGTTAGAATATGTCTATATTTATACTGACGGATCACCTGATAAACATTTTTTTTCAAACATCAACCATTAAGCATTCTAAAAAAACCGAATCTTGTAATCTGGTTCAAAGCCCTACATCTGATCAGCAAAACATTGAAAGGAACATTCTTTATTAGGATTCACATAAACTTCTCTGAAAAAAGTTATAAACATCCATAAACATACCTTTCACATGATGTACAAAAAAATTATTTTACAAAAATATTTGTTTTCAACAAATACATAACATTATAAAAAAATCAAAAATGATCTTCATTTATCCTAATATCTTCCAAAATCAATGTCTTAAGTGTGGGAACAAAATTTTTTCACAAATCTATATCAATCAGGATGCACTTCCAAATCTTGATCCCAATACAACTACTAAAAATGTCCTTATTGGGGTTTATATCTTGGGCTTATGAAATCTAGATAATCTACAATTTTATGCCTTTGCTTATTTACTTAATAATTTTTACTAACACCGTCACGTTATGGTGCTTCTTATATTTTTGGGACACCGGTTGTTCAAAATATACCATTTCCTTAGATTTAACACTATCAATATATTGTTCCTCTGGATTGGTAGCATCAACATGTGCATAAGGTTGTTTTTACTCTATATTGGGAGTAATAACAAGTTGATAAACCTATTATTACACAGGATTGAGAGCATCAACACTTATAAAAGTCATTATCTATAGAAGTGGTTGAACCTTTAATTTAGATTACATAAATACAGCAGCGAACAAATAATAATATGAGGTAACACAATCTATATTACAAAAATATATTACTTGATTATTTAACTCTCTTTCATTAAAGGTTGATTGGATTTGACACCTCTATCAAGTATCCAAACCCCTTCTTTGTGGTCTCCTCAAACATACAAGACCCCGTCTACATTAAGACTACTAAAAAATGATTGCCACATCAATGAGATGTTCATACTTAGTTGAATATTCACATGACCCTTCAATGGGTTTATTCGATATCAATTAAATTGACCACTTTACATTTGCGGGATCTGGAACATAAAATACTTATACTTCATATGATTCGATTATAATTTTTTTCCTTTGTACCCTTCCTTACTGAAATCCACTTTCATGAATTCAAATTCATCTATTTTAGTAGCCCACCTTGTATCAACCCAATTTCATTAAAAATTGTCACTTGTAATGTTTTATAATCCAACTCCCAATTATGTTTTATGGTTCCAAAGTATGAAATATTTTCATAAATTAGATTTCTATCCTTGGTAACAGATACATGAATTTCTTTATCCACAAATTTAACTCCAATATTTTTCATGCTAGTGCCTTCATCATGTCCAGTTTATAGAAAATATGACCATTAATTACATAAAAATTATAATATAATAGATGCACAATTGGTCCTATTACTAGCCATCAAAATTGTTTTGAAATTTTCACAACCAATCCCAAAGGGGTCCATGTTGTGACTCCCCATGTCCTCCCCCAATAGGCCATGGGATGGTGACTAGAATCGAGAAGGCATATCACTGACATGGGAGGCCTTAGCCTAAGTACCTACACACACACACACACATACAAGCCTATTCAATGCTGAAAATATAAAAATATAGAAAAACTATGCACGCATACATATAATCTCATAACTAAAGTATGATAGAAAATAAAAGAAAGTAAACATGGAAAAATATAATACCACCACAAAGAGTTTGTAACGCATGGCCAACATGAATGTAAGTACTGGAACTACTATTAGAAATCCTCAGGAACACACCTTAGTCTATCCGGTCTCACTAAGCACTTCCGGGTCTTGGTCCACCTAGGACTCTATATAATGGTCGATCATCTCCATAAGAGATGACAAATATAGGAAAATCCCATGAATGTGTGATTATGAAAATAATCAGTAGGACACACCGAAACCACAAAACACACATGAAATGAAATAAATTCAGCTCTACATAGCTATATGTCTACAACACATATAACAAGAATATACAGATATACTCAACAAAGACACACAGTCTAGAGGTAAGTCAAATACATAGCATACCAGACTAGGAATTCTAGAATGAAGATTCCACAAAGCACTCATCTGGGAGAACACCCTCTTGAGTTTGATAGCATTGATTATGTTCATCTGATAGGTACTACTCCTCGGGTCTCATTATTAGAATAACACATTTATAGTTTGAAGAGAATATGATAAACATATGAGAATCACTATCAAGTCCATGGGGTGATACCAACAACTCAATCTTTATTAAACTACTAAGTAGAGGATTGATGCCTGAGTATTTTTTGTCAGGATGATACCAAGAACTCCAACTAGGGAATGACGATGAATAGTGGATATCACTCCTGGTCTCTCAGAGGGATTCCAATGTCTCTATCCAGGAAGTCCTGTAGAAGGGATCATTATCCTAAGAGTAGAATATCATTCCATACAAACCTTCATGGAAATAATATAGTGAATGAACCCTAAATAATCTTGTCTAAGACATGGAGAAAAAGACAACCAAGCCATGTATAAAAGAGTACATGGTGTATACTAGGGGTCACATGTTGTGTCCCTTGACCCCAAGTCCTGCCCGTGTGAAATGGCATGTGTCATCTTGTCGTGTCCATGCAGTACTACATGACATATAGGATGACTATATTGTCTACTCATGTGTTAGTACATGACTTCATCCCGTGTACATTTTAATGTGTACCAGTACATGGATTAGCATGTGTGCGTGGTCTAAACCATGTCTGTGTGGGGGATTACACACTATTATACAACCTGTGTAGTCCACCCCATGTCGGTGTAGTTCCCAAAGTTCCCAATGTGTCACATGAGAGGGTTCACATTCTGTATAGGCCAAGACACATGGTGTGTGATACTTATATCTGACCCAAAACCCAAGACACTACTCAAGGGGCCCCACAGACTGTGTAATCCCGGATTACATACCGGGTTGATTGGTTTTTTCTAGAAACCCTATTATACCTTTTTTGTGAACCTGTAGTGATACCACATTGGAATTTGGACTCAATCATACTGAGATTCATGTATCTATCTCAATCGAGAATCATCATCATCTGCAATCAGATTCTTACTGTCCAATTCGCCCGAAAAACAGATCAAATCACCGTTCTTCATTGAGCACTGAAGAATGCTGAATAATGTGAAATAGGGAATCCACCTTCATCTTAATCACTCCATATCTATCTTTGAACCTCCTTCACATCATGACTATCCCAGATCTATGATATCAGATTATTGCACCTAGAAATAGGTGTGCAATGATCGATTGATCAGGATTTTTCAAGTCACCGACCAAACGAAGAATTCCCATGATGAACAATGAACTTGGAGAGAAACTCACATATCAATGAAGAGGAAATGACCACGGTAGATGTTTGTATCGATCTTGGTTTGTTACCGTCAGAACGAAAATAAAAATAATCAACAATCAAAAAGATATTTCTCCCTCAAAATCTCTACAGAATAAACCCATACCGTATAATGATCAAACAACATATCAATATGTTCATTGATTTTTTTGTCATATAAATTAAGAACATAGAATAATAAAATCAAAAAAAACTTCATACCTATATTCGTTTTGATATCTAATGAATAACAAAGTTGCATCATGTTTTTTTGGAAAGATACTTCAAATATAAGTTGTATCAATGGATAATCAATGATCTCATCATTGTTCTCCGGAGATAATTCTCCAATGATCACTCCAAGAGTTATCCAACATCTCTAGGGTTATGAGGCTAACAATAGAATTCTGAAATAATAACCTATTTAATAATTGTTAATTTTTGTGTCAAAAAACATGAAATAAAATAATTTATTTAAGTTATTTTATTCATTTCTTTGCCCATGATGACTATTCCATAAAAGGAACACTCTGACTATTGTTATGTTGTTCTTAATGTAAAAATATCATTTTAAACTCAAAGGTGCACTAATATTTCTTCTCAGGAAATCCTTTTAGAATTCATTCTTTTTTTTAAACTATGCATACATGCTATTTAATATATTTAATATATTTCGAAAATTTATTCTGGGCACAAAGTGCCTCATAATTGCACACTGTCTCAATGTATGGTCTTGAAGATAATCCATATAATATCCAAAAATAATACATAGAGAATCCAAGTCATTAAATTCTCACCACTGTAGGGCTTTATGTCCCCAAAAATCCAAAAAAAGGGCTACTAAAAATATGTGGGTACTAATCATGAATAAGAGATTCGTGCTTTAATATGATCTCCTAGATATTTTCATGCTTCCACTAGAAATTCACTAAATTAATTGATCAAACATTAAGGATCCTCTCTTTTTGATCCTTGATCTCTATCGGTTACTCAGAAAAGGTCGCTCCATCCAAAATGTCTAGCCCCCCTAGTCGATAATGTGTGATGGGTCAAGAACGTACCTCCTCAGCTGTGACTTGTAGAAGAAATCATGTAATTGGTCTAACTATGGAGGTAGAGTAAAGTAGTGTTCCACCTCACCAACTCTAAGCAGTATATATAAAGGGAAGATGGAACTCAGAGATAGCTTTTTTCCTTGACCAAATCTATACAATCCACATAATGTTGAAACCCATAAAAAGACATGGTATCCTTCCTTGAAATCCAAAGGCCTCTATCACCTGTCAACATAAGACTTATGATTTCTCTATGTAGAGTTCATCTTCTCATGGATGATCTACACCTTCTTTGTTATAGCTTGTACAAACATTGGGCCCATGAGTGCTTTCTCTCCTAGGTGAGTCCAAAAATGTGGTGAATACATCCTCAGATAGCTCCACAACGATTGTGGACTAGTAGCTATTGTTGTACAAAAACTCCACCAGTGGTAGTTTATCCACCCAAGTAAAGCCAAATTCTATCATGAATTCTCGCAGCATGTCCTCCAGAACCTGAATGGTCCACTCAGTATGAATATTAGTTTGGGAGTGGAATGTTGTGATAAAGTGAAATTGAGTCCCAAACGCCTCCTTAAATCCCTTCCAAAACCATAATGTAAAGAGGGAATCATGACCAGAAACAATATTTGATGGAACCCCTTGGAGTCAGACTATCTCCTGAACAGAGAGGTGTCCCAATATCTCTGCTGAACTATGCTCTCGTATATCTTGGATGTGGGCAGACTTGGTGAGTCGGATTATGATCACCCAGCTGCAATCATTTCCCCTGGACATACATGGTTTTCCTATCACTAAGTCCATAGATATTCCATATCACTTCCTTTATGGAACCTCAAGGGGTTGAGCTAAACCTGCTGGAACTTGATGCTCAACCTTTACTTATTTATAAGTAAGTCATCGAGATACAAATTCTACAACTACTTTCTTCATCCCCGGAAACCAAAACTAACATTATAGTTCCAAATACATCTTTTCCAAACTTAGATATACCAACAAATAGGTTTATAAAACTAACCTCCTCCCACAACATCTCTTGTACTATCATGCATCATATGAAAAGAACTAAGTGCTCCCCACCATTAGAATATTAATCTGGATGATGAACTATGGATATTTGATCTTGAAGGGTCTCATAGTTAGTATCCAAAAGTTTTACCTCCCTAACTTGCTACAAGAGAGGAGGGGTGACGACCATTGACTAGAGGTATGTTTCTCCATCTCCATCCATAAAGGATAATTTCAACGAGGAAAACCGCTTCAATGCCTCGTTCCACATCTACAAAAAATGATCTCTTACTGAGATCATATTCTACCATGTCCCCCTTCCCAAGAGTATAGAAAATTTAAAATTCATATTCCTTTTGGAACTCCACCCATCACCTATCTAAAGTTGAGATAATTTTGAGAGAAAATATACTTGAGACACTTATGATTATATTAGATGATAAAATGATCACCCATCAGGTAGTGTCTTTACATATTCCAAGAAAAGACTACCAATTATAGCTCAAGATCATGGGTTTCGTAGTTCTACTCATGTGGTCTCAAATGGTGTGAACCATAGGTAATCATTACTCGACTCTGCATCAGAACATAGAAAAACCTAGTTCCCGATGCATCGATGAACAATACGTACTCAACAACTTCCTCTAGAAATATAAAGATGGGATCTCTCATCAAACTCTTCCTCAATAGATAAAAATACTAATGGAACCTCGCTTTACATATGAAAGGATTCCCCTTTCGAGTCAAATCTATCATGGGTGATGATATTTTGGAGAAATTAGGTATGAATCTCCAGTAATATCATTCCAACCGAAGGTAGAACAACACCTCCATAACTCTTTTGGGTGGCTCCCAATCTAAAACCACCTCAACCGTGGTTGGGTCCACTACCACTCTATCTACTGATATAATGTGTCACATAATGTTGAATGATAGATACATAACCAGTACTTTGAGATATTTTCATAAAAATGGTGCTCTCGGAGTACATATAGAACTATGTTCAAGTTTCTTTCATGATCCTACTTAGAAATTGAGTACACAAGGATATCGTTGATGAAGACCACCATGAACCAGTCTAATTAAGGAAAAATATCTGGTTCATGAGTTCCCTGAACTATGCTAGATTTTTTGTCACACCAAAGGGAATCACCAAGTCCTCATAGTGACCATAACAAAATCAGAAACTCTATCTTCTATATATCCTCATCCTGTACTCGCAACTAGTGATTGACTAATCTGAGTTTATCCTTTGAGAACCATCATGCCCCTCTCAATTGATAAAATAGGTAATTGATCCATCATAGTGGATACTTTTCCTTCATGGTCTCTGGTTTTAAGCATCGATTGTCTACACACAACCTCAATCATTCATCTACCTTATTGGAAAATAAAATTGGGGCTACCCAGGGTGAAATGTTGGGCCTAAAAAATACTCCTCCAAATGCACCTTCAGCTTGTGAATCTCTACAAGAGCCATCCAATATGCTGGTGAAGATATCATTGTCGTACTGAGGTGTAGATCAATACATAAGTCTTTCTATCAGTGGAGATGTAAACATGGATCATCTGTAGGGATGACTTCCTCATACTCTTCCACCATTATAGGAAATAAAAAACTCAAAACATATACTACACTAAGGGTTAGGATAGACAACTGAAGAGTAATCAGTTGAACCATCATATTCTTGAGTACATCCTATGCTTCGTGGGTTTCCCTTTCAATGAAAAAGGAGAATGTTAATCTCTAATTATGGAAACACCACACTATTTACCTAAAAATGTCGATATGGGCATGTACTATAGATAAACAGTCCATAACAAGAATGAAATCCCAAGGTCTCGATGCCACTACCAATAGATTCCAACAAAAACTCTCACCTCCAAGTGTTAGTTCACACTATATACTCAAGTGTGTGATCACTGAGTCTTCTCTAATAGAAGTATACAACCGTAAGGGTTGATCCAAAGGTTAAACCAAAATAACTAAGTCTCATAAAAAGGTATGTGGTAAGAATGGAATGAATGGAACTATGTCTATAAGCACTACAGATAAGGTAGAAAAGACACAGATCATACCTCAAATCATTCCTAGAGTGTCTGGGTCATAATATTCGAATGCTTATAGTTGTCCCCTCCCCTATCTAAGAACTCCCTGAGCCTGGCGTGGACCACCTAGGGGTGGTGGTGGTAATAAGTTAAGATGTTGACCACATCATGTTGTTCTCCTAGAATCTCTTCCATGTTCTACACTTTGCAATCCTACCCACTCCTGCCAATGTCTCTACTATAGTGGCCCATCCAAGGTCTCTCTGTCAGCTATACGACTAGTCAGATAATCTCTGAAAAGTTATCCCCTACCATCACATTAGTAGAACCACCTCTCTCTAGGATAAATGGTCCTAACCTATGAGCCTTGAACTGTAGATCATCTATCCTGATACCTCCTCCTAAAATGTCTCACATTTCCAGATCCCTAAGATAAACATCATCTCCCTACTACCAATGTCTCTGCTACTGCTTTCTCATTGCTGAAAACCACTAACTACGTCTATTCAGCCAAGAAACTCTCAACCACCAAATGTCTCTCTAGAAACCCTGTATATTTATTAATAAAAAAGGGATTACACTATTTCATATGTATCAAGAAGGAACTCTCTCAAAGGACCGATATCAGAATAAATGATCTTGAACTATATCCATAAAGGACTTGGAGAGTTTGGTAAACCATGATAAATACCCAGTTACTATCATGCAGCCTTAGTGAAGCAGTATAAGATCCTATATACATATATCCTTTAGTTTAGTTAGTGATAAATCCACTATGAAATGGTTCTCAAACTCTATCTATGAAATAGTCAGCTCATCATAAGACTGGGTAACCAAACCCCACCATCGCCCAGTTGAGCTGTGAAGAAGGCTCTCCACTAGAACCACCATCTAATATGTTGGTGTCCTGACTAGATGGAATAATTGGGTCATCACATCAATCCCTTCCTCGGCTGCTTGTGGGTTGGGCTCGCCTTAGAACTTGAGGGGTCTCTATCACTAAAACTCGTGAAGCATGCTCAACCTGCGCACCTCATCCACTAGTACTGCAGGTACCACATGTTTCTCTACATGCGGTGGTATGGTTGATGCACCAACTGTAGTTATCATTTCTAGAACTGGTCCTTTTATCAGTATCTCATCACGGAGGGGATCATATTCACGATAATTATGCTAAATCATAGATGGCATATATCACATAGGAATCCTGAAAAAAACAATATGTACCATAGTCAATGAGTACATCTTGGGAGATGACTCAAGAAGGAAATGTAAAATAAAACCATTTCTATATGATTAATGTACCATTATTTTCCATCTAACCAATGTTCTTATGTACCAAATTGAATAGAATGTGATCAAAGTCCTGATGTATGGATAAGTCAGTCGCCACACCAACACTAGATTCCCTATCCTGAAATCTGAACTTGAAACACTTAACTCTATTTCCACAAACCAATCTCACATACTCTCAATCCCAAGTTAGAATCAACTCCATTAATACCACTCTGTCATGATCCATCTCAAATGGCTCCATGTCGCAACTCCCCAAGCTCGCCTCCAATAGTCCAGGGGTTTGAGACTAGCACTAAGAAGGCATATCATTGACATGGTAGGCCTTAGCCTAAGTACCTATACACACACACACACACACACACACAAATATTGAAGCCTATACAATGGGGAAATTTAAAAACAAATGAACAAACATGAATGGATACATCTAATACCTTAACCAGAGTATAGGAGAAATTAAAATAAAGTTGAAATGGCCAAATACAAACCCACTGTAAAGAGTTTATAACACAAGTCCAACCTGAATGAAAGTATTGGAACTACTGTTAGAAATATGAAGGAACACACCTTAGTCTATCTGGTATCACTAAAAAAAATCTTTTCTTGGTCCTCCTAGTACTCTATAGTATGGTCTATCCTCTACACAAGACATGACATGTACAAGAAAAGCTGTTGTTGGGGTGAGTACAAAAAAACTCAGTAGGACACCACAAAACCACAAAGCATACAACAAATGAAATACAGTTAAATCTATACAAGTATATGTCTAAGACACATATAACATGAATATCAAGATATAATCAACAAAGAAACAAAGTCTAGAGGTAATTCAGAACCACAGTATACCACCCTAGGTGTTCTAGCTTGAATATTCCACAAAAAACTCATCTGGGAGAACACAATCTTGAGTGTGATGAAACTGATGACATCTGTATAAGAGGTAATTATTTTTGTAAATTATCATGAGAAGAATACATTGATAGTCCTAAGAGAATACGATAGACATATGAGGATCACTTAATAGGCCATGGGGTGATACCAACAACTCAATTTAGATTAA
Source organism: Viscum album (assembly GCA_963277665.1). Lineage (NCBI taxonomy): Eukaryota > Viridiplantae > Streptophyta > Magnoliopsida > Santalales > Viscaceae > Viscum > Viscum album. Next base: position 1,744,340,808 of record OY728125.1, on the reverse strand, counting down.
CCTGCTAAGTAGAGGATTGATGCCCATGTAGTGTTGGTAATGAAGATACCAAGAATGCCACATAGGCAATGAAGATGAATAGAGGATCTCACTCTAGGCCTCTCCAATGGATTCTAATTACTTTATCTAGGAATCCTGGTGGAGGGATCACAATCCTAAGAGTAGGATATGATTCCATAACAACCTCCAAGGAAATGATAGGGGAACAAAACCTAACGAATTTGGTACAAGACATGAAGAATAAGAGATCCAATCCATTTATAAAAGAGTACATGGCATGTAGAAGGGGTCAGAAACCATGTCCCTTGACCTCGGGTACAGCCTGTGTAAAACGAACCATTTCATCAAGTTGTGTCCATGTAATACTATGCAATGTGTAGACTACCCATGTAGTCTACCCATGTTCCAGTACAGGGCTTCATCTCGTGTATGTTTTCCCATGTACGAGTACATGGCTTAGCCCATGCACGTGGTCCAGACCATGTCCATGTGGAGGAGTACACAACATGGTCCATCTCATGTAGTCCACCCTATGTATGTGTAATTATTAAAGTACTCACCAAGTCTTTGGGGGAGAGGTCACACACCGTATAGGCCGGGCCACACGCCGTGTGATACCTATCTCCTACCAAAACCCTACCTGCCCCTCAGGGGGGGACACACACTATGTAATCCTATATGACACTCCATGTTGATCATGTTCTTCCAGAAACCATGATCTTCCTTCCAAACATTCCCTCACTACCGTTTTCTTGGAATCTTTCCTCAATCACACTGGGATTCGTGGATCTATATTTTCTAAGAATCATCATCATCTGTCATCTAATTCGTTCCGTCAAATTCTCCTAGAAAATGGATCATATCTCCATTCTTCATTGAGAATTGAAGAATATAAAATTGGGTATCCACCATTTTCCAAATCTCTCTATCTCAGTTTTTGCACCTATGTCATGTTGTGTTGATCCTAGATCTACGATAGAAGATCATTATGCCATGAAACGGGTGCGCAATGATCTATTAATTGGGATTCATCGAGCTGTGGGATAAACGAAGAATGCTCCTGATGAAAAATGAACCCCGAGAGAAAAGAAAAAATCCATCAAGGGGAACAGACCTCAATCATTTTCCATTTTGATCTCAGTTTTTTTCCATTTGAATAAAAATTGAAATATTCAAAAATCCCGAAGATATTCCTCCCCCTAAATCCCCACAGAATAAACCCATCGAATATAACTATTGAACATCATATTAATATATTTTTTTATTAATTCACATCCATTATAAAAATCAATAATTTGGAATAATGAAATCAAGACACACACCCTAACTTGATTTAGTTCGATTGATAATGAAGAAGGAAGCTGTGTCACAATTGTTGTCAAGATCCTTCGAATTCAAGGTGTGTCGACTGAAAGTCCAAGATCACATCATCATTCGCCGAATTGAATTCTCCAATGGTCTCTCCAAGGGTTATGCAACATCCCCAGGGTTATCCATCAAAGCCTGGGATTCATACATAACAATCTATTTAAAGATTGTTAATATTTGGGTTAAAACACATGAAATAAAATAATTTATTTAAATTATTTTATTCATTTACATGCCCACTATCACATTTTTATAGAAGACCCTAGTCAACTAATGTTATGTGAAACCTAGGGTAAAACCCACATTCTAAATTCAATAGTGCCCTCAGATTTCAGATTGGGGAAACCATTTATAAGTTATTACCATTTTTTAGGAAAACTATATGAAATTTATATTTAATATATTTCAAAAATTTATTTCTGGAACACTAGGCCTCATAATCGCTCGTCGCCCCTGTTCTTGGTTTTGAAAATATTCTATATAATATCTAAAAATAATACATAGAAAATTTGAGACATTAAAAAAATTGTATCAATATTTTCATATGACTCCTTAAAAATATGGTCTCAAAACCATCTTATAAATTATTAATTATATATATTTGATATACCTCTTTCATCACTTGATGGATTCAAATGCCTAAGAATTTATTTTTGTGTTTCAACATATGGGGAAACCTATAAAATATTATGCGAAAATGTAATGGTGGGCCTACTCAAAATCTATAATTGTTATTGTGACAACATCTATAATAGAAATTAATTTTCCTAAAATCTACCTAGTGTGATGCAATTTTGGTAGAAAAATGTTTTCCAAACCGGACAGGTAGTCAGTATTGAATTCTGTGGCTTCCTCAACAATATATCTCTCTGAAATACAAAAAATTTAGAGAAATTCAATTTTTGACATACCCTTAAAAAATATTCATATATCATTCAATGGGGTACATCCATAAATAATGTACAGGACCACATATTAGAATCTATCTTACCAAGTGAACCTTCATATCAAATAATTTTAATAAAAAGATTATTTCCAATTCACATAATATGAAGACAATTTCCTTTTCCATATTTGTAAATTTTACCAAGTCTATAACTTTTATACATATAGTATTGAAAAATAAAGATATTGTGGTTATTTTATGATAGAAATTATTAGGAAAAAATACTGTGTAAATCTACATGCATTAGATCTTACATCATACCATGACAATCATGTGATTTCAAAACGATAAACTTTAAATTGTTTATTGAAATGATATTTCTTATATTCGATGAATACCCCTCTAGAAACATTACATCATTCAAGAAGTTGTAAAATTGATATCTCTTCTACCAAGAAAGAGTTTAAGAAACTATAGGAAGAAAAATCTATTTTTCACCCTTCACTAGAACCAACTCTTCCCGTATTCTCATGTCAATCATGGACAATATAGCCTTAATTACATCCTTTATTTTTTCAAGTGCATTTTGTAATGTTCTAATGACACTATCAAAATACATTTTTTCAACATTCATACCACAAAGTAAATTCTTGATGTTCAAACAATTCTGGTATGGTAATTAAAAAAACATTCTATTTTTACAAAAAAAATTGTAACTTTTTTCAAAAAAGGTTTAACAAAATTTGTGTCCATGTATTTTAATTTCACAAACTTTTGATAACCTATTAGTGGAGATAGTGTTATATGTTATTTTAAAACCCCATCAAATGATCTCATCCAAAATCAATACTTTTCACTATGGTTTAGAAATATGTGATGTCCTCAAAACACCATCATTGTTGAATAGTTCATCCTAACTGACTATGTACCTTATTCAAATATCTGACACCCATGAGTTCCTTTAATAGTATATCCTGAAAAGTTTTCATATTTTGGAATTTCATTTATCAGGTCGTACAATATGGATCTCAATGTGAGATATTCATTTCTATAAGCATCATACAATGTAACACATAAATCCTAAAATAATTTCAAATATTCGATCAATGGTGCCAAATAATATTCAATATGATTACCTGTTTGTTTTGGTCATAATATGATTATAGATAACATAATTTATTTTCATTTCCTACATAAACATGGTGGAAATTTATAATTTATCGACATAATAGGCCATGTAATATGAGTTATGATTTGAAATCCAAAAGGATTTACTGCATAAGTATATACAAAAAGATAAAGGTTTCTCAACTCATTTTTAATTTTAGAATACACATGATCAATTCTATTCCTTTGAGGAGAGTATATCAGGTGATGAAGTTTCCCATACTTATTTATTGCATTTTCATGCCACATCAACTAACTTACATTATATTCATTTCCATATAGTTATCTAAACATTGGAATGATTGGAAAGTACCTTAAAAATTTTCTAGGACCCAATTCATATTTCTTTTATCTAGAAGCCCCAGAATTTGGGCATTAATTAAGTGATTTTTTCCTTCAGAAACAACACACAATAATTTGTACTAGCATGTATTCTTTAAGAGATCATACTCATTGAACATATTATTCATTTATCATTATATGTTTGGGTAGAAAGCTCATTATCTTCTGAGAGAATATCATTGAAGAGAGAATGTAGTTTGGTTAAACTATCCTAACTCCATTTGTTTCCATATTTTAAATTATACAACGTCATTATGGTTGAAAATGTTGTATATTTAGTACAACTAGCATACAATGGAATATTTTCAAAAGTCTTTATCTTCTCAAACAAGTTTGGACAACCATAAAGTGTATCTTCAACTATCATTTTCATTTAATCAATACGATCTCCATCAGGATTCACACCTATAATCACATCCTTAATACAATCTTATTAATTTTACACACATGTAATTATATCAGATGATCCATAAAACATGGTGATATCACATTCACTAGCTATATTTAATTTTATCCCACATATAGACCCAAATTAATAACTTTAATTTATTTCATGATAGATCATGTGTTCTTCCAACTCATCTAGACTAATATTTCTTGAATAACAATAGCATAAATCCATACAAAGGATTTGATAAGGTTCGTATGCATGATCTTTTGAAAAAATGATGAACTCTTTCACCCATTCTTCACACTCTTTTGTCATGAGATTGAAATACATCCATTTTTGATTCACATCCATCCTATTTGATTTAGTAGTATTAATATTTAATAAAATAAATAAATACAAAAAAGGTTAATTTCAAATAAGGGGAACCCAAAATTTGAATATTTCTTATAACTTTATCATGCTTTGAAGGAAATGGGTAATTGAATTTAAGAAAAAAAGTACTCCACCGGTGGAAGCTGTTATCTTATAAATTCAACCACAATGATCATTGTTATCTACTATGGGATTACTACTGCTTAGGGTTGTACAAGAAACATAGGTTCGTGTCTAGAAAAGATGAAGGATGAGTCTTAAAAAAATGATATAATGAATGTTTGGGAGATAAAGCCGATGATGATAATAGTTGTCTCCTTAAATCAAAATGTTCCCAAGATAGGGAGTTGTTTAAGCACCCGAAAAAATTTATTAGTTTTTGGTCTAAAGTTGAAAAAAGAAACCTTATTTTCCCAATCCATACAAGGGGGTCCTTGATTGGTGTGACCATGAGTAGGCACAGTTGGACAGTCTTACACGCACCAAGATGATATGACTATTATTATTTCAACATTCAAATAAAGCCTTCAATTAATCCATGAAAAGGAAATGTTTTTTGGTCTGATAAAATTTCTTTAGTACCGCTTATCTTCTTATGAGGGTAATTATATTGTATTGGGGTCATGATGGATATCCTATAGGTTGGATGTAGTTAGTGACATTACATTTCCATGGTTTTGTTCTATATTATATTAGAGGTGATATTCTTTGTATCTTAGAGGTCTGCAAAAGTTAATATGATCATATAAATATAGATACTACCATTTTATCTTACACATTTTATCATTTATAAATATATATACCACTCATACCAATGAATTTATAAATATATATTGCACTTATATTTTGACACATTTTAAAAAGTGTTCGAAAAGGAAAAGGAAATTAGTAAGTGAGTGGATCAATAATTTAATCAATATTAGAGGTTAATTTCTAAAGATTAATTATAAAATAAAAAGTGTATCACTTATAAATCACCCCTTATCAATGAAAAATTACCACTACCTTAGAATATTCAATGTTCCTTAGGTTTGGTTGGAGTTGATGATTTTCTTGTATGATACCAAAGTAATACATTGTTTCCCTTTTCTAGTTTCATATTTCATATAAAAAACAATCCATAATTTTATGGATGTATTTTGATAATAGGTCAATGAATAAAGTTAAAATCTAATTCAAGTGGGCGATGTAGTAAATTCATTCAACTCGCATCTTAGCATTGGAATCTAATTACTGAATCGACAACTAGATAATCTTAGCCAAAAAAAATGAGTAGGATTGCTTAAGGAGAAAACTTTTGTGACCTACCAATACTAAAATCAGAAATGAATGTGATGTTCTAAACATAAATAAAGGTAAAAAATTGTTAAATATTCATGAAATAATTTATAAATACAATCTACCTAAGAAAACAACGAATTATTGGATTCAACATTTATGGTATGTGGTTTTACATACCTTATTTGGTTTCATTAACCACGAATAATTAGATGTATTTAATTCTATTTTTCATATATATCAATTTTTTTATTATTGATAATGAAACGATTATTGTAATATCATTATTTTTCTTTGATTTAAATGTTATAAATCGATTTTTTTAAAATATGCTAATACAATTTTTAAAATTTTAGTGCACGGAAGGAACTTGATGAAATAAAATTTTCCTATAAAATTATTGAATATATTACGATAAATGATAAGTGGGTGTGTTATAAACAATATAATTTTGTAGTCCTAAGGCTAGAAAAATTATCATTATTGTATCTCTTCTACAACTAATTTTTTTAAAAAATATGGTTATAATTTTTGGTGATATGTATTTGTCATTGGTAAGTTATCAAATCATTAGTGTTGATGCTATTCTTGTTGTCTAACATTTCGTAATTCAAATAAATAATTTTTTTATTGAAGTCTACCCTATAAGGTTCACCAAGGGCCTGTAAAAAATAATTTAGCAATGAATAAATCTATAATTATTTTTAATAAAAAAATAATATATGTAAAATGTATTAAATATTAAAGAAATACATAATATTGTTTCATGAAATCATCCTAGAAAACATAATTTGTAGGAATATTTTATTTTTTTTATTCAATGTTCCTCCCAATCAGCAATCATCTACATAGAAATGACCAGTGGGTTATGATCACTTGTTAATAGTTAACACGTTTTATTACATATTAACACTTCTATCATTACTAAAAAATAATTATATAATTTTAAAATTAATTAAATAATAATACATGGATATGATTCATTATGAAATATCATTAAATTATGTTTAAATTTTTTAAATGTGTACTTTTAAAGAATATATAACAATTTCAACTCAACAAAACTAATAAAAAGAATTTGATATTTACAAGAAAATGAGTCATGTAAGAATAATATAATTTCAGGAAATCATCCTATCCAATATAATTTGTAGTCATATTTGAGTTTTGGTATTCAATGTTCCTTCCAATGGGAAATCATATACATAGAAACAATCAGTGGGTTACAATCACTTATTAGTAGTTAAAACATTTTTTATCACTTATTAAAGCTTCTATCATTATTAATGAATAATTCTAGAATTTTAAAATTAAATAAATAACAATACATGGATATGTTTCATTACCAAAGGTCATTATATATTTTTAAATTTTTTGAAATGTGTACTTTTAATTAATAAAAAACAATTTCATGTAAACATAACACATTGAAAGAATTAAATATTTATAAAAAAATGACTCTTGTAGGAATCCATGTTATATTTTTCTTATAATTTTATATATACATAAGCATAATCCATTTATTTCAATATAAACATAGATTTCGAATTTCACTACTTTAATTAATAACTACATAACATAATTTTTTTGAATACATTGAAAATTAGTGTATTCACTCAAAAATAATTATTAAAAACTAAAATTATTTGTTTCCAAGTGTGGTTCAATGGTTTTATTATAAAATTATTATTATATAATTTAAAATGAGAATTTTTTATGAGAATTTATTTTCATACAAAAAATAAATGTAATAAATATATAATATATATAAAGGTTGTAGAACCAAATTCCAAAAAACTAGAAAGTTAGTGGGGTGTATAATAACATGCTAGGAAATACTATTAGATCCTGGGGAAGAAAATAAAATGAGTTGGGGAGGTTAGTTTTTCAAAATGTTTGAATAAAATTTCTTTTGAAAAGGTATAATGAACAAAAAAATATAAAATTTTATTTCTAAATTATTTAGAATCATTCATATCTTTTTGTAAAGAGAAGAATGAAACAATGTTTATGAGAAAGGCTTATATTTGGGGAAAACATAAAATTATTTTGGATGAATATATTTTTTATTGAATATAATTTTTTTACATTATGTTTACTTAATTATGTTATTTATTTTTATCACGAAAGGAAGTGATATAGGATTTCTTGGATTTTTTCCCAACACACAATAACATTGTGGAGAGGGTTACACCTATTGTTATATGGAGGGAGTAGATCTATGTTTAGTTTTGGTTTCTTCTTTTATTATTTTTTTTTATTTTTTTTTCTATGATTTCACGACATTGGAGGTTGTAGGATGCTATGGTGGGGATGAAATGCCCACCGGAATTCCACTACACCGCATAGGGATGGTTGGGTAAAAAAAAGGGGGATCAAACAAGACCAATACAAATTGTGAAGTATCTTACCAAAATAAAAAAATGAGGGGGACTGAAGTGAGAATCTAGAGAAATCCTCCAAAGGAACTCTAACCCATCATCCTATCAAGAGGAGTTTATTTACCATTTATCTATGTATGAAGCATAGAATTTCAAACAAAGATAAACATAAATCATGAACAAAACTCCATTCTCTTCCTCATGGACCATATATGCAATTTATTAACAAGGAAACAAGACATTTAATAAACCCTATCCAATTATATAAATTCTTATCACTTCTCATTTTAAACAAAATAAAACCTACCCCCATATGTTATGTAACTTTTATAAACCATTCATTATTTCATAAAAATATCATCTGTTTACCGACAAAATTATCCATATCAACTTCCCATTCATTTACATATTTATGGTTGTGAAAATCCCTTTCATACCCATCATGTTATTTCAAAATTAACTTTTAGCCATTTTAACATAAGTATCATTTTTACATATTAAAATTCTCTATTTATAGACAAACATACCATTTAACTAGCTAACCACAAAGTTAAACTCTTTACCTAAGAACTTTAATAGGGGATTTCTTTCTAAGGTAGAATGTATGTTAAAAGGGTAATTGAATATTAGAAGATGAAAACTTAATACATTTCATTTTAATTAGGTCAAGGTATATCAAGCTGGATTGAATGCACTACTCAAGAACATGAACAAATAAGTGGGACTATGGGTTAATTAAAAGGGACCACCAACTTCATGCCGAAAAAAGACTACTCATCAAATATCGACACTCATTTATAGTAGAATTGAGAGAAATTTCAAAAAAAACATAGAAAATATGGATTATTTGTTTAAAATGATGATGAAACACTAGGTGCTAAAATAAAAGAATAAACAGGGCACGAGGACTCATGGACAAAAAATGAGCTTTTTATAGAAAGAGATGATTCTTCCATAGACCAATGATCAAGGGATATCCCTCCTTGGGGTGAAGAGAGGATAAGGGGCATGCAATGGGGGCTACTAGACCATATGGGGGAGAAATCAAGAGTGACAGGTTTAAAGAAACAATGGGGGAAAGTATTACTTTCCAATTTTAAAAAACCACTCAACAGCTCCTCAACTGACCTTGATGTGAAGACACACGAGGTGAAACAACCGAAGAATTGAAATTGGCACATACCATAGATTGGAGAGATCAAATCATCGAGAAGGTTGAGCGGTGGTAGCAGTAGGGTTCAGTGAGAGCGGCGACAATAGACTGGTTCCATGAGAACATGAAGGAGAGAGAGAGTGGAGACTTATGTCAAGGTTCCTTTTATAAGATCTCATAACCCTTTTATCAACGCTTTAAAAAATACTAATAAAGAGTAGTTTTATCAATGCTAAAACAGTAAGTTCTGATAAAGATACCCATTTATCAGTGCTAAAAAAGCACTGATAAAACTATTCTTTGTCCACTAAAATTCAAGTGCGGATAAATAGTAGTTTTATTAGTTCTTTTTTAGCACTGATATAGGGGTATCTTTATCATCACTAAAAAAACATTGGTAAAGATTTAATTTTGATTATATATATATATATAAAGTTATAATTTTAAATAAATACATTTAAAAATATTTCTACATATTTATAAATATTTTCGTATATTTATATTATTATATATATTTATAAAATTATAAATACAATAAATATATTTATTATAAATTTATAATTATATATATAATAAATATATTTATTATAATTTTACAATTATATATATACATACTCAAAATTTTTAGGAGGCATGCTCGCCTATAACTGAAAAATTAATTAGAAGATAAAAGGTGACTGGAAGATAAAAAATATGGTTGAGGAAAAACAAAAAAAACCCTCATCCACATGAAAAGAAAAGAAACAATCCAAGGACAAAATCTATATTGGTTAAGATTCTCATCACCATCAGCAAATTCCCACTATGACTGTGAGTTCCTTTGATTTAAACTGCTTAGTATTTTTCATTTTGCTTTTCCTACTCCAGGGTGAGCTAGAGACCACGTCCTCGACCACGACCACATCCATGAACCCTTGTGTCATACTCAGAAGCATATATATCCATCTCAACTGGAAGTGCATCTTCCTTCATAGTATCCCATTCAATGTGACCAAACCCTCTTCCATGATTTTTTGGATTACATCCCCATCTCCAAGTCTTAGTTTTCTTCTAGGTCCCTTTCGGTTCATCATCTTCGACTTCTAACTTGTCACTTTTCATTGGAATTTGGTTGACAACCACATCCATAATAATCAAAGTATCTTCCTTTTCTTATGGATGCATATTATTTAATGCATGATCATCTCCCAGATCCTAGAAATCCACATGAACAATGAATTCACCACCTTCCAAAGGCCTTGTCAATATGCCAAATGTTGCCCCAAGACCGTGATCAGTTCCCCTAACCGAGTAATCAACTATTTTTTCTTTTCTAGCTACGTGAAAAAATAATTTTCTCTTGAAAAACTTCTTCATCAGCCACATGTTTTGCAACATATCCAATGACGTTATTCTCATCATTAAGTGAATCAAAGTGATTAACAATTTCTATATTCATTGGATCCTGAATAGAAACCTTAACTAGATCAGATTTTGAACCAGTTCTCCTTGAGATCCTCTGAAAATTTTCACTGTCTGCAAGAACACTTTTTGTGATCAATTTTCTAGGGGTTGTGGTCCTTTTCTCATGCATTAAAATCTCTCTAGAGTCAACTTCCATAATATTTTTTTTACCACAATGAACTCCAATATTTATATAAAAGGTAAAACCAAAGAAGAGTCATGAAAAACCCCACTATGCTTATGGGTATCCTGGACCCTCATACTGAATTCACCAGTATTCAAATTATCATCAAAAACTATGTCTGATCAGCACTTCTTCGTAGAAAAACATTTTATAGGAGATGAAAAAATGAGACATATTAGCCCCTACCTACACATGCATACCAGTAGTCTGTCCATTAGAAAGGTCCTCATCAAGTCCTTCAGCATTCTAAACTCGCATTCCATAGGCAAATAGTCCTTTTTTAACCAAATGGCCTATATTAGCTATAATATAGTCCTTCCCTACAACAAGGTAATCATCTATCATCTCTGACCCAACCGGTGTTTTAGTAATCTCAAGGGGAAACACCTCTACCACAAAAAAAACCTCAATACTAGCAGGATGAGGTGTCCTACCCAGTGGTATTGGTTTTGTCACTAATATAGCACAACCAGAGGGATGAGTTCCATACATAATACTACTACATTCCAATTCAGGTTCATGACCCACTGATACACCCTGCATCGCATGAGTAGGAGAAATATTTCCATCAGAAGAATAAGTAGGGATGCCACACCTCTGTCCATGTTGACACCTCACCCCATCCTGATGAGCCTAATGTCTTCTACAGTTATGTATATCATGCCCGATTACCATACAGTCCTTATAGAATCATCGGAGATTATCATATTAAATAGGAAATTATATCTCATAATAATCCAAAGATATAAAGACATTATCAATTAAGACTGATCCGAAATCAAAATCTAAAAAGAACCTAGCATAATGCCTGAATCTACCAGATTCAGTTTCCATGTCCATATTAATCGGAATCTGAATTCCTAACACAATATCATGTATTATTTTTGGGTGCCAAATAACCCATATTAATCCATAAACTCTTACCCATACCTGTACAGAGGTGTTCGCCACATCCAGCGGGTTGAAATCATGATCCTAATCCCTTAGATGCAAAGTCCCTAGCTTGATATTGAGTGATCCATGACCCCAAGACTTGCCATCAGATATTATGAGGGGAAGAAAATGTGGACGAAACCTTGCCCAAGGGAGATACACATCCAGCTCGTGAAACCCCAAATCAATGAAATCCTCACTACACGCTCCTCATACTTCCATGGTTTTGATCCCTTAGAAAAAAATAGACGCACAAAAATTTAATGCTTACCAATTTCGATACGTTGATAGACCTTATATGGATCTTCCTTCACATGCATTATATTCCATTTCCCTTCAGAGACCTTCATCGATGGAACCCTAATAGAGAAAAAATGATCACGATTCAGAGGGGATGACTGCCAGAGTAGTGCGGGCAACATTCAATATTCCTAATCCCAAACCCGCAGCTCTTTGAGAATCAAATCGACCCTTCTCAAGAAAAGATTCAGCAAACGAACGAAGTGTTGAGGTAGCCATGAGAAACCCTTAACAACCATTGAACAGTAGAGAAAGAATATCTCACAAGATAACCATCTTGAAATCATATAAACATGTTATATGGGTAATGAGGTATAGGTGGGTGCCACACCATGCCAATCCTCGGACCAACCCACCACCTACGCGCCACACACCCCTAGCTAATTTCAAGTGCGAACTGACTCGAACCTATGCCAATTCTGTTGCTAAGGAGTGGTCTCCTTACACGGTATCACTAAGCCAACCCCGACCGACTATATATATATATATATATGAAATTATAATTATAAATAAATATATTTAAAAATATTTGTATATAATTATAAATATATTTATATATTTAAATATATATTTAGATAATTATATATATATATAAATATAAAAATAATTATTTATACAATTATATGAATTATATTTACTGAAATTTTATAATTATTTAATTATATATTTATTAATTTCTAATTATAATTATAAATAAATATATTTAAAAATATTTCTATATAATTATAAATGTATTTATTTAATTAAATATATTTATATAATTATATATATTTATATCAATATATAAATATATATAAATATAAATATAATAATTATATTTATTATTTAAATATATTTATTATAATTTTGAAATTATTTAAATATATAAATATATATTTATTTATTATAATTTTATAATTATTTAAATATGTATTTATTTATTTATAATTATAATTATAAATTAATATATTTACAAATAATTTATATATAATTATATATATATATATTAATATATAATTATAAATATAAAAATATATATTTTTTATTATTTTTTATTATAATTTTATAATTATATATATATATATATATATTTTCATAAATATTTTTTTAAATATAAATATATTTATAATTGTATAATTAAATATTTAAATTACAAAGTTATTAAAAAAATCATTTAAATAGATTAATTATGTAAATTTCAAACAAATTTTAAATGTCGAAACTTAATAAATAAAAAAGAATAAATATTATTCATATATATTAATAAACTATTGAAAATATTACATGTATAGTAAATAAATTAATGTTAAAAATGATTAAATATATTTTTAACATTATTAGTGAATATATAATAATAAATGAATAAATAAAATAAAAAAAATTAAAAAAAATTAATAAGTGCATTCAAAACATTTATGTGAATTAAAAACATAAATATGTACAAAAATACATCTACACACATAGACATAAACACACTATAACACCCTAATCTTCCATGGTACACTTCCCTTTGAATAATATATTAGCATGTGTTGTACGGAACTTCGAGTTCTAACACACTCCAAAACCAATCAAACTAGCTGTTATGAATAGTAAAACCCAGTTTTTTAAATTTTATAAATTTTATCTTTCAAAATGGACTTCATTTTTGGATTCATAATATCGAAATTAGCCTAGGGTGAATTTTTTGTATTTTTTAGAAAACATTCAATTTTTGATGAATAGTGAAAAATACTAAACATTAATTAAAAACAACTTTTTTAATCCAAATAATTTATATTGATAAATTATACTATTGAGTGGTTTTAAATTATAATTATAATATATTTTTACAATTTAATCCAATATTGTTAATTGGACGTAATTTCACATTTAAACTAGACATAAACAAGTGTCAATCTTTTGACAGTTATTATTTCTTAAAAAACACGCTCTTTGTTTTAACAACGGGAATTAATTTTAAATTAATTTCTTCCACTTATATGTTTTGAATTTAGAAAAATGGATTCCATATTTATAATCATGAGTTCCAAATTATGTAAATAGTTAACTTTTATTTTTAGACATTTTGAATATTTATTTCGGTAAATATTTTTTTTACCATGGATAAAGGGAAAATCCGGTAAATAAAGGGAAAATATAATATTATAATAATATTAAATTACCCTAAGATGTGTCCTAACCCTATTGGCTGATAAATTTCTGACCATGGGAATCTTTGGGTTGATTTTGGGACCCCATGGAGCTACTTGTAAGTGATAATGACACTTTATATTAATTAAGTAAAAGTAAATACAAAAATGACATAAGAATATATCTTTTAGAAACAAAAATTTACATAGGGTTATATATGTTATCTTTTTGACTATAAATATTCATTATAAATATAAAAATATTTCTTACATAATGGTATTTTATTTATTATTTATAGACATTGAATAATTAAAATTAATTTATGACACAATAATGATGCTGTAATTTCCTTATAAATGAAAGAATCAAATAAATGGTATTATAAATGTTACAATAAAAACAATTTGAAAGTTTTGATGCCATTTAAAAATTTTCTTGGTTAATATGACATGTTAGGATTGATTAAATGAATTTATTTCTATTTAATAATGATGTTAGGACTTTAATAAATGTAAATTATTAAATAGTGTCAAAATTGACATAAAGGAATTTTTTTAAAAAATATTATATTATTAATTTATATAATATTCCTAAAAATATAAGGTTCAGCATAAAGACATATATAATGTTAGGTTTATCATTAATGAACCACTTGGGGTTCTCTTGGATGTATATTGTAAGATTATTAACCATATAATATAAAAATACAAAGAGACATTGTAAATGTAAAACTATTTAACTAAGAGTTAAATCTAAAAGTTAAGGATAATATAGTGACCCAAACCTGTCTAAAACCTATTGGTTGAGTGGTTTTCGACCCATACACACCTTATCCTTTAAATAATCTATTTTTGAGCCATTAGAAACTGAAAATGATTTTATTATAAAATAATATTTTCAGTTTTTCCTAAGGTGCCCCTCACCCCTCTTATAAAAGGGAACTTCCACTTCTCTCAAATTCACACCTTCAAAGCCTTTTTTCTTGGCCAAACCCTGCCCAAATATCCTCTAAACTTCCCTTACTTCATCCTAGAATCCCTCCTTTGGTCATAAAGACAACTTAATGAGCCTTTTTTATCAAATCAAAAGGAAGAACCTAAAGAAGAGGTAAAATTTCTCCACCCTATTTCAAGTTCTTTTCTTCTTCCACTTATTCTTTCTTTGTTATTTCCATTCTAAAATAATAAACTCCAATATATTATATATACTTTGATGTTATTATAAATATGTTAAAGCAATATTCATTATTTTATCCATCCTTTGAATGACATGTCACCATACATGTGTGCGTACGGATTACCGTCTCCACGTCGTGGTGTAATTGTTATTCAATAAATTATTATTTGGATGGGTATAATAATAATGTTTAATTCATGTAAATAATAAATATAACATTATAATGATTATTTATATATGATATACCATCCACTTATATATTATTTTAATATCAAAATAATGATATTGTCACTCGTGCGTACGTACGGATTACCGTGTCCATGAACATGATCAGATTCATTCCCCATCGTATCCATTCAAGACTAAATTTCATTTGATGATTAAAAATAAGGTTTGGAGGCATGATATAATTCTGGATATTAATAAGATACATCCCATACATAACAAATATGGATCACATAACAAAGAATATAAAGGAAAATGAATCCGTTAACACCCAAAACGACAATAATACTAAGATATTATTAACAAATCAATGTTAAAAGATCATATATTATATCATATTAATTTATATGGTTCTTTTATAATTCAATAACTATTATTTCACCATTATATAGGAGCTTAACCTACCCTCTACCAATGAAAAATTACAAAGTAAGGGGTTTCTTATCTCACTTTTAATTCTGTGAGATTTCCATTGTTCACCACTTTTTTATTGCATGTGGTGTGTGTACTACCCATGATTGTATTCATTATGTAATATAATTTAATTTATGGATCTCTAAATAATCATTTTATGATCCTCCTTTTATGGGTGTATGTTTCATAAGTTACCAAATCTATAAGGGAATTTCAATTTTCAATTTTCACTCATTCGACTTTACGAATACTTCAGTGATTATTTTATTCCAAGATTATGTGTGGAATCACTATTCATTTTCTTATGTCATTATTTACACTCCCCATTATGTGGATATAATTTTTATACACATAATAACTCCATTGATAGATTCTCAAGTCATCGATATGAACCTGATAAGAGTAATTTTAACTCAATCTCCATTTATTGAGTTAAACATCAAATTCATTGGTGTTGTTTTTACAAGAATATTTGTGAATGTCCTTTGATTGATTTACACTGAATATACCATCATATTGAGTGTATTTATATTTTTTACACATAATTATGTCATTGATTTACCCTTGACCTAAGGATACGGTCTTTATAAGAGATTTCATCTCTATTTACATTCCATTGAGACTTCTTTATTGTTATACACTAATTCACTTTTATATGGTGTATATAAGGTACTTTGACATAGTATATCATGAATCCATTTATTCTCATGATATTATAATGTTTTGATTACATAAATTATTTTTATTCAAGTGTCTCTCTTTTTGTTAGGAACTCTAACTAAAATATCATTTTAAATGTTTTAAAGATTTATTATTATAAATCTTTCTCATTAATGACCATGTTTTAAAAATGTTTTTAAGGATTTATATATATTAACATTAATGTTTTAAAATTAAAATCACTTTTAAAAGTTTCAAAGTGGTATGGTACACTTTGATTCAAAAATCTATTTTTAAATGGCTTCTTGAAAAATAGTGTGACTTTTAAATGTTTTCAAGAAAAATGGGTTATTTCTATCCAATAGTTTTGAGGATTATTTTCATCTATGTAAATATCATTCTCTAATGGCCAAAAGGCCTTCATTTTTATTTATTTTTGATAATCCACCTTTCAAGGGGTGAGGTGGAACCCTTACAAGGCCCATAGGCTTAAGTATTACATGGCCCATAGGCCTTAGAGGAATTCATTGCCTGCAGACTTCAATATCATTCATTATTCTCAATTGACGTTAATCTGTTACAATAAAATCTTCCATATTGTATTGAATGAGTTATGTTTGACTGTGGATGTACTATTTTTATACCATTCATGGATTTTGGATAAATTATTGACATTTCGTATGCTAGTTTTAATACTAATGTTTATGTTATGTTTCAACCTTTTCAAATTAAGAATTCATTGGACTTAGTAAGTGACGAGTGGAGCATGCTATAGATCCTCGATGCATCGGTAGGTGTAATGAGAAAAACTAGAGTCTTGGAAAAAGGCCTTGACAAAATATTATTTTTAGTATTGGCATAAGGCCTTGACTATGTGGTTATGATAGTCTGGCATTATGCATTCCATCATTATGAAAGTGGTTATTGATATTGCATGTGATTATTCGACTAGTAGAATATCCATGTGAATAAGTAAATGGAATTATTTCATTTTATTTTTTCCATATTATTATGAAGTTCACGTTTAAAAGTCTTTTTTTTAGTTATACATTGACTTAAATGTTTATGCTTATTTATGAAAGTTCCCACTTTATTGTTATCCTTACTGAGCATCTGAGCTCACCCCTTTCTATTTTTATTTTTCCCAAGATGTGAAGAAGTATTTTATGACTGACCAGAAGGGATAGTCTGAGGGGATATGAATGTGGACTATAGAGACTATGTTGTTGTAGTTTTTCACTTTATGATGTAATGTAAACCAAATGAATGTATCTAGCACTTCAAAGGCTACTAAACTAATCAGTCTTTCAAGACTTGATCTTTTTTGATCATGCCAATGATACGTAATAATGCACCAACTCTGGGTAAATGGGGTCGAAGCGTTATACACACACACATGTATATACACACATACACAAACATACATGTAGTTATACAAGTAAATATATTTTAAATTATTAAATATGAATATAAATATATATCTAAATAATTATATTCATTTATATATTATTTAATTGTTTAAATAAAATACTAATATATTATATTAATTTTAATTACATCAAAAGATGCAAGAAACATGTTTAAAACCCATAGCCATGAAAATTTATTAGAAAAGATAACCTGAAAAAGTCAATGGGTTGCAACAAAAAGTTCACATCACACATTCCACCAAAAAAATAGAAAAGATAAAAAAACCCATTCCCATAAGAAAGAACAAATAGAGGGTCTGCTTTAGAATCTTTTTTCACCCTGAAGGTGATGACCTCTCCTTGATTTTGGGGCAACCCATGGTTTACCTTGATCATAAATTCTCTCGAATTCATCTTCCTTACCCTTAGGTACCCTTAGATCATCTAAGTATTGTACACTAGTATCATTTCCCATAATGGAAATAGGCTTCAGTTCATCAAGCACTGGAGTTGGGAATGTCTATGCAAGCTCCTTAGCGGCATCATTCACAAACTATATAGTATTAACATAATCAAATGTAGAGGTACCTAGATCAATATTCTCCTTAACACCACCACCATCATGCACATGGATATTGTAAGTCTCCACATATCCTCCCATGGTTAAATAAGAAATCGGTTTATTCCTCACACTAGATTTTCTAAACCTTCAAGATAAATTTATAAAACTCCAAATTATTAATAGACTCAACCATTGAGAAAAAATCACCCATTTTATTTAGGGTGACACTTACATATTCATCTAATGACTTTTCTAAACCATATTTCTTACCATAAAACAATGGTGAGAATTCATAACCATGGTCAGTAGAGATAACTACATCTGCTTCAATTTTATTCTCTTGAGACACTTGTATAGTGACCACATGCCCTTGATCATCCATTTTATTCATAAAAATATCCTCTATACCCAAATAAGATATTCCCTTTTTTCACTACAAAGATATATTTTGAGAAGTAATCATACCTCCATATATATACTTCTCATCAAAGAGCTTTGTAGGATCATCCCTAGCTTCATAAACAAGATCATCACCTTCGTTGGACTCACACATATCTCCTAGATTAAGTTGTGTAGATGGTGAAAAAAATAGATCATCCTATACAATAATAGAATATGTATTATCATTGGAAAAATAACACGAGTTACCATTCTTGTGCCCAGTAACCACATCAGCAAAATACAACTTCTCTTACATCAGTTGAGGAGTAACAACTCCCTTATCACCAGCTCTTCCCAACACATCTAGGAAAAAATTGCACCTACCATATGATTTACCATTCACAACTATATTCATTGGTCAACAAGATATATTTACCATCATATTAACCATATTAACAAGACCCTTATCAGTAGTCTCACTGTTTCCAAATAGTAAATCATATCCTATAGCTGGAAATTTAAACTTACAATTCTCAATCTTAATCCCAATCTTCTTACAATTGACACATTTTAGGCCCTTAAGGCAAGATTACTAGAGATGGCCAATGCATTGACAATGTAAGAAAAAACAAGGAAAAAAATTAAACTCAATAGAAATCTCCAACTTGAATTCATACACAATAAGGAAAATAGATTAACATTGTGGATAAATAAGATCCACTTCTATAAGTACTTTAGTATAATGCATGTTCCTTGTTATCATAGTCTAATTGTCAAATTTGATCAGGATTCAAACATATGAGGTAGCATCCCAGAGGATCTGAGGATGGCAAAAAAATTAGTTTAACCCCATGATATGGATCCACATTTGAAAATTAGAGTTTCGAGCCTTAGCCAGATCGAACCAGGGGTCCCAGTCCTATAATCTTAATGTTCATGGATTAAGGGAAATAAAACCAAAACTTCCTTGTTTCAACTTAAGATCCAATGATGGAAAGAAGAAATGAAAATAATAAATACTGATTGAAACAACCCGCTAATCATTAATTCTCCAAATCTCACAAATATGATTTCTCAATTAGTCTAGCTTCCATGAATTTCTCACACTATATGGAGACAACCACCCAATAATTGAATATGTATAATCCTCCAGTCGATCCTAAAAAATATGGGGTTTTTCTCACAGATCCCATGGATCCATTTTTAGTGATTTTTTCTATGATTGAAAACCATCAACCCAAGAATTGAAAAAAGGTCTAGAATTAGAAGATTTTTCTAACTTGGAAGACATATTGCTTTCCAAAATGGTTAGATTCCTATTCAAACCTGAAACCCTATTTTCACGAACTTCATGTCCATCATGATTCGACACCAATGGAACTGAGGATTGATTCACTCCTACCTCCAAACCTCCACCCATATTCCCATTTTTATGTCATCAGGCCATGTGACTTGTCCCTAGCTTTTAATAGTGCCTTTAACAAGGAAATGTTTTACCTTTCAAGAATTAGAGTCACTACCACCACAGTACAAATCTTTTTCCAACCATCTGGTTGTGGCCCACCATTGTGACAATCCACCACCTAAAGGCGTCTCCCCTGATGTTGAATTGAGTTGGACATCCACCAAAATCCAGCCAAAGTCCTAAACAAGAGGAAAAATACACGTAAAACCACACAAAGGTCAAATATGGAATGATTCAAAAGGTCCACTGAGACCCAATCACCGTCACTAATGTCCCACCACCCCACACCACAACTTCTAGATCTAGAAACTATGCCTCCATCTGGTTTTTTGAAGTTTCTTATTTCCTTGCATCTGGATATTGCGTCAATTCCTTCGAAGCCTAAGAAGACTTACGATGCCCCATCACATCGCATGAACCTGTAATTTCGATCAAAAAATTGGAGACAATCATGCCCCAAGTTGTGTGTTCCCACATCGATGTTGCTCCGCCAAGCACTGTCATCGTCCTCAGTAATGATCCCCATGTGGAAAAATTGTCAGCCACACCTCCCTATAACCAATTTCAGGTGGGGACTTCCTAGATCATGTTGCCCATATCGATCAATTCATAGGTATTTGAGCTAAGTATTCCTCCACAAGGAACCATCATCATACAACACCCCACATAGTGCTCACCCAATTTATAAATATATATATTTATATAATTATATATAATTATATAATTATATATTTTTTAATGTATAAATATATATATTGGGACAAAATCCCTCAATTTTTCATCTTGGTATGTTTTGGATGTTATTGTTTTTGTGGACAATTCCAGATGAATGTGAATGATTATGGTTGGTGTTTTCCAAAGATAAGTTTCTAAGGTGGTGTAGTTTCCCTATGTTTGCAAATTTTTTTGGGATCAAAATCTCGAAATTATGTTCTTAAAAGGAATTTTTTCATCATAGGAGTTAATGGTATAAATAATTGAGAATAAAATCATCACAATAAGGGAACTGTGTACCTCAAAACATGGACTGTGTACCATGTCTGGGAATGGTTCGCAGCTGCATAACGAGTAGAAGGAAAAGTATGTGAACAGTTCACGGTGAAGGGATTATTATATGTGGAAGGCATGGAGGTTTGAAAAAATGTGCTCCATGTAGGAAGATATTAAGTATATGAACCATGGTGGAAAAATGTTATGTGAAAGGGTTTAGGTTCGCATAATGAAGATTGGTACACGGTGAAAGCGGTGCTGTGTTCAAGAATTGGTAAATCACCAATAAACAGATTTTGCGGATATTTTTTCCTATATAAGTTGTGATAATCCCATTAAATAGAGATGATTTAAATTTTATTTAGAGAATTTATTTTCTCCTGGAATTTAGTGAATTCCGAAGGATATTCGCGAGGCAGAATTCGATGAAGGTTGAAGGGGTTCAAGAGGAAGTAATTCCACCAAATATTTTTGTAGAAAACTATATCCCGCAAAGGGAGTAGTACGCAGAGGAAGAAGGTGCAGTACAAAGGGGAGTCTATTAGGGAGAATTGGTTTTTGATTTGAATTATGTGAATGATAATTGGTTCATGAGGAGGATTCCACGAAGGGTAAGTAGTTTGTGGGAAGAGATCATGCAAAGGGTGAAGTAGTCCACCGAAGCAATTCTGTGGAAGTTTTTTGTGAGGCACCAAAGATTTCAAAGCAGGAAGATGGAACTCCATAGGAAGTACATAGAAGCTGAGGAAGTATGCAGAATTTATTCATAGAGAATATTCGCAGATTCGGAAGGTGGCAACAAAGGAAAAGGTAGTTCGCGAATGGAGGGGGGTTCACAGAAGTGGCATCGACATGTAGAGGAGGCGTTATGCATTGCAAACTAGCTACAAAGTGTGCATGAATAGTAGGTAGTTCATGGAACACACTAGGAGTATTCAAAAGACTTAAAATCAATTTAAGAAAGTAATTTTTATTACCTAACAGTACCTGGAAAGGTGGATTTCATATATGGGTAAAAATGGACTTCAAGAGAGCATCTAACTATAGTTGAGGATGCGTGTTTTCATGAAAATGAAGGGACCTATATGTCCATAAACTATGTTCGACCTACAAATCTATAAACAATGAGTGGATTCCTTTCCAAGAGTATTGAGTGATGGAAGAGGAAGGCGGTGAGCCTTTCCCCTAGTAGTGAGACAAAAAAGAGGCATAGAGAGTGACCCTTGGTAATTCAGTGAGAAGAACATAAACCTTGTAAATGTAGTGAGCCTAGGCATAGAAGATCTATCCCAAACCTTTTACTCAATATTAGAAGTGAGCCTTAGTGAATTTTTTACATCATCACACCACCGTTGTATGGTCCTTGGACATAGCCCATTGAGGGTGAACCAAGTAAATATTACTATGTCTTGTTCATGATTTAAATTCGGTTCATAATTTGTAATGGGAATGAGAGAGAAAAGAATTTTTTTTACAATGAAACAAGATCTGAATGGGAATAAATTTTAATATGTCATACTCTAACCCCCCCCCCTCTTAGGGTATTCGACCTAGTAGACCTAACAATTGGTATCAGAGGGAAAAGGTTGAAAGTTAGTGGTTCTCTATCAGAAGAAGAAATGGAGGTGTTCAATCATAAAAGAATTCTGATCTTCGATGAAAATAATTTTCAACTATGGAATAATCGGATGCAGCACTACTTCTAATCATTAGGAATGGATGTCTTCACAACAAATATGCATGAAATAACAACTGACATCAGTAGCAGTGATTTATCAAAAGCTAAAAGAAAGGAATTGGATGATTATGCTAAAGGGATCTATGCTTTAGGTGGATCCCTATCAAATGAAATTTATATGAAGGTGACGTCCTATAAAACATCACATGATATATGGAAAAAATTGTTGAACATATATGAGGGTGACACAAAAATATGAGAATAAAAGTTGCAGGTTCTATGGAACTAGTACGGGGATCTCAGAATGAACCACAATGAGACTGTTGATGCATTATTTGATAGGGTTAATGTTATTTTGGAAGAAATGCAGGGTCTTGGAGAATTCATTGAAGATATAAATATTGTAAAATGTATCTTGAGGAAACTTCAACTACAGTTTAATCTGAATTTTCAGTATTGTAAGACAAAGACCCAAAAGAGCTGACACTGGATAACCTAAACACTACCCTTGTAGCATATGAAATGACAAATGATGATAACGATGCAGTAGAAAAGGGTAAGTCTAAAAAATTGGCATTCAAGGCCATGTGGTATCACTCTATTGAACATAGTATTGAGGATGAAAATTTGGATGATGTCATGTCATTTATCTCCTCAAACCTGTAAAGGGGGAAATAGAAGTTCAAAGCTAAACTTTGATTTCCATGATTTTGATGCAGAAGGATTTTCCATTTTGTAATAAAGTGTCCTAAGAAGTTTGATGATGAAAATGAAGACAATGATGAAATTACCCAAAAGAAGTATTCAACAAATATGAATGCTAGGAAAAGTACTAAGAGAAAGTTCGTAAAAAAGAAGATTCTACTTTCAAAAGATGATGAAAATTTATAAGAATGTGAGGCAGAAGAGTTGGAGGACTGCAAGGATCATAATGGAGATGATTTGGTGGTAGTTGTCAAAAATTCTTTAAAAATAAACGAAATTGAAAATGAAGAAGAAGAATTTTAAGGACAAGTTGATCTTCAGGATGAATTATAATTTTCCGTTGAATAGATAGCTATTTTGAGATCCAAAACAAAGAAAGCTAACAAAGTTGTTCGTGATGCCCAAATCTATATATAGCATTAAGAAGAAGAGAATTCTGAGCTGAATGTTGAAATTGAGAAGCTTAGGTATTTAATTCTAGAAAGCTCAAAAAAGGTGGTCGAGTACAAACTCAAAATTTGAATAATAGAAAATAAAAATTGATAGTTTGACTGAAAATGGAAAAGATCAAATCAAACATATCAAAGAACTAGTATGGGATGTTTTCAGTCTATGATGAATAGTTAAAAGATCAAGAGAAACTGTTAACTCTCAGTTCGACATCAGGAAAGAAGATCATACATGCAACAGAGAAGATGAAATTTGAGTTGAGTGGTCCAACAGAATAGAAGAAAAAATCCACACTGAATGGTAAGGCTAGTATGGGGCATGATCTAAAATAGAAAGAAATCACGGTTCAAGTCAGACCACAAGCACCCATTCCAAGATTGAAGATTTATTTGGGTACGAATTAGAATCAAAATATTCATAGAACACAAGGTATAACTATTGGTGCATCATTTCCACATAGGAATGTACCTCACATAAGATGCTATTGTTGTGGTGAGATGGGACACTCTCAAAATATATGCTCCATATCAAAGAGGTACCAAAGGGAATAAGACCAATAAAGGTGTCAGTACATATCTCAATATTCTAGGTTATCATATGATGGTATTTGTTTCAGATGTAAAGAAATCCAACATATGTAAAGATATTTCACATCAACAATGTAGGGGAATGTTCCTAGGAAGACTGAATTTGTTCATAAGAAGAATTCAAATGTATCCTCAAGAGATATAAAGATTCAAAA
This sequence comes from Viscum album, assembly GCA_963277665.1. Classification (NCBI taxonomy): domain Eukaryota; kingdom Viridiplantae; phylum Streptophyta; class Magnoliopsida; order Santalales; family Viscaceae; genus Viscum; species Viscum album. Next base: position 1,744,315,641 of record OY728125.1, on the reverse strand, counting down.
TAGATTTCCATATCTACAAGTTGAAGCTGGTACATCATATAATAAGGAAAATCAAGAATATCATTCTATGTCGGGTATGAAGTCAGTGAATTGGGTCAAAAAGAAAAGGGCTGAGAAGTTAGTGGTAGCAGAAATTACGTTCAAGGCATAAGATCACACTGGGATATGGATCATTGATAGTGGAATCACTTCCCATATGATGGTAAATAAGGATCTAGTGACCCGAATCAGGTACGATACAGATGGTATCATAATATTTGGTAATGATGAGGGCCTGAAAATTATTGTTTTAGGAAATGCCATGTTTAGAGTAAAATACATGAGAAGAATAAATGTATTGATTATTGAAGGGATTAGTCACAACATTCCTACTTTCAGTCAATTGTGTGACTCAGGGAATTCTCTAATTTCTTTCAAGAAATTATGTATCATTAAAGAAAATGATGGTGTTATTGTGTTTCAAGGAAATTATTAAAATGAGAATCTCTACCTCATGAATGGAGAATAAGATATGTTCTTTCTATCCAAGGATGAAGAAAACAAGTTATGGAATAAGAATCCTTTACACATATTCTAAACGCCCTTGGAAGATCTTGTGAAAAATGATGATGCTTGAAATATACCTAGATTATCATGTGATTTTACTCATACGTGTGATGCCTTCCAACAAGGGATGATCATTCGAATGAAATTTAAGCCAAAGGAGAAACAGTCAACTAGATTGCTTGAATTGGTTTATATTGATGTGTGAGGGACAATTTTACCAAGGGATATTTATTGGAGGAGATATTATGTTCTCTCCATTGATTATTATATCATAATGGCATGGGTTATAATAATCACCCACAAATATGAAGTGTTCAGTTTCATTACAAGATATAGACGGGAATGGGAAAAGATGCTTAGTCCGAAAATATAAATGACTTGAATAGATAATAGAACAGAGTTCACAAAAAACAAAGTGGAGGATTATCTTGAGAAACATGGGATAAGGAATCATGTTTCAGTGGTAAGAACCCCACAGCATAATGGAGTAGTTGAGAGAAGAAATCAGATTTTCAACAACATAGCCAAAATAATGAACATTGAGAAAGACCATTTGAATAAATTTTGGAAAGAAATAGTGATGACAGCACTCTACATTTCAAATAGAGCTTTACTTTGTCTGAAAGAGAAGAAGACTTCATATGAGTTATTGTATGGAAAGGATCCATCATTGAAGTAATTTTGAGTCTTCAGAAGTAAACGTTTTATTATTGATAAGGAGGAACACATGAATTTTGAGTCTCGTGGGGATGAAGGGATATTGTTTTGCTACTCAAAGAAAAACAAAGCATATAAATTCTTAAATAAGTATCCCAAAAAGATATTTGAAAGACATGATGTGAATATAGTTGAGAATGAATAGAATATTTAGAAAATACATGATCAGACTTAGGAGGATAATGATGAAGATATGAGCAGGTTAAGAGACACTGAAGCTTTGGAGGATGATTCAGAAGAAGACTTAGATGATGAGAATAAATGAGTGTCTACCCAGAGACTAGTGAGAAGAGATGAAATTGATAGGCAGAACATAATGGGTGACCAAACAGCACCAGTGCAGATATGGAGAATGAAGACTCCATAATAGGAATCCTACTTAACATAGGTGGAACCTAAATCTTTTAACAAAGATGTTGGAAATGAGAACTGCGTTCAAGATATAAATAAAGAGTTTGACCAAATTGAAAAGAATCAAACATGTGAGATTATTTCAAGACCAGTAGATAGGAATTTTATAGGGAAAAATGGGTCTTTCACAAAAAAATGAATGAATATGGTGTTGTGATTCAAAAAAACATGAATTGTGTGAAAAGGGAACTCCCAAAGAGAGGGTATAGATGTTGATGAAACATTTTTACCTGTTGTGAGGCTAGAGATAATCAGATTATTAATGGCCATAACATAGAAAAGAAAGTTCAAGGTGTTCCAGATGGATGTCCAGTCATTATTTTTGAATGGAGTACCCGAAGAAGAAGTTTACATTGGGCAACCAGATGGTTTTATCATTCATGAAGATGATAACAAAGTTTGTCAGCTGAAGAAAGATTTATATGGTTTGAAGTAAGAACCAAGAGCATGGTATTAAATGATTGACTACTTTTTAAAAACTATTGGTTTCCAGCATAGTGGAGTTGATAACAATATATATTTTAATAATTGAGGTAATAAAAGGATTATGGTGCTGTTTTATCTTGATGAAATAATCTTTTGTGGATTAGATGATGTACAATGCAGCCATTTTTCTAAATTCATGAAAAGAGAGTTTGAAATGTCGATGATTTGTGAACTGATGTTTTTCCTTGGTTTACAAGTAACATAAGAAAGGAATGGAACAATTATTTCCCAATATAAATAAACTAAGGATGTTTTGAGAAGGTTTGGAATGGATAATTCCAGAGAGATGAAGACCTTTTTTTCCACTCAGTTGAAACTGTCATGAGATGATGAAGGTAAGACAATTAATATCATATAATACATAAATATCATTGGAAGTCTATTGTACTTAACAGCGACAAGGCCTGGTATTGTATTTTCCACATGCCAAGCAATGAGATATCAAAGAAATACCAAGGAGATACACATGAGTGGATTGTAAAGAATACTTCGATATATCAAGGGCACAATGGATTTTGGTTTAATGTATAATTAAAAATCTCAGCTAGATTTATTGGGATATACAGATGCAGATTGGTCCTGGTCAGTAGATAATAGGAAATAAATGTTCATAGGTGATTACTATCATGGGGGATTGTGTATTTATTGGTTGAGTAAGAAACAAGATTTCATTTCATTAAGTACTTAATAATTTCAGTACATTGTAGCTACTCAAGCATGCACACAGTTATTATGGATAAATTCTCAACTTGAGGATATGAGAGTTGAAGTGAAGTCTTAGATCAGAATCCATTATGATTACTCAAGTGCTATAAATCTGAGCAAAAATATAGTTCATGACTCAAAGACAAAGCACATTAAAATAAAATATCATTTTATCAAGGATAAGGTGGAACACAGTCTTGTGAATTAAGAGTATGTTCCAGCCGAACAACAAGTTTCTGATATTCTTACAAAGGACATACCCAAAGAAGTATTTGAAAGGCATCAACAGGATCTGTGAGTCCGGTTGGCTCCCCTCACTTGAAAAAGTGTGTATGTGGGACCCCCTCTCCCTGAGGTATTATGTGTCTTTTTCTAATTTACTAATATGTGTTCTTTACTATGTTGCATACAACCTTGATGTGCCCTTCCGTTTCATTGAAAAAGGGGGTGAAAAAGTTTAACTATTCTAGGGTAAGAAAAGACATGGGGAGAATCTGTTAAGTGAAGCCGTGAGATAGGGTGAGCTAAAGCTATTTGGAGAATTTGTAAGATAAGTGGACCATAAAATCTAACAATGCATGAAGTTATCTATCAAATATTACATATCACGATATATGAGCTTCATGATGAAAGTAGTTGATTGGTATCAAGATTTGGTGTTAGGAATGAAGTGATGAATTGATGAAATTTTCATTATACTCTTGTTTATCATGCCAATCATGGATCATGTGGGCTTAGAGTATGTTTTGAGTAAATTTTTGATCACTATATTAATCGCATGAAGCGAATGCTGATTGAAGAAGGAATGAGCCTTAACGAGGTTTCAAAATGTGGAGAAATGTTGAGAAGAGTTTTCAAAAAACCCAAAGCGGGATATTGTTGGGATAAAATCCCTCAATGTGTCCTCTTGGTATGTTTTGGGTGTGATTTTTTTGTTAAAAAAACCAGATGACCGTGAATGAGTATGGTTGGTGTCTTCTAAATATTGGTTTTTAAGGTGGCACATTTCTCCGGTGTTTGATAACTATTTGGGCATCAAAATCAAGAATTTGTGTTTGGAAAAGGATTTTTTTCATCATAGGAGTGAATGGAACGAATAACTGCAAATAAAATCAACAAAATAATGGAACCTCATACTGCAGAACATGAACCGAAAACCATGTCCAAGAATGGTTCACAGCTGCGTATCGAGTATCGGGAACGATTGATGAATGGTTCACGATGAAGGGATTGAGGTATCCGGAATGAATAGAAGTTTCTTGAAATGGTGTTTCATATAGGATGAAATGTATTATATAGACCAGGGTGGAAAAAAATGGTATGTAAAAGGGTTGCGCTTCACGGCAGGGGGATCTGTACGTGGTGAAGGTGATGTTGTGTTAAAGATTTGGTAAATCTCAAATTAGCATATTTTCTAGATATCTTTGCCTATATAAGTTGTTATAATCCCAAAAAATAGAGGGAATATTTCATTATAGAATATCTTTGTTCAAAAAAAAATCAAATTCCTAAGGATGTTCTCATGTGATAATTATGCAAAAGTTGAACTGGTTCACATGGAATAAATCCTACCGACGTTTTTTTGCATAAAATTGTATCCTACAAAGGATTTGGCCAGCAGAGGAGAAAGTCATGGTATGCAGGGGAGTTTGCAAGGGAGAATTTGTTCATGAGGGGGATTATACAAAGGATAAGTGGTTCACGAGGAGGATTCCATGAACAAAAAGTGGTTTGTGGTAAGTGATTACACAAAGGGTGAATTAGTCTGCGGAAGAAATTCTATGGAATGTTTTTGCGAAGCACTGAATCTTGAAAAGAAGGAAGAAGGAACTCTAATGTCAGTACGCGAAAGCTGAGGAAGTATATTAAATTCATTCATATAGGAGATTCACAGATTCAGTACACGACAATGAAAGTAGAGGCAGTCCACGGATGGAGGGTGGTTCGATGAAGCGGCATTGGTTTGTGGAAGCAGCAGTGGTATGTGGAGGAGGTGTTTTGTATAGAAAACCAACTACATTGTATGTAGGGGTATAAGGTGGTTTTTGGAACATACTAGGAGGCTTGAAAAAGATTTCAATCCATTTTTGAAAGTCAATTCTATTACTTAACAGCACACAGAAAGGTGGATTTCATCTACAGGTGAAGAAGGTACTTCAAAAGAGTATCTGCCTATAGTTGAGGACACATGTTTTCATGCAAATAAAGGGACCAACATGTTCATAAACTGTTTTTGGCCTAAAATTCTATAAACTATGAGTGGATTAATTTTCAAGAGTAGTGAGAGAATGAAGAAGATGATGGTGACCCTTTACACCAATAGTGAGCAAGAGAAATAGACATAGGGAGTGACCCTTAGGAATACAGCGAGAAGACCCTAAACCTTGTAAAGGCAGTGAGTCTGGGCCTAGGAGATCTAGACTGAACCTTGTACTCATTCTTGGCAGTGAGCCTTAGTGAATTTGGTACATCAATACACCACTGTTGTATGCTCCTTGGTCATAGACCAGTAAGGGTGAACCATGTAAAAATTGTTTTGTCTCGTGTATGATTTAAATTATATAAATACTTTGCAATGAGAACAAGAGATAAGAGAGTTTTGTTTAATGAAGAAACAAGATCCAAAGGGGATGAAATTTTAATCTATCATACCCTGATTCACCCCCCTCTCAGGGTATTCAACCCAGTGGACCTAATAATATATAATTATAAATATAATAAATATATTTATTATTTAAATATAATTATTATAGTTTTATAATTATATATATATATATATATATATTTACTTAAATATATTTATTTTTATTTTATAATTATTTACATATATATATATATATTTAAATATATTTACTATAATTTTATAATTCTTTAAATACACACACACATATATATATATTGATAATTTTATAAATACGTTTTTTATAACATTATATATATATATATATTTGAATTGTTAAAAAAAATATTAATATATCGTAATTAGATTAATTATATACATGCATTTCTTAATTAATTTATATAAATAAACATTATTTATTGAATATAAATATTATAATTTTATATATAATAATAATATTTTTTTATTAAATGTTTTTATCAGTGCTAATAATAGAACAGATAAAGATTCACCTTTATCAGCGATAAAAAATGCACTGATAAAGGGTATATCATTATCAGTGCTTTTTTGGCGCTATTAAAAGTTACCATTATCTTTTCTTTTAGCTAGTATTAATAAATGTAAACCTTTTATTAGAACTTTCTATTTATCATTGATAAAAGTAGGCCCCGTATAAGCCGCAATTTGTGTTAGTGAAGCCATCTGCCAAGGCATACACAACGTGTGATACTATAAACATGTCATGTATTGACACATGGCTTCTTGAGCGTGTACTCCCAGAAGATGTTGATCCAACTGAAGAGGGGTCATGGTGTGTGGATTCATCACATGACATGTGATATTTAACCGCACGTGAAACCATTGTCACTACACAGAGGGGATTACGCACCTTGTAGTCTAGATTTTTCCAAAACCCTTGGTTCTTCTTGCATCTTCCAATCATGTTTTCACTACCATGTAATTCACCACAATTATCAGCTTGAATCATGGATCTAGGTTTACAATGGCTTCCTCATCATAGGTGGTTGGATTTTTTCCATCCAATCCACTTAAGAAACAATCCCCATTGCACTGTGCAATCGTTGTTGCACCAAACCATGAACCATGGGTCATCGATCCAAACTTTTATCATCTATGGTCATCAACAAACCCAAATAATGATGTTTATCCCAATATTGAACCCATGATAATGATCTATTATGAAAAATATCGATTGTGAAACAATTGTCCCCTGTGTATTTACCGAATCACTAAACAAATGGATTTTCGATGATGATAACATGATGAAAGGTTGGAGGAAAGCACAAAAAAAAACAAGATGAATGGACCTCTTCCATTGTTTAGGTGGTCCTTAATTCATTTCTATTAGAATGAAAAATGAAGAACTGATAAATAGACAACATTTATCATCAATTACAATCCAAGGAAGATAAACCCGAACAAGTAAATCAATGGTCAAACTATCAATTATATTTTTAGGATACATGGTTCACATTATACATGGGATAAAAAATGGGGATAAATCCACTTGAAACAAACTCCCTACCCCGAGTTCTGATTAAACACTAATAAAGAATGGATCCACATCATAGTTGTTGGCATGATCCAAAAGCTCCAATTGGCATGCAAATTTCCAATCCATGATCCGTTGTTGATTACCTGAGAATCCTCCTCCAATGGTTCTTTCTCAATCCCTATAGTTATGCAGTTAAACTTATGGATTTTACAAAACTGGGAATTTATCAGAGATTCATTAAATTCTCCCCATATAGTTTTGAAAATATTTCTTAAAATATTTTAATGTATTACTTGAAAAAATATATTCATCATATTCTCTCAACCTTTAATATTTTTTATCACAAAAATAGAAAAAAATACATAGACAATTGAATATAATGAGATCATAATTGGATCTCATGGTCCAATGATATCTCTTTGGATTTATCATGCTATCAACAAACACACACCCATGGAAAAATTTTCCCCATTAAGGGTATTCTCCCTTTAGTTCTCAAATGCCACTACACACCTCAAATCCATGACCCATTGTTGATTATATGAGAATCCTCCTCCAATGGTTCTTTCTCAATCCCTATAGTTATGTAGTTAAACCTATGGATTTTACAAAACTAGGAATTTATCAAAGATTCATTACATTCTCTCCATATAGTTTTGAAAATATTTATTAAAATATTTTAAAGTATTACTTGAAAAAATATAGTCATTAGATTCTCTCTGCCATTAATATTTTTTATCACAAAAATAAAAAAAACATCATAGATAGGTGAAGATAATGATATCATAATTGGATCTCATGCTCCAATGATGTCTCTTAGGAGTTATCATGCGATCAACAAACACAAACCCTTGGAAAAAATTTATTTTTTTACTTGTTCTTGAGAAAATAGGGAAAATTTGGGAAGTTCTGGAAATTTCTAGACTACACACCACGTACTCTAAAGTACACACCGTGTATGGGTTAGGAATGTACCATCCGTGTGCTCACCGAGCACATGTCTTGTGGGGACCATGTAAGAATTTCCCACTACATGGTGTGTAGTTTTGCTTGACACGTTGTGTACCCTTGACCGTGTGGAGGCTATACATGGCATGTAGGCCTGTTGGTAGGGTAGAACTTTTTTAATAAGTACACGCCGTGTACTATTTGTACATGCCGTGTAGAGGGTCCGTGTATGGGGATATACATAGCGTGTTGGGGATGACGACCAGGTAGAGAAGTACACGTCGTGTACCTCTAGGTACACCCCATGTAGTTAGTCAGCAAATCCTTGGCAAAATATCATCCTTCATATGAACGGTAAAATGATACACGACATGTAGTCCTAATTACAGACTGTGTATTTTCTTTTTTTCGCTAAAACGGGTAGAAGCCTCATTTTGAGGTGGAAACCCAAACCCCCGATGGGTTTGAGCAGGGAGAGCTGGCCAAAGCTCATTTTTTCTCTCGATCATTCATCCAAACTCTGTTTCGATCACCGTCATATGTGTTAGAACACCCTCAGTATGGCCTTGATTCCACTTGAGCCATTCTTCCTGATTTATGTTCTAAAATGAGTTATAGGGGTTTGAGCGGTTTTTATTGTTTTGTTGATCTACCACGTTTTAGACCTAATTGGAGGATTTTATCGGAGAAGTAAAATCATACAAGTCTCAAGTAGGTGGTTCATACCTCTTTTTGTTTTTTCATAGCCTTTTGGGTGGTGCGGCCTTTGGTGTGTTTTCAGGTATTTTGAGCATGACCCTATTTTACCTGTTATTGCATTTTTAACTGTTATTTGACCCATGGAATGCCTTTGGGTATTCCCTATTACATGTTTTTCTTGAGTGGGACGAGCGAGTGGTCCTTTCTCATTGAGACATTTTGGCCACGAAATGACAAATGGTTATAATTGTTTTTGTTTGATTAAACTATTGAGTTTAGTTTATTAAACCTTGATATGAATTGTTAGAGGGATTCAAGACCTCGGTACTATTGTTTGATAACTATTGGGCTAGTGCAATTCAACAGTTTAGATTTTTTTCCTATTTATGTGTTTTTTTAAATGTGTTATATATGTAATTGCTTAATTGCATATACTGGAACCTTTGGGTTGTGTTGGGCATGGCCCGAATATTCTTGAGTTATGCTGATCACAGGTTGGGCTTGGACCGGGTTACGTTGGGTGGTTCTGACCATGGGATTGGGCATCATGGATGTTGGTTTGAGGTAGTGTGACTGTCAGGTTGGGCATGGCCTAGGTTACATGGATGGAAGGTCCATCATACAAGAGTGACATGGTTGCAGGGGCATGAGGTTTCAGATATATTGTGGCTTGGGAACTATTTTGGTGATTACTACTCACCCAGAACTATGAGTAGTGTGCACACAGAGAGACTCCGTGATGAGGTGGTTTTGACCACTCGAGTGGGTAGAGGCTCCCATTAGTTGCGGTTTAGGTACTATGGGTTGGGGGTGCTTGCTGTAGGAATCCACATGGAAGGTGATAATCCTTCTGGGGATAGCATTGAGGCTATCGAGTTGGGGGAAGAGGCTCGCAGTTATTTGAGGGAAGACATAGCTATCCATCTAGTTACTTTATTTGAGGGTAGAAATCACTACCACTCCTGTTACTTTATTGAGGGAAGACATCACTGTCCCTCCGGTTACCTTATTGAGGTCAGAAATCATTGTCCCTATGGTTATTTACATGAGGACAGACATCATTGTACCTCCTGGTTTCTATTTCTTGGGAGGGCATTCGGGACGTCGATATTTGAGACACACGGTTTTAGGGGGACACATGGTGTCGGGTAATATGATAGAGATTTTTGCATTGGGAAAAGTAGGTGACACTCCATGGTGGCTTCTAAAAACTGGTGGAGTTTGTGTTTGGTTGTGTGCATCGTACTTTTTACTATTTTCCTTATAAATGCGTGCCTTCTTGAACACTTATATTAGGTACGCACCATTGGATGGTATCCTACTGAGATTCATCTCACACCCTACACAGGCCCTTCAGGATGCGTGCAGACTTTATGGATTTATATGCAGGAAATATTTCAGCTTCAAGAGCTGGGATGCATTAGCTGTTGCATGGAGATGGTATGAACCTTGAGGTCTTGCCTAGATGGAGTTTACTTTGTTTTTCTTACTTTCCGGTATCATCATGCATACTTGTTTTGTAACTACATTTGGTTAGCCATTGGTTCCTTTAAATATGGATACGTATGACCTACTTTGGATACATGTTTATTGTTTAGTGGTAGTTATAAGTTATCAGCATGCTGTTGTGTTTACTTTCTGCTGTCGTTGTTTATATTTATTGTTTCTGTTGTTTATCGATGTTGAATGTGCTTCCGCTCTGCAGGTCTGGTTCGAGTCTGCTGAGTCGTTTATTCCACTACATATTTATTATTATACTCGAACCAGTACCATTATTATCCTCCGAGAGAGTATAGCCTCCCCACTATACCTATAAAGACCCTCGCTACTAGTTGGCAGCCTTTGGTGTTTGGGGAGGTGTTCCTAAGGTAGTAACACCGGAACCATTTAGCACTGTTCAGATGGCTATTCAGGTCCAGGTCGTTACAAAGTGGTATCAGAGGAGTTCTTAACAGGGATTTAGTAGCAGTGTTTCACTGTCTACTAATTTTATTTAGACTTATCTTTTTATTTTTGATGGTTTTACTATTTTGGGATATGGTAGACCAGAGATAGGTTGTAACTGGAACTAGTTTCTAGATTGTTCTTGGGTTCTTGCAGCCCCACGTATGTGTGATGGACCAAGTTTCCATGGGTAAGAATTATTGTTTTCTTTTTCTCAGATTACAGTTTATATGATTTCCACCTCGGTGGCTCACTTGGTTTGTGATGTTATTGATTGTGATATGTGACCCTTAACCCGATGCGGTAAGGAAAAATTTAACCTTGGCTCGATATGGAAAGGTTGTTTGTTTGGATTTTGATAGGCACATTTTTAGGGTATTTCAATTTCATAACTACACATATGCTTTGTGAAATGATAATTCCATGCGAATAATATCAAATTATCGTGCTTGAATTCTTTGGAATGTGAATAGGTGAAATTACTGATAGAATATTTTTTTATTGAAATGTGTTATGCCATACTTTAATATTTGTAGAATTTCATGTGACAAGGTATTTGGGTCTGGCTCTTGTACAAGTAGGGATGTATTATTAGTATAGGTGATTTTGATCACTAGGATTGGAAAAATCCATTTTCGGTTTGAGCCAACGTTGGTTGTCAGGATGGGCATGGCCCGAGGTACTTTTGATACTTGGCTCTGTTTAGGGTGGGTAAGGAGGTAATGAGATCGAGATTCCATGGGCATGTGTTGCGATAGGGGAGAGTAAGGGTAGTTGTTTTATGCTTACTCTTTATTGCTTTCTTTATATGCGTTGAATATATATTTATATATATATATATGGGTGTGGTCTGTCTGACCATTTATGGTATTCAGCGGGTTCCTTTTAGCTGACTCAGATGGAGCATCAGGCGGGAGATGGTACAGTGCCACTGGAGTAGGTTTAGGTCCAGGATTCAGTGCAGGCAGAGCGTGATTCACAGGTACAGGCTCAGGTACTGGATCATGTTCAGGATCCAGTGCAGGTATGACAACAACCAGGTTTGGTAGTGTTCGGACCATGGTTTGATGAGCAACTTCAAGCTAGCCTGGTAAGTGTCTTGCAGGGGATCGACAGAGGTGCACAGGGTACAGAGCCATTTATGGCATATCTAACGCAGGATTTCCAGTCGCAAAACCCACCACTTTTTTAGGGTGAGGGTGGTCCGCAGGTGGATGAGAACTAGATAGAGAGCATATAGATGATCTTTGAGTAGCTCGAGACTCCTCCAGGGTGGAGTGTCATGCTGGCGACATATATTCTGCGGGGATCAGCGATGAATTGGTGGGATGTGCATGTTTAGGCTCGCAGACATGAGGGACTAGCATGGAAATACTTCGAGGATAGGTTCTTCAAGCACTTTTACCTAGAGACAATGATGGCAGAAAGAGCTAGAGAGTTCTTGAGCCTTCAATAGGGAGACATTTCTATCATGAACTATGAAACTACTTTCACTGAGTTGTCTCACTTTGCACCTGTTATGGTAAGTAATGACTCGACTAGGGTGAGGCACTTCGACGATGGATTACGGAACACCATTTGGATCTAGGTGAATATCTTTAGGCTGGGTTATTTTTCAGAGGCGGTGAATCAAGCACTCATAGCGGAGGGAAACCAGAGGGATAGGCACCAGGTTGGCCAGGTGATGGCTTCAGGTGATGGTTCAGATAACAGGAAGCAAGGATGGGATGAATTCTAGGAGGGAAGTTAGGACAAGGACTCTGCTAGACCACCTCGTAGTAGTTCAACAATGGTTTTCTTTTTGTGTGGGTAGCTAAGACATGTTCAAACTCAATGTGATAGGCCTCCAAAGGAGTGTCAGGAATGTGAATAGGTTGGGAATCTAGATAGGTTCAACATGAATCCTTCTCAGACAACCGGCAGGCAGGGACTAGGACAGATGATGACATCTGGAGTTGGTTCAGGTTCAGTACCAGGAGAGGGTAGCTGAGGTTCAGCTATACATGGAGGACGTGACAGAGATAGCGGGATATAACTGAGGGGTCAGTGGCCAATGGATGGAGTAGCACCACAGGGAGTTCAGGAATTATGAAGCCATACTTTAGGCAAGGTGCACGCCGTGGAGCTTCCATAGGCTGAGTAGGCTGGTGAGCTGACGATGGTTATAGGTACACCGTGAGTGTGGCCGTGACTTTTTTTGTTTTCTTTTGGCATGACCTGTTGTGGCATGTCCGTTTTGAGTGCACGAGGTGCATAGGATTCATGTGGATTGACTAGATTCTAGTCAGTGGGATTGGCGCCATATTGGGTGAAGGATATATTTATATATATGTATGAGATGTGTGGCATTGGGGCATCGATGGTGCGGGTTACTTGATGTGCCTTGGGAATCGGGGCATCGCGGCTACAGGTTACTTGAGGTGCCATGGGCATCAAGGCATCAAGGATGCAAGTTACTTGAGGTGCTAGGCCCTGGGTTCGTTTTGAGCATCCATGGGATGCAAGACCTAGTGGAGGCGGACACCGATGTGGTGCGGGATACGTTGGGTGTCAGAAACAACACAAGAGAACCAATGAGGCGTAAGGGTGACGATGCGTCATGATAGGACCATGATTCCGAAAACATGTTAGTAATCCCTTTCTTGGTTGAGTTTTCTAGGGTTGCGACTGAGTTAGGAAATTTACAAGGTGGGGATCCCCTTAAGGAATTTAGCCAAGACCTTTGAGACTGTGGTAATCTGGGTTACCTTGATCCGAGTGGCATGTTCGATTCCATCTCCAGGTTTTGTTTGATAGCTTGGGGATGAGCTAGGTTAAGCTGGGGAGATTATAAGAACCCGAGTTTTTAGAATGGGTCAAAATCCTGACCTTGTTTGATTTTTTTCACTTTTTCATGAGAAAACTGGGAAAATCAGGGAAGTTATGGAAATTTACAGACTACACATTGTGTACTCTAAATTACACACCATGTATGGGTTAGGAAAATACCGGTTGTGTTATCCCCGAGTATATGTCGTGTGGTGACCATGTAGGAATTTCCTACTATACGGCGTGTAGTGTTTCTTGACACAACATGTACCCTTGACCGTGTGGAGGCCATACATGGCGTGTAGGCCTGTTGGCTGGGTAGAATGTTTTTAACAAGTACACATTGTGTAATATTTGTACATGCCATGTAGAGGGTCCATGTATGGGGATATACATGGAATGTTGGGGGTGACGGTCGGGTAGAGAAGTACATGTCGTGTACCTCTAGGTACACACCGTGTAGTCGGTCAAAAAATCCCCAGCAAAATATCATCCGTTATATGAAAAGTAAAATGATACATGGCGTGTAGTCCTAAGTACATGCCATGTATTTTCTTTTTTTCACTAAAATGGACAGTAGCCTCGTTTTGAGTCGGAAACCCAAACCCTCGACGTGTTTGAGTAGGGAGAGTCGGTTGGAGCTCATTTTTTCTTCTTATCGTCCATCTGAACTCTATTTAGATCGTATTTGGATGCGTTAGAACCCCCTCAGTAAGGCCTTGATTCCTCTTTAGCCATTATTCTAGATTTATATTCTAGAACGAGCTATAGGGGTTTGAGAGTTTTTGATTCTTTTGAATATATTCTGCATTTTAGACCTAATTGGAGGCTGTTATCGGAAGAGTAACATCGTACTAGTCTCAGGTAAGGGGTTCATACCTTTTGTTGTGTTTTCTTAGACTTTTGGGTGGTGCGGCCTTTGGCATGTTATTGAGTATTTTGAGCGTGAACCTGTTTTACCTGTTATTTCCTATTAAACTATTATTTGACCTATGGGATGCCACTGGGTATGCCATGTTACATGTTTTTCTTGAGTGAGGGCAGGTGAGTGGTTGTTTCTCATTGAGTCATTTGGGCCAGGGAATTCCAAAATGGTTATAATTTTTTTTGTTTGATTAAACTATTGAGTTTAGTTTATTAAACCATGATATGAATTGTTAGAGGCCTTCAAGACCTCGGTACTGTTGTTTTATAACCGTTGGTCTAGTGAAATTCAACTACTTAGATTGTTTTTCCTATTTATGTGTTTTTTAATGTGTTATATATGTAATTGCTGAATTACATATTCTAGAACTTTTGGGTTGTGTTGGGAATGGACCAGATATTCTTGAGTAGGGCTGATCGTAGGATGGGCTTGGCCCCAGTTACGTTGGGTGGTTATGACCACAGGATTGGGCGTCATGGGCATCGGATTGAGGCAGTGTGACTGTCAAGTTGGGCATGACCCGGGTTACTTGGATGGCAGGTCCATCGGACTTGAGTGACATGGTTGCAGGGGCACGAGGTGTTAGAGATGTTGTGTCTTGGGTATTATTTTAGTGATTACCGCTCACCCGAAACTATGAGTAGTGTGCACATAGAGATACTCCATGATGAGGTGGTTTTGACCATACGAGTTGGTAGAGGCCCCTGTTAGTTGCAGTTTAGGTACTTTTGGTTGGGGGTGCTTGCCATTAGAAGCCACGTGAAAGGTGAGGAGCCTTTAGGGGACAACATTGAGGCTATCGGGTTTGGGGTGGAGGCTTTCCATTATTTTAGGGAAGACATAGCTATCCCTATGGTTACTTTATTTGAGGGAAGACAGCGTTGTCCCTCTGGTTACTTTATTGGGGGCAGATATCATTTTCCCTCTGGTTACCTTATTGAGGGCAGACATCGATGTCCCTCTAGTTACTTACTTGAGGATCATAATTCTTGTACCTCCAGGTTACTATTTCTTGGGCATGCCTTCAGGACGTCGGTACTTGAGACACGCAGTGTCAGGGGGGCACATGGTGCCAGGTTACATGACAGAGATTCTGGCATTGGCCGAATTAGGTGACACTTCATGGTGGCGACTGAGAACCAGTAGAGATTATATTTGGTTGTGTGCATCGTACTATTAACTATTTTCCTTATAAATGAAAGTCTTCTTAAACACTTATATTAGGTACGCATCGTTGGGTGGTATCCCACTGAGATCTGTCTCACACCCTGCACATGCCCTTCAGGACACGTGAATACTTTATGGATTTACATGTTAGAATGAGGCTAGCATCAGAAGATGGGATGCATTAGTTGTTTCATGGAGATGTTATGGACCTTAAGGTCTTTCTTAGATGGAGTTTACTTTGTTTTTATTACTTTCCTATATCAGCCTGCTTACTTGTTTTGTAGCTACAGTTGGTGATCCATTGAAACCATTACATATGGATATGTATGACCTAATTTGGATGCATGTTTGTTGTTTAGTGGTAGTTACAAGTGATTATCATGCTATTGTGCTTACTTTCCACTGTCATTGTTTATATTTATTGCTTCTTCTATTTATCGATATTGAATGTGCTTCTACTTCGCGGGTCTGGTTCGAGTGTGCTAAGTTGTTTATTCCACTGAATATTTATTATTATACTCAGACCAGTGCCATTATTATCCTCTGAGAGGGTATATCCTCCCCTCTTTACATATAAAGACCCTCACTTCTAGTCGGCATCCTTTGGCGTTCGGGGAGGTGCACCTAAGGTAGTAACACCCGACCTGTTTAGCACTGTTTGGGTGGCCGTTTGGGTCTGGGTCGTTACATATTCTCTCCGCATTTAATATTTTTATCACAAAAATTGAAAAAACAACATAGAATGGTGAAGATAATGATATCATAATTGGATCTCATGCTCCAATGATTTATCTTAGGAGTTCTCATGCTATAAAAAAAACACACCCATGGAAAAAATTTCCCCATTAATGGTATTCTACTTTTAGATCTTAAATTCCACTGCACACCTTAAAAATTGTAACTCTGCCCTCAACATCCAACTCATCCTATACAAAATTGTGCAATGATTCATGAACATATCCCCTATCTATGACACATGGAATACACCAAACACCTTGTCTAACTATGTTCATAGAGTAAATCGGTACATCACCTCGCTAACCCAATGCAATAACTGGAAAAGGGAAAATGAACACTAGACATAACCTATCATCTCGACCAAATTCATGTAATCAAAGATGAGGTGAGATATCTTAGAACATCTGATCTCCTCATCAAACTCAAAAGACCACCACTATCAGTCCAAAAGGGACTCCTAACAATTTTGGGTAGTACTCATCCACCCCTGGATGAACTTCACCATTCAAAACTATATGGGTTTCCACCAACCCGATAGGTTGAGTTCTCAATCAATATTATACCTATATCATTTATAATATCCAATCATCCATATAGAATGAATATTTGAACTTGAAGATCCAATGAAGAAACAGTATAAGGAAAAAACCTATTTGACTGATAAATAGAATTGGATTTTGATACATGGTTTCAATAAGGGTAAAACAAGCCTAGATGAACATGTATATACCATAAACAAGATGGAATTTCACATTGAGAATCTCTTCAAGGAAAATACAGATATGGTGGTTACCTCCATATAATGGATATTATTCATGGTAAAACATTCTAATTATTTTAAATTATTCTATAGTGAACTGATTATCTCATATAATGTTTGATGTTTTTATATATCTTTATTTCAGATGGTTTCCAAATTTTTTGGTAAAAGTTTTTATGAAATAAAATTTTAAATTAGTAATAGTAGTCAATGCACCTACGAATTAATTATATTAAGATCAATAAGATCTTGATAAAGAACAAGTATCCCCTAACACGGATTAATGAATTTTTTGATTAGCTACTTGGAACCAATATATCTCAATGGTGGAATTTTGGTTGTTATATTATCAAGTAAAGGTAATGAATGAGGCCATCTCCAAGAATTATTTTTGTACAAGTTACATGCACTATAAGTTCATAGTGATTCCATTTGGACTGAATAATGATCCATAAATATTCATGGACTTGTCAAATATAGTTTTTAAGGATTAACTTGAAAAACTTATTGTAGTATTTATAGATGATATTCTTATATACTCCAAAAAAGGAGGATATTGAAGTGAATTTTAATTCTATACTAAATAATTTTCGAAAGGAAATTTTATTTTTGAAGTATAGTAAATTTATGTTTAATATGGGGAATGTAACTTTCCTTGGTCATTTTATGACCGAAAATTGATATATATAAACCCTTAAAAATAGAGTTAATTCAAGGATGGATGAGACCAGCCTTTGTTATGAAAATCTATAGTATCCTTGGATTATTTGTGTATTATCGGTGATTTTTGAGAAACTTATCATGATTTTAAATCACACTAACAAAGATAACTCAAAAAGGAGTCAAGATATTCTATAATTATGAATGTGAAGAGATCTTTAAAGAGTTTAAAAGATTCTAATCACTAAACCTATACTCACATTACCCACCAGTGGGAAAGGATTTGTTTATCAACAATGATGCATCCAAAAAGAGAACTAGTTGTGTACTCATGAAATATGAAAAATTGATAGCCTACGCCTCCCAAAAATTTAATCTCCACGAGAAGAGATACCCAAAACATGATATAGAATTGGATTTACTGATCTTCATGCTGTTGATTAGGTGAAATTATCTCTATAGAGATAAGTGTGAAATATATATGGATCATAAAATCCTTAAGTATATATTCACACAAAAGGAGATAGATATGTACCAATTAAGTTGGTTAGAGGTGATCAAGGATTAATATTTTTTAATCCATTTCCATATTAGAAAGCAGAACAAAGTGGAAGATGCTCTGAGTGGAAAGGATGTGGTAACCCTATCCATTATTAGGATTGCAAGGGATACAATATTCTTGGAAGTGAAGGGGATGAACATCATAATAATAAAAGTATCATCATCATACCTTTATAAAATGAATACTCAACCATGTATTATTTAGAGGATTTAAGAGTCTTAAAATGATGATGTGGTTCTGTAGAAAAATGTTGCAAATATTTAGGAGTTCAAATTTTATAAAGATGAAGTTATAAGGTTTGGAACCTAGATATGTTTCCCATAAAAAATTGAACTAAAGATGGATCTTCTAGATAATGTGTATAAATCATAACAATCAATTAATATAGGAAACACTAATATGTATAGAGGTTAAAAGTAAAAATTATGGATGGATAACATTAAGAGGAAAATTTCAGAATTTGCATCATACTGCTTGGTACACCAACAAGTCAAGGCTAAATGATAGAAGTTAAAGGGTATGATGAAAACAGTTCCCATAATATTATAGAAATGGGAAAACATAACCATTGATTTTTTCATACGACTCCCCAAGACCCCTAAAGGAAACAACTTCATATGGGTGGTAGTCAATCACCTTACCAATTTAGTGCATTTCATTATTATTAATTAAGATTTATATCTTGACCAACTATCCCAAATATACATAAGATAATTTGTAAGACTTAATGGAGTTCTAGTGTCTATTTTATTTGATCAAGATATTAGGTTTACCTCAAGGTTCTATATAATCCTTCAGCAAGAGTTGAATATAGAATTGAGATTCAACACTAATTATCACCCTCAAACATATGTTATTTCTAAAATAACAATTAAAACTCTAGATAATATTATGAGATAATGGTTAATTGATTTCTAATGATATTGCGAAAAACACCTTCCACTAGTGGAGTTATCATATAAAAGCAATTTACATTATAGAATCCAAATGTACCATTATGAGGTTTTGTATGGGAATATTTTCAGACACCAACATGTTGGGAAGAAGTTGGAGAGAAAAAATTGATGGTACCTGATCTTATCCAAGAGATGACATAGAAGGTTAAAACCACTCCCTGTCATAGGAAATATTCATAGAGTTAATAGATAATTTATGCATCCAATCGATAATGAGACCTTGAGTTTGAGGTTGGAGATAAATTGTTCTGTCATATATCACTATGGAACAATGCCATAAGGTTTTGGGAGAAGGGAAATACAAATCTAATATACCTTTCCCCATTTAAAATCCTTGATCACATCAAAGAAGATTCCTATTAACTAGAAATACCACCTAAACCATCTCGAGTACATTATGTGTTCCATGTATCCCTCTTAATAAACTACATGCTAGACACCTCACATGTATTAAATCCTTATATGGTACCATTGGAGAATTATTTTTCATATGATGATCAACTAGTGAAGTGATTAGATCATAGATACAAGGTTCTATGAAACAAGATAACTCACCTGGTCAATGTGATGTGGCGAAACCATAGGTTTGAATAAGTGACATGGGAACCAGAACAGGTGATGGAATAGAAGTACCATTATCTGTTTTAGTGGTGGAAATGAAAATTTCAAGGATTAGATTTGGGAATGGGAGAATAATGTGAAAACACTAGCTATTATAAATGAAATTAAAATTTTGAATGATTGAACTCTTTAATAATCAATTTTGTAATGAAAAAAATGCACTCCTTTTGTTATTTTGGATTAGTATGTGGTCTGCTAGATTTAAATGAACATTAAAAATCATTAACATTGATAATATATCCATTATATAGTTACCATTTATATTATTATATTAAGGGATACAATTAAGTCCAACTGACAAAGAAGGAAGCAACGATGATCTTAAATAGTAGGATCATACCCTATGAAAGCCATTTATCAGGGATTTCAATGGAGATAACATCATTGGGATTTTCCTTGTACTAAAACCAAGCTGATATTAAAAAACTAAAGCATAAGAAAATATATTTATTAGGGAATTTCAAGATCATCTAGATCATGGTCCAAACCATGTTTGCTGAACCACCTCATGAAAATCTCACCATCGTACACCTTACCCTTGAGGAATTTGATAGTTTAATAA
The DNA here is from genome assembly GCA_963277665.1 of Viscum album. Lineage (NCBI taxonomy): Eukaryota > Viridiplantae > Streptophyta > Magnoliopsida > Santalales > Viscaceae > Viscum > Viscum album. The sequence goes on along the minus strand of OY728125.1, from coordinate 1,744,295,290 downwards.
ATGTTTATATATCTAGACCCTAACAATATTAATTTTTAAATTTTATTCTGAAAAATTAATAATTATATTTATTCATTACTACTTTTAAAATGACAAGATAATGATTTTGACAAAAAAATTAATTTTGATATGATAAAACACAAATTGTATTTTTGAAATATATCGTTTCAATGAAGCAACACGTTTTGATGAATTCATGAATTTTTAAATAAATTAAATTTTTATAAAATATTTTTACTAAATAATATTTTTTTAAATATGAATTATAATATAACTTTATGAAGTAAAATGTAATTACTTTAAGGATCAGAAAACTGAGATTGTGAAAAAATCAGTACTTTTCAATAAATTTAGTTTTCAATTTAAATTGTAAATTATCATATTTAGAGAATTATTTTGATAAAATAAATATAATTTTTAAAATTACCATGTTTAAATTATCCAAAGGTTAATATTCCATAAATTTTTTAGGTGGTAAAATTTTTGCATCAAAATTAAATACAGTATAAATATACAGTATGTATTATGACGTAATAAAATCCTAAAAGTATTGTAATAAATATTATATAGTATCCATGACCAAAATTATTTTTCCTATTTGAAATAAAATTCTTTTTACGTTAATTGATAAATTTGATAAACCCTTAACGAATGCATCCAAACATATATTATATTTTAATTTTTTAAGATAAATTCTTTATAAACCTGACTAGATTCCACATCACCAGGGGTATTATTTTAATGATTTAGGTTCATTGGATTAAAAAAATTAAATAAACCCCTATTTGGTACAAAACATGGGCAAAAACTGTAGCTCCCTGTGTTTTTAAGGGAATAAATTATGTTTGATAGTGTATGTGATACACAACACCAAACCCAAACAAACAATGAATATTTAAATATGATAGTTATAACCAAGTTGTTAAATTTTATAGTATTAATAAGATTAATTTATTTATAAAATATAAAAACATATAGATATACTAAACATAAATTTACTAATAAATTATTAGAAAATAATCACTCAATTTTTAGTAACTCCATTTTATTCATCAAAAGTATGTTTTCATCAAAAAGATTTATATTTATTTTTGTGAAAAATATTATAATTAATTTTATAAAATTTCTATTGTCTGTTTGATAAAATAAACTAAATTTTTTATATCATCATATTAAAATTAACTTTGGGTGAAATTTTGGGATCTTTTGAAGAATGTTGATTTTTTAGTGAATGGTGAAAAATTCTCATTTGTTTAAAGTTTTCATTTATTTTGATAAATTAAGTAATTTAATATCATCATTATTCTTTTAATTTATTTCAAAAGTAAAATAATTATTATTGATCTATATTTAATCTAATCAATTACATTTAAATAATCTTTATACTGGGTTTTAGAATAAGTTTTTTTAGCCTTGAAAACACATTTTTCTGAAAACTATTTTAAAATTCATAATGTTATTCCAATTTAAATAATTAAAAAAATAACCCCTAATGGTGAATATTTTAAATTATATTTATATGTTATATATTTATAATTATTAATTTAAATTCATATAATGAGTATTTCTATTAATATAGTTAAAGTAAAATCATCCTTTCCTTGAAAAAGTTGATTTTTTTAAAAAATGTTTTTCATCGCACTTGTGGGTATTATTTTAAATGAAAGTATTATAATTATATAAAATTAAATTTTATAATATTTATTACTTATTTATAATAATCATAATTAGTATTATGGAACATGGTCAACTTACTTTTTAGAAAATGTGAATAGTAAACATAGTAAATATTTATTACCACAATAAAAGTCAAATAGATTAATTATGGGTAAAAAGATAATAATAATAAATTAATAAGAAAAAATTGAAAACCTTAAAGTATGAATATTTATATTATATTTAAATGAAATAATTATTATATTTATTCCTTAATTTTTTTTAACTTTATAAATGATTAAGTAATGAGTTTGATAAAAAATTGTTTTTAATGTAACAAAACTCAAAATGTATTTTTGTGTAATATGAAATTTTAATTAGGACATTCATTTCTATGAATTCATGAATTTTAAAAATAAATTATATTTTAATAAAATAATAATATGAAGTAATTTATATTAATTATAAATAATAATATAATTTTTATGAAGACAAATATAATTGTTATAAGAGTTCAAGAACTATTATTGTAAAAAAATTGCATTTCTCAATACCTGTCGATTACTGTTTTAAAAGTAAAAATTAACATATTTAAAAAATTATTTTGATAAAATAACTATTTTTTTGGAATCATCATGTCAAAATTATCCATCAATGATTTTTTCACAATTTTTTTAGAAAATCGGATTTTCAGGTAAAAATTAAATACATTATAAATATAATGTGTATATTATGACATCATAAAATACCAAAAGTAATTTAATAAATGATATAAAAGGTATCCATGACTAAATATAAGTTTAAAATTTAAAATAATGTGATTTTGAGGCTATTTGATTAATTTTATAAATCTTTTATGAATCGTCTAAAACCTATATTATATTTCAAGGTCTTAAAATCATTTCTTTATGAACATGCCTCACTTCCACATCACCAAGGATAATATTTTAATGAGTTAGGGTACTATTATTATAAAATAATAAATAACATTCCTATTTTGTAGAAACTATGGGAAAAACCATGTTAATGTTTGTGGTTTTTATTATTTTATTATATACAGTCCAAAACATAAGTTTGGGAAATAGTACAAAACTCCCCACTCTTATACTATATGAACCCTAACATTATACCATTAATCATCACTAAAAAACCTTTCAGAATATTCTTACACTTCAATAATCTCACTATAATCCTCCCAAGGTTCCCCCAAGCTCGCAAGAAGCACCTCCCATGCTTTTGGAATCACTATCTTAGGGTAGGGACCTCTCTCTTTTTTTTATCAAAGAAACTTACCAATATTTATTCTTTTGAATCATAATTGGTTATGTTTTTATTCCATTATAAACATCCATTTACCTTAAAATTTATGTTATATTAACTATATATCATTTTCCCTCTCATTATAGAATTTAGCTAAGCCATTACTACGCCAACATTTAGTAAGAGATCCTCACTTTCTCCTCTTTATTCAAGAACCTTATTTATGTAATTCATGTTGTATTTAAATTCCTATTGTTTGGATAATAACTTACACATCCCTTTTAACTCCCTTTCTATGTATTAGTGATTAGGTACCCATTTCACTCTCATTAAACCCTTCCATGATTCACTATGTACCCCCATTATGGTGTAGAAATTATCCTATGATTTTTACATGCCAAGTTTTATTCAATCTACCTCCTTTTATAATGACTATTAAATACCAAATATTAATGTTGGATTATGTTCTTTCATATTCATAATAATGCCATTTTTTAATTCCATGTGATTATAGACCCCTTTATCTCTCTTTAATACATTTTATGAAACATCATGTACATTTGTTATTATACCAAAATGTCACTATGATTTTCCATACAAATTTTTTTTAAGGTGTATACCCATATCCATTTACACTCAATGGTATTCACCTAGTTGTAACTATACTTAATTGATTCATTAATTCAATGCATATAACCCAAAATCATTAATAATGGAATTTAATGTGATGAAATAAGTTGTTATGTTATATGGTCAATGTAGAACACTTATGCATGTACATGATATGAAAGTGACATGTGTACCTAAAATTATATAGCACTCCAATGCATTGGGTAAATTTATTTGTCTCATGTTATGTAATACAAGATATTAGGGAGTGAACTTAATACATCATGGTGATTTTTCCACCATGTTATGATGTCTTTGCAGTTAGCCTGCACCTATGTTTATGATTTCATGTCTATAGTTGTTTCCATATTTCCCAGGTTGAATTTATGTTACCATGATTTACCATGAATTATTGTTCATGTTTTGGATTCTCACCCCTTTTATATCCTATTGAAATTACTATTGTATAACATGTAATATTTTTCTAATGCTATTCTTTATTTATTTATATATTAGACTTTATTGTTCACCCCTTTCTTATATATGTTCCCAGGTTATCCCAGGGATTCTTAAGAACAATGGAATATTATGATCATGTTAAGAATGTTTTCAATAATGCCGATGTACCTCCTATTTTTTAGTTGTTATGTAATATACCTAATTATCCAAATATATTATACTTCTCAATATTATACGATTTTTTATGAGTATTTTTATGTAATAAATCTTTAAATAATGTGTAATAAAGACAGGGGTTTTCATTGGTAGTATTAGTGGAAAAGGAGGTTATCTGATCTTAGGGAACTCTCACATGTGAGCTTTGGACAAAGCATGGATCTACACCAAAGGGATTCATTAGGAAAGGGATACCACTGGGGATGGTGGTGTGTACCTCCTAGGAGGTGTATCCTCCTATCAAGTGCCCTGATAGGTATCAATTATATCTAACTGGAAACAATTCCATACCACTATAGTTGGTATCAAAGGAAAGTCTATTTATTTTTTTGGGATTAGGATTACAAAACTCTAGATAAATCCTTAGGAATAATAATATGTATTGGGAAACATCCCTATGTTTTGGTAAAGTATATAGTAATTGGTTTCCAATAAAATACACCCTTATCTGAATACTACAAGTAGACGTGGTATTGTAATAGATGTAACAGGGGTAACAACCATGAAAATAATACATTGAGTTAGACTCGACCGGGAACGGGTGCATGAAAACATTCCTTGTTGAACACCTGGCTTGAAAATCCTGAGAGATATTCTTTGGTAAATTCAAAATCTCATTATGAACCATTATTAAGGGAACAAAAATTATTATAAGATTTTATATTAGGGAATAGATCATGAATAACTCAGATTGAAGCCTATAAATTTAAAAGTTAAGGAATATATGCAATTTAAAATTCATCCCATAAGTGTTAATGGATTTACCTCTATATGTTTAACAGTTTAAAAGTACTCATACCAGATTTCCATTTATTTAAGTTGATGGATAAGAATAGGAGGAACCAATTGAACAACCAATGTGATGGGTAATGTGATAAATTCCTAAATGAGATTCCTAACATTATGTGATCTCAAGTAAGACATATCATGATCATTCCAAACTAGATATCAAAAGTTGAAATTAATAACTGGAACATAGTTGAATTTACAAAGACATCAAATAAGAGGAGGATGAAATATTGAGGAAGTTCACCCGATAAAGGTGATGAAGGAAGATCCAATTTATTTCATGTCAAAAACGCTGAATGAAGCACCAAGGGAAATTCCACAAAGGAACTTGAATGAGTTTTAAAAGTGAAAAAAGATGGAATAATGTAGCTAGTTTCTATAAAAATAAAAATAGTATGATTGAAGGGAATTAATTACATCCTATGACACCATTTGTTGTTCAATGTCTTATGTGTGTATAATATGGGAATTATCTAATTCAATACCCAAATTGTAACACCCCAACACAAAAGCCTAGAGCTGGTGCATTACTTATTATATTGGAATGATTATGAGGAATTAAATCCAGAAGGAACTATCATTTTAGTAGTATTTATGAAACTATATACATAGATGTAACTCAAATTACATTGGGAAAGGTAACAAAATACAATATACAGCGCAAACTAAAAATTGCATCCACTGAAACTCAATAAATGATCTCCTCTTCATAACCTGCTGAAGGTAAAAAAAAATTAAAGTGGCGAGCTCAAATTGTAAAGAATGGTTAAAAATAGAGGAAAAATGAGTCCATAATAACTAAATCATAAAAAACTTGGTATAGTCAATATGGCATGGTGGATAAATGAAAAACTCACGAAATTAAAAAACTGAGAATGAAAATGCATCCATAGATTTTTTCATAGTGAATAACTCATAGATAGTAATAAATAATTATGAATAAAGATAATGTGTATTAATTGGGCGTTATGTATTTGGAACATGATTCCATAATACAATTAAAATGGTTTAGTTATGTGGGTAGAAACCTGTCTGATTTTTTGAAACAAACTAGAAGGGTTTGTCGCCAACTGATTATCTCATGAGGCCTATCGATGAATCGAGGGGATATAGAAGGAACCACCCATCCCTGCATGTCCAAATCAATATTTATACATAGATTTAATACAGTATATATTTGCCTTTACATTATCTGCATAGAATAGTTGATACAGACTCATCAATAGTTCCATAGTTAAAACAACATTGAAAATAAACACCATATGTAAAATGGTATACAGCTTAGAAAATAATCATATCCATGATATGAGAATATGGATATTTAAAATTAATATAATTTCAATTGAAAAGTGATCTCAAATGGTAAGTAGTTACACCACAATAGAATTATTAGATGTACAATACAAAGTAAGTCGCAACAAAATTCAAAATTGAGACAAAGCTCATTACCACATTGTAATCAATCGTTTCATGTGACAAAGAATTAATAATCATAAAATTAATAACTGAATACCATAAACATAAATATATTAATGATATTATATATCAAATGGAATTACACATACACCACATGCATTAAATATTTGGAAAACAACGGAAATCTCAATGAAATAAAAGTGAGATGAGAAACCCCTTAAAAACATTTCGGCATGGTAATGTGTGTTCTTGTGAGGGTTTAATGAGAGGTAAAGGGGTATCCAATCATTTATATATCATAATGGTAGTATGGGGGGGGGGGTTAAAAATAGTCCTCATCATTAGGAATTAAAAATAAACAGACACAACATAGGGGAAATTCTTGAACAAGAGTGAGAGAGAGGATCCCTAACCTTATGCTCGAAGCTGTTCTTGATTGTTCTTAATGACTAGAATAATAAAATTTATTTTCATTAATTAAAAATTATATAACCTCATAAACATGTAATTGATATGGTATAACCTTATTAGTTTCATTAATGGCCTTTTTCATGGGTTTAAGATGTTCAATTTTATTGTTTTGGAAGCATTTTCTTCCTTAGTTTTCATGATCCATTTACGTGTATTTAAGAATGGATGCTTGTTTGAAATGTGGTTAAACATACATAATTGTTAATATATATTTTTAGTGACATTAAATAGATATAAATTATCTAATAATGATTTTGGTTATATACCATGATAATGACTCATTCGATAAGTTAATGGTAAATGCTTGGATTTGGCATGGTGGTTTTGTGCACAATGAACTTGTCTGGTATTATTATTCCATATTATTAGTGTGTAAGGATTACAGAACATTAAATAAGATGAAATACATATATTATGATCTTTTTCAACCATTAAAAAGGTTTTATTACCAGTCTATAATATAGTAATTCTAATTTAAAACTCGTATTCCTTGAGTGTGATAAATTAACACATCTCGGATGGTGTTTCCATTTATAGTATAAAAGGAGGGGAAAAGAGAGATTATGATGAAATATTACATTAGAATAATGAAAATCCAGTACATGTAAGGTACTATAATTACATTTAATTTGGATGAGTTGAGGTGATAAGAGAGAACAAAAGAATAAAATTTGTAAAAGAAATTGAAAGAAGAAGGAAGAGAGGTCCACCTCTTGAGTACTCCTCCTTGAGAATCTCTTTCAGGTCTTTTTTTGGCCTTTTGGTGAGCCTAGTAGGCCTTGAACGTGTGGAAAGGTCTTTGTAAGAGTATTTGGAAAAATTTATGGAAGACATGAAGCTTGAGTATTGTAGGAGGAAGAGGGGGTGAGGGGTGGTTTATATAGTGGGGGGGGGGGGGGAGGGATTTTACATTATTTTAATCATTGTTTTAATATTTTTGCTCAAAACTATGAATATTATTTATTAATGTGATCCTAAATAGTAATAATGGCACATGATTTTAAAAAAATTGGGCTTATATCAACCTTGCATCACCTATGATGCAATAAATCAAGTATTTAGCATTTATCACAATTTATTGCATTTTACTATTCATCAAAAAAATTCAAGTATATCAGAAAAATACCAAAAATTCATCCTAACCATTTTTAAATGTGTAGAATCAAAAAATGAACTCCATTTCTTATAAATAATTTTCTAAATAAGATAAATTTAATTTTTTATTAAAATAATTATTTAATCAAAAAATATAAACACCTAAAATATTCATCTTCATTTTTAAGGTGCCTAAATTTATTTATACATTAATGGGTATGAATAAAATTCATAAGAGTAAAATTAAAATTCATACGAGTAAGTTACTATTCATAAGGGTAGGTTACTATTCACAAAAAATTATGTTAATTCGATCAGACTCTAAATATCATCCTAATTGCAAGTGGGAATATCCCTTTTTCAAAATTCAAAACACAAATGTGGAAAATTTATGTTTAAAGGACATGTTATGACTATATCTTAAATAACCTAGTGTTTTTTCAAAGAAAATTAGTGCATTATTAAATATAGGAAATCTAATTAATAGAATGTATTTAAGATAAATGTACAATAAAATCTTTGGGTTGTTATATTATTCCCCTCTTTAGAAATTTCATCCTTTAAAATTTTCATTTTTAAAGCCCTTAAAAAAGATGTGGGTGGTTTTTTTCATAACATCCTCAGGTTCCTAGATTACTTCCTCCATATTTGGTTTCTCAAAAGAACCATTATTAGTCAAGTTGTCTGATTTCTCAATACAAGCTCTATTGTGTTAAGAATCCCGATAGGCTCTTCACAGTATGAAAAATCATGTTCCAGTTCTATTTATTCATAGGTGAGTACATGAATTGAGTATGGAATTTATTTCTTAAATAATGAAACATGGAAGACATCATGAACTTTGGAGAGACTTGGCATCATTGCTAAACAGTAAGCTACAGCTCTGATTATTTCCAAAATTTCAAATGGTCAAATGTATATGGGGCTCAGTTTTCCTTTCTTACTGAACCTTAAGAAACCCTTTCATAGAAATACTTCCAGAAAGACATGATCTCCCACTTAGAATTCCAAATCCTTTATCTGGTTGTCAGCATAACTCTTCTTTCTACTTTGGGCTACTTTAATATGGGCTTGAATTGTCTTTACCTTTACTGTGGTCTCTTCAATAAGGTTTGGGCCTATAAGTTTCCTCTCACCTACTTTGTCCCAGCAAGTTGGAGTTTGACATCTCTTTCTATATAAATCTTTATATGTAACTATTTGAATACTAGAATGGAAACTATTATTGTATGAAAATTCCACCAATGTAAATTATTGATCCCACATACCTTGAAATTCAAGAGATCTTGATATCAACATGTCTTCCAGTTTTTGAATAGTCTTTTCAGATTGTCCGTCGGTTTGGGGGTGATAAGCAGTACTCATATGATACTCAGTATCCAAAGACTTCTAGATAATTTTCCAGAATTTTGTTGTAAATCGGGGATCTCAATCAGATATAATTGATAAAGGTGCACCATTAAGTCTTACAACTTCATTAATATAAAGTCTTTCTATGTGATCAAGTGGTAAATCCTCTCTTATAGCAAGGAAATGTGCTCATTTTGTGAGATGATCAAAAATTACCCATATTTAATCATTCATTCTAGGTGTCCTTGGTAGTCTAGTGACAAAATCAATCACAATATCATCCCACTTCCACATAGAAATAAGTATAGGTTGCATCAACCCTCTAGGATGTTGTCTCTCTACCTTCACTTGTTGAAAAACTAGACACCTTAACACATAGTGAACAATTTTTTGCTTCATATTATCCCACAAAAAATATTCCTTTAGATATCTATAGATATTTTTTCTACCTGGGTGTGTAGAGAAATTTGAGCTTTGAGAATCATCTAATAATTCCCTTTTTATATTCGGTACTGATGGAACGCATGACTGCTTCCCAAATTTTATAACTCCTTATTTATAAACGAAGTCTGCCAATCTCACATCCTTAACAACATTAATTTTCTTGTGCATATTCTCATCATTAGATTGAGATATTTTTATCTTCTCTAGTTAATATGTTTTAGCAATAAGTTAAAAGCATAAATATGTCTGTCCTTCCTTAACAATTACCATATCTATTTTAGTATATCCATTAATATAGGATCTCTATCAATCCTCATTTGGGTTAGGAGTCTATGATCATTCCTACTTAACACATATGTCACCTTATTTTCCTTTATGGGGTGGTATTTTATTGAAAAATCATAATCTTTGAGTATCTAAAGCCATCTCCTTTTCCTCATGTTGAGTTGTTTTTGTGTAAAAATCTATTTCAAACTCTTGTGATCCTTTTATATCTCACATATTTCACCGTATAGATAATGTATCCATATTTTGAGTGAAAAGATTACAACTAGTAACTCAAGATCATGAGTTGGGTAATTTTTCTCACGAGTCTTCAATTGCCTTGATGCATAAGAAATAACATTATCATTTTTTATAAGTACACAACTCAGTCAATTCTTCGATGGATTACTGTATATCACAAATCCATAATTTCCAGATAGAAGAGTGAAAATTGGAGCATTGACCAATATTATATTCAATTATTTATAGCATTATTTACATTCTTTATCCATAATAAATTAACCCGTTTAGGGGTGATCTTGGTTAGCGGGTTAGCTATTTGGGAGAAATTCTGAACAAAACACCGATTGTAACTTATTAAGATAATAAAATTGCATACCTCAGTTATGTTTGTTGGAATGGTACATTCTTTTATTGCCTTTATCTTTTCATGATCAACTAAGATTCCATCATTAGAGACAATATAGACAATAAAATAAACTGATTGAAGACAAAATTTACACTTGATAAACTTCCCATATAATTAATTTCTTCTAAGAGTTTTCAAAATAATCTTCATGTTATTCTCATGGTATTTATAACTTATGTAGTATACCAGGATATCATCGATAAATACCACAAAAATTTATCTAGATATTCCTTGAAAAATCTATTTATTAAATCCATGAAAACAAAGGGTTCATTATTCAGTCCAAAAGAAATCAATGTAAACTCGTAATGCCCATACCTAGTTCGAAATGATGTCTTTAGAATATATTATTTCCTAACACACAACTGATGATATCCAGATCGAAGCTCAATATTATAAAAGTATTATTCTCCCTAAATTTGATCAAATAAATCGTCAATTCGGTGTAGAGGATACTTATTCTTTATTGTAATATCATTGAATTCCCTGTAATCAACACCTAGCCTTGTGGATCCATATTTCTTCTTGTCAAAGATGACAAGGGATCCCCATGGTGAAACACTAGGTCAAATAAATTGTTTTTCACTCAATTCCTATTATTGTTTTTAACTCTACTAATTCCCCAGTTTCTATTCTATATGGTGTATTTGATATATGTCTTTCACCAGGAATTAAATCTTTAGAGAACTCAACATCCCACTCTGGAGGATTTTCAGGTAAATCCTCTATAAATACATCAATATTTTCTTACACTATATGTACATATTAAATTTGAATATTTCCTTCCACACCCATAGATATTGGGTTCCCTTCCTCTCCAAGAATTTCATTCAGTAGGTCCACTAGGCGTGAATCTAGTTAAGAATCAAATGGTGATGTTTCTTCTCTAAAGATAAGGGATTCTACACCATTTTCAAAAATTGTAACTTCCTTCTTCTTGTAATAGATCTTCACATCATAATTTGACATCCAATTAATACCGAGAATTATATAAAATTAAATCATTGGTATAATGATAAGGTTAGCAACTAAATCACGTTTATGTGTCATAAGGGGGACTGATCGACACACCTTTGTTGCAATGATACATCCCCTATGAATTTTGACTTACAACTCCTTTATTAAATCAAATTTGACAAGTATAATTTTAATTGAAAACTGGGAAGATATAAATGAATTTGATGATCCAGAATCAAATAATGTATTGGCCAAGTTTTGGAAAACAATTAATGTACCTTCCACCACATCATTATAAACTTCAACCTTCACAGTTGTAATTTCATAATCCTTCCCTTACTCTCATAGACTTTTTTGAGGAAAGATTCCTTGGTGCTTAGGACACTCACTTGTATAGTGTCCCATCTATCTAAATTTGTAGCATTGAACATCATTGACTTGTTTCTTCCCCTTTCATTCATTAGATCTATGACCCTTTTATCCACACTTATAGCAGACTCCCATTCCTTTCAATCATTTCCCAGGATGATTCTTTCCATAGTTCTCACATAATGGGAATTGCTTCATTCCCTTGTTCTTCATTGGTGCTTAACCTTTTACTTGGTTATTATAGTACCTCTTCTTATCATGGTTTCCCTTTAACAAATTTAATCTATAAAATTCCTTCTATGTTTTGATGGCAATTGATACAATTTCATCATATGATGAAAATGTTTGAGAATCTAGTTCCCTTCAAAGACATGGATTAAGACCTTCAAAGAAATTATCAATCTTGTCTTCTGAGTCACGTATATAATCTATGGCATACTTGGCTGGACTTGTGAAGGTAGCCTCATACTACGTGACATTATCTTTTTCCATTTTCTTTAAGCCAAGGAATTTCATCTTCATTTTTGTTCGTTGCTCACGAGGGAATTTGTTTTGAAGAATATCTCCATTAAAGTCATCCATTCGATATCTTTTGTTTCTTCTTCCTCCATGGTATTCTAGATCAAGGACCACCATTGATCTGTATCTCCCTTGAGACAATATACTACCATCACTACCTTTTCATTTTCATTGCATCTTAATGCAATGAATATCTTTTCAAGAGACATGATCCACTACTCAGCTACAATCAAATTAGTAGTCCCACAGAAAGATAGGGAATTCTGCCACATGAAATGATCCAAGAAAGGTGTGTCATGTTTATTCATCATAACCTGAGTAAGTTATCCCAATATAGTCATGATATGATCCGCTCCAACATTGACTATGTTGACTTTCTTAGTGGGTAAATCCCTACATTTCCCATGAGTATTGACTCCCCTAACCCCATTAGGTTCCATTTCTAAATAATGGAATATACTAGATTAGGATATGAATCATAATTTATAATATCAACTAGAAAATTACATAGAATAAATTAAAATTCTATGCATAGCTAATCTCATAAACATGGTTTATCTGAGGAAAAATTTACATTTAATTCCTTCATAACATCTTGTAAAGAAAATTTGAATTATCCAAATCATATCCCAGATGAGTTTCAATATAAAGAGCGAATCAAGGCATGTTTTTGTGTACTAGGATACCCTAATTCAAGCCCAAAACTCCTTGTTGGAGTTTTCACTCCTAGGTACATATGGGTCAAATCCACCTCTACCTGTTTGTATCCAGACAGGGATGTATTTTCAAGAAATATCCACATAATCTATTCATTACCAAAATTCAAGGATGTTCTTGTATGTTTGTTCTCAAATACTACCTTATGTATTTTTTCTATAATATATATTTTCTAATCTAGTTTCCAAGATTTCTACTAAACTTCCTTTGATACAAACTGTAACACCCCAACCTCAAAATCCCTGATCTGGTGCATTACTTATTACATTGGAATTATTAAGAGGAATGAAATCCCAAATGAATTATCAGTTTATTAGTCTTTAAGAAACTATATAAATATATGTTGTTGGTGCCAAAATACAGAACAAAGAAGAGGCCCAAATATGGCCCCATAGACAGCCTCATGAAGCCACTTCGCGGAGCACCCCATCACCGCGGCCGCCGTGAAGAAAATGAGGCGGGACGCTCTGTGAATGAATTTGACGTTCGCGAACCCACCGTGAAGAAAAGGAGGTGGGATGCTCCATGAACGAATTTAACTTTTGTGAACCCACTGCCAAGTAAAGGAGGCGGGATGCTCCACGAATGCATTTGACGTTCGCGAACCCACCGCGAAGCAAGGAGGCGGGACGCTCCGCGAACCCATTTGACGTTCACGAGCCAGCCATGAAGCAACCATGTTCCTCTTCACACCGAGTCAGATCCGCTCCACAACACCTCTTGCCTATAAATACTGGGCTCCAACTGAGCCCAAGGGACGTACAATCTGACCTTTCTTCTTCCCATCTTTTGAATCGTGAAGCATCCTTCTGCTCTATGAAACATGAGCTGTGCGGGGTATTTCTGATCCGCGAAGTGACTCCCCTCTATCCCGTATTGATCCCCTCTTCTGAGAGGGATTCCATTCGCAAATCCTAAGGGTCTTCGAAATGAAATTGGATCCCCAAGGGGTCCCGGGTCATCACGGAGAATTTATTCTTTATGAAACACTCTTCATGTACACATGATCCACATGATAAGGTAGGTCCACTATACTTCGCAAATCACATTGCTTCCCAAAACCTTCCTTCACGAGGAACCTTTTCTCCACGAGGCTGTGCTCCGTGAATTCCCTTCCACTTCACGAAGCACCTCCCATAGGCACCTCTTCCCCATGGTAAGGCTTTGTCACCCCACTTCGTGAAGCACTCCCCTTGGCAAGTTCCCTCCACCACACGGAGCAACCGTGATTCACAAGGCCTTTTCCTATGAACCCCTCTGCTTGGAAACCCCTTTTCCCATGCGACCCTCCAGGTTTGCACGATGTGACTTCAAAGTCCCCTGGATGACACTTCCCATTGCATTGCTTTGACTCATGCTTCTTCGCATAGGCATCTAATGGATATTTATTCTTCGCATATCCACGCTAATGTGGAACCCTCAATGGTTCACTCTGTGATAACCCCTCAGTATGGCATTGTCAATGACATCCCTCCCACAAAGAGAAGAGGGTACCGGTTATGTAAGCCCTAGGGGTGCGGAGAAAACCCACCTCGTATGAGCTGCAGGATGCTAAACTACCAAGCACCATCATCCTCAGCACATGACGTTAAACTGTGACCTCAACCCATGCCTCGCACGTAGGGTTCACCCACCTTGCAAATTCTCCCCGCCCCCTGGTCTCCACAGGGGATGATATCCTCCTTCTAGGAGTGGAGTTTGTCCGTGGGGGAAGGAAAACCATATGGGTGTAAGACCCTAGCTTTTATTGTCGTAGGTAGCATCCCTTCTCCTCCTTTCATCTTGGGTCCCCAAGTCCAGTGGAGGGCTTGATAGAGAATGGAGCTCCTCCTTTATTCGGTCCCAAATCCATCTCCCGTTGCGCTTTGTCACCCTCGGGCCTCCATCCTGGAGTAAGACCCGACACTTCTTGGGCCGCCCCGTACGTAAGCTTGTCTTCAATTCCCATGGATGCACATTTCATGACGTGGTGGTCAGGCCTTTGCTGCCTCTTGTTTCTCACACCGAGCATGACTCACATGAGCAAAGAGTAAGCATCGACCATGACAACACCCCCATACCTCATGACGTTAAACTATATTCCCATCCACCCGAACTATGAGGACTTTGATCCATGTCAAGGCATGGTACTTAGGAATCCTCCACGAGGTTCAAGCCCCAACCACATTGTTCCACCTCAGAGTGTGAGCCCCATCCATCCCGAACTACAAGGACTTTGATCCATATCAAGGCATGGTACGTAGGAATCGTGCACGAGGTTCAAGCCCAACCACCATGGGCCGCCTCAGAATGTAAGCCCCATACTCATCCCACATGATGTTAAACTATATACCCAAACTATGTGGACTTTGATCCATGTCAAGGCATGGTACATAGGAAACCTCCATGAGATTCTAGCCCACCACCCAGTCGTTCCGACCTCCTTCACGTCGGTTCAGCAAACACCTGGGGCTGCCTCAGAGTGTAAGCCCCAATCCACCCAAACTATGGGGAGTTTGATCCATGTCAAGGCATGGTACATAGGAAGCCTCCATGAGGTTTAAGCCCCAATGACCTTGGGCCGCCTCAGAGTGTAAGCCCCAGCCACCTTGGGCTGCCACATAGTGTAATCACCAAACACCTTGGGCCACCTCAGAGTGTAATCCCCATCCATCCCGAACTATGGGGAAATTGATCTATGTAAAGGCATGGTACGTATGAAGACTCCATGAGGTTCAAGCCCCAACCACCTTGGGCCACCTCAAAGTGTAATCCCCAAACACATTGGGCCGCCTCAGAGTGTTAGTCCCATCCATCCCAAACTACGAGTACTTTGATCCATGTCAAGGAATGGTACGTAGGAAGCCTCTTCAAGGTTCAAGCCCAACCACCTTGGGCTGCCTCAGATTATAAGCCCCATACTCCTCCCGCATGACGTTAAACTATATACTCGAACTACGTGTACTTTTATCCATGTCAAGGTGTGGTATGTAGGAATCCTCCACAAGGTTCAAGTCCACCACCCGGTCGTTCCGACCTCCTTCAAGTCGGTTCACCAAACACCTTGGTCCGCCTCAGAGTGTAAGCCCCATCCATCCCGAACTACATGGACTTTGATCCATGTCAAGGCATGGTATATAGGAAGCCTCCATGAGGATCAAGCCCAACCACCTTAGGCCACCTCATAGTGTAAGCCCCAATCTATCATGAACTACGAGTACTTTGATCCAGGTCAAGGCATGAAATGTAAGAAGCCTCCACAAGGTTCAATCCAAACCACCTTGGGCCACCTCAGAGTGTAATCCCCAACCACCTTGGGCCACCTCAGAGCATAAGCCCCAACCCATCCAAAACTACGAGGACTTTTATCCATGTCAAGGTTTGGTACGTAGGAATCCCCAAGAGGTTCAATCCCACATCTAGGTTGTTCCGACCTCCTTCACCCCTGTTCACCAAACACCTTGGGCCGCCTCAGAGTGTAAGCCCCCAATCCACCCAAACTACAGGGCTTTGATCCATGTCAAGGCATGGTATGTAGGAAGCCTCCACAAGGTTAAAGCCCCAACCACCTTGGGATGCCTCAGAGTGCAAGCCCCAAGATCCTTGGGCCGCCTCAGAGTGTAATCCCCAAACACCTTGGGCGGCCTTAGAGCGTAATCCCCAACCCATCCCGAAGTACGGGGACTTTGATCCATGTCAAGGAATGGTACGTAGAAAGCCTCCATAAGGTTCAAGCCAAAACACCTTGGGCCACCTCAGAGTGTAAGCCCCAAACACCTTGGACCGCCTCAGAGCATAAGCCCCATCTATCTGAACTACGAGAACTTTGATCCATGTCAAGGCATGGTATGTAGGAAGCCTCCAGGAGGTTCAAGACCACCACCCCATCATTCCGAACATCGTCAGTTTTCCCCCATCCCGCATGATGTCAAACTATACACCCAAAATATGTGGACTTTGATCCATGTCAAGGAATGGTACGTAGGAAACCTCTATGAGGTTTAAGCCCACCACCAGGTCGTTCTGACCTCCTTCACGTCGGTTCGACCCCATCCAAAAGTAATCTGTTGTGGTCCCATCCAGTGGTATGCTATTGTGACCCTATTTATTGGTAATCCATTGACATCCTCATTCAGCGGTAAGCCGTTATCAACCTCATTCGACAGTAAGAAATCATCAGATGAACTACATGGACTTTGATTCTCACCCACAAGGATATGTAGGAAGCCTCTTCGAGGATCAAGCCCAAAGACATCATCCATCCCGATTCCTACCCGGGCTGCCACATCCCGGTGAGATCATGCCACCTCATTCCCCTCCAGAACATTCAAGAAGTCCACCCACGTGTTGGCCTCAATATCGGCATTCCCTCAAGGGGCTGCCTCTATATGATCCACTCCAGTCAGTGTTCTGATCAGCCCGATCCGTTTCTGCTGGACGTTAAACTCACGACATACCCTGTGTTAAGCACAGGAAGCCGAGGAAAACCTCAGATACATGACCATGGATTATAGTTCCCTGCGTTTGATGTGGGATTCCTCGGGCTTCCACGCCCTCAAGAAGCCATGTAATAAGGGACAGAATACATACACGCCAATCCCCCAATGACGAGACACATTAGTGATGCCCCAACGTGACTACTCTCCTAGCCGAAGGTTGCTGCCCAGACCCGACCCCTTGGAATTTCATGACAGAAGCAGCATAATTAACTGGTTTCAATGAAGATATGGCACCGGGAAGAGTTTCAATAACAACGTATTAAATCTATAAGGGAGACCCGTATTAGGTGACGAGTTTCGAGGAGGAATCTTAAGAATGAAGAACCAACATACCATCATCCCATTTCGATCAAGGAGAGGACATCCCTAAACACGGAGAGGAAGCCGCCCGCCTTTGGAAAGCGGGAATGCGGAGTAAAAAAAGATACTTCTTTCGTCCCAAAATGAGATGGATGCACATTCCCTAGTGAAAGCATCCGAAACAGATATGGTGAACCCGACGTGAAATTATTCTCCTCAATATGGAGATTAGTAATGCTTAGGGCATCAATAGATTGATGTGGAACTGGATCCAGATATCCGGTGCCGGGTCCTGCCAAGAAAATAGCGGTCCTGGTGTGAAACTCACCAGAAGTTGGGGTAGTAGGACGTTGGACATCCCGTTCTATGATGTTGTCAGCATGGATCCCTCTTGCTGGCCATGGAACAAGGAACGATGCTGGGGCACTGGTTGTCGATTTATTTTCCTAGCAGTGCTAATGAGTTCATCTCCCTGCTTTTAGGAACCAAGTTGTTGCATCCGAATCCAGATCACCTGCCCACTGACATAGGGGAAGGGGAAATACCGATGCGGCTAACCCATGTGGTTCTGCCTCTTCCACAATGTCTTCTACATCCATGACCATGGGGTGACCATGCCCCATCTCCCCATCAGAAATCATCCAACAAAGGGTGATTAACAGCCGTGTACGTTGTTATGAGGAGGAGGGAATAATTCCAACCTGGTCCATGGCCCGACTAGCCCTGGAGGCGTCTAGGCCCCACCGTCAACACCGCCCCTGAGGGCCGCGCAGGGATCCATTGCTCCCCACCTCGATATAAAACCACTTCGGGAGCCTGTCCCCGGAGCGCCTTGATGACTCCCTACCTTACGCTGATGAGGTGGGCGACGTTTGGCCCAGAACTGTCAGAGTGCTAAACCAAGGGCTCCCAGCAAGGGCTCCTACCTAGCTGCATCAGCGCCGTCATCTAGCCCTACCGGAGGAGCAGGTAAGCTATGAACCTGCACCGCCAGCCCCGACTCATCCGAACCGATGCCAGCATTGGGCATGAGCTGAGGATGCCCACCAAGGGGCGTCAATGTCAACGGCTACTGTGGCCCGAGCCACCTCTGATGCATATCATCAAGTCCCTGCATACACTGAGCAAGGGTTCTTATATGCCCAACCAGGATCGAGGCCCCAACCGCCCCACAAGAAGGCTGGGTCGACTCTCCTGGTCACATGCATGAGCAGTGGTCGCTACGAGCCAACCCGTGGTGATTCCACCCCATACGGAGGTCATCCCCGTACCACTACCACAATGAGTGTGGATATTCACCGCTTCGAGGCTCGACATGGAGGTCTACCCCATGCAACCCCCGATCCGAATGAAGTTCTGCCCCACAATAGTGATGTTCTGTACAGAAGCCTTTCCCGTTCCCATCACACTGGGTATGGAGTCCTTCCTCCTGCCCCTGACCATCGACGTGGTGACATTACCCATATGGTCTCTCTTCAACACGGGGATCCTCCCTATGTCCTCTCCGCAGATGGAAAAGATCCCCCTCACCCCGGCCATGAGAGGGGTGAAGGCTAGCCTCACTCCACCCGCACCAAGCATGGAGGTCCTCACCATGCTTCTGCTGGTTTCAGCAGAGGTTTTTCTAGTTCAGGTGCAATTCATGGAGGTCCTCCCCATGTCCCCTTTGACATTTGTCCTGGTGCTCCTCGCA
The DNA here is from genome assembly GCA_963277665.1 of Viscum album. Lineage (NCBI taxonomy): Eukaryota > Viridiplantae > Streptophyta > Magnoliopsida > Santalales > Viscaceae > Viscum > Viscum album. The sequence continues at coordinate 1,744,275,579 of OY728125.1, read as the reverse complement.
CCTTGGCTCTATTAGGTGGAAACCTTCTCCGCCCCAACACTAGTACGGCCGAAGCACCCCATGTCAGAAATCAGCCCTGTCCCGAGGATCCACCCAGGGGTAGGAAGGTGGGTCGTCGCCTCCATAAGAAGAATCCTGGGATGGCATGGGTGGAGATCAAACCGGTCCACTTCTCAGACTCTGAAGCAGAGTATGACTCAGCTCTGGAACCCTCCCCACGCTCATCTGAGTCAAGTGTCGGGGAAGGGATGAGATGCGTCATTATGGTGCTCCCAGAATGCGAAGTCCACAATATTCCTGCTTCCCTCTGTAGGTTTATCCAGGAGGATGAAAATCAGGAGAACCTGTAGGTTACGGTCGTTCAGTCACCACTATAATCTCCGAAAGCGCTTTCTACCTCCAAAAGAGATCACAGAGAGCAATTCTAGGGACCAATGGAATGAGAGCAGCATCTTGACCTGTCACCAGTATCCCTGGCCTCTGAGCTAGGAACGGAGGCCGTCAACCCCTCATATCGTGACATGGCGGCCAGGTTGCTCCACTCTTTGGAGGACATCCCGAGAATCGGCGGCTAGTTAGCCAGTTCGCCGTATTCTCTGTCGGCCAACCTGCTGCCCCAGTGGTATGCCTCTGTACAGCTGCCAGTTCCTCAACCAACCCTAGTTTGAGAGTGGGGAAATCAAGGGCCAGACCCTAAATTTGAATCAAGTAGATTTTGGAGCATTCTTGCAGCAGACCACTTCCCCGAGGAGTTCTGGCCCGTGGCAGTGCAGGATTTCTGCATACCCGAGTCTCTCACCCTAGAGGAAGTTCAGTGTTTCCGCTACACTCTATATGTGATGCATTTCAGTCTCCATCATCAGCACGTGGTTTATCCAAGGATCCAAGCACATTTTAAAGACATCATATAGTAGTGTTTTCTAGTCGATCTGGCCGCACTCCCTGTGGCACAACGCCCCGAGTCACTAGGTCGCCCTGAGGCCCTCTAGCAGCAATGCATTCAGAGTATCAAGGTACTCCACAGAATTATCAGGGAGGCTACCCCCCACGTGAAAATCCATTGTTGTGGGTAGTATGATGCCCTCTTCTTCAGCCCTATCTGGCGGCAGCTCGACTCGCTATGTGATATTGAGGACATTCCCCCAGGAAGGGTCACAGTCAACATGGACGACATAGTGGAAAAGGAGGATGAGTTTGACTTTCTCGATGGAGACTTACCCCCTGAGGGTGTACCACTATAGTTGGACCCATCATGGAGGATTAATCGTCAGTAGATAAACCTACTAGGTCTCCCTACGCCCACCGAGTCGTTGATACTCAACCGGAATGTCAGTAAGGGAAAAGATCACGTCGTATATGTCAAGAACTCCGACCCATCCTCCTCGGTGCAGAAGATGGAGGAGGACCCTAAGAAGGCCATGTTGTTCTAGAAACTTGATGAGAAAAAGAGGTTGGTTGAGGAACTCTTGGCTGAACGTGTTGTAGAGAGACAGACTGACTATGGTGATCCTAGGTCTAGGCAGTAAGGGCAGGAACAACTACCCCTTGGCAAGATTCCCCCAGGCAATCCTGATCGTGCCCCTCCCGCTGACAGGGTTGAATCCGGAACTCATGGAAAGAGGGCGCAATATGTTTTACCAAACCCTCCCGAATGGCGCGGAAATCCAAGGAATCTAGCCCAGCCACTCCACGAGCCGATGAGCCTGTCTACCATGTTAAAGAACCTGACAACGCACTCGTGGTTAGGGATCCCCGTCAAGGTAGGGACCCCACCCCGATGATTCCATGGCGGCGCTCATAGACCACCTTGAGGCATTGGAAATGCGGCAGGTGGAAATCCCACCAGATGGAAAGACATATCCGGCATGGGTGGATGACATGCCAGCACCTCTGGGTTTCGGGAATCCAACCTTCTCCCCCTTTAACGGGATAGAGGACCCACCACAACATCTATACCACTTTAACTCAAGGTGTGGGCCCATGTTAGGTACTCTAGTGTATCAGGAGGTTTCCCAGATCCGATGTTTCATTCAGACACTGGAGGGGCCGACATTTGTCTGGTACAGCCAGCTGGGAGGACCTTCGCAGGCAGTTCCTCTACCAGTTCAGCTCTACCACCCAAAAGACCAGTATCACAGACCTCTTCAAGTGTAAGCAAAGGCTTGATGAGCAAGTCACAAACTTCATCGCCCGGTGGAAGGGGCTCACATACTCCCTTTACATGCCACTGAATCAAGAGAAATTACTGACAATGCGCGTGGTGAATTTCAAGATAGAACTGGTTCTCTCCCTGATTACTCATAACTATCCTAGAGGGTTCTGAGACTTCATCAACAAGGCCCAGCGCCTCGAGGAAGTCCTGCAACATGCTAGACAGGCACGTCTTTTTCCCCTGTAATCCCAGTGAGGAGAGATGCTAGAGTCGAGCCCGATGCGGTGGCCCAAATTGAAGCCCCCAGGTAGCTAGAATTGGTACCAGTTTCACCGACACCGCATCCTCGCAGAGGCCCTCCACCTCATGCATAGCTGCTGGATTAGAAGCATCCTCAGAATCAGCAGGCACCTCCACTTAATGCTCCACCACCACAAAGGCAAGACAATCAAGGTCCACCTCCTCGATAGTCCCCTCTGTCCCCTCTTCAGGGCCCGGATCCAAAGGATCCCTATCCAGAAAGAAGACACCATAATTACTCATTCAGCGAGAATCAGGGCCCCATTTACTTCCGCAGCACCTTAGAGTAGGGTATTGTACGACTGCCTGAGTGTCGAAAGCTAGAAGAGGCGCATCTCACTGATCGCCCCAACTACTGCCCCTATCATCGGATTCTGGGGCACAACCTCAAGTAGTGCTATGTGTTCAAAGACTAGATCCAAGACTAGGTCAATAACAACATAGTCAGGCTGCGCTCGGCCTCCACACAAGTGGTGGGTGTCTTTGTAGTGTCAGACAACAGTAGCAACAAAGAAGGCAAGTGGAAGCAGGTTTCCAGCCACGGATCCCAGAAGTACGATGACTGGATGGCTCATAAGATGGTTGCTCATGCCCATGGCATCATTCGGGCATGCCTAAATCAAGAGGATCCTTTAGAAGCTATGGCCACCACTTCTGCATCATCATCTCTGCTGGACTCTTCCCAGAAGAGCAAGCATCGACGACATAAGAAAAAGCAACGCGCTCTGCCAATTCTATCTTCGTCCCACACTCTCAGTGACTTCATGCCCCCTAAGATGGGGATCCCTCCCAGAATATGCCCGGTGGTGGATGATTCTTTTTGTGATAGTCAAGGGTATGCTTCAGTTAACACTGTTGAGTTGGTAAACCCCTATATGACTCCTGACGAGGGGGAGCGCTAGGCAAACATCCCCAATGTCACCGGCCGATGCCAATGTCGATGGACTCGCAGATATATGGTTCATTGAGGAACATTAGTTGGCACCTCCATCCAGTCTGTGCTTGCCACTAAGACCAGACAGCAGGACCAGCACAGAGCTCAGCACGCACAGCCTTTTCATCTGGTGTGGCCAGGACTGCCTCCACCATCGTTTGTGATACTGGATCCGCATAGCCACTTCGGTCATGCCGCGACCAGCTGCGCCCCGCTACAGGCCAATATTAGTCATCCGAACCTCATCCGGCAGCTACTCTTCAAGCTTCTACAAGTGGGCAGCGGGATACGCCCAGCACCAATCAGCCATCGGTCCGGCCAGCAGGACCCGCCATGCCATCAATCGCAGAGCAGCCACCTATAAGCAGAAGTTCGCACCTGGCACAGAAGTACGATGTCCTCAAGCAGCTCACTGACATCCCAGTGAGTCTTTCTATCCTCAAATCCCTCTGCCTATCATCAGATATATGTGAGGCCCTTGCCGAGGCTTTGAGAATCCCCCTCCAGTTTGAGGCGGAGGTAGCGGCTGCAGAAGCCTTTCATGCTGAAGCAATAAAGAATGTCGAATTCTAGGCCATCATCTCATTCTCGGGAGAAGATTAAGGCTCCCCCATACAGGGTCACATCCAGCCACTTTATATCACCGTCCAATTTAATGGCGTGGAGGTTCGTCGTTGTCTCGTTGACACCAGCTCCGGGATCAACCATATCCCGATGCGAACGCTACGGAAATTGGGGTTATTTGAGGATGACCTGACTCCCTCAAATTTAAGGATCCAGGGATATGAAATGATAGAGGAGAACCCAATTGGAAAAATCCGTCTGAAGACCCAGTTCGGTGGCCTAGTTACCAGTACTGAATTTATGGTCGTCTCCCAGGACACTGTGTACAATGCATTGATGGGCAGACCATGGCTCCATCTGCACACGGCGGTCCCCTCATTATATCACCTATGCCTCAAGTACTCCCTAAATGGTCGAGTAGGAGTACTCTAAGGTGATGCATCTTCTTTCACCTCTTTTGAATCCCATTACTTGGATGCTTACTATTACAAGAGCAAGGATAAGAAAATTCTGGCAAGTGAGGTTGAGCCCGCCATGGTCGCAAGTGACCCCTAGGCAGGTCTAGATGATGCCTATATCTTCCCAATCCATCGATTGGAGGCCATGAACCTCGAAATGGGGAAATGAATTGTTGTCTAGGGTACAAGAGGAAGGGACACTCCTAAGTCCAAGCAACTGCGGAAAATCACCTCGTACTCCTACACAAACCAGGCTCAGGTGATACCGAAACCTCCTACCCCCGTACGGTATCGAGACGTCCTCCCCATGGAAACAACAGTACATCATACGTGTCTATTTCTCTAGGCTGGGATTACCTGGATCAAGCCAACATGCCACTACTGCTTTGATATCATCAAGCATGGCCCCTTGGGCCGAAGGCCAGATGGGATTGGATCGACTGCCTTCATCGCTATGGTCTCAACGGCGCGTGAAACCCCTGATATGAATTACACTATTGTCCAGGCTAGTACCAGACTCCAGTCAGGTTCTTCCAACCCAGGTGAAGCTCCACCTATAGGGAATCCCTCCTCCGCAAGCGAAGAAGAGGATCTCAAGGTTGCTCCCCCCACCTTTGAAGAAGGTGTCTCTTCCACGATCGATGAACTAGTATAGGTGAACCTTGGTAGTGATTCAAATTCGAGACCCACGTTGATCAGTGCCACCATGTCCCTTGGGGAATAACAGAGGTAGTCGTCCACCACCTCGGTCTCCTGACAAACCATCATGGGTTCAAGAAGCCTCCCAGAAAGATGCACCCTTCTCACGGTTCCATGGTCGAGGCCTAAGTTGACAAGCTCATCAGATCCAAATTCATCAAGGAGGTCCAATATCCTAAGTGTCTAGACAACATCATGCTAGTAAAGAAGAAGAACGAACAGATCAGAGTTTGTATTGACTTCCGAGATCTCAACTGCTATTGTCCGAAGGATGATTTTTCCCTTCCAATGACAGAATTGTTGGTCGATGCTACGGCTGGGTTCCAAGCCCAATCCTTCATGGATGGTTACTCTGGATATAATCAGATCCAGATATCCCCCAAGGATGAAGAGTCCACAGCTTTCAAGGCACCCTAATGTACCTTCTGTTACAAAGTTATTCCTTTCAGCCTAAAGAATGTGGGTGCCACCTATCAGCAGGTCATGCATCGCATATTCAAGCCAATCCTCAGGACATTGGTGGAATGCTATGTGGATGATATGGTGGTCAAGTATCACCAGCGCCAGGACCATCTCAAGGACCATAATAAAGTGTTCGGCTTTCTCTGCTCCCACCAATTAAAGATGAACCCATTGAAGTGTGCCTTCGGGGTCACTTCTGTGAAGTTTCTTGGATTTTGTTTTAGGTATCGAGGCATCGAGATCGACCTAGAAACGATCAAGGCAATCAGCCAGATGCCTCCCCCGAGAAATATCTGAGAGATTCAAGGTTTTTAAGGCAACATGGCCTACATACACCGATTCATTCCGAATATGGATGGAAAGTGTAATACCTTTTCTCGGCCAATGAAGAAAGGCTCTGCCTATGAGTCGGATGAGGAGTTCCAGACCGCCTTTCAGGAAATCAAGAAATATTTTATCCATCCTCTGGTCTTGATGCCACCTGCCTCTAGATAGCCACTAATCTTGTATGTGACTGCCCTGGAGTGATCTCTCGGTGACCTTCTCACCCAGAAGAACAATGAGGGGACAAAGAACAGTCTCTACTACCTCAGACTTAGGCTTCTCAGTATAGAGACTAGATACTCCCCTATCGAGAAGATATTACTTGCAATCGTATTTTCTATACAGAATTTGTGACATTACCTATAGCACCATGTGGTACAACTGGTCTCTTGGGTAAACCCACAAAAGTACATTCTAAATTTCCCTGTAACACCCCGAGCTTCCACGATACGCTTCTCATTCAATAATGCAATAGCTTGCATTGTACGCAAGTTCGAGTTCTAACACACCGCAACTAATCAAAATAGCCGTTATGAATAGTAATAACCACTTTTTAAAATTATAGAAATTTTATATTTCAAAATGGACTTCATTTTTGTATTCGTAATATCGAAATTAGCCTATGTTGAATTTTTGGTATTTTTCTGAGAACTTCTAATTTTTTATGAATAGTGAAAAATACATAAAAACAACTTTTTTAATCAAAATAATTTATACAGATAAATTATACTATTTAGTGGTTTTAAGGTATAATTAGAAAATATTTTTACCATTTTATCCAATGGTGGTCATTAGAATTAATTTAACATTGAAATTGGACATAAACAATTGCCAAACTTTTGATATAAATTGTTTCTTAAAAACACGCTATTTGTTGTAACAGCGGGAATTAATTATGAAATTAATTAATACAACTTATATGTTTGGAATTTTGTAAAATAGACATCATTTTTGAATTCGGAATATCAATTATAGCTTAGGGTGAAATTTTGGCCTTATTCTGAAAAACTTCAATTTTTGATGAATAGTGAAACCACTAAGTGGTAGTTAAATAACTGATTTTTCGTTTAAATGAAATATTACAACTTCTGTGATTTGATTTTCAAAAATCCGACATACATGGTTGTCATTAAGAAGTAAAATGTGGTTCAATGAGATCAAAATAATTTTTTGGTGAATAGTAACTTTTAAGTTCTTAATCGCGAATAGTGGTAATTAGTGTAGTTTAAGGTATAAATAATACATTAATAATATGAAATGACCTAGACACATGTCCCAACCTCATTGGTTGAGTCATGGCCGACCAAGACAAGCCATGGCCTAACTTGGGGACCCCATGGATCCACTTTTGTTGGGAAATAACATAAATTACTTTTTATTTAATGTTAAAGTGAAAATGACACTAACATAAATTGTTCTACTAAAACAATTTTTAATTGGGGTTATACAAGTCCAAATTTTGATTATAAATAGTCATTAGAAAGCTAAAAAGATTTCCTACATCATAGTATTTGTTTTATAATTTTTAGACATTAAATAAATTAAAGTATTTATGACATAATAATGATGCAGCGATGACATCATTATTTGACGATTTAAATAAAATGAGAAGATAATGCAAAATCCGAGGCTTACACTTGTCCAAAGCCTATTGGATGAAGATATTTCGAAACCTTATCACCTTAGCCTCGAATTATATAGATGTGGGACCTTTAGAATCCGAAAAGCATTTTGAAATAATGTAACATTTCATTACTTTCCAAAAGTGCCCCTCCTCTCCACTTATAAAAGGCCCCCACCTCTCCCACCTTATTCACACCATCAAGCCATTTGGCTCGGCCAACCTCTGCCCAAATACTCTCCCAAAATTCCTTCCTTACTCCTAGAAACCTCACTTTGGGCAGAACTCTTCCCAAGGAAGCCTTTAGCTCAAATCAAAAAGAGTTACCCGATTTTGAGGTAATGTCTTTTCTAATGTTGTTTTGTTTTATTTTTCTTCTCCAACCCCCTAAACTCTTTTTATTCATTTCTTTTGTAACAACACCAGTATCCTCAATATACTAGGATGTTGTTATAAGAAGGATTCGAGCTACACTTACACACACCTACATCTAATGGTTAAAGAACATATGGTTTCTGTGGATGGCGAATTTCTGCCTCACGAAACGATGATTGTTCAACACTCATATAACACCTCCAAAGGTGGCCATTAAGATGTCACTATTTTTATATATGATATATAATATGTTTTTGTTTTACTTATGCTTCTGTATTTCTCATTTATGGCATACTTTATGATTTCCATTATGGGTAAAACGCGATAATTTCATTTTAGGAAGTGCGGACTACCGCCCCCTCAAAGTGATTTGAATCGTTAATGCCATGTGTGGGATGTATAAAGGATGGAGTAAATGGTATTATACACTATATTATACTGGAATTATATTATACATTTATATCATTATGATTTCATTCCATTAAATATGAAATTGAAATGAAAGTAGCGTTCATGCGTACGTACGGCTTACCGTCTCCATGAACGGTGCATTTCATTTCTTACCTCTAAATGTTACGTAATATTATAAATGAATGTATATACTGTATATATATGATATATATGATATCTACATCATTAATATAATTCTGGATATAATGGATATTTCACCACATGAACAACTTATAATTATAAGAAGTTTATTGTTGACTCATGTACCAAAGATCGACAAAACGACCGTTATTAACTTAAATAATTACATAATGTTCATAACATTGTAATAAGTGATATAAAAAGGATAATGAAATTGAAAATGGTTCTTAATAAGGTAGATATTAACTCTAGTTTATTATTCAGGAGGTTAAAGAACGGTTGAGTCAAGTCGGACACAAGGTAAGGGAACTTCTTAACCCAACTTCCATTCTTTGGGTTAATCTCCTACTTTCAAATTATGTCATGATATTATTATGTCCTATCTTGTATTTTTACATTATTTATGTGTACCTATAGTGAATACACATAATAGATATATTTTATTTAAAAATTATCTTTTAAAGTACTTCGTCTCAATCTCCTTTCATTGAGGCATATTTGGTTTTATACACAAATTTCTTTTATACGGTGTATAAACCCCTTTGACTTTTACGGTTATTCAAAAGGAATCTTTTTATACAAAGCGTTTTGCTAAACGACAAAAGGGAATGTTTTTCTTTCCGTACTTATGCGGCGACAACGACTTCTCCGCCGCCGTGACCATTATTTGAGTTTCGGCTTCCTCTACAAGCCATCATTTTTTTAACGAAAAATAAATACAAAGTTTTAACTTTCTTTTATTTTGGTATTGAAAATGGTTTTGAAAGTGTTTTTATTATATCAATGTGTTGTATTGATATCTTGTGATTGAAATGTGGAAATGTTATGTTTACATTATGCATGTTTTATGTGATACAATTATGTTATGGTTTATGATATGTTTAAACCTATTCATATGAGGAATGTATTGGACTTAATAAGTGACGGGTGGAGCCCGCTATAGCTCCTCGATGCATCGGCAGGTCTCATGAGACAACTAGACGTGGAATTGGCCGAGGCCCTTTCCCAATTTGATTTATGGTTTTGGCCGAGGCCTTAATCATTTTAGATGTCTTGGCCGAGGCCTTGAAAAAATGTTTCAGAATGTCCGGCATTATACATTCCATCATTATGAAAGTGGTTATTGATATTGCATGTGATTATTCGACCAGTAGAATATCCATGTGAAGAAGTAAATGGCATTATCTCATTTTACTTTTGCCATATTATGTTGAAGTTCATGTTTAAAAGGCTTTTGTTTTAGTTATACATTGCCTTAAATTTTAATGTTTATTTATGAAAGCTTCCGCATTATTGTTATCCTTACTGAGCATCTGAGCTCACCCCTTTCAATGTTTTAATATTTTCCAGGATGTGAAGAAGTATTTTATGAATGACCTGCAGGGATAGTCGGAAGAGGATATGAGTGTGGACTATGGAGACTTTGTTATTGTAGTTTTTCACTTTTTGATGTAATGAAAGACTTATGAATGTATCTAGTGTTTCCAAGGCTACTAAACTAATCGGTCTTTCGAGACTTGATCCTTTGTGATCATGCCAATGTTACGAAGTAATGCACCGACTCTGGGTAGCTGGGGTCGGGGCGTTACATTCCCCATGTTGATAGGCCATCTAGAAAGGTGGGCGGTAATCCTCCAGCAGTTTGACATCAGGTTTTTCCCCCAGATGGCCATAAAGGGAAAGGCATTGACAGACTTCCTAGCTGCCCATACAACCTCTGCGAACTAGTCCATGGACTTCTATTTTCCTGATGAGGCCAACCTCTCGGTAGATCATGCCATCCCGTGTTGGTAGATGCACTTCGACGGTGCGACCTGAAGCCCCACTAGTAGGAGACTCAATGATCCTCGACTCAACAGAGTGGGCCTGGGTATCGTCTTCATTACCCCAGCGCAAGCCGTCCTACTGTACTCATTCCTGTTGTAGGAAGGTTGCACCAACAATGAGGCAGAGTATCAGGCACTTATCACTAGCCTTGAGCTGACCCTTGAGATCGACGTGCCCCATTTTCATGTGAAAGGGGATTCAGAGCTAGTCATCAAGCAAGTCAACAGTGGCTATGTTGTGAGAAATCGAGAGATCGTACAATTTTTGGAGTGCACCCTCTAGCTAATGGCTCAGTTCCCTTCTCGACCATAGGTTACCCATGTCCCTTGGTCGTAGAATGGTCGAGCGGACGCTTTGGCCAGCTTAGCTGCATCACTTGAAGAGCTGGAGTAGGCTGATCTGATTATACATGTGGCACACCAGTGATTCGTTGCTCCTGTCACCCCAGAGGATGATGATGGCCTGCGGGTAAGCCATCTTACTGCTGGAGCTCCCACGTCAGGACCGATAGGCTCTTCAAATGCAGTGGTTTAAGCAACCCCCAACTGGAGAGCCCCTTTTGTCGATTATCTCCAAAATGGTTGCCTCCCGGAATATCGGGGCTAGCATGAGCGAATCCAACTCCAAACACTGCAGTTTACCCTTCAGAGTGGTCCCGATATTGATCAGATCCACTACAAATGCGGGTTTGATGGTGTTCTCCTCCGTTGCATCCAAGGATTCAAGATTCCTCAGGTCATGCAGGAGGTTCATTTCGATTCCTGCGGTGCCCATCAGGTTGGGACAAAGCTGTCCCATTAGATCTGGAGATTGGGGTACTTCTAGCCCTCTATGATCCATGATTGTATCGAGTTCACCAAGAGATGTCACGTGTTCCAAGTTCATGCTAACTTCCTACAGCGTCCGCCAGAACCTCTTCACTACACTAAGTACTCTTAGCCAATTGCGGTGTGGGGACATGATGTTGTGGGACCATACCCACCGGCGAAAGCTTGCTAGTGCAGGTTCATCCTGACAGCCACGGATTTATTTTCCATGTTGAAAGAAGCAATTCCGCTCAGGGAGGTCAAGGCCCACTCTATCATTGACTTATTGAACTCCAACATCATCCACCAGTTTTTCGTCCCTAATGTTGTCCTCACCAATAATGGCACCAACTTCTAAGTATCCGAACTAAAGAAATTGTACGCTATGTACAATATCCGTTCAAACCATACCTCCTGCTATCACGTGCAGGCAAATGGACAGATCGAGGCGTTCAACAAAACTCTCTCTGAAATTTTTCATAAAATGGTTTGCCAGAACAAGAAGAGTTGGCTGGACAATCTCCCCAACACCCTTTGGTCTTATCAGATGATGAATCACAATTCCACCCAGGTGACTCCATATTCCCTGGTGTATGGGGCCGAGACTATCCTGCCCATTGAGATCAAGTTGCCTTCGTTATGCACCACGGTCTATGACCAGCACGCGCCAGATAAGGTGGCCAAAATTCATCTGGATGAACTATAAGCCCTTGATGAGAACCGGCTCCATTCCCGGAACAATCTGGAATGGAATCATAATAAGATATCTAGAGCCTTCAACAAAAAGGTTCACCTTTGCTCTTTTCTGCAAGGCGACCTGGTATTGGCTCTCTGAGCACCAATGATCCCTGGCAGGAAACCACCCAAGTTGGAGCCCAAATGGGAAGGAACTTACATAGTCCAAAGATTTTACCCCAATGGAGAATACTCCTTGGTGACCATGGATGGTGAGCGTATAACTCCTCCCACCAATTCCAAATTCCTCAAGAAATACTTTTCATGAGCCACATGGTCATACACGACCTTAAACTAGATGGTCCCGCATGACCCTAAACTGCATGTCAGTCCTACATGACCATAAACTGTCCAGTCTTACATGAATTTAAACTAAACACTGTCCTGCAAGATGTTAAAATGCATTTTGAGAACTACGTATGCCTTGATTCCCATCCACATGGGATACGTAGGAACACTCAAATGCCTCATATTGAGCCCAGCCCGAGCTCTTATCTTTGACTATCCCCCATGGGTATAGTTCTCTTAGAGGATCCTTGCATGATATAGTGTAGGCTTCCTTAGCCACACTCATACAAGGATTGCAATGGTCGCACCATGTGCCCACTCCCGTTCTTCTATCCTCCCATGTCTTCCCCACATGATGTTAAACTGCATGGACTTCAAGAACTACGTAAGTCTTGATTCCCATCCTCATGGGATATGTAGGAACGCCCAGAAATTTCATCTGTTGGCCCAGCCCAAATGTCAGAATCTTCCCATCGGGTCAAGAAGTATGGTCCAGGTGCAAACTTTTTCCCCAATTCACATTAAGCTAACCTCGATCTGGCCATACATCCCACTCCTTGGAGACGTTCAACTCTTTCATAGATGGGTAAAACTATGCTTCACCGACCTCCTTGGTTGGGTCTCCATCACCTTCCCCATCCGGAAGGGCCCCTAAATGGTATGGATGCTAGGCCTAAGGTCTCTCTTACCGATTCGTGCTAATTCCCTCAAGGATTTCGAGCAACAAGCCGATACAAGTCCCGCATTTTGAATATAGTCAGCGGTCAATGATCATTTGTTGCTCCCATTTCAAGTCACTATAGGGAATTTCTGTTTTGAACATGGTCAAAAACTGTCTTGGATCATTAGGACCACTCCATGATTTCCCAAACATCGAGTGTAGTAGTTCATTATGCCCCATTTTATCTCCAAGAAATGAACTCCCTTCAGGAAATGCCAGCTATCAGACCTTTTTTAATGAGGATATCCGAGATAGGCTCTTTGTTTCCCATACCGAGAACTGCTCACATGAGATTCATAGCTGTGACGAGGGAATAACCATATAAGAGGGCGTATGTCCTTCCATCCGAGGCCCAACCTCAGACCCCTTGGCCTTCTCGGGCCCCGACCCTCATCCTCACTACAAGATATTAAACTGCAAGCAGGTAAGGCATTCCTAACCAAGGCCTAGCCTCAGGCCCCTTGGCCTTTTCGGGCCCCCGACCCTCATCCTCACTGTAAGACGTTAAACTATAGATTGGTTGGGCCTTTCCGAATAAGGCTCAACCTCAGCCCCCTTGGCCCCTTTCGGGCCCCGACCCAGATTCTCTCTTTCGGTAGTGTACAATGTGGTATGGGATTACGTCCTCATTCACATCAGGTTGCTCATCGTGTTGTACACCTCCCTTGTTTGAGGTAACATACTCATCTCATCATCCTCACTACAAGACTTTAAACTGCAAATCGGTCGGGTCTTCCGGACCGAGGCCTAGCCTCAGGCCCCTTGGCCTTCTTGGGACTCGACCCAAGTTCTTACCCGGAGTGTACAGTGTGATGCAGGATTATGTCCTCATTCACGTCGGGGTACTCGTCATGCCATACACCCCCTCGTTAGGGTATCTTTCCCCGGGGTGTCTTTAAGAACAACATGTGGCTTGATTCCCATCATTATGGGATATGTAGGACCACTCGAATGTCTAGATTTTAGGTCCAACCCCATTCCCCGGAAATCGCCATTTCACCTTGGACCCTTGGCCTACCCTTCCCCGGGGAGGGGAGTATATGGTGTGGTATAGGATTATGTCCTCGTTCACATCGGGTTTGTAATGACCACTCCATATACCTCTCCCTCCTGATCACCCTCATAGACCCTCTTCGGCAGTTCATCAATGTGCCTATGGGTACTCTGGTTTAGTACCTGGAATGTCGAACACTTCTCAGACATGCCTCTGCCCACTTTTTTGGCTTTGTGTTCCCCTTAATTAGTTCTTTCATCACCTTTCACACCCGAAGGGACCCCTGAGTGGCATGGATTCTAGGCCTAAGGGCTCTCCTACCATTACGGGCCAACGCCCCTGAGGGTCGTGGACAACAAGCCGATACAAATCCCATGTTGCGAATATGGTTAGCGGTCAATGCTCATTTGTTGTCCCACTTCAGGCTAACGTGATATAGATAATATGTTTCAAACCTGGTCAACGGTTATCCTACATCGCCATGCCAACCCCATTAAGACCAAAATGTCGGTTACATGATTCACATCCTTCTCCACCTCATCATGTCCAAGTAGAACTTCGAAACTCTTGGTACTATTCTTCAGTGTGCATCCACACATTAGAAGGTCCAAAGTCATAATAGGGGCATCATTCGGGGATCCTCACCAATTTCCCTTTGGCATGAATTCCAGGTATTGTAATAGACATCTTCTTCCCTTGATTCCCACACCAATTTTAACTCACGTGGGCTTAGGGATCGGGTTGAGGTCTGCACATACTTGGAGGGTTTTCGCTCCTCTATGGTCTGAGCTCAAAGAACATAAACTGAGATCTCATCCAGAACTAAATGTGTCTTGATTCCCATCCTTATGGGATATATAGGACCACCTGGACGTCTCGTTTTCAGGTCCAGCTCAGTCGGGAGCTAGTTTCTCCTGCCCCTTTCCCTCTTACGTCTATGTAGGCCCCTTGCCATAAGGCTCTTTTCTCATAATTCCATACAGTATGGTGTAGGATTGTCTCCTCATCCTTGTCAGGTATGTTTTATCATGTCGTGCCCATTCCTTCATGTCCAATAAATATGACGTTAAACTATGTCACCTGGTCCAATCAAATGATCCTAAACTGTGACATTATCATCCTGGCCGCACGACGAATAACATCACTGCATCATGATGTCCTCAATCAAAGGGGACACCATTTTTGTTATTGGGCTCACACCATACCATTTTTCAATGCCTTCTACGGCTTGATTCTTGTGGCAATGCCAGGACTTGATACCCTAGGCCTATCGCTTCACAAAAAAAACCCCACTCACCTTAAAGGACAAACAAGATACATCAAATACCGATTCTTTTAGTTTGAGGGCCACGCCCACATGCCCCCTTTTATCCCTGGAACTGATACCTTACTGTTCCACTTCAGGAACTACGTGTAGCTTGATCCCCATTCTCATGGGGTATGTAGAAACACCTCTGCACTTTGCATCAGGCCTAGCTTAACCCTCGTTTTCGGTCCCTCGACTTGAAACCTCTTTGAGGAACACATGGTGGTCGGAACCCCTGTTTCCCATTCACATCCGGTTTTTGTAATTACCCCACCACGTGTCTCTCATGATTCCTACCATCTATGGTCTGAGTTCTACGACCCTAAACTAAGATCTCCCTATGGGAAGGGACTCGACTACCTATATCTAAGAAGTCTCATTTTCATTTTTAGATGTGTTTGACAAAGATCCCGAAGTGTGGAATTTTCATGGAGACATTCCCCTCATTCCTTGTCCAAGCTTTGTGAGCTTTATATTTGGATCCTCATCCTCTTCCATGTCCAAAAGGACCCCTGGATGGAATAGATTCTAGGCATAAGGGATCTCCTACCATTTCGGGCCAATGTCCCTAAGGATCCCAGATGATATTTACGACAGGTCTTGTGTTTCGAACATGGTCAACAGTTGACCCTTATTTTTCTATCCCCATTACAAGAAGACATGATGTGGATGCTTCGTTTCCGCCATGGTCAATAGTTATCCCCCATTTTCATTCCACCATCATTGTGATCCGGATTTTGAGCATCATGATTCACACATTTCCACTTCCTCATGTTCAAGTGGAATTCTGACATACTCAACTTTGCCTCTTCGTGTGTCTAGGTGCACTACATGGATGGGTTATCATCATTGGGCCAGCATCCCTTTGGCCTAACATGTTCCTTTCTGTGTTAGGAAGTCCCCCATTACATCTTGTTTCCCACATCGAGCATGACTCATGTGGGCTTAGTAGTTTTGGTGGGATATGTACCAGCACATTCAGGCTTCTCATCATCCCACATGATGTTAAAATGTGCTTCCAGAACTACGTACATATTGATTATCATCCTAATGGTATACATAGAGACACCCCAATATTTCACCTGGCGTCCAGCCACAGGAATCATAAATCTGGTTCATCCTCATTTCTAGCCCCTAGCCTGACCCCTTGTGGGGAACCGCGTAACCACAACTTTTTTCTGAACAAGTTCGGGATACCCCAAAAAGACATTAGGAAGCAGCAAACCCCTTTCCAGAGAGGTTCTTCCTAAAAGAAAGAACGATCCATGATCATACTGATGTGCCCATCTAGTGTACTCCCACCACAGTGGTGTAATTTCGAGAGTGTTGGATTCGTTTCGTACAAACCATCACTCCACATCCCATGCTTTGTGTGACCCTTATTCAAACCCTCGTCCTCTTTCACGTTTGGACGAACCCCCTAACATTATGGTTGCTTAGCCTATGTCCCACCTACTATCCTCAACCAACATTCTAGAAGACTAACGGATGGAATTTGTGATAACTACCATGTTTCGAACAAGGTCAACGGTAGACCCTCATTTTCTATCCCCACTCCAGGATAACAAAATAAGAATAACGTGTTTCAAATGCGGTCAACAGTTATTCTTTATTGTCACGCCACCCCCACAATGTTCTGAATCCTAGGTAATGTGATTCACACTTCCCATTCCCATCTTTTCGGAATGATTTCAGCACCCCTGGCATTACACTGTTCATGAACAAGAGCACACTGAAAAATGGTAATTCGGATGTTCTGAGAGCTTCATTCTCCAGCCAGGTCTCTCCCATTTCCTCCTAGAAATTCGGACTGGTTGTTCAAAACTCGGATGCCCGAAACTTGGATTTCACTACTACTTTTGGATGAGGTGATAAGGTGGTCACCCCTTGTTTCTCACATCAGGCCAGACCCACGTGAGCATAGGGAGTGATCGTCGAATGCTCCATGAACGTCATAGGGATGCAGTAAACCAATGTAAAGAGTGGAACGCATGCATGCCACGACATCAAAAAATTAAATCATGAAAGTACGTTTGAGGGTTTGTAATAATTACAGTACCCAAGGGTCGACTCCCCCCATGGATGGGTTGACCTCACAAAAAGATCATAGAAGCTCCGCCACCCCCTGGATGGTGGTGTACAGAAGTTGTTGCTACTTGTTCTACTCCCGCACCTCCTCGGCGGCGAGAGGGAGCAATTCTTTGGCCGCAATCTGGGCCCGATCCATGTTGGCCCCGGTGGAAATCACCTCCTCTGAAGCTCGCTTCATGACCTCTTCGGCTTTTGTCATCTGGTCCTTCAATCGCAATATTAGCTCAGATTGCGCATTGAAGGAAGTCAAGTGCTCGTCCGCCCGATTCTGCAGCCGCTGGACCTCATCTTCAGCCTTCTGAATCCTCTTGATGTTCACCACCTTTCTCCGCTGCTATCCCACACCGAGGCCATGGTCATACTCCTGAATATTCTCCACCATGAGATCTCAGACGAGAATGTGAGGGAACTGGGCATCCACTCCCCCAGCACACAGTTCACGCAGTCGCAAGTGAAGTATGTCCATCTCATCCAACCATAGTGCTTGGGGGGTGTTATTGATGAAGCGCGTGATCCCCTTCCATGATCAGCAACGTGCTATTTTTATGTCCTCCTCACTAGAGGTTGTCTCATCCAAGTTGGCGCAATTGGCAGGCTCGTATACAAGGAATGCCCCAAGAACTCCTCAGTCGGGTCCACATCTGGCATTGGATCAGGCGTGGCGGGGCCTGGACTGTCTGGTTGATCCTCATCATCGGATCCCACCTCAATAACCTCAGGTGCAGTCCCACTGGCATCCTTGCTAGCAATCTGAAGTGCTGCAGGTCGGTTAGGCCAGATGTCTACCTCCACGATCATTGGCATGCCTTTGGGAAAGGCGCTACCAGAAGTCCTGACCAACATCGCCGCAACAGCCCAAGACAATTGCAGGACTGTACATGCCAAAAAGGGAACATGAATGTCAGTTAGCTTGGCCAGGGAATGATAGTCATACATTTGTTGGAGAAGACTAACATAGGTCAAATCCCTGGTCTCGCTCTCGGGCCGATGTCATCGGAACCCCGAGACGCGCCCCCCCTTATATGGGTGGTAGGTCTAGAGACTCCGGGGGATCCGCCTCAAGTGTCCTGGCCCCACCATACACAGAATTTTATGTAACCATGGGCATGTATCCCAATGGTCCCGCGTCAGCACCCACTGAGGAGCGGGAACGAGGTCTATGAACAAGGTCCCCCTGCACAGTGTAGGCACTGATAAGGAATCCAAGTTAACCCAAGAGTAGACCCTAAAGAAGGGACTTGGGATTTTACCTTGAGGGACTCTATGAAATATTTGAGATCCGAGGGATGATCGCCAACTTCACCCTCCTATGGTGGACTCTCTCTACTGGCCTCATCTCCCCAGGAGGAATCGTCTGATTCTTCCGGCAGAGGGAAGAGCTCCGTCAGGTTAGCAGCTGACAGCTGTGGAGGGACCGTACGACCCTACAACACCCTGACTCGGTCTATCATCAGGTGCAGGTCACCCCAGGAGTGGATTAAGTCTTCCATATTGGCTATGTATTTCTCCACTTCCACCTGGGATACTGGAAAACCGACTCTAACAGGGACAATCCCCGGCAAGTCCATCCCGAGACGGTTAAGGTGCTTTCATAACTCGGATGGGATGAGGAATTTCTGGTTGACTTCACAGATGTCCCAGGCCTCAGGGAAGATAGCATTCTCCTGTAGGTTGATATGGTGTAGCCGTTTCCCTGGGGCCTTAGTAGAAATCCTGTAGAATCCTCTCGGTGACCTCCCCTCCAGATGACTCTACTCTCCTGGGACCACCGGCTCTACTGCCACTGCCAGATCCACTATCACTACTCCCCCCTCAACTGGTGCGGGCGTCGCTGTTACAGAATCCCCACCACTTTGGGATTCCCTTGTTGTCTTCCGGCCTCGGCCCCGAGATCGGGGAAGCTCACCCTCACCGACCAGGACGGTTGGATGCTTCAGTATCTCCCCGAGATAGGCCACCTCCCAGCTTTGGGAATATTCTTTTACTAGCCCAAGGATGGCGGTCAGCAGAGGCAGTACATTCCCCATCTTCCAGTCTTCTTGAGTGAACATGAGCCACATATACCTCCTCACAAATGGGTTCTCCCCACAACGCACCCCCAGGTAGACCTGCAGGGTCATCCGCTGCAGGCACCAGAATTGTCTTGTAAACCGGTGTGGGGTGTATGGCTCGCAGAGACACTCGTGGGCCACCCTGGCCACCAAGACTCCACCTCAAAAGGCCATGAGATAGGCCATATTCTCTTTTTTCCCTCGACCGTCATCCGTGATAGCCCCCTTCGGCAATGGGAATAGGTGTAAATTGCATTCCTCCACCCACCACACCCGGTTCAGAACCGATGGTGTAGTCAACTTGGTCGGAAATCTTCATGCAGCATTCAAGATCGAGGGACGGAAGTTTGACCCTGGAGGCGAGATGGGGTTTGGATAGTCATAAATCCCCCTAATGTGCACTACCATCCACCTGTACAAGAGATAGAACGGCCTGCATACCCTCTGTGGCCTTTTCCCCTCACTGATGTGCCACAAAATTTTGTACAACTTGGCGAGCATCGGGATCCCTAGGTTGACCCGCCCTCCTGTCGCCAATGCAGACACCATGATGAAGGTGCTCGGTTGCACTCCCATATTTGTATCCCTCACCGGCATGATCCAACCACAGATGAGAGCAGAAATGAATTCCACTAGCCTGACTATTGGTTGTTGTTAGGTGTTGACGCTGAACCCCTAGGTCTTCCACTGGCTATTCTCTAACAGCCGCCAGTATGAGTGTTCCTTGATCCGGGCCCCCCTTTGGGAAAGTTCAAGGCCTCTCTAGGAACTGCCTATTTTCTGGGAAGTTCAGAAACTTCTTGAACCAATGCTTGAAGTGGAAATACATCGCGTCCTCCTTGTCCTCCCCAGGCACGAGCTCCATCAATTCCATTGCCAAACGCAGGATCTACTCTGGATCCTCCCATGCACCCATATCCGTGAGGAATTCTTCATACATTTCCCCCAGTATCAGGACCCCCTATATTTAATGCACATCCCATAAGCTGATGTCGACCTCCCCGTGATGCAGGTAAAAGGTATTGGTCCCTAGTGACCATTGACTCAACAGCTCCGACATTAGCTTCTTCGGCTGGTAAATGTGAAACTGGGAAGCCCAAGTTCCCTCATACAGGCCCACTCTTCTCAGATCCGCTCTGAACTCCTCACATGAGGTGCCTACCCAGTAGGCCCAGGCCCAATCATCTGTGAAGTTTCCACCCTGGCGCGGGTTCCATTCCTCGGACCACCCCTTCTTCGGGTTCCCTAGTACCGCCTTAAAGATGGTTCGGTACAGGGGACAAGACATCTCTAGCTGCAATTCCCTCCCATCGAAATTTCTCAGATGATTGTATAGGAATTCAGAGATGACAAGTGTGAAGTCCTCCCAGGCATGACCATCGGGTGCCCTAAACCATCAGTGCTGGCACAATGTGCTCCTGGACCAGCAAGCTGGATCATCCCTACTTTCATTAGGGATGAATATGTCATCCCTCACCCGAAGCCATACAAGGTAAATCTTATACATATCAGTTAGTTCTTATAGCTCTTTGAAAACAGATCCACCAATTAACTATAGTCCAAGTGGCTACAGACTAGATCTCCTAGCCCCAGACTGTTCTCCATTTCATCCCTCTGGGCTGCATCCCAAGGACCCCCTGGGCAGCTTCTTGGTGGGACATTCGGTTTTAGAACTTGGACGTTTTTTGGTTGGTTCGTGAAGCTCGTTTGCAAGGATCTTTTTCGAAGCCCGCTCGTAAAGAATATTCGAAAAGTTCTTCCTAGTTGCTCAGTCACTGGATCATGGGGCGTAAACGCGAAGTCTAGGACTCGTTGTGTGCCACGAAGACCCGATTCACATAGATCACTCGCGGAGTACGCAGAACTTTGCGAATCGAGAGCTCAAGAAGACAAGATCGCGGAGAAGGTAAAGGAAAAAAGTGATGGAAGACCCCCTATTTATAGGTGACGACCTTCAGAGATTCACGGCGCGTCCAGTCCACACCGAGCTTCGCAGCGCGCTCAACCCCCGCATTCCCGGTCCGCCTCGCGAGCCCTCTTTGTGAGTCAGCATCAAGAACCGTCGAGGACTTTGGCGATTTCCCTCAGACTTTGACCCTTGATCTGTCTACAACTCCAAGTTTGAGGGGGGGAATTTGTTAGTGCCAAAATTCAGAACAAATAAGAGGCCCAATGACAGCCCCACAGACTGCCTCGCGAAGCCACTTTGTGGAGTCCCCCCAGTACCACAGCCGCTGGGAAGCAAAGAAGGTGGGATGCTCCGTGAACGAATTTGAAATTCGCGAACCCTCCATGAAGAAAAAGAGGTCGGACGCTCCGCAAACACATTTGACATTCGTGAACCCGCCGCGAAGCAAGGAGGCGGGATGCTCCATGAACCCATTTGATGTTCGTGAGCCAGCCGTGAAGCAACCCTGTTCCTTTTCACACCGCGTCAGCTCTACTCCGCAGCGCCTCTTCCCTATAAATATCGGGCTCCCCATGATCCCAAGGGATGGAAAATATGACCTTTTAGCTTCTCATCTACCAAATCATGAAGCATTATTTTGCTCTGTGAACCTTGGGCTGTGCGAGGTACTTCTGCTCCACAAAGTGCCTCCCCTTTTTCCCATTTTGATCCTCTCTTCCGAGAGGGATGCCTTTCGCAAAGAATAAGGGTCTTCGCGAAAGAAGGGGACCTAGGTCATCACGGAGCGTTTATTGTTTTTGAAACGCCCTTCTTGTACACATGATCCACATGCTAAGGCAGGGTCACTATACTTTGTGAAGCACATTGCTTCCCGACACCTTGCTTCGTGAGGCACCTTTGCTCCGCGAGGCAATGCTCTACGAATGTCCTTCCACTTCGCCCATAAGCACCTCTGCCCCATGATAAGGATATGTCACCCTACTTCGCGAAGCACACCCCTTCTCAAGAGCCCTCCGCCACGCGGAGCAACAGAGCTTCATAGGGCCCTTTCCTATGAACCCCTCTTCTTTGAAACCCCTTTTCTTGTGCGACCATATAGGTTTGCATGATGTGACTTCAAATTCCCATGAATGAAACTGCCTATTGCATTGTTTCGCCTCATGGTTCTTCACATAGGCACACTAATGGCTATTGCTTCTTCACATAGTCATGCTAACGTGGACCCCTCGATGGTTTTATCCTTGATAACCCCTTAGTACGGCGTTGTTCTTGCCTTCCCTCCCACAACAAGAAGAGGGTATCAGTTATTTATGCCCTAGGGGTGCAGAGAAAACCCACCTCGTCTGAACTATAGGACGCTAAACTATCAAGCACCGTCATCCTCAGCACATGATGTTAAACTGTGACCTCACCCCGTGCCTCGCATGTGGGGTGCCCCCACCTTGGACATTCTCCACGCCCCCTGGTCTCTACAGGGGATGATATCCTCCTTCTGGGAGTGGTGTTTGTCCACGGGGGAAGGGAAACCATATTGGTTTAAGCACCTAGATTTTCTTTCCAGAGGCAGCATCCCTGGTCCTCCTTTCATCTTCGTTCCCAAAGGCCAGTGGAGGGTGTGATAGGGAATGCAGATCCTCCTTTCTTCAGTCCCAAATCCATCTCCTATTGCGCTTTGTCACCCTCAGGCCTCCATCCTGGAGTAATCCCTGACACTTCTTGGGCTGCCCCATGCGTAATCCCCTCTTCACTTCCCACGGACGCACCTTTCCCAATGTGGTCGTCAGGCCTTTTCTGCCTCTTGTTTCTTACACCGATCATGACTCACATGGGCTTAGAGTAAGCATCGACCATGAAAACACCCCCTTCCCTCATGATGTTAAACTGTATTCCCATCCACCCGAACTACGGGGACTTTGATCCATGTTATGGCATGGTACGTAGGAAGCCTCCATGAGGTTCAAGCCCCAACCACCTTGGGCCGCCTTAGAGTGTAAGCCCCAAACACCTTGGGCCTCCTCACAGTGTAAGCCCCATCCATCCCGAACTACGAGACCTTGATCCATGTCATGTCATGGTACGTAGAAATCCTCCATAAGGTTCAAGCCCAACCACCTTGGGCCGCCTCAGAGTGTAAGCCCCATACTCGTCCTGCGTGACATTAAACTGTATACTCGAACAACGTGGACTTTCATCCATGACAATACATGGTACATATGAAGCCTCCATGAGGTTCAATACCACCACCTGGTCGTTCCGACCTCCTTCACGTCGGTTCACCAATCACCTTGGGCCGCCTCAGAGTGTAAACCCCAATCCACCCGAACTACAGGGACTTTGATCCATGTCAAGGCATGGTACGTAGGAAGCCTCCACGAGGTTCAAGCCCCAACCACCTTGGGCTGTCTCAAAGTGTATGCCCCAACCACCTTGGGCCTCCTCAGAGTGTATGCCCCAAACACATTGGGCCGCCAAAGAGTGTAAGCCCCATCCATCCTGAACTACAAGGACTTTGATCCATGTTAAGGCATGGTACGTAGGAAGCCTCCACGAGGTTCAATACCCAATCACCTTGGGCCGCCTTAGAGTGTATGAACCAAACACCTTGGGATGCCTCAGAGTGTAAGCCCCATCCATCCCGAACTACGAGGACTTTGATCCATGTCAAGTCATGGTACGTAGGAAGCCTCCACATGGTTCAAGCCCAACCACCTTGGGCCGACTCAAAGTGTAAGCCCCATACTCATCCCACATGACGTTAAACTGTATACCCGAACTACGTGGACTTTGATCCATGTTAAGGCATGGTACGTAGGAAGCCTCCATGAGGTTCAAGCCCACTACCCGGTCGTTCCGACCTCCTTCACGTCAGTTCACCAAGCACCTTGGGCCACCTCAGAGTGTAAGCCCCATTCATCCCGAACTACGTGGTCTTTGATCCATGTAAAGGCATGTATGTAGGAAGCCTCCATGAGGTTCAAGCTCAACCACATTGGTCCAAATCATAGCGTAAGCCTCAACCCATCTCGATTTACGAGGACTTTGATCCAATCAAGGAATGGAACGTAGGAAGCCTCCATAAGGTTCAAGACCAACATACTTAGGTCGCCTCAGAGTGTAAGACCCAAAAACCTTGGGCCACCTCAGAGCGTAAGCCCCAACCCAAATTGAACTACACAGAATTTGATCCATGTCAAGGCGTGGTACGTAGGAAGCCTCACGAGGTTCAATCCCACCACCCGGTCGTTCTGACATCCTTCACGTCGGTTCACCAAACACCTTGGGCCAACTTAGAGTGTAAGCCCCAATCCACCCAAACTACGGGGACTTTGATCCATGTAAAGGAATGGTACTTAGGAATCCTCCACGAGGTTCAATCCCCAACCACCTTGGTCCGCCTCAGAGTGTAAGCCCCAACCACCTTGGGCCACCTCAGAGTGTAAGCCCCAAACACCTTGGGCCACCTCAGAGTGTAAGCCCCAACCCATCCCAAACTACGGGGACTTTGATCTATGTCAAGGCACGGTACGTTGGAAGCCTCCATGAGGTTCAAGCCCAAACACCTTGGGCCGCCTCAGAGTATAAGCCCCAAACACCGTGGGCCACCTGAGAGTGTAATCCCCATCCATCCAAACTATGAGGATGTTGATCCATGTCAAGGCATGGTATGTAGGAAGCCTCCATGAGGTTCAAGCCCACCACCTGGTCCTTCCGACCATCGTTGGTTCTCCCCCGTCCTGCATGATGTTAAACTATACACTCAAACTATGTGGAATTTGATCCATGTCAAGTCATGGTACATAGGAAACCTCTACGAGGTTAAATCCCACCACCCTGTCGTTCTGACCTCCTTCACGTAGGTTCGACCCCATTCAATGGTAAGATGTTGTGATCCTATCCAGTGGTAATCCATTTTGACCCTATTCAGTGGTAAGTCATTGACATCCTCATTCACAGGTAAGCCATTGTCAAACTCATTCGACGGTAAGCCATCATCAGATGAACTACGCAGACTTTGATTCCTTGCCACATGGATATATAGGAAGTCTCTTCGAGGATCAATCCCAAATCCATCAACCATCATGATTCTTACCCAGGATGCCACATCATAGTGAGATCATGCCACCTCATTCCCCTCCACATCATTTGGGAAGGATAACCATCTATTGGCCCCAATATCGGTGTTCCCTCAAGGGGGTTCCTCTGTCTGATCCACTCCAGTCAGTGTTCTGATCAGCCAAATCTATCTCGGTTGGATGTTAAACTCACGGTATACCCTGTGTTAAGCATTGGAAGCTGAGGAAAACCTCCGATACATGACCATGGAATAAAGTTCCCCACTTTATATGTGGGATGCCTCTGGATTCCGCGCCCTTGAGAAGCCCTATAATAAGGGATAGAAGACAGACACACCAATCCCCCAGCGTCCATACACGCCAGTGATGCCCCGATGTGACTACTCTACTAACTGAAGGTTGCTGCCCTAATCAGGCCCCTTGGAATGTCCTGAAAAAAGTATCGTAATTAACCTGTGTCCATGAATATATGGAACTGGGAAGAGTTTCACGAACAATGTATTAAATCTATGAGGGATACCCGGATTAGGTGATGAGTTCTAAGAAGGAATCTATAGAAGGAAGAACTAACATCCCATCATCCCGTTTCGATCATGGAGCAGATGCTTCCCACCTTTTGAATGCGGGAATGCGGGGTAACAAAAATCCATGTCCTTCGTCCATGAATGAGATGGATGGGAGCACCCCGGTGAAAGCATTGGAAACAGATGTGACTCAAATTACATTGGGAAAGGTAACAAAATACAATACATAAAAAAAATAAAAATGGTATCCACAGAAACTCAATAAATGATCTCCTATTCATAACCTATTGAAGGTAAACAAATGATAGGGGTGAGATCAAATGATCAACAACTGTTAAAAATAGAGTAATCATGAATTAGTAATAACCAATTAATAAATAACATGGTATAGTCAATATGTCATGGTGAATAGAAGAAAAAATCATGCCTTTAATAAACTGAGAATGAAACTACATACGTAGATTTGTTCATAGTGAAAACCACTTGGATGGTAATAAATAATAATGAATAAAGAGAATTATTATTAATTGTATTTTATGTATCTGAAAAATGATACCATAATACTGTTAAAACTGTTTAGTTTTGTGGGTAGAAACCCATCTGATTTTTTGAAACAAACTCGAAGGGTTTCTCGCCAACTGATTGTTTCATGAGACCTATCGATGCATTGAGGGGCTATAGTGGGCCCCGACCAATATTGCATGTCCAAAGAATTATTTATACATAGATTCAATACAATACCAGTATTCCTTCACATTATCCACATAGAATAGAGGATACATATTCATCAATACTTCCATAGTTAAAAAAAATTCAAAATAAACACCGTATGTAAAATGGTATATACCTTAGACAATAATCATATCCATGATATGAGAATATGGATATTTAAATGGAATATAATTTTTTATTAAACTGATCTCAAATGGGAAGTAGGTACACCACATAAGAATTATTTGGTGTACAAAATAAAGTAAGTCACAACGAAATGAAAAATTGAGACAAAGCTCGTTACAACATTGTAATCAATCATTTCATGTGACTAAGAATTAATAATAATCAAATGAATAACTGAATACCATGAACAAAAATAGAGTAATTATATTATATGTCAAATGGAAGTACCCATACACCATGTGCAAGAAATAATTGGTGAACAATGGAAATCTCATGGAAATAAAAGTGAGATGAGAAACCCCTTACAAACATTTCGACAAGGTAATGAGTGTTCTTTTGAGAGTTTAATAAGAGTTAAAGGGGGTATCCAATCATTTATATATCATAATGGAATTATGGAGGGGTTTGAAAATAGTCCTCACCATTAGGAATTAAAAAAAAGGACACAACATAGGTGAAATTCTTGAACAAAACTGAGAGAGAGGATCTCTTACCTTATGCTCGAAGGTGTTATTGATTGTTCTTAACAACATGAATAATCAAATTTATAATCATTAATTAATAATTAAAGAACCTAATAAACATGTAATTGATATGTTATAACCTTATTAGGTTCATTAACGTCCTTTTTTGATGGGTTTAAGAGGTTCAATTTTATTGTTTTGGAAGCATTTTCTTCCTGGATTTTCATGATCTGTTTACTTGTATTCATGAATGGAAGTTCATTTGAAATGTAGTTAAACATCCATAATTGTTAATATATATTATTAGTGATATTAAAGATATATAAATTATCTTATAATGATTTTTTTTATATATCATGAGGATGACTCATTCGATAAATTAATGATAAACGCTTGGATTTGGCTTCACAGTTTTGTGCACAATGAACTTGTTTTGTATCATTATTCCATATTATGAGTGTGTAAGGATTAAAAAACATTAAATAAGATAAAATACATATACTATGATATTTTTCAACCATTAAAAATGTTTCATTACAGTTCTTGAAGATAATAAGGAAAATTAAAAACCCATCTTCCTTGAGTGTGATAAATTAACACATCTCGGACGGTGTTTGCATTTATAGTATAAAAGGGGGGAAAGAGAGAGAATATGATAAAATATTACATTAGAATAATTAAAATAAATTACATGAAAATTAATATAATTTTTATGGCATTTGGATGTGGTGATGTGATAACAGAGAACAAAACAATGGAATTTGTAAAAAAATTGAAAGAAAAAGGAAGAGAGGTTCACCTCTAGAGTACTCCTCCTTGAGAATCTCCATAAGGCCTTTTTTTGGCCTTTTAGCGGTAAAAGTAGGACTTGTACATGTGTAGAGTTCTTGGGAAGAGTATTTTGTAGAATTTATGTATGTCTTGAAGCTTTAATGGTGTGGGAGGAAGAGGGGAGAGGGGTGGTTTATATATTGGAGGGGGGAAATGATTTTACATTATTTTAATCATTATTTTAATATTTTTTCTCAAGACTATGAATAATCATGATACATGTGATCATAAATAGTAATAATATAATTTTAGTTCTAACCAAGTGGGCTTACATCAGCCTTGAATCACCTATGATGCAATAAATCAAGTATTTAGCATTTATCGTAATTTATTGTATTTTACTGTTAATAAAAAAATCAAGTATTTCAGAAAAATCCAAAAAACTCTCCCTAACCATTTTTCGACGTGTAGAATCCAAAAATGAAGTCCATTTTTAAAAAATAATTTTATATATATGATTAATTTAATTTGTAATTAAAATCACAATTTAATCAAAAAATATAAGCACTTAAAATATTCATCTTCATCTTTAAGATGCCTAAATTTATTTATACATTCATGGGTATTGATACCATTCATAAGAGTCCTATTACTATTCATAAGTGTAAGTTACTATTCATAAGGGTGGGTTACTATTTATAAGGGTATGTTACTATTCACCGAAAATTAAGTTAATTCTATTAGACTCTAAATATCATCCTGATCGCAACTGTGAATATCTATTTTTTAAAATTTAGAACACAAAAGTGGAAAATTTATGTTTAAAGGATCGATTATGACTCTCTCTTAAACAACCAAGTGTTTTTTCAAAGAAACTTTGTGCTTTATGAAATATAGGCTATCTAATGAATAGAATGTATTTAGGAGAAACGTACCATAAAATGTTTGGGGTTTTGTATTAATCCAAGGGTTATATACTAGACTAAGGAAGGACCTGTTCTATTGAGATCGTTGAAGTGTTAGGATTGAAGTGTTTTTGTATTATTATTTGAGAATTATGTTGTAAAAGTAGTATATTAATGAAATTATGGATATAACAATCATGAAACATATAAGTATTATTCCACAATAGTTTTTATTTAAGGATTTTAAACATATATTGAATGGAACCAATAACCTATAAAAGTTATTTAATGATAAGGTGATATTTTTGGAAACACATGATTGAGGGATTTATATCCATTAATATGTGTTTGATGTGGGATAAATCTAAAGATTATTTGGATGATATGTCTAAGTCTAATATTAAGTTTAATATGATTGATACCTTTTTTGGAAATTTACGTGATTCAAGCTAAGAATTATTAAGGATATTTTGGAAAACATATTATAGGATCAATTTTTTTTTATTTTTAGGGGATTAATGATATTTCCGGATATTTTTCATTAGTTTGATGTATATATACCCATTAGGTTTAATATAAATAATTCTTTTATAATAATTATATTATGGTTTTTTAGGTGTCAGATGAAGGGTATGATACATCCTTTAAGATTAATTTTTTTAATATTGAGTTTATTGGTGTTATTTGGGATATAAGGGTATTTATTTAAGGAGTGATCTATTTTAAACCTTTGGGATATTATTTTTTAAATTTATAGATTAATGTGTTAAGGTTTATCCATTTTCCATTTTATCTTAAATTATAAAAACAATTTTGAATTTAGTAAATATAGGAGGAATGACCTTATATTCTTTAGTGGATTATGTGATCCATTAGAATCTTGTTTTAGTACTTTGGAAATAAAAAAATAATCTCCATTACTAATTATTTGCGGAAAAAGACGATATTTTAGTGGAAATTGATTAAATGATGAAATTTTACATGTTAGGAAAGCATTTTTCCTTATGTTAGTAGTCAATATGGTAAGTGAATTCCTTAACTCTAGGAAAACAATCTTGAAACAAAAATTTTGTCATATTATGATCATGTTTGATGAATTTATGGTCTTTTCAACGAAAAAAAAATTATGGTTTGGTAGTAATTGAATTTATACTAACCATTTTCTCTATCATTCTCAATCAGTTCTTAGGCATTAGTATTTTTTCTTCAATCTCTTTATTTTCACGTACCACTAATTTTTTCCTAATTGGAACCTAGTTATGCGATGATATTCATACATCCCTCTCTCTCTCTCTCCCTCTCTTTTCATGTGTATGTTTTATTAACTCTTTTTATGTTGTGGTTTTTCAATATATATATTTTTCAAGTGTTAAAAAATTTCTTACCAAGTTTAAGTTCAAACTATGAAGGTGTAATTTATTAAATGGGAAAAAATGGTAATGCCTTGATTTTTTTAAAATATGTTCGATAACGTATCCAATACAAAACACAAAACCCAAAAAATAATGAATATTTGAATACAACCATTATAACCTAGACATTAAATTAGTGGGTTTGAATATTATTAACTAATTCATGAACTATATAAATATATATTTCATAATAAAAATATATTTATTGATAAATTCTTATTACATGATCACTCAATTTTTAGTAATGTCATTTTCTTCTTCAAAAATATGATTTCTACAAAAAAATTATTTATTTTTGTAAAAAAAATATTAAAAATTATTTCATAAACATTTATAAATATTATTTGATAAAATTAATTCCATTTTATATATTTAAGTATCTAAATTAACTTAAGGTTAAATTTTGGGATCTTTTGGAAAATGTTAATTTTTAATGAATAGTGAAAAATTCCCATTTGTTAAAAATCATCATTTCTTTTGATAAAATTATCAATTCAAAACTCCCATTATTATATTAATTTTATTTCAAAGTAACATTATTTTTATTGAGTTATAATTAATCTAAATAATTACATTTAAATCATATTTATACTATATATTTGAATAAATTTATTTTTAGTCTAGAAAACACATTTTTCTAAAAAAAAATTTAAAATGAATAATGGATTTCCATTTTAATTAATTATAAAATAACCCGTAATGTGGAATTATTTAGATTATATTTATATACTATATATCTAAAATTATTATTTGAAATTCATATATTGAGTATTACTATTTTTAGAGTGATAGTATATTCATCATTTCCTTGAAAAATGCATTTTTCAGAAATTCGCTTTTCATCGCGCTTATGGGGTTTTATTTTAAATTAAATTATTCAAATTATGTGAAGTTTAATTTTCAAAAATTTATTAATTATTTAGAATCAAAATAATTAATATTAATTAATATGGTCAACTTTATTTTAGGACAATATGAATAGTAAACATAGTAAATATTTCATACCACAGTAGAAGTAAAATAGGTTAATTATGGGAATAATAATAATAATAATAATAATAATAATAATTTAAAAAGGGGAAAAAGGGGTAAACCAAAAATCATGAATATTTTTATTTCCTTTTCAATTAAATAATTTTTATATTAATTCCTTATTGTTTCAACTTTATAAATGATTACGTAATGAGTTTGATAAAAATTCATTTTTTATGTAACAAAAATGAAATTATATTTTTTTTGTAATATGAAATTTATATTAAGACATCAATTTTGATGAATTAATGAATTTTAAAAATAAATTATATTTTAATAAAATAAAACTATTAATTTATTTTTATTAATTATAAACGATTGTATAATTTTTATGAAATCATATAAAATTGTTAAAAAAGGTAAAATACTATTATTGTCAAAAAACCAGTATTTCTCAAAAAAAATTTGTTCTTATTTTTAAAATTATAAATCCAAATATTTATAAAATTATTTTTATAAAATAAATATTTTTTTGGAATTATCCAATACTGAACTTTTCATAATTTTATGAGACAATCGAATTTTCAGGTAAAATTTAAATACGATATAAATATATGGTGTATATTATGAAATCATAAAATAAAAAAGTGGTGTACTAAATGCCATAAACATTACCCAAGATCAAATATATGATAAAAATTTAAAATGATTTTATTTTGAAGTTATTTTATTTATTTTATAAAGCCTTTATGAATCCTCTAAAACCCATATTATATATTAAGTTTTTAAAATAATTTATTTTTGAACATGAATCACTTCCAAATCACCAAGGGTAATATTTTAATTATGAACTTATACTTATAAAATATTGAGCAATAATTTTATTTGGGAGAAACCATAGGCAAAAAACATTGTAATGTTTTTTGTTTTGATTATTTTATTATATGGAGTCTGAAACCTAAGTTTGGGAAATAATAAAGAACTTACCTCTTTTTTCCTAAATAAACCCACCTAATATCAATTTAACATCACTAAAATACCTTATAACACATAATTACTCTACCATCCCTTCTCTATAGTCCTCCCAAGGTTCCCCTAATATCATAAGAACCTACTCTTAATCTTTTAGAATCACCCTCTCAATGTAAGGGACCGTTTTATCTTCTTTTCCATTCAAGAAACTTCCTTGTATTTATCCTTTTGAATCTAAATTTGTTATGTTTTTATGCATTTATAAAAATCCTTTTAATTTCAAATTGATATTTTTTTAATGACATATCATTTATCCCCTCTCATTATATCATTTACCAAAGTAGTTAGAATGATGAAATTTAGTAAGAGATCATCTCTTTCTATTCTTTATTCAAGAAACTAATTTATGTAATTCACTTTGGCTTCTAATTACTATTAATGGTATATATTATTCCAAATCTCTATTAATACCCTGATTATTTCCATGTTATGATTTAAACGTTTCAATATCATTAATCTATTACATGATTCAATAAGCACCTGCATTATGCTGCTGAAATTATCCGGTGATTTTTTCATGCTAGGTTTTTATTCAAGAACCCTCCTTTTATTATTCATATCAATTCCAAAATTTTCATATGGGATTATGTTCTTAAATTTTCCCCATACTATCATTTTTACTTTCAAGTGATTAGATACACCTTTCTCTCTCATTCCACAATTTTATGAAATGTAACGTACTTATGTTATGATACAAAAATCTCACAGTGATTTTCCATGCCAAACATTTTTTAGGTGTACTCCTATACCCATTTGTACTCAAATTTATTCACATAGTTGTACATATACTTCATTGATTGGTGAAATCCATCTATGTAACCCACAATCCTTAGTCATGGGATAAATTATGATGAGATAAGTTCTTATGTTATATGATTTATGTGGAAAACTTATTCATTTATATAATATGAAAGTAGTG
Organism: Viscum album; assembly: GCA_963277665.1. Lineage (NCBI taxonomy): Eukaryota > Viridiplantae > Streptophyta > Magnoliopsida > Santalales > Viscaceae > Viscum > Viscum album. The sequence continues at coordinate 1,744,242,402 of OY728125.1, read as the reverse complement.
GTGCGCCCAAAATTATATAGGTCTCCAATGCATTCGTTAATGATGTAGTCTAATAAGAAGTCATTAATGGGATTAGGGAGCGAACCTAATCTATCATGGGACTTATTCTACCATCTTATGAGGTCTTGAAGGTTATTCTTAAACTTTTCTTATAATGTCATATTTAAAGTCTTTTCCATTTTTCCCATGTTTCCTTTATATTACCATGCAATACCATGTTTTACTATTCATGGTTATGACTCTAACCCCCTTTTATATCCCATTTAAATGCCTATTGTCTAGCATGTAATACTATCTTCATGCTATGATTTTTTATCCCCTTACTAGGATATATAGCTCCCTCCATTATTATATATGTCCTTAGGTTATCCCATACAGTTTTAAGAATTTTGTAATATTATGAGTATGTTAAAGAATTTTCAATAATGTTGATGTACCACCTATTTTTATGTTCTTAATTAATATAAATAATTACCTAAACTCACTATACTTCTCGTTATTTTTGGTAATATTATGTGTATTCTTATGTAATAAATCATGAATTAATGTATAATAAATACTAGGGTTGTCACAGATGGTATCAATAACAAAGGATTTTATCCAATCCTTGGGAACTCTCACATGTAATATTTCGATGAAGGAGGGATCTCCACCCAAGGGATTCATGAGTAAATGGATTCCACTGTGGATGGTTGTGTTTCACACCAAGGAGGTGTATCCACCCATGGTTTTCCCTGATAAATATCAATTATTTTCTACTATAAATAATTTTGGACTTCTATAAAAACCATGGGATGGTTTGTGGTTTGGAATAATTGATTATGTAGAGTCCAAAACATATGATTAGAAATTAATAAAGAATTATCCTCTCTATTTCTATATAATCCATAAAAACCTCCCATTCCACTTCTTTCAAAACCCATGGAGTATAAATTCAATATGCCCTTCCCTCTCTAGAGACCTCCCATGGTTCCCCCGTTCTCTTGACAATCTCCTCTAAATCTTTAATAAGTTCCCTCTCAATGTAAGGGATTATCTCCTTCTCCAATTTATTCAATAACTTTATTTGTATTATAACATTTTATTTCCAATTATTCATGTTGGGATATATTGTTACACACACCTCTTATAATCCTTATGATGTCCCACTGAAGAGATACCCCTTATACACTCATTAAACACTTATATGAATCTACATATGTCATCTTTATTTTTCCAAAATCATCCTAAGATTTTCCACACTAAATTTTTTTTTTACTGAATACCCATTACCATTTTCAATAAAAGTTATTCACCTAGCTATAACCATCATTCAATGAAAACGAATTTTCATTTATGTAACACATACTCATTAAATCATGGGTTTAAAAGTGATGGAATACATCTTCATGTTGTATGATTTATGCACACACTTATTCATGTACAAGATATAAAAGTGACAGCTGGGATAAGAATTATATATCCCTCCAATGCATTGGCTATTGTTTTTATCTTTTGAGATACCATGTAAGGTATAGGTGAGGTTATCCTAAGAACACTATGTTATTATTTCTTGGTGGATATCCTTGAATTATGTTTATGATGTCATGTTTTATGTTGTTGTCTCATTCCCTTATTACCCTAAAGTTATAATGTTATATCATGCCTCATTGTACACGATTATGATTCTCACCCCTTTTATATCTCATTTATATGACTATTTACTCACATGTATTAGTATATTTATGTTATAAATTTATCATTACCTTACTGGGCTTTATAACGCACAACTTTCTTATGCACATCCTCAGGTTATCCCTTGCAGTTTTAGAAGATCACAGGAATATAAGGGCATGTTTCAGATTTTTTAATTTATGATGTTGTAGTCATGTTTTAATTTATTATTTCATGTACCTATCTTCCCAAAGACACTAGGTCTCACAATATTATAGGTTGTATTAAGTGTACATCTATTCAATAAATCATAAAATAAACTATATTAAACATATGGGTTGTCTTGGAAAAAAATACCTCTAGGTAACATTGTATTGTTTTTGGGTTGATTGTGTTTATTGAAAAAAGTTGGTTTCCATGGTCAGTTTTGGGGTTCTAGAGAGATTATTGAAAAATTATGTTGATAGAGATTCAAGAAAAAGGAATAGATACCATGGAATTGGTACAAAATTTTCATATATAAGGTAACATAGCTTCCTAGAATTTTCCAAAATTTTGGGGTCCAAAATTTGGAGGATGACTCAATCATCAAAATATTTGTATTTCTATGAATTAATCATAAAAATATGGTAAATTCCTGAGTTTATAGAAGACTGGGTTTCAGGAAGGGTGTTTTGTGAAGGTTTGTATCATCATGAACTAGCAGCATGAATGCATGATGGGTTAATGGTAAATCTATATGACTATGAGAAACTTTGCAAATGAGAAATTTCACTTGTGATTCGTGAAAATTGGGATCACTCTGAATGAGATCGTAGATATTCATTAAAAGGTTAGGAAGAGGATGAATGCTTCTAGAATGTGAGGAAATTCCTATAAATAATCCTCTAACCCTACAAAAAAGTGGAGAAAGACTTAACTAAAATTCAAAGGTTTTTAATTCTACATGATCATCAGAGAAGGTTTTTCTAACAAAAAAGTTTTCAAAAAAGGAATTCCATAATGGAAATTAAAGTTGATCAAAAATTTTAAGCATCATGAAAGTATTGAAGTTTTTGAAGGATATAAAAAATAGACCAAATGTTGTGAGATTAATGAAGGCTAAGTGGGATTTGTGAAAGTGTATGAGCTTCACGAAAGAAGGTTGATTTGTGGAGGCTATTAAAGCTTCGTAAGAGATGTGAGATTCACAAAAGTTATGGAGTTCATTAAGTAAGAAGATAATTGTTATGAATTGGGTAGTTTTATGAAGGTTGTGTAAGCTTTTCAAATGTAACGAGCATCAAGAAATTGTTGAAACAATATTTCCTAGTAGAACTATGATAAAGTGATATTCTTTAAGTGGATGAAATTAGAACTTCAATAGAGCGTCTACCTACAATTGGGTATGAATTAATTATTTTTAATGAAGGGGTTTATATATCCATAAACTGTGTATGAATCATTTCTAGAGAAGTGAGCCAAGGAAGAGGAATAAGGTGATCCTTTCCACCGGAAGTGATCCATCAAAGGAAATATTGAGGGAGTGACCCTTGGGAAGTAGTGATGTATTCATAAACATTGTAAAGGAAGTAAGAATGAGAATATAAATTCTCTATCCTGAATCATGAATTGGCAGTGAGCCATAGTGAATTTGGTACATCAGTATATTTCTATTGCATTCTCTGTGGACATAGCCCATTGAGGGTGAACCAAGTAAAAATCTATGTGTCCTTGGGATTTATTTCTTGTTTTACTTTCTATGAATCATATTATAATAAATTTGGTAAAGATAAGATCAAAAAAACACTTAAGAGTAAGTAATGTGACCTTTATAATAAATAGGTCAAGATCCAATGGGGCAGATTTTTTTGGAAAATAATATCCATGCGCTGATTCCCCTACCCTTATCAGGGTATCTAACCCCTTTTGGGCCTAACGGGTTTTCATATAATAAGTAGTTTTTGAAGGTTCTTCAGCCATTAAAATCATTCTTCGGGATATAAAAACCAATAAAAATTCCTCTAATTTCTGTAAAATATTACAAAAAAATCATAGAGTGATTAGTAGAATGTTGTAATGGATAAAATGTCAATCTGAGGTTTCATTTTACCAAGATTACTAAAAATTAACTTTTCGTGTTTTAAAACACTAAAATGTTCATATAAGGGTAAAAAGAGGATAAAAATACCTCTAAATGATCTAAAATCATAGTAAAACCATCATTGAATTATTTTTTAAGTGCACTAGTAGATGACACATCAATTAGATGTGTGGTGTGTTCATATGGGATGAATAACTAGATTTTAAAGATTTAGCGACCTTTAAAAACATGTTTCATGGGGTAAAAACTAATAAAATGACCTACTATTATCATGAAATAATTTTAAAACAACCATAACATGTTTTTTTAACTATAGAAGAAAACATCATGTCAATTAGACATGTCATTTTACCGGGATGATCAGGAACACACTTTTCATGTTTTGAATCCACTAAAACGTCTATGTGATAATTAAAACCACATCAAATTAATTATAAATGACATGAAATAATAGAAAACCTATATTTATATTATTTTTTATGTTTAATAGAAAATGATATAGCAATATGACATGTGGTGTTCAAAAAATATCCTAATAAGCAATTTTTTAAAGTTTGATGGCCCTTAAAAAGACACGTAAGGGGGTAAAAATTAATAAAAAAACCTCTTATTTTCTATGAAATAAAAAAAGTGAACCATAGAGTTAATAGTGAAATCTAGGAACTGATTGAACATTAATCTATGGGTTTTTATTAGGATGAATAAAAACACATTTTTCATGTTTTAAAATACTAAAACAACTACGTAACATCCAAAACCACAGAAAACTACCTTAAAATGATGTGAAATCATAGGAATACCATATTTATATTATTATTTTCATGTATGAGTAGATGAAATGTCAATTAGATATGTGGTGTGCTTATATGGATCGAATAAATAGTTTTTAAAGGTTTAAAATCCTTTAAAAACATGCTTTATGGGGTCAAAACCAAGATAATGGCCTATAATTTTTATAAAATAATAAGACAACACCATAGTGTGATTTTTAAAATATTGGAACTGATAGAAAATAAATATATAGTGTAGTTTACTCAAAATGACCAAAACACACGTTTGGTTTTTTAAAACACAAAAAACGGTTGTGTATCAATCAAAACCATAGAAAAAAACTTTCTAATGATGTGAAATCATAGGAAAAATGTTCTTTTGCATTTGTTTCGATGTGTATGGGTAGGAGACACATCAATAAGACATGTTATTTTCTCAGATGTACTGAATAAATAGTTTTTAAAGGTTTTATGACCTTTAAAATGTGCATCAAGGGGGGTTAAAACCCTGAAAATGACCTTTTATTTATATATAATCACAGAAAAATAATTGTAGAGTGGTATTTGAAAAATGGAACTAACAACACACCAATTCGAGGTGTCGTTTTCTCAGTATTTCCAAAAATGAACATTTAGTTTTTTAAAACACTAAAGCGTTCATTTCACATTCAAAACCATAGAAAAAGACTTCTGAATGATGTCAAATCCTCGTTTAAACATCTTTTTATAAGTACTAACATGTGTAATAAGATGTCACATTAATTGAATGTGTAGTCTACTTGGATAGATTGAATACATACTTTTTCAAGGTCTAACGACCTTTAAAAATGTGTGTTAGTGGGATAAACCAAGTGAGAAACCTCTGATTGGCATAAAATTATAGGAGCAAACTATAGAGTGAATTTTGAAATGTAGGATTAGCTGACAAGTCATAAAACATGTTTTTTTCTTGAGAGGATAAAAAGCACACATTCAGTGTTTTGAAACCACTAAAACAAGTGTGTAACAGAAGAAACCTTATCAAATGACCTATGAATGACATTTAAATCATAAAAAAATTGAATTATTTAGGATGTATTCAAGTAAACTACATGCTAATTCCACACGTGGTGTGCCCGTAATGACCTTATAAGAATTTTTACAGGTTTTACGACCTTTAAAAATGGGCTTAGTGTGGTAAAAACAAATCAAACGACCTATGATTGTAATAAAATCATATGAAAAATACATTAAAGTTATTTTTGAAATTTTGAAAATGAAAAAACATTAATCTAAAGTATTGTTTGATCGAGATGAAATCAAATACACTTCTAGTGGTTTAAAACAAAAAAAAACATATTTTTCACAGTCAAAACCATAACAAAAAACATCTAAATTATGTAAAATGAATAGATGTCTATCTTTGTATTATTATTGATATGTATGAATAAATGAAGATTCAATAGGATGTGTGGTTTGATTAGATGGATCGAATAAGCTATTTTTAAAGGTTTTTCGACCTTTAAAAACATGTTTCAAGATTTAAAAACTATGAAAATGACCTCAGATATGACATGAAATCATTCGATAACAACTGTAGAGTAATTTTTAAAATGCTTGAGGAGACGACATTCCAATTAGATATGTCATTTTCTCAGGATGATCAGAAACAGACTTTAAATGTTTTAAAAACACTAAGACATATATGTAATGATCAAAACCATGTAAAATGACCTTATCATGACTTGACATCATATGAAAATTATCTTTTCATTATTTTTGTTTTCAAAGAGAAAATGACACATCAATCTGATGTATTGTGTGCCTGAAACAATCAATTAGTAGTTCTTAAAGGTTTGGTCATTTTTAAAAATGTGCATCTGTGGGTGAAAACTGAGCCAGCAAATTCTGATTTCTATGAAATCATAAAACAAAAACAACTATAGAGAGACTTTTAAAATGATGGAATGGATAGAACATGAGTCCTATGTTTTCTATGATAGGTATGGCCAAAAATACACTTTTAATGCTTTAAAACTATAAAACTTGTGCTCTAGAGTCAAAACTATAATAAATTATCATTCAATGATATGAAATCATAGGGTGTCCATATTTGTATTATTTGTGATGTGTATATGAAAATAACACATCAATCGGACATGAGGTGAGCTCAGATGGACTGAATAATAAATTTTAAAATAAAAAATAATTTGAAACTTGTATATATTGAAAACAAAATGACCTTAGACTCTTTATTATACTATGTTTTAATTTGAAATGTTTTACTGGATTTCAATTATTATATTTTTTTTTAGTTACTGTATTAAATTTTATTTTTATTTTTATATTATTTGAATTTCAGTTATATTAGATGATGGATGTGTAGTGTGAAAATTTATTGGACTAGTTTATTTGTGATTTTTTGAAATAATATATTATGTAAAAATTTATTTTATATTTCAATTTTGGTTGTTTTAGTTTTTCGATAATTCTGCTATTATTTTTTTAAAAGTAAATGATCTTATTGAAAACGATATGAATCATTACAAGGAAACACCTATTGGTATCACTTATCAAAAAAAAATACCAAAGCATGTATGCAAGAATAAATTTATATAAATATAGAAGAGTTTTTATGTGTTTTTAGAATTTTTTAAATATTTGTATGTAATTTATTTTAAAATGTTTATGAAAGGTGGCAGGGGAGATACCGCCTTTTAAGCCCCCACCACATTTTCCCGTATTGGTGACATGGAGAAGGCAGCTGGGGGTGGTCGTCTTCTATCTAAAGATAAAGAGAATGGAGGGGGGAACCATTTTCCTAACATAGAGGGGAAATGCAGCCCCTACCACCTTTCACTTAACTCCCTATATAAGGGAACCCCCATCATCCTCACTTGAAAATCAACCCTTCTCTCTACATTCCATCTTATCTATCTCTAGAAGAAGTCTTCATAGTACATAGTAGATCTGATGGCCTAAAAGGAGTCATGGTTTTTTTAAAAGATCAATTGAAGTGTTTTTTTATTATTTAATTTAAAGTAATTTATTTATTTAATTGAATTATTTTTAGTTAGTTTGAAATATTTTATTTATTAAGTACTTTAGTTAGTTATATATAGTTTAAAAATAATAGTTATTATTAGGAATGATTAAGTATATATTAACTAATTAATAATATAGTATTAAAAAATGATTACATATAATGATTATCAAATTATGATTAACTAATTAATATCATATGATTAACTTTTTATTAAGGAATAATTAATTATGTATTAAGTAATGTTTAACTAATGATTATATAATGTTTAAATAATGATTCAGTAATTATTAGATAATGATTAATTATTGATTAAATTATGATTAAATAATGATAATTTAATTATTAAAGATTAATTAAGGAATGAATAAAGAAGAAATAATTAACTATTAATTAATCAATGTTTAACTATTGATTAAGTAATGATTAATGAATAATTTATTACTGATTGAAGAATAATTTATTACTGATTAAAGAATAATTAAGTAATGATTAAAGAATAATTGATTAATTATTAATGAATGATTTAGGGATGATTAAAGAATTATTAATGGATGATTAAATAATGATAAAGGGATGATCCATCTCTAGGTCATCAGACTCCATGCCATCACAAAGCTCGACAATCTTGATACAGGAATACCATTCATAGACATTCATGTGAGATGAAATATCCACATAGAAATTGATTGCACTCATTCATGAATTTTGATGTTCTGGTTTAGGTACGTCATAACCATTGTTAATGACCTTAGTTGGTATGTTTATGTGTTTATGATAAGGCAAAAGTATGAAACTTATGAAAAGTTCAATAAATTTTAGAATGAATTACATAATCAATTTGAAAAAGTTATTAAGATTCAATGATAAAATTGAGGTGTTGAATACATAATCTAGGAATTCACTAATCATATGAAAAATTGTGGAATTGTTTCACAACTCACTCCTCATGGCAAAAAATATTTGAATAGTGTGTCTAAGATAATGAATCATTCATGATTGGACATGGTTCAATCAATGATGATTTAGTGTGATCCTATTATTTCATTATGGGGGTATACTATGAAAATAGTTTCATTTCTTCTTAACTATTTTCTATCTAAGGTGGTCATGAAGACTCTATATTATATATTCATTATTAAATGTCCCAAAATATATTTTATTAATATTTGGGGTTGTGAATCACTCGTATAAAAATTGGTTTCTAATAAACATAACCCTAAATTAGTGAAATGGTTATTTTTTTTCAATCTCAAGGAAACTATAGAATATTATTTCTAAAATATAATAGAACACAAAGTGTTTTTGGATGAAACTAGTATATTACTTGATAAAGAATATATTAACTGAGTAACCAGTGGGATGAAATTTGATCTTGGAGATGTTCCAGACTGACAAAAAGGAATTTCTCCAGATATAGAAGTGGATTCAGTTCCATAAAGATTTGCAGAATAAGTAAAAACTAAATTTATGAAATAACCTCAATTCTCTTGTAGAATTCATCAGGAACCTGAGATATATGAATTTATTAAGGAGAATTATGATTAATTAATGTTCATTGATGATAAACTACTATCTATTGAGAGTACATTTAGAGTTATAATTATAATAAATGGTTAACATACATAGAATCTAAAATAAACTCCATGTTCATAAAACAACTTTGGAACTTGGTGGGTTCACATGAAGTGGTGAGACACATGGGGTTTAAGTGTGGTTTTCACAAAATAAATAACATGGATAGTAGGGTATCTACCTATAAATAACACCTTGTGGAAAATGTTACTAAAATTAATGGTTTTAACAATGAAGAAACATTTTCATATGTTGTGAAGATAAAGTATATTTAAATATTTCTTATAATGACCTGTATCTTATATACATATTATTACATCATCTTTATCAAAATAATCTATATAATAATCCCAAAAATCTAGAGTTCCAACATCATTGAGAATTTGGTACATGATAAAAACAGTAACATGGTCTTTTATTCCCACCTCTATACTTTCTCCTTGACCTCACCTTACTATTATTACATGGAATATCATGGAGACATACATAAAATAAGGGGTGATCCATAAATCTCATTAAGTTTTTCACAAGTTAAAATTGGATAATATATCATGAGAGTCAATAATAATATAATGAAAAAAGGTAATGATTATAAAGAATCACTTAAAAACATATAATAAGAGTCAACTATCATAAGAGCATGGTAAACATAAGACATCATAAAGTGTGGCAAAAAAATTAGAATTTTTTTCATAATTTATATATTTATAAAGAATAATAATATTACACTTATCTAATAATCACAAAAAATAGTATTTAACTAAATGAAATGAATAATAAAACCTTTTATAATTGATTTATAACAATATACATATAAATAATAATATACAAACCAATATATTTATAAATATAAAAAATATATAAATAATTTTTTTCTAAAAGGAGGAAGGCCCCCTACCACATTTCATACACATTTTTTTTTAAAATTGACCAACACATTTTTAATTTTTTTTCAGAAAATATCTAAAAAACTCAAATATAGAGTTTCCCTAACAACATCACTGATAAATTATTGATTAATGCTAATGGTTTTTTCCAACAGCTTCTAACAGTGCTATTCATTTGGGGATAGAGGAAATCCACCATCGCCATACTCCAACCATAGAGGAACATTGATAACCCCAAGAAGTTGTAAGCCATGATATGAAGCCTACATATTTCACTGCAAACAACACTCCCTTCGTCTGTGCTATGGAAATAGATCCTAAACTCTGCATGGAATACATCCCACAACTCCCAATAAATGGCGGATGACTAGAACCAAAGGTAGTGCTACCTAGAACACTATTATCAGTCACCCAAAACAATCCATGCATTGAAACTGCACATCTGGATATCCAACTCTTCCTTTCATGTTGTATCCTTGTTTTCCCGATCAATGATGTCGGGATGGAGACTTCTGTAGCCTCGATCAGTGCGCAGTGAGGTAAAAAGATAAAGGCTGGAAAGTATAAAAAATAAAGAATTGACATGGCCCAATGGTGGGTTTATCTTGGAATGGAGAGGAGTTTAGTGAAGAATACCAAACTGCTGATAATTATCTGGAATATGAGCATGAAGATGGGTGGTATGGAGGTGAAGTTGGTAACTGAGAATGTGTTGACAGAGACGAATGTGAAAATGACTCATAATCAGGTATCGATGCCAATGGGGAGCATGAGGATGATGGATTTCATGATGGTGGGGAGTGGGAGGTGGTGCTGGGGGAGGAGGGGATGTGGCTAAAGTTGGTGGAGCCTGTCAGAGTTCGCCATGGGATTGAGACACTGAAGTGGTGGGGGATGAGGAAGGGAAGTGGTAGGTGGTCCTAAATGCTGGTGTGGAACAACAACTCTAACATCATGGACTAAAGAAACAAGCTCTGGTCTAACATGGGTATACAAGTTTGGGGATTCCAGATTAACACTAAGCTTCACCTTGTGCTTGTTATTATTTTTGAAAATGGTGAGCTAGCCAAAGAGGATGATTTTTTCATCCTCATATAAAACCTTTTACATTTTTATGATTGGATTTTGTTCATCAATCATTTTTTAATTTTATCTATGAATAATATTAATTTGTATTTTCTTTCACTATCTAGTTAGTTTCTAAACAATACTTTATCATCAAGATTCAACAATGAATGTATCCCTTTTTATTGTTTTCTTATTAATTTAGATAATTTAATGAACAAACATTGTTTATATTTTATTGATTCTCATGAGCATGAGATGAAAATTAAAATAGAATAATTATGAATAGAAAAACTATGAAAAAACCTCATATGAAATATCGTAGTTTAATATAACAACCGACATATATGAGGGATACAAAAACCTTATCCATGAAAAATTAAAAACCTTGTTGTAACATATTTATTTTTGACATTTTTTATATTATAACTGATGTAAAAAATATTTTATATATTTGAAATTTGATAACAACTTATGTAGAAAAAGGATTTTCAAATCAACTTTTTTTATAATGATGGTTAGTAAACGAATCTATTTCTACCGAAATGTAAAATATATTATTAATATTGTAATTCATACATAACATCTATCTCACATCAAATTATAATAAGAAGTACATCGATGTAAAATGGACCAAATATAATCCCACCAAAACTATAAAATAACCCAACCCCCTAACAAAACGGGGGTAAGAAACCCAAAAGAAACTATTAGATCCATTTGAGGTCTATCTACCACAACTGAACTCCATCTAAGACCCAATTATTCCTGGTTCTCTAAGGACCCCAAAGAAAATCCTATATTCTCCATAAGACACAACATGTTATGGAATATACCCATGCATGGGTGAGTATAAGGACAGCCCAAAATCACCAAATATAAATAATCAAGAGAGTAATAAGCTCATCACCACAAAAGTATGTCAATCATGATATGGGACATAAAAATTTATAACCACAAAACCCATATATGAAAAACATAGACACTAAGTATCAAGGGTGTGGTCACAACCTCACTACCATCATGGGATTCCACTTGAGGCTCAAAGGTAACACTCATCTTGGATAACTCACTGCATGATACTTTCCATACCTAATGGCCCTCATCCAAGAGGTCTCGCCCATCATGTCTTACTATAATGATGAAACTCATTCAAGATATAAAAATCATCGGGTCTAGCAATGAATAAGCATGAGGGAAATTGAGAGGGATTATCCAAGATACACACTCGGTCAGACTACACTTCATTAGAAGATAATAGATGTCGAAACATATATAGGGGTCACACCCATGACCTATGGGGTATACATAGAATTAATTTATGCATTAAAGATCTCAATTCATTGATATATGACCTCATTCAAGGCCTCTGGGGTATACCATACCCTACCTAGAAAAAACCACTACGTAATAGATTTGGTCCACCTTCAAAATGGGATAAAAAATGGGGATAAATCCACATAAAACAAATTCCATACCTAGAGTTTATATCGATCACTAATGAAGATAGGCTCTCTTTCATAGTCATTGGAATGATCCAAAAGCTCTAATTAGAAAGCAAATTACCAATCCATGATTCATCATTAATTGTAAAATAATCCTCCACCAATGATCATTTCTCAGTCCTTATGGTTAAGTGGATAACCCTAGAGATTTTCAATAATTAGGATTCTATATGGTATGATTAGGTTTTATATTAATTATATCTATTAAATAAATGTATTGTTTTATTCAATAATTATTCCCACCCATGATGGCGCTCAAGTCGAACACCCTATGTGAACATTAATTATATTACACCTAATGTTAAATTCACATTCTAGATTTATTAGTGGTCTTATAATTCCCATCCAACACACTGTTTAGGATTTATTCCATTATTTCCAAAAAAAACTTCCCATGAATATTATATAATATATTTAATCCTTTTTATATCACTACATCAATGCTATTTAGGCCATGAAGTTCAATTATTACCCAGTGCATATCTTAAAAAATATTCCTTAAAATATTCCAATGTCTTACATTAAAAAAATTGAGTCGCAAAATTATCCTCACCTTCAAGACTTTTCATAATAAAAAGTGAAAAACATACTTAGATAGGTGAATTTATTGATCTCTCAACTGCATTTCCTTCTCCAATGATCTCACATAGGGGTACTCATGCTATCAATAAACACATACCCAACTAAAAACATTGTCCCAGGAAGGGCTATCTCCTTATGGTTCACAAACACGACCACACACCTCCAAAATGGTAACTCTACCCTCAACATCCAACTCATCCTAATCAACGTTGTACAAAAATTCATACACATATTTCCTCATCTACAAAACATGGAATACATCAAACACCAGGTCAAACTATAGTCATAGGGTCAAGTGGTACACCACCTCGCTATCCCAATGTAATAATGGGGAAAAGGGACTATGAAACCTGAAGATATCTTGTCGTCCTGACCAAATTCACATAATCCTCAATGAGGGGATGTTGGAACATTGGATCTCCTAATTGGACTCCAAATACAACCTCTATCGGTCCACAAGGTAATCCTAACATTTTTGGGAAGTCCTCATCCACTCATAGATGAACTGATCCTTTTGAAACCATCACTTTCCCCAACTCTAGGCCCACAATAATTGTCTGCCATTGGCTCTGACTATTAAAATATTGATCTGCATGGTCTTCTGTAAATGAATCATACTAATTATTTTTATAATAATAAAATTATTTTTATGATGGAAATTTATATATAATTTTTACTAATTATATAATTATGTAAAATTATCTTTCAATGATAACATCATATTTCTTCCATAGAAAAATAAATTAAACAATTTGAATAATATTAAAAGTAAAATAATTTGATAGACTCATACTATTACAAAATATTTATATATGAATATAACATATTTTTGATGTGTTAATGGATTATATTCAAATTACTTCTTTTTCAAAGTTAATTTAGTGTCAAATTAAATGAATAGTGTTAAAAATGACAATAATGACGTTTTATGAAAAAATATTTTATTAAATTATTGAAAAATCATAAAATATTGAAATAGGGCAAAATGGATAATATATGGTTGAAAATGTCATAATTTGGCCATTTATGATCCAATTTCACCTTATAGTTAAAATTATAAACCATTAAGAGTGAAAATGATGTTACCATGATTAAGGTTAAAATAGGTTAAATACGGGGTTAAACCAAAAGATAAGGTTTAAAACACCACATAAACATGTCCAAATTTTATTGGTTGATTAACATTTAAACCAAATACAAACTTATAATCAAATATATATCCATTTTAAGTAACTTAAATAGAGAATTTAATTTTTAATTTTTAATATTGTAAGAAATTCAATGATTTCCTTTCCCCTCACTTATAAAAGGAAACCCATTATTTATCAAATTTACACTAATTTTAGCCTTATAAATTGACAAAAACCTAAAAACATACCTTATAAACTTCCCTATACACATTCTAGAGGTGTTTTTATTATTAAAACACCAACCCTTGGACCCTTATGAGTATTTCTAAAGTAGCTTTTCCAAAGAAAAGGTAATCATCTTAACCAATCACTTTATTTCCTCACTTCTTATTTTAACTCCTATAAATATATTGTATTTATAATAAAATAATAAATTCATTATACATTATATAATTAAATTGTATTATTTTTTAATAACCATTATCTACCCACTTTCCCATAAAATTTGAAGTAACAGTATCTCTCATTCATACGTACGACTTACCATCTTTATATAGTGATACAATTAATTTGACATCCCCATATTTTATGGGTGGTAACATTGATGGGTTTAATTTTTATATATAATATTTATAAAAAAATCATGCTTCTATAATAATTATATAAAATCTACCTTCTTACCTTTCAATATGTTGGAAAACAGAAATGTAGCTTGTGCATACATGTCGACTGCCACCACCAAGAATCGAATTGATTCATTTTTCATTCCAGCATTACATGGATAGTAATAAGGATATATTTAATGAATATATATATATATATATATAATATTATATAATAATTATTCTGGAAGGGTTAGTTATTATTTACCTTTATTTTTTCCATCTTTTGAAAAATGAAAACAACATTCATGTGTATATACGACCTACTGTCTTTATGAACAATGTAATTAATTATTTATCTATATCCTTTGTGGATAAATGTATATATATATATATATATATAATGAATATATAAGATATTTATATTATGATTAAGATTATAAATATGGTGGAACCTTGATTAACATACAAGCACCAGAATTACTGAACCAGAACTCTCATGAAAACCGAAATCATTAACACCTGGAAATGATGATTTTAATAAGGAATTATTAATAAATGAATGTTAAAAATATTATAAGTGGTTAATTTATGATAATATAAGAATTTTTGTTATTATTTTATAGAATTATAATAAATTTAAATTTATTATACAGGAGGTTAGAGTACTTTTGAAGCAACTGGGATTTGAGCTAATATATTTTCATCTCACTTTTACTTATGTGATACACATGCCATATTCAAAACTTGTTTATATTATGTGGTGTATATAAAAACCTTGAATTTATTTTATGATTATCCTCATGGAAATTGTATGGATACACATATCTAACTAAGGTTTTCTCTTTCTTGAGGTTTGGATTTTAAATTTACTGAAGTAGTTAGAGTTTTATGTTACAATCTCATTGTTTATAAAGATTGTTTATGATTATGTTTTAGATGATAAAATTTCAATATCTACCTCTAAATAATCCCATGAATTTTATTATCCTTTAGTAATTTATATATAATTCAAGTTTTCATTTAATTTTCCTCTATTTAGGTGGATAAGAGACCAAAAGACCATTTTTTAAGAAAACTAACTTTATTTCTTTATTTGGTTGAAAACCCATTTTCCTCCATATCCATGTTTTCTAAAAAAATTAATAATGGTTATCCTATTTTATTTAAATTAATATTTACACATTTTTAAATTTTGAGAACATATTTTAAAAGTAATATTCTTTTCGTTTTCTAAATGTGGAATTTTTTACTTTTTAATGAAAATTTAAAATGAAAATTTGTTTTAACATGTACTGCATCAAGGAATTTTTATCATTCCATGACTTGTCAATGATTCTAAGCTTATTTTTCAAGTTTTGAAAGTTCTTTTTAATGTAAATTTTTCCCATAATATCTTGTAATTTTTTAGATTTTACATAAGTAATTTAAAAATGGAAATTTAATTTTCCGTAAGAATAATTTTATGATATATTTATAGTAAATCTATTCATCAATAAAAGAAAATTGATTTCGATTATTATTTCTTGGGGATATGAACAAATGATAATATCCTTATTATTTCTCTAGTTTTTTATCAATACTATGATAATATTTTAATGAAACCCATTCATTTTCTACATTTTATACTATAATGAATTGATGAAATTTTTAGGAAACCCATTTATTTACTTGGTTATGATCCGATGAATGATTTAAGATTTTTTGGAAAACATATATATGATTTTCAATATGTTTTGGGTGGTAAAAAATTTCCATATCCCTCCAATTCATTGGGTAAATATGGATACATCATGAGATAAACATGATTGGAATGGGGAGTGAACCCAATTCAATAAGGGACTCCTTCCAGTATGATAGACTTGAGAGTGAACCTTGAATAATAAAATGGTTTGGGGAGTCAACCCAATCTACAATACTGGTCATGGAAATTGTCCTTGACTTATAAGGAAATCATTTTCTATGCTTATATGTATGCCAAAAATCTATGTATTATCCCAATATTATGATATCATGGATCATGTTCTTTCATTACAATATGATTCATTCCTTATGATCTATCAAGATTTATGTAATGAATCATAACTGTGATCTATGATATATAGGGTATGGTTTTAAAATGTTATGTTCACATTAACATACCCTTATTATGATGTTATGTTTAATTGATCATTGATGTATCACTTTTTTACCCTTCCTAATAATTAGAGCTCACGCTTCCTTATGTTTTATGTCCCCATGTTATAATGAATGGTGAAGTGTATGATATGTTTAAGAATGGTGAAAATTATAAATAACTTATTGGGAGATAATTTAGTTCCTTTATGAACCACATATTAATGTATTAAATTTTCTAAAGATGATAGGACTATAATATTTTAGCATGGATCGTAATGTTATGTATAGATTATTGATCTAATAAGATGTAAAATTTATCTATGAAAATTATGGGTTATTATAGTTGGTAGTAGAGAACGTTTTAGTTAACCTTTTTAAACTAAGATTATTAAACTTTTGTGAGAACCATTAGGATAATACTAATTATAGGAGAACATCCTATGTTATGGAAAATAAAGGAATTTGGTTTTCCAAAAAAAACACACCTTTCTGGATACTACTAGTGGAGGTGGTTTTGGAATAGATTCCTCTCAAAGTAATAACCCATAAGGAGTTGGTCGAGTATATATTATTCATCATTCTTGTGCACAGTGAGTGTGACCTTACCACACACTTGATTTGAAAATCCTATGGTATATTATTAAGTTCATTAAAATTTTAATTATGAACCATCACGATGGATTTGAATAGATAGTAATCATGAATGAACTAGGTAAAAATGAATGTGTAGTAGATTGAAAAGAATGTGTTATGATTTATACATCATATAAATGATTTTCCATGATTATATGGTTTTCCACTTTTATTATTGTTAACAACACTATGATTTTTGGTTTTAGTCAATGGATGGAACTTAAAGGTACCATGTTATTGTTTAATGTGATTAAAAATTTGTAAAAACCTATTTTTTTTACCTGAAACATATTTAAAGGAATATGAATTTTCATGTTTGGAGAACGAGAAATTCTGTAATCTGAGCTTTAGAATATAATTTCGAGAGTTGGAACACTCAAAAGTATTTTCTCAGGCTTGGGTAAATGCCTAAGGGGTCCGTCGGGTGTCTCATTGAGTTTTGGGAGAATCAAGCCTTGAAAATCACATGTTTGGGTGGTTTGAACAAGGAACACCATTTTTATGAAACTATAGATCCCCTAGCAATAAATTGTATGACATGAACTAGAGGTGCAACATGTGTCAAATGGGCTACACACAGTTTACCCAGACCTCACACCTAGTCCACATGGTTAGTTCCAATTAGGTAGCACCTACTAAATATTTATCTAATGGTTGGTACACAGTTAGGGTAACTGTGCAAGACAAAGCATGCAAGGTGGGTTCCTAAGTAGTATTAGATGCACTGTTGGTGTACAGTTTGAAAAAAACTATGTTTCCAAACCATGCATCCTAGTTTTTAGGGTTAAATGAACAAAATTAACATAATTATGTAAAATATAATTATTCATTTTTATTTCTTCCTCCTCCAACGAGTATCTCCTCATCCTTGCTTCATGGGTTTCTCCTCGCAAGCCTAATATAGGATTTTATGGAACTCCTCCATCTGTTGTTTGAATTGAATTCTATAAGTCTCTATAGATATATAATGGTAAGCTCTCAACTCTTTTTTATCCTTTCTTCGTTTAATCATTCAATGACCAAGTTATCGAGGTGAAAGCTCATTTTCCCTATTTTTAGGTCAAATTTCTGTTTCTTTGTTTTCTTCTAAACTAGACCAAATCAAGTATTAATATTGGATGAATGAAGTACCCCAAGCATAAGTTAGGTGGTCTATGATTTGTTTTCTCAATTTTACACCATTTTATAAATAGAACCATTGTGACACACTCTAATATTCTCCATGCATTTCCTTAAAGAATTTTTCTTAAATCTAAATTGTCTTATGTGCCTCGTATTACTTCTATTGAGCCATGTTATGTAAATAAAGTGTAACACCCGAGACTTTTATGAGAAATATTTTGTTTTTATGTTATATAAATCATCAAAGGAATCTTTCACTACACACAACACTAGCTTGGCTTGTTGTACACGCAACCGCAACATTCTTCAATAGCTTGCATCATACGCAATACCGAGTTTCACTAAACAACGATATGCTATTAAAATATTATTAAAACTAGTCGTTATGAATAGTAATAACCACCTTTTGAAATTTCGTAAATTTTATTTTTCAAAATGGACTTCAGTTTTGGATTTGGAATATGTAAATTATCTTAGGGTGAAATTATGGCACTTTTCGGATAACTTTCATATTCTGATGAATAGTGAAAATTACTAAATTTTAATTAAAAACAACTTTTTTAATCAAAATAATTAATAGTGATAAATTATTAATCTGAGTGGTTTTAAAGTATATTTAGAATATATTTTTACCATTTAATACAATGTTGTTCATTGGATATAATTTCACATTTAAAACAGACATAAACAAGTATCAATCTTTTGATAGTTATTATCTCTTAAAAACACGCTATTTGTTTTGACGACGAGAATTAATTTTTAAAAATAATTAATGCAACTGATATGTTTTGAATTTGGTAAAATAGACATCATTTTTTAATTCATAATATCAAATATATCTTAGGACTAATTTTTGGTATTTTTCTGGAAACTTTCATTTTTTGATGAATAGTGAAACCAGTAAGTGGTAGTTAAAAAACTGAATTTTTCATAAAACTTAATTTTACCACTTCTGTGAGTGGAATTTTGAAAATCCGAGAGACACGGTTAATATCAAGAACTAAAATGTGGTTCAATGAGATGAAAATATTTTTTGGTAAATAGTAACTTTTTACTTTTTTTTACCACGGTTAAAAGAAAATAGGGTAATTAAGGGTAAAAGTGTTATTATTATTACCCTAACACATGTCCTAATTCTATTGGATAAGTGTAATTCGACCAAAAACAACCTTAGGAATAAATTATGACCATTTAGGCCCACTTGGATTAGATTAGGACATGTATTATCAATTTATTTAAAGAAGGGTTAAAATAGTTAAAATCAGAGTTTAATAACTAAATTATTATTAATATAGGGTTATACATAAGATAAATTCGACTACAAATATTAATTAGAAAGATAAAAATATTTCCAACATAATCGTATTTTATTTTTAATTTTTAGACTTAAAATAATTTAATTTATTTATGATACAATGATGATACAGTAATTATCTTATTAATGAAATATTGACATAATTGATGTTATAAATACCCAAAAAAATGTTATTTGAGACTTTTTATGAATTATAATAATTTTATATTTTAATATGACATGTTATTATTTATTTAATTATTTTTTTTAGAACTAATAATTCTGTTATGAGTTTCACAAAAATCAATTACCAAATAGTGTCAAAATTGACATAAAATAGTTTTTAAAACAAATATTATATTATTAATTGTTATTATATTTCTAAAAATATAAGGTTAGGCCAATATACTTATATCATGATAGTTGTATCATTAATGGACCACTTGGGGGTCTCTTGGATGTATATGGTATGTTTATTAACTAAATAATATAAAAATACAAAGTGACATGGTAAATGTCAATCTAATTAACTAAGGGTTAAAACTAAGATATAAGGTTAATATAATGACCTAAAATTGTATAAATTCTATTGGATGAGATTATTTCGACCCATTCCCACCTTAGATTCTAAATATATCAATTTGGATCTATTAAAAATCAAATTTGACTTTATAATAAAATAATATTTTTAGTTATTCCAAAGGTGCACCTCTCCTCCCTTATAAAAGGGCACCTCCTCCCTCTTTTCCTCACACCACTTTGAGCCTTCAAGCTCGGACAAACCATGCCAAATTCTCTTCTCCACTTCCCTAGAAACATCCTAGAGGTATTGGTATTCTTCAAATTCTAATTTTAGTTCCCTAAGAGTAGGTCACAAAGAGGTGCTTCAAAGAAGAGGTAATGTTCGTTACCGATTCTTTCAACTTTATTTCTTCTTACACTTCTTCTTCTTTAGTTATTTCATTATGAAGTAATAACATAAGTATCACTGATATACTGATATGTTATTATAAGTATTAAACAAACATATTTCATCATCTATCCATCCTACAGAAAACGAAATCACCGCGCGTGCGTACGTACGGAATACCGTCTCCACGCCCTGGTGTAATCTATTTTCCACCACCACCTTACTTGGATGGTTATAATGGTGTAAATAATGACTATATATGATTATTGTAAATTGATATTGATTCTGAAATAGTATACATACACTCCAATACAATTCCACGATCATGGGAACGATATCATCGCTCATGCGTACGTACGGAATGCCGTCTCCACGATGTGATGCAACTCGTTCTACATGATCTTCATTGAATAATGATTATATAAATGAATTTAATGAATAAATATGATATATAGTACACTTATAACATTATGTAAATGATGTATCTATAACCTAAAGAGAATAATAATAATTTATTCGACAAAACACACATAAGAACAAAAAGTAATAAACACCTGAATAACAAGTAGCAATGAAATATTACTAATAAGAAGCTAAGAATATGACCATATATGATATCATAACAATTATTATGATTATGTAATAAGTCAATGACATTATTTAAATCATTATACAGGATGTTCAGACACATACGAAGAAAATCGGAACTAAGGTAAGGGAAAATATCACAATATCATTTTATTCGATATTTTTTATACTTTGGTATTTACTAGGGTGTATTTTATCATCCAAATCCATGTTTCCTCAATATTTAATATTTTTTCAATCCACCTACAATTTTTTAAATCCAATTTTACCCTTCGGTGAGTTTTTAGTAAAAGATATGAAAGGAATCTTTTGTCGTTTTTCGTACGAGGTACTTTTTGACTTTTCCGAAAAAAGTACGAGAAAGATGATTTTTTAACTTATAGGGCATGAATGGATTTTTAAAACATTATTTCCAAGAAGATTAATTTACAAGTTTTCATGTTTATCAACTTCTTTTAGTTTAAAATTGTATGACATGTTAAGAAAGGAAAAGTTTTTTGAAGTAGAAAGGATATTTTCCTCAAGAATGGAGTTCAAGTGTTTTATCAAAATTATTTTCCATATAAGATAATATAGGGTTATGTTTCTATACCTATTATTACATGGATTTTATTATGTTGTGATGGAATTATTTTTATGAATTACTTTATCTTATATGAATTGTTTTATGATGTCATGTTGTTTAAGAATCCCATTTTTATTACATGGGTTATGCAATGATGTATGATTTATGATTTTGTGTCACACATAAGAATGGTATCATTATGAGATGGGTGGGGCCTATATCTCCCTCCAATGCATTGGGTAAAGATTTTATATCTCATGAGATAGACATGGCTGGAACGGCAGGTTAAACCGGTTCAGGGAAACAGGACTGAAACGAGGAGTGAACTCGGTTCAGAAATGGACTTTGTCCACTAAGATAGTCTTGGAAATGCGTCTTGACTAATAAGAAATGATTCTCTATTATTATGTGTGTATTCCAAAAAGTTTCATGTTTTAAGTTATGATTATTGGGATTACATTTCACTACTTTGATTTATCCCATGTTCTGAAATTATGATCTCTTTTGTAGGTTAAGATTTCCAAAAGTTATGTTCTTATGTATATGATGTGATTGATATTTCTTTTGTTTACCCTTACTGAGCATTTGAGATCACCCTTTTGTATGTTTTATTTCCCCAGGTCAGGAAGAAGGTTATTATGTAGGATATTCCAAAAGGGACTCTAGATATGATGAAATAAATGGGAGGCAAAGTAGATTCTTTATGAACCATTTGTTTATGTTTCCCACTTTCTAAAGACACTCTACATATTCGGTCCTTTCATGGTTTTGTTATATGTTGTAATAAGTGTACTTCAATTTTGATGTATTAACAATGTATGCAAAGTATAGGTCGTTATAGTTGGTATCAGAGGAAAGGTATAGTCAACTATTGGGAACTAGGATGTGAAAGCCTTAGTAAGAACCCTAAGGATAAGTTTAAGCATAGAACACAATCTTAGTGTTTTAGAAATGGCCATGAATAACCTATGATAAGACCTTAAGTGTGAAATTTTATTCTTGATTATTTGGTTTTCCTATTATAATTAGTGTTGCTCACAGTATTATTCTTGGTTTTAGTCAATGGATGGAACCCGAAGGAACCGTGTTAATGCGGAATGCGATGGGCAATGCAATGATTTTCCCCCTGAGCAACCAAACGTTATGGGTGCTGGAATGAAAAATCTTGAAGCCATTCTCACACAACTTTCTCAAGCTATGAATCATGAAGGACTTACAAAGAAGAAAAGGAAGGAGCAACATTCTGTTGAATCCTTCATGAGGTAGCGTACACCTTCATTTAGTGGGTCTACTGATCCATTAGTTGCTAAAGAATGGATTAGTACTACTGAAAATATATTTTCAGTTATTCAATGTTCTGAACATGATAATGTCATACTAGCAGTGTATCGTTTGGAAGGATATGCTGATCAATTGTGGAATCTTATTAAGAATACGAGGCAAAGGGATGAAATTGAGTCCATGGAATGGGATGAGTTCAAGAACATATTTTTCAATAATTACTTCCCTCATATTCTCTAAAAAAAGATGGAGAAGTTGTTTCTTGAACTAAAGAAAAAGGAAGATTAATCTATTGGTACCTATGAAGCAAATTTTACAAGACTTTCAAGGTACGCTTCTGGTATTGTTATCCAACCTGAGAGTAAGATCAATCGATTCTTTAGTGGCTTAAAACCAAGTCTTCAAAGGGCCTTAGCCATAAGGTACTTCAATAGCTATGAGGAAATCGTTCGATGTGCTCTCAAAATTGAGATGGAGATTGGAGTAACCCATCAGTCATATGGGTTTGATAAGAAGAGGAAAATGGAATTCAAAGGAAAATCTAAAGAGCACACTGAAAAGAAGACGAGCTTTCCCTTATTCTCAAAGTGTGGAAAGAAACATGGAGGGGGTTTTCTTAAAGGGACATGTAAATGTTTTAAATGTGGAAAGGAAGGTCATCGGGCATTTGAATGCCACAATGATGAGAAAAAGATGTCTAATGATGAAAAAAAAGGAAGGGATACACAGAATGAACCTACTACACTTCAATGTTTCAAGTGCAAGAAGAAGGTGCATTATGCCAATCAATGCCCAAATCCACGGGTTGATGATGATGATTGACGTCAATAAACTCTTAAGGCTAAAGACAAAGGAAAGTCACATGCAATTACTATCAGCGATGTGGAGTACGACAACGAAGTGGTGAGAGGTACACTTACCATCCACTCTAAAGTAGAAAATGCCTTATTTGATTCTGGATCCACCCACTCTTTTATTTTTGAAGAATTTTCAAAGAGTATCACCGTATTACCTAAACAATTAGATGTTGAGTTAGCTGTGACAACACCTAATGGAACAAAATTTGCATAAAAATTTTATAATTCTTCCCCGATTGAAGTTTGTAGGAATGTGCTTCCTGCAAATCTTGTGATCCTTCCTATAGTGGAATTTGATGTGATTCTTGGCATGGATTGGCTTTATTTATATGGAGCTCATATCAATTTCCAAAGAAGGGAAGTCACATTTCATATTCCAGATCAATCTATGATCGTCTATCGATGCAAGGATGAACATAACCTTCCAGTGGAAATTTATTCCATCTTATGGGTCTTGATTCCACTAAATGAGGGCTATTTATCTCAAATGGCTGGAGAGAAACTCACAATCAAGAATATGTCCATTGTACGGGAGTTTGACGATGTCTTTCCGGAGGAATTGTCGGGTCTTCCACCAAATCGTGAAGTTGATTTTTCAATAGAACTCATACCGGGTGCTTTGCCTATTTCAAAGACACCGTATAGAATGGACCCAATTGAGTTGCAGGAATTGAAGAAGCAACTCCAAGAGAATCTTGATAAGGGATTCATACACCCTAGTGTGTCACCTTGGGGAGCACCTGTTCTGTTTGTTAAAAAAGAAAGATGGATCAATGAGACTCTGTATTGATTATCAAGAACTTAACAAGATCACTATCAAGAACAAATATCCTCTCCTGCACATTGATGAATTATTTGACCAACTACGAGGATCTCAATACTTTTCCAAGATTGATCTTCGTTCAGGGTATCATCAATTAAGTGTCAAAAGGGAGTATATACCAAAGACAGCTTTCCGCAAAAGGTATGGACACTATGAATTTATAGTGATGCCCTTTGGTCTTACTAATGCCCCTGTTATCTTCATGGATCTGATGAATAGATTCTTTAGATACTATCTTGATCAGTTTGTGGTAGTCTTTATAGACAATATTCTTGTCTATTCAAATAGAAAGGAGGAACATGAAGATCACTTGAGAATTGTATTAAAGACCCTGAGAAAGGATAATATTTATTCCAAATTTACCAAGTGTGAATTTTGGCTTCAAAAAGTTTCATTTATGGGTCACATAATATCAAAATAGGGGATATATGTGGATCTAGCAAAAACAGAGGTTATCGAAAGATGGTCGAGACTAACAACAGTAACTGAGATCCAAAGTTTTCTTTGTTTGGATGGATATTATCGACGTTTTGTGAAAGATTTTTCACAATTATCTAATCCGCTCACCAAGTTGACTCGGAAAGGAGTTAAGTTTGTTTGGACGGAGGAATGTGAAGAGAATTTCAAGGAGTTGAAAAGAAGGTTATCCAGTGCACCTGTGCTCACACTGCCTTGTAGTGGAGAAAGTTTTGTGATCTACAGTGATGCATCCAAGAAGGTATTGGGGTGTGTTCTTATGAAAAATGATATGGTGATAGATAATGCCTCACGACATTTGAAAATCCATGAGCAAAATTACCTAACTCGTGATTTGGAGTTAGCTACGGTAATCTTTGCATTAAAGATTTAGAGGCATTATCTTTATGGAGAAAGTTGTGATATTTATACTGATCATAAAAGTTTAAAGTATATTTTCACACAAAAGGAGCTAAATATGCGCCAAAGAAGATGGTTAGAGATGATTTAGTATTATGACTACTCAATTCATTACCACCCTGGGAAAGCAAACAAGGTGGCAGATGCATTAAGTCGACAAGACCATGCTAGCTTATCCATGATGAGGATAAAAAAAGATCTAATATTTATGGAATTAAAAAGGATGGATCTTTGAATTATAATGGAAGGGGAGAAATAGTATCTTTATCAAATTAATGTTCAACCATCTATACATGTGAAGATTAAAGAGGCACATAAAGAAGATATAGAGTTACAAAAGAATGTGAGAAATATTCATGAATTCAACCTTGATTGTGATGGGATAATAAAGTTCAGAAATCAGGTTTGTGTTCCTCCCATCCTCGAATTAAAGATAGAGTTGTTGGATGAGGCTCATAGTTCTTCATTCTCTAATCATCCTGGAAGCACAAAGATGTATAGGGACATGAAAGAGTACTTATGGTGTGATGGAATGAAAAGAGATGTTGCTGAATATGTCTCTCGATGCTTGGTTTGTCAGCAAGTTAAAGTTGAGAGATAGAAGTCTAAGGGGATGTTACAACCATTACCCATACCCGAATGGAAATGGGAAAACATAACAATGTACTTTGTCATAGGACATCCTAAAACATCCAAAGGCAATAATTCTATATGGGTAATAGTTGATCGTCTTACAAAGTCTGCACACTTCATTGCTATTAGAGAGGATTTCTCTCTAGATCAGCTTGTCGGGATATATGTAAAGGAAGTGGTAAGATTGCATGGAGTACCACTTTCTATTATATCTGATCGGGATCCGAGATTTACCTCAATGTTTTGGCGAAGTCTTTAGCATACTCTGGATACAGAGTTGAGTTTCAGCACTGCTTATCATCCTCAGACAGAAGGCCAGTCTAAGAGAACAATTCAAACTCTAGAAGATATGTTGAGATCTTGCTCTATGGATTTCAAAGGTGGTTGGGATCAACACCTACCTTTGGTGGAATTTTCTTATAATAATAGCTTTCACTCCAGTATTCAGATGGCTCCTTATGAAGCTCTCTATGGAAAGAAATGTAGGACTCCAACTTGCTGGGATGAACTTGGGGAAAGAAAGCTATTAGGACCTGATCTTGTTGATGAGATGGCAGAAAAGGTCTGATCTATTCAACAACACATAAGTGTAGCTCAGAGTCGACAGAAAAGTTATGCCGACAACCTAAGAAAAGAACTAGAGTTTGAAGTGGTTGATAAAGTGTTCTTATGAATATCTCCCTGGAAGAGGGTCATGAGATTTGGAAATAAGGGGAAGTTGATCCCTAGATATATCGGTCCTTTCGAAATACTGGATCGTGTGGGAAAGGTAGCTTACCGATTGGAGCTTCCACTGAATCTCTCTCAAGTTCACGATGTGTTCCATGTATCTCTCCTGAGAAAGTACATACCTGATCCTTCCCATGTACTAAGCTCAGAAGTTGTACCGCTGGAGCAAGATCTTTCTTATGAGGAACTACCGATAGAGATTCTAGATCGTAGCAAAAAAGTCCTACGAAACAAGACCACTCGATTGGTGAAAGTTTTATGGAGGAACCACCAATTAGAAGAAGCTACATGGGAGATTTAGGATATGATGAGGGAGAGGTATCCTCATATTTTTGTTACAAAGCGACGAATTTCGAGGGAGAAATTCATTTTAAGGGGGTAGAATGTAACACCTGATATTTTTATAAGAAATATTTTGTTTTTATGTTATATAAATCCTCAAAAGAATCTTTCACTACAAAATACACTAGCTTTGCTTGGTTTACACGCAATTGCGGCCTTCCTCAATAGCTTGCATCGTACGCAATACTGAGTTTCACTAAACAACGATATGCTATTAAAATATTATTAAAACTAGCCGTTATGGATAGTAATAACCACGTTTTGAAATATTGTAAATTTTATTTTTCAAAATGGACTTCATTTTTGGATTCGGAATATCTAAATTAGCTTAGGGTGAAATTTTGGTACTTTTCAGATAACTTTCATATTCTGATGAATAGTGAAAATTGCTAAATTTTAATTAAAAAAAATTAATCAAAAAAATTAATAGTGATAAATTATTAATTTGAGTGGTTTTAAAGTATATTTAGAATATATTTTTACCATTTAATACAATTTTTTTCATTGGATGTAATTTCACATTTAAACCAGACATAAACAAGTGTCAATATTTTGATAGTTATAATCTCTTAAAAACACGCTATTTGTTTTGATGATGAGAATTAATTTTTAAAATTAATTAATGCAACTGAAATATTTTGAATTTGGTAAAATAGACATCATTTTTGAATTCATAATATCAAATATATCTTAGGCCTAATTTTTGGTATTTTTCTGGAAACTTTCATTTTTTGATGAATAGTGAAACCACTAAGTGGTAGTTAAAAAAACTGAATTTTTCATAAAACATAATTTTACCGCTACTGTGAGTGGAATTTCAAAAATCCGAGAGACACGGTTCATATCAAGGACTAAAATTTGGTTCAATGAGATGAAAATATTTTTTGGTAAATAGTAACTTTTTACTTTTTTTTACCAGGGTTAAAAGTAAATAGGGTAATTAAGGGTAAAAGTGTTATTATTATTACCTTAAAACATGTAATAATTCTATTGAATAAGTGTAATTAGACCAAAAACAACCTTAGGAATAAAATATGACCATTTAGGCCCACTTGGATTAGATTAGGACATTTATTATCAATTTATTTAAAGAAGGGTTAAAATAGTTAAAATCAATGTTTAATAACTAAATCATTTTTAATATAGGGTTATACATAATATAAATTCGACTTTAAATATTAATTAGAAATATAAAAATATTTCCAACATAATGGTATTTTATTTGTAATTTTTAGACTTAAAATAATTTAATTTATTTATGATACAATGATGATGCACTAATTATCTTATTAATGAAATATTGACACAATTGATGTTATAAATACCCAAATAAATGTCATTTGAGACTTTTTATGAATTAAAATAATATTATATGTTAATATGAGATGTTGGTATTTATTTAATTAATTGTTTTCGAACTAATCATTCTGTTATGATTTTTAAAAAAATCAATTACCATATAGTGTCAAAATTGACATAAAATAGTTTTTAAAACAAATATTATATTATTAATTGTTATTATATTCCTAAAAATATAAGGTTCGGCCAAGATACTTATATCATGTTATTTTTATCATTAATGGACCACTTG
The DNA here is from genome assembly GCA_963277665.1 of Viscum album. Taxonomy (NCBI): domain Eukaryota; kingdom Viridiplantae; phylum Streptophyta; class Magnoliopsida; order Santalales; family Viscaceae; genus Viscum; species Viscum album. Next base: position 1,744,213,166 of record OY728125.1, on the reverse strand, counting down.
GGGGTCGCTTGTATGTATATGGTAAGTTTATTTACTATATAATATAAAAATACAAAGTGACATGGTAAATGTCAATCTAATTAACTAAGAGTTAAAACTAAAGGATAAGGTTAATATAATGACCTAAACTTGTCTAAATTATATTTTATGAGAGTATTTATACCCATACACACCTTATCTTAGAAATATATCAATTTTGATCTATTAAAAACCGAATTTGACTTTATAATAAAATAATATTTTTAGTTATTCCAAAGGTGCCCCTCTCCTCCCTTATAAAAGGGCACCTCCTCCCTCTTTTCCTCACACCACTTTGAGCCTTCAATCTCGGCCAACCCCTGAAAAATTCTCTTATCCACTTCCCTATAAACATCCTAGAGGTCCTGGTCTTCTTCAAAGACCAATTTTAGTTCCCCAAGAGGAGGTCTCAAAGAGGCGCTTCAAAGAAGAGGTAATGTCCGTTACCGATTCTTTAAACTTTATTTCTTATTCCACTTATTCTTATTTAGTTGTTTCATTATGAAGTAATAACATAAGTATCACTCATATACTGATATGTTATTATAATTATGAAACAAACCTATTTCACCATCTATCCATCCTACGGAAAACGAAATCACCGCGCGTGCGTACGTACAGAATAACGTCTCCATGTTGTGGTGTAATCTATTTTCCACCGCCACCATACTTGGATGGGTATAATGGTTTAAATAATGACTATATATGATTATTGTAAATTGATATTGATTCTGAAATAGTATACATACAATCCAATACAATTCCACGATCATGGTAACGATATCATCGCTCATGCGTACGTACGGAATATCGTCTCCACGATGTGATGCGACTCGTTCTACATGATCTTCATTGAATAATGATTATATAAATGAATTGAATATAGTACAATTATACCATTCTGGAAATGAGGTATCTATAACCTAAAGAGAAGAATAAGAATTTATTCGACAAAACACGCATAAGAACAAAAAGTAATAAACACCCGAATAACAAGTAACAATGAAATATTACTAATAAGAAGCTAAGAATATGACCATATATGATATCATAACAATGAGTATGATTCTGTAATAAGTAAATGACATTATTTAAATCATTATACAGGAGGTTCGGACACTTACGAAGCAAATCAGACCTAAGGTAAGGGAAAATATCACAATCTCATTTTATCCGAGATTGTTTATACTTTGGTATTTACTGGGTTGTATTTTATCATCCACATCCATGTTTCCTCAATATGTAATATTGTTTTCATCCACCTACAATTTTTTAAATCCAATTTTACCCTTTGGTTATTTTTTAGTAAAAGATATGAAAGGAATCTTTTGTCGTTTTTCATACGTGGTACTTTTTGACTTTTCCAACAAAAGTACGAGAAGAATGTTTTTTTAACTTATAAGGAATGAATGGATTTTTAAAAAATTATTTCCAAGAAGCTTACTTTACAAGTTTTCAAGTTTATCAACTTATTTTAGTTTAAAATTTTATGACATGTTAAGAAAGGAAATTTTTTTTAAAGTAGAAAGGATATTTTCCTCAAAAATGGAGTTCAAGTGTTTTATCAAAATTATTTTCCATCTAAGATAATATAGGGTTCTATTTCTATCCCTATTATTACATTGATTTGATTATGTTGTGATGGAATTATTTTTATGAATTACATTATCTTATATGAATTGTTTTATGATGTCACGTTGTTTAAGAATCCCATTTTTATTACATGGGTTATGCAATGATGTATGTTTTATGATTTTGTGTCACACAAAAGAATGGTATCATTATGAGATGGGTAGGACCTATATCTACCTCCAATGAATTGGGTAAAGATTTTATATCTCATGAGATAGACATGGATGGAATGGTAGGTTAAACAGGTTCAGTGAAATAGGACTGAAACGAGGAGTGAACTCTGTTCAGAAATGGACTTTGTTCACTAAGATAGTCTTGAAAATGAGTCTTGACTAATAAGAAATGATTCTCTATGATTATGTGTGTATGCTACAAAGTTTCATGTTTTAAGTTATGATTATTGGGATTACATTTCACTACTATGATTTATCCCATGTTATGAAATTATGATCTCTTTTGCAGGTTAAGATTTCCAAAAGTTATGTTCTTATGTATATGATGTGATTGATATTTCTTTTGTTTACCCTTACTAAGCATTTGAGCTCACCCTTTTGAATGTTTTATTTCCCCAGGTCAGGAAAAAGGTTATTAAGTAGGATATGCCAAAAGGGACTCTAGATATGATGAAATAAATGGGAGGTAAAGTAGATGCTTTATGAACCAGTTGTTTATGTTTCCCAGTTTCTAAAGACACTATACCTATTCGGTCCTTTCATGGTTTTGTTATATGTTGTAATAAGTGTACTTAAATATTGATGTATTAACAATGTATGGAAAGTATGGGTCATTATATAAAGGATTTCAATGTCAATCACGGACACACCATAGGTGTACTATCGTGTTTTACTCCTATTAATTAATTTTTTAATTGCCATGATTCCCTTTTAAGAATTCAACTTAGATTTATAATATAATTTCACCTATAGGAAATTTCCCAATTAATGATAATGGAACCTCCTAAAAGCCAAGTCAAACCTTTATTAATTTAATTTCCATTTTAGATAGTTTCTATAAAATGATTCTTTAATTTTATTTGAGTCTGAATTCTTGAATGATGCTTAATTTGTGATAAATGAATTATTTGATAAACAATGTCATGTTTTTATAATCAAAACCCTTGATGAGGTGTGTTGTATTAAATTGGAAACTGATATGTGTTATATTATTTTTTAAAATTGATATAATTCTTATTTAATTTATTTGAGATGTGATGTTTCTTACTCATGTATGTTTCCCATTGTTCTTAAAAAATGAAATTTAAAATGAGAGTGACCCTCTCTAATGTGCCTTTGATTCATACAAATAAATTCTTACAAGAAAGGACCCTTGTATTTTTAATTTAGTTAATTAAATGGATAATGAATTCAATGAGTGATACTTGTTTTTGAATTCATGGAATTCCAAGGTCAAGTTCACCTTTCTTGTGATTAGTTTCATTGATGGAATGTGTATACATAGGGGGTGATACTGGTATTCTAGGATATATTCATCATGCATTCTTCTTACCTCGTTGTGAGGGAAACTAGTTCCCTAGGGGAGACCCCTTGGATGGGCTTGTCAGTAAGATGGTTGTACCAGTCCATGATTGATTTTTGGTCCCCTATGTGAGATTCTAGGTACGGGCTCAGATTTTGTCTCACACTAGGCTGAGAGTGATAATTGCAAGGCCTTTCATGTGTAACTTTGGAGGGGCTCTAATGGAAGCGAGCACTTATGGTGCTCCTAGTGCGATATAGGGGTTCACTATTAAGGTTCAACTTGGATGGTCCCTGAATGCTGCTTATGATTTATTGGTGTTTATATATTTATAATTATGGGTGATATTGTATAATTATTAGACTAGGGATGTGTATGCCCAACCAAATCACATGATTTGGTTCAGTCCTTCTCATGAAACATGTTTAAGACTTTTGTTATTACTTTCCTCATATCTCATTCCCATATGTTTTTTATGGTTTAGAAATTTTTGGATTACGATGAAGCTGATATGGTTGGGTCAGGTCTTCTAGAGGGACCCAGTCCTGACTTTCTTATTTATTTATTTCACATTTTCTCTTTATCCTTTTTATACATTCACACTGCCTATTTTATATGCACGAACTAGATTCAGTTTTAGACACCATGGGTGGTAACCTACTAGGATTTTATTTCACACCCTACTTAGGCTTCCATTACACTAGTTCACCTGAGTAGATTTCATGTTTTTAGGACCATGGATTATTTCTTGTGTTTATTTTCTTGTAATTGAGAGTTAGGAGAATATGACTAAGCTGAATCTCAGGATGCTCATGGAGATCTCCCATGGGACTTTTATTTTATTTCCTTTCCTAATTTATGTATTCCACTATATTATACTACCTCTTGTATGTCTACTATTTTAGGTAATATATTATCATCTAGACATGCATGCACTATTTCATATTGGATTTTTCCATATTTTATATTCAGGTTACATTTTGATTTATTTTATATTATTATTTTCTTTCTCTGTCATTTTTTTTATTATTGCTTCCTATTTTTTATTCTATGTTATACTATTATGATACTATGATCATGAGGGTATAGTCTCCCCACTATCACCTCCTTAGAACAACGCTGCTAGTCTCCATCCTCTGGCGTATATGGAGGAACAATTGAGGCCATGTAACCCACCGGTTCAGTTACTGGTTTAGTGGTAAACGAGACAGGATGTTACAAAGTGGTATCATAGCCTTTATTTTACTTTGTGTTAATTTTTGGGGATAGTAGATAGCAGACTAGGAATGTGTTGGAGCATGGTAAATAGTCATATCTGGAAGTGATCAACCCACATATGAGGAAAATTCCAAATGGCTAGTGGTGTGATTTTTTTCATGTTGTTTGTTATTACAGTTGATTATGAATTCACCTTGAATGATTGGTATAATTTCTTATAATTATTGATTTATGGTATTTTACCCTTTTCCTAGTATTTTCAGGAAGTAGCATTACCTAAATCATTATAGGAATATAGATATTCAAATTCCATACATATTCTATGCCATGTAGTTTCATTTGTTGGTTGCCTATTAATTTTGATTATGTGCCTTGAGTGTTCTTCCGTGTTTTTTGTTTTACATAGAAAGCCTACTTATATAACATGCTTGGTAGATTTATTTATCATATTAATTTGTTTCCATGTTTAGGTAATTATATTCCATTCTTCTTGATTAATTATTATTTCTTGCTTATGTATGGTGTTTATATTCTAATTATCATGTTTCTTTTTGTTAACTACTTGTGATAACATGCCTAATTTTATTGTTGATATGTAATTGGTTTCATGGGATGCAATTATGTGTTGTGGTTGAATAGGAACCCATTTTTAGTTTTAAAGTCCATGGGCACCTTATAATTAGGAAAATGTAAACCATATACTAAAACCATCCTTTGATCTATATATATATTGAACCTGGTTAAAATGTAAAATCTGTTAAAGTTAAAACTTTTAGAGATGAGTGATTTTGATTAATGGGATCCAAATTCCGACCTGTAAAGTGTATGAGTGCATGTTGTAATATTATATGGAAACCCATATAACTTAACCATTATATGTGATCATTTTATATTTCAAAATGGTTTTGATTTTTAAAGATATTTAATTTTGAACAGAAATGTGTAGGTGAGCTTTCAAAATGAAAAACTAGACCCAAGTGGGTTAGTTGGGGCATGTTTTTTGTGAGATGACCCACTAGGGTGTTTTGGAACTTTAATAATTAAGAAACTATTGTTGGGTTACATTTTGATAAACCTAGGTTGTCTTAATAGAATTCTCATAGGTCATTGTATCTATTAAAAAGATTTTATTTGATAATTTCCTAATAAATATGGGATGTAAATAAATGTTTAATATTTTATGAAAAGGATGTTATATAATTCTTTCATGTTTTTCTTTTAGGTGTTAGTTAAATCTCGTACCAAGTACTTTTTTTCAATAATTGGTACTTGATGTTTTGTTTTAAATCATTTAATTGTTTAAGGATTAAATGTGAATTAATGTAATGGATTTATAAATGGAATGTATAGTGCAAGAAATAGTTTAAACCATTTTATAAGGATAGTTAAAATTTCTATTAGACTTTCCCTGGAATGGTAACATGAGAATTTTTTGCAGGCCTTTCTCTTTTCTAGAAATGGCTTAAATGATGGGATCTTAAGCCTAGTGACTTTTCAATTGGTGTGACCTAGTGATAGGGTCGATGATTATGCATTTTTAAATGGGTTAGACCAAGGTAGGTATCACCCTTAAGATATTAAATGCCTTCACAAATTTTATGAGTTTTATGATGCTTCTGGTGTCGTTGTCCCTTGTAAGATTCTTAGGTTCTCCATGACTCCAATGTTTGGATGGGTGATCATCATATCCTTGAACTTTGTTATGGGTGTGAGAATCAATTAATTCTCAGTTACTACATGTTATATATTACAAGGGCATGGACAACCACTTTGTAGGTCTCGTGACCCTATTTCTCTTTCCTTGGTAAGCTCGAAAGGTCGTTAGTATGTTTTATAGTCATAAGAGAGAATGCACCGTTAGGAAAGTTTCTATGTGAGCTATCTGATACTTGATTTCATATGGTGTAATTATTATAGATAGTATTCTAGATTTTCTAGTTTCTCATGAAATCTCGAGAAGGTGTGCATTCATATACACAGTCCTCATCGAGTTCCTTTATTGTTTAATGAACTAGTTATGATCAGTGAAATAATTTATCCTTGAGCTGTTATATACATTATAGGGTTATCTCTAGAGTATATTGGCCTGATATTTAAAGAATTAATGTTCATCCCAATGTTTGGGATGAAGTTTACATTGGATATGGTGTTTTGACATGCCATTCAGGTTGGTTTTTTTCATGCCAAGTGTTATGACGTATGTGAGTGTGACTCAGAGGAGTGAAACACATGATTTTAAGGTGATATGATCTAGTGAGATCATGAGATACTAGTATATATCTTCTTTTTATGACTAGGAAACTCTTAAGGTGGAGAGAATTAATTTAGTTCAATTGAATGTGTATCCTTCCTGATGAATGGGACACAACCTTGGAGTACTTTCTAAAAAATATGGTCAGTGTTATTTTTGGATGTTGGTGGGGCTTGTAACATGGTCAGTTCTTAATCATAATCATGATGTTGATGTGGTTAGATGTGTACTAACCCTTGATAAACACTATGGGTCTTTGATGTACTTTAGTGGTTATGTTTGAGTGATCACAATATACCTAGGGTGGTAAAGGAATTGAGATTGGTTAAATGGGGATGCATCAACAGGTGGAGCTGGGATTATTTCATGAGTTCAACCATTAGTGGTTTGACTAATCTTCTTAGTAACCTTAAAGTACACTTATTTTATTATAGCATAGTGATGATCATTTCCCCTATCTTCACATCATCCTTGATTCACTAAGAGAGTGTCGATTATACATCTCAATAAGTTTTAAATGTTTTTGTGCTATTTTGGGCTCTTTATCTGAGTTACATATTGGATGCATCGTTTTTATCAAGGCATGGTTAGTCCTGAATGATATCTAGGTTCTTGTGTAGGCATGCCTGCAACTGAATCTTGGACACCAGTTGTTTTCCTCTAATGTGACCACCGTGAGGATATTGGTCTGGGATCAGTCAATGATATGATGTGGATGTATTGGCCTTGTACCAATGTATCACTTATAAACATGGAGTACATAATAAACTAGGTTGGTTCCTTAGGCCATGTTTAATGAATCTAAGGTTATCTTGGACTTTTTTTCGAGCTTGTAGGTGATTCTTAATCAAAAACCATTCCAGTGGCAAGGACCTCGGTTACACCCTTGTTCATGCTGAGCCACGATAGCTTAAGTGATTAAATGGTGGTTTGATCTCAGAGCATCAAATAAATTCAGGTATAGACATTGGATAATGTTCCCATTGTGAGTTTGTGGTACCCTGGAAGAAGTAATTTTGGTTCATGTTTTAATACGCTAGTTGTCTAAGCCGAGTGTTTTGGAAATGATCAGCCAAAGGTGTCTTGACTTGTTCCCTTGTCTTCATGAGTATGATCAGTGAAGAATTTCTTCTAGAACGTCATCATATGGAGACGAGTGAAGTATGTCTCTAATGGATTCATTCATGAAAATCCAGATCAAGCAAGCTAGATGAGGTTTGTGGGTAGATGACTGTTTGACAATTTTGAAAATATGATAGGAGAATTGTTAGAATTCATAGGGGAATGATTTTTAAGGAAATTATGATAGTGGGTCACACTATAGTTTGGAATTGTCCATTAAATGTTAATAAAACCCTTGGAGGGGAGTACTGTCAGCCAAATGTTTGAAGAGATGATGATGTGATCTTGACTCTAGATATGTAGGAACGGGTTTTGACAACTTATGTGTCATGTGATTATGTAATTCTTGTAGGATCATTGTATGTTTGGAAGCATGATGCGACCATTTTAATGAGACTTCATGAACCTCATAAGTCAGGTGTTGTTTTCTTATTTTCCCCAAGACTTCTCAGGGATGAGGAATTCTAAGGAGGGGAGGTTGTAACGACTTGTATTTTTTGACCAGATGGAAATCCATAGGAATTTGAATATTTACGTTTGGTGGATAGACCATTATTTGATCTAAGATTTGGAACATAATTCATGGAGTTGGAAAAATCTAAAGTTTAGTTTTTTGAATTTTGTAATGGCCTGAGGGTTCCCTTGGGTGTCCCGTTGAGTTTTGGGAGCACTATGCCTCGAAAATCACAAGTTTGTGTGGTGTGAATAGGGTGTATAGTTTGTTTGAAATCGTGCAACCCCCAGAAACAAAACGTGTAGCATGAAATAGAGGTGCAGCAGGTGTTTCATGGGTTTCCCATAGTTTACCCAAACTGTGGGCCTAACCCACATAATTAGCGCCAATTAGGTAGTACCTATTCACTATTCATTACATGGTTGGCACACAGTTAGGGTAACCATGTGGCATAAACTGTGTGAGATGGGTTCTTAAGCAGTAAGAGGCACACAGTTGGTTCACAGTTTATAAGAATAGTGTGGCCCAGTTTTTTAGGGTGAAATGACCAAAAATACCATAAATGAGGTTAAATATCCTTTCCTTTTTTTTTCTTCTTCCTTCAATGGATGTCTCCTTCTCCATGCACCATGGGTTTCTCCTCCCAATCCTATTATATGATTTTATGGATCTCCTCCATCCATTTTCTAAATCAAATTCCTTCAGTCTCTATAGATCTGAAATGGTAATATCATGATTACTTTTGAAACTTTCTTTATTTAATCTTACCTTGACAAAGTTATCAAGGTGCAAGTTCGTTTTCCCTAATTTCAGGGTGAATGTATATTTCTTCATTTTCTTCTAAACCAGATCGAAGAAAGCCTTGATATTGGATGACTGAAGCATCCTAATCATAAGGTAGGTGGTCTATGGATTTTTCCTCTAGTTTTTATCATTTTATAAATAACTTCATTACGACTCATGTCTGTCTTTTCTATTCATTACCTTATTAAGGGTTTCTTCCATCTAAATTGTGTTACACACCTTATATTATTCCTATTGAGACTTTTTGTGTAAATTGTGGATGTCAAACTCAATCACAGACACCCCTTAAGTATGCCATGTTTTTTTCCTCTTATTATTTAATTATCTAAATTACCTGATTTCCTGTAAAAGTTCAACTTAGATTTGTAATGGAATCTCCCCATGTAGGAAATTTCCCAATTAATGATAATGAACCTCCCAAAATCCATGGTAAACCATTATAAATAGAATTTTCATGTTAGATAGATTCTATAAAATGATTCTTTAATTTGATTTGAGTATGGATTATTTAGTGATGCTTAATTTGTGAAAAATGATTTGTTTGATAAAAAATGTCATGTTTTTATAATAAAACCCTTCGATGATGTGTTATTCCTTCAATTGGAAAATGATATATGTGATATTCCTAGTTTGACTAGATGACCATCATATTTAATTGTTTTGAGAGGTGATTTTCCTTTCTCATATATGTGGCCCCTTGTTCTAATAAAATGAAATAAAAAATGGGTGTGACCATTTTTAATGTGTTGTTGATTCATTCTAAATAATGATTCCTAGAAATTCCCCTTGTATTGTTAATTTAATTAATTAAATGGATTTTGAATTCCTTGAGTGATACTTGGGTTTCCTATCAAAGAATTCCAAGGAAGGAATCATTGTGATTATGATCAGTTTCATTGATGTATTGTGTATAAGCTGGGGATGATACTAGTACGCCAGGATAGGATCACCATATATTCTCATAACTCATTATGAGAGAGACTTATTACCTATGGTATACCCCTTGGATGGGATTTTCAGTGAGATGCTTATACCAGGCTAGGAGTGAGACTTTGTACCCTACTTGAGATACTAGGTATGGTATTAGAGGTTTTCTCAAACTGGGTTGGTAGTGATACTTGTGAGGCCTTTCATAGATCAATTTAGATGGGATCTGATAGTAGTGATCACTTATGGTGACCTTGGTGCAATACAGAAGTTTATTATCAATGTTCGACTTGGATAGGACCAGGATGCTACTTACGAGATATTGGTTTCTATATCTTTATAATGATGGATGATGTTGTATAATTTTTAGACGTGGTACGTGTTCACTAAGACAAATCACATTCATGGTCTCGGTCCATCTCATGAAACCTACTTAAGAATTTTGTTTTTTACTTTCCTCATATCTCATTATCACAGGTTTATTATGGTTCCAAAATTTCTGGAATAGTCCAAAGTTGGTACGGTCGGGTCGGGTTTCCTAGAGGGAACCATGCCCAATTTGGTTATTTATTTATTTCTCATATTCACATTACCATTTATATAAATTCACACTACCTATTTTATATGTATGAACTAGATATAATTGTAGACACCATAGGTGGTAACCTATTGGGATTTTTTGTCACACCCTACTCAGGATGACATTACCCTAGAATACCCGAGTAGATCTCATGTTCGCAGAACTAGGGACTATTAATTGTGGTGATTTGATTATTCCTTGGAGTTAGAAGCACAGACTGAGCTGGAGCTCAGGATGCTCATGGGGATCACCCTTGGGTATTTTCATTTATTTCATTTCCTAATTTATGTATTTCATTATGTCATGTTACCTATTATATATATACTATTTTAGGTTATGTATTATAATTTAGAAATTAATTCTCTATTGTATATTGTATTTTACCATCTTTTATATTATGTTTACATTTTGATTTAGTTTATATTATTCTTCCACTTCTCTGTATTTTATTATTTTTTCTTCGGTTTTTTTCTTCTATGTTATACCGCTATGCTAATCTGATCATGAGGGTATAGTCTCCCCACTATCACCTCATTATACCCTCACAGATATCCAGAATCTTATAACGTATGTAGAGGTGTGCATGAGGCCATGTGACCCACCAGTCCGTCTACCAGTTTAGTGGCTAGCCGGATTTGGATGTTACACAATGCAATGATTTACCTCACAAGAAACCAAATGTTATGGAATATGGAATGAAAAATATTATTGTTATTCTTATGAAACTCTCCCAATATATGAATCATGCTAAACTTCCAAATGAGATTTGGAGGGAAAAAATTCTATTGAGTCTTTCATGAGGAATATAATGACCTAAACTATTATAAATAAAATTATTTTTTTGATTTAATTAAATATATTATTTTTTAATATGGTTATAGAAAACACATGTACTAATTTTGTTTATTATACCTATTTAATAGTGATCACATGATTAGTATACATATAAGGTTTTAAAAAATCCAATTGACACATGTAATGGATGTTATGGACTCAACCAGTAGGATTATACCCTATGAATCCCTTTTATCATAGCTTCCAAGGGAGATAAAATATATATGACATTCCCATGACCAAACACAAGTTTAGATCTAATAACAAAATCATGAGTGAAATCATTTATGGGAGACGTTCATGCTCAACGAGATCATAACCCAAACCATCTATGTCGAACCAACCCATGAAAGTCTCACCATCGTGCACCTTAATCTTATGAAGTTTTCTGGTACATTAAAGGGATATGTATCAAGACCCTAGAAATTTCATTATATAATTCTTTTTTCATAGAATAATGAATATATTTTCATCATATTATTGTTACTTTATAAATTATTTTTATTTTGATACAATAAAACACAAATAGTCTTTTGAGAGTTATTCAAATTCAATAAAGGAATTTATTTCGATGAATTATTGGATTTTTTAAATTAATAAAATTTTATTATTAAATAATTTTTATTAAATATAAATGATCATAGAATTTTTATGAAGTCAATTGTAATTTTTATAAGGGTTTGAAAACTATTATTGTCAATTAAATCAAGCATTTCCTAATAAATGTTGATTCTTCTTTTAAAAGATAAAATAAAAATATTTAGAAAAATATTTAGATAAAATTAATATTATTTTTTTAATCATAACATTGATATTATACAATGGGGAATTTTTCATAATTTTTTGAGACAACCAACTTTTTGGGTAAAAATTAAATACCATATTAATATTCTGTGTGTATTATGAAATCATAATATCCAAAAAGTGATGTAATAAATAATATAAAGTGTATCCATGTAAAAATATATGTTTTCCATTTAAAATAATTTGATTTTATGATTATTTTATTAATTTTATAAATCTATTAGGAATCCTCCAAAATCATTAATATAGTTTAAGGTTTTAAAATCCTTTATTTAGATGTATGAGTCCCCTCCACATAATAAAGTGAGTTATTTTATTAATTTTGGCCTTTAGTCTTATAAAATCATTAAAATACTCCCATATAGTAGAAAACATGGGTAAAAATCATGGTAAGGTTTTTAGTTTTGGTTATTTTATTATATAGTGTCCAAAACTTATGTTCGAGAAATGATTAAAATTAGCCACTCATTTCTTATATAAACCCACCCAATATCTCATTTATCTTCACTAAAAATACTTGGAGCACATAATTACTCTTCCATTCCTCCCCATAGTACTCCTAAGGTTCCCCAAACTCTTAAGAATATCCTCCCAAGCATTTGGAGTCACACACTCAAGTAAGGGATCCTCACATTCTATTCTTTATTCAAGTTTATTTATTATCTAATGCCTTCTATTTCAAATTCCTAACGCTGGATATATCTTTACATATCCCTATTACTTCCCATTTTATGTACGAATGATGATAGAACACTTTTTATCTCAATAAAACATTTAATGAATCTTTATGTGACGTTGTTATGGTGCTAAAATTTCACCCTGATTTTCTTATCCAAATTTTTTTTTAGTGAAGACCATACCCATTTCCTGACAAGGGTTTTCTCCATTATACACTTATAATTACATGATATGGGACTTACATATATTTATTACACACTCATTGATCATGAAATAAAAGATTATGATGAATGAATCCATGTTGTATGATCTATGTGACACACTTAATCATGATAATGAAATGAAAATGATGGGTGTGCCCGAAATTATATAGTGCTCCAATGCATTGGGTAATGTTTAGACTCATGATACATCATGTTGGGATAGGGAGAGTAACTTGTAGCACCCCAAAAATTTTATGGTATTTTTCTCATAAATACATTCTATACATCATTGAGTTCCTTTGAAACAACACAAGTTTATTTAGGAGATAGTCAAAACCTAGCCATTAAATATAAAATTTCTGCTTCTATGTTTTAAATTTCAAAAAATGGTCACCTAGAGTTGTGTTCAGTAAAGCATTTGGAGCCTGATAGAACAAACTTGATTTTTGGTTAATAGTAACTTACCCTTATGAATAGTAATATGAATAGTAATATGACCCTTATGAATAGTAAATAATGATATTATTTTATTTTCTTAAGGTAATAAGATAATGGGATCTTAATTAATTTTTCAATGTCACATAAAACTTATTATACCTCTAAGATTGTTATTTTTCGAATTAAATATGAATTTATTTAAAAATTAAATTAATAATATTTAGAAAATTATTTTTGAAAAATGGATTTCAATTTTTAATTCTACACGTCGAAAAATGGAAGGGGTGAATTTTTGGGATTTTTCTAAAATTCTTGAATTTTTTATGAATAGTGAAATACGATAAAATACCGTATATGCAAATTATCAGTTAAATACACCATTCATGATATCAAAAGTGATTCAAGGAAACTTTTTTAGAACTCACATGCACTTATTACTATTAGGGGTCACATGAAACAACACTATTGGTCGTCTTGAGGGAAATAATAAAATAATGAATTAAATATTCAAAATTTACCCCTCTCCTCCACTATAAACACCCCTCGCCACTCCCTCTTATCTACTATATGCCTTAAATCTCATCAAAGTTCTTCCCAATTACCCTTCCCTAGTCTCTCCCCACGTCTAAGAAAATTGCAGTCTTTCCAAAATACCAAAACCCCTTCCCTTAAGGAGATTCTCAAGGAGGTTATTTCAAGAGGTAAAGCACCCTTCTTTTTCATTTGGTTTCATTTCAATTTATCTTCTTTTTCTATCCTCTCCTCACCTCCTTTGTCTAAATGATCATGATAACTCCAGTATAATCTATATACTGTAATTATATCATGTGAATGCATGAACCATCATAAATATTCTTACAGCCTCCCTTTTATTTTTTATAAACGAAATCAACGTCCATGAGGTTCCAATTTACAGCCTTCGTGGATGACGAAGTTTTGTTCTTCAATTTCTTTTTCATTAATGGACATGAAACCATATTTATGGTTGAACCAGACTATAACATATGTATCATAACATAATTAATATTCAGGAACCAGAATATGTACATATTATTAAGCTATATGACAAAAGTAGTTCATAATAATCCAAATACCGCCGAATAATTAAAGTGGTTGTCATCTAATGATTCTTCCTCATTCCATGTAACCAAATGATAGAAATGAACATTACCAATTATTTATGTTCATAAATAATATATAATTCCAATCCTGGAGATTTATAACCTTTCCACATGAACACCATTACTTAAAAACAAGTGAACCGATTATGAAAATAAAGAAAACAAACACCCCGGAACAATGAAATTCACTATAATAACATATAAATAAGGGTATAAATGAACTAAATAGAATTATGATAAACTAAATAAATGTCTAATATGTTCTTAAATAGGTTATTAATAAGTATAATATCATATTCCTGGATCTTAAGTTCAAGAGCGGAACACGTTTGGAGTTAAGGTAAGGGTTTTTCAACCCGAACTTCCATTTTCATTTGGGTTACTTTCATTGTCTGATTACCTCAATGAAATTCTTATTTATTGTTATGTAATCCTCATATATTCTGTTTGAGTATTATATATATGTTTAAAAACCATAACCCTTCCTTATTTTATGTACAGGGACACGTTTTAAAAGGAACTTTCAAAATTGTTTCCAAAATACAAGCCCGATTAAAGGGAATTTCTCAAATTCTTACCGATTTTCTAGGGCAATATTTAATCTATTTTTGAAAACCTTTATATTTATAAAATCACTCATTTTATTATGAAAATACTATCTTACCTCACTTCTGGTTTTATACAAATATTTTTCCAAAATAACTCTTCTTTTAAAAATAAAAGAGTATTTATCACTGGAATTACATAATGATTTTAGAAGATTATTCTCGTTTGATTCAACACTATTGTTGATTCTTATGTATTGTTGAGTTTAATCATTTATGATGTCATATAACATATTTTATTGAATGTTTTATGACTAAATTTATTGTGGATGATATATCCAAAAACAATTCACCATATTATTCTGAATGGTTAGTGTTTATGTTCAATAATTGGGGAAAGTTTGTTACATTTCATATGATAGTTTTAATATGAATGCATATGTTGTTTTTGTTTATCCCTGCTCATATGAGGAATGCATTAGACTTATTATGTGACAGAAGGTGCCCACTATATCCCCTCTATTCATCGGTAGGTCTCATGAGAAAAATATATGAGGAATTGGCTGAGGCCTTTCCCAATGTAATATATGGATTTTGGATGAGGCCTTAATCGTTAGATGTCTTGGCTGAGGCCTTGAAAAAATGTTTCAAAATGTTTGGAATATGCACTTCCCTCATTATGAAGCTAGTAATTGAAATTTCATGTGGTTATTTGACAAGTAGAATACCCATGATTATGTTTTATTATGGAATTATTTACTCAACTCATATTCCTTCTATAATGTGTTCATGTTTATTATTAAAGGCATGCGTTTTAAATTATTCACCATGTCTAATGTTTATATTATATTTCATTTTATTTCTTACTCTTACTGAGCGTTTGAGATCGCCCCTTTATTATGTTTCATTTTCTCAGGGCATGAAGAAGTAATTTATGAATTACTTGCAAGCATAATGTAGGAGACGTGATGTTTCTAGTGGAATAAATTAGTGTTGTATTTCCCTTCATGTTGTAATGTTAAACTTATGTATGAAACTTATTTCCAATAATACTAAACTACTCGGTCCTTCAGGATTTGTATTAGTTTTTTATATGCCAATGTAATAAAATAAGGCACCGACTCTGGGAAACTGGGGTCGGGTTCTTACAGTTGGTATCAGAGGAAGATTAGAAGAATACTTGGAAACAAGATTTAGAAAATGTAGAATTAGGGAAGAGTCCCTAAGTTAGTCATTGAGGATATACATACAATAACATCCTGGTATTTTGGTAAGGAATATATTATGTGGATATTTCAATAAATACATCCCTGACTGGATACGAGCAGGTAGAGGCAGTTCTGGAACATATGTATCTAGGGGTAAAACCTGAAAACACCTCTTTGAGCTAGACTCGAACGGGAACTGGTGCACGAAAATGGGCCTTGATTCAATCTTGGTTATGACACTCCCGGTGGATATTCTTAGGATAATTCACATTTTCTTTACAAGCCATTATGAAGGATTAAAATGTAAAATATTCCTCAAAGAAACCATTTTTGTGAATATGGGATTAGCCATGCGTAGGATCTCAATTTTTTCTAAGTATTTTCTTAAGTTAATATTATACATTATGATTCATAACCTAATCTAGTGTATTCCATTATCTATAGATGGTACCAAGTGGAAGGAATGGAAATCGCATGAACACACATGTCCCCTGTAGGGATTTCCCTCCTATTCAAGATAATGATGTTAGCTCTGGTGTTGAGCAACTCATAACTATACTGGGACAACTTACTCAGGTTATGAATAATAACCTTACCCTTATAGAGAATCTAGATCCATCATGTGGAGGAGATATGCTATATCGCTTTATGCGACAACAACCTCTATCATTCAACGGGACTACAAAACCTTTTGTATAAGAGTAGTGGGTATGTTCCCTTGAGAAGATATTTCTCACCTTGGGATGTAATGAAAGAGAGAAGGTTTTCATGGTAGTCTTTTGTCTATCGGGAGATTCATATCAGTGGTGGTCCTTAATCCAAAACACAAATGAGGAGGAATAAATAGAGGATATTGAGTGAAGGGACTTTAAGGAAATCTTCCTGGAGAAATACATTCCTTGTGAACAAAGAGAATATATGGAGAGGAAATTATTGAATTTGAGGTAGAAGGAAGATGAGAATATTAAAAAGTATAAATCTAACTTCACAAGGTTATCAAGACATGTTGTGGACTACATACTAAATCCAAGGAGAAAAATTGATCGATTCTTTGATAGCCTAAATCCATTCTTTCGACGAGCACTGGTCTCCCAATATTTTTCATCATATGAGGATATAGTTTCATGTGCTATCAAGACAAAAAAATAATTCTCTAAGTCTTATGACTTTAAGGGAAGGCAATAAAATAAGAGGGTTACAGAAAACCCTAGGAAAGGAAATAATGAAACAGGTAAGAAGGGAAGAGGTGAATTTCCACCATGTGACAATTGTGGAAGGAAACACCATGGTGCATGCTTAAAAGGAAAATGAGTATGCTACAAATGTGGTCATAAAGGCCATCTTGCTGGTGATTTCAAAGGGAATAAGGAATCCAATGATGTTCAATGCTATAATTGTCGAGAGATTGGAAAATATTCTAGTGATTGTCCAAAGCGTCAAGGAAATATGCAACAAAAAAGGACAAGGGATCAGGGACAAGCTTATGCAATCACAACTACAGAGGTTGAAGTTCCCAATGACGTCGTGGCAGGTACTTTAATTGTTTCCTCAAACTTATCCGACACTTTATTTGATTCTGGATCATCACATTCATTTATATCTTCCTATTTTTCCAAGAAAATTAGATATTTTGAATTTGATTTAATAAAGGAGTTTTCAGTCAAAACTCCTAGGGGATGTATCATTGAAAACAAGGCATGTCGACTAGTACCCCTCCAGACACCAAAATGTGCTATAGTTTCCAACCATATCATCATACGATTGATTGAATTTGATATAATTATCAGTATGGATTGGATGTCAAATTATGATGGGAAGATTTATTATAAGAAGAATGAAGTTACAATTTTTGAAAATGGTGTAGAATCCCTTGTCTTTAGGGTGGAAACTTCACCACCTGATTCTTATCTAGAACCACCCCCAGTAGCTCTACTGAATACAATACTTGGAGAGGAAGATAAACCAATATCTATGGGTGAGGAAAGAAATCTTCAAATTGAATATTTGCACATAGTGAAAGAGTACATTGATGTATTCCCAGAGGATTTACCTGGACATCCTCTAGAGCGGTAAGTTGAGTTATCTATTGATTTAATTCCCGATGGAAGACCTATATCAAAGACTCCTAATAAAATGGCCACTGTGGAATTAGTAGAGCTAAAGAAACAACTAGAGGATTTTATTAAAAAAAGGTTTATTCGACCTAGTGTTTCTCCATGAGGATCCCCTGTTCTCTTTGTCAAGAAGAAAGATGGATCCATGAGTATTTATATTGATTACAGAGAAATCAATTCTATTACAATAAAGAATAAGTAACCTCTGCCCCATATTGATGATTTATTTGACCAACTTCATGGATCCTAATAATTTTCAAAGATTGACCTTCGATCCAGATATCATCAGTTGCATATGAGGAAGGAAGATATTCCTAAGACAGCATTTTGGACTAGGTATGAGCATTATGAGTTTATAGTGATTCCTTTTGTACTGACAAATGCACCCTCTATTTTCATGGATTTAATGAATAGAGGTTTCAAGGAATATCTTGATAACTTTGTTGTGGTATTAATCGATGATATCCTCATATACACAAAAATCTATGAAGACCATGAGAATCACTTGTGGGTTATTTTGCGAACTCTTAGAAGAAATAAATTATATGGGAATTTTAACATGTGTGAATTCTGGCTTCAATCAGTTTCTTTTCTAGGAAATATTGTCTCTAATGATGGAATCCTAGCTGATCCTACGAAGACAAAGGAAATCTATGATTGTCCCACACCAACAAACATAAATGAGGTATACAGTTTTATTGTCTTAACAGGTTATTATCAGCATTTTTTCAGAATTTTTCCCGACTGGCTAACCCGCTAACCAAGATCACAAGTAAAGGAGTTAAGTTTGTGTGGACAAAAGAATTTACAGAATGCTTCAATGAATTGAAAAGAATATTAGTCAATGCTCTAATTTTGACTCTTCCATCTGGAAGTGATGGATTTGTAATATACATCGATGCATCAAAGAATGGACTGGGTTGTGTCATGAAAAATGATAAATTTATTACTTATGCATAAAGACTATTGAATATTCATGAGAAAAATTATCCAACTCGTGATCTTGAATTAGCAACTATAATCTTTTCTTTGAAAATATGAAGGAATTATCTCTACGGAGAGAGATGTGAGATTTATAAGGACCAAAATAGTTTGAAATATATTTTCACACAAAAATAACTCAACATGAGGCAAAGAAGATGGCTTGAGTTACTCAAAGATTACGATTGTTCAGTACACTACCACCCGGGAAAGGCTAATAAGGTGGCAGATGCATTAAGCAGGAATGATCATGGCCTTCTGACTCAAATAAGGATTGAAAGAGTTTTTATGTCCATGGATCTACTGATGATGGATATGGGAATTGTTAAGGAACGGTAAACATCACTACTCTTTAAAATGATTGCTAAACTATCTTTACTAGAGAAGATAAAAATTTCTCAATCTGATGATGAGAATCTGCTCAAGAAAATTAATTCAGTTAAGGATGGGAGACTGGATGACTTCCTATATGAAGAAGGAGTTCTGAAGTTTTGGAAAAGTGTATGCGTTCCATCAGTCCCTGAGCTAAAAAAGGAAATATTAGACGATGCTCATAGATCAAATTTCTCTATACACCTGGGTAGCACCAAGATTTATAGAGATCTGAAGAAATATTTTTGGTGGGATAATATGATGCGATAAATTGCTGACTACGTGTCAAGGTGTCCAGTTTTTCAACAGGTGAAGGTGGAGAGACAACATCCCAAAGGAGTGATGCAACCTCTACCTATTCCTATGTTGAAGTGGGATAACATTACGATGGATTTTTTCACTGGACTACCGAGGACACCTGGGTAATTGTTGATCGTCTCACTAAATCAGCACATTTCCTTCCGATAAGAGAGGATTTACCACTTGAGCTCCTGGAAAGACATTATATTAATGAAGTTGTGAGACTTCATGGGGAACCTCTATCAATTGTCTCCGATTGAGATCCCCAATCTACATAAAAATTCAGGAAAAGTATCCAGAAGGCTTTGAATAATGAGCTTCGTATGAGTACTGCATATCACCCTCAAATTGAAGGACAGTCTGAAAGGACTATTCAAACTCTGGAAGACATGCTGAGATCATGCTCTCTTTACTTCCAAGGTATGTGGGATCAATACTTGCCTTCGGTGGAATTTTCCTACAACAATATTTTCCATTCTAGTATTCAAATGTATCCATATAAAGAATTATATAGAAAGAGATGTCGAACTCCAACTTGTTGGGTTGATGTTAGTGAAAGGAAACTTATAGGCCCAGAACTTATTGAGGAGACCACGACAAAGGTGGAGAAAATACATGCCCATATTAAAGAATCCCAAAGTAGGAAGAAGAGTTATGTTGAAAACCAAGGGAAGGACGTGGAATTTCAAGTGGGATATCATGTATTTCTGAAAGTTTCTCCATGGAAGGGTGTCTTAAGGTTCGGTAAGAAAGGGTAACTGAGCCCCAGGTACATTAGACCATTTGAAATTCTGGAAAGAATCAGAGCTGTAGCTTACTGTTTAGCGATGCCGCCAAATCTCTCCATAGTTCATGATGTTCTACACGTATCATTTTTATAGAATTATATTACAGACCCAATGCATGTACTCACATATGAATAAATAGAACTGGAACCTGATTTTTCATACTATGAAAAGTCTATCAAGATTCTTGACACAAGGGAGAAGGTATTGAGAAATCAAAAAACTCGTCTAGTAAAGGTTCTTTGGGGAAAACAGAATATGGAGGAAGCAACATGGGAACCAGAGGATGTTATGAAAAAGAACCACCCACACCTTTTTTGTGGTCTTTATATATAAAATTTTGAGGACGAAATTTCCAAATGAGGGAATAATGTAGAACCCCAAAAATTTTATGGTATGTTTCTCTTAAATACATTATATACATCACAGTGTTCCTTTGAAACAACACTAGGTTATTTAGGAGATAGTCAAAACATATCCATTAAATATAAATTTTCCACTTCTATGTTTTTAATTTATTAAAATGGTCATCTAGAGTTTTGTTCAGTAAGTCATTTGGAGTCTGATAGTACAAACTTGATTTTTTGTGAATAGTAACATACCCTTATGAATAGTAATATGAATAGTAATATGACCCTTATGAATAGTAAATAATGGTATTATTTTATTTTCTTAAGGTAATAAGATAATGGGATATTAATTAATTTTTCAATGTCACATAAAACTAATTATACCTCTAAGATTGTTATTTTTCGAATTAACTATGACTTTATTTAAAAATTGAATTAATAATATTTAGAAAATTATTTTTGAAAAATGGATTTCACTTTTTAATTTTAAACTTTGAAAAATGGTAGGGGTGAATTTTTGGGATTTTTCTGAAATTCTAGAATTTTTGATGAATAGTGAAATACGATAAAATATCGTACATACAAATTATCAGTTAATACAATATAAATGACATCACAAGTAATTCAAGGCCACTTGTTTTGAACTCACATGAACTTATTACTATTAGGGGTCACATTAAACAACACTATCGGTTGTCTTGATGGGAATAATAAAATAATGAATTAAATATTCAAAATTTACCCCTCTCCTCAACTATAAAAACCCCTCACCACTCCCTCTTCTCTTAAATTCTCTAAGCCTTGAAGCTCCTCAATGTTCTGACCAATTAACCTTCCCTAGTCTCTACCCACGTCCAATATATTTTTGGTCTTTCCAAAAGACCAAAATCCCTTCCCTTAAAGAGATTCTCAAGGAGGTTATTTCAAGAGGTAAAGCACCGTTCTTTTTCACTGGGTTTCATTTCAATTTATCTTATTTTTCTATCCTGACCTCACATCCTCTGTCCAAATGGTCATGATAACTCTAGTATCATCTATATATTGGAATTATATCATGTGAATGGAAGAACCATCATAAATATTCTTACTCCCTCCCTTTTATTTTTTATAAACGAAATCAACATCCATGAGGTTCCAATTTATAGCCTTCGTGGATGATGAAGTTTCGTTCTTCAATTTATTCTTCATTACATGAAATGAAACCATATTTATGGTTTAACTAGACTATAAAATATATATTATAACATAATTAATATTCATTAACCATAATATGTTCATATAATTAAGTTATATGACAATGTTAGTTCATAATAATCCAAATACAGCCTAATAATCGAAGTGGTTATCGTCCATGATTATTCCTCATTCCATGTAACCAAATGATATAAATTAAAATTACAAATTATTTATGATTATAAATAATTTATAATTCCAATATTGGAGATTTATAACCTTTCTACATGAACTCCATTACTTAAAAACAAGTGAACTAATTATGAAAATAAACAAAACGAACACCCTGGAACAATGAAATTCAATATAATTACTTAGAAATAAGGGTATAAATAAACTAAAAATAATTATGATAAACTAAATACATGTATAATATGTTCTTAAATAAGTTATTAATAAGTATAATTTCATATTCCAGGAGCTTAGGTTCAAGAGTAGAACACGTTTGGAGTTAAGGTAAGGGTTTTTCCACCCGAACTTCCATTTTCATTCAGGTTACTTTCATTGTCTGATTACCTCAATGAAATTTTTATTTATTGTAATGTACTCCTCATATATTCTCTGTGAGTATTTTATATATGTTTAAAAACCATAACCCTTCCTTATTTTATGGATAGTGACACGTTTTAAAAGGAACTTTCAAAACTGTTTCCAAAATACAAGCCCGATTCAAGGGCATTTCTCAAATTCTTACCTATTATCTATGGTACTCTTTAATCTTTTTTTTTGAAAAACATTATATTTATAAAATCACTCATTTTATTATGAAAATAATATCTTACCTCACTTCTGGTTTTATACAAAGATTTTTCAAAAATAACTCTTCTTTTCAAAATAAAAGAGTATTTATCACAAGAATTCCATAATGATTTTAGAAGATTATTCTCATTGGATTAAACACTCCTTTTGATTTGTATGTATTGTTGGGGTTAATCATTTATGATTTCAGATACCATATTTTATTTAATTGTTTAGGACTATCTTTATTGTGTATGATCTATCCTAAAACCATTCACCATATTATTCTGAATGGTTAGTGTTTATGTTCAATAATTGGGGAAAGTTAGTTACATGTCATATGATAGTTTCAATATGAATGCATATGTTGTTTATGTTTGTCCCTGCTCTTATGAGGAATGCATTGGACTTATTATGTGATGGGAGGGTCCCGCTATAGCCCCTCGATGCATCCGTAGGTCTCCTGAGACAAATAGACACGGAATTGGTCTAGGCCTTTCCCAATGTGATATATGGATTTTGGATGAGTCCTTAATCATTAGACGTCTTGGAAAAGGCCTTGAAAAAATGTTTTAGAATGTATGAGGAGCATTTGAAGCATCTGAGCACTATGATAAAGGTGTTGTAAAAGGATAATATTTATGCCAATTACATTAAATGAGAGTTATATTTGAAGTATGTCTCATTATTGGGGCATATCATCACAAGTAATGGGATATCAATGGACCCTACAGAGAGTAAATAAATTGAAGTATGATTGGGTCCCTCATCAATGACATATATCTTTAATTTCCTTAGATTAGGTGGGTATTATCATCAATTTGTGATAAATTTATCATGATTTCAAACCCTCTAACCAAGATAACTCAAATGGGAGTCTTTTTTACCTAGAATTATGAATAAAAAGAGAGATTCAAGGAGTAGAAAAGGAGGCTTATCACTATACATGTTCTCACACTACACACAAGTGGAGAAATTTTCATTGTATTTAGTGATGCTTAGAAGAAATTCTTGGGTTTTGTGTTATTACATAATGATAAAGGCATAGCCTATGCTTCATGGAATTTGAATGTTCATGAAAAAAACTAACCAATTCATGATATGAAGTTGGATGTTGTGATATTTTATTTGAAAATATGGTAGAATTTTCTCTTAGGGGAGAAGTGTGAAATATATATATATATATATAGATCACAAAATCCTCAAGTAAACATTCACATAGAAAGAGATGAATATGAAACAACGAATATGGTTATAGATGATCAAGGACTATAAATTCCCAATTCACTACCATATTGGTAAAGAGAATAATGTGCCAGATGCTCTAAGTATAAAATATATAATAATTTTATCATTGATGATAATTGATAAGGATCTTATCTTTGTAGATTTCAAAATTATGGACATGAAAATCCTAAAGGAAGAAACATCATTAGTCATTTCACAAATGATTTATTAACCATCCCTTATGGATATGTTAATGTATTCTCAAAGATATGACGTGAGAATTCAAAATAAAGTGGAAACTATAAAAAAATTTAAATCCTTTATGTTTAATGTTAATGAATAATGAATTGCGAGATTTGTGTCAATACTATATGTACCATCAAATCCTATGTTAAATAAGGATCTATTAGATGATGCACGTAGATCAACCTTGTCTATCCACCCAGAAAGTACAACGATGTATCGTGATCTCCTATAACACTATTAGTGGGACAATATATAGAAGGAGATCATGGAATATATATCAAGATGTCTTATGTGTCAACAAGTGAATTAGGAAAGGTATAAATCCAAGGGGATGATGCAACCATTACCCATACCTACATGGAAATGGGAAAAATCACCATGGAATTTTTCATTAGTCTTTTGAATAAATCAAGAGGGAATAATATTATATGGGTTGTGGTGGATCATCTTAAAAAGACTTCACACTTCATTGTGAATTTATATTATTTCTCACTCGATAAACCCCCAATGATGTACATTGAAGAAGTGGCGAGGCTTCATGGAACACCACTGTCGATTTTATCTGATCGAGATCCAAGATTTAACTCTAAGTTTTAGAAGATTCTCCAACATGCACTAAATATAGAGATGAACTTCAGCACAACTTATCACCATCACACTAATGTGCAATCTGATCGGACTATCCAAAAACTTGAGGACATGTTGAGAGAACTCTCAATTGACATAAAGGTGGATGGGATCAATATATTCCTCTGATCGAGTTCTCATACAATAATAATTTCCAATTGAGCATCAAAATGTATCCATATGATTTCCTTTATGGAAAGAGGTGCAGGACAACTGCATTCTAGGATAAAGTTGGGGAATGAAAAACTTTAGGTCCTAAAACAGTCGAGGAAATAGTGGAAAATGTTAAGACCATTCAGAAAAGCGTCAAGGATACTCAGATTAGACAGAAGATATATGCTGAAAATCTTTGACAAGACCAAGATTTTTATTTTTTAGGCATCGTATTCCTACACATATCTCTATGGTAGAATTTCATGAGATTTTGGAATAATCAAAAGATTAGTCCAAGATACATTAGTCCCTTTGAGATCCTTGATCACATCTGAGAAGTGGCCTATTGACTACAACTAACACCTAACCTATATTAAGTTCATTATGTATTCCATGTATCCCTCTAAAGAAAGTACATAAAAGACCCCTCACTTGTACTCAATCCTTAGGTGGTATAGTTGGAGAATGATATCTCATATGAAGAGAAGCTGGTGAAGATCTTAGATCGTATAGAAAAATTTCTACAAAATAAGACAATCCACCTTGTCAATGTGTTGTAGAGAAACCACAATCCTTTAGAAGAAGTGTGGGAACTAGAGGAGGTGTTGAAATAGAGTTAACCAAATATATTTTAGTGTGAAAAATAAAATTTCCAAGGTGAAATTTCTTAAGGGGGTTATATTACAACAACCCAAAAAATTATAAATAAAAATCCCCTTGTGATTTAATTAAATTTATTATTATATAATATGGTTATAGAAAACACAAGAACATATTTGGTTTATTATATCCTATTTATAGAGACCCCATCCTTTTACCCATATTATTAAATGATTTTAATCATAATTAAACATCAAATTACAATCAAAGGATTGTAGATCCTAGTGTTTTTAGAAAATTAGGTACATAATAAAACATCTTGAAAAAAATATTTTATTTAGTCACCATAATTAGATAATAACTTCAATTGAGCTCCTATAACTTCATATGATAACCCAAATAATACATGAACAAAAGGGATGAGCTAAAAATCAAGTAAGGAAATAAGCATAAGAGTAGAACATAACACATGGGTTAGAGAGCATAACATGATAACATGGAAGGCATAAAACATGAAAAAACATAAGGAATAACAACATGTGTATCATGGTTACATATAATCATGGAATATTAGGAATGTGGAAACAATATATAACATGACATAAACACGAGTCAAGGACAACTACCAATGTTATATAACATGGTGGACCAAGTCCCATTAAGGAATCAGGTTCACTCCCTATCCGAAAATTATTTATCATGAAACTAAATATTACACAATGCATTGAAGCGCTATCTAGATGAAACCATCATAACATGTTTATGAATAGGTGTGCCACATGATGAATAAAAATAAGGGTTACTCATATAAAGAAATGGGTATCATAATCATGTCATAGGGAATAAAAAATGAGTATATCATTAATGTTTCCATGAAAGAATGGATTAAAAACATACGTGGAAATTCATAAGGGAAAATAAACTTGTATAATGATAATTTATGTCCAATTGAAGTTAAAACATACAAAAGGAGTGTTTAAGAAACCTTAGAAATGAACTATTTTAGTATAGTTTAAGGAAAATATTAAAAGGAATTTACAGAGGAAAAGGCTTATATTTTTTCATAAAACCATAAATGAACCAAGATATTTTTTCCTGATAAAATTAATAATTTTATAAAAATATTTGTGGCTTAAAATAGATTACGGAGTTCACTTATAATTAGTTAAGAAATCCAGAAGTTCCCTTGAATCAAACTTCTTTATCTGGAAGAATTGAAATGGGGACCTTTCTAAAACATGTATTACCCCATAAAAGAGGGGTGATCTGATCTAAATATATGTTATTGTAACATATACACAAATTTTATAATAATTATACAAAAATAAATAGTCATTACATCGGGGTAAATAGAGAGAAAGAGTAACCAGAAGGAAAAATTGAGGTTTAAGTTGAATCCATTATCTTATGTATGAAACATTTATTCAGTTGATATTAATGTCCTAAATAATAAAATTAAATCCATTAATTAATTTATTCATAATATTTTATACATTTTTTATTTATTAAAATTTTATTAATTTCATTTTTGTCCCTTTTTATAGGTTATGAGATTAAATTTTATCATTTAAGAGCGTTAGTTTCCTTGGTTTTCATGGTCAATAACTTATATATGTGTATGAAAAATCATATAGAATGAGTATAGTTTTCCATAATTTCACTTTTATAATATTAAGGAACTTATAGAGTATTAAAATATCATTTTTACATAAGTTATGATGATTCATTAGATAAATCATTAATGATAATCGTTTTGATTAATTTAGTGATTTTTTATCATCACAAACTAGTTTTATTATATTATTAAATATCATTTATAAATAACAGTTCCCAAAAATTAAATAGGCTTTAATATATATAATATTCTCTAGTTCAATGATAAAAATTGTTTCATGACCATCCTTGCAGGTGGAATTGAAATATGAAAGCACGTCGTCCATGAAGGTGGTAAATAAGCACCTCACATATGATGTTTTCATTCTCAAAATAAAAGAGATATGAGAAGATATTTGATGTATATTTATTAAATAAACATGATAAAACCCCATTATATGTAATATTATAGAGTTTTCATTCCACTTAGACATGGAAAAGTGGGGATAATCTAAGTGAAGAAAATAACTTGTAAAGAAATTGAAACAAAACGGAAGAGGTTTTTACCTCTTGATTCCTTCTTCTTGAGAACCTCCTTAGGGGGATTGGTTTAGGATTTTAGTTAAGAAACAATTCTCATGGATGTAGGATAGGGGCTTAGGAATATATTTTATTATAAATTGGTCATGTATCTAGGCTTGAGAGGTGTGAGGAGGATAGGTGGTTAGGGGTGGTATTTATAGTGGAGGAGAGGGGTGTTTTCTCATTAATTAATCCATTAGTTTATTATTTTGATCAAGATAATAAATAATGATGATTACTGACACTAAATAAATTAATTAGATCATGTGAATTTGAACCATTTGGTCTCATATCATCCATTACTAAATTAATTGTGTATTTAATTTATAATGTTTATATACTGCAAATTATTGTATTTTACTGTTCAACAAAAATTCAAGTATTTTAGAAAAATCACAAAAAAAAATCCGAACCATTTTTTAAATGTGTGAAATTTAAAAAAAACTAGATTTTAAGAAAATAATTTTATAAATAATATAAATTTAATATTTAATTAAAATCATATTTTTCTTGGAAAATACAAATTGTAATATTAAAACTGCTTTTCTAACACTTCTAAATCTTAATTGAGGTCTCAAAAATTATCATATAATCATAAGAAAACAAAATATTAATTTATGAATAAATTTTTTTAAAATAAATTTTCTTTTAATTCTTAAAATTAATCATAAAATTGTAATTAAATATTTATGACTTACAAAAATAAAAACACTTGATTAAATTTTTTTAAAATATTTATTTAATTATACTATGATGTAATTATATCGTATTGTCACTTATAAGATGGTTAAAAAAATTATAATTTCATGGGTGAGGTTATTATTATATTTTCTGGGTTACTATTCATAAGGCTCATAATACTATTCTAAAGGTCAAGTTACTCTTTCATCGGTATAGGTTCCTTAACATCTAGAAATGCTTCTTATTTCATTCATTATTCATTTACAAAGTTTTTGTTGTGTTATAAAAGTGATTTATGTGGTATATCGTATGTAACATATATATAAGAAGTTAATTTTCTATTGATAAATGTGTGGGTCAATACATTTTCCCCCCTTATGATATTTCACCCTTGAAATTTCGTTTTACATTCTATGATAAAAATAGTTGTGGGTACTTATCCTTCATTACTTCCTTAGTTTCCCATGTTTCTTATTTATACTTATGGTTCCACCATAGTACTTTGACCATGTGAGTAGTATTTTTGCATAGAAATTTATCTCTACGATCCAAGATCTTCACTAGATACTCCTCATAAGAGAGATAACTTTCAAAATATACCACCTCTAGATTTAGTACATGTGATGGATCCAATATGGACGTCCTTAATAGGGATGCGTAGAATGCATCGTCTACAAAAGACATGGTTGGTGGAAGTGTTAGTTGATATCCACAGCTCCAACACGATCAAGAATCTTGAAGGGGTCGATCTACCTAGGACTTATCTTTCCTTTATTCCCAAACATCACGATCCTATTCCATGGAGATATGCATAGGAATACCATGTCTCTAACCTTAAACTCAAGGTCTCTTATATGATTGTCTTCATAGCTATTTTGTTGAATTTGGTCTATCTTGATGTGATACTGAATGGTTTTCATCTTATCCACCATTTCTTCAACCATTTCAGTTCCTAGTAGCTTAACATTCACCGACTTCATCCCAACAAGTTGGTTTTTTTATATTTTTCAATAAAGGGCTTTGTATGTAGAAATTTGGAGGCCTGAGTGGAAACTATTATCATATGAGAATTCAAATAGTTGTATATGTTTCTTCCATACTCCATTGAAGTCCATAGAACATGATCTCAACATTTCTTACAGTGTCTAAATAGTTTTCTCAGATTGGTTATCAGTTTGAGGATGATAGGCCGTACTGAAGATCAAATCAGTGTTCAGAGCATGTGGGATATGTTTCTATAAATTTTTAGTGAATCTCAGATATCGATCAGATAAAATCTATAGTGTTACTCCTTGTATCATTGCCACTTATCTTATATATACTCTGGCATGCTTATCCAGTGATAATTTCTCTCAAATTGAGATAAAGTGAGATATTTTTGTAAGACGATCCATAATGACCCATATAGCATTGATTCCTCTTGATGTCCTCAAAAGTCCAGTGAGAAAGTCTATTGTAATGTTCTCCCACATCCATGATGGTATGGGTAGTGTTTGCATCATCCCCTTAGACTTTTGTCTTTCAGCCATCTCTTTCTAACATACTCGTAACTTTGATGTATATTCAATGATCTCCTTTTTCATATTGTCCCACCAATAGTCCTGTTTAAGATATCAATATATCTTTGTGCTCCATAAGTGAATAGAGAAGGTTGAGCTATGTGCATCATTGAGAATATCCTTCTTTATCTCTATATTTTATAGTACACATATTAATGATCCAAATATTCTAGCTCCTTCCTCATCCATATTGAATATTGAGGATTTTTATTTTCTCATGGCTTCCACCTTCTTTTGAATTTCTAAATCATTTCTTTGAGAATCCATTATTTTATCCATAAGGGAGGGTTGGTGAATCATTTGAGAAATGATTAATTTTGTTCCTCCCTTAATGATTCCCATGTATATCCTTTGTAATTCTAAGATGATTGGATCCTTCTCGATTTTTATCACTGATAAAAACACATGATCCTTTCTAATTAGAGAATTCGCTACCTTGTTTGGTTTATTAGGATAATAGTGGATTGATAAGTCATAATCCTTAATGAGCTCTAACCATCTTCACTAACACATATAAAGACCCTTTTATGTGAATATATATATATATGAGACTCTTGTGATCATTATATATCTTACACTTCTCCCCATAGAGATAATGTCACCATATTTTTAATGTGAAATTCATATCCGCATACTCTAGATCATGCATGAGATAATTTTTCTCAACGATTTTCAACTGAAATGAGGCATGAGATATCAATTTACCATTTTTCATCAGTAAATATCCTAATACCTTCTTTGAAGCATCATTGTACACCACAAATAGTTCCCCACTTGTCGGGAGTGTGAGTACTGGTGAAATGATAAGACTATTTTTCAACTCCTTGAAGAAGTATTCACATTCACTAGTCTAGAAAAACCTTTGTCCCTTCTGAGTCATCATGGTTAGTGGGTTCAAAAATAATTATGATTACTTTAAAAATCACTGGTAATACCCAGATAGACATAAGAAACTATGGATCCTCATTACAGATGTTGTCTTAGGACACTCTTCAATTGCCTTTATCTTAGAAGGGTCCATAGATTTACCTTTGTTGGTGATGAAATTCCCCAAGAATGATAATTCCTACATCTAGAAATCACATTTACTGTAACTTTCATATAGTTTCTCCCTTCAAAAATTCTTGAAAACAGTATTCAAATTCCCCTCATGATCCTCCTTACCCCTGGAGTATATAATAATATCATCAAAAAAGACTACAAAAAATTGTTCAAGGTAATCTATAATGAATCTATTCATTAATTCCATGAAAATTTATGGATAATTAGTTAGTTTAGAGAGGATCACTATGAACTCATAGTTTCCATACCTCATTCCAAATGTAGTATTGGTAATATATTCCTTCCTCACCTTTGATTGGTGATATCTTGACCAGAGGTCCACCTTAGAGAAATAACTAGACATGCATATCTGTTCAAACAAGTTATCTATTCATGGTAGGGGATACTTGTTATTTATTGTGATTTTATTGAACTCATGATAATTAATTAAAGGGATCATTGATCCTTCCTTCTTCTTGATAAATAGGACTTTCACACCGCATGGTGAAGCACTCAGGTATATAAAACCCTTATCCAGATTCTCATATAACTTCTTCTTCAGTTCTTCCAACTCAACAGGGGCCATTCTATAAGGTTTCTTTGATATAGTTAGAGATCATGGAATAATATCAATTCAGGACTCAACCTATATATTTGTAGGAATGCGATGAAATTATTTAGGTAATACATCAATTTAATGCATCACCATTGGAATGTCTTTGAGCATGATTTTTTCCTTTGTCTCAATCATTTGAGCTAGATATTCTTGCTCATAAGGGACCAATATTCACGCTTAAGATGATTATTCGGAAGGAGAATCATCATCCTCCTTACACTTGTAAAAAATTGTAGGATGATTTGGGATGTGAAGAGTGATATAGCTTTCCTGATAGTTGATTTTGGGCTTATATAAGGATTTCCAATCCATACCCAATATAGCATCAAAGTCTACAAAAGGGAGTATGAAAAAAAATTGGGAGGTTCACTCCACAATAATTAAATGGTGACGAGTTATAAACTTTGTATTCTTTAGTTTCCCCATTCTCTATTATAATAGGTAACCCCCTCTATATTTTTAGGTGGTGTTTGAATAGTTCTACTAAACCTGTGAGATATGAAGTAATGCATAGAACCAGAATCAAATAGTATGTTCACTATTATTGATTTAATATCATGCGTACCTATCACCACATCATTGTCAAGCTCCACCTTAGAAATAGTGATAGAATATTACCTTCCTTGATAACTTGGAGGTGTTTTTATTTTCTATAAAAACCCTAGTCTTAGTGAATTGGTTTACAAAATCCCTATATTCCATGCAGTTGAAACACTATACTATTGGTTGAGTATTGATACGAACCTTCCTTTATTCTTCCACATTAGTGGGATTCTTCATGTCCCTTTAGTTGTTATTATCCATATTCCCTTCTCTTTTACATTTTAAGCATCTCTTGGTTCCCATTAAATAGTTTCCAGGATGCCTCATCCCACTCTTTTGACACATGGGATATTGGGACATCATTCCATCAAGGGATTTACCACCCATATTAAACTCCATTTTCCATTTTTTCTCACCGATCCCACGAGACCACTGAGATTCTATGATCTCTATTTCAACCTTAAGGAAACAATGGAAAATCTCTTTATAGGTTTCATATTATTTAATCACTAATTCTTTTCATAGACTCAGCTATAGTCTTCTAAATAAGTGATCCACCTTGATTTATGTGTTCATGAAAACTCCAAAGGAGTATCTTCCAATCCTTGTGAATTTTTATTCATACGCCCCAATAGACTCATCATCCTTTTTCTTTAGTCTAAGGAATACCATTTCTATATTGAGATAAATGGTTTGGGGAAAATAATTATTTTTTTTGTTCATGAAATATTTCAATTCCATAGAATCAATTTCATCCTTGGATTATATGTTGTTGATTAGTATCCACCATTGACCATCTTCCCCATCAAAACTATAAACTTACAGTACAAATTTATCTTATTATAAGAAGTGAAGAATATAGAATATCTTCTCAATGGAGTTAATCCATTGTTTTGTGAGGAGGGGATTAGAAGATACACTAAACATGGGAGGACTTTGATGCCTGAAGGATTCAACATCAACTTTCTCTTTCTTAATAGGAGGAAGTTCCACATGATTAATATTATTATTCATAACATGATCCAATTGAGAAAGTACTATCATGCAGTTTTGAGATCTCATTCCCATCATATTTGGCATTTCATTAAGGAAATCATCACATTTCTTATCACATTTATTGTTGGCATGTGTTATTCTATTCCCCATCATTAACTAACAAAAAAATAACAATTAGGGGGATTGAATACTTAGCTAATAAGAATTAAAATGAAACTTTTACCATAAAAGGTTAATCTCATAAAGGAAAAGTATATCATAACTTTTCATTCCATAGGTTTCAAATTCAGTTATCCATAATATGTTTTTTAACATATATTATTATTGGAATGTTCTTTTTCCCATAATAATGGTTCGTAATGAGAATATGAATTTACCAAAGCATATCCCCCATGAGTGTCAAACCAGGTGCGCATTAAGGGTATTTTTCATGTACAAGTTTACTCTAATTTTGGCCTAGAACACCTTGTTAGAGTTGTTACTCTTTATAACATCTATTCTAGAACTACTTCCACTTTTAGTATCTAGACATAGATGTATTTTCTTGATAAACCATTTACTCTATACTAACAAAAATTTAGGGATGTTTTCTAAAATAGAGTATTATCCTTAGGGTTCTTAATAAAGTTATATAATCCTTGTCTTCAAAAATAAATACACCTTCCTTTGATACCAACTATCATAACCACATACTTTTACACATATTATTACATTATTTTAAGCATAATTAAATATAAAATTAAAATACAAGGATCGTAGAGTCTAGTGTCTTTCAAAAAATAGGTACATAATCAAAAATCATGAAAAAAATATTCTATTTAGTCTCCGTAATGAGATACTAACTTCCATTGATCTCTTATAGATTCTTAGGATAACATGGGGAATACATGAACAAAAGGGATGAGCTAAAAGGACTAGTAAGGAAATAATCCTATGAATAAAACATAGCACATGGGTTAGAAAGCATAAAATGATGACATAAAAGGCATGGAACGTGAATAATCATATTGAAGAATAATATTTATAAAATGGGAACATATAATCATGGAATCATATTAATGTAGCAGAAACATATAACATGACATAAACATGAGTCAAGGCTAACTTCCAAGACTATATAACAGGGTAGACAAAGACCCATAAAGGAATCAGGTTCACTCCATGTCCCGACATGACATATCACAAGACTAAATATTACCCAATGAATTGGATAACAATCTAGTCATAACCATCATAAAATGTTCATGAATATTTGTTCCACATGAGTAATAAACATAAGGGTTTCCCATAGAAAGAAATGGGTATCATAATCATGTCACAAGGAAAACAAATTGAGCATATCACATATTTTTCCATGAAAGAATAGATTGAAAACATACATGGAAATTAATAAGGGAAAATAAGAATGGATAAGGATACTTTATGTATAGTATAAGTAGAAATATGTAAAAAGAGTGTTTAAGAAACCTTATAAATGAAACATTTTAGTGCGGTTTAAGGAAAATATTTTAAAACATTTATAGTGGAAAATGAATATTTGTTTTCATAAAACCAAAAATGATTGAAGATATTTTTTCAAGATAAGAAGAGTGATTTTATAAAAATAATGGTGTCTTAAAATAGATTATGGAGTTCACTTGGAAGTGGGTAAGAAATCAACAAGTTCCCTTGAATCGGGCTGGTTTATCAGGAAGAATTCAAAAGGGGACCTTTCTAAAACCTGTATTACCCCATAAAATATGGACGATATGATCTTAATACATGAGTTTGGAACATATAAATATAATATATAACAATTATAAAAAAATAAATAATCATAAAATTGGGGTAAAGAGAGATAAATAGTAACCCGAAGAAAAAAAATTGAGGTTCATGTAGAATTTCTTACCTTTTGTCATAAACAATTTTTTCACTTGATCTTAATGTCCTATTTAATAAAATTAAATCCATTAATTTATTTATTCAGAACATTTTATATATGTATTTAATTTATTATAATTTTATTATGTTCATTTATGTCCTTTTTTATGGGTTATGAGAATCAATTTCATTGTTCAGGAGTGTTAGTTTCCTTGGTTTTCATGATTAGTTTACTTGTACATGTTTATAAAAAATCCAGTAGAATGTGGATAGTTTTCCAAAACAAAACATATATGTTATTAAAGAACTTATTTAATATTAAAATACCATTTTTTTCAAAATATAGGATGATTCCTTAGATAAATCATTAATGATAATCATTTAGATTAATTTATCTCTTTTTGATCACCACAAACTAGTTTTGTTATATTATTAAATATCATGTATATAAATGTTCTAGAACATTAAATATGTTTTAATACATATAATATAATGTGTTTCATCCATAAAAATGGTTTCATGACCACCCTCGTAGGTGGTATTAAAAGATGAAATTACGTCGTCCATGAATGTGGTAAATCAACAACTCACAAATGATGTTTTCATTATTAAAATAAAAGAGATGAGAGAAGATATTTGATAAATATTTATTTCATAAACATGATAAAATTATAGTATATGTAAGATACTAGATTTTTCATTCCACATGGACAATGTTATGTGATTATATGATAAGAAAAGAAAAGAACTTGAAAAGAAATTGAATGAAAAAGAAAGAGGGTTTTACCTCATGATTCCTTTTTCTTGAGAACCTCCTTCGGGGGATTGGTTTTGGTCTTA
Organism: Viscum album; assembly: GCA_963277665.1. Classification (NCBI taxonomy): domain Eukaryota; kingdom Viridiplantae; phylum Streptophyta; class Magnoliopsida; order Santalales; family Viscaceae; genus Viscum; species Viscum album. The sequence goes on along the minus strand of OY728125.1, from coordinate 1,744,176,816 downwards.
TGTTAAGAAAAAAAATATTGTATTTTTTGGGAGGGGATTGGGAAGATATTTTAGCTGAAATTGGACAAGGATCAAGGCTTTAGAGGTGTTAGGAGTAGAGGTTGTATTTATAGTGGAGGAGTGGGGTCTTTTCTCATTATTTAATTAATTAGTTTATTATTTTACTGAAGACAAGAAATAATATTGATTATTAAGACTAAATACTGTAATGAGATCATATGAGTTTAAATCAATGGTTCTTATATCATACATGAATCAATGAATATTTTATTTAACATATAATGTATATATACTGCAAATTATCGTATTTTATGATTCACCAAAAATTCAAGTATTTCAAAAAAATAACAAAAATTCATCCTAACCATTTTTCAACGTGTAGAATTTAAAAATTAACTAAATTTTATGAAAATAATTTTACATATATTATTAATTTAATTTTTAATTAAAATCATCGTTTACATGGAAAATAAAAAATTTAAATTTAAAACTTCTTTTCTAACTCTTTGAAAACTTAATTAAGGTCTCATAAAATTATCTTATAATCATAAGAAAAAAAATTTGAATTTCTGAAAATAATTTATCAAAATAATTTTTTTTAAATTTATCAAATTATTCATTAAATTATAATTAAATATTTATGACTCATAAAAATACCAACACTTAATTAATAGTTTTTAACATATTTATGTACATATACTATGATATAATTATATTATATTGTCACTTAAAAGATGGATAAATTATATTTATATTTTCATGGGTCAGGTTACTATTATATTTTCTGGTTTACTATTCATAAGGGTCACAAAACTATGTCAAATTCCAAGTTACTATTTCATCATTAAAGGTTCCTTTACTTCTAGAAATATATTTAATTTCATTAATTTTTAATTTTTAATGGTTGTATTGTGATCTTAAAGTAATTTTATGTGGTTTATATTATCTGACATATATATAAGAAGGGAATTTTCAATAGATAAATGTTTGGGTAATTACACTATTATATTTAAAATACCATTATGTATCATTACTATTGATAATATAGTTATTAGATAGTTATCACTTGATTAGTATAAATATAGGGTTTTAAAAAATCCAATTGACATTGAAAAAGGAAGTGATGCCCTCAACGGGTAGAATCATACCCTATAGAGCCCATTTATCATATATTCTATGGGAGATAGTATCTATAGGATTTTACCTTAACCAAACCCAAGTTGATATCCAAAAACTTAAGACTGAGATTAACCGTTTATGGGCGAAGTTCAAGCTCATCAAGATCAAGGTATAAACCATGTACTCTGAACCACCCCATGAAAGTCTCACCATCATGCACCTTACTCTTTGGGAGTTTTTTGGTGTATTAAAGGGATATGTATCAATACCATAGAAATATGATTATTTACATTATTTTTTATAGAATAATGGAAATATTTTCTTCCTATTATTGTTACTTTATAAATGATTTTTATTTTTATATAATAAAACAAAAAAAGTATTTAGGGAAATATTAAAAATAAATTAAGGAATTTATTATATTGAATTAATGGATTATTGAATAAAATAAAATTTTATTAAAGTTTTATTAATAAATAATTCTTATTAAATATAAATAATAATTTGACTTTTATGAATTCAAATGTAATTTTTATAAGGGTTTGAGAACTTTTATTGTAAAAAAACCCAAGATTTATCAATAAATGTTGATATTATTTTAAAAGTAAAAATAATAATATATAGAAATTTATTTATAAAATTAATATTATTTTTGGAATTATAACATCGAAATTATCCAATTGTGAATTTTTCATAATTTTTCGAGACCGTCACATTTTTGTGTAAAAATTAAATACCATATAAATATACGGTGTGTATTATGACATCATAATGACCCAAAAGTGATGTAATAAATAATATAAATTGTATAAATGACCCAATATATTTTATCCTTTTCAAATAATTTTATTTTATGTTTATTTTATTAATTTTATAAATCCCTTATGAATCCTCCAAAACTATTAATATATTTTATGGTTTTAAAATCACTTATTTAAGAGTATGACCCACCTCCACATAAAAATGGAATTATTTTATTAAGTTATACCATTTTTCTTATAAAATAATTAAAGCCACTTCCATTTGGTATAAAACATGGGCAAAAACATGGTAACATTTGTGTTTTTGGTTATTTTATTATAGAGTCCAAAACCTGTGGTTGAGAAATGATAACAAAATTCCCACTCATTTCCTATATAAACCCACCCAATATTCCATTTTTCCTCAACAAATATCCTTTTATCATGTCCCTACTCTACCCTACCCTCTCTAGAGTCCTTTAAAGGTTCTCCCAATCTCTCAAAAATCTCTTCCCAAGTATTCGCACTTACACACTCAAGTAAGGGATCCTCAAATTCTCTTCTTTATTAATGTTTCTTTATTATCTTATGATTTATATTTCAAATTAATAATTTTGGGGTATGTATTTACATGTACCTATTACTAACCATTTTATTTCAAAATTATTATAAACCCCTTTTAATCTTATCGACCCATTTTATGAATTTTTAAGTGTCGTTGTTAAGAAGCCGAAATTTCACCGGGATTTTCGATGCCAAAACAATTATGTAGTGAATACCATACCCATTTCTTATGATGGGTGTTCACATTTATAAAATTAAAATTATTTTAATTAGTAATTACATTTATGTATTCTATACTCCTTGATTTTGGAATAAAATATGAAGATTAATGTATCCAGGTTGTATGATTTATGTGGAACACTTAAGTATGAGATTGAAATGAAAGTGATAGGTGCGACCGAGATTATATAATGATCCAATGAATCAGGTAAAGTTTAGTCTCATGAGACCTCATGTTGGGATAGTGAGTGAACCTGATTCATTTATGGGACTTTTTCTATCATGATTTCTTAGCAGTTAGCTTTGACCTATGTTTATGATGCAGTGTTTTAAGTTGTTTCCAAAATTATCATGTTTCCTTTATGATTATCAAGTTATATCATGTCTTATCATTCATTATTATGATTATAATTCCTTTTATTCCCCATTGATATACCTATTGTCTAACATGTATCATTATCTTCATGTTATTCCATGTTTATTCCCTTACTGGTCTTTATATCTCCCCCATTCTATTGTATGTCCCAAGGTTATCCCATCAAATTTTATGTTCAGTGGAATGTTATGATCATTTTAAAAAAAATCAATAAGTATGATGTATCTATGGTTTTAGGTTTTTATGTAATGGACCTAAATCCCAACGATACCAAACTTATCGATCTTTCGAGTTGTATTGTGTATAATATTAATATGTAATAAATCATGTATTAATGTGAAATAAAAAATCAGGGTTGTTATAAGAAAACAGACAACTTCTTTTAGTGGGTCTTCTAATATACTAGTTTCTATGAAATGAATCAATTCCATTGAAAGGATATTTTTATTTTTCATAGTTTTAAGATAATAATAAAATCATTTTAGTTGTCTATAGTTTGGAAGGTGAAATGGATCAATGGTGGACTCTTATAAAGAATAAAAGTTAACATGAATAAATTAAATCCATGGATTGAGATGTGTTTAAGAGATTAATTTTCAATAAGTACTGACCATGTATTCTTCATATGAAAATAGAGAAAGAGTTTCTTAAGTTATAGTAGAATTATTATGAATCTATTAATACCTATAAAAAATTATATGACTTGTGAGGTATGATTTTGGTATTGTTATCTGACCTAAAAGTAAGGTTGATCAATTCTTCACTCTCTTAAAACCAAGTATCCAAAGGGAGTTATCCAGAGGGAAATTCTATTGTTATGAAGAAATTGTTCGATGTGATATCAAGGTCGTGGTAGATATTGGAGTTACCGATCAATATCATGGTTTTGATAATAAAAGAAAGATGGAATTAAAAGGAAATTATAAAAATCATGTATAGAAGAATATTACCATTCTTTTATGATCGAAATGTGGAAGGAAACATAGTGAAAATTATCTTAATGGGACTGGTAAATGTTTTAATTGTTGAATGGAAGGTCATCAGGTAATTTAATATTGAAGCAATAGGTATAAGTTTTCTAATGATTTGAATAGATAGAAATCCCCATAGAATGCACCACCCACACTATAGTGTTTCAAATGCAAGGAGTATGGGAATAATCTAATCAATTCCCAAATAAGAAGTCTAATGATGATGATTGACATTAGAAACCTATTAAGCCCATAGAAAAAGAGAAATATCATGTGATCACTATTTCTGATGATGGGTAAGATAATGGTGTGGTGAAAGGTACACTTATCATCCACTACAGAATCCATGTAGGGGTGAGTATAACAATACCTAGTAGCACACCCTAAAATCACTAATCATAAATTATCAAGAGAGTAATCAGATCATCAAGAAGAAGGTATTTCAATCTAGATAATATACATAAAATTATATAACTATAAAACCTATATATGCTCAATATAGACACTAAGTATAAATAGTGAGGTTACGACCTCATTTCCAGCATAGGATTCTACTAGAGGCTCAAAGGTAACAATCACCCAAGAGAACTCACTCCATGATCGTTTCTATCCACAATGGCTCTCATCTGAGAGGTCTCACTAATCGGGTCTTACTATATTAACGGAACCCATCCAAGTGATCAAAAAAATCAGGTTTATCTATAATGAAGCATGATGAAAACGTAGATGTATCATCTATGATAGACACTTGATCAGACTACACCTAATCAGAAGACAACAAATGTTGATACATAGATAGAGGATCACACCCATTACATATGAGGTATACATAACCTTAATTGGAACTAAGGATCACAATACACTAAATAAATGATCTCACCCGAGACCTATGGGGTGTACAAAAACCTACCTAGAATAACCTACTATAAAGAGGATCATATTATCATTTATGTTGGTCATAAAAATTCCTAAAACCCCAACTAGGAAAGAAGAAGAATTAGTAGAGGATCACACTATGAGTCACATCGAGGGATTACTGAACTCAATCCCTGACTAGTCCCATAGATGGGAACACAATCATTTTCACAAGACGTAATGCCTCATAGTACCCTAATAAGGATTAACTAAGGGAATAAACCCAACTGATACAAGTCAAAAAGTGATGAATGGCCTCAACATTCCTTAGAAAATGTACACAATGTGTATTGGGAGTACACGACATGTTCCTCTAATTCTGGAATTGTCCATGTCTCCTTGTCCCATATGAAATAAATTAATCCAAATACATGATTTCTTCATTAAGATACACGACATATTGAGATTTGTTGGGAACTCAACATCCTATATGGTCTTGACCATGTGTTATAACTCATACCCATGTACTCAGGGCATGACCATGTACACTGGCCATATTTGAGTACATTCTGAAGTACATGGGGTGTACTTCTCATCACAAAATATGTAAGGATCGGTCCAACACTTCACATGTACCATATTTATATTCCAATGTACCTATTGAAGTACACAATGTGTGCCCCCACTATACATGGTATATGGGGACATATTTTTTTCTTTGTGTGTACTCCATGTACACGTCAAGAACTAGCACATTTTTTTACCTTAAATAGTGCACAAAAAGGGATTTAATAGCTCTAAAAAATCATTGTTGTCCTAAACACCATTAAAGGGTGTACCCCTTTATTAGTAATAAAATATAACTTATAAAGGTGGGCCTTTATCAGTGAAAAAAAACACTATTAAAGATGGTATTTAAAAAAATTCTAGTTTAATGTTGTTAAAAGTCTTCCTTTATCAATACTACAAATAGTGCTGATAAAGGCCCCACTGCCCCAGTGTGTTGTTTGAATTATAGCACACTATAATAAATTCAACTATATGCAAATACACCTATATGAAAATTCATAATTTGATTGAAATACAGTTTACATCAAAAAATTTAAAAAATACTATATTATATACATTTAAAACCATGTTTTTTTATAATTACATTTTTAATTACTATCACAAACATTAAAAAAAATGTTTTATTGTCTTTGGCTATCGTGACCCCGTCTCAAAAAAGACCAATCATTTTATCAGTTGGTGAACCGACCACCCCAACTAGAGAAGAAGAATCCACCTATATAAGAAAACAATTCTTATGTTTGTAATACTATAAATAAATAAACTAAAAATAAATATGAAACAATAAATTAATAAAATGTAAATTTTAAATCAAATGACACACTTGGTGCCATACCGGTCAAATTGTGTATTTGATTGAGGTGGGTTTGATTCCTACACATCAAAAATGACTTTTGGATTATTTTCCTAAAGTATCAAAATAATATGAATATTTTTTATTAGTTTTTATTATTTCACTTTTCTTTTTTATGAAAATGTAATTTTAAAATGAAAACATGCACTTTCAGTCATATCAGTAACATCGTGCGTTGGTTTGATGTGATACTGGTTCTTATACATAAAAAATGACATATGAATCATTTTCCTAAATTATCAAGACAATACGAGTGAATTATCTATATTTTCAGTGAGTGACACATTCTTTGAACTAAAATATCAATTTTAGACCGATAACAGATACTTTGAGTCATAATGGGCACACCATGTATTGGATTTAGGTGATACTAATTCCTACAAGTCACAAATAATTTTCAGATCATTTTCCTAAAGTATCAAAAAAATATTAATTTTTATTCATAATTTTGAGTATGTCACTTCTTTTTTAAACTAAAATCAATGTCAATTTTAAATAAAAAGGCACACTTTGAGTCATATCGGTCACACTGTGTGTCAAAATGAGGCACAATTGATTCCTATATTTCAAAAATGACTTGTAGATCTTTTTCAAAATTTATCCAAACAATCCAATAATGTTCTTTTTCACTTTTTAGTATGAAACTTTTGTTTCATCATTTTAAACTTGAAACATGAACTTTGAGTCATATCAGTAACATTGTGTGTCTCTTTGATGTTAGACTAATTAATATCCATAAAAAATGAATTATGAATCATTTTTCTAAATTATCAATACATCCATAGAATTGTATTGGGGTTTTTAGTGAGTGACACATGTTATGGACTAAAATGTCAATTTTAAACTAATAACAAACACTTTCAATCATATATGGAACACGGTGTATAGGATTGAGGCATGGATGATTCCAAAAAATCCAAAATGAATTATGGATCATTTCAAAAAATTATCAAAACAATATGAATGATTTTTCCCATTTTTGAGTATCTCACTTGTCCTTTTTACGAAAAATAATGTCAATTTTAAATAAAAAGACACACTTGGAGTCACACTGTTCACACCAAGTGTCAAATTGAGGTATGACGGATTCCTACACATCAAAAATGACTTAAGGATCATTTTAATAATAAATAAAAACATTCCGAATGTTTTTTATTAGTTTGGAGTATGTCTATTTTGTTTTTACATACATGTCATTTTAAACATGAAGCATGCAATTTGAGTCTTAGCGATCACATCATGTGTCAGTTTTATGTGAGACTGATTCTTACACATCAATAATGACTTAGGAATAGTTTTACTTAGTTATCAAGAATGTCATATTTCCTTTTCCCAGTTTTTAGTGACTAACACATGTTTTGAACTAAAATTTTAATTTTAAACTAATACCATCCACTTTGAGTCATATGAGGAACACTGTTTATCAAATTGAGGTTTGGATCATTCTTATATGTCTAAAATGACTTATGAATAATTTTTATAGAGTATCAAATAATCTAAATGATTTTGATCGGTTTTTAGTATGTAAATTTTGTTTTTTCTTAAAATTAATGTCAAATTTAGACAAAAATTGACACTTAGAGTCATACCAGTCACACCATTCATTGTATTGAGGTGCGTCTAATTCCTGTATGTCAAAAATGAGTTATGAATAAATTTCCTAAAGTATAAAAAATATGAATGTATTTTGGTAACATATTGTTACTATTTTCAGGCATTCCTGGACCTCTATTTTAACCTTGATTTGGTTGGGTTTCATTTAGGAAATTTGGGTGAAAATTTTGGAAAGTTTGAAAGTTTCTAGGATGTGAACAATTGGGTTACAGTTTGCCCAAACCATACGACCTCTTAGGAGAAACTGTGAAAACATAAAAAATGAGGGTTTTCACTACTAGCTCCAGATTCAAAAAATTGTGTGCCCAACTAGGAGAAACTATGATACCCCATTAAAAGTAGTGCACAATTATAGAACATGGTTTTTTTAATCATGCGACCTTGCCTAGGAAACTGTGTGTGACTTTTAATTAATCCAAAAATTATATTTTGAAAATCCTAAAACCCTGTTTTTAGTTTCCTGATGGGCTTTAATGAACCTATTGCATATTTTTATACCATGTAGGCTCCCATGAGGTGATTTTGACCCCTTTAAACCCATAAAAAAGCGAATCGAAGCTAGGTAAATGATGTTCAATATCTTCCATGTTGGATTCCTCTTCTCATTCTCCTTCTCCAGTTATCTCCTCTTTAATACTAAGGGTTTGGAAAGTGTTCATGCTGTTGTAGGATATAATCCCAAGTATTTTTTATTTGTAATCTAGGTTTTATTCACAGATCCTCTTTTCTATTGTTCATCATTTGAGTTTCCAGATTATGGGTTTTGGTTTAAATATCCCGTGATCCCGATGTAGGTGGTTCCATTTTGATTGGCAAATTTTATTAACCCAAATTTTTTTATTTAAAATAAATTACATTAAATTTATTTCAATTGATTTATTAAAAACCCAATTTCATTGAATTGGGATATTTGGATTTGATTTGGCAGGAAATTGGGGAAATCCCCAAATCTATTGAATTGGGGTGTGTTTATGAAATTGATGGAAATTTGTGAAACATAAATTGTTTAATTTAAATTTTAAAATTGATTTGATGGAATTTATTTCAAATTATTAATTGGGAAAAAATGCCTTGAATTTTTTTTATAGAAACACAATGGTTTTTTATTAGAAAATGATTGGTTTGATTAAATACCTGTTTTGGTTTTTAAATGGAAAATTCTCATATTTGAAATGGAAGAATGGGATGAATTGTATTCTAAATAAATTTAAAATAAATTTCCCATCATTTTTTTATTAGAGAACATGAAAGACTAAGTATTATGTGAGTTATTTGATATAACACTCTACAATTTTCAATACTAACAATACATATATAGCAGGTCACATCCTCGATGGGATGGTGACAGGTTCCTCCTTGGCCTATGTCAGGAAGGATGTGTGTACACATATTTTCATGATAACTACTTGAGTGTGAGGGAGTACCATAGCCTAATACTATCATACCTTTTGGTAGCTAACCATGTTTCTCGTTGTTTTTATTTTTAAATATACGACATTTTTTGTTGTGAACTATTTTACACATGCCTTCTGAATTCATATAAATTTTTTATATAAATTTTTTATTTAAGATATTTGTTTAAAGTATTTCCATAATTTGAAATGTAGTTCATGGTTTTTTTAAATATGATTTCGAAATTAAATACCTTTTTATTTAAAATTGAAATATTTATTTTTTTAACTAAATTATGGAATCTTATTATGGAATCCTTGCTGAGACCATACTCAGATTTTAGCTCACGTCCTACCTATGCCTTTAGGTGTTTGTAAATTATCTTCTTCCAGGTTTGAGAAAGGGTAAGGCACTACTTGGAGGATGTGGTATTTATTGATCTCTAGTCTTAGAGATCTATTTATGATGGTACTTGAGTTTTTATCCGATTTTTATAGTGCTTGTGGTTTCACTTTGGGGTTTCATACCTATTTTACTTCTGGTACACTTATCTCTTTAGAGTTTTTCTTACATACACACTAACTTGTTCTCTTTCTTATATTTTTTTTTATAGAAAATTCATTCCAACATTAATATTTTATCATACCAGGTGATAGACTCCAGTTCAGGGGGATAGAGAATTCCCTTTGGGATATTTTAGGACATGCTCAGTTATCAGGTTACCTGGGTATCTAGGTTGGTTTATGATAAAGTTGTATCAAAGGTATAGTTTTTTCATATTTAATTGACGTTAGTATGGAGTTGTGTAATATCTTTTGGAATGAGGAATTTTTTTTAATCGAGTTTATGGCCATCTATAATTTCAATGAGTATTAAGTCACTAAGGGTGGTTTGGGGAATGAAACGTTGGGGATTAGTTCTAGTCTTTTCCCTATTTTTGATTTGTGTAGAGTGAAATCCAAATCATGTTTGTCTATATGTTGGGATTAATTCACCTCATTGCTCTGTATGAATGTTAATCTAGTATCCTCAATGTTGTCTATTGATTTTTTATAGCATCATTCCTCCGAGAAGATTTGTGAGTAAGATCCAAGAGGAAGCTACTGATGAACCACAATAAGAAAATCCTATTGTGGGCCCAAATCTAGTTGAGTTGATTGTTTATATCATCCATGATCTGGGACAAGCACCTATACCAGTTCCCATTTAGTCTCTAGCAGTGGAACATCAAAGGAATGTTTTCTAGAATTGTGTTAAGGAGTCCCTTCACCAGAATCAACTAGTGATCAATGTCTCTATTGATCCTCAATAGGTTGAGGAATGTTTTATCAGGATTGAGAGTTTTTTTTAGTTTGTATAGATTCATGATAATGTATAGGTGACGTGTGTGTTAGAGGGACAAAGCATGAGATGGTGGGATATAATGGCGATGTCGAAGAATAATGAGGGATTAGAGTGGAATGACTTAAAATATATTTTATCGAACCAAATCTATCCAGATTCAATTTTGTTGGCCAATGATATAGGTTTTTTCAAAATTGAGTAGGCTGAAAAGACCATGAAAGAATATTCAAACCATTTGTCTAAACATGTGGAGTTTGGACCTGAGATGGTATTTAATTAGAAGATGAATACACGATAGTTTGATATGAGTCTTTAATTAGATATTCATTACCAAGTTTTATTACTAAATTTTCCTTCTTATGATGATGTTCTTGATAGATTATTCACAATCACAATGGACATGACTGGATAGTAAGGGTTGATAGGAGACTCCTTCTCTCCCAGTGGTAGTGTGAATTCCTCTAAGGGAAAGTGGAAGCGTGATGATTCTTGTGGAGGTTCTAGATAGTAGGGTTTTTCTGTACCTACTACAATGCCTGTAAGATTCCATTTGATATTTTACCAGTGTGGAAAGTTGGGGTTCTCAAAGAGGGTTTTCACTAAGGCACCCAAGATATGTGGCTCTGGTAGACACTCAGGTCACTTGAATAAGTTCTTCTATGTTTTTTCCATTCCGCGTAGTGGAATGAGATCATCGTCACCTATTAAAACTATGGTGTAATCATAATCCACATGAACAAATGGTTTTTAGAAATAGGCATCCAGAACGATGTGTCATCACATAATGTAAGAGTATCTAGAGGAAACATATATGGGTCCAAGGCCCATGAGGGGTAACATCATTATGGATTCATCATTAGTGACTTATTTATTTAATACTAGTGTGTCTCATTCATTTATTTCAACATGTATAATTTATATTATTAATATTTCTATGAATATTTATTTCTTATGTGATGGATATTACAACACCCCATGGAATAAAGAGATGGCAGTGTCTCTATAGTTCTACTTGTGCTTTCTCTTTATCAGATATCTATCTTTCTTGGATTTTTCTATTTCTCAATATGAAAAATATTTTTATAATATTTAGGATGTATTTTATCATTTCTAATAAAGCCTAGTTTTATTTTCATCTTCGATATGTCTCCTTTACTTTCCCAATGGGAATTTCATATCTTTCAAGGAGAATGGGACCCACGGTCGAGTATAACCATACCATCCTATCCAGAGTTATAGAAAGTAATAATAGTGTTTTATTTTGATATGAATTGATTATATTTTAGTGGTAATCTCCCTCTAATTTTCATGGATCTTCCCTACATTTCCCCCCCTAAATTCTCTAGTTTTCCATTGGTAAGAGTGGTAGAGTTCTCTATCAATTTGGTGCTTCGTACTCAACCAATGTCTTTTCCTTTTTAATGCATGGAGACAACTAAGATGAAATAGATGAATACTTAGTTGGATAATATTCTAGAGAATGGATTTATACACCTGAGTGTGTAACCTTGGGCAGTTCTAGTTCTCTTTTCTATGAAATCTGATGGGTAACTTCACTTTTTTATTGATTACCGAAAACTCAATCGATTCATGGTAAAAAAACTGTTTCCATGAATTGATGATCTCTTAGACCATTTGAAAAGGGTGTAGTGGTTCATGAAGAATTATATTTGATCTAGTTACTATCATTTGAGAATAAAATAATATGGAATTCATATAACCACCTTTCAGAGCAGGTACGACCATTATGAGTACCTTTTCATGCCTTTTGTTCTAAATAATGATCTTGAAGTATTTAAGGCTTTAATGAATAGGATTTTCCATGAGTATCTTGATACATTTGTGGTAGTATTTGTGGATTAAATCTTTGTATACCCTTTGTCCCTAGAAGATAATTTGTGACATCTAATAAAAGTTCTAGAATTTTTGAGAAATCATCAACTTTATGCAAATCTATCAAAATTTTATTTTTGGATTCAGGAAGTGATGTTATTCAGACACATGGGGTCATAACATGGTATTTTAGTTGATCTTAAAAAGGTGAAATATGTTATGACATGGGATCAACCACAAAAAAATTTCAAGATTCACAGCTTCTTGGGTTTAACAGGGTATTATCGCCCATTGGTTAAGGACTTTCCAAAATGGGCTTGTATGATGAAACCTCTAACTCAGAAGGGAGTAATATTAACTTGGGATGAAAAATGTCAAAATTATTTTGTTGATCTGAAATTTATTTTTACTACTACACATGTTTTGACTCTTCTATAGGTCGGTTAGGGCTATGTGGTCTTCTGTGATGCATTGGGTTCAGATTTGAGTTGTGTTCTTATGCAGAGTGATCATATCGTCGCTTATGGATCTTTTCAACTTAATCCACATGAGAATAATTACCTGACCAATGACCTTGAACTTACATATGGGATAAAAATGCTTAAGTGTTGGAGACATTAACTTCATGGAGAAAGTTTTAACTTTTATTAAAACCACAAGAGCATGAGTTATATATCCTCTCAAAAATATTTGAAACTTCTATAAATCTATTGGGTGGAACACCTAAAATCTTTGGACTTTGACATCTCATATAACCTAAGGAAAGTTAATTTCATCACATATGATTTGAGTAGAAAAATTATAAACCAGGCCAGGAAAGAATCATCTTAAGAGTATAACTTGATATCTATTTTTTTAAGTTTCATATTAGAGTTTGAGAACTAAGGGTCGAGGTTTCCTTGGCCAATGTTCAGTTGAAATATGATCTTCTTGGTTTAATCTTTCAAGAGCACCATCTTGATGATGAGTTCCATAGCATTTGAGAATATATTTATGGGGGGGATACCATACATAACTAGTAATTATCCACTGAGGCAATCCTATGCCATAAGAATAATGTTTTTGTGACTTTAGTGGTAAGGAAACCTGTTATAAGGGATTTCCATAATCCCCAATGGGAAGTAAACCAAGGAAACCTGAAGATGTTCTATGAGATCTTGAAATGATTCTGGTGGCCTGGTATGAGATGGGGCATTACTGATTTTGTCTCTCATTATTATATATGCTAACAGTTCAAGTCCAAGCACCAGAAACCTTAAGGTTTTCTTCATACACTTCTAGTGCTGACTTCGATGTGGAATGATATCTCAATTTACTTTTTTGTTAAGTTTCCACATACCTAGATAAAAAATAATGCAATATGGGTTGTGATAGATGATCAAACTAAATCAGATAAATTTATACCCATTCACGATATAACCAAATTTGAGGAGTAGGGAAATCTCTCTATGAAATAGATTGTTCATTTTCATGGAGGTCTGTCTTCTATAATCTCTGATAGGTATCATTGATTCACTTTTCATTTTTGTAGAGGCCCAAAAGAGGCACTGGGATCTAAAATTTTATTGATCATGACATACCACCTGTAATCAGAATGCAAGAAATAATGATCTATATAGATTCTTGAGGATATTCTTTATGATTATTTTCTCAACTTGTGTGGATATTAGGATGATCACTTGGTGATAGTTGAGTTTTCTTATAATAATAGTTAACAGTCCATGATCAGAATGACTCCTTTTGAGTCCTTGTATGGATGCCCTAGAAAATCTTCATTATTTGGGTCAAAGATCGGTGAAAGTTCCTTGGTTAGACCAATAATGGTTTAAGAGACGACATCAATGATTCAACTGATTCATCAAATAATGTTGATGGAATAGAAAATCTATAAATATTATTTTGATCGTCACTATAGAACATTGGAATTTCCAGTTACTGAGCGGGTGATATTCAAAGTTTCACCTCAGTTGGGTCATTGATGGCTTAGGAGGAAATGGAAAATTGCACCGCATTCTGTGAGAAATTTTGAGGTTTTTGAGCATGTGGGTAATGTTTCTTATCATTTAGTAGTTCCACCAAAACTGACGTTGATAAAAACATGGTCCATGTATCTCAACTATGAAAGAATCTATCTAATCCATCTCATGTTATGAGATGGAGGGATCTTGAGGTAAAAACTTATTTATCTATGAATGAGCATCCAGTTAGGATAGTTGAGTATGAAACCATGTTACATCATGGGAGGATGATACCTTTGGTTTGAGTGCTATGGAAGCATGGTTCTGGTTATCCTGAGATGTGGGAGAGGGAGGCACTGATGAGAGAGAACTGGCCTCATCTTGTTTACATGGAAGCTTCATAAAAATCTCCCTAGGGACAAAAAGTTTCTATTATGGGGATGAGGTAACATCCTTTTATTGTTTTCAGGTATTCATAAACCCTTATTTTAATCATTCTTTGGTTGGGTATCATTTAGGGATATTTCGGGTGAATTTTTTTAATGTTTGAACGTTTTTGGGTTGTACATGGTTGGTGTGTGGTTTTCCCAAACCATGCGCCCTCTCAGGGGGAACTATACAAATGAAAATAGTGGGGGTTTTTACGACTATAGCACAGTTTGAGAAACCATGTGCAAGGAGGAACCATGCAACCCCATTAAAAGGGTCACATAGTTAGGGTGCATTGTTTTTCTAACCATGTGACCCTTAACAAGAAACAATGGGAATATTTTAATTAATAAATTTTTTTAAAAATATCAAAACCCTATTTTTAGGTGCCTAATGGTCCGATACAAACCTATTGCATTTTATTCTTCCTTAGAGGATACCAAGAGGTAATTGTTTCCCCTTTACACCCTTTCAGAAGTGAATTGAATATAAAAAACATTCCTGGTAAGATTCAACTTCTCATCATCCTTCTGACATTCTCTCTTATTTCCTCCCTGGGGATTTGTAGATGTCCATGTTGTTAGAGAATCTAATCCCCACTATTTTGGATATTGAATCTAGGTTTGATTCTCAGTTATACATTTCTTATGTTCTTCATCAGAGTTTCCGGATTATGGCTCTGGGATTCAATATCATATGATCCCAAGGTAGGTGGTTCCATATTGATTGGGTAACTTTATTAACCTTAAATTATTTGATTTAAACTCAATTACTTGAAATTTATTTCAATAGATTTATTAAAACACAAGTCCATTTAATTGGGGTATTTTGAATTGCTTTGGAATGAAATTTGGGAAAACCCCCAATTTTATTGAATTAGAGTATGTTTCTGAAATTGATGGAGTTTAGTGAAATTTAAATTGTTGAATTAAAATTGTGAAATTGATTTGATGGAATTGATATCGAATTAGTAATTGAGAAAAAATGGATAGAAATTATTTTGATTGAAACCAAGTGGTTTTATCTTTGAAAAGGCATGATTTGATTAAAATATCATTAAGGTTTTTAAATTTAAAATTAGAATATTTGAAATGGAAAATGGGATGAATTGTATTCTAAATAGTTTTAAAATAAATAGCCCAGATTTTTTTATTAGATCGCATATAGGCCTCGGTAGCTAGTGAGCTATTTTGGAAAAAAACTCTACATTTTAAAATACTAACAATACATATATAGCATGTCACATCAACGATGAGATGGTGACTATTTCCTCTTTGGCCAGTGATGGGAAGGACTTGCGTATGAATATTTTTTTTATAACTAATTTAATGTGAGGGAGTCCCATATCCAAGAATGATCGTACCTTTGTACATATGACCATGTTTATTGTTATATTAATTTTTAAATATATACCATTATTTTTATAAATTGTTTTACATATACCTTCTATATTTATATAAAATATTTTATATAAAATATTTATTTAATCCATTTTTTTAATGTATTTCATTTATTTTAAATGTAAAGCATGATTTTTTTAAATAATATTTTCAACTTCCATACTTTTTGACGTAATATTTAACTATTTATTTTGTTAATTAATTGTTTGTATCTTATTATGGAATCCTTGGTAATACCCTACCAGAGTTTTAGTACACACCCTATCTATACATTATGGTGTTTTTATATTATCTACTTCTAGGTTCGAGCTAGGGTAAGACGCCTCTTGGAGGTGGTAGTACATTCTCATCCTAGGGCTTGTAGATTTGTGTTCGTAATGAATTGGGGTTTTATCTTGTTTTTTGGTGATTTTGGTTTCACTTTGGGTTTTCATACCTGTTTTACTTCTGGTTCACTTATCCCTATCGAGTTGGTCATAAATTCATAGTGACTTTATCTATTGATTCTATTATATTTGTGGAAAATTTCTTCTCGCTTTCATATTGTCTGTCGCCAGGTGCTAGTTTCCAACTTGTGTAGATTGGGAAACCCTTTAGGCTATAGTAGGACTGACTTAGTTATTAGGTTACGAGGGTATATGTATTGTTTTGTGATAATTTTCTTATTTTTTTGTCTTCCACTTGTGTTTTTTTAGTAAAATATTATTTTAAACTTAAAACACACACTTTGAGTCATAATGGCCACATCATGTGTTGGTTTTATATGAGACTGAATCTTACTCATCAAAAAAGACTTTTTAAACATTTTCCTCAATTATCGATATAATAAAGGTTCATTTTCATGGTTTTCAGTGAGCGGTACATGTTTTTGAATGAAAATTTTAATTTTAAAATGATAACAGACACTTTTTGTATTGGAGGGAACATCATGTATCATATTGAGGTGTGAGTGATTTCTACATATCTCAAATGACTAATGTATAATTTTCCTAAAGTATAAAAAAAATCAAAATGTGTTTTCTTAGTTTTGAGTATGTAACTTCTCTTTAAAAAAAATTAATTTCATTTTTAAATAAAAAGACACACTTGGAGTCATACTGGTGACACAATGAATCATATTGAGGTGTAGATAATTATTACACATCATAAATGACTTATGGATAATTTTCCTAAAATATCAAAACAATCCAAATGTGTTTTATTATTTTTGAGTATTTCACTTGTGTTTTGTTTACTAAAATGTCATTTTAAACAGGAAACATACACTTTGAGTGATAATAGTCACATCATGTGTTGGTTTAATGTAAGATTTATTACTACACATAAAATATGAATTGTGAATAATTGTAATAAATTATCAAGAAACTCAAAGAGAATTTTCTATTTTTTTAGTGAGTGACTTGTTTTTTGAATTAAAATTTCCATTTTAAAGTGATAATGGACACTTTGAGTCATACAGGGTACATAGTGCATCAAATTGGTGTGAGGTTGATTACTACACATAAAAAATGACATGTGGATCATTTTATTAAAGTATCAAAACAATCTGAATGTTTTTTCTTTTTCCTCAGTATGACACTTGTCTTTTTACTAAAATTAATGTCAATTTTAAATAAAAATACACACATGGAGTCATACCGATAACACTATGTGGAAGATTCAATTTTATATGATTCCTAAACATGAAATATTACTTAAGGATATTTTTAATAAAGTATAAAAAATACTAATGTGTTTTCTCAGTTTTGAGTATGTCACTTATTTTTTAACTAAAATGTCATGATGAACTAGAAACACAAACATTAAGTCATACTGGTTACATAGTGTGTTATTTTTACATGAAACTAATTTAAAAACATGAAAAATAAAATATGAATAATTTTCAAGAATTATCATGGAAATTGTATCATTTTTACTTAGTTTCCAGTGAGTCATACTCTTTTTGAACTAATGTGTCAATTTTAAACTGATAACAAACACTTTGAGTTATACCAGGAAAACCATGAATTATATTGAGGTGTGACTAATTCATACACATCCAAAATAAATTATGAATCATTTTCCTAAAGTATCAAAACAATATGAATGTGTTTGATCAGTTTTGAGTATACCTCTTGTTTTTTACTAATATTAATGTAAATTTTAAATAAAAATACACATTTTCATTCATACAAAGTACACCATGTATAAGATTTAGTTTTAGATGATTCCAACAATTGAAAAATTACTTATGGATTTTTTTCCTAAATTATCAAAACAAAATTAATATTTTTTCATATTTTTGAATATGTGGTGTCTATTTTAAACTAAAATAGAAATTATATACTAGAAACATATAGTTCGAATCATACTGAGCATGCTATGTATCAGAATGAGGTGCAACTTATTTAGTATGTGATGTGTGTTGTGCTTTTAACTATCTTAAAAAATAAGAAAAATGAAAATTTTTCTATTTATATGGAAAAGGAAACCCCATGATGCTTGAAACGTCCCATCCAAAAGAACCACCTTCTCTATTTTCTATCCTTTTACAAACATTTTAAAGAAAAATATGACTTCCCAAAATATCTTTGAAATATAAATAATTATTTGATACAAATGATGGGGAAATTAACGTAAAAATAGTAGTTAAAATGGTGACAAAATTAACTAAATAGGTAGAATGAATTCACATTTTAATGAGAAAATCATTCGTATTGAGTGCATGATCCTAGTACCTGGGTGAATCATCATTTTTGATGAAGTTATTTCTTCATGATATCTATAGGAATTTGAAAAAATTAATATCAGATAAAAATATTGAGAAAATTAACTAAAAAGGTAGATAAAATGATGATAAAACCAACTAAAGAAGTTTTAGGAAGTCAAATCATAATGATATATGTGTATATTCTAAGACTTGGTGTAAGATACCATGTTTTATGAAAGGTATGTTCGTGTTTATGTTTTATTTAAGTCTTTTATTTTGTTTAAATAAGTGTTTTCCCAAGATCATGTGAAGACCTGGGGGTGTTCTGAGGGTTTGGGGCATGAAAGAGGAAGAAAAAGGGGGTTCTGGGCATGCTTCACGATTTGTGCATGGTTAGGGAAAACCATGCAGAAATCCCAGAAAATATGCTAGGGGCTGTTTTGGGAAAGTAGCATCCACACAGTTTGTAAAACCATGAGGGTAAACCATGTAGCCCCAAAACTTTTAAAAAATTGCAAAAATTCCATTACGGGGAATTATTTACCAACTCGGGATTTTCCTCCTCTTTCCCTCTTACTACACATGGAACGAACCGAAGCTTCTAAGATCTCCCAATGGTGATTCTCCTTCAATCCTAGGTCGTTTAGAGTGTCTTCCGTTGCGAATCGAATATCCAAGTAATGCTAAATTCCTCCTTGCTTCTCTTTCTTGTTTAGGATTGGTATCTTTCTCTTCTCTACATCTGAAGCTCTAAAACCTTTCTTTTATGGTGAGATCTAGTTTGATGCTTCAATGTTGGGTTGAATTGGGATCCAAGGCCTTGATTAAGGGTGAATTCACCAACGGATTCAAGGTAGGTGGTCTACAAGTTATATCCCTTGTTTGTTGTGTAGATTTGTGCAAATAGGGTCTTTATAATTGCCCTATTTTGATGTGTTCTTGGTACCTTTGGTACGATGTGATTTAATGTGTGTCAAAACATTTAATTGAACCCATCTTGATCCCTATGGGATGCAAGGAGGATGAATTGACCAAAATAGGCCCACCTATGGGGTGTGCCAGCCCTTCCTATGGGGCTAACAGAAATATACGGTGCGAAATTGACACATAATGATGTAGAGACTTATAGAAAGTAGGCTAATTGGTCTAGGTAATGGGTTATAATGGATGGTGAAATTTTTTTCCTAGCGTAGTTAAAGGCTAAGGAATTATCATTTGACATTTAAATTGGTTTAATGGGATTAATGGGAATATGATAAGGAATAATTTTTACACTTGAATTTGATTAGTGAGATAGGAATAAGAAATGGGGATAGAGGGGATAAAGGGGTAGGTAATATAAATTATGAATGTGTTAATGGATTGAGGTATAATGTTAATTCCCCATTTATTGGTATTTTGTAATGTTTCTAATGATATCGATTTTGCTTATTGTGATATAGTTAATTGGGGTAAATGATAAATAACAACGTGCACATGTCTTGGTAGAGTGGGGTATCGACTTGAGGTTTTATGCCCATGGGTTGAGTTGGAATGAGGTTCTAGCTCCACCCCTAAATGCACGGGTTAGGGAATGGTACAAAGTTCTATTCCCCTAACAGTTTCATTCCACCCAGACTGAGGCTTCATGGTGAGGATTATGAGGTTGTTATAATATGATGCCTAGTGAGATTGGACTTGATTTAATTAAAATATGTTTAGAACATTGAACATTCCTAATCCATTGAGCACATGAAAAAAGTATATTAAACCATGGAATGTCTAAGTAGTGAACCTTGATTCAACGGTAGTATAATTTAAAGGAGCATAGTCTAGACTGGCCTATTGAACTGTTTACCTTTATTTACCATTATTTATCACTTGCATGCACTATCTACTTGTGCTGGATATTTTGTAGACACCCTTTGTGGTGGCCTAATGCGTTATACTCACACCCTACTCGGGCCACCATTGGGTACCCAAACAGATTTCATGCATACAGGTCGGGGCAAGGGCAAGGCCCCTAGGCTAGAGAGTCGAGTTAAACATGGGGCATGTATGGGTGAGGTTCCAGACTTAGAGTCTGGACCATTTTAGGGATTCTATTATTTCCCTTTTTGGGGGGTTTTATTCACTTGGCATTGTCGCATGGAAGGACAAACTTACTTTTTTATATAGTTGTACCCAGTTCTGGGAATTGGTTAATTATTCATGTTGTTTTTTGTTTCCTATTGTCTCCATTATATAAATTATTATCTATTGTGTCTTACTCTAATAATGAAGGTATAGTCTCCCAACATGATCTATTATACCCTCGCTACTAGTCGGAAACCTCTTGAATACGGGGAGGCGTACTTGAGGTCATGTGGGCAACCTGAGGATGTTGTCGAGAAAGCTCCTCTAGTAGTGGATCTGGAGAGCATGGTGATCCAATAAAATAGGAAGGATCAATTCTATGATAACTTTTCTCGTTTTATGAAGATGATGGAATGAGACCTAGGGCGGGTTGCACTGAGTATGTTTGAGCTAACCAGGGAGTTTCAGCTACAACACCCTTAAACCATTACTAGAGAGGGTGGTCCATAAGTAGTATAGTTCTAGATAGATATCATACAAACTATTCTAAACCATATTTAAGACACCTATCAATAAGTGAGTCAAATTAGCGACCTATATCCTGAGGGTCCAAGATAAATGTTAGTAGGACATCATGGTCTAAACGGAGCAGGCTGAAGGAATGATGTGGAAGGATTTTTAGGAGAAGTTACTTGAGCACTTCTACCCCGAAACCTTGAGGTAGGATATGAATATGGATTTTATGAGGTCAACTCAGTGGACAATGCCAGTAATAGAATATACTATTCATTTCAAGTATATGAGATGCTTCATTCTGACGTTTATAGGAGACGAGGCAGCCATGGAAAAACACTTCCAGGATGGGTTGAGACATAAGATCAGGTCGCAGGTGAATATATTTCATCTAAAAAGGGTTGATGGAGTTTTAGATCAAGACCTTATCTTTGAGGGTAACCTAAAGGTAGATTCATGTAATGAACTCGTGTAACTAGCTGGGCGAGCAAGTGGTGCGGCTTCTGATAGTAGAAAGCACTTTTTTTTAAAATTATCAGTAGGGTGGAAGCATGTAGAGTAGTCAGAAGAGGGGGCCGGATTCTCAGGGAGGGAAACAGGTCTTCTGCTATCAATGTGGAAGGCTAGGAAACAAGAGTTACCAGTGTCCCCACCCACTTGTTGCGTTCCAAGCGTGTGGTAGGTTGGTCCACATTTAGAGGTTCTGCAAGAACCCGCAAAAATTAGGTAATGTTGGAGGTCAGAGTCATATGTCGAGTGTAGAAAGGGGGTTTGTTTCCCATTATCAGGAAGGAATTTGGAGCTCCATAGGTCGTACTAATAGGGGTGGTGGACGTGGAACTCTAGGGAAATATCATCCTTACCAATAGAGAAGTGTAGTACATGGTACTCAGGCTGGAGCCCAAGGTAAAAGGGCAGGTTATCTCCATACAGTTCAAGATACACCTAAAGGGGGTGAGGTTGGATCGTCTACTTTCCGAGGTACAATTGTTGTAGCTTCCATTCTTTCTAGTTCATTATTTGATACAGTTTCTACACATTCCATTATTTCTACTCAATTTTTAGTTGTTTTGGGATTAACCTTGGAGAGTAAATGTGGGGTAATGTTGCTTGATACACTGCTAGGGGTACGAGTCGAGGACATCAAGTAGTATAAGGGTTGTGCTCTATAGGTTGGTGGATATCATTTTCTGTGGGATTTTTTTGTCCTAGAAATGTTTAGTTTTGACCTAATCCTGGGTATGGATTGGTTGGTGTTATATCAATCTCATATCAACAGTTACCGACGTCGGGCAACGTTCATATCTCTTGATGGGAACACTTATGTCCTTCATGGTGAGTGGGATACTTAAGGAGGTCATGTAGCACCGATATGCCAACAGTTGGGAGAACTCACAGCCTAAGTGGCGTATCTTATGTTAGATGATGGGGAGAAAGGAAAACCAGTGTTTTCTTTTGTTGTGGACCAGTTTTAAGATGTGTTTCCTGAGGACTTCTAGGGGTTACCACCCAAGAGAGATATTGAGTTTACAATTGAACTGTTTCCAGTAACTGAAGGTTTAGTTAAAGGAATTGGATCGTAATGGGTTTATACATCCTTGTAAATCACCTTGGGGATCTCCTATGCTGTTTGCTAAGAAGGATGACGGATCACTAAGGCTATGTGTCGATTATAGGAAGCTGAACTAGATGATGGTTAATAACAGATACCCTCTTCCTATAATTGATTATCTTTTTGATCAGATCAGAGGTTCCTCAGTGTTTTCCATGATCAATTTGAGATTGGGATATCATCATTTGAGGGTGAGACCTTCTGACGTTCCCCAGATAGATTTCTGAAGCAGGTACATGCCTTATGAATGTTTGTTGATGCCGTTTAGATTAAACAACACATCGAATATGTTCATGTAATTTATGAATAAGATATTATACCCATATATAGATTAGTTTTTATTTGTCTTCATTGATGACATCTTGGTGTACTTGAGAACTCATGATGATCATGCCAAACATATTGACATCATCTTGAGTACACTAAGAGGGAATAGGCTTTACGCCAAGCTATGAAAATATCAGTTATGTATTTATGAGTTGCACTTTCTAGGACACATCATTTTTGATTCAGGTGTGTCGGTGGATGAAGAAATGGTCATGGTTGTTGTGTAATTGGAGCAAACCAAAAATGTCTCGGATATTCAGAGTTTTTTGGGTTTGGATGGTTATTACCCAAGGTTTATTATACATTTATGTCATTTTTAAGAGGCACTCATAGGCCTAAACAAGAAGGGAATTAATATTGATTGATTAGAGGACTATGAGAAAGATTTTCAGGAGCTGAAGAAGCGATTTACCACCATACTGATTTTGATCTTACCTAAACCGGGTAATAAGTACAGCTTGTTCTAAGATGCATCCAGTGTTGGACTTAGGGTAGTTTTGATGAAGGATGAACGGGTTGTAGCTTATGGTTTGAAGAATTTGAGAACATATTAAAGAAATTACCCTACTAATGACCTTGATCTAGCTATTTTCATTCATTCCTTGAAGTTTTGGAGGAACAACTTATTGGGAGAACCTTTCACGGTGTTCACCGACCATAAATGTCTCAAGTACATATTCTCTCAGTGGGATTTGAATCTTCAACAGTGACGGTGGGTTGAGTACCTTCAGTCCTTTGATTTTGGGTTGGTCTACACACCAGGGAAATGGAATAGTGTTGAAGATTCTCTAAGATGGAAGTCTCAGAATCAGGTGTTTCAGGAATCCAGTTCGGAATGGAAGATGATGGCCTTGTTTGTTGAGATACATTTTGAGGTATAGGATGGGCAAGGGTGGATTACCTTTGCGACCATAGCCTTTGGATATGAACTTTTTATTCGAGTAAAAGAGAGTCAGATGGAGGATCCGGAGTGTTTGTAAATGAAGGAAAGTCTTAGAGGTAGAGAGACACCTTCTAGTTATACTTTTAGTTCTGATGGAGTTTCTTATGTCCATGGTCATGTTGTGGTTCCAACATATGTATAAGAGGAGTTGATGCATGAGTTACACGTGTCAAAGTGGGTATTACATCCGGTCTTGACTAATATTCATTGTGATATTCATAGGAAATTTTGGTGTCCAGTAATGAAGAAAGAAGTTGTGAGTTTTATGGAACAATGCCTTACTTATCAACAGGTGAAGGCTGAACATCAGCATAAAGGGGGGGGGGGTTTAAAATTATTGAATATTCCAGAGTGGAAGTGGAATGACGTCACGATGGACTTAGTAGGGGGTCTTCTATGAATTCCTCATAATAATGATGCAATTTGGGTGGTGGTAGATCAACTGGCCAAAGTGGATCATTTATTTCTGATCCAGGAAACCTACACAGTCGACCAGTTAGAATAATTGTATGTTCATGAAATAGTACAGTTTCAAGGTGTGTCGAGAACCATAGTTTCATATCATGATCCATGTTTCACCTCACACTTTTGGAAGATACTATAGAAGGCACTTAGTAATCAGGTGTTTATGAGTACAACTTACCACCCACAGACTGACAAGCATTCAGAATGTATGATTTCGGTTTTAGAAGTCATGATGAGAGCTTGTGTTCTGAAATTTGGAGGTTTGTGGGAGAAACAATTGTCTCTTCTGAGTTTTCTTACAACAATAGTTTTTAGGATACAATTTAGATGAAATATTTCGAGGCACTCTATGGGAGACCATGTAGATCTCTGTTTTGTTGGTTAGAGGCCGGGGAGTCTGAGATGTTTGGGTTGAGTCTTTTACAAGAGACGTTAGAGAAGGTTCATTTGATTAAAAAGTTGATGGAAACAGCTCAGAGTCAGCATAATTCATATGAATATTAGCATTGTAGACCTCTTGAGTTCATGATGGGTGACAGTGTGTTTCTTCAGGTGTCTCCAAGGTTGGGTCACCATCTAATTCGAAAGCAGGGAAAGATGACACCTAGATATATGGGGCCATTTGATATTGTGGAGAGGGTCATACTTGTGGCATAATGATTAGCCATTCCAAATAATTATAGTTGGATGCATGATGTTTTCCATGTTTCACAACTCCGATAGTATCACCCTGATCCATATCATGTTTTAAATGTTGAGGATTTCAAGTTTGAGGGTAATGCGTCCTTTAAGGAGCACCTGGTTTTTATTGTGGATAATGGTGAAAAGGTTTTGTGGGGAAAATGTGTACCTTTAGTTCATGTTCTATGGCAGCATGGAAAATTCTAGAAGAAAACTTGGGAGCATGAATATGATATGCAGGCCTAGTGGCCTGATCTATTTTCTTTGGGGACTCAGTGATGCTCAAGAAGAGCAGCTCAAGGATGAGCCATTATAAGGTGGGGAGGTTGTAATATCATGGATTTCTCCGAAAGTTATGTTCGTGTTAAAGTTTCGGTTTATTCCCTTATTTTGGTTAAATAATTTTTTCCCCAATTTCATGTGAAGACCCAGGGGTGTTCCGGGGGTTTGTGACATGAAAGAGGAAGAAAATGGGGTTCTGGGATTATTGTACGGTTTGCGCATGGTTAGTGAAAACCGTACGAATATCCCAAAAAACTATGTGAGGGGGATATTTTAGGATAGTATCATCTTCAGGGTTTGCACACTGTTTTGATAACCGTGTAGGTAAACCGTGCAACCTAAAAACTTTTAAAAATTTACAAAAATTCCACTATGGGGAATTAAGTACCAACTCGAGATTTTCCTCCTCCTTCCCCCTTGCAACCCTTTGAACAAACCAAAGCTCCCAAGAACTCCCAACAGTGATTCTCCTTAAATCCTAGGTTGGTTGGAGTGTCTTCAGTTGCAAAACAAATTTCTAGGTAAGGATAAATTCCTCTTTGCTTCTCTTTCTTGTTTAGGGTTGGTATATTTCCCTTCTCTCTATCTGAAGCTCTAAAACCTTTATTTTCTAGTGAGATCAAGTTGGAGGCTTCCAAGGTGTGTTGAATCAGGATCCAAGGCCTTGATTATGGATGTGTTCACCAATGGATTCGAGATCGGTGGTCTACAAGTTATATCCCTTGGTTGTTGTGTATATTTGGGCATATATAGACTTTATTATTACCCTCTTTTGACAAGTTCTTGGTAAATTTTTAATGATGTTATTTATTGGGTGTCAAAACAAATAATTGAACCCCTCTTTATCCCTGTAGGATGCAAAGAGGATGACTTGACCAAAATAGGGCCACCTGTGGGGTGTGTTGGCCCTTTCGACGGGGATAAAGTAAATATATGGTGTAAAATTGACACATGATGTTGTTGAGACTTAGCGAGTAGGATAATTGGTCGAGGTAATGGGTTATAATGGATGGTGAAAAGTTTTTCCTAGAGTGGATAAAGGCTAAGGGATTTTTGGTTGACATTTAAATTGGTTAAATGGGATTAATGGGAATATGATAAGGAATAATGTTTATAATTGAATATGCTTAGTGAGATAAGCATGGGGAAGGAAACATTGGGCTAAAGGGGTAAGTAATATAAATTATGAATGTGTTAAAAGATTGAGGAATAATGTTAATTCCCCATTTATTGGTATTTTTTTATGTTGAAAATGATATTGGCTATGCATGTTGTGATATGGTTAATTGGGGTGAATGGTAAATAAGAATGTTCACATGGCTTGGTAGAGTGGGGTATCAACTTGAGGTTCTACGAACATGGGTAGAGTTGGACTGAGGTTCTATATCCACCCCAAAATGCATGGGTTAGAGAAGGGGACAGATTTTGATTCCTCTAATGGTTTCATTCCATCCAGACAAAGTATTCTAGGTGAGGATTATGAGGTTTTTTATAATGTGATGTCTTGTGAGATAAGACTTGATTTAATTACCATATGATGAGAAAATTAAACATACCTAATCCATTAAACACCTGAAAAGGTAGATTAAACCGTGGAATGTCTAAGTAGTGAAATTGGATTCAATGGTAGTATAATTTAAAGGAGCATAGACTATACTGGGCTACTGAAATATTTGCCTTTATTTTCCATTATTTATCAATTGCATGAAATATCTACATTTTCTGGATATTTTTTAGACACCATTGGTGGTGGCCTACTGAGTTATACTCACACCCATACTCAGGCCACCATTGGGTACTCGAGAATATTTCATGCTTGCAGGTCATGGAAAGGGAATGGTTCATATTATAGGGAGTTGAGTTGGACATGGGACATGTATGGGTGAGGTTCCAGTCTTGGAGTCCAGATCATTTTGGGCATTCGACTCTTTCTATTTATTTTGTGGTTTTTTCACTTAGAACTATGTCATGGCATGACATACTTAATGTTCCATATGGTTGAACCCAGTTTTGGGAATTGGTTATTTATGCATGTTATTGTTTGTTGTCTGTTGTCTCTGTTATTTAAATTATTATCTATTGTAGATTACTCTAGTAATGTGGTTATAGTCTCCCCACATGATATATTAGAATCTATATGCTAGTCAGAAACCTCTAGCATATGGGGAGGTGTGCTTGAGGTCATCTGGAGACCCGGCTTGGGGCACCAGATTACTGGCTCATGGGTCGAGGACGTTACACCTAGTATACTAAACAGTCATTTATAAAAAAAATCCATTTTTCCTTGTGAATAAGAGTAATTTTTAATTTCATGGTATTAATGTAAAAATACAAATAAAATGGATTAATAAATATTTTAAATGAAATAGTTATTTTCTTGGAAAATCTCACTTTGGGGATGCTAGTTTGTCGATCGTTTATGATATCTCTCATAAATTTTCAAACAT
This sequence comes from Viscum album, assembly GCA_963277665.1. Classification (NCBI taxonomy): domain Eukaryota; kingdom Viridiplantae; phylum Streptophyta; class Magnoliopsida; order Santalales; family Viscaceae; genus Viscum; species Viscum album. The sequence continues at coordinate 1,744,148,565 of OY728125.1, read as the reverse complement.
AATAACCGCAATATTTTCCATCAGTTTTTTTTTGGAAACTGTAGAAACATTGACAAAAATAATAATTTTTTATATGTGTTTTTATAGTGAAATATTATTATAAATACACTAATACTTATCCACTTATACAAGTCAACAAGCTCATTGTATGCAAGGACTATCTTCATTCCATGATTTTGATGCTTTTTAAACACTACCGTATCATAATAAAATCTCATTAAAAATAATATAAAATATATTACATGATATTTAGTATTATAAAGTTGGATGTAGTGTATTACTAATTGAAAAATTTCATCACACGTGGTTAGTTTTTTGGGTATCCATACAGTGAATCTAGAAAATAAATATTTGTAGTATCCAAATTGATTGCAAAAAGTATCCAATGATCCCTAAAAAACATAAAGGATTGAGTAATTAATTTAATGAAAATATAGAGATCCTCTCTTTTAATATATTAAAATTACATCATTTTTTCAGTATACTTATAACATTATAAAAATAGACGCCCAAGGAAAATATTTGTTTAATGACTTTGGAAACATGGAAACATAAACACAGGTACATGAGTGAGCTATATTATCTCCAAAAAGGTTCTCCAAGAATAGAAGCCTTCTTTGACATATCATACAAGAAATATATCTTCATAAAATAGGGGAGGAAACACAAAAATGGGTGATCTCAGATGCTCATTTGGGTTAAAAAAGGGATACATGTAAGAATAAACATAAGAATAGGGGTATGACAACATGATCATGAAAACTGAATATCATACCCTGCATATCAAAGATCATATACATGAATCATGGCATAAATCTTTGTAATTCATAAGATGTCAAGCATAAGTAAATAAAGAACATAATATATTAAATTATAACATAGTAAAAATTCATGGAATTGTGGAAGACTCATAATAATATATAATTATTTCCATATTATTCAAGGCAACACTACCAAGGTCATATTAGTGTATAAATTCCTTTACTAAATTGTTTTCACACCCTATTCTATCCATGTATTACTGAACAAAGTCCACTCCCCATTCCGGCCCTATATTACTGAGTCGATTTCTCTCCTCATTCCAGCCTTGTAATACTGAACAAAGTTCATTTCTCATTATATCCATTTCTATCTCATGAGATATAAATATCTACCCAATATTTTTTAGGGATATATAGGTCCCACCCATCACATATTGAAATCATACATACATGTGCCACAAAATCAAAAAAAAATACCATAACCCATGAAATTAAATGGGTATCATAAAAATTTAATCATATCCTAACTTGTGGGAAAAGATACATGTTTTATAATAATTTCATCAAAACCATAACTCATGAAAATAAATTGGTCTCAAATTCATATAACACATGGAAGAGAAATGGGTGTCATAAGCTTCATTCCATCAAAAAATTAACCATTACAGAGAGAATATGAATGGAACCTTGGGATAATTTCTTATAAGGGAATGATTAAAATCAACCGATGCCATCATAGATGAAAAATAACTTGGAATGATATTTTGAAAACAGTTCTTGAGGAAAACATTCTTTCTGCATTGAAAATCCCTTTTTAATCATAACACATTTTCGAAAACCATTTTATTTGAAAATAGATTTGAAAATGAGTAACGTATGATTTGAAAAAGCATAAAACATTTTTTAAATAATTTTTTATTTAAAATTATCTTCAAGGATCATTTGAAAACATTTTTGAAAACATTTTTGAAAACATGGTTTTTAAAATAAAATAGGTTTTTAACTGAAGGGAGAGATATGATCAAATATTTCTCTTAAACATTTTCTTAAGAATATTATGTAATAGATCAAAAAATTTGTAATAATACATGGAGTTATATTTAATAAAAATAGTACAAGTAAACTCAATGTGCTCTTGAGAGATGGATCATAAGATTTATTATGAGTGTTCTCGAAATGCAAGAAGGAAAATGAAATTACATGAAGCATAAAATATAATTAAAATAATGAGATTCATGATATAACCTATCAAATGGATGTATATACACCTAAAAAAATAATGTAGGTTCATAACAAAACATGTGTATCAAAGAATGAAAATTGAGACAAAATAGTCTTACAAATTTTGTAGCTTTTGAATCATTAACCCCATGAAATAAATATTACATAATGGATATGTAAGCCCCCAAAAAGTTAAGAATAAATATAATATAATTCATTCATGGTAATTATATACACTATAAAAAATATAATATTACTGAATAAGGAATGTTTCACATGTAAATAAAAAGTGAGATGAAATACCATTACATTATGTTTTGATTCTCGTCGTACTCATTCAGAAATATTTTATAATAAATTTAAATATATTTTAAATCTATCATAGAAAAATATTATTATATCTAATATTTTATATTGTTTGATTGTGGATTTTTATTACCCTCATTTTGATAATTCTATGTTAAGGATTCACTTTGGGTAATATGCTCTCGTTTTTCACATGTGCCTTAACTTGTTTTATCTTTTGTTATTATACTTATATCATGATTTCCAAAATTTAAACCATGATATAAATATCATTTATATTCAGTGTATGTGTATTATAATAACCTATATAATATATAATTATTAAATTAAATACCTCATTCATTGAGACGGTGGGCTGTATGTACACATGAACAATCCTTCTGTTTTATTGATATATTGAAAGAATGAAATTAAATGATATATATATATATATATTATAATTAAAGTAGTATTATTATATCATATATATCATAATATTTTACTAAACCAATTATTAATACATTCCATGTAGTGTGTGAATGAATCATGTCTCTTTGATGGGGCGGTAGTCGACACGTCCTCAGACGGAATTATCATATTTATACAAAATGGAAAGTATAAATATATGTATTGTAAAAGGATTAAATAAGATTAAAGAAATTATAAATACAATATATAACATATATAAATATATTTACCATTATAATGTTAACCATGATAGGTGATAAAGAAAAAAATGAACAATCATCATTCTGTGAGGCGGTAGTTCACTATACATGTAAACAATATGTTCGTTCTCATTAGATGGAAGTGTGTATAAGTTTAGGTCAAAAACATAGCCTAAAAAATCCCAGTATATTTATTATACTGTTTTTTTATACAATATTGTAATAAGAAGTGTTGATGGGTGTATAATAGAAATAAAATAAAATAACACAAGGAAGAATGTTACCTCTTATTCAGGCAACTCTTTTCCGTTTGCACCAAAGGGATTCCTTGGAAGGATTTCTGTCCAAAAGAAAAATTAAAGGATTAAAATTGGTATTTTGAAGATTTTATTATTAATAAATTTTATGAACATAAGTGGTTTTATAGGTGTGAGGAAGTGGGAGGAGAGGAGGCCTTTTATAGTGGAGGAGGAGTGGCACTTCTATAAATATTTGAATAAAGAATTCCACCCACATTTTTCAGGTTGCAAGTGGATCCAGTAATGGACCAATGTTGATAAAAGGGAGTATATGGTATATATATGGCCAAAACATGTATTTTTTCACATGTTTCTAGGTTGTTTTGGGTCTTAAATTTAAGGTCTAGTCCTTTGTTAAGTTAATTTGTCTCTCATTCATCGTAATTTATTTTAATCACTTTCAATAATATTTTTTGTCAAAAACTAAGTTGAACTTATTTCACATTATAAATTATACTGATTAAAAATAAGGAATATATTTTTTCATATTTAAGTAACATAGTTGGAAGAAATTAATTTAAATTTAATATCGTTGTTGGGTCGATATTACAGGTTTTTAAAGTAAAAATGTTCAAATGTTTGCTATGTTTTTATATTTAATTTCAAAGTAAAAATACTTCCAATGACCCAAATTGGGTTGAATAATAAAAATATTATCTAATTAAACTTTTTAACCAAATTAAAATATAATTTAATTATATAAAAAAATTAGGTGAAAAGGTAGTTTTGAATTAAAATTCAGTAATTTTCACTATTCATCCAAAAATGATATTTCTCAGAAAAATCTCATATATTCACCATAAGATAATTTATAAATTATAAACTAAAAAATTAATTTTATTTTATCAAATTAAATTTATAAATTTGTCTAAAATTAGTTTTATTGTTTTTTATATAAGTACATTAAAAGGTGTTCGTTTGAGAAAATAGTATTTTTAACCATATAAAAACTTTACCAAAAAGTATATATTTCATTATCAATACATTTTATTTATATAAAACCATTACAAAAAAATTTGATAAGTATTTCTTTCAATTCATATTACTATGTTTAATGTAATGTTTATAATTATCTCGTTTAAATAATTATTAAAATAAAATTATGTTTTGTAGAACCTTATTGTTTCATGTAATGAACACTAAGTTGGTGGCGTGTGAAAGTAATGTTTGACTTAGTGAAATGAAATACAAAAATGAAAATTAATTAATTTGAAAAAATGGTCCCTAAAAAATTGTGTTTTTATAAATATTATATTTTGAATGATTAAATTATAGATTTTTAACTTTGAATCATTGGTAATAAGAAGATCCAATCGTCTGTCTGTTTTCTTTCAAATGTTCCATCCTATTTTGACACTATTTAATCACTTTGAACTAAATCCAAAGAAGTTAGTTGTGTATAAGTGATGTGAGGACTAATGAGTCCATATTTATGTTTTTAGGGTTTTCCCTTTAAATTGTATTGATATATAAGCCTACAAAAATATGAATGGTATTTAGTCATAATTAACATTATATACTAGCTATTGGAAAATAAAAAAAGCATAATTTTAGTGTAACATTTTCCCAATCAATTTCAAAACACTAAAAATCAAAATTTGATTCTTTAAAAAAATAATTTCAAAACCATTTAAATCAATCAATTAAATAATCAAATTTCAATAATTTAAAAAACACACTCTAATCCAAATTAAAAATTATAATTCGTAAGAAAAAAATAAACATAAGGATTTTATTTAAATTCAAAAAATGTTAAAAATAATTGAAACTAAAAATCAATCCATTCGAGAATTTTAGATCTAGATTGATGATTTAAAATTATGAATTAAATTTTAAAAATATATTTCAAATAAATTTTATTTAAATTAAATGCATGGATTCTTTATTAACCTCAATAATGAATAAATCAATAAAAATGATTATATACAATAATCAATTAAGTACACGATTCAAAAAGTTTACATAAATAATTTAATACTTAGGATTTGGATTAAACTAAGTGGTATTTTCAATGAATATAAGACATATTTTTAAAATTTTTATTTCGCTTCAATGACACATCAATCAGATGTATCAATTACTCGATATGATCAAAAATGCACTTTTAGTGATTTAAAACACTAAAATATCCATGTAATGATGAAACACATGCCAATCAACCTCTGAATGATGTGAAATCATATGAAAACCATATATTTATTATTTTTGACGTGTATGAGTAAATGACCTGTCAATCTGACATGCGGTGAGCCCAAAAAAACCCAATAAGTAGTTTTTAATGGTTTTCTAGGCCTTTAAAATCATTTTTATGGAATAAAAACTCTGAAAATGGCATATAATTATTTTGAAATAATAAAAAAATTCATATAATAGTTGTTGGAATGTTGGAATAGACAAAACATCAATCAAATGTGTTGTTTGATAGGGATTACCAGAAATGCACTTATAGTGTTTTAAAACACTGAAACATGTGTGAAAGGGTTAAATATATAAAACCAACTCAAAATTACATGAAATAATAGTAATACTATATTTTTATTATTTTTAATTTTTCCAACCATATGAAACATCAATCAGAAGTGTATTGTACTCTGACGAACCAAATAACCAGTTTTTAAAGGTATGAAAGCGATTAAAAATTCACATCATGGGGTAAAAACTAATAAAATGACCTATAATGTCCATGAAATAATATTAAAACAACTATAGAGTATTGTTTAAAATATTTGATCATTTTTCACATCAATCAGACGTGTCACTTGCTCAGGATGATAAAAAATGCACTTTTAGTAATTTAAAAACACAAAAACGTGAATGTAATGATCGAAAACATATAAAAATATTTTTTAATGATTTGAAATATTATTAAAATAATATTTACACTATTTATAAAATTTAATAGAAAACGACACATCAATATGACATGGGGTGTGCCCAAAACAACATAAAAACTAGATTTTAAAGGTTTAATGGCCATTAAAAAAATGAATCATGGGGTTAAAACAAATGAAAAAATATTATTTCTATTAAATCATATAACAAAAAAACATATGGTGATTTCTTAAATGTTGGAATTTATAGAATAATATAATGATGTGTTCTTTGATTGGGATGATGAGGAATGCACTTTTAGTATTTTAAAACACTAAAACATGTGTGTAACAGTCAAAAGAAAATAAAATGACCTAAAAATGATGTAAAATCATAGGATGAACATATTTATATTATTATTAATGTTTATTGGTATAAAACATGTCAATTGAACTTGTATTGTTCTCAGAAAAACTGAATAAGCAGTTTTTAAAGGTTTGACAACCATTAAAGACGTCTGTCAGGGGGTCAAAACTAAGAAAACAACCTATTATTTCCATAAAATCATAAGAAAACAACTGTGGTGATATTTTTTAAATGTTGGAACCAACAGAACATCAATATGAGGTGTATTTTTCTTAGGATGACCGAAAATATATTTTTAGTTTTTAAAAAAGCTGAAACCTGATTATACCCATCAAAACCACAACAATTTTTTTTCAAATGACATAAAATACTAGTGAAATTGAATTTTTATATTAAAATTGATATGTATGAGTTGGAACACATAAATCAGACATGTGGTGTGATCAAATTAATCGAACAACCAATTTTAAAAGTTTGATGATCATTAAAAATTTGTGTCAGGGGGTCAGCAGAAATTAAACAACCTACAACTTCATTAAATTTATACGAAAATAATATTAGAATGATGTTTTAAATATTGGAACCAAAGGAACATAAATTTGATGTATTTTTTACCTTGGATGATTGAAAGCACACATTTTTTTTGAAACACTAAATCAATCATGTAATAGTCAAAACCATAGTGAACAAACTCTGAATAATGTGTAATAATAAGAAGGCCATATTATTATTATTATTAACATGTAAAAGAATATGTCACATCAATAAAACTTGAAATGTGATCAAATGAACTGAATATGTAATTTTTCATTGTTTTCAAGGCATAAAAATGTGTGTCGGAGGGTTAAAACAAAGATAATGAACTTTGATTGGAATGAAATCATAATAAATTAACTAGAGAGTGATTTGTGAAATGTAGAAGTTATTTTCATATTAATCAAAAATTTTGTTTGTCTTGTATAGTCACAAATGCACCATCAATGAATTAAAAACACTAAATAATGCCTGTAATAATAAAAACCATATTCAATGACCTCCAAATGACATAAAAATATTTAAAAAACAACTTTGTATTATTTATTATTTATCCATGAAAACATCATGTCAATTCGACATGTGGTGGGACAGAATAACCTAATAATCATCTTTTTAAAGGTTTAATGACCTTTAGAATTGTTCTTATTGGGGTTAAAACCAAGAAAACGACCATTGATTATGGAAAAATCATACAACAATAACATTAGAGTGTTTTTTGAAATTTCAAAACTAATTAAACATCAATTTGACGTGTTGTTCGATCAACACCACTAGAAACACACTTTTAGTTTTTTGAAACACTAAAACATGAATATTACAGTAAAACCCATATAAAAAGACCCATGAATGATGTAAAATCATAGGAAGAATATATTTTTATAATTAGTGATGAGTATGAGTAGGCAACATGTCAATTGGACATGTTGTGTGATCGAATAGATCGAATAATTAGTTTTTAAAGGTTTAACAACCTCTAAAAAAATCTAAAGTGGGTAGAAACAAATTGAACAACCTCCAATTTCCATGAAAACATACAAAAACAACCATATGATATTTTTTACAAAATATTAAAATATGACATGTCAATTTGATGTATCATATGATCAAGATGATAAAAACACACTTTTAGTGTTTTAAAAACACTAAAATGTGACTGTGATTATCAGAACCATATCAAACAACCATTGAATGATGTGAAATCATGCAAAAACTGTCATTTTATTAATTTTGATGTGTGATATAATTAAATGTCAATCTGATGTGTGGTGTACACAAAAAGACCTATGAAGTAGCTTTTAATTGTATTTTGGCTTAAAATCAAGTGATTTTGTGGGTCAATATGGAGAAAATGACCTTTTATTTTCATGAAATAAAATGAAAACAACTGTAGATTGACTTTAGAAATATTGTAACTGACAGAACATCAATATAATGTGTTTTTTAATTAGGATGACTGGAAACATAGTTTTAGTGTTTTAAAACACTAAAACATGTGTGTAATGGAAAAAACCAATTAGAATAACCACTGGATGATTTTAAATTATAGTAAATTCTTCTTTGTATTATTTGGGATGAGTATGAGTATATGACATGTGATTTGTACATGCAGTGTGCTCAGATGGATGAAATAAGCAGTTTTAAATTTAAAAAATGACTTGAAACTAGTATATATTGAAAATCAAATGAACTGGGACTATTTATTCTACAATGTATTAATTAAAATATTCCACTAGAATTAAATTATTATATTTTAGTAAAAAAAATTATTTACTATACTAAACTTTGTTTCATTTATTTTATTTTTCAGTTATATGAGTTGATGTGTGCATAGTATGGAAAATTGTTTGATGAGTTTATCATTCATTTTGTGAAATTATATATTCCATATAAACTTATTTATTATTTTAATCATGGTTTTTTTTGTGTATTTTTAATTTTGATGTAATTTTTTAAAGTAAATTATTTATAGAGGCCTCCATTAGGTGACCATTATTTGGCCCATCTAGCAGTATAAATAAGGAACAATTATGGGTAAAAAGTGTCTACCATTTGGTTGTTATTAGGAGTCTAATATAGGCCTTGAGCGATGATTTTTTTTGGTTTCTAGAGGTCTTTTCTCTAGTAGTTTAGAAAACAAAAAGGGGATATCATTGATGAGGTAAAAATGTGATTGATCAGGTGATAGTGGAGTAGTGGGAACCAAAATAGGAGTGTGTGGGATTATTATGTTTTATAAATGTGTTCCTTTTAGTTTTCGTTAATAGATAACATGAGTTGTGGGTTTTTTTGAATTTTTCATTCATTATATATTTTAAGTTTTGTGATTGAATAAATTATCATACATGAAATGAATAAATAGGTTTTCAAAATGAAAATTATGATTTTATAAAAATATAGCCATGTATGAGGACCAATAAAATAATTATAAAATGAAATTTTTTTAGGATGAAGTTGTGTGATATAATTAATAGTGGGATGAAAAAAATATTCGAGAAAAAATGGGGATTCTTATTTCCTTGAAAAAAATATACAACATAAAAGGAAAAACTTCTTTGTATCACATATCTAACACAAAAAACCCAACCTACACAAACCTATATAAATATATCTATATAGAGTTACCATAACAATAGGGCATATAACTTCATGAATTCTTCATGTGATATTTTCTCATACTTCCTATGACAGTGTTATTATCCTCGCCATAGATGAATCCCACCAGCGCCCTATTGCAATGGTTGAGGGACCTTGGGAACCAAAAGAATCTATTAGTAATGATACAGAGGCAACATCTTTAACTGCAAACAACCCTCACTTCGCCAATGCTACAGAGATAGATCTCACACTATACCTATCATGCAACCTCAAATGCCCAATCAATATCAGATGACTAAACCCAATGCTAGTTCTACCTTGAGAATTATTATCAGTGACTGAAATTATCCCATGCATTAGAGCGACACTGCTATATATTGAACTCCACCTATCATGTAGTATCATCGATAGCCTAGTCAATGGTGTTATTTTTTGGACTTCTATATCCTTGGTCGGTTCACATATTTTCATTAAACTTTTGCATTTATTTTGGTGTTAAAACCAACCAAATAGACTATAATTATTATGAAATAATAGGATGATAATTGTATATTTATTTTTAAAATATAGGAACTCACACAGTATCAATTCCAGTCATCATTTTCATGGGATGATGAAAAACTAATTTTTTAGTGTTTTAAAACACCAAAATGTAATTTTATTGGTTAAATACATAGTAAAAAACCTCATATTGAAATAAAATCATTGAAAAACAATATCTTAATTATTTAAACATGTAATTGTATATGGAACATCAATCAAACATGTATTTTTCTTGAAAGAACTATCTAAACAATTTTTAATTATTTTATAGTATTTAAAAATTTGTTACATGTGGTTAAAACCAAGAAAAAAACCTTCTAATGTCATCAAATCATAATTAAAAAATCATAAATTGATTTATAAAACATTGGAACTAATGTTATTTCAATCAAAAAATTTGTTTCTGAAGATGATTGCATGTTACTTTTAGTGTTTTAAAACACTAAAACATGTTTATAATGGCCATAACCATACTAAAAACCCTAAAAATGATTTTAAATCATAAGAGGTCCATATTAATATTATTATTTACATGTATGATTAGAATATGAATCAATCAGACATTTGATGTTCTCAAACATACCAAAAAAGATATTCTTAACGGTTTGACAACCATTAAAAATGTGCATCAGAAGGTCAAAACTAAGAAATTAACCTTAGATTAGTGTAAAATAATATGAAAAAAACTGTATAGTGATTTTTGAAATGGAGGAGTAAACCACAAATCAATTGAATTTGTTATTTTTTTAGTATGTCCATAAATTAATTTTTAGTGTTTTAAAACACTAAAACATCTATGGAATGGTACTAACCTTATTAAACAACCTCTAGATGATGATAAATCATAATATGACCATATTTTTATTATTTTCTATTTGTAAGAGTAAAAAATGATCAATATGACATACAGAATGTGTAGAATTACCTAATATGCAGTATTTAAAGGTTTGATGACCTTTAAAAACACGTGTCATGGGGTAAAAACTATGAAAACAACCAATAGATTACATGAAATAATAATAAAAACAACCATACAATGATTTATGAAATGTTGGAACTGATTTAACATCAATATGATGTTTTTTTTTGTTCAGGATGATAGGAAATGTTCTTTTGGAGTTTTAATGCGCTAAAACGTGTGTCTAACTATCAACATTGTAGTAAATATCATCTAAACGACCTAAAATCATCAGTATTATTTATTTTTATTATTAGTGAATCATAAGAGTAAACTACATGTTAATCGTAATTGTGTTGTGCTATAAAGGTTCGAATAATTTTTTTGATTTGACGACCATTAAAAATTTGTGTTTTCATGTCAAAACCTATAAAATGTCATAAATTTACATGAAATAGACAAAATAGTATAGTGATTTTTGAAATGTAGGACTATACTACATGTCAATCAGATGATTCATTTTCTTAGGGTGATCAAAAACATACTTTTAATGATTTAAAAACACTAAAACATTCATGTAACGGTTAGAACCATATAAAAGTAATTACAAATCATGTGAAATCAAATAAAATACATATTAATATTATTTTTGTCATCTTTGAGAAAATAGAACATGAATATTAAGTGCAGTGTTCCTAGAATGGCCTATAAAGGAGTTTTTAAAGGTTTTATGACCATTAAAAACATGGGTCATTGGGTCAAAACAAAGGAAAAATATTCTTATTACCATGAAATCATACAGAAATAACTATCGAGTTATTTTGGAAACATTGGAACGTAAAAAATGGAAATTCGATGTGTCATTTGATCAGGATGATTGGAAGCATGCTTGTATTATTTTAAAACACTAAAAAATTCATCTAACATTAAAAACCATAGAAAATAACCTTCAAATGAAGTCAAATCATAAGAATATCATCTTTTTGTATCTAAAATCAGAAGACACATCAGTCATACATGCAGTGTTCTTAAATAGACAAAATAAGCAGTTTTTAATGGTTTTATGGTCTTTAAAAACTGGCATATAGGGGTTAATACCAAAAAAAGACCTCTCTTTTTTGTGAAATCATATGAAAAGTGTGTATAGTTTTTTTTGAAATTTTGGAACTTGTGGAATGTCAATATGAGGTTTTATTTACTTGATATGATTATAAATTCATGTTTTGTGTTTTAAAACACTAAGACATGTGTGTAACTTTCGAAACCATTGAAAATGACCTCTGAATGACATGAAATCATTATATAATGTTTTTTAATTTTATTTTTGATTTCTATCCATAATAAATACATCAATCAAACAATTGGTGTGCTTAGATGGACTGAATAACCATTTTTTAAAGGTTTGGTGACCTTTAAAAATGTGTGATAATGGGTTAAAATCAAGAAAAATACCTCCAATTTCTATGAAATAAAAAAAAGTAGAGTGATTTTTAAAATGAATGAGAATATTAAACATGAATTTTCATTTTCATTTTATCTGGATTATAATAATTTCAATTTTATTGTTTTAAAAAAACACTAAAACGTGTGTGTAATAGTGAAAATATTTTCAAACAACCTCTAAATAATGTGAAATCATTGGAAAATAATCTCTATATTAATTTTGGTAGGTACAAAAAAATGACACATCAATATAACTTATGGTGTGCCTATAATGACCTAATATGTAGCAACTGAGACTTTTATAAATGAAATTCCTTTTTTGAATGAATAAATGATTTATTATGTAATATAGTTTTGGAAAACACATTAAATACATTGGTTATTTTGGACCATTATATGGTATTTAAGATTTAAAATACTGTTATCCATCAGAAATATTTATAATATATTAATTTTATAGTGTCCATTAACATTAGTATATTAAAGATTCTGATAAAGTCCAACTGACCCATAAGAAAGGCGTGACAGTCTTGACCAGTAGGATCATACTCTTTTAATCCAAATTATCATAGCTTCCATGGGATAAAATATCATTGTTCTTTTCCATTAACCAATACCAAGCTGATTTTCGACAATTAAATCATGATAAAAACTATTTTCAGTAGAAGTTCAAGCGCATTGAGACCACGACTAAAACCATGTTTGCCGAACCACCGTAAGAAAATCTCAACATCAAACACATTACACTTAAGGAACTCACTATTGTAATAAAGGGTTATGTATCTAGACCCTGGTAGAATGGTTTTTTATAGTTTCTTTTAAGAAAATAATCTATAAATTTATTCATTATTACTTTTTAAATTATTAGATAATGTGTTTGATAAAAATTAGATTTTAATATGATGAATAAAAAAATTATTTTTTAAAATACCATTTAATTTAAGACACTTTGATTAATTCAATAGTTTTTTAAATAAAATATATTTTAGTAATATATTATTACTAAATAATATTTATTAAATATAAATAATCATATAATTTTTTCTAGTCAAATGAAATTTATTTTAGGGTTAGATAACTATTATCATAAAAAACTAATATTTTGAAATAAATGGGGATTTTGAATTAAAAGTATAAATTATAATATATAAATAATTATTTAAATAAAATAAATATTATTTTGGAAATCAGTATGTTGAAATTATCCAATACTGAATTATTCATATTTTTTTTGAGACAATCTAATTTTTTGGTCAAAGTTAAATACAGTATAAATTTACTATATGTATTATAACATCATAAAAGTCCAAAATATATGTAATAAATTTTATAAAGAGTATCTATGACTGAAAAATTTTCCCCTTTAAAATAATGTGTTTTCGAAGTTATTTTATTAGTTTTAGAAACCCTTAATGAATCTTCCAAAACCAATGTTAAATTTATGGTTTTAAAATCAATTATTTTTAAACATGACTCACTTCCACATCACCGAAGGTATTATTTTATTTATTTAGGTTATTAGACTTATAAAATAGTGATATCCAACTCACTTTGGAAGAAACATTAGGAAAAAACTATGGTATGGTTTGTGGTTTGGATTAATTTATTATGTAGAATAAAAAACCTAAGTTTAGAAATTGATAAAGAATTCTCTTCTCTGTTTATATATAAACCCACCCAATCTCCCATTAAAAATTAATAAAAACCATGGATCATAAATTTAATCTATCATTCCGATCTATAGATCCCTCTTAAGGTTCCACCAATCTCATAATAATCTCCTCCCATGCTTTAAGAAGCTCCCTCTCAATGTAAGTGATCCTCTCCTTCACTTGTTTATTTAAGAAACGTATTTATATTATAACTTTTTATTTCAATTTTTCCATGTTATTAAAGGTTATTACACATCCATAATAATTTAATTATGATTTAATGTGATTATATACCCATTTCACTCTTATTAAACCCTTATTTAAATCATTTTACCACTATTATGCTGCCCAAATCATCGTGAAATTCTCCATGCCAAACATTTTTATAGTGAATACCCAATTACCATTTCAAATTAAATGTGTTTGACTAGTTTTACATATCGTCCATTTTTTTGGATTTATATATATGTAACCCACACTCCTTAAATTATTTTTTTACAAGTGATGAAATAAATACTTATGTAGTATGATCTATGTAGAACACTTATTCATATATAGGATATGAAAGTGTTGGGTGGGATCAGAATTATATATTCCTCTAATACATTGAGTAATTTTTTATCTCATGATATTTCATGTATAGTGAATGAGAGGTCATCTTAATAACACTGTTATGATGAATTATTATTTATTATAGACTTATGTTTATAATGTCATGTTTTATGTTGTTCCCACATTCATATGTTACATTGATGTTATCATGTTATATAATTCCTCATTGTTTAAGATTATGATTCTCACCAATTTTATATCTCGTTGATAAGCTTATTAATGCACATGTAGTACTTTAATCATATTACTCTTTGATTATTGCCTTACTAATCTTTATAGCTCACCCATTTCTTATGTACATTCCTAGGTTATCCATTACAATTTTTGAATATCCATGGAATATAAGCAATTGTTTCATAATTTTTAATTAATGATATTGTACTAATTTTTTCAATTATTTTTTCATGTACCTAATTTCCCAAATACACTCGTCCTCATGATTATAAAGGGTTGTATCAAGTGTACATTTATGTAATAAATTATGAAATATAATGTATTAAAGATATGGGTTTTCATAGTTGGTATGAGTGCCATTTTTATCTATTTTTGAGGATTATGATTATAAAACTCTAGTGAAAGTCTTAGGGATAAGACTATACATACTAAAATATGCCTAATTTTTGTTAAAGTATAGTGTAATTGTTTTCCAAAAATAATACATTGTTTTCGGGATACTACAAGTAGATGTGGATCTTGTAAAGTTGTAAATAGGGGTAATAACCCTAAAAATATTGTATTAATCTAGACTCGACTGTTACATAGTGCATGAAAATGGTCTTACTACACACATGTATTGAAACACTTGGGGGATATTCTTTGTTAAATTCACATTCTCATTAGGAACCATTATTAAGGAAAGAAAAATAAACATAATGTTTTATAATAGGAAATATATCATGGATAACTTTGATTAAAACCTATAAATTCATAGGCTAAATAATATATATCATTTATGATTTATCTCATTAATGATCATGGTTTTTCATTTATTTATTTAATCTTTTAAAAATATTCAGCCATAATTTTTCTTTTTTTTAGTCAATGGGTGGAAATAGGAGAAACTAAGTCAACAAATAATGTGAGGGAAAATGTGAAGACTTCCCAAATGAGATGCCAAACATGGTGGGGGAAGGAATTGAAAACTTCAGCACAATAATTTCTCATTTAACTCATTTTTTTAACAAAAAAATGAACCAATAGGTACTTTTGAATTCCTTAATAAAGAGAAACTTGCAATTGATACCTTTTTGTGATAAAGTACTTTGAATTTCAATGGATCTTTTGATTCTTTAATCACAGAACAATGGATCTACTCCATTGAAAATATATTCTCCATGCTTCAATTATTTTAGAAAGATAGTGTTGTGTTTTTTATCATATTGAAGGAGAATCTAGTCCATGGTGGTCATTGGTAAAAAATATGAAGACCAAGGGGGAGATCGAACCGATAGAGTGGAAGGAATTCACAAAAATGTTTTTCAACAAATATCTTTTTTAAACTCTCTAACATAATATGTATAGTTACTTCCTTATCCTCAAGAAAAATTATGAATAATACATTGAGGCATATAAAGTAAACTTCACAATACTTTCATAATATTCCTCCGAATTTTTCATTACCCATGAAAGTAAAGTTGACTGCTTCTTTTATTGGCTAAAGAAAATTATATTAAAATCCTTATCCATTCAAGAAATCTAAAAACTAAAGGAAATAGTTTTATGTTCCCTCAAATTCAAAATAGTGATAAGAGGATCTAAAGGTTCTCACAAGGATAAAAAGAAAAAAAGAGTTTAATTCTGGAGGTATGATAGAGAAATATAACAGTGGTAAGAAAGTTCAACATCACATTTTTCAAATTTGTGGGAAGAATAATCCCAAAAAATTCCTAAATGGGAGAGTAAATTCTTTATCTTTTGGAAGGAAGGTCATATAACTAGTGATTGCTGACATAAAAAATTTTCCAATGTGATAGAAGAAAGTAATGCTCTAGTAAACCCTTAGACTATTGAACAAGGTTTCAATAATAATAAACAATGAAACTATAAGAATCAATGCACTAAGCCAAGGGTTGTCGATGAAAAATTATGACAACCACCTCTAAGGCCTATAGAGGAAGCGTGATCTTATTTAATCATAGATAATGAGGTGGATCCCGATAATGAAGTGGTGATAGGTATGTTATCTATTCATTCAGGAATAGTGAAAATACTATTTTATTATGGTTTTATGCATTCTTTCATATCATGAATGTTTAGTAGAACTATTCAAACACCACCACAAAACATGTAATTAAAGTTATCGATTAAGATAGAAAATGGTTCAATAACTTTATCCCAAGTATATAACTCCTCTACTGTCCAAATTTTCAGGATTAATTTCCCAATGAATCTTATGATACTCCCTATTTATGAATTTGATGCTATTCTTGGCATGGACTGGCTTTCCTTATTTAGAGCCAACATATATTTTTGAGTGAAGGAAATCACCCTCTCTATCGTAAATCATCGTATAATTCTATAAAAACAAGGATGAGGATGAATTTCATTTGGTACCATCATCTCATGCATATATATTATTACACAATAGTAAATTTTATCTTTATGAAATGATTGATTCTAAGTAAACAATCATCCTTGAAGACATGCCCACTGTGTGGGAATTCCCTGATGTTTTTCCTGAAAACCTTTCTGCTCTTTCTCTAAGATAATTGGTTTAGTTCATAATATATCTTATACCTGGATCATTTCCAATATCTAAGACTCTATATTGAATGTCCACTGTTTAAGATGAAGTGCTAATGAAGAAACTAAAATATAATATGGCTAAATTGTTTATACAATCATGTGCTTCATCATGGGGTGCACCAGTCCTCTTCCTAAAGAAGAAGGATGGTTCAATTAATCTCTTCAATAATTATCACGGTCTCAATAGGATCATGACAAAGAAAAAATATCCTCTAACATGGATTAATTACTTGTTCTATTAGCATTGTGGATCCCAATACTTATCCAAGGTGGATCTTCAATTGGAATATTATCAAGTAAAGGCTAAGGATGAGGATACCCCCAAGACTAGTTTTCATTCAAGGTACGAGTACTATGAGTTCATAGTGATTCCATTAAGAATCAATAATTCTCTATAAATATTCATGGATTTGATGAATATGGTCTTTAATGATTACCTTAAAAAATTCTAGTCTTTATAGATGATATTCTTATCTACTCAAAAAACAAGGAGGAGCATGGGGAGCATTTTAATTATGTTCTATAGAAATTTTGGAAGGA
Organism: Viscum album; assembly: GCA_963277665.1. Classification (NCBI taxonomy): domain Eukaryota; kingdom Viridiplantae; phylum Streptophyta; class Magnoliopsida; order Santalales; family Viscaceae; genus Viscum; species Viscum album. Next base: position 1,744,130,589 of record OY728125.1, on the reverse strand, counting down.
ATTGTGAAGTATAGTAAATGTTAGTTATGGATAGGGAAAGAAATTTTATGTGGAATGTTATCACAAAAAGAGTTATATATATGAATTCCCCAAAAATAGAGTCAATTAAAGGATGGCCTATAACAACCATTATGATAGAAATATATAGTTTCCTTAGATTAGAAGAGTACTATATTCGATTAATGAGAATCTTTACATGATTTTCAATTCCATTAACTAAGATAACCTAAATGGGAGTCAATTGTTTCTTGAATAATGAATGTGAAGAGATATTTAGATAGTTTAATAAGAGTTTAATCACTACACTTGTGCACACATTACCCACATGTGGGGTAGGATTTTTTATCTATAGTGAATAATCCTTAAATATATTGGTTCGTATACTAATGAAAGACAAAACAGTTATAGACTATTACTATAACTAATTAAAGATCCAAGATAAGAACTACCCAAAACATGATCTATAATTGTCTTCAGTTATATCCACACTATTGATTTGGTGACATTATATCTACAGGTATAAGTGTGAAATATATACAGATTATAAAATCCTCAACTATATATTCACACAAAATGATCTAAATATTCACTAGTGGTGGTGGTAAGATCTAATAAAGGACTATGGTTTTTAAATACATTATTATCCTATGAAGTAGGACAAAGGGGTAAGTAGAAAGGATCCTATAATCCTATCCATGATGATGATGGCAAGAGATCCAATCTTATTGGATGTACAGAGGATGTAAATGGGAATAATAAAAGGATTATAACCCTACCATTCCAAAATTACTTCTCAAAAATCTATTCCTGAGAAGATTAAGGAGGCTTAGAAGGATGATGAGGTGCTGTAGAAAAAGGTAGTGAATATTATGGAGTTCATATTTTCTAAAGATGGAGTTATAAGTTTTAGAACCCAGATATGTGTCACATAAAAAATAGAACTATAGAGGGAACTTTTGGGTGATGTGCATAACTCGTACTTATCTATTTATATAGGAAACACTAAAATGTAAAGATATTTGAAGAAAAAATTCTAGTGGGATTGCATGAATTGGGATATTACAGAATTTGTATCTTAATGCTTAGTATCCCAAAAAGTCAACACTAAATGACAGAAGTCTAAGGGTAAGATAAAAACATTACCAATACCTATATGGAAACGAGAAAACATAACCATGGATTTTTTTCATAGTACTCCATAGGAGCCCTAACGGAAATAACGCCATCTGGGTAGTAATCAATCTCCTTTCCAAGTTAGTTCATTTAATTCATATCAAGGAATATTTATCTCTTAACAAACGTTCCAAGATATAAATAATGGGAGTTTTAAGACTTTACGGAGATCCACAACCTAATATATTTTATCAAGATCCAAGGTTTACCTTAAGGTTTTGTAGAAGCATTCAGCAAGCATTGGATATAGAGCTGAGGTTCGGCACTTCTTATCACCATCAAACAGATGGTTAGTCTAAAAGAACCATTAAAACTAAGTAGGATATGATGAGATCATGCTCAATGGATTTAAAAGGATATTGGGATAAACAAATAACCCTATTGGAGTTCTCATATAATAGTTATTTACATTCTAGAAACCAAATTCAACATTATGATGCTCTATATGGGAAGATGTGTTAGACTCCAACGTGTTGGGATAAAGCTGATTAGAAAAATATGATGGTTTCTGATCTTACCCAATCGATGAAATATAAGGTTTAAACCAGGAGACATCATATGAAATGTTCACAAAGTTAATAGAAAAGTTATACAACCAATTGATGATGAGATCTATATTTTGAGTTTGGAGAAAAAGTGTTCCTTCATATATCATCATGGACGAAAGTCGTGAGGTTTGGGAAGAATGGAAATCTTAGTTTAAGATACATAGACCCCTTTTAGATCCTTGATCACATCATAGTAGCTTCCTATCAGCTAACACTACCATTTAACCTATCTCAAGTATGTGATGTGTCCAATGTATCCCTCTTGATAAACTACATAACAAACTCTTCACATGTATTAAACCTAGATTTTGTAAAAATGGATAATGGTCTTTCATATGAGGAGTATCTTATGAGGATTTTAGATCATATAGTTAAGGTTATGTAAAATAATAAAACTATCCTGCTTAAATTGTTGTGATGGAACCATAGGTTTGAGGAAGTGACATGGGATCCAGAATAGGCGATGAAGCAGAAGTACCAACATCTATTTTAGCGGTTAAAATGAAAATTTCAGGGGTTAAATTATTGAAGGGGGAACAACGTAATGTCCTGAACTTTTATAAATGAAATTTAATTTTTTAATGAAAATTTATTTATTAAGTAGTTTAGTTATGGAAAATAAATTCAAAACTTTGGTTATTTTGGAAAATTATGTTGTCTTTCAGATTTAAAAGGTTAGAAAGAATCATTACCATTGATAAAATTGCCATTATACAGTGACCATTAATATTAATATATTAACGTTTATCCCAAAGTCCAATTATCATAGAATAAAGGAGATATGGCCTTGACTAGAAGGATTGTACCCTGTAAAGGCCATTTATTGGAGCTTCGGAGGGAGATAACATCATTGGGATTTTCCCTTGACCAAGCCCAAGTTGAGATTCAGTAACTAAATCATGAGAAAATATTTTTATGGGAAAATTTCAATCTCATCGAGATCATGACCCATACAATGTTTGTTGAACCAACCTAAGAAAATCTCACCACCATACACCTTACCCTTAGTTAATTTTCTAGTTTAATAAGGGGATATGTATTTAGACCTTAAATGTATTATTTTATGTATTTTATTTCAATAAAATAATGATTTTATTTATTCATTATTACTTTTAAAATGATTAGATAATGAGTTTGATAAAAATTAGATTTTGATATGATCAGACACAAATTATATTTTTAAAATATACCATTTCAATCAAGACACACTTTTTGATGAATTCAAAAAGAATTAAATAAAGGATATTTTAATAAAATAGTATAACAATATAATATTTACATAATATAAATGGTTATATAATTCTATAAAGTCAAATGATATTTCTATAAGTGTCAAAAAACTAGTATACTCATAAAAAAATATTTTTATTTAAATTGGAATTTTTTATTAAAAATTTCAAATTATAATATTTAGATAATATTTTTGATAAAATAAATATTATTTTTGAAATAACCTTTTCAAAATTATCCAAAATTGAATTTTCGATAAATCTATGTGGTAGTTGAATTTTTTGGTCAAAATAAATAAGGTAAAAATATACAATATGTAATATGACATAATAAATTTCCAAAAGTTATATAAAAAATACTATAAAGAGTATCCATGAAAAAAATTATTTTTCCACTTTAAAATAATTTTCTTTTTATGTTAATTGATTAATTTTAAAAACCGTTATTGAATCCTCCAAAACCTATATTATATTTTATGGTTTTAAAATCAATTATTTATAAACATGACTCACTTTGAAATCACCAAGGGTATTAGTTTAATGATTTCAGTTCCTAGACTTATAAAATAATTAAATACACCCTTATTTGTATGAAACCATGGGAAAAACTATGGCATAGTTTTGGTTTTTATTAATGTATTATATTGAGTCCCAAACCAATGTTTAGAAATTAATACAGAAATCTTCTATCTTTTTCTACATAAACCCGCCCAACTGCTAATTACTCTCCGCTAAAAATACTTGGAGCATAAATTTAATCTTGCATTTCCTCTCTAGATACCACCTATGGAGCCTCCGTATACTTAAGAAGATTCTCCCAAGATTTAAGAAGAAACCTCTCAAGTTAAGGGATCCTCTCCTTTTCTCTTTATTCAATCACCTTCTTCATATAATTCCTTTTGATTTCCAATTTTTCATGTTTATATATGTTATTAATCATCCCTAAAAAAATCATTATGATTTACAATTGACAAGGGACCCATTAAAATCTCATTAAAACCTTCTATGAATATTTGTGTTCCCTTGTTATGCTACCGAAATCATCTAATGATTTTTCCTGCCAATGGTTTTTGTAGTGAATTCCCATTCCCAATTACACTGAATGATATTCACCTAGTTCTAACTACCATTCATTGATTGGGAATTTCCATGTATGTAACCCATGTTCATTAAATCATGGGGTCAAAAGTGATGGAAGGAATCCTTGTATTGTATGATCTATTCAGTACACTTATGCATGAACAATATATTAAATTGATGGTTGAGCCCATAATTTTATATTTCTCTAATGAATTGGGTAATGTTTTTATCTCTTAAGATGTAATTGATGGAGAAACCTAGGTTATCCTAAGAACACATTGTTATAATTTCTTGGTGGTTAGCCTTGACTTTTTTTTATGATGCCATGTTTTATGTTGTTTCCACATTCATATTTGGTTAGGTTGTCATCTTGTTATATCATGACTCATTGTTCAAGATTATGATTCTCACCCCTTTTATATCCCATTTACATGATTATTGACTCACATGTATTATGTCCATCATTTTATGATTTGATTATTAAATTAATGGGAATTATATCCCACCTCTTTATTATTAAAATCCTCATGTTTTCCCATGTAGTTTAAGATGATCAAAGGAATATAAGGGAATTTTTGGGTGTTTTTAATTAAGGATGTTGTACTAATATTTTAATCTATCATTTCATGCACCTAATTTCTAAAATAAACTAGGCCTCAGGATCATATGGGGTTGCATTAAGTGTACCTTTATCTAATAAATCATTAAATAAATTGTTTTAATGGCATGGGTTGTTATATAATAAGAATTTTTAAAGGTTTTATGACCATTAAAATCATTATTCATGTCATCAAAACTAATAAAATAACCTCCAATTGTTGTTAAATATTAAAAAAATAATAGAGTTATTAATGGAATATTGGAATTAATAGAAAATCAATATGAGGAGTCATTCTACTAGGATGACCAGAAATGAACCCTTGTTTTTTAAAACACTAAAATGTGCATATAAGGGCCAAATATATAGAAAATGGCCTTCAAATGAAATTAAATCGTATAAAAATAATCTTTGTAAAACTTTTGATGTGTTTGAGTAGATGCCACATCAATTGAACATGTAGCGTGCTTAAATGCTCCAAATAAATAGATTTTGAATTGTTTATGGCATTTAAAAACATGTGTCAGGTTGTCAAAACCATGAAAATGAACTGCACTTGTCATTAAATAATTTGATTAAAAACATAAAAAGTGTTTTAAAATATTCGGGTAGATGTCATGTTAATTGGAAGTTTCTTTTGCTCGAGAGGATTAGAAACACAATTTTTGTGTTTTAAAAACTCTAAAACGTGCATATAATGATAAAACTCATATAAAATGACTTCTGAATGATTTGAAATCATAATAAACCTATATTTAATTTATTTTGAATGTATAAGAGAAAATAATATAACAATACGATATATGGTGTTTCTGAAAGAACCTAATAAGAAAATTTTAAAACTATGAAGGCATTTAAAAAACATGTGTTATGGGGTTAAAACCAATAAAATAACCTCTAATTATTATTAAATCACAAAAATTTAATCATAGAGTTAATTGTGAACTTTTGAAAGTGATGGAATGTTAATCCTATGTGTTATTTGATCGGGATAACTGGAAACAAACTTTTAGTATTTTAAAATAGTAAAACATTTTTGTAATGACCAAAACAATATAAAATAACCTTAAATGATTTTAAATCATTTTAAGACCATATTTATATTATTATTGGCATGTATGAGTATAATTCTTGTCAATCAGATATGTGGTGTTCTCAGAAAAACCAAATAATTAGTTTTTATAGGTTTGAAAACCATTAAAAACTAGCATTATGGTGTCAAAATCTAGTAAACAACCTAATATTTTCATTAAATCATATGAAAACACCATAGTGTAAGTTTTTAAATATTGGAACTGACAGAACATCAATCTATGGTGTATTTTACTCGGGATGACTGAAAACGTGTGTTTAGTTTTTAAAAATAAAAAAATGTGTACACTAGCCAAAAACAAATAAAAAGACTTCCAAATGACATGAAATCATAGAAATTTTTTCTTTTTTTAAATTTTATCTGATGTTCATGGGTAGAGGGCACATCAATTAGATATGTTTTGTACTCATATGGACCAAACAACCAGTTTTTAAAGGTTTGATGACCTTTAAAAATGTGTATTTTGTGGTCAAAACCTGGAAAAGGACCTTTGATTTATGTGAAATCATAGGAAAATTACCATAATGTGATTTTTGAAAAAATGGAACTGAAGACACATAAATTATAGGTTATGTTTTCTCTATATTACTATAAGTGCACTTTTAGTGTTTTAAAACACTAAATCTTTAATAGGACATCTAAAACCATAAAAAAGGACATATGAATGATGTCAAATCCTAGGTAGATCTTCATTATATTATTATTAACATGTATAAGAATATAAAACATTAATTTAATGTGCAATGTGCTTAGATGAATAGAATATGTACTTTTTCAAGGTTTAGTGATATTTTAAAACATGTTTCAGGGGGTCAAAACAACTGACTGACCTCCAACTGGCCTGAAATCATAATAAATTTACCGTAGAGTGATTTATAAAATGTAGGAGAAGCTAGCATGTCAATTGAACTTGTAATTTTCTTAAGATAATCAAAAACACACTTTTAACATTTTAAAAACACTAAAACATGTGTGTAATAGTTAAAACCTTATCAAACAACCTCTGAATGACATGAAAATCATGGGAAACTTAATTAGTATTTTTTTATGTATGAGAGAAAACAAAATGTCAATTCGACTTACGATGTGCCCGGAATGACCATATAAGAAATTTATAAGGGTTCAGCGACATTTCAAAATGGAACTTAATGGGATCAAAACAAAGAAAACTACCTTTTATTTTAGTGAAATAAAATGATAATAACCTTAGAGTGATTTTTGAAATTTTGGAATTAACAGAACATCAATCTGAATAATCGTTTGATTGAGATGACATGAAACACACTTCAAGCATTTTAAAATACAAAAAACATGCATCTAACTTTCAAAACCATATTGAATGACATCCAAATGATGTAAAATAAAATTAATGTTGTATTTTTATTATTACTGAAATGTATGAGAAGATGTCAAGTCAATAGGATGTGTGGTGGTCTTGAACAGATCGTATAAGTAGTTCTTAAAAATTTGATGACCTTTAAAAACATGTTTTGGGAGGTCAAAACTAAGAAAACAACATCAGATTAGCATGAAATAATAAAAAAAATCTATAGAGTGATTTGTAAAATTTTGGAGTAGACAGCGTGTCAATTGGATGTGTAAATTGTTCATGATGATAAAAAACAATTTGAATGTCTTAAAAAAACTAAGACATTTATTTAACAATAAAAACCATATAAAATGACCTTAGTATGACAAGAAATCATTGGGTAACTATATTTTTATTATTTATGATATATAATAGAAAACGACACATCAATCCGATGTGATGTGTGCCCAAAATAACTAAACAAGCAGTTTTTAAAGGATTGGTCTCTTTTAAAAACATGTGCCTGTTGATGAAAATTGAGAAAATGAATTTTGATTTTTGTGAAATCATACGACAACAACCATAGAGTGACTTTTTAAATGATGATGTGTTAATAACATCAATCCCATTTGTTGATTGATAAGGATGACTAGAAACACACTTCTAATGTTTTAAAACATTAAAACATGTTCATCACAGTCAAAACCATAACAAATGATCTTTTAATGATATAAAATCACAAAACGTCCAATTTTATTTTATTTGTGATGTGTTTGAGCATAGAACACATCAATCATACATGAGGTGTGCTTGGACAGACTGAATAATCAGTTCTAAAATAAAAAAAATAAAAAATGTATATAAAGGAAATCAAATGATGTTGGATTGATTATTGAACTAAATTTTAATTGAATTGTTTTACACGATATAGATTATAATGTTTTTTTTATTTTTTTATTTAAAGTACTATTTTTTAAATTTATTTGATTTTCAGTTATATTGGATGATGGGAGCATAATGTGAAAAATTATTCAAGGAGTTTATTTGTAATTTTATGAAATTATAGATTCGATATAATTTTATTTAATATTTGAATCATGGTTGTTTTTTTATTTATAATTATGTAGTAACTTTTTTAAAAGTAAATTATTTCTATGAAAAGGATATACATAATAAAATGAAACTCAATTTTGTATCACATATCTATCACAAAACTATTGGAGTTGGTTCCCTAGAACTAGATTCTTTGTACTTTATGATAAAAATATATTCATTGCTTTGAATATTGATAAACTACTTATCATATCATGATTTTTATCTTGTGTGACATAATATGTGATAATGTCCTAAGAGTAGCTGTCAGACTAAAAGGTCATAGAAGTTCCCCGCTATGATGAGATCCTAGAAGTTCTACAACACTATTATTTAATGTAAGTTCTATAGCCATATGATATAATTTGAGGGACAAAAATGATACAAGCTATCATGGGTGGAGACTTATGGGACTTTGAAGTACCTTCTCTTGGTGTACACCCTTGGTTATATCCAATATGGATATTATGAGAATGAGACTTGACAGTAGGAAATCAATATTTTTATGTGTCATTGGATGTTCCTATCAGTGGACATGTGTATTGTTCCTTAGAATTTAATATTATTATTAATGGATATTATGGGTCATGTACTTTATTGTATTGACGAAAATCATGATGGAAGATGTTCGTGACATGGTAGGATATGTTGGGCGCAACATGAGAAATATTGAATTAATGAATAATGAGGGAAATGATTTACCCCTTATATTTGTTAACGGATGTTAACATCTTGGACACTTTGATGGAAATGTTATATCCTACATAAATCAATGGCCATGTTGATCTATATATATGTTTTATTTTTAGAAAGTAAAAGAAAGATATATCAAGCATATAGTTTGATGGAACTCACATCTAACCTGCTCAATTTGAGATATTTTTATAAAGAGACTATATTACACAGTAAGCATTATTATGAGGTTTCATAGCGTCGTGACATTATCACCTTTCTCTATGGGTTCCTTGGTGTGTTGTTAGATGTTAACCTTGGACACTATGTTACTTCCTCTAATTCCACTGAGAAAGAGGCCTAGAGGGTCACACACTAAGTGTGTCTAGAATCTCAGTTAAATAATATATTATTATTTAATAGTTTGAATAAATATTATTCCTATATGTGGTTTAATAATTATTTATGTATTCTTGATCGCATTTATTCCGTCACTAGTTATTTGAGAAAATAAATTGTGAGAATAATATTTAACAAATATTTATTTGATATTTAGTGAATATAGTATTTATTTATTTATTGAAGAATATTGCAGTGGTATTTTTTAATAAATAAATTGACATTATTCAAGGCCCAATAAATATTTTTGGATAATGGAGGATCGAGTTTAATGAGATGGTGAGAAATGATAATATGGAATATTATTTCATTAAATAATATTTCATTTTAATTTTCAAGTTTAGCGCATGTCAAGAAATAATAATATTACTATTATTATTTCACATGGGGGTTTTCTAGGATTAAATTTATAATAAGGGAACTTGTGCAATTATTTTATTTTAACCATAGTAATAAAAACACTGAATTTTGTTATTTTCTCATGAGTCTATTTAGTTGTGCACAACAAATTTGGAGAAAACCTCTCAATCTTAGAGAGTTTTATTCTCTAAGAAAGATCTCAAGAATGGAGACAAATACTTCTCCACTAGATCAAGGAGAACACTTTGAAAGTGGTTCCCAAGGAAATCAAAGGATAATGATACAAGTGCAAAGATATTCCGTGCTAGCACCCGGAGTCACCTTAGGTGACGTTTAGAGATTTGTGAAATGTGTGTGGATCACCAATAGAGTAAATATAAATTTTGTTTTTACAACGAAATTATGGTGCACTAAAGATCTTTCACTGAACACATCAACAAATAAATAATTCCTTATAGGTAATTCTTTATCAAATTAAATTAATTATAAACAAATTGTGTTGATCCCTCTCTATCGGTTATGGAACAATTATTCTTTTTCTATTTCATTTACTCAGTTCTGTGGATCACAACATTCATCATCATATAGATCCTAGATTGATAATTGATTATGGAAAATATTAAATTTGGGAACCACCTATCACATGCTTCTGCTACACCTAGAACCTACAAGTTGTATCAGAGGGGGCAGATAATTGTTTATAATTATTTAAGATCATTGGTGATTTACATATTAGCAAAAAAAAATTCAATTCAAGCTTAATTTTTTTAATATTAATTAGAAGATCTGTTTCTTACTCATTCATCTCTCATAGATATATTCGAGATGTTTAATTTTATGATTAACATAAAACCGAGCATCTCATATGGAGGAGCCATGAAATCTTCACAGATAACTTATCAGCACATACCATGTAACCAAAGTTACATGACATGTATTTCTGTTCAATGCACTAGGAGTTTAATCATCAATTACTCAAACCATGTGCATTAATGACATGTGGTGTAGTTAATTGTTACACCTCATGTTCACCTGGATGGACTGGCACACTATCATCCAGACTACACACCATGTGGCCCATTGGAAGTGGAATGTATCCCCTTTGGGTTCGAGACGGGTTGTGTATTCCATAAACGGTCTATCCAACTAATTACTATGTAATACATATTTTACATTGAGTGTGGCCCGTTGGACACACTGTGTATTCCAATTTTCTGAGGCATAGACTACACACCAATTCCTTAGGTGTGTGTCTTGAATAGACGGTGAAAGGTGTAAACATCATGTGGGTCAGATCTGTACGCTATGTACTTACACCAAGTTATGAAGAATTAAAATTTATTTATTATACAGTATAAACCTTGAGACATGTACTTGCGTGTGGTCATAAATATGGGACACACCATGTGACAGGTTTTAATATATATATATATATATTAATTAATATTTGTGTAATGTTTATATTTTCATATCATGTATGATTCATATTACAAGTTGTTACTCTACGTTCATTGAAGCATAACAAGTGACTGAAAAATCATGTAATTCGTGTAATCATCTGTGAAGTACGCATCATGAAAGTATGTGATAATTCATTTATGCCATATGTCACAAGAGTAAAATAGTATATGAGTATAATACATTTTGGGTAGATTTGGATGGGTATTAACCATGTTACTTCCAAGTTACAAGTTATGTACACAATTAATTTCAAATGAATTTATTTAATTTGTTTAAAATTATAATGGATTAGAATCTCAAGGAAATTATGATAAGGATAAATATAAAAGTATTTTATATTTAAAGATAATAATTAATTGATTCAAAAACGATTTATCTTAAATAAGAATGATTAATGAATTGAATTCTAGTTTTATTAAATTCGTAATATGTTTCATGCATGTGGATGATCATGAGTTAGAACAGACATTTTTTTATGTGATTTTTTTCATGTAATTTATTACTAAATTAAATTGTTGTCCTTTATTCCTTATCTCCTCATTATTAAGTAGGACCTCCATGCCCATGGTTTATTTTACGTAAACCCATTCTCCCCTCACATGCGTGTTATTAAAAGGAATATGTAATGGATGGAGCTCCCAATCTAGTAGAGGTAGTTTATGTTAGGAGCCGAGGCGAAACCAATTCAAGGAAGATACAAAGGTGGATAGGTGGAACGCTATAAACATGAACCTCAATTAGTTAAAGGTGTTTCTCCCCTAGGTCAATAGTTAGTTTATCAATAGTTAGATAAACTAAACATTAGTATAAGATCATGATCATATCCTTTATTTTATTTATTTTAGTTTCATGATTATTTCATTATGGATGTCTTGTCGTGATCACCTAATTATTGAATTAACAATAATGGAAGATGGAACTAAAATAAACCATCTTATGTGTAAATATTATCTATGGAATGATTAATCACATAGGTAATCCTACTTAATTTTAACAATCATGTAATAAAGATAATAATTGTAAATTTTCATATGAAGGGAAAATCCATCAATAAAATATTAAGTTGGTATAGCCTTCTATTACTTCGTTTAGAACTAAACCACATTTCAAAGTGATTGACTAGCCAAAGTTGGGGTGTATTCAATTATCATGGAATTCTATCTTGAGGTTTTGGGTTGACTTAACTTAGTTGAAATCAAGGGTTGACTACCAAAGAAGGACATGGTGTAACTAAGGGGAAAAGGTTGAGGAAAAATAAATTAATTATTTTAGGATTGGGGAGTCCACTCAACAGATCAAGGAACTGTGAGCTAATGTAGTTGGAATTTGGAATTCCTACCTAAAACCATTCAAGTTTCTTGACCAACCATAGTTGGGGTAATGAGAAGGGGAATATTTTGAGACTAATAAATATAATATTTATTTATTTTTATTAATTTATCAGATTGTATACTAAAATTATACTTATATTATTTTTTAGAAACAACAATAAAATGACATCAATCATATCATTGTGATCAATACTTGATAAGGAAAACCTTCTCACCGGCACCAATTTTCAGGAGTTTAAAAGGTACCTATGATTCATCCTTTTCCATGAATGGAAATTGTATGTGCTGGAAAAACCATAACCATGTGCACCTGGAAATGAGGCAAGTGATAAAGAACTATCTCTAAATGAGAAACATTTGAATGATGATACATATGTTTAGTGCTTCATGTTATCATCCATTTATAATGATATTTTGAAGAAACATGAGGATATGGATGTCTATAGAATGATGTCTCCCCTTCAGGATATCTATCAAGAAAAGGCGAGATAAGAGTGGTATGAGATCTCCAAAGCTTTGTTCACAACTATGATTGGAGATTATGCGCCAGTTGTGCCTCATGTATTCAATATTATTAGGTATGTTGAACGCCTAGACATCTCAGGGATTAAATTCCCAGATGAGTTGCATATAGATCAAATACTTTCATCACTTCCCAAGACATTCTCCAACTTTATTGTTAATTTTAATATGAGAAATAGTGAGAAGATTATTTTGGAACATATAACCTCGATTTTCAAGTGGATAAGTACATGGGGTGTGATAAACCCATGGTGCATATGGTGAACAAGAAAAGGAATAAAAATTAAAAGGGTCCCAAGACTTACAGACAATCTAAATCTCCCGAGAAATATCCTTCCAAGAAGAAGAAGATCTAGAAGCAGGGTAAGGAAAAGGAGCGAGTATGTTTTTCATGTGGAAATCTATGCCACTAGAAGAGGAAATACAACCAAAAGCAAGGGTAATTTAAACATGCATTACAATCAAGTGAAATCTTTCCATTTATACACATTGGGTATTAGATACAGCCTATAGTGCTCACATATGTATCCAAATGCAGGAATGAAGTAGATTCTGGATGATTTCCATAGGAGAGGTGGATCTATAAGATACCAATAGTATAAGGATGGTTGCTGTAAGAACCTGGTTCTTCTTTTTAAGGTATGAGTTTTTTCTTTTCCCTTTTTCTTGAGTGTTTTTGAGAAAATAAAGAAAATCGTGAAAAATACCACATTTTGTGGGTACATGCCATGTACTTTTCCACACGCTGGGTACTTTGGCCGTTTTGGATGAGTACATAGGGTGTGTAGGCCTATCAGCGATAAAGGGTGTAAAAATTGACTACAAGTCGTGTACTTAGTATTTACACATCGTGTAATCAGTCGGTAGGTGAATAGTAAGGCAGTGGAGTCAGCCTGTAACAGAGCGACAGTACATGCCATGTAATCAGGAATACACGCCATGTACTCATGTCGATGGATGGACAGTCCTATAGTGGAAATAAGCCTCTAGAGGAACAATTTAAAAAATTAAAAGTACACGCCATGTAATTGAAAGTACACACTCTGTAGTTTGTTTGTTTTTTTGCTTAAAATGGTAAATAGCCTCCTCATTCAATAGAGGAGGCTTTGAGTTCATTTTGGAGCTAGGAGAGGAGGCCGGAGATTCAGAAATCTCCTGACCGCACACTGGGAATTTGAATCCTTCTCTGACTGTCTCGATTAAACCGTGCAGGTGAGTTCTTCCCTCTCCCTGTGTGTTTATTACTAATTATTTCACAAGGAAAATTTATTTGATATTAAATGAATGAACGTTTATCCAGGATCTATGTCATTATTGGATAATTTGGGAGGCTTTATTCACATATACTTATAAGAGACGATTGAGGTAGGTGGTTTGATGTTCCTTTCAACTTTAGTGTTTAAATTGTGTACCATTGTGCTACGCGCCCTTGGTTGGGGTTTCGTATGGATGAGGCCTTTGCTGAAAGATATCTTGAATTACATAGATAATCTATTTATAAATTAAAACTATTGTTTGGGATCATTTCTTGGATCCAGGACCACCCCAGGGGTGCGTTCCACTGTTCAGTTGTTTAGCTAGGATACCTGAGGGTATGCCATGATTATATTGTGCATTGAATTTTCTTGAGAGAAAGTTTATATAAATATTTTTTTATTCTTGGGGCTTGGCCTGGTTCCTTTAGCCGGAGGGAAGTGTTATATTAGCCTATGGGAAGTGTTTTACTTAGCCTGTGGGTAGTGTTGGGTTAGCCTGGGGGTAAAATTTGTTTATGCTTGTGGGTAGCAGTCTCTATGCCTGAGAGAAATATCACGTATGTCTGAGGGAAATGATCGTTATGCCTGAGGACAATCACCTGTGGGTATTTGATTCTGTTAACTGAGGGTTAGGATAGTATGTCTGAGGACACGACTATTTAGAATATTCACCATGGTGATTTTCTATGTTGTACCTGTCAAGCCGAAGAACAAGCTTGGAGGTGATAAGTAATAATTAAAATGGAAATGAAACTGGTAGTGATAGTTACTTTTTAGTACTTACTAGTTTACTGCATTTAATTTTGCACACTGTCATTGCACATTTTCACTGACGGTTTGGAATGTGCCTTTGGTGGGTGCCTACTGGGATTTATTTCTCACACCCTGTTTGGGTCATGTCTTTGTCCCCAACAAACTATATTGATGCAGGTGTCGACAGGTTCAAGGTTCCATATATAGGTACACGATGGTAGAAGAGGAGTAGGAGAGCATGGGACTGAGCTTAGGCTTGTGATGCTGTTGCATTCTGTTCACTCTATTTTGTTCTGTCTGTTGTACCATGTACTTTGAGTTGTATTGTATTGTATTGTAGTGTATCTTGTTTTGGCTAATTTCATAGAAATAGTGACATGATGTATTTTTATATATAATTTTTGGTTATATTTTACTACAGTTGTTCATTTCTTTCTTCTGATGTTGTATGTTATTTTCTTCTCCACTGCACTACACATTGAAAAATGAGGGCATAGTTTCCCCACTATCAGACCTGGGACCTCACTGCTAGTCCGCAGCCTCTGGCATTTGGGGAAATGCGCTTGAGGTCATGTGAACAACTGGGTTCGGGGCACCCGTTGTGTGGCTTCTGGATCTGAGACGTTACAAAGTGGTATGAGAGAAATTATTTTATTTGACTTACTGTTTGGAGCCTTAGTCAGGGATAGGATGGAAATGGTGGTTGGTAATAAGTTGTTCTTGGGAGTAGATAACCCGTGTACAGGGAAAATCTAGTCTACCTCGTTTATTGAAATTTTTATGATTTTTCAAATTTGAAAGTTGACTTGATTTTCACCTTTTGGTGACGCAATTGTAGTGTGCTGTTTATATTTTATACATGGTTTCTATTTAGTTGTAACCTGATGAGATGAGGGTATTCCATCTCATGCATCATTTAGGCACATGATATAAATCACATGTCATGCATTCTTTCTATTCCATGTAGGTTCATTAGAAATTTCATGTTGTTGTGGTAGTTGTTGTGCTAGAAAGCATGTTGTTGTGATAACGGCTTTGATAAATACCTGCTATTTGATATGGTAATGTTGTGTGAGGTTATTGATATGATGAACATCAAACTTTGGTTTCCGGGGAGTATGGGACCTCAATAACTGGAATTTGGTAGATCATTGATGAGTTTACTTTGTTATAAAATGTATAAGATGCCAAGCATTGATTTGTGGGGAGTATGGGCCCTCACGGATCGGAATTTGGCACTTAGGTGTCTGTTCTGTGTTTTACTAGGTTCTGGAGTAGTTTCTGAGGATTACTATCTAGAAAACCCAGGATACACACCGTGTAGTTCCTTTAACACACGCTGTGTGTTCTTCTATTAGGGAAGAGGGGAAAAATTTTAACTACACACTGTGTACACTAAGTACACGTCGTGTAGTCTCTTATCGTGTCATAGGCCGTGTGGGAAGAGACATGGGGTAGGGAAGTTTTGGTGGGAACACGCCATGTACCGTTTTTACATGCCATGTAGTTTCGACCCAGTATATGCCCGTGTAACTAACAACATGGACAGAAGAACCTTAATACATACACGTTGTGTCGACCATGAACACGCCGTGTAGTCTGACCCAGGTACCCGGTCGTGTCACTAACAACACATGTCAGTGTTATCTTTCCAAGTACATGTTGTGTGCCTATGGGACACGCCGTGTAGTTTTGTTTTAGGAGAGCCGTGTGGCTTAGCCGTGTAGAAGAAATTGGTAAGGGAAGAATGATTCACGTACATGCTGTGTATTCAGAAGACACACCGTGTTTTTGGGGTGTTACACGACCAGGTTTAGCTGGAGTACGAGCCCATGTGTATGGCCTATGAGAACATGCCGTGTAGTATGTATACACACCGTGTAGTGAAGTTTTATAAATATTTAATGCTTTCTTTCTCCTGTTCCCTTCTTAGTCTCCTTGTTTTCAGTCTTTGATAAATTTGGATTTAAGATGTGCGGTTGACTTTTTAGAGTCATGCCGCCGAGAGGACCACTAGTTGTTCGCCAAGAGAGTGGCGACGATTTTACTCCAGAGGTGGTAGGCCATGGGGTACCGATGGAACCTCCAACAGTGACAGATGCGGCGCCAGCCATTATACCATACACAGGCGCAGATGCATAGTTCTGTGAAGGCTTAATGCAGTTCTTGCAGACCTTCTAGGGATCACCTCTGATTGCCACATCTATGGAAGAGCTCACCCATATCTTCTAGTAGCAGCATCCACCTATGTTTTCAGGGGATGGCAGACTGCAGGCTAGGGAATCATGGTTGGATTCGATGCAGACAATCTTCGATCATCTAGAGATGACTCCAGGTAGGAGGGTCAAGCTCGCTATATACATGTTGTGTGATTCCACCAAGAGGTGGTGGGATGTTACCACCCAATATGAGCATTACCAAGACATTTCATGGGAATATTTTCAGGCAGCATTCTATGACTTCTTCTTCCTGGAGATGCTAAGGGCATATTGAGCTCGACAGTTCATGATTCTACAGTAGAGCGCCATGTCAGTGATGGATTATTCTGCCCGCTTCATCGAGCTACAGAGTTTTTCACCTGTTCTTGTAGGTGATGAGACGTTGAGGGCTAGACACTTTGAGAATGGTCTTCGGTGTGACATCCGAGTGATGGTGAACGTTTTCAGGTTTCCTACCATGCATGCTATTGTGAACCAGGCACTGATTACAGAGCGGAACCTGTTGGAGGCTAGTGGTGTGGGCCAGGGCAGTTCGACAACAGTTTCAGGTGCTATTTCTACTGGAAAGAGGAATAGGCAAATGGACTTCCCTCACGGTGGTAGTACTTGTCAGAACAATACTTCAGGTGGCTAGGTCTTATGCTACCAGTGTGGTAGAGAGGGGAACATGAGACTCTAGTGTTCACGTGACCTAGGGGAGTTCCAAGCTTGCAGCAATATGGGTTATCTCCAGCGTTTTTGCAGGGTGTTTCCACTTGTAGCTAGTGAAAGGGGTTCTGTGCAGACTCAGCATGCGGGAGCAGGACTAGCAACTTCTTACCAGTCGAGAAATTGGGGTACGTCAGGGCGTGTAGGCAGAGATGGTGGTTATGGCCATGGTATCCAGACACCATGATCTCAGAGGAAGCAGGGTGGGTCAGCTCAGGGTAGCCAGGCTGTGTCGCAGGGCCGCGGCACTGGGAAGGCATATGCAGTGCAACAGACCCAATAGGAGAAGGATCCCAGACCTTCCACTATCAAAGGTACTATTCTAGTTGCTTCCATTTTATCTTATGCACTTTTCAATATTTTTGCTACACATATTTTTATATCTGTGACCGTTGTGCAGAGCCTTGGGCTCTGGGATTCTTCTTCTTCTGATACCATGATGCTAGACACTCCATTAGGAGTGAGGATGGTGGGTGTGTATCAGTGCAAGGAGTTCCCACTTGAGGTTGGTGGGTGTCACTTCCTATTGGACCTCTATGTCTTAGAGATTATAGCTTATGATGTCATTCTCAAGATGGACTAGTAGGCACCCTTTTAAGCCTTTGTGGATTTCTATCATCGTAGGGTGAGTTTCACATCACTCGAGGGCATAGAGTTTCTATACAAGGTTGAGTGGGATGTCCAGGTGAGCTGAGCTAGACCATAGCATCATGGACGAGGTGGAGTCATATCCCATATTGTGAGTTTATATTTGGATGATCAAGGAACTTGTCAGAGGGACTTCCCTCTAGTGGTTGATCATTTCAGGAATGTCTTCTCGGACAAATTTTCAGGTCTACCTCTGGAGAATGAGGTGGATTTCTCTATTGAGCTTGTGCTAGGAGTGGTGCCGGTGTCCATTCCTCCTTAAAGTATGGTCACACCTAAGTTGCAGGAGCTCAAGAGGCAGTTAGATGAGTTGCAGGAAAAAGGTTTTATCTGACCCAGTACTTCTCCTTGGGGGTTTTCGGTCCTTTTTGTAAAGAAGGATAATGGTACCCTCAGACTCTATGGGGACTATCTGAAACTGAACCAGCTGATGGTTAATAACTGATATCCCCTACTGAGGATTGATGATATTTTTGACCAACATCAAGGAGAACGAGTGTTCTCGAAGATTGACTTGAGATCCGTATATCATCAATTGCACGTGAGACCATCAGACATACCGCTTACAGCCTTTCAGGAGCTTAAGGGTTGGTTGACATCAACACCAATCCTGATAATTCCAAAAAAAAGGAAGAGCTATACAGTCTACTGGGATGCATCAGGTATTTGGTTGGGTGCAGTGTTGATGCAGGGCGATCGAGTTGTTGTGTATAGGTCTCGGTAGTTGAGGCCACATGAGAGGAATTACCCGATGCATGACCTCGAGTTGGCTGCAGTTGTTCATGCGTTACGCTGTTGGATACATTATCTCTTGGGAGAGAATTTTGTGGTTTTCACCGACCACAAAAGTCTCAAATATATATTTAATCAATGTGAATTGAACCTGAGACAGTGAAGTTGGGTCGAATACCTTCATTACTTCAACTTTTTTCTTACCTATACACCTGGTAAGGGTAATGCAGTAGCTGATACACTGAGTAGAAAGACTCAAACATAGGAAGTACAGGAGGCCAGTGGTGAGTGGAAGCTTATGGACTTGTTCTCTGAGATGTATTTGGTGGTGCATGATAGTCAGGGGAAAACCTATCTCTCTTCCTTAGCTGTGACTTCTACCCTCCTAGATAGAGTGAGGATGAGACAACTATCGGATTCAGAAGACCTAGTTCTATGGGGGTTGGTGGCAAGTGAGGACCCTCCTCTTGGATGGAAGATAGGTGATGATGAGGTACTGCGTTTCCATGGACGAGTGTGGGTTCCAGGGGATATATGCGAGGATCTGAAATGGGAGTTTCATGCTTCATCTTGGGCAGTGCATCCTAGTGTTACCAAAATGTACCATGACTTGAGAAGTCAGTATTGGTGGCTAGGTATGAAGAGAGAAGTAACTGGTTTTGTTACGAGATGTTCCACCTATCAGCAGGTGAAGGTGGAGCATCAGAGTCCAGCCGGACTGTTACAACATTTACCCGTTCCGAAGATTAAATGGGATGATGTCACGATGGACTTCTTGACTGGGTTACAGAGGTTACCTCAAGGCAGTGATGTCGTGTGGGTTGTTGTGGACCAACTTAAAAAGGTTGCACAATTTTTTCTGATCAAGGAGAGCTTTAGTGTTGATGAGCTTAGAAAGTTGTATATCCGAGAGGTTTTACGTCTTCATGGGGTCCCTCATTTTATAGTTTCTGATAGGGATGACCGCTTTACATCTCATTTTTTGAAAAGTTTTCATAGGGAACTGGGTATACAGGTGCTTCTGAGTACATAATACCACCCTCAGACCAATGGTCAGTCAGAGTGTACGATACAAGTGCTAGAGGACATGTTTTGTGCATGCGTCCTAGACTTTCGGGGATCTTGGGAGAAGAATATACCCCTGGACTAGTTTTCCTACAATAATAGTTTTCAGGAAACTATTGAGATGTCACCTTACGAGGATTTATACGGTAGGCCATGCCGCTCACCTTTGTGCTGGATGGAGGTAGGTGAGGCAACTTTACTGGGACCACATCTCGTGCAGGAGACTTCTGAGCAGGTCTAGTTGATTTAGAAGGATATGGCTACTACATAGTCTCGTTAGAAATATTATGTTGATCACCATAGAATACCCTTGTAGTTATTTTTTAGGGATCAGGTTTTCTTGCGTGTTTTGCCAAGGTTGGGACACAGGTAGATCAGGAGACAGGGTAAACTTTTTACGAGGTATGTGGGGCTGTTTGAGATTCAGGAGAGAGTCAGGTTGGTTGCCTACCGATTTCAGTTACCACAGCGGTACCGGGCCATGCACGATGTCATCCATGTATCTCAATTGTGCTGCTATCATTCAGACCCATCTCACATTTTTCAGCCCGAGGAGGATGAGCTCCAGGTCAATGCAATCTTTGAGGAGCATCTAATTCGTATAGTTGATAGGGTTACAAAGGTTCTCCGAGGCCAGTTAGTTCCTCTCTTTCAGGTGCTATGGCAGCATGGCTGAGTGCAGGATGAAACTTGGGAGCAGGATACTGACATACGTGGTCAGAGGCCAGAGTTGTTCTTATATTTATCTTCAACACCCTTAGAAGGGAAATTCATGAACGAATTTCTTTAAGGGGGAAGTTTGTAAGAACCTGGTTCTTCTTTTTGAGGTATGGGTTTCTTCTTTTCCCTTTTCCTTGAGTGTTTTTGAGAAAATAAGGAAAATGGGGGGAAATCCCACATTTTTTGGGTACACGCCATGTACTTTTCCACGTGTCGTGTACTTTGTCCCTGTGGGACGAGTACACAGGGCGTGTAGGCCTGTCAGTGATAAAGGGTGTAATAACTGACTACATTTCTTGTACTTAGTCTTTACATGCGGTGTAATCAGTCGGCAGGTGAATAGTAAGTCGGTGGAGGTAGCCGCCAGCATAGCGACATTACACGCCGTGTAATCAGGAATACACGATGTGTACTCATGTTGACGGATGAACAATGCCGTGGTGGAAATAATCCTCTAGAGGAATAGTTTAAAAAATGAAAATACACACCGTATGGTTTTTTTTCAATTAAAATAGGTAGTAGCCTCCTCATTTAGAAGAAGAGGCTTTGAGTTCATTTTGGAGCCAGGAGAGGAGGTTGGAGCTTCGGAGATCTCCCGACCGCACACCAGGAATCTGAATCCTTCTCTGATGGTCTTGATTGAACCGTTCAGGTGAGTTCTTCCCTATACTTGTGTGTTTCTTACCAATTATTTCCTGAGGGAAATTTATTTGAGTTTTAATGAGTGAACATTTATCCCAGATCTACGTCATTCTTGGACGATTTGGGAGGCGTCGTTCACGTATACTGATTAGAGACGATCGAGGTAGGTGGTCTGATGTTCTTTTCAACTATTGTGTTGAAATTGTGTACTATTGTGCTATTCACCCATGGTTGGGGTGTCGTATGGATGATGCCTTTGCTGAAAGATATCTAGAATTTCATAGATAATTTTTTGATAAATTAAAACTGTTGTTTGGGATCATTTCTTGGATCCAGGACCACCCCGGGGGTGCATTCCACTGTTTAGCCATTTGGCTAGGATACCAGAGGGTATTCCATGATTATATTGTGCATTGAATTTTTTTGAGAGAAAGTTTATATAAAGTTTTGTTTATGTTTGGGCTCGGCCCGGTTCCTTTACCCTGAGGGCAATGTTCTATTATCCTGTGGGAAGTGTTTTACTTAACATGTGGGTTGTGTTTGGTAATCCTGAGGGTAACCTTTGTTTATGCCTGTGGGAAGTAGTATTTGTGCCTAAGGGAAATATCACATATGCCTAAGGGAATTTATTGTTATGACTAAGGGAAATCACCTGTGGTTATTTGATTCTGTTACATGAGGGTAAGGATATTATGTATGAGGATATGGCTATTTAGAATATTCATTATAGTGATTTTATATGTTGTACCTGCCAAGCCGAATCACAATCTTGGAGGTGATAAGTAATAATTAAAATGGAAATGAAACTGGTAGTGATAGTTACTTTTGAGTACTTACAAGTTTACTGCATTTACTTTTGCACACTACCGTTGTACATTTTCACTGACAGTTGGGCGTGGGCCTTTGGTGGGTGCCTACTGAGATTTATTTCTCACACCCTATTTGGGTCATGTCTCCAGCCCAAACAGACTATATTGCTGTAAGTGTCGACAGGGGAACAGATCCCTATACAGGTACATGATTTTAGCAGAGCAGTAGGAGAGCATGGGACCGAGCTTAGGCTTGTGATGCGGTTGTGTCCTGTTCACTCTGTTTTGTTCTATTTTTTGTACCCTGTACTTTTATTTGTATTGTATTGTATTGTAGTGTATCTTGTTTTGGCTGCTTTCATAGAAATAGTGACATGCTACATTTTTATATATAATAGTTGGTTATATTTTACTACAGTTGTTCATTTCTAGCTTCCGTTGTTGTATGTTATTTTCTTTTTCACTGTGCTACATTTTGACAAATGAGGGCATAGTTTCCCCACTATCAGACCTGGGCCCTCACTGCTAGTCGGCAGCCTCTGGCATTTGGGGAAATGTGCTTGAGGTCATGTGACCAACTGGGTTCAGGGCACCTGTTGTGTGGCTTCCGGATCTGGGACGTTACAGCTGCTCTGACCATTGGTGAATACCACCTTTCATTTCCAACTAGAATGATTTTGATTTTAAGATATTGTTATTATGTACCTACAGTTACCAAGAACATAATTTCTATGCCATGTTTAGATATAAGTGGGATTATTTTAAAATTTGGAAATAAAATTTGATTCTTTTATAAGGAAAACATATGTTATGGTATGTAACATTTAAATAATGGTCTTTACGTATTAAATAACATAAACCAAGTTTTTCGATCGATAAGGAATCATGTTCACATGACTCAAAGAACATCGAGTTATGGAATCATCGAATTGGTCATGTAAACAAGAAGTGTTTGGCAAAACACTTCCAGGATGGGTATTTAGACTCTTCTGACCTAAAACCACCTGATTTATTCCATTCTTGTTTATAATGTAAAATAACCAAACTAACATTTGATGGATAGGGTGAAAGGGCCACGAAACTTCTAGAATTGGTACACACTAATTCTTGTGGACCATTTTTAGTAGAAGCTAGAGATTCATATTCTTACTTCATAACTTTTACTAATGACTTGAGTAGATATGGCTATGTCTACTTAATGAGGTATAAGTCCGAGTCCTTAGAGAGATTCAAGGAATTTAATAATGAAGTACATAATTATCTTGGTAAGAATATGGAGGACATTTTATCGGATTGTGTTGATGAATATCTTAAAAAATAGATCATCGTGCTTATAGGGGAGTTTTGGATTCTATCTCAACTCACTCCACCTTATACACCATAGTGGAATATTGTTAGTGAAAGGAGGAATCATACCTTTTTAGACATGGTAAGGTCATTGATGAGTCATACGGATCTTCCATAATCCTTTTTTGTATATGAATTACAAATTGTGGCATACACATTAAACTGAGTATCAAATATGGTGGAAAATGGAATTCTTTTCAATTTATGGGGTGGAAACAACCCCATTTTATCTCATACACATGTATGGGGTTGTGAGGAATTTGTTAAGGCCTTCTTAAGAAATAAACCTACACCCCAGGGCATGAGGTGTATCTTTATAGGTTTTCCCAAGGAAACATAGGGATATTACCTATACAACCACTTAGACAATAATTTTACTTTCACTAGACAAACCATCTTTCTTGAGAGGGATCACATCCTGAAAAAGTATTGTGGGATCAAGATTGACTTTGATAAATTTGATGCTCAAGATACACATGAGTTGGTATAGGAACAGATTCCATAGGTCTTCATGGAAGAATTGGTTCTTGAAACACAAGTACTATGTATGAGCATATGATAGGTAAGGGAACCAAAAAGATATAGTTTTTTTGTCATTGAGGATGGTGAATCATTATTGGTTGACAATGTTGAACCTCTCTCCAATAAGGAGGTATTAGAGTCTTAGAAGCTACAAGATGGCTAGAATCTATGAATTCTAGGATGGATTCCATGTATTAGAACAAAGTATGGGCTCTAGTTAATGTGAGGGTTGATGTAAAGAATGTTGGATACAAATGGGTATTCAAGAGGAAAATGGACATGGAAGGTAAAGTAAGTGCCTATAACACAAGGATTGTGGCTAAATTTTTTAAACATCATAAAAGAATTGACTATGATGAAACCTTTTCTCCAGTTTACATGTTTAAATCCATCAGAATCATACTCTATATATAAACTTACAATGACTATGAGATTTGGAATATGGATATGAAAACTTCATTCCTTAATGGGAACCTTCAAGAAGTTTTCTACAAGACATGTCCAGAAGTTATTGTGACTCCAGGTGGTTCCAAAAGGATTTTCAAGTTGCATAGATCCATTTTGGTATTCAATTAAGCATCCAGGTCATGGAACATTCGAATTGATGAAGACATAAAATTATTTTGTTTCATTTAGAATGAATGTGATCATGTGGTTACAAGTGGTTTAATGGTAATGTGGTCATTATGCTAGTAGTATATGTTGATGACATATTACTTATTGGAAATGAAATTCTAGTCTTATAATCAGTTAAGGACTGGTTGAACAAGTGCTTCTCCATGAAGGAATTTAATGAAGAAGCCTATATTCTAGGGATCAAGATCATTCGTGATAGATCCAAGAGGATTCTTGGACAAAGTCAAAGTACATACATTGACGAGATACTAAAGATATTTAGTATAGAACAAACTAAGAATGGATTAGTTCCAATGTCACATGGTTTACATATTTCTAAGAAAATATACCCCATACACAAAAATAGAAATAGAGAATGAGTAATATCCAATATGATTTAGTGATAGGATAAATCATGTATGTCATGTTATGTACTAGACTTGATGCGGTCTATGCACCGAGAATGGTAGGAATATATCAAGCAGATCTAGGAGAATAGCATTGGACTGAAGTTAAGGATTTCCTTATGTATCTGAGAAGAACTAAGAATATGTTCTTAGTGTGCAGAGGATATGAGGAGCTTGTCATGAGTGGTTATACTAATTCTAGTTTTTAGATAGATGAAAATGACTTGAACTCACAATCAAGATATGTTTTTTTAACTCTATGGAGTATTTGTGAGCTGGAAGATTTGAAAAAACCCAGTTGTCACTGATTTTACAGTTCATTTTTAGTATATAATAGGTTCTGATGCATCCAAGTAAGACATTTGGATTCAGAACATTGTCTAGAAGATTTATGTGGTACCTATAAATAAAGACCCTATCACATTGTATTGTGATAATACAGTAATGGTGGCTCTTGAAAAAGAGCCACAGTCTCACCAACAGACAAAGCATATAATCTAGAATTATCACGTCTTGATGGATTTATATCAGAGGGGTGAAGTTGCAGTAAGCAGATTACCCACGAAAGAGATCATGCTAGAACCCTTGACTAAAGGCTTGTCTCAACAGAAGCATGAGTATCATGTGAGAGCTAGTGGACTGAAGGTTGTTAGCAGTTTGTGGTAGTGAAAGTGGGATTCTATTCAAGTTGGTGTCCAAGAACCAACTTCTTTTTACTTTATAATAAACATATATTCATTTATTTGAATATTAATAAACTATTTATCACATCATGATTGTTCTTATGTATGATAGAGTATGTGATAATGTCCTAAGAGTAGCTGTCATAGTAAAAGGTCATACCAGTTCCCTATTATGATGGTATCCCAAAAGTGTTACAACACTATTCTTGAATATATGTTATATATCCAAATGATATCATTTGAGGGACACAAATGAGGCTATCAAGGGTGGAGACTCATAGGATTTGAGGCACCTTCTTATGGTGTACACCCTTGGTAATATCTAGTATGGATATTATGAGAATGAGACCTGCCTAATGTAAATCCACATTTCTATGTGTCATTGGATGTTCATATCTATGGATGTGTGTATTGTTCCATACACATTAAGATTATTATTAATGGATATTATGAGTTGTCTAATTTGATGTATTGATGAAGACCGTAAAGACAGATGTTCACGGTGAGGTAGGATATGTTGGTTTCATCATGAGTAATATTGAATTAATAAATAATGAGAGAAAGGATTTTCCATTATATTCATTAATGAACGTTAACATATCAGGCCCTTTGATGGAAATGATATAGATAAAATAAATCTGTGGCCATGGTGATCTATGGAAAGTTCTATTTGTGGAAAGTCAAAGAAAAAGATATCGAGAATATTGGTTGATGGCACTGGCATTCAACCTACTCAATTTGAGATATTGTGATAAATTGATTATATTACACAGTAAGCATTCATATAAGGTGACATGTCATTGTGGCATTAAATTATTTCTCTATGGGTGCCTTGGTGTGTTTCTAGATGCTAACTTTGGACTTTAGGCTACTTTTCCTAATGCCACTAAGAAAGAGGCCTTGAGGGTCACACACTAAGTGTGTTTAGAATCTTAGTTAAATAATATATTATTTTTTAATAGGATGAATAAATATTATTCTGTTATGTGGTTTAATAATTATTCAGGTATGCTTGATCACATTTATTTTTTCACTAGTTATTTGAGAGAATATATTGTGAGTGGACTTTTTAATAAATATTTATTTTCTATTTCTTGAATATAATATTTATTTATTTATTATAGAATAATGTAGTGGTATTTATTTGATAAATAAATAGACATTATTGTATACCCAATAAATATTTTGGAGGAATGGCGGAACGAGTTTAGTGGTCCGATGAAAAATGATAATATTAAATATTATTTAATTTTTCTTCTCATGTTCACTGCATGTTAAGAAATAATAATATTACAATTATTATTTGACATGGGATTTTTCTAGGATTAAATTAATAATAAGGGAACTTGTGAAATTATTTTATTTTAACCCTAGAAATATAAATACCCAGTTATGTTATTTTATCATGAGTCTATTTGGTTGTGCATAACAGATTTGGAGAAAACCTCTCATTCCTAGAGAGCTATATTCTCCAAGAAAACTCTCAAGAATAGATAGAAAAACTCCCCCACCAGATCAAGGAGAACGCTTTGGAAGTGGTTCTCGAGGCAATAAAATGTGGATGATGTAAGTGTAAGGATCTTCCATGCTAGCACCCGGAGACCCCTTTGGTAAAATCTGGAGATTCATGGAACACGTGTGGATCACCGTTAGAGGAAATATATGATTGGTTTCTACAATGCAACGACAGTGCACTACCAAACTATTGTCGGACACAACAATGATTATTGAATTCCTTAGAGGTAATTCTTTATCTAATTAAATTAATTATAAACAATATATGTTGATCCCTCTCTCTCAGTTCTGGCGCAATTCATCTTTGTCTATATCGTTGACTCAATTCTATGGATCATGGAATTTATCATCGTATATATCCTAGATTGATCATTGATTGTGGAAAAAATTAAAGTTGGCCACCTCCCATCACATGCTTCCACTGCGCCCGAAACCTACAACAACACAAATATATATATAGTTTCCTTAACAACAACATAGAGTTTCCCCAATATAAACCACATCTTATGCTATATACGATGGTTTTTCCACCAGACTCAGATGGCGGGATAATTTTTTAAAGTGGTTTTTAGATTTTGAAAAATTGAAAAAGGGAATAAGGTCGGTGATATTTAAAAAAATGGGTCTCAGGAAGCGTTAACCCCATGGATGCTTCTCCCCTCAACATGAAGCGTAAACGGGTTTCACACTTCCTATGTAAATTTTCTAATGGAAGAGTGAACCCCATTCACTCTTCCTATATATATTTTTAATAAATAATTATTACTATATGTATATATAAATATATATTAAAATAAATATTAATTAAAATTTTAAATATAGATACTAATTAAAAATTAATAAATACTAATTAATAATTCATCATTATTAATAAAATATCAATAAAATCTTAATAAAATATTAATAAATATTAAATAAATATTAAAATATATTAACAAACATTTAATAAATATCCAAAAATATTCATAATACACATAAATATTAATAAATATAGATTAAATATTAAATAAATATTCATAAATCTTAATTAAATATTAATTAAATATTAATAAAAACTAACGGATATAAACAAATGTAAACAATTATTAATAAATATAAATATGTAGTAATAAAATATGAATAAATATTAATTAAATATTCACAAATATTAATAAATTTTTATAATTATTAATAATTAATCATAAATACTAAAAACATTAATAAGTATTAGTATTTATTAAAAAATATTAATAATTATTAAATAAATATTCATTAATATAAATTAAATTTTAATAAATTTTAATAATATTAATAAATACTAATCAAATATTAACAAAATGTAATAATTGTTAATTAAATATTCATAAATACTAATAAATATTAATTAAATATTAATAACATCCAACAAATATCAATAAATATAAATATATTTTAATAAATTTTAATTAAATATTATTATATAAAAATAAAATACTAATATATATTAATAAATAGTATTCAAATAATTTTCAATATTTAAAAATATTTATAAATATTAATTAAAACTTAATAATATTAATAAATATTAGTAAATATTATTAAATATTAACAAATTTTAATTGAATTTTAAAAACACAAATGATTATAAATTAAATACAAATAAAAATAAATTAATATTAATAAATACTAATTATATATTAATAAATATTAATAAATATTAATTAATAATAGATAATTATTAAAAAATTGATAAATATTAAATAAGTATTATTAAACAGTACTAAATAGTAATTAAATATTCATAAATACTAATATATATTAATAAATATTACTAAATGTTAATAAATATTCATAAATACAAATATTTTCTAAAATTTTATAATATTTTCTAATATTTATGAATATTTATTTAATGTTTATCTATTATTTATTAATGTTTATTAATATCTATAAACACTTATGAATAGTTATTTCATATTTAATAAATATTTTATTAATCTATATTTATATACTTAAATATTAATAATTATTAGTAAATATTCCTAAATGTTAAAAAATATTAATAAATATTAATGTTTAATTAAATTTAGTAATATTCATTAATATTCATTAATATTTATTAAATGGATATCTATATTCAATTATATATTAACAAATATTGATACATACTAAAAACTATTTTTACGTATTAATAAATATGAGTAAATGTTAACAAATATTAATAAATATTGAATAAATATTCCTTAATATTAATTAAATATTAATTAATATTGACCAAATATTCATAAAAATAATATGTTCTAAAATAATATTCATAAATACCAATAAATATCAATAAATGTCAATAAATATGAATAAATATTAATAAATGTTAATTAATTACTAAATATATATATATAATACTAATAAATATTAATAATTAGTAATGAAATATTTTTCAACATTTATAAATATTTAATAATATTTTAAAAAAAATAATTAATATTAATGAACAATAAATAAATAATAATAAATACTCAAAAAATGATTATAAATAAAAAAATATTAATTAAATATTAATAAATATTACATAAATATTAATAAATGTTAATAAATATTAATAAATATTAATAAAAAAATAGATAACCATTAAATAAATATTCATAAATATTAATAATTATTATTAAATTTTAGTAAATATTAATATTTATTAACATTTTTAATATTTATTAATATTTATGAAATTTTATGAATATTTAATTGATATTTAGCAATATTTAATAATATTTATTTAATATTTAATATTTATTTCTTAATTTGTATCTATTATTTATTAATATTTATTAAAATGTATTGATATTTAATATGTTTTTATTAATATTATTTCATATTTAATAATAATAATTTATATTTATTAATATTTATTAATATTTATTAATATCTATTTAGATTTTTTATATCTATTAGTTTTTATTTATATTTAATTAATATTTAGGAATATTTATTTTATATTTACTCTATATTTATTAATGTTTATTTATATTATAAATATTTATAAATATTTTTGAAATGTTTATTAATATTTATTTAATATTTATAAATATTTAATTAATATTTTTTGGTTAATTTATTAATATTGATGAATTTTTAATTAATAATTAATTATATTTAATTAGTATATATTAATATTTAAGTTTTTTATTTATATTTATTTTAATATTTAGTTTTACATGCAGTAATATTTATTTAATATTTTTTTATAGGAATAGTGAATGGGGTTCACTCTTCATTGATAAATTTTACATAGGAAACATGAGTCTCGTTCCCACTTCTCTAATCACCAGGAAACGTGAACTTTGTTTAGGCTTTCTCCAATTTTTTTAATTATAAATATTACTAAATAAATAGATATAAATAGAAATCTAATAAAATATTGAAATAAATATTAATAAAAAGTACATATATTTAATTAAATATTAACAAGTACTAATTAAATATGAATAAATATTAATTAAAAATCATCAATATTTATAAAATATAAATATATATATATATTAATACATATTGATACATATTAATTAAATAATAAAAAATATAAATAAAATAATAAAAAATATTAATAAATACCAAAAAACATATTTTTCAAAATTTATAAAAATTTATAAATATAAATTAAAAAATTAAACTTTAAGTAAATATTAATAAATATTCATGAATATTATTAAATATCAATTAAATAATAATTAGTATTAAATTAATATTCATAAATTTTAATATATTTTAATAGGTTGAGGGTGAAACCCTCTTATTGAGAATATATATATTAATTAAGTATTGATGAAGATAATTAAATATTTCTTAAATATTAAAAAATATTAAATAAATATTAATAAATGTTAATAATTATTAATAAATATTCATGAATAATAGATATCCATTAAATAAATATCCATTTATATTAATAAATATTATTATATATAATTAAATATAAATATTTATGAATATTTATTAATATTTAGTAACATCTAGAAGTATTTATTGATATTTATTCATATTTAATGAAATTGTTACTATTTAATAATTAATTTAAGAAGATTATTTATTATATTAATACGTAATATTATAATAAATATTATATATAATAAATAATCATCTTAAATTAATTTTTAAATTGTAATAATATTTATTGTATTCAAAATAATTAATATTATTAATATTTAATAATAAATTTAAGAATATTATTTAGTATACCTATACAAATAATAATACTACGTATTAATATGAATATAAAATAGTAATTATTAGTATTACCAATGTAGTTAATATTAATGTTTCTTAGTCATTGAAAATTATTTGTATGAATTTCTAATTATATCAATTATTTGATTTATGGAACATTATGTAATATATTATCATGTTTCTAAATAATTTATAAGTAAGGATCTAAAAAACATAAAACATGTATCATGAATCTAATATCAATCTAATATATGTCTATGGTCCGAATGCTCCTATGCCCCAGAGCTAGGCGTATATATGATGTGTCCACATTGTGTCTATCTACATCTCTACTCTTGCATACATTGCTCCTATATATCATCATCAACACCAGCCTCTACATCATCCTCTCTGACATGTGGTGGATGTACAATCTCACCGCCTGTACCCTATCCAGCCTCAAAGGATAGTGGATGCTGGTTGGAACTCTCACCAACATAAAAACAATATTGTTGTGTTGTTGTCGATGTCTGCAAAGCAAATTCAGATAAAGTATCTAGATAAGGCTTGATAATGTCTATATATGCCTCTTGATGTGACTAAGAAGCCGGAGGAGCATATTGATGATCATGATGAACACCCTCCTTTGTAATATCAACATCTATAACAGGGTCATCACCCCCTGACACATCTATATCAGGCTGAGTAGCCTCAGTATCATGTGGAAAATCAAAGAAAATCCCTTGATAAATCTCATCCATGGGAGGCCCTAACTTTGTCACAAATCTATGAAAATATGTCTAGTCAAATGTGCCTCCCTCTACTAGATTATAGATGTGAAGGAGATTGGTGATACATGCATCTTGCATAAACAAATTCTACTGTTAAGTAATGTCACTAATAAATTTGTTCAATAGTTGAAGGAAGAATGATTACCAAGTCAAGAAATCCCTATCTGTGTCATGTAAGAAATATGACTGGGGACCTATAGTACCATGAAACCTAATATTGTTGATTGAATAAATTTATACGTACTATCCCCACCTCTCGTAATCAGGCTTCGTGTCATTTATCCCATAGATCAATATATCCTGCATGATACCTCCTTCAATAAAAGTCTCTCTTCCCTAATATCTTCTGGTAATGAAGTAAAGGTGACTGACTGGGTGGTATAGGAATGGACTGAAGGATTTTGAACTACATCATAGCTTTGTCAGTATGATGCCACTTGACAATATGAAAATTAATTAAAGGAACCATGTAGGAGCAGGTAGCAAGCATATTTTACAATACTGTGGAAGACTCTAGATGATATCATCAGTATATGACATCCATGTAATCTAAAAAAATGCATAATAAATTAATAAATGATGAAATGTATAGTATATAATAAATATTTAAATATATAAATAATAACAACTTACATTATTTGGCTGAATACTGTCCAGCATAAGTCTTTAGGAATAGACATCGTCTTTGGCTATATCAGAATGTCGATGTTCCTAAATCCACCTATAAATAACATTATTACATTTATATTTCATAAGAGAATGTTATAAAATTGATTTAGACATTATTAATAAGGAATAACATAACATCATCCACACAAAGATTGTGTTATAATATCTATAGGAAATGACACATGAGCATGTGGAGCTACGCCAGGGATGTGCTCCCATATCTACATCTGTATAAGAAAAACACATCATGTGATTTTCATCTTATTGAAGTGACATGAGCTATATAGTTCCCTCTATATATATGTGAGATAGGAAAAACCTCTAGCTATATCGACATGCCATGTCCGATTCCTTTAATAAAGGTCAATACATCAGATGTACAAATGTAGTGAAATGATCAATGAAAATCATGCCACCGATCAGCCTCAAAATTTATGCTCCTGCAAATCGTAGTATGATGATCTTGTATGCATCCTCTGCTAGATTTTGGAAGTAATGTTCTATCCAGGGCATGTATAATCTACCACCTATGATGAACTTTCCATCGTTGTGGACCATGATGCCCATTAATCTATGAAAAAACACAAACCAATCTGATCTATCTTGGACTATCACAATTTCACCGTCGATGGGGAGGCCCAATATAATGGACATATATTTTATTGTAATAGTTATTTCCCCTTTATAAAATGGAATATATGTGAATCTATCCTCCATATCTTTATGAGCATAGTAATGAGCCGATGTTCGACAAAGGGGAAATTGCACATCACTACTCCATATAACCCAGCACGACGAAGATGTGGGATGATTGCAGGAGGTGGTGCAACATGATGGAAATTATGAGATATTTATACACTCAAAGGAAGCACTGAACATCCCTCTAAAACCAGTCGTGAAACATGTGTATCCTAGGATTTGACTAATGAAGGACCTTCCATCGGCACAAATGATATCAACATTATGTTTTTATAGAAAATTCAATAAAAAATGTAAAGTTTTTAAAAAAATACTACAACAAGAAAAATAAGGTCGAGAATTAGCATGTATAATTCATTATTATGATTAAAATGAGGTAAAAATATATATTTGTCTAGATTTATTCATTTATTCCATGAATTTATTAACTTATTGATATCTAATGATGTTTAATTTATTTAATTTTTTTATATAAATCAGTAGTGATGAAAAACCTGCATAGAACATGTGGCTCCATGATATATTCATTTTCATTATCTATTTAAGTTTATAATAGTTATAGTATCACAAACATCATTATGATAGAATCTATAAATGAAGCAAACCAAAGATAAAATTGGTTAGAAATGGAGCATGTCAAAAATAAAAGGATTCATTAATGAAATGTCCGCATACAAAACAAAATATACACATTCATGATAAAATACATAGACTCAATGATGGTTGATGGGAAGTGGATATCAATCCTTCCACTTGGGGACATCTCTTATGATTATGTCCTTATGTGTGACAAATGTTGCATCATAGTCCCCCTCTTCTTTTCCTAGTCTAATCCATCTCATTTCTGATTCAAGTAGATTTTGTTCTTCCCTGGGGGTGCAACCTAGTAATATTAATACAACAATTTAAAAAATGTTAGAAATTGAAAAAAAACATAAATTAAAACAAAACCAAATTATGAAACATGTAAATATTAGGTATGTTAGTTTTATGATCAATAGGAAATGGGATAGAATTAAATTCACAAACCTGTATCCAAGATTCACTATAATAGTTAACTAGAGTGCTCATGTGATACATTGAGTCAGTATAGGTCTCCCATGACATGTTTACTAATGCATGGGCTATAAAACAATGTGCACAAGGATATCTCAATGCATAAAAGTTACCAAAATCACATTACCTATTATCCAACATGACCATTAGCACTCAAAAACTATTTCATGTAACCTAGTATTAACACTCTCTCACCTGAAAGAGACTCTTTACCCAGTCAATGGTCAGAACACGCAATCCTAATGCATCTTGTATTGTCTGATCAATGTCACTTTGGAAATGTAGAGTAAAATGCATACCATTTTCCATACTCTAATAGGCTTATTGGGAACATTCAATAAAGTAATTCACACATCTATAAAATGTCTCATGTAGTAACCCTATGATCGGCATTTTGTGTACACCCATGAAGACCTCATTTATGCACTCCACTATATTAGTGGTCATATGGCCATTTCTCCTTCCACCATAATATGCCAACGGTCGTTTATTCTTTTTAAATCTATATCGTATATTCATACACATCTTCATCATCCCTAAAATTTCTGTAAGGAATCAATAAAAACTTTCTTGTTGGGGATCATATGCGGAATCCATAAGAGAATAATGTATTAAAAAGGATATTGAATCTTAGTTCAAAAAAAGTATGTTTAGAAAAACACACCCAACTTGAGGATCACCTTCGTTATTGCCTCATATAAGAGATTCTTATTCACATTACTTGTAATATGTCTAAAGCAATATTTATGATAAGAATTTGTCTCTCTCCATAAAACCCCATCACTATTTATGGCCTCTATATTCACTTTATGGTGAAAAGATATCAGACACACTCCCTGGTTGTGTGTGACATGAATGCATATACATTCCAAAATGTAACACCATGATTCAAAACTCTTCTATTGAAAAATATAAAATTCATGTGGTAGAGGATAATGATTACTATCATGTATAGAAGCAATATGTAGAA
Source organism: Viscum album (assembly GCA_963277665.1). NCBI lineage: Eukaryota > Viridiplantae > Streptophyta > Magnoliopsida > Santalales > Viscaceae > Viscum > Viscum album. The sequence goes on along the minus strand of OY728125.1, from coordinate 1,744,094,741 downwards.
CACATCTATACTTTCCATAATGGAAAGTTTCATCGGCCTGAATGAATTATTTACAATAGGTAAAAGCAGCGATGAATGGCTTGAATTACCAAAGCATCCTATTGAACATCATGTTTGATTGATCAAATCAGGGATTGAGGGAGACATACTCAATAGTTTCCAATGCTAGTGGAAATAATGACATTAACGTCATAGAAATGATGGAAGTTTTTTATAAACTGATGAAAAAAGTATGTTTGGGAGGTTTTTAGTATTGGTTTTACTAAATAACAATGTGGAAAAAAATTATATGTGGTTTTTCACATCGGTTTTTAGTAAAACTGATGCCAAAAACCACTAATAAAGCTCTTTATGGTGTTAGTTTTTTTAAAACCAATGCCATAAATTAAAAAAACATCATTTTTTACAAAAACCGACGCCAATAAAAAAAATTTCAGACTCTTCAGTGTCAGTTTTTGTAATAACAAAAGCCCAAATCCTTTTAAATTCATTTAGGATCATGAAAGCCACATTTTTTGGATCTAAGAAACCTCTCTACCGACTCGCGACGACTCCCCCCCAACTCACGACAACTCCATAGGAGACTCGGTGATCCCCAAAGACCATTATTGTTGATTTTATTTGATTTTCATGATCTACAGTCTCCATTATTCATCATATACCATTGTTTCATCATCAACAAAATTATTTTTTCCTCACAAACCTATTTTTAGCCGACATTAAACTGTGGTTTGATTTTATTTATTTTTCAACTTTATTGTTTTTTTACATTCTTTTTTGTATAGATATTTCAGGGTTTATTCTTCCAATGCATTTGAGGGAGAGAAGTTCAGATTAAATATAATTTTTCTTTATTTAACTCAAAAAAATTTAGGTTTTTTTAATTTTGAAGATAAATTATTTATCATTTAATTATATTTTTGAGTTGTTTCAATTATTAGTTTAGTGTTTATTGTGATTTATAAATGTTGTAATTTTTTTTATTTTGGAGAAAATTTATTTTTTGAAATAACCAAATGGTTTTGATGGTATTATGAAATGAACAATGATATATGGTGTCACATTTCATTAATAAAATGGGCATCACATGTAATGACTCCATATTTTTCACTTGTTAAATTTATGTAATCTTCAATAATTTTGACACACACAACACCGACCTGATGTAACAACTATGTAAAATGAACTAATAAATGTTAGATGATTGAAAATAATTAAATTATAATATCAATAAATTAAATGTATATAATATGAAAATAAGAAGTTTACTATTTGTAAATGTGTTTCATATTTGATGTTTCCTATCTAATTATCAATAGTTTTTATTAAATGTGTTTCTATTTACAATTTATTTGTTTATATATATATTTAAATGTTTTTATGTTTTAATATATTCACCAATTATATCATGATATCAAGTATTCAATGGATCATAATTGGATAAATTTACGAAGAACCACTAGTGAATATGAAAAATGACTTGATGAATTATTGGAATTTGATGAATGAAATCTTCAAAAAAATTGATTTGATTTTCTATCTAGGTGTGATGTGTTTGAATATGAAAATGGTAAAGTCTACATAAATTAAGGATCATCTCATTTTTTATGGTTTTATCCTCAATTATACACGTTGGATCTGGCATTGTGAAATAACTGAGAATTCAATATCCAATGTTGATGAAAATATTCATAGTGAGGCAGAGGATCATATTTAAGAATTCATTCATGATTTATGTGTTGAAACCATAGAAAAAACAGAAACCGATGAAATATTGTATGGAAATTCTGAAAACCCATTATTCCCAAGTTGTAATAAATATACAGTGTTATTCATAGTTTTGAGATTAGTTAACTTGAAATAATTAAATGGGTGGAGTGATAAAAGTTTCTCCAACTAACTTGATCTTTTAAAAGAGATACTTTAAGAAGTAAATGGGCTTCTAGGGTCCAATTTTGAGGCAACTAAAATATTTTGCTAAATGGTATTGGGGTATAAAAAGATACATAATTTCCCCAATGATTGTGTATTGTATAGGAAAGAATATGAATATTTATCAAGTTGTCCAACTTGTGGGACATCACGCTATAAGATAGATAAAAAGGTCAACTCAGATTCATTCTTAGGTATTGACATCTAACCACATGAAAAATCAATTTTTATACTTTCTAATGATATCTACCAATAATTCTTTCATTCAATTCTGATAATTCAACTATGATTCATTCTTAGGTACCAGAATCAGAACTCTGGCTAAATCAATTTGGTATCTTCTAATAATTCCTTGTTTGAAAAATCTATTTAAAAATTAAATTTATACAAAAAGTTTAAGATGGAATTAAGATGACCACATCTCTTATGGTAACTTAGATCACCCTACTAATTCACCGAAGTGTAAGAGATTTGACAAAAAACTTTGTTGATTTTGGAAGTGAAGATAGAAATCTCCGAATGTGATTTTGTTTTAATGCAATGAATCCATATTAAATTCTAAGTAGCCAACATAGTTCATATCTAGTTTTTTGGTATTTTACATATTTTCCTCACATCTCTGTTTGAATAAAAAAATATTTTATGATGATCTTGATGATTTCTGGACCAAAATAGTTATGAAATGATATTGATGTGTATCTTTCACCCTTGATTGATGATTTAAAACTGCTATTGGATATAGGTATTAAAGATTTCTATGAATACAAGAAAGAGTATTTTATTTTGTGTGCTATGATAATGTTCACTATAAATGACTTTCCTACATATGGAAACTTATATGGATATAGTGTTAAGGGGTATAAAGCATGTCTAATTTGTGAAGAAGATACTTTTTATTATCAATTGTAGAATTGAATAAATATAGTGTATATGGGACATCAAATATTTTTTTACAATTGATCATCTTTATCATAGATTGAAGAAAAGTATTCAATGGTTTAAATTAATTAAACCTTACCTCTTTACCATTGTCAGTTGAAGAATAGCATGATAGGGTGAAAATATTGACTTGAACTTTGGAAAGAAAAGAAGTTCATGTCTTCAAAAATAGGCCTCAAAGAAACAAGCTATCTTTATTGAACTACCATATTAGATGTATTTAGAGGTAAAAAAACATTGATTTTATGCATGTTGAGAAATACATATGTGATAGTTTTATGAGAACTTTGTAGAAATAAATGGAAATTCAAACAATGGATTGAATTCTAGATTGGACTTGATATCAATGGGAACACGTTTGGAGTTATCTCCCCCTATGAAAGGAAACAGAACATATTTACCTTCATCTTGTCAGACATTAATAAAGATTGAGAATATAAATTTTTGTAAGTGCCTTCATGGTATTAAAGTACCCAGTGGTTATTCTTCATTTGTGAATAATTTGGTTTCATTGAAGGATTGTAAATTAATTGGTATGAAATCTCATTATTCTCATGTATTGATGCAACAAATTATACCAGTCTTACTACGTGGTATATTTCTGATGGCTATTAAAAAGGCTATCATCAGGTTATGTAATTTTTTTAAATCCATTTGTAGAAAATTTGTTGATATAAATTTTTTAGATGTTCTGGAGAATGAAGAAGCTCTTATTCTTTTTCACCTAGAAATTTATTTCTCGCCTACATTTTCTGATATAATGGTTCATCTGGTGATTCATTTGGTGTATGAAATAAAAATCTATGGTCTTTTTTTATTTATAATAGATGCATCCTTTTGAAATATATTTGTAAATTTTTAAGGGATATGTTAAAAATCCTTATCAACCATAGACCTCTACTGTTTATAAATACGTATCGGAAGAGGTGATTGAGTTCTATACTAATTATTTGTATGAAGTGGAGCATATTGGTCACCCTATATCTTGACATATGATAGTTGATAGTGAAGGTATGAGTATTTGAGGCTTAAAGGTAAATATCATTCCATATGATGAAGTTATGTAGTCACATTTATTCATTTTGAACAACATAGATGAGGTTCAATCATATATATCATTATATATTATAGAATTAAAATTACAATATCTGAAAGGAAATGAAAAGAGGTTCATGATTGAGCATTAAAAAATATTTTCTTAATGGTTTAAATATAAATTCATCACCGATATATCTATATTAGAAACATTTAAGTTGTTGGTAGGGGCATATATTAATTTGATCACATGGTCTGGTTTTGAAATTATTGAGTACACATTTTACTAAAAGAAACTGGATGACAAGAGTACCGTTCAAAATAGTGGTGTAATGGTCATCGTTGAAGAACTGCATTTTTCAAGTGAAAAATATGAAAACCCAATTTATGCATCAACACCATATTTTTGAGTTCTTGAAGACATGCAGGTAAATTGATTATATTAAATTTTGAGTCACTGTGTTTATGTGTAATTGGTTTTCAAGTAAAAGTGGTGTTAAAATGATGATTATGGATTTAAAATGGTTGATTTTAAATGATTTAGTTGTAATGAGTAACCATTTTTCATGGAAATATGTGAAAATAAAAAAAATTATATCATCGATCCATCAAATGACATGCAAAAGGGGTATGAGAAAAAATCCATTTTTCTGATTAGGATGATCATAGAAAAAATCCATTTTTCTGATAAGGATGATGACGATGTTATTGATTTATATGAGGCTTCCTCATCTATTACAAAATTTCCAAATAACAGTGACTATAACTCAAACATTTTGCAAGAAATACGAAATGATCATGCAGAAGGGGTATGAAATAATACTAAATTACTCTCCTAATTAAATTTGTAATTATTTACTTTATATTGTTTTTTTTATATTTACATGTGTAAAAGAATTATTATTTAATAACTATTGGATATTTAATTATATATATTTGATTATTTTTTTTGATTTTTTTGGTAATTTTAATATTCCAAGGTTATGGTTAAGAATTTTTTAATTGAAACACCTGATGTGCATTATTACATTTTGGTTTAATTTATGCATATGAGAACACCTTTTATAACTTTAATATTTAAATTTTTAAATGTTTATGTCTTTTTTAAAGTAATTTTTATATTTAATAGTTCATCTTTAATATTTTTTTGGTTAATAATCATAATTTTGTTTTTTTAAAACTTACACATGTGTGTCGCTTTTTTTACTTACATGTTTCTATTTTCATGTTTTCTAATTACTGACTTGTCTAATAATATTCAGGTACACAATAATTTTACTAAATTTTTCTATTACAATGACTGATACAAATACAGAGACATATGAACTTCTACAGAGGTATTTTTATTTTTTTCATATTATTAAATATCTAGTAATATAATTATTCAATTAAAGCTAACTTTTAATTTACAAAAAACAAATACAGGCTAACTGATGGGACTTCAATTAGGGAGTCTTCTGCATTTTGTATTAAAAAATTGAACCCTTGATTTGGTAAATAATACATTAAAAATTTACCAATACTATCACTTTCTCATGGATAAGAGTGATTACATATTCATTTTGATGCTAATAATAATGAAACTGGTCCAAATGCAATGAGATTTATAAGCTATATCAGCATGTAGGGCCATTGCAGGATATGAATTGTATATCTTGATTGGAAGTCTGTCGAAAAGATGGTTATAGATTAGCTTTGGGAGGTTGTGAAGGTAAAATTTCTCAATTGATTTATTTTATCTAATTTTTTGAATATGATATATTTTAAATCACTAATATTTATGTTATGAAACTACAGATGACAATTAATTTTGAAGAAATAAAAGTAGTTAAGAAAATATGTCATACATTAGTAGTGGTTCAATGGAGGGATTTCAAAACAATGTTGAAAAAATGTGTTTGGATATAGAAAAAATGAAAGTTCATTCCTCAAGTATCTGTTTTTAGATGAAAATACAAGGAAGAAATTTTTTTCCACCCAACATGATGAAACATTTAAAGTATTATAATTATATTATATTGTATTGTCAATATTCTTATATATGTACCTAATTATTTATAAGTTTACATTTTATATAACATGCCTCCCAGAAATCCCATCAAGACATTTTGTTGTAGAATGTTTACCCTCATACTTTATCACATGGAGGGTATCATTTATTTGAGTAAAAATGATTAAGGAAAATTTTGAAGCACTAATATCTCACTGTCACGACCTGTCCCCCGGGGCCCGTGCCGTGACTACCCCAAGACCACCTTCCATAGGCCAGGGGCTAGCGACTAGCACCAAAGGTGTGTTCCCTAAAACAGGGAAGGCATTGACTTTATAACCTGTAACACACACAACCAAGCACACAATAAGATACGAACTCAAGTAAACTGAATAGTAAACAGAGTGGGTGTTGTAAGTAAAAGGGGCCAGAATACAATCCCAACTAGAAAGTACAAGAAAGTGAAAGTACAACTAAACTGATAGGTGAAAAGTAGCTCCTGGATCGTCCACCACGAATCCTACCTAAAGGGTAGTTACATCTCATGAACGACCATCTATGTGGTTTGCCTCGTCTAACGTCCACCTCTAAGCCACCTACAGTCCTCGTACTCTCGTCCTTAGTCAGCATTTTCCATCATCTGCACCAAAAACAATGAGGTGTGGGCATAGCCCGTGTAGGGGTAAGTATAACGATACTCATTAGGGACCCTGAGACCCTCAAGGTCTCACAAAATCCACAAAGGATAAACCAAAAAGAATGAGAACAACTGTCAACCCAACTTAGGTATATGCCCATATATATACTTAAGTTATCAAATAAACCCATCTCAATAATGAGGAAAACAAAGAGTCCAACTCAAAGTCCCAAAGCTCATCTGTTCCACAAAGGAAGGAATGCCACGAAGGTGAGTACCACACAGGTACGCCACACAGAAGAATACCACCAAGGTATAACAATGAAGGAAAGTTCCACACAGGTACATACTCAGCTCATAATAGGTATAACTTATGTACAATTGTATAGATGATTAAATGTAACTACTGAATCATCTTACTCTGTTAAGAGACAGACCCAAATAGGATCCTAAATCATCATTAGATCCACACATGATCTCCAGGTGTTGACCCAAACAGGATCGCTCAGTGCTGACCCACAAAAGATCACTTGGTGCTGACCCATATAGGATCTCTCGGTGCTGACCCACACAAGATCGCTATGTGATTACCCACACAGGATCGCTCTGTGATGACCCACACAAGATCTCTATTCATTCTTCACATCACAGCCAGCTACAGGGTTCCCGCACTATTCTAAATTTCCTCCAGGAGGATCTGCTCCACAAGCCACTGGTCGATACTCCAATTACCATGAAGTCCCATGAAGAAGTATCTAAAAGGACCGCCACATCATAGGGGTCTCAACGCAACAGATGGTGTGTCAATCAGACGTCCGGTCTGTGAGTTATTAGCATTTTAGTCCCAGGGGCCCGGTTGGATTCATGCTCAATCCAACTTGAACGTACCCCATCTTAATCCAAATCATCAGTGGTTATACTCAGTGGTATCGTCTCTCTCCAATGTTTCCATCAGCGCTAACGGTTCCTCGAACAGTCGCTCAGTGCCAAAGTTATGGCCAAAAGAGTGTATAGGGGCGAAACTAGTCTATGTCCGGTCTGACCAGGACTGGGTTGACCCGGTTCGGGTCGACCTGACCCGACTCGATGGGTCCGGCCCGACCCTTTAGGCAGATCGGATCACTGGGCATACCAATAGGTCGCGGAGGTCCGTGAGGTGGCGTGGCTATGGGGGCCACAAAGGGCCATAAGGCAGCGAGGCCATGGGGGCCGCGAAGCTGCGGCACGGAGGTTGTGGGGCTGTTAGGGCAGCGCAAGGCCGTGGGGTCCGTAAGGCGGTGCGAGGCCGCTGGGTCCGCGAGGGAGGCGCGAGGCTGTAGGGGCCTCAAGGGCTGCGTGAGGCCGCAGGGGCCGCGAGCGCGGTACGAGGCCCCGGGGCATGGAGGTCGTGGACAGTGGAGCACTGTAGGGCATGGAGGCTGTGGGGCGGTGGTGGCCACGGATGGCGGAGCCGTGGGGCGGCGGTGGCCATAGATGAGGGAGGGCGTGGGCAGTGTGACCGCGGACGGTGGAGGCCGCAGACAATAGAGTCATGGGGTGATGGAGGCCACGGGCGGCAGTGGTCATGGACGGCGGAGACCGCTGGTGGGGTGGCCGCGGACGGCGGAGGCCGCAGGGCGGCGGGGCACCGTTCCTTCATCAGCAGCCGACTTGACTAGCCTCCCTTCGTTCGCCACCTTCATCGCGGTTCTCGAGTTCCACCAGTGCCAACCGCCGGCATCAGTCACCATCACCATCACGAAGATCACAACAACCATTCATGAAGAACGGTCGAGGTATTGGGACATGTTTGTTTGGCCCACACCCTCCGCGTTATAGCAGTATCAAGCGGTTCAACAAAAAATTGAAAGTAGAACATCAAACCCTCCTGCAATGATCATTCCCAAACCCACAAAAGAAAACATCTATGGATCAACTAGTTAGAGAGTTGATCTATGTTTCTTGTTTTAGAAGGGAAGAACATGGGAATATATAATCATACACAATTAAACCCCTACCTCAGAAATTTCTTGACGGAGGTCGCGAGGAAGGAGACGATGTCGTTGGGGATTGATGGACATCGGTGACGTCGGCGTTTTCTCGATTTTCGGTTTGTTGTCGTTGAAGATATTCCTCGATTGGTGAGAGCGTCCTTCGTTGGGGATCATGTTCTTCATTGGAGAACGTTTTCTTCATTGGATAGAATAATCCTCCAATGGTTCTTCTCTCCCAATTCCACCAAAAATGCAAATTATCAAATATGTTGTGTTTCCCCAAATTAATTATTGGCACAAAATTCAAGTTGGATTAATTAATTACATTAAGGTTGGCATAATAAATCAAAGGGGGTGGCACCATTAAAGTGGGGGAAGTTTAAGAGGTTTCCCCACACTTAAGAGGGAGTTCAAGGGGGTTTTAGTCTCGGGTGGTGCCCACCATCATAACCTATGAGAGGTTTTAGGTTCGGTGGTCCCCACCTCCATAAAATCACATGGGAGGTTTAGTTATGGTGGTCCCCACCTATAAACCATCCACATGGGAGGTTTCAACAAAAATAAAATAAAATAAAAGTTTATTTTATTTTATTTCTGTTTCCACGAAAAAACCCAAATACTAACTTTCACCCTCGACCAACTGTCGTCGAGATGAAAGTATCCTTACGTGAATATCGGTGCTATGAGTTCAACAGTGTCTTCGGATTTTGATTCCGAGCACCGGTTCAAAAGTTATAATAACTTGCTCGTATTTTTACTAAACGTACCAAAATGTAATGTTTAGAAATTCATTCTGGGAACACCAGGCCTCGGAATCACGTGCCGTCAATTTTTGCAGACTCGTAAAATTACCATTTAATTAAAAAAAATTACATGGAATTTCAGGGTCTTTACATTCTCCCCCCCTTAGGGCTTTACATCCTCGTAAAACATAACTCAAAACTAGGAAAACAAGTGGGGGTACTGAGCACGAATCTAAGCCTACCGCTCCCAAGCTCTCTCCTGGAGGTTTTCGAGTTGCCAAGAAACACGCAGCAAAGGTATCGACTACCCATGAAGGACCTACTCCTATCATTCTTCAATCTCAATCGAATCCTCCGTAAAAGTCTCCCCATCGTCGACGTCCATCTATCTGTGGTCGATGATGTGGGAAGGGTCATGCACATATCTCCTCAACTGGGATATGTGGAAGACGTCATGCACCCGATGCAACTGAGGTGGAAGAGCTAAGAAGTAAGCCACCTCACCAACTCTTATGAGGACCTTGAAGGGTCCAATGAATCTCAGAGATAACTTGAAACCTTGGCCAAATCTCTACTAACCTCATCGGGGAGAGACCCGTAGAAAGATGTGGTCACCATCCTCGAGCTCTAGAGGTCTCCATCTCCTGTCGGCATATGACTTCTGCCTACTCTGTGTAGTCTTCATCCGCCCCTGGATGATCTGAACCTTCTCTATGGTAGCATATACCATCTCTGGTCCCATGAGTGCTGACTCCCCAGGGTCAGTCCAGCACAAAGGTGATCTACAAGGTCGCCTGTATAATGCCTCAAAAGAAGTCATCCCAATGGTGGAGTGATAGCTGTTGTTTTATGAAAACTCCACCAAAGGTAAGTGATCCTCCTAGCTGTGACCGAAGTCGAGGACACAAGCACATAGCATGTCCTCGAGGGTCTGAATGGTCTGCTCAGTCTGGCCATCCATCTGAGGATGGAAGGCGGTTCTCAAATGAAGTTGTGTCCTGAAAGCCTCCTGTAACAACTTCCATATCTAGGAAGTGAAATGTGTATCACAATTAGAAACAATCATCGAGGGTACTCTATGTAACTTCACAATCTCCTGCACAAAGAGACATACCAAGCTCTCTACTGATCCCTGCCCTCTGATCGGTAGGAAGTGGGCCGACTTTGTGATTCAGTCGATGGTCACCCAAATCGAGTCATGATTCTTGTATGTACGTGGAAGTCATGTCACGAAGTCCATGGATATCCCATACCACTTCCAATCTGGGACCTCCAAAGGCTGAACCAAGACCGCTGGTACCTAATTCTCTGCCTTCACTTGCTTACAAGTGAGGCATTGATAGATAAACTCTACAACTACTTTCTTCATTCCCGGCCACCAATGCTGTCGTTGGAGATCCTGGTATATTTTCGCCACTCCTAGATGTACCACTAGAGGGGAAGTGTGGAACTCCCTCAACACTTCCTCTTGAAGTGACACTGGTACCATGGTAGGTCCTCTGAAGATAATGACATGCTCTCCACCTTCAGAAAATCTATGAGGTTCCTATCCTATGGATATCTGAACACGTTGTGCCTCACAGTCAGTGTTCCCACGCTGCACCTCCCTGACTCACTGAAGAAGTGGGGGAGTGACTGTAAAAGACTGAATAAAAGAAGCTCCATCCTGATCCACAAAGGATATCTGTGAAGTGGTCAGCTTCTCTGTCACCTCTCCTAGAAGGTGTATACCAGATCTCTTACTGAGTGCATCTTATAAAATGTTCCCCTTCCTAGGATTATAGACTATCTCAAAGTCATATTCCTGGAGGAACTCAATCCAAGGTCGTTGTATCAGGTTCAGGTCCTTCTGAGAGAAGATATACCTGAGACTCTTGTGATCCAAGTAGAATGTAAAATGATCACCCATCAAGTAATGTCACCACATCTTAAAGGTGAAGACCACTTCTTCTAACACTAGGTTATTGGTAGCGTAGTTCTTCTCGTTCTGTCTCAGCTTTCAAAAACTATATGCGACCATTTCTCGCTCCTACATCAGGACACGTCCAACCCTAGTCCCTGATGCGTCGTAGTAGACTACGTACCCAATGCCCTCCTCTGGAAGCCTCAAGATGGGGGCACTAGTCATCCTTAGCCTCTACTCCTGAAAACTCTGTTGGAATCTCTCCAAACATATGAAGGGTTTCCCATTCTTCATCAATGCTAAAAGTGGTGCTGCAACTCTGGAGAAATCTGGCACAAATCTCTCGTAGTATCCGGACAAACCCAGGAAACTTCGAACCTTTGTCACACTCCTGGGTGCCTCCCAAGAAAGTACCACCTAAATCTTTGCTGGATCCACTGCAACTCCAGCCTCGGAGATGACATGTCCTAGAAATTTAACCTCTCGGATCCATAACTAGCACTTTGAGATCTTACCATAAAGATGGTGCTCTTGGAGTGTGTCCATTACGACCCACAATTTATAAGCCTGATCCTCCTCAGTAGCTGAGTAGATCAAAATTTATTCGATGAAGAATACTACAAAGTGATCAAGGTGTGGCTGAAAGATCATGTTCATGAGTCCCATGAACACTGAAGGAGTGTTGGTCATGCCGAATGGCATAACCAAGAACTCATAATGGCCATACCGACATCTGAAAGCCATTTTCTGTACATCCTCATCTCGTACTCTGAGCTGATGATAGCCTGATTCGAGGTCTATCTTCGAGAACCACTGTGCTCCCTTTAGATGATCAAATAGATTGTCAATTCTCAGGAGTGGATACTTGTTCTTCATGGTCACTTGGTTCATGCATTGATATTCAACACAATGACTCAAGCTCCCATCTAACTTCTTGGTAAACAAAATTGGGGTTGCCCAAGGAGACACACTGGGCCGAATGAATCCCTTAGCCTGCAAGTCCTCTAGCTGTACCTGCAGCTTATGAAGCTCCACAGGAGCCATACAATATGCTGGTGTAGATATCGGCACCGTCCCGGGGTACAAGTCAATGTAAAAGTCCACCTCTCTATGAGGAGCTACACTCGGAACATCATCAGGGAAGACATCCATGTACTGGTCCACCACTACAGGATAACTCAGACTCTCCACATCAACTTCTCTAAGGGTAAGGCTAGCTAACAGATGTGTAATCGGCCACACCATCCTCTTGGTAAGTCCATCCTGTGCTACAAAGGATCCCTTCTTGCCGGTGAAGGTAAACCTAGTCCCATCCGTGAGGACACACCACACTTTATTCCTAATACAGTCAATCTAAAGATGGACTGTAGATAACCAGTCCATACCCAAAATGACATCGTAAGGCCTCAACGTTGCTACTAGGAGATCCCATCCGAAGCTCTTGCCCCCTATAGTAAGCTCACACTACCATCACAAGTGCTTATTTGTTGAATCTGCTCTCGTAGGAGTCTCTAGCCATAAGGATCGAGCCAACGGCTCCGTCGGAATCTTCGAGCTCCGAACAAGGGAAGTGGAAATAAAATAATGACTAGAACATGTGTCTATAAGTACTAAAACTAAGGTAGAGTAGACACAGATCGTACATCGTATCATCTCCAGAGCGCCATGGTCATAGGCCTCAGCCGCCTGGAGCTGAGCTTTCCCTTATCCACCTACTCCCTGTGGTTGGGTTGGACCACCTAGTGGTGGTGATGGTAACATCTCGAATCATCATCCACCACCAGCTGCATGACTAGCTCCTCTACCACGTCCACCTTCTCCCTGCGGACCGCCTCGATCGAACCTCTGTATCTTCCTGGGTGGTCCTTTGACTGTCTTTTGATCATTCATATGGTGGATTGGATAGTCACGAGCCATGTGACTCTACCCGCCGCATGCGTAACACTGCCTGCTCCTGGCATGACTGGATCTACCTCGGGTGCCCCGCGCAACCAACTCTGAATCCTGCGGTCGTCCACCTGTAGGTCTGGTCCTCTTAGACCTCTGTGAAATTTTTCTATAGCCAGCTGCAGAAGACTCTTCTACGTGATTCCTGGTGGTGGGTCTCACTACTGGTGACTGCTCAGCAAGAAACCTCTCCACCGAGAGGGCTTTCTCTAACACCCCCACCTAAATCGGGATGCTGAGAGAAATCATCGAAGCCCTAATCTCTCGCCTGAGCCCCTTCTCGAAGGTTTGGGCCCTAAATAATGGGTACCAAACCATATCTATGGTGTAACGTGAGAGGTAAGTGAACCTTTCTAAGTAATGAGATATAGTCTTTCTTTCCTACTGCAGATGAAGAAGCTCATGTATGTGCACTACGTGAAGAGTCGTTGGGAAAAACTCTGCCCAAAAGAGGCTCTCGAAGTCTGCCCAGAGAAGTGTCACCTCATCGTGAACTTGGAGCATCAAGCTCCACCATCGTCCTGCGGCTTCCAGAATAAGGCTGGCGGCAAGGATCACCATGAGATCAGTTGGTGTCCCTACCAGTCGGAAAACTCTCACCACGGTCTCCAGCCAATCCCCAGCCGTCTGTGGGTCCATCTCTCCCCTAAACCTGGGTGGCCCTTGGTATTGGAACTCGTGAAATTTTCTCAAGCAGCGTGCACCCTCTGTTGTTGGGGCTGGTGGAATAGGTGTCCCAACAGGTAATGGTACCGATAGTGCCTCCACTTGTGCCTCTACTGGAAGAGGGCCTTGCACCTAGGCCTCCTCGCTTAATGGCCTATCAGTGCGTACTACTCTCGGAACCCTAGCTGGATATTTGCATGGAGGCATCCTGAAAAGAAACAGATGCTCCACAGTCAATAAGTTATACCTAGTGATCTGACTAAAGATATCACAAAGAAAAATCCTGAAAACACACACGCAATCTTTGTTTTTGTGCACTGAGTCAGAAATCAGAAGTTAGGGTCCTAGTGTATGGACACGCCAGCCGCTGCACCAACACAGGATTCCCTAAACTGATAACCACACTCACTATACTTAAAACTATTGTCATTCAAAAAGAAATATCAGAGTCTTATGTTCTATGGTAGAACTGAATCCTCTGATACCAATTTGTCATGACCTGTCCCCTGGGTCTCGTGTCGTGACTACCCCGTGCCTGCCTTCCATACTATAGGGGCTGGTGACTAGCACTGAAGGCGTATTCCCTAAAACTAGGAAGGCATTGCCTTTATAACCTATAACACGCACAACGAATAACACAGAAAGATACGGACTCAAATAAATGGAATAGTAAATAGAGTGAGTGCAATAGGTAAAAGGGTCCAGAATATAAACCCAACAGGAAAGTACAAGAAACTAAAAGTACAAGTAAACTGATAGTTGAAAAGAATCTCATGGATCGTCCACCATGAATCCTACATGAAGGGTATGTACATCTCACGAATGGTCGTCTCTGTGGTTTTCCTTGTCTAACATCCACCTCCGAGCCACCTCCAGTCCTGGTACTCTCTTCCTCAGTCAGCGTTGCCCATCATCTGCACCAAACACAATGAGGTGTGGGCATATCCTATGCAGGGGTGAGTATAATGATACTTAGTAGGGACCCTGAGACCCTCAAGGTCTCACAAAATCCACAAAGGATAAACCACAAAGCATTAGAAAAACTGTCAACCCTACTTAGGTATGTTCCCATACATATACCTAAGTTATCAAGTAAACCCATATCAATCATGAGGAAAACACAGAGTCCAACTCAAAGGCCCAAAGATCAACTATTCTATAAAGGAATGAATACCATGAAGGTGAGTACCACACAGGTATTCCATGTAGAATAATACCACCAAGGTATTACCACAAAGGAAAGTACCACACAGGTACAGACTCAACTCATACTAGGTATAACTTAGGTACGGTAGTAGAGATGATTAGATGTAACTATTGAATCATCTTACTCTGTTAAGAGGTAGACCCACGTAGGATCCTTAATCATCATTAGATCCATACAGGATCTCTAGGTGTTGACTCACACAGGATCGCTTGGTGCTGACCCACACAGGTTCTCTCGGTGTTGAGCTACACAGGATCTCTCGGTACTGACCCACATAGGATCACTAGGTGATAACCCACACAGGATCACTCATTTCTAACCCACACAGGATTGCTATTCATTCTTCACGTCACAACCAGCTACAGGGTTCCTGCACTATGCTCGCTTGTCTCCGGGAGGATCCGCTCCAAAAGCCACTGGTTGATACTCCAACTACCATGAAGTCTCACAGAGAATTATCTCCAAGGACAGACATGTCATAGGGGTCTCAACACAACAAACGATGCATCAATCGGACTCCTGGTTTGTGAGTTATTATCCTTTTAGTCCCGGGGGCCCGGTTGGATTTGTGCTCAATACAACATGACCATAATCCATCTTAATCCAAATCTCCAATGGGTATACTCAAAGGGACCGTCTCACTCCAAGGTTTCCAGCGATGCTGACGGTTCATCAAACGGTCGCCCGGTGCCAAAGTTATGGCCAAAAGAGAGTATAGGGTTGAAACTAGTTCGGGTCCAGTCCGACCCGGTCAGACCGACCCGGACCAACCCGCTAGGTATCTCGGCCCGCTGGGTCCGGCCCAGCCCGCTGGTTGGCCCATCCTGCACTGGGTGGCCCGGCCCGCTAGGCGGTCTGGAAGGCTACGGAGGGCCGTGAGGTGGCGTGGCCACGGGGGCCACGAAGAGCCACGAGATGGTGAGGCCACAGGGTTGCGTCGTCCGCGGGGCGACAGTGGCCACAGAGCGGCGGAGGACGCATGGCGGTGGAGTCGCGACGCGGCAGAGGATGAGGGCGATGGCAGCTGCAGACGATGGAAGCCGCAAACGGCGGAAGTCACCGGCGGCACGACCGTAGATGGCGGAGGCCACAAACGGCAGAGCCTTGGGGCGGTGGTGGCTACGAACGGCGGAGGCCGCGGGGTGGCAGGCCTTCGTGACTTCTTCAGCCGCCGGCTTGATTGGCCGCCCTTCGTTTGTCTCCTTCATTGCGATTCTTGAGTTCCACCAGTGCCAACCGCTAGCACAGGTCACCGTCACCATCACAAAGATCACAACAACCATTCATGAAGAATGACAGAGGGGTCGGGCCATGTTTGTTTGGCCCGCACCCTCCGCGTTAGACTGGTAGAAAGCGGTTCAACAAAAACCTAAAAGTAGAACATCAAACCCTCCGTCAATGATCATTCCCAAACCCACAAAAGAAAACACCTTCGGATCAACTAGTTAGAGATTTGATATGTGTTCCTTGTTTTAGAAGGAAAGAACTTGGGAATATATAATCATACAAAATTAAACCCCTACCTCGGAAATTTGTTGACGGATGTCATGAGGAAGTAGATGATGTCTTTGGGGATTGAAGGACGTCGGTGACATTGGCGTTTCCTCGATCGTTGGTTCATTGTCGCTGAATACGTTCCTCGATTGGTGAGAGCGTGTTTCATTGGGGAGCACGTTCTTCATTGGAGAATCTGTTCTTCGTTTGAGAGAATAATCCTCCAATAGTTCTTCTCTCCCAATTCCACCAAAAATATAAAGTAGCCAATATGTTGTGTTTCCCCAATTTAATTGTTTGCACAAAATTAAAATTGGATTAATTAATTACATTGAGGTTGGCATAATAAATCAAAAGGGGTAGCACCATTAAAGTGGGGGAATCTTAAGAGGCTTCCCTACACTTAAGAGGGAGTTTAAGGGGGTTTTAGTCTCAGGTGGTCCCCACCACAATAACCTATGAGTGGTTTTAGGTTCGTTGGTCCCCACCTCCATAACCTCACATGGGAGGTTTAGTTCTGGTGGTCCCCACCTATAAACCATCCACATGGGAGGTTTCAACAAAAATAAAATTAAATACAAGTTTATTTTATTTTATTTCTGTTTCCACAAAAAAAACTCAGAATACTAACTTTCACCCTCGACTAACTATCATTGAGGTGAAAGTATCCTTAAGAGAATATCGACGTTGCGAGTTCAATGGTGTCCTCAGATTTTGATTCCGAGCACTGGTTCAAAAGTTATAAAAACCTTCTCGTATGCTTACTGAACGTACTCGAATGTAAAGTTCTGAAATTCATTTCGGGCACACCGGGTCTCGGAATCACGCGCTGTCAATTTTCCCGGACTCGTAAAATTTCCATTTAATTAAAAAAATACATGGAATTTTCGTGTCTTTATAGTCACTCCACTAGTTGTTTGAGTGAGTTTTAATTTATTCCTCCATCTCAACCCACCAACCATGAGAAATGGAAAAGAGTGAGAAGAAGAAAAAAATGAAAAAAATCTTATTGAGAAAGATAAAGATGTAAGTGAAAGAATTATAAGTAAATAATTATTATTTTTTATGAATTTTTGGAGTTTATAAATTAACAACAGTAATATGCCATTTTTATTTTTCATTTCAGGATGTACTTTAGGAGAAATTGAAAAATGGAACTTTTATCCCTAAGGGTAGGATGGAAATCCTAGCCATTACATTAGAAAATCCATAACACCCTGGCAGTATAAGAGGATATGAGGTAGGTGTTAGTATTCAAAAAGTATTTTTTCATAAATTAAAACAATCAAGAGGCCCAGAAATTGAATCCATAAAAGATCAGTTGAAAGATATGAAACAGTCCATGGGTGAACAAATTCAAGAAGTTGTATTGTAATCTATGTTAGAAAAAATGATGACCAAATCATAGTTTTTGTAGCCTTCCCAGCCTGCCCAGCCTTTCCAGCCTACCTACTCCGATCTTCCACCTCCGAGCTCAGACTCAACCTTATACTATGAGTTATATGCATAAGATCCTGATGTGTATATTGTAGCATTTAGAGTCATGAATTTTTGGGGGATTTTGTACATCACCAACCTATTCAGATGGGTTAGGTAAGAGTATCGATACATGATATTATTGATCCTATTACTCTACTACAATTCCCTGCTATGGATATTACCAGAGTTGGGGATTGTATGGGTCATTTTATACTTTTTCCATATAGACTTATTCATCATATTTCATATGAGGTATGTATTTTTTAAATATCAATTAAATATGATATAAAATTACTTATAATGATTTCTGAAATTTAACTTATATAAGAGTATCTGAAATCCAAATAAATGGAACAAAGGAAAAAAAAGTCTCAAGAACAAACAACTGTAGATACTTTATATATTTCTGATAGAATAGAAATATTATCTCAGGTTTCTTCTTCCTTATCTAATATCTATGAGTTTAAGTTTCCATCTGATATATGTGAAAGATACTATCCATTTAGAATATTCCTCAAATATATCACCGATCTAATTGATTTTAAAGATCTTATTGTGAATGTGTTGTCATTGTTTTCCATAAAAATAAATTGAAATTTGGTTTTTATTTTTTTAATTAAAGATGATTTAAATTGACTAACTATAATAATTTTTAATTTGGTATCTACACACGACACTTTTTCAAAATGATAGCACAAGTGTTTATGGTTTCATGGATCTAGAATATATTTCAACAGATGTGAAATATGTGTTGATGTAAAATGGAGTGGATTATATATGTGCTAGGTAATAAATGATGAATATTTGGTTTTGGTTTATGCCATTTCTTGATGGGTAAGAGAGAGAAAATAATTTTGAACTAATGTTCATTATCATGTCATTAAATGTGATCTTTTTGTATTTTAGGGGACATTGGATGTTAGGCTTATTCTGCCCAAGGAGAATATATTATATTGGTTTTTCTCTTTATTGGGTGGTGTTCATAGAAACTTTTCCACCTTGTTAGAAAAGTAAGTTTTTTGTTTTTTATATGCTCATTATGTTTAATTATAATTTTTTATAAATGTATTATTATTTTGTATGTATGAAAATGCAGTTCATGGAAAAAATTTAACAAACACCACTTGTCGATACAGAATCCAAATGCAATCAATTATGTAAATATAAAGGTAATTATTTTTTATATTAGATATTATTTTGTTCTTTGGATATATATATATGTATATATATGCATATATATGGGGTTTTATTATCATGTTACTATTTTATTAACTAAAATTTCACCGTCAACAAGGATATGTCGAATGTGGTTGTTATGTTCTATGATTAATTTATGAGATAATCACTACTAGGGTAATGACAGATTATGATGAGGTTATTCATATTAGTTATTTTATATTTTCTATCATAGTATTTTGTTTTTTATCTTATATCATTCAATATCATTGTATAACTTCAATGATGTCGATTCATAGACAAAAATAAGATCTTAACCATCTTTAATCTTTTTTTTCAAACTACTAATTTAGTATGATTAGGATTTATGGTATGTATATTCTTAGGATTCCTATTACTATTACGTTTTCTAATAAAATATATTCAAAAAACCTATAATTATTTTGTTATAATAGGTGTTTGAATGTAATGATATCAAATGAATGCTTCAAAAATACCCAATAATCATCATGTTGTAAATTTTAGGTATTTATTTTTTTATTCTACTTTATAATAAAAATGTGTAGATAATTTTTTGATTAACTAGATAAAACTATCTATTTTTTGTAGATTTTTAGACAATATTACAAGATGATTTATTATTGTATACTGGTTTTTTATTATTGGGATTTTGATTATTATGGGGTTGTAATATTCAAAATTTTTTATTTTTTTAACTTTCAGCATTGATTTTTATAGAAACCAATGCTCAATCATTAAAAAAATAAAATAGTTGTCAGTGTTGGTTTTTTAGAAACCGATGCCAAAAACCTTATTTTTTGTGTCACCTTTATAGACGTCAGTTAAAAACCAACGTCTAAATTGAAAAAAAACAACGTTAAATCAACTTTTTGCACTAGTGTAATGATAAATAATCTGATTATTGAGAAGCACAAATTCCATTAGTTGTGGTAAATTTTCATATAATTCACCCCAATCACCATAAACGTTTACAATTGTCTTATGTTTTGCATTCCAAGCTTTACCATATGATATATTATAGTTAAACAACTGTTTTATTCATTCCTAAATTATGTTCATGGGAACTTCCTAACATGTTCATATCATCTCTATGATAACAGTTGATAAAAAATCTTCATCATTTAAAGTGTTATCCTGTGATAATCCTGGATTTACACAGGTGTGTGGTCCTTTTAATTTTGTTATCTGCCAACATGAAAAAAATTATCATATATTTCCCTCAATTGGAATTTACATTCAAGCCCATATTTTTCACATCGAATGAGATAATTTTATTTATTTGGATCATCCGCCAAAAATGTGAAATGATGCTATATGTGGTATTGTTTTATCACATTTTTCATGGAAACATTACTTTCAAACACCTTCCTAACATAGATGGTGTTATTAATTAATGAATATATATTCTCTATAATTCTAGGGAATTTAGAAGCTGGTGTAATGAAATCCCAATCAAAATGTTATTAAAATGACATTCCTTGAACCAAGGAAGTAAATACTAAAGGATGATTGCCACTAACTGGTGGATGTCTATCTATTATAAGAACCTTAAAAGGTTCATTCCCCATATCACCCTCACCCACATTATCTCCCTATGCCTCACTATATAATTTATCCTTATATAAATAGTCATTAATTATATCAAGAATACACAAAGGGATGTCGCTATATTTCCTTCCAAATATTGATCATCTTATTCATAATTTGGTTGTATCATAGGATTCATACGAGGAGGCAATTAATGAGAGTGTTTTGAAGGACCGAACTCTACAGATCTCACATAACATGGTTCTGTAGTAGTAGGTTTCACCACATCAATATCAAAAATCCCCAAATATAATTCCATCAAACCATTACTACATTATTTCCTTAATAAAAAAAGATACATCCATCCAATCCCCATCATCGAACTAAGGGAACTTAGTGTGACATAAACGTTTAAAATATTGAATATGTTGATATGTTATTGAATTAACTGATTGATCAATTCTCAGTTTTAACCAACTATGATTCTTATTTCAAACTTCATACAATTTCATAGAATCATGAAGATTTTCCACTATTTTAGGTGGAAAACTATAGCTAAAACCCTTCTTGGTGTAAATTACCTCTCTATTTCAATATATTTTCACAGACATGATTACCTAGAAAATAATAATTAATTAAATATTATATACTGCATGAAAATTTTAACATATTTAAATTGGTTATGATTGAATAATTGACTTGATATTGAGACTTTTTCTATGGATTGATTTGTCATTATTTTATAAACTAACCAAAACCTAAGGGGGCTCCTTACGTGTCTGTTAGCTCAAATTTTAGCTACCATCAGTCTCTTCTCAATCATGGTGTAAAAATACATCTTCAAAGAACACCAATTCTTAACAAACACCCATTTCTTACAATGATTCTCACATTCAAGTGAGGGGGTATAGGGGTTTCAGGTATACAACATTTACTAAGTGAACGCGTAGGTCCTTGCCTACTTAGAGAGAGTGATGGCACATGGGTCATCAACAAGGAAAAAAATTAAAATATTACAAATACATTACTAAAAAACAAAACATTCATTTCTAATCATACATTGGTTGGTCATCTCATGATCATTCTATTATTATAAATTAAATAACTTGATACAAAAAAATAAACAAGTAATTTCAATCATATATTAAATGATCATCTGAAGATCATTTAACATTCTAGATTACTAACATGTTTGTTTGAGATATTTATTATGTTCCAAATCTTTTCACTTTATATACTATATTTAATAAATAATATATATACGTCTATTTATAATCAGACTGCCATGAACATTTGTCACTGTTACATGTGAAAAAACTATAACTAACACCTTGATCGATATAAATAAACTCATTGTTGAAGTATTTTGATGGATATATTACTACCAAATCAAATTTAATAAAAAGTTATATATTTTTATACCACATCATCAAATGATTCATAAATTTTAATTACTTATTAATAAATAATCCTCAATTGACCTTGAAACTTATTCTATGGATTAGTTTACCATTATCTAATAAACTAACCAAAACCTATGGGTGAACTCTTTGAGTCTCTATTATCGTATATTTCATGAACCACTTGTCTCCTTTCAAACAATAACCTCTCTTGTCACCTCTTGTCGAACACCTCTTGTTGAACTTCTTTTTATTACAAAGTTACTCACATGCATGTCAAGGGATCTATGGGTGTGAAATACATAACATTTTTTAGGCGAACACACAGACCCTTACATACTTAGAGAGGGATGACTCTCATTTCATCAACATGGAAAATAAAATAAAATAATTACAAATTATATAACCACATACACAAAAAAATAAATTCAATTTCAATTATGCATTGGTCAGTTATCTTAAGATCAGTGATCATATAATACGCTTAACATGTTTTTTGGTATACTTGTTATGTATTGAATAGTATATAACTTTACCTATTACTAGAAGTGAAATATAATAAATATCTACAAATTATTTCCAAAATTTTAAATTTTCAATGTGTCTATATATATATATTTAATAATAACATTTATTAAATTTAATTAAAAGTAGTATAATTTAAACTTACATAATGACCATTAAAATACTATACAATTATGTTATTTTCCATTTAATAAAATTGCATATGTATATATCATATTTTTGTCATTTTACTAATTCTCAAAATATAAGTAATTATATTTTATACTTTATTAGTTAGAAGAATAATTATTTTTATTTAATATAATTTAAAATTATTACTTATAAAAAACTTTTTTATACTATTAACAAAAATAATATTACATATATATTTTTAAAAAATTAAATTTGATACTTAATATAACTAATATATTTTTAATTATATAAATAGATAATTTCCAACATCTATAGAATGAATACATTTAAAAATATATTATTTCCCTAAATATAAATTATATTTTATACATAAAATTTCCATAATATAAACACCTTATTTAAATTTTCAAAATATTCAATATAAATTATATCATACAAAAAAAATAACTCATTCATAAATTAAATCATACAATATACACTAATTTATACATCCATAAATTCATGAATCCATATATATTAAATAAATAATTCATACAAACGAAGAAAATAACATTTAGACAATTACAATTTTAAATAGAAATATTACATTTTTAAAGAATCTGCAAATATATGTTGAGAAATAATTCATGTGGAGCTTCACAACAAAAACTAGAGGAGAAGAATGGGATTTGGAGGAGGAACCCCTTTTATAAAAATTGGTCGGTCTGATGAATGAACAAATTCACACATCCTTTGTGCATTCTGTGAAGGAAGCGTGAACGAGTTTCACACTTCCTTAGCCATGTCGAGGAATCATGAATGGGGTTCATGCTTCCTTCTCAGTTCAAAGAAGCATGAATGAAACTTCTCTGATCCCATTTTTTAAAATATGGGATTCCCTATAATGTTCTATAAAAAACCCATGAAAACCCCCCCAATGGTTTTATTAGCTAGGAATAGAGAAAACACAGTGTCGTGCTTCAAGCAAAATTTGTGAGGTGGGGTTTTTTTATTTTTTTTAAAAAAATCTAGTTATATGGTTCTGATATTTTGGGATATGGGGTAGCAAGGATCCAATTCAATTGGCATTTTGAGCATGATTTTTTACCTCTTTCCCACGTCCCCCACCCACACCCACCCCACCGTATAATATATATATATATATATATATTAGGAATTATAAATAAATGTAATATATAAAATTGTAAATATAATAATAAATATAACTAATATATAATAAATATATAATTTTAAATATAATAATGAATATAATGAATATATAATTGAAAATATTTATTATATTTATATATAATTGTATGGTCTGTCCATGATAGGTGGTTATTGGTGACTACCTGATGGGATTTAGGTTCACCAAGTTTGGTACAAGTGACTCCAATGGGAGACATGCCGCTAAGTAGTGGGTATTCAGTGACTTTGATAATACTTTTGAAAATTGATGAGAGACAGGCCACCCCCTAGGTGGTGGTGACTTCAGCGGGACTCTAGTGTAGATTGATGGGAGACAGGCTACCTACTGGGTGGTGGGATCTGGTGGTGCAGGAGATCTCGACAGGAGACTCTCGGAAACACTATGGTGGGGTTCATGCTGGCGGTTCAGTGTCAGGAAGGTGGTTGGGTCAGACATGTAGGATTGGGGAAACTCAAAGAACTGAATGGGATTTCCCAATGGGCCTTTGGGACAATATAAATATATATATATATAATGTAATAAAGTGTTCTTTTGGGTGGGTTATCCCTTGGGGGGAGATATGATCTGTTTTTCTTGGACTGATTGTGTGTGTGTGGCTTGTATTTATTTAATGTCATTATACCCCCATGCACCTAATATAATATATTTGTGAATATTTATTACATTTATAAAAAAATGTTGAAAACCATGGGTTGAATCCTAGGGTTTCAAAATTTATGGAAAATAAAATAACAGCGTATAAGAAAAAGAAAAAAGTGAGATGTACAAAATGAAGATCAGTGAAAATCCACTGCTCCAAAAACCCTCATACCATAACCCAAAAGAAAATTAATTATTCATTTGTGGGAGAGACCATCACCTCTTCCACATGGATGATGACCCCTCCTCAAGGTTTTAGGCTATTTCCCTAGCGAATCATCCACAAGAGTATCACTGTTGACATTCGGGGGGGTAGGGTCCTTAGGAGGCGGACCTGTCCTTGTCATGACCTCCTTAGTACCTAATTGTTTACCCGTAACTTGAATATATCCATGGACATTGACAAATTCTTGATGGAAGACTTCCCTATTATTATAGTTGTTTAATATGTCAAGAAAGCTAATTTTACTAGAGTCTACCACAACCTTTTTGATGAAATAAAACCCTTGGAAAGGGGTGGAATCATCTAAATAAACACATTGGGTCTCCCTGAGAGTGTCCATCACCTACCCTACCTCATGCGGTGAAACATCACTCCCCATCGACGTATCACCAATAACATTAGATGCAACCTCCGGACTCAGTTGATCAACAATAGCTGGTGCATACTTGACAACTTTTTCTGTAGTGACAACATAAACTTCATATAGGAGAGTCCTAGAAGAGACTATAGAAGGCGAGCTAGACACTGTATTAGATTTATAGCATTTCACCTGAAGAATAGAATTTCTCCTATGGTTAACATAATTCATGAATTCATATCCAATAACATTAGTGAAATTCGTTGCATATTCAGTGTCAGATGAGACATCTTTACTCACGTGATAAAGATGATGGCTACCAACCTCAGTCCTTCCCAAGGTATGAGGGTCAACATTCAACAAATTTTCAGTACCACTCTTATCTAGATGAGAGCTCAGAAAAATCTAAACCTCAATATTATTTCCATTATAGGGGAAAATGGTGACATGAGGGGGGTGTCAAAACGCAGGTTCGAATTGGTGCTAGTAACCACATCATTAAAGGAGGGGGCATGTTATCCACTGGCTTATAAGACTTGGGAGGAAATGAAATGACCCTTCCCTATGCTATATTTACTCATCCTCTGACTATATCATTAATTACTCCTTGTAGAGGAATTGGTTCATTCCTCTTCACCACAAAGGACTCCATGTTCTAATCAAATCTTTTCTTGTTAAACACAAGCATCTTGAATTTAAAATTTTCAACACAATTCCCAAATTTCTTATAGCTTGAGAATCTAATACCCATAGGAAAATTATATCTAGTATTCCCAATGTACAATCAATTGAAACAGAAATCCGTTACATTTTTTTATTCAATTGCAAGATCAAATTTGAACTCACCAGCAACCAAAAAAACTATTTTGACAACAGTAGTTCTCATATTAAATTTATCAAATATTCAATAAAAATTTCCATACCTAGTCATCATGGCCTCTTTAGAAAATTTTATTGGAGTGCAAACAGTTAAGTGAACATCCCAAAGAATAATTGGATTCCAAAAAAACTAGTTTAGCCCGATAACATGAATCCAAGATTAAACGACAGACATTGTGTCTCTAAATGGATCAATCCAAGGGTCCCAATCCTGAAACTGTAAGACTCATAGATTATGATTAAAAAAACCACAACTCCACACTTGTAATTTCTACTCTTAGGAAGGGAAATTAATTTGAAAGAAAACCCATTCCACTCAAAAACATGTGCCATCCATCGAAGCCCCATACCTGAACAAGATGATTCTTCATATCATCAAGTTTCCATAAAACATTATTTGAGATTGAGGTTAGTCACGAAATGATTGAGAAATGAAAATCCTCGATCCGTGAATCAAATTATATAGGATATGGTTCAAGGAAATCCACAGTTCCATTCATTGTCACCCATTTTAGAGCAGTTGTATAATCATCGTGTGTGCAAGGAAAGAATCTCTCATAGATAGACAACCCTGACCACTTCACTATATCTGATAGAAGCTCCAGATTCGCCAATAGAGTAGGCTCTAATGGGTTCTTGAATTGTAAATCCTGATCAGCATCGAAAAGGGGAAAATATGCATCAGATCACTTATCCACATCATATATCTTCAAATGGATTGTGGGGTGATTTTATCAGCATCAGAACTGCCAATGTCACGGTTCAAAAGAGACTTAGAAGGGATTCTCTGAAAAACCAAATTGGAATCAGAACCGCCGATTCTGAGGTCCGAAACAGATCCCTTTGAAGGTTATCTCATCAAATCCCGATTTACATAAGAGGCACCTCCAATACCAAGGGTCACAACAGATCTGTTCAAAGGGCATGCAGAGGAATCCACAAGACCGATGACTGGATTCAAGGATGGGTTCATCATGGGATAAAACCCTAACCACCATCATTAGAGAGAGAGAGTCTCCATTCCACTCACCATCATCCAAAACATCATTTATAATACTCAAAAGGTTCATGAGATAGGTGAGCATACTCCTAAAAAACTATGAAAAAGACAAATATAACAGAGTAAAGAGGATGGATAGGGTCAGAAAAATAATTCCCTCATTCAAAAAGAAAATATACAAACCCATAACATGGTCATTCCTATAATCATGGTCAGCATCACCAGCATCATCAACAATTTCCCAATCTGAATGTGAGTTCCTTTGAGTGAAGATCAAAACATACTTATCCTTAAGATTTTGTTTCTCCAAGGTGAGCCCTTTGGGAAACCTACCACACCCTCATGCACGAGCCCAATCATCACAACCACATCCTCTTCCACATTTTTTTGGATGTTGACCCACCTACTAAGTCCTGGCTAGTTGTCAATCCCCTTTCGGCTCTTCCCATTCCAACATGCAGGTCTGCTTGTTAACTGGGGATATCTGCACATCAGATTGGGAAATCCCTTTAAAAGGAACTCCATCGCCCCTTTGCATAGGATGAGGGGAATCCAAAGTCAGCCCATCATTGATTCCTTTAGATGGGGACCCAAGGATACTCGCATCCACTAAAAATCACTGCACATGAATATGATCATGAGTAGTATAATCTGAGTAAGAGAAAGCACTAAGCTTCCCCAGAGATCCCATGTGTAATTTTATTTTACCATTACGGTCTCCAGCAACAATAATTTGATCTTCCACAATCTACTGATTAGAAGAGTCCTGAATAGTAGCTGCATCAGGAGATTTATCACCAAATGAGTTTTCAACCATCTTACCATCCATATATAATGTTCCTTTCCCAGGCTGAGAAGAGTCATCACTAGAGACTTTGTGATCTTTTGGAGCTTTAGAGGGGGACCCAATTGATTCAATGACTATTTCTTTATAAGATAGTATACTCATACCTATGGATGTGTCCAGCTTCGCATATCCTTCAGGAGTAGCAATCTCCTCATCAAATATAGGGGATTCCATGGCAATTTCTGCCCATGTTTTATTCTTCACTTGGTCATCAGGACCCAGGACCAGTGCCCCTATGTCACTATTTCTAGGCACTTCATTTCCCTTCTTATTAGAAATCACTAAATTTTGATCTAGAGAGAGGGGTGTCATTGACATTCTCAAGCAACATGCTCTCATCTTTTGCAAACTTCATTCCAATCACCCGCCTACATCTATCCTTGGAATGGGCAATGGATTCACAATTACAGAAACTGGGGCCAATTTATCATAATGAATCCTAAAATCAATGTTATAATTAGTAGTGGAAAGCATCACAGTATCAACCGGGGTTGAAGTGAGATCAATTTCACACAAAAATGCAAAAAAAACCATATTCCGCCTCTTCTATCTCATGATCCAATCTACTTGGAGTACCAATCGATGAGGTGATATCAAAGATTATTTGAAGATGCCACCAATCCCATCTCAATCCATAAATTAGAACCTAAACTTGGGTCCTTGTTCAATGAGGTGAAAGAGGATTAAAGCTTGGATGCTAGTTACACAAATACACCATACCTAGCCTGAGGAAAACCAGACCAAGCCCCCATGCCTTACGCTTCAAATCATCTGATGGGAAACTGATTTGAAAATAGCCCCACCCAACTGGGATACACTTCTAATAATGAAACACCCATTCAGTTGAGAGCAAGTGAACCAAGTCGATAATCTTCCATGCACGTTGTCCCGACGACAACATCATCCTCACAATCAGAGAGGATTCACAAGTCTTAAACCGATCGATAAGAAGATCTGGATTCACTACGGGAAAAATGGGTATTTGCGACGGGGGTATTTGCCCGTCGCAAATAAGTAGCCTTTTGCGACGGGATAGCTTTCCCCGTCGCAAAAGGACTGGCGCCTTTTGCGCGCCAAATCGCGGGAAACATATTTGCGACGGGGGAATATTCCCGTCGCAAATAACCGGCGGTGGTAAAAGGTATTTGCGACGGAAATATTCCCCCGTCGCAAATAGTATGTCGGCAGGTGGTTATTTGCGACGGGACCCGTCGCAAATAACTATTTAACCGTTGACCGTAATAAATGCTGGCTAAGGTATTTGCGACGGGTATACCGTCGCAAATGGTCCCGTCGCAACTAATCTAACCTATAAATACCCCCATCCGTTTTTTTCAAATCATTCTCAAATTTCATCTTCTTCTTCTCTCAAAATTTTATTTCTACAGTTCAGTTTTTCTCAAGTTTAATTTTTTTCTTCGGAGTTGATATTGAAGTTTTGAAGAACGATCAGAGATCAACCTCAGATCAATTTTCAAGGTATTTATATTTATTTTAATTTAATATTTATTTATAATGTTTTATTAGTTTTAATTATTCTTAATTAGTTGTAATTTAATTATGTTTACATTGTTTTATTACTTAATAATTAGTAATAAATACTAATAATTAGGAATAATAACATTATTTAATTATTAATATATTTTATTATTAATATTAAAATAATATAATTTTTTATATATATACAGTTCTCTTTTCATCTGTGTGTTTGCTGTCTTCACATGTATTATTTGTATATGGAGATAGAAAACACACAGATGAAAGGAGAATTGTATATAAATTAGAAAATTATATTATTTTAATATTAATAATAAAATATACTAATAATGTTATTATTCCTAATTATTGGTAATTATTCATTTAATTACTCATAATTAAGAACAATTACCAATAATTAGTAATAATTAGTAATAATTAGTAATAATTAGTAATAATTAGTAATAATTACCAATAATTAGTAATAATTAGTAATAATTAGTAATAATTAGTAATAATTAGTAATAATTACCAATAATTAGTAATAATTACCAATAATTAGTAATACTTACCAATAATTAGTAATAATTACCAATAATTATCAATAATTAGTAATAATTAGTAATAATTATTACTAATTATCAATAATTAGTAATAATTATTAATAATTACTAATAATTACCACTAATTAGTAATAATTAAGAATAATTAGTAATAATTAAGAATAATTAGGAATAATTACCAATAATTACCAATAATTTGGATTAATTAGTAATAATTAGTAATAATTAGAAATAATTAGTATTAATTAGTATTAATTAGTAATAATTAGTAATAATTAGGAATAATTAGGAGTAATTAGGAATAATTAGGAATAATTAGGAATAATTAGCAATAATTAGTAATAATTAGCAATAATTAGTAATAATTAGCAATAATTAGTAATAATTACCAATAATTAGTAATAATTACCAATAATTAGTAATAATTACCAATAATTAGTAATAATTAGTAATAATTACCGGTAAATAGTAATAATTACCGGTAAATAGTAATAATTATTAATAATTAGAAATAATTACCGCTAAATAGTAATAATTAGTAATAATTAGTAATAATTACCAATAATTAGTAATAATTACCAATAATTAGTAATAATTACCAATAATTACCAATAATTAGTAATAATTAGTAATAATTAAAAATAATTAGGAATAATTAGTAATAATTAGGAATAATTAGGAATAATTAGTAATAATTAGGAATAATTAGTAATAATTAGTAATAATTAGTAATAATTAGTAATAATTAGTAATAATTAGTAATAATTAGTAATAATTACCAATAATTAGTAATAATTAGTAATAATTATCGGTAAATAGTAATAATTAGTAATAATTAGAAATAATTACCGATAAATAGTAATAAATAGTAATAATTAGTAATAATTAGTAATAATTACCAATAATTAGTAATAATTACCAATAATTAGTAATAAATACCAATAATTACCAATAATTACCAATAATTAGTAATAATTAGTAATAATTAGTAATAATTAACAATAATTTGTAATAATTAACAATAATTAGTAATAATTAACAATAATTAGTAATAATTACCAATAATTAGTAATAATTACCAATAATTAGTAATAATTACCAATAATTAGTAATAATTACCAATAATTAGTAATAATTAAGAATAATTAGTAATAATTAAGAATAATTAGTAATAATTAGTAATAATTAGAAATAAATACCAATAATTAGTAATAATTACCAATAAATAGTAATAATTACTAATAAATTCCAATAATTACCAATAAATAGTAATAATTAGTAATAATTACCAATAATTAGTAATAATTACCAATAATTAGTAACAATTACCAATAATTAGTAATAATTACCAATAATTAGTAATAATTACCAATAATTAGTAATAATTAAAAATAATTAGTAATAATTACCAATAATTAGTAATAATTACCAATAATTAGTAATAATTACCAATAATTACCAATAATTAGTAATAATTAGTGATAATTAGTAATAATTACCAATAATTAGTAATAATTAGTAATAATTACCAATAATTAGTAATAATTAGTAATAATTAGTAATAATTACCAATTATTAGTAATAATTACCAATAATTAGTAATAATTAATAATAATTACCAATAATTAGTAATAATTAATAATAATTACCAATAATTAGAAATAATTAGTAATAATTATCAATAATTAGTAATAATTAGTAATAATTACCAATAATTAGTAATAATTACCAATAATTAGTAATACTTAACAATAATTAGTAATATTTACCAATAATTAGTAATAATTACCAATAATTACCATTAATTAGTAATAATTACCAATAATTACCAATAATTAGTATTAATTACAAATAATTAGTAATAATTACCAATAATTACCAATAATTAGTAATAATTAGTAATAATTAGTAATAATTACCAATAATTACCAATAATTAGTAATAATTAGTAATAATTAGTAATAATTACCAATAATTACCAATAATTACCAATAATTAGTAATAATTACCAATAATTAGTAATAATTATCAGTAATTAGTAATAATTACCAAAAATTAGTAATAATTACCAATAATTAGTAATAATTATCAATAATTAGTAATAATTATCAATAATTAGTAATAATTACCGATAATTACCAATAATTACCGATAATTACCAATAATTAGTAATAATTACCAATAATTAGTAATAATTACCAATAATTAATAATAATTACCAATAATTATTAATAATTACCAATAATTATCAATAATTAGTAATAATTAGTAATAATTACCAATAATTAGTAATAATTACCAATAATTAGTAATAATTACCAATAATTAGTAATACTTAACAATAATTAGTAATATTTACCAATAATTAGTAATAATTACCAATAATTACCAATAATTACCAATAATTACCAATAATTATTAATAATAACCAACAATTAGTAATAATTACCAATAATTAGTAATAATTATGAATAATTAGTAATAATTACCAATAACTAGTAATAATTATCAATAATTAGTAATAATTATCAATAATTAGTAATAATTATCAATAATTAGTAATAATTACCGATAATTACCAATAATTACTGATAATTACCAATAATTAGTAATAATTACCAATAATTAGTAATAATTACCAATAATTAGTAATAATTACCAATAATTAGTAACAATTACCAATAATTACCAATAATTAGTAATAATTAGTAATAATTACCAATAATTAGTAATAATTGCCAATAATTTGTAATAATTACCAATAATTAGTAATACTTAACAATAATTAGTAATATTTACCAATAATTAGTAATAATTACCAATAATTACCATTAATTAGTAATAATTACCAATAATTACCAATAATTAGTATTAATTACCAATAATTAATAATAATTACCAATAATTACCAATAATTAGTAATAATTAGTAATAATTAGTAATAATTACCAATAATTACCAATAATTAGTAATAATTATTACTAATTAGTAATAATTAGTTATAATTACCAATAATTACCAATAATTACCAATAATTAGTAATAATTACCAATAATTAGTAATAATTACCAATAATTAGTAATAATTATCAATAATTAGTAATAATTACCAATAATTAGTAATAATTATCAATAATTAGTAATAATTATCAATAATTAGTAATAATTACCGATAATTACCAATAATTTCCGATAATTACCAATAATTAGTAATAATTACCAATAATTAGTAATAATTACCAATAATTAGTAATAATTATCAATAATTAGTATTAATTAGTAATAATTACCAATAATTGGTAATAATTAGTAATAATTACCAATAATTGGTAATAATTAGTAATAATTACCAATAATTAGTAATAATTAGTAATAATTAGTAATACTTACCAATAATATTAGTACTATGAAAATAATAAAAAAATTATATAATATTAAAATTATCAATATTTGTAACATGTTTTGCTTTATTCTCAACATATTCAATTCTTAAAGGGTCAATTTTTAGGTCTATCTCAATAAAAAGTTTGCGTCAATCGTGTATGATCTAAACTATATAATTATCCTAGCTTGAGTGTTTTTTCTAACAAATTATTCAAAACCAATAATGCTTTTATATTTTATAGAGAAATATGGAACAACGAGGTCGTCAAAAATCATTATTAGGTGACCGCATATGGATAAATCAACATAGAAATCCAAACGGTTCTGGTTTAAATCTAGTATATGTAGAGGGTGTGGAGATTTTTTTATCATTTGCGGCATCAAATCCAGAATTTGTTTCAGAAGGCAAAATAAAATGCCCTTGCAGAAAATGTGCATTGAGAACGTTTGACACGATTGACAAAGTGGGAGAACATCTCTTGCGTTTTGGTTTTCAACCAGATTATGTATTTTGGTTTCAACACGGTGAACGCAGTTCCAGAGAAGGTGATACCAACTTGATTCTGGATCCATCCCGGTTTCAAGATTTAGTACATGATGTTGCAGGTTCATCTGTTCAACATACAGAAACTCCGGCTGATATAGCTTCAAATCCTGAGTTGGAACCGTCTGAATTTTATGAGTTGTTAAAGTCTGCTGAGGATGTATTATATCCTGGCTGCAAGATGAGAAAATTAGAAGCAGTTGCAAAATTTATGGCTATCAAATCAGATAACGGAATGTCAAACACCTGTTTTGACCAGATATTTTCTTTGCTTAAAACACTGTTACCCGAAGGAAATGTTTTACCTGCAAATTACTATGAGAGTAAGAGGCTGGTTCGAAATTTGGGACTTACTTGTCAGAAGATTCATGCATGTTCAAATGACTGCATTTTATATTCTGGGGAAAATGAGTCGTTGGATAGTTGTCCCACATGTGGGCAACTGAGATATAAATAAGGACAACACGGGAAGTCTGGTTTGATTCCTGTAAAACAGTTGAGATATTTTCTGCTTACATCCAGACTCCAGCATTTATTCATGTCTAAGAATACAGCGACAATGATGTCATGACATAAAGAGAATACTTCAACCGATAAAAGCTTGAATCATCCAGCCGATGGTGATTCATGGAAACATTTTGATAGAGTGCATCCATCCTTTGCTTTAGAATATAGAAATGTTCGACTGGGGCTTTCCACTGATGGTTTCTATCTGTTTGGATCTTATGGTAGTCAATATTCATGTTGGCCTGTTTTTTTAACTCCGTACAATTTACCTCCATGGATGTTGATGAAGGAGCAATATATCTTTTTGACTTTACTAATTCCAGGACATCCGAAAAAAAATATTGATGTTTATTTGAAACCATTGATTGATGAATTAAATTTATTGTGGAGTACTAGTGTCAGTACATATGATGTTGCAACGAAACAGAATTTCATACTGAGAGCAGCATTGATGTGGACAATAAGTGACTTCCCGGCTTATGGGATGTTATCTGGCTGGAGTACACATGGTCAGAAATCATGTCCTTACTATATGGGAGAGAACAAAGCATTTATGATCATTCATGGAAAGAAACCTTGTTATTTTGACTGTCATCGCAGGTTTCTTCCAGTTGATCATCCTTTTCGCAGAAACAGATCTCATTTCAGAAAAGGAACAGTTGAAAGGGAAGGACCTCCAAAAATGCTATCAGGTTCGGAGTTAAAATCAGTTGTACTTTCATTACCTCCCATCACTTTCGGTCCCACGATAAACCAACAGAAAATTTCTGGTTTTGGGAAAGAACACAATTGGATTAAACGTAGCATATTTTGGGATTTTCTATATTGGTCTGATTTGTTGGTCTGACACATGTTAGATGTCATGCATATTGAGAAGAACTGTTTTGATAATTTGTTTCATGCAGTTTTGGATACGCCAGGAAAGATAAAAGACAATGTAAATGCACGTTTAGATCTTGCCCAAATTTGCAGGCGTCCAGAATTGGAACTGTTTGAGAATGTCAGAACAGAAAGGTTACTGAAACCAAAAGCAGCTTATACACTATCTAAAGAAAATCGTTTATTATTTTGTCAGTGGATTGAAGATTTGAGACTTCCAGATGGATGTGCTTCCAATTTGGGTAGATGTGTAAAGAATGGTCATATTACTGGATTAAAAAGTCATGATTGTCATGTTATAATGGAAAGAAATCTACCCATTGGATTAAGAGGTCTGTTGAATTCTGTGATTTGGGATTCCATAATAGACATGTCTCAATTTTTTCGGGAAATTTGTGCGGCTACAGCAGATTATGATGCTCTAGGAAAACTTGAAAAAGATGTTGTTCTAATTATATGTAAACTGGAAAAAATATTTCCGCCATCTTTCTTCGACTCAATGGAACATTTGATGTTACATTTTCCATATGAAGCCAAATGTGGAGGTCCAGTACAGTTTCGATGGATGTACCCATTTGAAATATGCATGCAAAAATTGAAAAGAAAAGTACGTAACAAAGTATCTGTTGAAGGATCTATTGCAGAAGCTTATTTGCAAGAGGAAATATCTTTTTTCTGCTCCCATTATTTTGAATCTGAGTATCCTTCAAAACACAACCGAATGGGAAGGAACGATAGGAATATTGATGAAATCGACAATCAATTATCTGTTTTCAACCAGTCAGAGCTTGGTTTTGGTGGAGTTTATGAACAATGGCTTTCAGATGATGAACATCATAGAGCTCATACGTATGTTCTGCTCAACTGTGAAGAGATGACATCAGTTGTACTGTAAGTGTTTATATCACTTATTCTATCATTTATGTTACAGTAAATAACTTTGGTTTTTATAGGTTGTATGATAATCATATCAAGAAACAAATTCCACAAATTACAGCAGCTGCTCTCGAAGAACATCGACTGAAAAATTTCTCTCAGGGGTTTCAAAAACTGGTAACATAAATTCTTTATCTTTTAGCAACTAATTCAATGTATAGTTTACTATATTGATAATTATTTCACAAATTTTCAGGTGTCTCGACATGCTGATAAAATTGACAAACGGCTGTGTGTATTGAGTAACCCACCTTCCAAACTTGTTAAAACTTATAATGCATATGTGGTGAACGGATTTCGATTCCACACACATGCATATGGGGAATCGAAAAAAACAATGAACAGTGGAGTTAGCTTGAGAGGATCTCATCATCGAGAAAATGAAGTTGACTTTTATGGAATACTTGATGAAATCATTGAACTCTGTTATCTTGGACAAAATTACATAACCATGTTCAAATGTCGGTGGTTGGATACAGAGAGAGGCGTGCGTGTTCATCCGACTCATGGAATCATCGATATTAAATGTAAAAGTGTTCTCGCAGTAAATGAACCATTCTTATTGGCTCAACAGGCACATCAAGTTTATTACGCAAAGTACTGTGCTACATCAAGAGACTTGATTGATTGGTGGAGTATAATAAAAATCAAAATTCGAGACAATCAGTTTAGTCAAAGTGAATGTGCTTTCACTGATGTGCAAAGAATTGAAGTTTTTCAAAAGAGTACTCAAAATCAATCTTTTTTGCAAAGATACATGAGTATCGATGACGACACCCCACATTTAATAGTCGGTGATGATGATGATGTTAATGATGTCACATATGAATTTGAAATGGTAAGAGATGAAGCAACTGTAACTCGAATGCATATCGATGATGTTGAGGAGGAATATGAAGATGACATTGACATATATGAAGATGATGATGAAGATGAACACTGATAGAATTCCATGGTATTTATATACAATCATAATATGTATATATGTATATATAATAGTAATTATGAATTATTTGCTAACAACATTAACATTTTCTGTTTCAGATGGACGACGCCACATTTCGTGAGTTGGCGGATGCTGACTTGACTTACGATGCGGATGAGTTGCTGCCAGATGACCCTCAGCCTGCAGGCGCTCCAGGGAGTAAGCGGAGGGGGCGCGGTCTTGCACGATTGATGATTCCTGACCCCGTCCCCGAGCGACGTCCACGTCTTGGGTTTGATCCACGCACACGGAGGTGTGATAACCTGTGTGATAACCTGTTGATTTGACTAAGATTTCATTAATCTATTCACATAATAAATGTTTATTATTTTTACAGTTTTCCGCATATAGCAGTCGGACAGGGAAGTGCTATTTTGTGCAACTATTTCTCTCAGCCGTGGACCACATAGGAGCAGATTCTCATTGATGTGCAGTAGGCCATGTTCGGCCATTGGTTGGTACGTACGTAAATAAATAATTTTTATTTTGAAAATTATTTCATTTCTAACTTGATATTTTGATTTATTTGTAGGGTTTATGGTATCCGATCGAGGATACCATGCGTGACGCCATCCACGAGGCATGGGAGGTGGCCATGCGTGATCGCCTTCGTCAGTTTTTGCACAATTTAAGAAAAGCTGCGATGAAGAAAGCAGGAGTGTCAGATTTTGACGAGTCATGTAGAGCACACAGACCAGAGTACATTTTATCCCATGTATGGGATGGATTATGTGTGCACTGGTTGAGTGGTGCCTTTCAGAGGAGATCATCGGTGGGGAGGCAGAATCGGGGAAGACAGGAGGCGACTCATCGAGCTGGGAGTCATTCTTTCAGTACTCATAGACAGCATCTGGTATGTACATTATTTATAAATATTTTGTATAACTATAAATATTAACAGTTTATTTTTTATTCTTATAGGCTGTCGAGCACCCCGATATTACGGAGTACGACGTATATCGGAGGATGTATAGTGATCTTGCTACTGGGGAGCTCAGAGGTGATCGTCAGCATCACATCATGGTTAGTATTATTTGTTTTCAAGTTTAAAAATTAACTGTATATAATATATTCACAATTTTAATTTTAAATTGCAACTACATGAGTCATATGAGGCCGCAGCGTCACAGGCCCGGCTTGAGAGTCAGGCCGATTCATCAGATCAGACCACTGGCTGTCAGTTTGATGAGCCGGCATGGATGCAGGCCACCCAGTATGCCTTTGAGAAGGGCCGGGTAGTTGGTATCAGCTCTCGACTGACTCTCGGAGATTATTATGGCAGTGCTGCGATGTCGGCGTCCAGCTCGAGAGGAGCTCGTGCATCTTCTTCTGCTACACAGTATGAGGATCAGTTGCAATCTCAGACTGCACTGATAGAGAGTCTCCGACAGGAGCAGGAGCAGATGCGTCAGCAGCATGAGGAGGAGCGTCGACGCCAGCAGCATCTGTACGAGGAGCAGACGAGTCGGTGGCAGCAGCATCATCAGGAGCAGATGGAGTACATGCGCCGACTCACTCATGCTTTAGGGATGGAGTTTCCTCCACCACCATCTGCAGATCCCCCCATCCCCCTCCCCCCTCCTTCAGATTAGAGTTTGTATTTATGTTATAAAATTTGTGAAATCAAAATATGATTTTTTTTTTCTATTCGTAGTTTCTGTCTCATTATAAAATATTTATTAATATTGTATTATTTTTTATTTTTGAATTATAATTCTATTATTATTATATTAATTAAAATAATTTATTATTTTTATTTGTGAATTATAATTCTATTATTATATTAATTAAAATCATTTATTACTATATTATTATTTTTTATTTTTGAATTATAATTGGATTATTATTATATTAATTAAAATAATTTATTAACAATTTATTTTTTTTATTTTTTTTATAGTATTTGCGACGGGATACTATTCCCGTCGCCAATAGTTTTTTACAAATATACGGAGGTTTAGTTGAGACAGGGATTCTCCCCGTCGCGGAAAAGGGCTTTAGCGACGGGCCCATCGCAAAAAATTGTTATTGCGACACCGTTTTTAGCAACGGGTCATTTGCGACGGCACCCCGTCGCAAATGACCCGTCCCAAATACCTGTTTTTCTAGTAGTGATTTACATGGACAAGGGCCAAATTACCCCATTTAAAGATCCTTTTAAAGGACCTACCATTCCTAGAAACAAAATGATCATTGTCACTTAGATTAATACATGACCGAACATACCCGGCTCTCGAACGTCGATGCAGACACATCCCTGAACCTTCATCTAATGCCTTTTGAGAGTCAAATCGACCATGGACAAAGAGAGATTACGCCATTGAAGCACAATCCAACAGAGCTGCAGCAAGGAAAAACGGATTTAGGATTCATGAGTAGGGATGTATTCATGGAATTTGGAGCTCGAATCACCAGAGTCGAAGTCGAGTCAGATTGACCAGATCAACAAATGGATGGTATTAAGTTGTGGGATCAACGACAAGGGGTCACGCTGGGAAAACAGATTGAAGTCAAGATGATCAAGGATGAATAGATCGTCAATGAAAAGGTAAGTTGAAGACATCCAGAATCCCTTAAGAACGATCCAGTAGAGACGCGACAAGGAAAAAACTAGAATTCGTGATTAGGGATGTCTTCCTGGAATTTGGATCTCGAATCACTGGCGTGGAAGTCGTGTTGGATTGGCCAGATTGACAACTAGAGAGCATCAAACTGCAGGATCGATGGTAAGGGGTCACCCCAAGAAACCGAATTGAAGTCATGTCGGGAGGTGGACCAGATCATTGACAGAAAGGCAGGTTGAAGAAATCTAGAATCCCTTCAAACCAACACCTAAAACTGTGATCTTTGATGACGAAAAGGGGTAAATCTAGGATCGACGATTGCAAGGGGTATCAAGTCGGGATTGAAGACGTCCATGCTGATAAACCATAGGTTCCATACTCACCATTGTGGAGAGATCCCAGGCACCGTTACACTTGGGCCTATGGCTGGGGAAGTACATAAAGGCATTTGGTGGTCGGTGATGGCCCACCAATACCTTCTAACCCCTAGGCCTAAAAAACTCAGTGTACTTTTGTAGTTGGGGGCATACCTGAGTGGTAAAGGCTCATTATAATCCTGCGTTAGACTCAAGTTCAAATTCGGGCGGGGGCGAATTTCCTTAGGCAGACAGCGACACATGCTTGACATAGGCAAGCGGTGATGCAGACATGACGCTGGCAGGCGGTGACACATGCATGATACACGCCTGATGATGCAGGGAGTATGCTGCAGGCATGGTGCTGCATTGTGTCTTTGGGCCATTAATGGGTTTCATGCCCATTGGGACTTTGGGCCATGTAATGGATAAATAAGGCTTGATGGGTGGGTTACCCCTTGAGGGGCTATGTCTTACCTTTTTGGCTCATATGTGTGATGTGTTTGTATTTAATGTAACTGTTTCCCCAATCGCCTAATATATATATAATAAATATATAATTAAAAATATATTAAATGTAATGAATATATAATTGTAAATATAGTTATAATTATAGTAAATATGATAAATATATAATAAATATAGTAAATATATAATTGTAAATATTTATTATATTTATATATAATTAAAATAAATATATTATAAATATAATAAAGATATTATAAATATGATAAATAATCATAAATACAAAATATAATAAATATATAATTTAAAATATATTAAATATATAAAATATAATAAATATATTATTAAAAATATAATAAATATATAAACATATAATTATAAATACAAAATAAATATTTTTATATTTACAATTATATATTTTTTATATTTATTATATTCAAAGGTAGTTATAAATATTTTTTTATAGACATATATATATATATATTGCATATGAAGAATTATAAATAATTAGAATTGTAAATAAATAAATATATAATTTTATATTAATGTTAAATATATTTATAAATATATTTTAAATGTATATATAAATATATTTTAATAATTACATAATTAAAAAAATATTTATATTACAAAATTATAAATATTTATTTATAGAGATTGATTTATAATTATATTTATTATTTATAATTTATATGTATATTTATGTAATTAAATTCATATTTATAAATATATATTTTTAATTATATTTATATATATTTATTTATAAATATGTATATAAGGCCCCAGCCTTAAACCTTACTTAATATTGAATTAAACGAATAATTCACGTTGAGGATCTTTTCAGGTTTAGAGTTTTAGAGAATTAGAACATAACTATTACATCTCAAAAGATTAAAAAGTAGTCACTGTTGTACCTCTCGTACCCCTCGTGGTTTAATTTTCATGATCACAATCACTCTCTTATTTATCTAATCTTGTTTTAAGTGTTTTTGAATGATAGGCATGATTTCAGGTGGCCAAGGAATTGGGCCAAGAAAGCAAGAAGCCAAAGTGGACTGATTTTCAGTCCACCGGCCAGCCGATGGAACCCAGACAGAAGGCTGAGCCACTGCCTCAGCACCGGCCAACCGGTGGCCTCAGCACCGGCCAGCCGGTGGCACCCAGCCAGAACAGTGTTTGCTACTGCCTCATCACCGGCC
Source organism: Viscum album (assembly GCA_963277665.1). Lineage (NCBI taxonomy): Eukaryota > Viridiplantae > Streptophyta > Magnoliopsida > Santalales > Viscaceae > Viscum > Viscum album. The sequence continues at coordinate 1,744,053,023 of OY728125.1, read as the reverse complement.
AACCGGTGGCCTCCTCACCGGCCAGCCGGTGGAGCTTGGGCAGAATTGATCTCCATTTTCAAAGCACCGGCCAACCGGTGGCCAAGCACCGATCAGCCGGTGGAGCCAGTCAAACTAGCCGTTGGGCTTTGACCAGACCTGTCCACTTGCCTCCCAACGGCTCCAAAGGCCTCTCCAACGGCTCCAAAGCCTCCCAAAGGCCATATGAGGGTTCCCCCTCTATAAATAAAGGACTAGGAAGCCCCGGAACACTAGCGAAACACAAGGAAGCCCACGTGACACATTTTTGATCATTTGGCGAGCCTCCGGTGCATTCCTCCAAGGAACCCCCAATTGCTCCAACACATTTCCACATCCAAGGAGCACCACCATAGAAGCTTGGGAGCGCTCTTCATCAACTCCATCAATCCTTTGGCGCCCAAGACTTCTCTACATTACGGTTTTTATCGTTTTATCATTTTTGAGCTTTATTTTGGGTTTGTGCCTACAAACCCCATCTCTTTCTCTCATCCTCTCTTTTGGGTTCTCACACCACCTTCAAGGTGTGAAGAGGTTAGTCAAGACTTACCTTTTAAAAGGCTTGAATCAAAGGTGAGCTAGCCTTCACCTGTAATAAGGCTAGTGGGTTCTTGCTCAACCATTAAAAGCAAGTGGGTTCTTGCATTACCATTGAAAGCAAGCTGTAATAGGTTCTAGACTAACCTTAAAGTCTAGTGGGTTTCTTGCTAAAACCATTAAAAAGCAAGCGATAGTAAATCTCTCAACGGTTGAGTTGGGAGCGGAGACGTAGGCTTGGGTTTAAGCCGAACTCCGTTATCAAGTTGCGTGTCTTGCCTCATTTATTTCCGCTGCACTTTTAACTTTGATTTTAAATTGTTAATTATTTTTTAAAAGGCAATTCACCCCCCCCCTCTTTCCATCACTTCTTCTCTTTCTCCGTCCAACAGTTGGTATCAGAGCCAAAATTTGAGTAATACCCTAACCGGTTTCAAATTCAAGATCTTTTTTTTGATGGCTTCAACTTCTTTCGCCCCCGAAGGCTATTCATTGGGTCGTGCTCCATTTTTTGATGGAACCGACTATAATTATTGGAAATCCCGCATGACCACTTTTCTTAGAAGTATTGGCTATCCTATTTATAAAATTGTCATGCATGGTTATTCTCTCTCCTCTCCCGATGAATCCAAATGGACCCAAGACGATATTAAAAATTTCGAGCTTGATGGCAAAGCCATGAACGCTCTACATTGCGGCCTTGATCGTAATGAGTTCAATCGAGTTTCCACATGCACCTCATCTCATGAAATCTGGAAACTATTGGAGGTTACCCATGAGGGGACCAACAAAGTTAAGGATACTCGATTGGATATGTACCGTCAAGATTTTGAGTCTTTTTCCATGCATCCATCCGAATCTCTTTCTGAAATGTTTACACACTTTACTGACGTTTGCAATGGGAGAAAGTCCCTTGGTGATGATGTTTCTGCAGAAACGATGGTCAATAAGATCCTTTGGATCCTACCAAGCACATGGACACCAAAAGTCACGGCAATCCAAGAAGCTAAAGACATCAAGAACATGCCGGTCGAAGAGCTCATCGGATCCCTCATGACCTATGAGATCACCATGAGGAGGAAAGCTGAGAAGGAAGGCAAACCGATCAAAGTTCCAAAGAACATCGCCTTCGAAGTTCAACAAGAAGAAAGCTCATCCTCCTCATCATCTTCCTCTTCAAGCGGCGATTCCGAAATGGAGAACCTTGCCCACAAAATGCACAAATTCATGAATAAGCACAAGAAGAAGAAATCCCGCAAGGCTCGAAAGGAAAAACACGACGAAAAATCCGAGCCCAAGGTAACATGTTATGGGTGCGGCGAGAAAGGCCATTACAAGCCCGATTGTCCACTCAACAAGAAAAAGGCCAAGCAAAAGGAAAAGAAGAAGGCATTCAAGGCCACATGGAGTGATAGCTCTACATCCTCCTCCTCCTCCTCCTCCTCGAGCGACAACGGTAAAAAATGCCTAATGGCATTTCATGAGGTAACATCTTCCGAATCCTCATCCTCTTGTTCTTCTAATTATTTTAATCATTTATCTTATGAGGATCTCCAACATGCGAGAGATCAATTGGAGGAAGGTTTTCACGAACTTTCTTCCAAATTTGTTGCTTTAAAAAAGAATTTCAAAAAACTCTCTTCCGAAAAAGAACAACTTCTCAAAGAGAAGGAAGAGTTGACCCTCAAAATCCAAAACCTTCCCGATGTTGATTCTTTGAATTCAACCATCAAAGATTTAAGGGAATCCTTAGCTAAGTTCACCGAAGGTGAACATAACCTTTCGAAGCTCCTTGGTTCCCAACGCATATCTAGAACCACCGAAGGGCTTGGCTATTCCAAGCAAGCTTCCTCTTCCCATGCTCAAACTATTTTTGTAAGGGGGGGCTCCCAATTTAAATTTTGCAATTATTGTAAAAAACCCGGGCACTTAATTTATGAGTGCGATTGCAAAAATGCCCGGTATGGTAGGCCCAAAACCATTTTCCTTAATGATGAATTTCAAAGGAGAAGACCCGCCATAAGACAAGTGTGGATTGAAAAATCCCTTTTAGCGAGTCTCTCCGGGCCAAAATTTGTCTCGGTTTCAAAAACTTCTCCCCGGTGATTTGTTGTTTTTATTTAGGGGGAGTTAGGATTTTTTAATCTTTTTTGCATTTTTCATTTCAAAATTTTCGATTCAAAACTTTCAATTTAAAATTTTTGATTCAAAACTTTCAATTCAAAATTTTCATTCAAAATTTTCATTCAAAACTTTCAATTCAGATTTCAAAAATTTCAATTGGTTTAAATTCTCTATCTCGTTTTTCAACGTTCTCCCTCAATCATGTTTTATGCCCCGTGCTATTTTGATAATCACAAAGGGGGAGAAATTCTTGGTTGATTGGGGGAGAAATCTTTCTCTCATGCTTTAAAGGATAAATTGAAAAGTAAACAATTTAAAGCATGCCTTTCATTTAAGTCTTTTACATTGTTTGTTTTGGTGATTGTGATCATCAAAATAGGGGGAGATTGTTGTACCTCTCGTACCCCTCGTGGTTTAATTTTCATGATCACAATCACTCTCTTATTTATCTAATCTTGTTTTAAGTGTTTTTGAATGATAGGCATGATTTTAGGTGGCCAAGGAATTGGGCCAAGAAAGCAAGAAGCCAAAGTGGACTGATTTTCAGTCCACCGGCCAACCGGTGGCTTCACCACCGGCCAGCCGATGGAACCCAGATAGAAGGCTGAGCCACTGCCTCAGCACCGGCCAACCGGTGGCCTCAGCACCGGCCAGCCAGTGGCACCCAGCCAGAACAGTGTTTGCTACTGCCTCATCATCGGCCAACCGGTGGCCTCCTCACCGGCCAGCCGGTGGAGCTTGGGAAGAATTGATCTCCATTTTCAAAGCACCGGCCAACCGGTGGCCAAGCACCGGTCAGCCGGTGGAGCCAGTCAAACTAGCCGTTGGGCTTTGACCAGACCTGTCCACTTGCCTCCCAACGGCTCCGAAGGCCTCTCCAATGGCTCCAAAGCCTCCCAAAGGCCATATGAGGGTTCCCCCTCTATAAATAAAGGACTAGGAAGCCCCGGAACACTAGCGAAACACAAGGAAGCCCACGAGACACATTTTTGATCATTTGGCGAGCCTCCGGTGCATTCCTCCAAGGAACCCCCAATTGCTCCAACACATTTCCACATCCAAGGAGCACCACCATAGAAGCTTGGGAGCGCTCTTCATCAACTCCATCAATCCTTTGGCGCCCAAGAATTCTCTACATTACGGTTTTTATCGTTTTATCATTTTTGAGCTTTATTTTGGGTTTGTGCCTACAAACCCCATCTCTTTCTCTCATCCTCTCTTTTGGGTTCTCACACCACCTTCAAGGTGTGAAGAGGTTAGTCAAGCCTTACCTTTTAAAAGGCTTGAATAAAAGGTGAGCTAGCCTTCACCTGTAAGAAGGCTAGTGGGTTCTTGCTCAACCATTAAAAGCAAGTGGGTTCTTGCAATACCATTGAAAGCAAGCTGTAATAGGTTCTAGACTAACCTTAAAGTCTAGTGGGTTTCTTGCTAAAACCATTTAAAAGCAAGCGGTAGTAAATCTCTCAACGGTTTAGTTGGGAGCGTAGACGTAGGCTTGGGTTTAATCCGAACTCCGTTATCAAGTTGCGTGTCTTGCCTCTTTTATTTCCGCTGCACTTTTAACTTTGATTTTAAATTGTTAATTATTTTTTAAAAGGCAATTCACCCCCCCTCCTGCCATCGCTTCTTCTCTTTCTCCGTCCAACAGTCACTTCTACTATGTTTCCCTAATAAAAAAAACTCTTAAAAAGGAACGTGTCTAGTTCCATGTTTTATATAGGATGACATTCCCTTGATCCCATCCTTGACCTTATTCCACATTAAGTCCTGTGAAAACATTTCAAAAAAAAAACTTGGGGTGAGCATAAAAAGCTCAGTAAGGGATACAGAAAGAATGAAAACTGTTAGTTTTTCAAACATCAAGTAAACCATATATACTCTATCAAAGTAATACCTTCACCTTCATGAAGTAGTAAAAACTCTTCAATGAATAAAGTATCATTACTTACCTTTTTGTAACCAAAGGATTACCATAAAACCCATAAAAAGAACACATAACATATATAAAGGTAACTTGGGACATAAACATACTTAAGTGGAATAACCATATGGTCGACTTCCACACATATCACTAAATGGAATAGCCATACGGCCAATTTCCATACATACTTAATGGAATAGCCATACGGCCGACTTCCATACCCAATGCATTGGAGGTTATAATGTAACCACCCGTCCTGGTATTCACGGCACCACCCGTCATATGGATTATAACGTAACCACCCGTTAAAATGTCCAAGTACCAATATAAAATCATAAAACATAAAACCAATATAAAGGAATGATAACATTTCCACATTTCAATCACAATATATCATAAATATATTGACAAAATAGAATCCTTTTTCAAAACCATTTTCAATACCAAAATACATAAAAGAGTATATGGTATTTATTTTATTCTAAAAACATTACGGCTTGTTGAGAAAGCCAAAGACCAAATAATACTCGCGGCGGCGGAAAAGTTCATTATCGCCACGTACGTTAAAAGAAACATTCCTTTTTGTCCTTTTGTAAAATGCTTCGTAGAAAAAGATTCCTTTTGTATAAAAGTAAAAGTCAAAGGGGTTTATACACCGTATAAAAGAAAGTTGTGTATAAAACTAAATATGCCTCAATGAAAGGAGATTGAGACGAACTCCCTTACATCGGGTCCGACTTGACTCGATCGTTCTTTAACGTCCTGAATAATAAACTTGAGTTAATTTATACTTGATTAAGAAACTTTTTAAAGTTCATTATTCCTTTTATATCACTTATTTCCATGTTATAAACATTATGTAACCATTTAAGTTAATAATGTTTGTTTTTTCAATATTTGGTTCTTAAGTCGAAAGTGGACTTCTTACAATTACATGTTGTTCGTGTGGTCAAAGGTTCTTTATATCCAGAATGAAACTCCCGATTTGGATATAATATGTATCATATATATCCAGCATATAAATTTATTTATAATATTACATAATCATTAAGAGTTAAGAAATGAAATGCACCATTCATGGAGACGGTAAGCCGTACGTACGCATGAACGCTACTTTCATTTCTTTGTCATATTAATGGAATTAAAACTAAATGAGAGGTATGTATATTTTAATTCCAGAATTATATTCATAATTTAGATATATCATTAATTATATGTATCCATTATATACATGTACTTTTAATAGTACATTACATTTGGGGATAAAAAATGAAATGCACCGTTCATGGAGACGGTAAGCCGTACGTACGCATGAACGCTACTTTCATTTCTATCTCATAATTTAATGGAAAGAAATAATAATGATATAGAGGTATATTATAATTCCAGTATAACATCATATATAATAACTTTAAATCCATCCTCTACACGTCCCACATATGGCATTAACGAATCACATCACTTTGAGGGGGCGGTAGTCCGCACTTCCTTAAATGAAGATATCGTGTTTACCCATAATGGAAACCATAAAGGTATGCCCAAAATTAAAAATACAGAAGCTTAAAGAAAAAAATAAACATATTATATATCATATATAAAAATAGTGACATCATAATGGCCACCTTTGAAGGTGTTAAATGAGTATTGAACAATCATCATTTCGGGAGGCAGAATTTCGCCATCCACGGAAACCGTATGTTCTTTAACCATTTGATGTAGTTGTGTGAGAGTGTAGCTCGAATAAATCTTATAACAACATCCTAGTATATTGAAGATACTTGTGTTGTTACAAAAGAAGTAAATAAAAAGAGTTTAGAGGGTTGGAGAATCAAAATAAAACAAATGAACAAGAGAGAATGAATTACCTTTAAAAGTGTAACTCCCTTTTGATTTGAGCCTAAAGGCTTCCTTTGAAAGGATTCTGCCCTAAGGGAATCCTATAGGATTAGTAGAGGGATGTGGAGAGAGTAAATGGGAAGGGGTTGGCCGAGCCAAAGGCTTGAGGAGTGTGTGAAATGAGGTAGAGGTGGGGGCCTTTTATAAGAGGAGAGGAGGGGCACTTTTGGAAAGTAAAGAAATATTACTTTATTTGAAAATGTGTTTCGGTTTTAAAAGGTCCCACATTGATAGAATTCGTGGATAAGGTGATAAGGGTTCGAAATCCACTCATCCAATTTGTTTTGGACATGTGTAGTTCATAGATTTTACATTATCTTTCCATTTTATTTAAATCGTCAAATAATGATATCATCGCTGCATCATTATTATGTCATAAATAATTTAATTTATTTAATGTATAAAAATTATAAACAAATACTATGATGTAGGAAATATTTTTAGCTTTCCAATGACTATTTATAATCAAAAATATGATCTTTATAACCCCATGTAAAAATTGTTTTCGTAAAACATATTATGTTTGTGTCATTTTTACTTTTACATTAAATAAAAAGTTATTTATGTCATTTCCCAACCAAAGTGTATCCATGAGGTCCCCAAGTTGACCCATGGCTTGTCTTGGTCGGCCATGACACAACCAATAAGGTTGGGACATGTGTCTAGGTCATTTCATATTATTAAATCATTATTTATACCTTAAACTACACTAATTACCACTAATCGCGATTAAGAACTTAATAAGTTACTATTCACCAAAAAATTATTATAATCTCATTGAACCACATTTTACTTCTTAATGAAAACCATGTATGTCTTATTTTTGAAATTCAAAACACAATGATGGCAAAATTTCATTTAAACGGAAAATCAGTCTTTATAAGTACCACTTAGTGGTTTCACTATTCATCAAAAATTGAAGTTTTTCAGACAATTACCAAAAATTCACCCTAAGCTATATTTGATATTACAAATTCAAAAATGAAGTCTATTTTACAAAATTAAAAAAATATAAGTCACATTAATTAATTTAATAATTAATTCCCGCTGTCAGAGCAAATAGCGTGTTTTTATGAAATAATAAGTATCAAAAGATTAACACTAGTTTAAGTCCAATTTAAAAGTGAAATTGATTTCAATGACCACCATTGGATAAAATGGTAAAAATATTTTCTAATTTCACTTTAAGACCAATTCAAAAGATAATCTAATCATATAAATAAATTAGATTAAAAAGAGGTTTTTAATTAAAATACAACATTTTACACTATTTATAAAAAAAATGAACCTTATCAGAAAGGTACCAAAAATTTACACAAAGTAAATTTTGATGTCCCGATTCTAAAGAAGAGTTATATTTGGTCCAATAGAATTTATAAGATCAATCAAAACTATATTTAATGATGGTTCTCCGTCAAAAGGTGATAAGTGGACCTTTCGTGAAAATTAGGGTATAAATGCCTAAAATTGAACTCTTTCCGTATTTTAAGCCTTTATTTTATTGGGTAAATGTAAAAACATTTAAAAACATATATAATCATATTTTAGTTATTTCTATCCATTCCCGCTAGTACAACGACTACTCATTAACTAACATTTAAAATAATATTATTTTATTACTTGTGTGCAACGTAAGTTTTCAAAGAAACTCATCGTTGCGTACCGAGTACGCTAGCGAACGTAGAAACCCCTTTTAATTAAAATTAATATTTAATTCATAAATATTAATAAATATGAAAATTCTTTATTCTTTATTTACCTGGGATGTTACATCCTTCCCCCCTTTTGGGAATTGCGTCCTCGCAATTTTATTCACTTATCAAAATAAGTGGGGGTATTTATCCCTCATAGAATTTTCAGATTCCCACGTTGCCTCTTCAATCACATGGTTTTTTCACAAAACCTTTACCTGATGAATCACCTTATTCCGTAACACCTTCTCCCTGTAGTCAAGAATCTGGACCGGTTGTTCCTCATAAGATAGGTTTTCTTCTAGCTGAACTACCTCTGGACTCAAAACATGCGATGGATCTGGCATATACTTCCTCAACATTGAAACATGAAAACCATTGTGTACCTGAGATAAACTCAGAGGTAAAGCCAGTCGGTATGCAACTGATCTAACTCTCTCCAGAATTTCGTATGGTCCAACGAACCTTGGACTCAACTTTCCTTTCTTACCAAATCTCATCATACTTTTCCAAGGAGAAACCTTGAGAAAAACATGATCACCTACCTCAAAAGATAGATCCTTCCTCCGGTTATCCGTATAACTCTTCTGCCTGCTCTGAGCTGTTCTCATGTGTTTTTGAATCGCCTGATCTTTTTCTTCCATCTCTTCTACCAATTCTGGTCCCATCAACTTCCTTTAACCCACTTCATCCCAAAATGCTGGAGTTCGACACCGCTTCCCATATAATGCCTCAAACGGTGCCATCTGTATACTGGAATGAAAACTGTTATTATATGAAAATTCATCCAAAGAAAGATGTTGGTCCCAACTTCCCTGATAATCCATCGAACAAGCTCGTAGCATATCCTCCAAGATCTGAATTGTTCGTTCTGACTGCCCATCTGATTGAGGATGAAAAGCTGCACTAAAATTTAATTCAGTACCCAACGACTTCTGAAGGCCTTTCCAAAAGTTAGAAGTAAACCTAGGATCACGATCCGATACAATGGAGAGAGGAACTCCATGTAACCTGACTATCTCTTTAAGATACAAACAGGAAAGTTGATCTAGAGAGAAAGTATCTCGTATAGCAAGGAAAAGAGCAGATTTAGTCAAGAGATCAACAATAACCCAGATTGCATTATTACCTCAAGATGTCTTCAGTAATCCAACAACAAAGTCCATGGATATATTCTCCCATTTCCACTCTAGCACTGGTAAAGGCTGAAGCATCCCTTTCGGTAACTTCCGCTCTGCTTTAACCTGTTGACATGTCAAACACTTCACAGTAAAATCAGCAATATCTCTTTTCATTCCATCCCACCAGTAATACTCCCGCAGATCTCTGTAAATCTTAGTACTGCCAGGATGAACTGAAAATGGGGAACTATGAGCCTCACATAACAACTCATTCTTCAACTGTGAATCACAAGGCACACATAACCTCTTCCCAAACCTCAAAACACAAACACAAACTTATCCAAGAACTCATGGAAAATTTTATTCATAAGGTCCATGAATATAGTAGGTGCGTTGGTTAACCCAAAAGGCATAACTACAAATTCATAATGGCCATATCTAGTACGGAACACAGTCTTCGGAACGTCTGCTTCTTTTACTTTCAACTGATGGTACCCTGACCTCAAGTCAATCTTCAAAAAATACTGAGCTCCCTAGAGCTGATACCACTTCATTCGATGGCCCAGCATCTGCTGAAGTTGTTGCAAAGGATTTTACCACCCCTTTCTGCTTGTAGTCTGGCTGCATTCCCCCAGTTGAGTTCTTCGTTGGACAATCGTTTGCATAATGACCCATTTCATTACACTTAAAACATCTTACCGTTGGCTTTTCATTTCCTGCTTGATCATCTTCCTTACAGTTACGAGCAATATGACCAGACTTACCACACCGAAAGCACTTACCAGACTTGGATAAACATTCGCCAGGATGCATTTTACCACACTTCTCACAGGATGGATATTTGGTTTTCTTACCTCCTTGCTTCTTTGATGAATTCTTACCCTTTTCCTGCCAACTAGACCTCTTATTCTATTGTTTGTCATAGAACACCTGATCATCATCAAACTCCATTTCCACCTTCTCCGCACATTGAACAAGATTTTCATAACTTTTGAACTCACGAGAAGCTAAAGCCCTTCGATACTTTGGCTTTAACCCTGAGTAAAAACGGTTTATTTTACTATCAAGATCTCGTATGAAGTTTGGAGCATACCTTGCCAATCGAGTGAACTTTTCTTCATAAGCAGCCACTGAATCATCCTCCTGCCTCAATTCTAGGAACTGTTTTTCCATCCAAAGACGAACCACCTTAGGAAAATATTTCTCAAGAAACATACCCTTTGAATTCGTCCCAGTGAAGATCCTCAATCTCATCACTATCCCTTATATTTTTCACCATCGACCACCACTAATCAGCTTCACCTTCAAAATGGTAAACAACAAGACTAACCTTTTGAGGTTCTGAACACCCCATGACATCAAAAATATTCTTCAGTGCTTTAATCCACCCTTCAGCTTGCACAGGGTCAAATGATCCTCTAAATGATGGGGGATGTTGCCTCATGAAATGTTCCACCACTGACATGTTCCTCTGCGGTTGATCTGGCTGATCTCGTGCATGGATACCACCACCATTTATAGCCTGAGTCAACTGTGCCATCACTGCAACAAACTGTTCAGTTCCGATTCCGACCATCTCAGGTTGCTGATTTGGAAGGTTATCTTCCTCCTGATGTCGTCCCAACATAGCTGCTTTGTTTCCTCTGCGGAAAACCATTCTAAACATAGAAATATCTTAGGCGAAGCAACATGGTAATCCGTAAATTCTATATCATTTCAATCATATTATAATTTAACACTTTTCTAACTCCTAAAGTTGTCTAAACCGACCTCTGATACCAACTATAAGGCCCCGGACTTAAACCTTACTTAATATTGAATTAAACGAATAATTCACGTTGAGGATCTTTTCAGGTTTAGAGTTTTAGAGAATTAGAACATAACTATTACATCTCAAAAGATTACAAAGTAGTCACTTCTACTAAGTTTCCATAATAAAAAAAACTCTTAAAAAGGAACGTGTCTAGTTCCATGTTTTATATAGGATGACATTCCCTTGATCACATCCTTGACCTTATTCCACATTAAGTCCTGTGAAAACATTTCAAAAAAAAAACTTGGGGTGAGCATAAAAAGCTTAGTAAGGGATACAGAAAGAATGAAAACTATTAGTTTTTCAAACATCAAGTAAACCATATATACTATATCAAAGTAATACCTTCACCTTCATGAAGTAGTAAAGAATCTTCACTGAATAAAGTATCATTACTTACCTTTTTGTAACCAAAGGATTACCATAAAACCCATAAAAAGAACAAATAACATATATAAAGGTAACTTGGGACATAAACATACTTAAGTGGAATAACCATACGGTCGACTTCCACACATATCACTTAATGGAATAGCCATACGGCCAATTTCCATACATACTTAATGGAATAGCCATACGGCCGACTTCCATACCCAATTCATTGGAGGTTATAACGTAACCACCCGTCCTGGTATTCACGACACCACCCTTCATATGGTTTATAACGTAACCAACCGTTAAAATGTCCAAGTACCAATATAAAATCATAAAACATAAAACCAATATAAAGGAATGATAACATTTCCACATTTCAATCACAATATATCATAAATATATTGACAAAATAGAATCCTTTTTCAAAACCATTTTCAATACCAAAATACATAAAAGAGTATATGGTATTTATTTTATTCTAAAAACATTACGGCTTGTTGAGAAAGCCAAAGACCAAATAATACTCGCGGCGGCGGAAAAGTTCATTGTCGCCGCGTACGTTAAAAGAAACATTCCTTTTTGTCGTTTTGTCAAACGCTTCGTAGAAAAAGATTCCTTTTGTATAAAATTAAAAGTCAAAGGGGTTTATACACCGTATAAAAGAAAGTTGTGTATAAAACGAAATATGCCTCAATGAAAGGAGATTGAGACGAAGTCCCTTACCTCGGGTCCGACTTGACTCGATCGTTCTTCAACGTCCTGAATAATAAACTTGAGTTAATCTATACTTGATTAAGAACATTTTTAAAGTTCATTATTCCTTTTATATCACTTATTGTAATGTTATAAACATTATGTAACCATTTAAGTTAATAATGTTTGTTTTGTCAATATTTGGTTCTTAAGTCGAAAGTGGACTTCTTACAATTACATGTTGTTCGTGTGGTCAAAGGTTCTTTATATCCAGAATGAAATTCCCGATTTGGATATAATATGTATCATATATATCCATCATATAAATGTATTTATAATATTACATAATCATTTAGAGGTAAGAAATGAAATGCACCGTTCATTGAGACGGTAAGCCGTACATACGCATGAACGCTACTTTCATTTCATTGTCATATTAATGGAATTAAAACTAAATGAGAGGTATGTATATTTTAATTCCAGAATTATATTCATAATTTAGATATATCATTAATTATATATATCCATTATATACATGTACTTTTAATAGTACATTGCATTTGGGGATAAGAAATGAAATGCACCGTTCATGGAGACGGTAAGCCGTACGTACGCATGAACGCTACTTTCATTTCTATCTCATAATTTAATGGAAAGAAATAATAATGATATAGAGGTATATTATAATTCCAGTATAAAATCATATATAATAACTTTAAATCCATTCGTTACACGTCCCACATATGGCATTAACGAATCACATCACTTTGAGGGGGCGGTAGTCCGCACTTCCTTAAATGAAGATATCGTGTTTACCCATAATGGAAACCATAAAGGTATGCCCAAAATGAAAAATACAGAAGCTTAAAGAAAAAAATAAACATATTATATATCATATATAAAAATAGTGACATCATAATGGCCACCTTTGAAGGTGTTAAATGAGTATTGAACAATCATCGTTTCGGGAGGCAGAATTTCGCCATCCACGGAAACCGTATGTTCTTTAACCATTTGATGTAGTTGTGTGAGAGTGTAGCTCGAATAAATCTTATAACAACATCCTAGTATATTGAAGATACTGGTGTTGTTACAAAATAAGTAAATAAAAAGAGTTTAGAGGGTTGGAGAAACAAAATAAAACAAATGAACAAGAGAGAATGAATTACCTTTAAAAGTGTAACTCCCTTTTGATTTGAGCCTAAAGGCTTCCTTTGAAAGGATTCTGCCCAAAGGGAATCCTCTAGGATGAGGATAGGGATGTGGAGAGAGTAAATGGGCAGGTTTTGGCTGAGCCAAAGGCTTGAGGAGTGTGTGAAATGAGGTAGAGGTGGGGGCCTTTTATAAGAGAAGAGGAGGGTCACTTTTGGAAAGTAAAGAAATATTACTTTATTTGAAAATGTGTTTCGGTTTTAAAAGGTCCCACATTGATAGAATTCGTGGATAAGGTGATAAGGGTTCGAAATCCACTCATCCAATTTGTTTTGGACATGTGTAGTTCATAGATTTTACATTATCTTTCCATTTTATTTAAATCGTCAAATAATGATGTCATCGCTGCATCATTATTATGTCATAAATAAGTTAATTTATTTAATGTCTAAAAATTATAAAAAAAATACTATGATGTAGGAAATATTTTTAGCTTTCCAATGACTATTTATAATCAAAATTATGATCTTTATAACCCCATGTAAAAATTGTTTTCGTAAAACATATTATGTTTGTATCATTTTTACTTTTACATTAAATAAAAAGTTATTTATGTCATTTCCCAACCAAAGTGTCTCCATGGGGTTCCCAAGTTGACCCATGACTTGTCTTGGTCAGCCATGACACAACCAATAAGGTTGGGACATGTGTCTAGGTCATTTCATATTATTAAAGCATTATTTATACCTTAAATTACACTAATTACCACTAATCGCGATTAAGAACTTAATAAGTTACTATTCACCAAAAAATTATTATAATCTCATTGAACTACATTTTACTTCTTAATGACAACCATGTATGTCGGATTTTTGAAATTCAAAACACAATGATAGCAAAATTTCATTTAAACGGAAAATCAGTCTTTATAAGTACCACTTAGTGGTTTCACTATTCATCAAAAATTGAAGTTTTTCAGACAATTACCAAAAAATCACCCCAAGCTATATTTGATATTACAAATTCAAAAATGAAGTCTATTTTAGAAAATTAAAAACATATAAGTCACATTAATTAATTTAATAATTAATTCCCGCTGTCAGAGCAAATAGCGTGTTTTTATGAAATAATAAGTATCAAAAGATTGACACTAGTTTAAGTCCAATTTAAAAGTGAAATTGATTCCAATGACCACCATTGGATAAAATGGTAAAAATATTTTCTAATTTCACTTTAAAACCAATTCAAAAGATAATCTAATCATATAAATAAATTAGATTAAAAAGAGGGTTTGAATTAAAATACAACATTTTATACTATTCATAAAAAAATGAACTTTATCAGAAAGGTACCAAAAATTTACACAAAGTAAATTTTGATATCCTGATTCTAAAGAAGAGTTATATTTGGTCCAATAGAATTTATAAGATCGATCCAAACTATATTTAATGACGGTTCTCCGTCAAAAGGTGATAAGTGGACCTTTCGTGAAAATTAGGGTATAAATGCCTAAAATTGAACTCTTTCCGTATTTTAAGCCTTTATCTTTTATTGGGTAAATGTAAAAACATTTAAAAACATATATAATCATATTTTAATTATTTCTATCCATTCCCGCCAGTACAACGGCTACTCGTTAACTAACATTTAAAATAATATTATTTTATTACTTGTGTGCAACGTAAGTTTTCAAAGAAACTCATCGTTGCGTACCGAGTACGCTATCGAACGTAGAAACCCCTTTCAATTAAAATTAATATTTATTTCATAAATATTAATAAATATGAAAATTTTTTATTCTTTATTTACCTGGGATGTTACAATGTATATATTTATAATTATATTTATTTATTATTTTAAATAAATATTTATATAAATAAATTTATATATAATTATAAATATATTTTTAATGTATATATACATATATTTTAATAAATAAATAAATAAATAAATAAATATATTTATAATTATATTTATAAATATATTTATAAATATATAATTATACACCTATATTTATAAATCTTTATTTATATAGGTATAAATATATTTATAATATTTTTAAACATTTAATAAATTATAAATAAATAATTCTAAAAATAAATTTATTTTAATAAATATATGTTTACGATTATAGAAAAATTTAATTATAAATATACTAAAACAGTTCATATCATATATTTGATAACCCAAAACCATGACCCGAGAAATTTATTCAAAATACAGTAAAGGCCACACACACATACATGGGATGCATAAAAAAAACGAAACCCTAATGACCCCGGCAAAAAAAGTATGGCCAAATCCGATCACCACAGCCGCCTAAAGACCCAAATGAGGACAAAAAAATTGCAAAAACCTACTTGGGCCATGTACACCTAATTAGATCAACTCTCGTTGCTGCCACAATGACGAAGGTAAACCCACAATTCCGTCGCCAGCCTGTGCACCACAAGACAAGCCAGCCATCCAAACCTGAATCTCGAGCCACGCCAAGAAAAAAAAACAAAAAACAAAAAAAAACCGCCACGTGTCCCATGAGAACGTTGCTCCTTGAAGTCAGCGCCAGCATCCCGAGCACCAGCCTATAAATGCATCCAGCGAATGCCCGCATCCTGATGTCGTCCCATCCACATCGTGAGATGATCACCGGCCCTACTCGCAAATCACACCACCGGTCACTGCAAGCATCACCACACGCATCGTCGAACATAGTACGGCTGTATGTGAGACCCCACCCCTACCTAGTCTCATCGAGACCGTCACCCGTGAGTGTTCCAAAAACACCATCTCAGCCCCATGATCGTCGCTGAAGTCGCCCAAGGTCACCACCGGAGAGTCCCTACACCGCCATCAAGCCGAGCTCGCCGCCTGCAACAACAATCTCACCACCTCAGTCAGTCACCGTGTAGCATGAAAACGAAGCGCCGCCGTCGGGATCCCAAACCCAGCAAGCTCTTTAACCGACAGGTCATACAGTCCCACTGAAAGCATCAAACTGTGCGCTTCCTGATCGCTGGTACACGAGTTTTTTTTAAACGGTTTTTAATTTGTTTTTTTAAAAACGGTCAGGTTAATTTTTTTTTTCAAAATGACCCTCAAAGGCAGCGGCATCCGCGATGCCGACTTTCCCCTATATATTTTTTTTAAAATTTTTTATTTTTATTTTGTGTTATATATATATATATATATATAAACAAAACGAAATTTTTCAGCAGAATTTCTCTGCTACTAAATATCCTACAGTACTGTCATTACAGTAGTCTAGATTCTGATAGAAACCCTCACCCAGACCCCCCTTTTATAAGATAGGTTGCTCTAAATCCAATCTGCATTTCTGATGCGGAATTCAAGTTTTTCCTTTTCTGCGCATTATATTCTGCATTTCTGATGTGCGATTGTGTTTCAAGTACGTGATTTTGAAAGACAATAAAATATATACTATGAAACGAATATAACTGGAACTTTAAACATTGATTAAACATATAATAAATATTGAAAAACAAAATGAATGTCCAAAAAAATGTTATTGAAAACTAATCTATAAGCTTTCAAAAGCGCCTACTTGAAACTAAAAAATGGTTCAAGTACGTGACTTTGAAAGACAATAAAATATATACTATGGAACGAATATAACTGAAACTTTAACCATTGATTATTCATATAAAAAATAGTTCAAAACAAAATGAATTTCCAAAAAAATGTTATTGAAAACTAATCTATAAGCTTTCAAAAGCGCCTACTTGAAACTTAAAAATGGTTCAAGTACGTGACTTTGAAAGACTATAAAATATAAACTATGAAACGAATATAAATGAAACTTTAAACATTGGTTAAACATATAATAAATAGTTGAAAACAAAAGGAATTTCAAAAAAAATGTTAGTGAAAAGTAATGTATAAGCTTTCAAAACCGCCTACTTGAAACTTAAAAATGGTTCAAGTACGTGACTTTGAAAAACTATAAAATATAAACTATATAATGAATATACATGAAACTTTACACATTGATTAAACATATAATAAATAGATGAAAAAAAAAGTAATTTCCAAAAAAATGTTAGTGAAAAGTAATCTATAAGCTTTCAAAACCACCTACTTGAAACATAAAAATGGTTCAAGTACGTGACTTTGAAAGTCTATAAAATATAAACTATGAAACGAATATACATGAAACGCTAAACATTGATTAAACATATAATAAATAGTTTAAAACAAAAGGAATTTCCAAAAAATTGCTAGTGAAAAGTAATCTATAATTTTCAAAACCGCCTACTTGAAACTTACAAATGGTTCAAGTACGTGACTTTGAAAGACTATAAAATATAAACTATGAAACAAATATAAATGAAACTTTAAACATTGGTTAAAAATATAATAAATATTTGAAAACAAAAGGAATTTCCAAAAAAATGTTAGTGAAAAGTAATGTATAAGCTTTCAAAACCGCCTACTTGAAACATAAAAATGGTTCAAGTAGATGACTTTGAAAGACTATAAAATATAAACTATGAAACAAATATAAATGAAACATTAAACATTGATTAAACATATAATAAATAGTTGAAAAAAAATGAAATTTCCAAAAAAATGTTAGTGTAAAGTAATCTATAATCTTTCAAAACCGCCTAATTGAAACTTAAATATGGTTCAAGTACGTGACTTTGAAAGACTATAAAATATAAACTATGAAACGAATATAAATGAAACTTTAAACATTGATTAAACATATAATAAATAGTTGAAAACAAAAGGAATTTCAAGTATGTGATTTAGAAAGACTATAAAATGAATATATTATTATTACTATGAGTTGTTCTTATATGGTTATCCAGTATTTCAGTTTTTATTTATATTTTAGGCATAGTTTATATTTGATACCTTTCAAAGTCGACTTCTTGAAAGATATCATTAATTATTAAATTTAAAATTAAGATCTTTAAAAGCATATAAAATATATAGTATAAAATTAGATATGCAATTCACGATAAGAAAGAACACAAGGTCCAAAAATGGTGTGTTTATGTGGAGATTCTGGTATTTGTTGCAGTGAATTGGATATCAAAATCCATACTGGATATCAAGAAAGGTTGAATCCGCATTTCGTTTGGTGGGAAACACCACCGCAGTGTCTTAAATGCAGCTTAAGTGTTCAATTTAGTTTCATTAAATCTGGACAACCCCTCGTTTTTACTCAAATATCAGTCACATATCCAAATTAACCCTCCAATTCTGACACCCTTCGGTTCATACCGTTCGATGGGGGAGAGACTTCCATGGTAAACCTCCGAGTGAGAGTGAAGGAAGACACACTTACTGTTTTAGATAAAACCCTTCTACTGACATGAAAATTAATCAGGAACTCACATTTCTAATGTCATTGACATTTTTTATCTATTATAAGTGGTTTTATTTACATATATGAGATATATTTTATACCTTATTATTTAAGTTAGGAATATTGTTTATTTTTTAAAGTTATGCTGACTTTAACAAAATAATTGATTATATCCTGACAGCTTTATGAGGGACACCTCTGATATTGTTATTGATTCTACATTTATTTATTTCTTGAACGTGTTTCATCTCCATCGTTATCTAGAATTCATCGGAAGACATATGAGTTCTCAAAACAAATGTCTACTGTCCTACAAGTTTGTTTTTCCTCGATCTTTCATGTTTGATTATCTGGAAAACTTTATTGGTTTTTATGCCTTTATAGTATACTTGTATGTGAGTGTTTAGAATGAATATATCAATGAGGTCCTACAGAAGGCTTTTGAAGATGATGAAGGATAAAGATTTGGTGAGGAAGAGTTCGATGAGCTATGTGGAATCGTTGGTGTTTTCATCTGATCAACTGGAGGTAGTTTGATCAGATGAAAACACCAACGATTCCACATAGCTCATAGAACTCTTCATCACCAAATCTTTATCCTTTATCATGATAAATGATAAAGATTTGGTGATAAAGAGTTCGATGAGCTATGTGGAATCGTTGGTGTTTTCATCTGATCAACTGGAGGTAGTTTGATCAAGTGAAAACACCAACGATTCCACATAGCTCATCGAACTCTTCGTCACCAAATCTTTATCCTTCATCATCTTCAAAAGCCTTCTGTAGGACCTCATTGATCTATTCATTCTAAACACTCACATACAAGTATACTATAAATGCATAAAAACCAATAAAGTTTTCCAGGTAATCAAACCTGAAAGATCGAGGCAAAATAAACTTGTAGGACAGTAGACATTTGTTTTGAGAACTCATATTCCTTCCGATGAATTATAGATAACGATGGAGATGAAACACGTTCAAGAAATAAATAAATGTAGAATCATTAACAATATCATAGGTGTCCCTCATAAAGCAGTCAGAATATAAACAATTATTCTGTTAAAGTCAGCATAACTCTAAAAAATAAAAAATATTCCTAACTTAAATAATAAGGTATAAAATATATATCATATATGTAAATAAAACCTGTTATAATAGATAAAAAATGTCAATGACATTAGAAATGTGAGTTCCTGATTAATTGTCATGTTAGTAGAAGGGTTTTATCTAAAATAGTAAGTGTGTCTTCCTTCACTCTCACTCGGAGGTTTACCATGGACGTCTCTCCCCCATCGAACGGTATGAACCCAGGGGCGTCAGAATTGGAGAGTTAATTTGGATATGTGACCGATATTTCGGTAAAAACGAGTGGTTGTCCAGATTTAATGAAACTAAATTGAACACTTAAGCTGCATTTAAGACACTACGGCGGTGTTTCCTGCAAAATGAAATGCCGATTCAACCTTTCTTGATATCCAGTATTGATTTTGATATCCATTTAACAGCAACAAATACCAGAAGCTCCACATAAACACACCATTTTTGGACCTTGTGTTCTTTCTTACCGTGAATTGCATATCTAATTTTATACTGTATATTTTATATGCTTTTAAAGTTATTAATTTTAAATTTAATAATTGATGATATCTTTCAAGAAGTCGACTTTGAAAGGTATCAAATATAAACTAAGCCTAAAATATAAATAAGAATAGAAATACTGGATAACCATAAAAGAACAGCTCATAGTAATAATAGTATATTCATTTTATAGTCTTTCTAAATCACGTACTTGAAATTCTTTTGTTTTCAACTATTTATTATATGTTTAATAAATGTTTAATGTTTCATTTATATTTGTTTCATAGTTTATATTTTATAGTCTTTCAAAGTAACGTACTTGAACCATTTTTAAGTTTCAAGTAGCTTATATATTATTTTTCATTTCCATAGACATTAAACATATAAATGAACATAAACAATAAATGTCTATGCCTATGGTGAGGAGAGCCTGTCCCACATGGTGGTCTAATAATAGGACGTCCACGGCGAGATCTCTGGGGAGTCTGATGACCTGAAGAAGGCTGGTACTCAGGCACTGGAACATCGACCGTCATATCCTCCACCTCTGTGCTAGTGGTGGAAAATGTCAACTCTACCTCGTACTGCCCTCCAGATCCTTCTCCCACCTCGGTGGTAGAAGGACCCGACATCATCGCAGTGGGGAATGAATCATGTGGTGGAACTATACTCGAACTCTGTGATGGGTCTAGAGGCCAAGGCTGTGATGACTCTACACCAAAAGGATGCAATCCATATGGAGTCCAAGATGGGGAAAACTGAGGATATCCCATCAGAAAAGAAGGATCCCATGACAGCTGATGCATATCCTGTATCGGCTCAGACTGAACTACTAGAGGGCCGACCTCTGCCTGTGGAACTAGTGAGGCCTGACGTGCAGGACGGCGTGGTCTACGTCGTTGTGGTCATGGATCCTCCGCAGCAGGTGCTACATGATCTTCCTCTGTGTCAGGAACCTGCTGTCTCCGTGCCGGATGCTCGAAGAGGCTCTCAGTAAAAGCCTAGACAGATGCCCTCAGGTCCAGCGCTTCAGCAAGAACGACCTCCTGACTGAAGAGTCAGTCATCAGCCTCATCGCTCATATGAATAAGACTGTCTGCGCGACTCTCCTGTAAACATATTAAAAATGTATTAGAAAATAACTCAATAAACATAGTAATATAATTTAATTGACTTACAATCATATGCTTCTCTCTGCAGGCTCGGGTAAGATATAGTATAGACTTCACTCTATACCATGGCTCATACTCGTGCTGCGCTGAAAGAGAAAACTGCATCGTAGGAACTCCCTGAATACGGAACTCTGCGCGTCTGCACCAATAGTCAATAAATATAGCATGTACTCGATGCCAGTCGTCATCCTGCCTCCCCGTCAGCTTCATCCCAGGAAGCCGATCTGTCTGCTGGTGCGGTGATGGAATCCGCTGAGTCAAGAGAAACTAGCGCATGACTCTGTCAGGCTGGTACCAGTCAAAAATATGAAAGTGAATGAGTGGCACTACAGCCGTAACATCGTCAAGGCCAATCGTGCAGTATGACGGCAACTGATCTATAACAGACCAGTATGGAACCCATGAAATCTGAAATAACATATTACCCTCGTTATAAAAACTCTAAACTAAAAAGATAATGATATTAAAGTTGTTAAAAAGATATAGGATATATATAGATACCTGATTGGGTAAGAGAAAGTCCAACTCTAGCCGATATACGGCCAAATCGTGTCTCAGCACCGCAGTGAAATTGTGCCACTGACACCACCTGTAAAATACAACATCAATTGTAATAAATAATGAGAAATTAAAGTCAATAACTAGCATCATAAGCCAATAGAAATGAGTGATCATACCAGCATCCACACGGAGCATCATGCAACACCTCCATCTCAACCGGCGGACCAGCAAGATCAGGGCATAATCTGGGGAAGTGATCCCATGCCCACATCTGAATAAGGATGACACATCCCCCGAGCCCTGTGCGTCGGCTGTCGGATATCCTATATAATGCTCGGTATGTGTTTTCCAAGCAGGCGGATCCCCAACAGTACGTCGCTGCCTGATCAATGTCCTTCAGTAGAGGTAGATACATCATGTGCACGTGCATCCCTGAATGATCTGTACACATGGTCCCTCCAATAAGTCGTAATATATATGCACGATCATAACACATCACAGTCTGCTCGTCAGCATCATCAGCTAAATGTGGAATATGTGCCTCCAACCAAGACATGGATATGGATGCTCCATCGATAGCTCTACCATCATAAAAAATATCAACACCTAACAAGCGCTGAGCCAGATCAGGCCAAGATGCCAGAGTCGATCCAATAACGGGTCTCCCCTGAATATGAAGACCAAGAAGCGCAGCTACATCCTGGAGGGTGATGGTCATCTCTCCCTCAGGCAGGTGGAATGTGTCTGTCTCTGGTCTCCACCTCTCCACGAGTGCAACTAGTAGGTGATGATCTACAAATGTAAAATCTGATACAGCAAGACCATAGAAGCCATCACGACGAAAATTCGGTCTAATGGCAACAGGAGGCTCTGTGTGATGGAAATGATGCGCTCGACGCACCCTGATCAATCGATCTGGACCACCATCTATCACAACCTGTGAACAATGGGTAGCCTGCTGACTGAGTAGTACGGTATCATTCATCTGCATATAAACAAATGAAATAAGTTGTAAGTGTAAACTGTAAATATAACATCGGGATCAGTAAAATATTGTGATTTGTCGAATGCAAGACATGTCATGTTTATTCACAACATTTTATGAAGTTTTTTTACCAAAATAATTCGTGTTCTTCAAAGCATATTAATAAGATATGCTTTTATCTAGAATTGAGTGATTTGTAATATATGGTTTTATATATTTACATATATAAAACATTTTTTGTGTTGTATAGATGTTTATTATAAAGGGATGTGATTTATAATTTATATATGATTTCTCACATTATGGTATGTTTCATATTTATTGTCTCACTCACATTATAATGTCCCGGACCTCTCTGGTCCATTACTTTGTGAAAATGTGGTGTTGGAGGTGTTCTGGGAGGTCAAGGTGACTTATCCCCAACACTTTGCCAAATTTCCAGTTCTCTAAACAGTGCTTCCAGTTTTATGAACTATATCGGTAGGTGAACAGTGTTTCTATCGGTGAGGTTCAGTGAAAAATATTTCTACCGGTGAGGTTCTATCGGTGGACTTCAATCGGTAGACTTGAACAATGTTTCTATCGGTGGACTTCTATCAATAAACTTGAACAGTGTTTCTATCGGTGAGGTTCTAACGGTGGACTTCTATCGGTAGACTTGAACAGTGTTTCTATCGATGAGGTTATATCGGTGGACTTCCATCGGTAGACTTGAACAATGTTTTTATCAGTGGACTTCTATCGATAAACTTGAACAGTGTTTCTATCGGTGAGGTTCTAATGGTGGACTTATATCGGTAGACTTGAACAGTGTTTCTATCGGTGAGGTTCTATCGGTGGACTTCTATCGGTAGACTTGAACAATGTTTCTATCAGGGGAATTCTATCGATAGACTTGAACAGTGTTTCTATCGGTGAGGTTCTAATAGTGGACTTCTATCAGTAGACTTGAACAGTGTTTCTATCGGTGAGGTTCTATCGGTGGACTTCTATCGGTAGACTTGAACAGTGTTTCTATCGGTGTACTTCTATCGGTAGACTTGAACAGTGTTTCTATCGATGAGGTTTCTATAGGTGGACTTCTATCGGTAGACTTGAACAGTGTTTCTATCGGTGAGGTTCTATCAGTGAGGTTTTATCGGTAGACTTGAACAGTTTTTCTATCAGTGGACTTCTATCGATAGACTTGAACAGTGTTTCTATCGGTGAGGTTCTATCGGTGGACTTCTATCGGTAGACTTGAACAGTGTTTCTATCGGTGGACTTCTATCGGTAGACTTGGCATAGTAAGCATGTTAAACCTTTTGTGATAACTTACTGATTAGTTCAATATGGATTAATGAATCCCTTGTTTGATAATTTCTAAAAGGGTTCTGAGTTACCCTCTTGTTTGTTAAAGGGCCAAGAGCCCATGGATGTGATTGTTGTTTGCCTGCTTCTTGTGTTGAGCCTCCTTTGTGTTTAGTAGCATAGGATGCTTTTGTAGAATTCCAGAGAATATGGGAAAGTATTTCTGTAATGAAAGTTTGATTAAATGGTGAAAATCCACGGGGATGGAGATACTAGATTTTAAACGTGATGTGAATTTTAAATGGAGCAGTTTATTTTTCTTATGTGATGTCTTTTTAGTTTAATGTGGAATTGTTCATGATTAATTAATGTTTAAATAATTAATTAACGTACAGTGGAACTAGTAAAATGAGAATGGAGTAATCTGTTAAAGCTCTTCAAATGTTTGAGTACTTTTAGTCTCCCCTTTCAGTTGTAGTACTTTTGCATGACATTTCATACATGTACTTGGGTTTCTTTTATATTTCAGTTTTGAGTTGGAGTTGATTGGTGTCTATGTTACATTTCTCTTCTCCATGTGTTCTCTTAGAGGGTAATGCCTCCCATTTGTGTGTTTATTATACCCTCGGTTCTAGTTGCCAACCCGGGGCCTACTGGAGGCGGGACTTGGGGGTCATTATCTCTCTTCTCACATTGCCGGCCAAGGAGGTGTACACTTTGTGGGGAGGGGGTCGTGAGACACATTATGTTTTAAAAACCAAGATAAAAGGAAGATATAAGAACAAATTTATAATATAAAAATCTAAAAATAACAACAATACATCATTGGGCCTTAGAGTGTGAAGTCGACCCAACAATGTTAGGACATCGTTTCCGATTATGACTTTCTTAATGACATATGATGCATCTCAAACTCTTTCTTTGTTATTGAGGCCAGTCCATCTCATTTTGCATCCTACTAGCCTTTGGTCTCCCATGAGGACACAATCGATTCTTATCAGGTACCACTATCGCCTGACCTTCAAGCATTGGGAAATAATGAAACACGCCAATAGGTGTCCATGGCGCAGCATAACAGTTAGCAATGGTGTCCATCTGGTACACTGGATCAATATATGATTCCCATGATATGTTAATAGAGGCACATGCTGCGATGGCATGTGAGCATGGAAACGGTAAAGACTGAAAGTTCCCACATTGGAATTTCATCATTCCTAGTAATACCACCATTTTTTCACCAACGCTATTTGTGATGGGGTTCGACTTCTCTTGAACTTCAAATCGAGAGTCTTCTCGCCGAAATAGACAGACATGATAACCAGAAGCTTCTTCAATGTTCTTTTAAATATCTCATTGAAAATGTCTTACGTACGTTATCCCCTGGTGTATTCCCTCTGATGCTAGTTTTTGTCTATCAACAAAGTAATTCACACAACGATATAATGTCTCCTGAACTAGGGCAGTTATAGGTAGCTTGCGCAGCCCTTTGAAGACACCATTGATGCACTCTACAATGTTGGTGGTCATGTGTCCGTACCTCTTCCCCCCATCACATGCCAATGTCCATTTTTCTTTTAGAATCCACATCATATAATCATAAAATTCTTCATTAACCTGACAGATTTGTTCGAAACGTTCTTCAAACTATCATTGATCTAACTCATATGCTACACAGAATAGATGATATTTCACATATTTTGACTTTATTTTTACGTTGATATAAAAAAACAAATACAATACATACCAAGTCTGGTGATTGCCTTCTTCATCGGTTCGTTGTGAAATTTATTATGCAAGTTGCTAGAAATATGTCTAATACAGAACTGATGATGTGCATTTGGATAACCCCATGTATCACAATCCGCATTGATTGCCTCATTTATTGCCCGATGTCGATCAGATATCAAACAAACACCATGAATGTTAGGAAAATGATTACTGATACATGCCAAAAACCAACTCCATGATTCATAGTTTTCTTTCTCTACAATGGAAAAGGCAAATGGGAGAGGTGAACGATTTCCATCTTGGGTTGCCGCAATCAACAATACACCCTTTTATTTTCCGTATAAAAACATTCCATCAATCTGAATGAAGTGTTTACTAAAACAAAATGTGGAGATACATGGTAGGAATGCCCAAAACAATCGATGAAATCGAACACGAGATGGATCAAGTATGTTATCATGAGACACATATTCGTTTGTATCAAGATGGAATACAACTTTGTTATGATGACTCAGTATAGCAAGAAATTGCGGCAATACTCGATATGAGTCATCCCAATCACCATAAACCTTCACAATTGCTTTTTGTTTCGCCTTCCATGCCTTATTATACGAAATCTTATAACCAAATGTCTATTGTATCCTCTCTTGAACAAGGGATATCAGAACATCTTGACATGTCCTAATCATCTCAACAACAATGGATGACACAAATTCTGCATCCAATGAAGCATGATCTTGTGTCAGGCTTGGCTGAACGCAAGTATGGGTTGCCTAAATCTTTGAGATTCTCCAACCTCCAAATGCAATGTCCGGAATCACCCTCAATTGAAATCTACAATCATCCCCATATTTCTCACATCGTATAACATATCTTCTATGATCGGATTTGTAAACTACATAGCTGCATTGCCTCTCAATGTGAAATCTCTTTAACGTATTTTTTAATGCATCTTTACTTGAAAATGTTCTTCCAACATATAAAGTTTTGTCAAGCTCACTAAATCTATCTCGTATAACTCCAGGAAACCCAGTTTCCAGTGTAAGAACATTATCTTCAAATTCAGGCACACATGTCATTACTTCTGACCAAGATACAAAAAGTGGAGGATGATTTATTGTAGGTCGAGTCTGTTGTAAAACTACTGCATTTCTCAAAACTTCCGTTGTTCCTTCCTCATCACCACTATTATCATCATCTGTTTCGTTATTACGAAACTCCTCATCAGAAGTTGGGTTAACATGTATATCCGGGAGATCAACTAGGTTATCCTCTTCTTCATCATTTAGAATAGTCTCAACTTCATGAGGTGGAATATATTCAATGACCCTTCTAAGTATATGTCTATGTACAGTTGGATGTTGTTGCTGTAAAACAGAAACATCAACATATAACTCCATCATCGTACCATCCGATCGTTGAGAAAACATATTAATTACTTGCATCCAGTGCGCATCATCAACCAATGGACAAGCTATATGCCACAATGTTGACGAGAATAGCAAATGTCTATAACTGATTGCCTTGATCTTTTGATCGGGTCCTAGATTTAATGAGCCACTAATTCTGTCTTGAAGGTCACTTAGGGTTACACAATAACTTGTATTAACCACTGTTATTGGTTGGGTACTGTAAGAAGCTCCTTGCTCAGTTTGAATAACCTCCTCATAGCAGTACACACAAGCAAACATTATGCTCTACGTAAAAAAGGTTTCTGATCATGATTCTGATAATGTAAGTGACATTGATGGTTAAAAATATAATATTATTAATCCAAATTATTTTTAATACGTTGACTGATTTTTTATATTCAAAAAAACATTCAAAAATCAAAAGTTTTTATACTATGCATATTTAATTACACTATCTTATATCTTAAACTCGAATATTTTTACACTTCATCATTCTTCAATCATTAGTTATTTCTTACAAAATTAATAATTTGTTAGTAGAGTAAAAAAAATAAATAACATGTCATGAAAATATAAAGAACAAAACATTTCGAGCTTCTGGCCTTTATTGCAATGAATTGGATATCAAAATTTCAGAATAGGTTTTCTGAAATTTTGATATCCAATCCGTTATAATAAAATCCAGAAACTCGAAATATTGTGTTATTTATATTTTCAAGACATGTTCTTTATTTTTTTAATTCATTTCTAATTAATCATTCCTAATATTTTTTGTTTCACTCCTTTTTTTGAGTTAGTGTTATTTTTAACTCTTATTTATTAATCATATCATTAATTTATTAAATAATTTCTACTTAATCATTAATTTATTAATTAATTTCTACTTAATCATTAATTTCTACTTAATCATTAATTTATTAATGAATTTATACTTAATCATTAATTTATTAATTAATTTCTACTTAATCATTAATTTATTAAATAATTTCTACTTAATCATTAATTTATTAATTAATTTCTACTTAATCATTAATTTATTAATTAATTTATACTTAATCATTAATTTATTAATTAATTTCTACTTAATCATTAATTTATTAATTAATTTCTACTTAATCATTAATTTATTAATTAATTTCTACTTAATCATTAATTTATTAATTAATTTCTACTTAATCATTAATTTATTAATTAGTTTCTACTTAATCATTAATTTATTAATTATTTTCTACTTAATCATTAATTTATTAATTATTTTCTACTTAATCATTAATTTATTAATTATTTTATACTTAATCATTAATTTATTAATTATTGTCTACTTAATCATTAATTTATTAATTATTTTCTACTTAATCATTAATTTATTAATTAATTTCTACTTAATAATTAACTTATTAATTAATTTCTACTTAATCATTAATTTATTAATTAATTTCTACTTAATCATTAATTTATTAATTAATTTCTACTTAATCATTCCTTTATTAATTAATTTTTACTTAATCATTAATTTATTAATTAATTTCTACTTAATCATTAATTTATTAATTATTTTCTACTTAATCCTACTTAATCCTTTATTTATTAATTAATTTCAAAATATTCAATCTAATTAAATAATAACTATTAAGATCATTATGAAGATAATAATAAAAACTATAAATATAGTACTCTATGTGTGTTTTTTTAATATATCTTTGTTTTATTAGATATTTTAGTAGTTTATAAAGAAATATGACTTTCTTAAGCAATCCCCCGGGAGTGTCAAACTAGAATGCAGCAAGGCCCGTTGTCGTGCACCAGTTCCCGTTCGAGTCTAGCTCAAATCAGTGTTTTCAGGTTTTACCCCTAGATACATCTGTGCCAGAGCCACATTCACTTATTTGTATCCAGACAAGGATTTCACTTAGAAAACATAATCTTTATGCTACCAAAATATCATATTTAAAACTAACAAAGTAATTACACAATCTAATCTACTAAAAAATTTAATATTTACAACTAAAAATAATTCAACTAAAAACACATTAAATTAAATAAAATCATACCTCTAAATGATTCTTTGAAAAAAAAGCCCACAACCTTCACCGCACAAGAAAAATCAGAGATTCTAGAGAGAATATGAGAGGGAATGGAAGTTTGGAAGTGAAGAAAAGGGGGGGGGGGCGATGCCCTTTTATAGGGTGAGAGGGCAGAGGCAGCACCCGCAGTGCCGCCTTTCAAGATGACCTCATGCGAAAGGCGGCATCCACGGTGCCGCCTCTACCATGTCAAAGATCTGGGCGAAAGGCGACATCCGCGATGCCGCCATTCCCTCGAAACGCAAAGGCGGCATCACAGATGCCGCCTTTGAGGGGTATTTTGAAAAAAAATTTAACCTGACCGTTAATTTTTTTCTTCTAAAAATCATATAAAAAAAACTTCCTGGTACACCAAAGCCACCAACAAACCAGTCCTGCCGCCTTGATTCTTCACCCTATAGACAGACAACCAGATTTCCATAAGCGACCAGCTCTTGAATGCAACCTCTGTAATCGGGCAGTTACCCCTTGATAACCAGACCTTGTTCCTCCTAGAGTTACTCCTCCGCCAGCCCCTCCATCGTTCTCCACTAGCCTCGGTGCTTCATCACCACCAAGGTCCACAAGGCCGGATTCGAATCACTAGTCGTGCAATGTGTCGACTATACAAACCCCTACACAAAACATCACCACATTTTGCAGGTCTAGAACTATAAATATATTAAAACTTGAAACTTCAAATAAAAGTCTGGTCTACATGAGGAAAGGATCAAACCAACCCAAGGGTTAGCCGGCATAATATAAAAAAAATGTATAAAAACATTAAAAAAATACATATGTATAAAACTGCACATCTATCAATTGAAAAACTACTAAAAAAGATTATCAAAAAAAGCTTTAAATCATATAAAAACTACATTCTTTCTCCACCGTTCGTGGTAGGGTGGTTAGGGTTTGAGGGGATGCAGGGCAGGTCACGAGGTCAAGTCCCCAGACATGTGTGTTTAATGCAATTAAAATTTGTTAAAATTGGACTATTAGGCCTTTGAAAAATGCCATTAAAAGTGGTCCAAACATGGAAATATATTATTTAAAATTAATACATGATTAAGAATACAATGTCAACTTAAATCAGTGTAAATCAATGATTTAAAAAATTAAAATTTCCTCACATTCATTTGTGAAAAGTATGTTCTAAACATAGTCAAACTGTGTGTTATATTAAAAATAAAAATTTCACTCCTAACTATGAAAAACAATACAAAAGAAATTCAAACAAATTCACAAAACATCTAAGAAACTGATTTGAAATTGACCTATACCATTTCAAAAATTAAACCAAACTAAGAAAATAAATATATTAAGAAACTTCAATGCCTTTCTACACAACATCAATACTTCCTCATAATCTAGGATTATAATTCGATTCAACATATTATTCAAAGTCAAGCATGTTTTGATCTCAAGATCATGAACCATAAGAATAATATTTTCATTATCATCCTACCTATAATTCATATCTACCACTTCATTTATCATATCAACACTTTGATCCACCAATACCTCTATAGATTATTCATTCACTCTAGAAACATTATCGTCCAAAGATTTCTCATTGAAATGGATGGATGAACTCTCTTTTTTACATCTTATGGAAAATAATTTATAAATTGAACCCCCTAGTTAGTTTTTCGTTACATTCTTTCATTATTTGATTTTTTAATTTTGAAATCCAAAATTTTGAATTTTCTTCATTATGACGCTATAAGTTATAAATTATAATTCAAATAATTATAATTCATTTGGAATTATAACATATTTAAATTAGTCGTATTTCAAAAATGGAAGCATATATTCCATATAATTTAATTTTTACTTAATAATCCACAATTGTTGTGAATATTTCTCCAACCTAATAAAACAACAAATATAAATCAATAAATTCGTATAACAATTAAAATTAGAAAAATATAAACTCAAATTGATATCAACTATGTCATATATTATTAATGAAATTATTTAAAAATAAAAAATTTAACATTAAAACTCTAAATTGTAATGTTGGATATGATTTTAAAAAATGATTCTTGTTTTAATTTTTATATATATCTCAATGATATGAAAAAAGTAAACTAACATATTTTCTAAAATGCCTAAAAAATGAAAGAAAAAAAATTCTTTTAAACCCAAGAGATATTAGTTTTCTTTTATTTTAAAATTATATCAATTGCATTTTTATTTCCTCTAAAAATATTTTTAAATCTATATAATATAATAGATTTTGTAATGAATTTTTAAAAAATTAAGACAATAAATATTATCAAAAACTAACTGTAATATAGATTTTTTTACTAGTAATCTACATTTTTACGAAAACATTATTATTTTTCAATTTAATAAATAAATTAAATAAAATCAATAAAATGACATTAAATGAAAATTGTATGGAAGATTGCTCATAATGTGTAAATAAAAATTGATTTTTTACAAATTTGATAAAGTAATAAACCAATAAAATATTAAAATTAATTAGTTATAAAATAAATGAAATCTAAATATGAAATTAATTTCTTATGATGAATCACAAATCACATATTAGATATAATACAAGGCAACGGTAAATATACAATTCAGTGAAATTTTCAAAATTAAACAAAACTAGTAATAAAATTAAAAAAAAGAAAAGTGAAATTTATAAAAAAACGATTATTAAAAAAACTCAGATGATCACTTGGGGGATAGACGGCCGACGACCGCGGTAGGGAGGCTCAGTGGAGGGGCACCCACCAACAACATAGTAGGGGGGTCTCGACACGAGCAGGGGTCGTGGCGTGGCGGAAGGCCTACACCGACCACTTGGATAATCGATGAATGGCGAGGCCAATTAGCAGGGGAGGAGAGGAGTGGAGGGAAAAGGAGTATGGGGGTGAAGGACCTAACTGAAAAAAGGATCGTAGAGGAGATGGTGCTGTAGATACGTCGCACGGTGAAGGTGTGGAGAGGCGTCGGTGTAGCTGCGGCGGTGTGGAGTGGAAGTTAGGGTTGAGCAGGAGAGGGGGATATGTTGCCCCACCCCGTCGCGTTTCGCAAGCCCATGGGCTCTCTGGGCTTGCCCCTGGGCCGACCCTGATTGCCGGAGAAATCCTCGTTTAGAGTAAGAGAGAGAATATCTCTATTGATATAATACAATATAAGTTTAAATATATATTTATAAATTTTTATTTATAAAGATTGATTTATAATTATATAATTATAAAAATTATAAATATAATAAATATAATAAATATAATAAATATATAAGTTTAAATAATAAATCTATAATAAATCTATAAATCTAAATATAATAATTAATATAATAAATATATATTAAAAAATATAATTAATACAAAATTATATTATTATAAATATAATAAATATATTTTAAACATAAAATATAATAAAAATATATTTAAAAATATAACAAATATATAATTATATAATTATAATTTTAATAAATATATTTGGATCGAAGAGAAAGAGAAGGAGTTCCCGAATGATTAGGTTGACCTAAGCCATCAAAGAGGTTTGAATCTATATGGATATGATTCAATTCACCGTGTTCCTAGCCAGATTTAGAACTAGTCAAAGAAGATGAATGCCTTTGGAGTGAATTATTTAAAGGATCTACTACCCATGTCTTAGCATCATATGGAGCAATCTCAGAATAGTTAGAATGTTGTAAGAACTCTTTTATCCATTGTATTTCTTTATCCAAATGTATGAAACCTTTGAAAGTGTCAGATATAATCACCAGATTAGCTTCTATTTGGGGTTTTCATGATTTCAAGTGCATCTCTTTAGGATGAGGATTTTTTCATATGATTTTTCCCAATCTCTATTTGAATGTTCAAGCATGGATTTTTGGTTCCATAAATTTAAGGCTAGGAACTCTTAGGATCCATGAATTGAACTTAAACTTCATCCTTAACGATTTTAAAGGATTATTTTCTCAGGTTTGGATCAAAGTTTATGGTTTAAACTGGGGTTTTTTCTACTCTAAAACATTATATGACATTGCTTCTGTGATATGGATTCTGATTTGGATGAATTTAGATATTTTAAAAGTTAATTTTGGTCACATTTCTAGAATACTAGTTGAGCTATATTTAAGCTATTCCCTGATCGATAAGGTTTTTCTCTCCAATCCCCAAAATGAAATTAGTCTTAGAATTGTGTATGAGGAAATGAAAATTTATTGTGATTCATGTTGTATAATTGGACACTCAAGGTCCATATATCAAGAAAATATCATTTTTGATAAATTCTTGATGAAAGGAAATGATGTACTATACTATCAGAGGAAAGATAGTTTTAAGTCAACGCATGATATTGTTGATCATCCTAAAGAGAATGTTAGAGATAAGACTCATTGTGACTCTACCACCCGGATCTTAAGCTCTAGGAATGCTTAGGCAGAGCATATGGTCAATATGTAACTAGGTATGAGGCTAATCAATTTGAAATGATTTAAATTAAAAGTCCTAGGAAGGATTCTTCTCACGAAATTCAAAAGGATTCATTCCCTCATCTAGTGAATGATAAACCTATTGTCTCATGGGAAGACTTGAATGAAGAGGCAGTTATAGTTGATGCGAGCCTTCCATTAAAGGAGGCCCTAATTGGGTGCATAGAATATGAGAAAAGTGAATCTGAATTCAATGATAGTCAAATTGATAAAGGGATTTTAGCACAGGAAAAGGCTGTTAATAGACTTAGATAGGAGAGAATCTTTGTTTTCCTAAAATGTCGTAAAGGGAAAACCAAGTGCTATGCTACTAATTCAATGAAAACAAAAATAAAAGGAGTTCACATCAAAGAGAAAAGGAATTCTATTTCAGTGAATGGAATTGAGAAGGTATCTTCACGTATGTCCAATTCAAATGAATCTATGGTGTACTCTACTTCCATGGATCTTAATATTGGTTTTATGACTTCAAAAGACTGTCCAAAATATCATAGAGGTACTATGAAAACTGCACCTGGCTCTAAATACCCCTGTGAATCCACTTCATATCAAGGACCTAGCTTGTCTTAAAAGGATATACTTGATTAGATTCCCATGTGAATGCCTAGCAAGGGGAATGAAGTTATGCTATAGATTTAGTTAATTCATTTGTGGCTAATACTTATTCAGCTGGACATAATCTTTCACGACCTATGATCCATTTTGAAAAAGATATACCTATTATAAAAAAATGTAAGAATTTAAGGTGAACTCTAACTCCCCTGATGACAACACCCAAATGAAGGTTTTTGCTGTTTCCAAAGATGAACACATGTAGTCAGCACAAACTTCTGGTTCCACCCGAATGCAAGCCACTACTACTAAAAAACCAGAACTCCAACAAGGGTATACATCTGGTAACTTCTTCCCCCTAGTACCACCTAAATGCAGGTATTCCCTGCTGTTAATGATAAACATCAAGAGTTCTGTCCTACTAGAGAAAGAAGACTCCAATAAGGCACTCCAATTGGTGACTCCTACCCTAATAACAACTCTAATTTCTTATCTATCATACTACAGACCCCAAACGCCAATAGAAGGGACATGATGATTCCATTTTAAGAGAATTAGTGGTTCTAATCAGAAGTATACATTCTCATATTTGGAAGGAAAGATGCAATGTTAGGTTACATAATTCATTTGACATGCTTGCTACCGCCCGCGGTGAGGAGGACATAGCAAATAATGATGCTGTTTCTGGAGATGAAATCTTGAATGATGCTGTTGTGGTTAAAACTTTGGATCATAGTTATGGATAATGGATACAAGTCATAACTTGTAGAAGGGGTTTACATACTCGTGGTAGGGGTGGACACACCCTCACTACAATATGACCACCCGCTCTAGGACATGTTAAATAAATTTGCTCTTGTTTTTGAGGCACATGTGGGTACTGTCTACTACTTTTTTTGTTACTTTTTTCATAATTTAATAAAGAGGATTCTTGAGCCTGAAACCTTTAAAAAATACTATAAATATAAAATAAATATTTATATATTAACAATTATATATTTATAATAAATTTATTATATTTATAATAAATTTATTATATTTATAATATATTTGTTTATAAATATATAAAAATATAATAAATATTTTCATTTATATATTTATCATAATTATTATATTAATTATTTTATTTACAATTATATATTTATCATATATTTATTATATTTACAATTATATATATATATATTATATCTGTTTATAATTCCGAATATATAATATATATTATATATGGTGGGGGTGGGTGCGGGGGGGGGGGGATTGATTTCTTGGCTACCCCATATCCCAAAATATCAAAACCCTATACCCAGAACATTTTAAAAAAATTAAAAAACCCCACCCGAAAAATTATTCCCCTACTGCAACCGGAGAGGAACTCTGGGATCTGTAAGAATCTATAATCCATGATACAGAAGCTACATTTTTTTACCGAAAACAACCCCTCCCTTCATAGATGATATGAAAATAGATCAAGAACTCCACCTGGAATGCATCCCCCAAGTCCCAATCAATGGCGAACGAATGGACCCAAAAGAAGCCCTACTCGAAGAACTATTATTAGTCACCCCAAACAACCCATGCATCAGTGCTACACAACTGGATCTCAAACTTTGACTATCATGCTCTATCCCTGTCTGCCCAATCAACACCATCGGGTGGGAGGCTTCTGTAGCCTAATTAGGTTCACCGTCAGGTAATAAGAGGATGCTCGAAAAGTGGCTGAATTAGGGGGTGGGGTTTTTTTTAGTTTAATGTGGCAGGGGGTTTATTATTTGGGAAAATGGGGTGGTGTAGCGCCACTTGAAGTGGCGCTTTGCACCCCACGCCCCACCCCCTTAACCTACCTTTAATATATATATATATATATATTATAATAAATATAATATACATATAATAAATTTATTATAAATATAAAATACAATATAAATAGGATTAAATATACAAGAAATATAATAAAAATATGTGAAAATATAATAATAAATATAATAAAAATATAATTGTAAATATAATAATAAATATGTAATTGTAAGAATTTATTATATTTACATATAATTAAAAAAATATATAATAAATATATTATAACTATCATAAATATATTATAAATATGATAAATACATTATCAATATAATAAATATATTTTAAATATAATAAATATATTAAAAATATAATAAATTTATAATAAATATAAAATATTATATATTTAAAAACATTATAAATTTATTATATCTTTAAATATTATAAATATATAATTATAAATATGATAAATATAAAATTAAAATATACTCATATATATATAATCATAAACATGCATATATTTATAATTATATTTATTTATAGTTGTTAATATATAATTATATATTTATATATGTAGTTAAATATATATATTTATAATTTTAAATTTATCTTTACATAAATAAATTTATATTTATAAACATATATTTAAGTAATAAATAAATAAATAAATAAATAAATATATAATCATAAATATAATAAATATATATTCACACATATATATATATATTCATAAATATATATATTTATATATTTATAATTACATTTAAAAATAATAACTTCAATTTTTAAAATATATTTATAAATATGTATTTAAAAATATGAAATTATTTATAATTATATTTATAATTATATATAAATATTTAAATATAAATAGACCTTATATTTAAAATTTATAAATTTATATATAATTATTTAAATACATATTTAAAACATATTAAATTTATTTATAAATTTATATATATATATAAACATTATTAAAATTATTTTATTTATATAAATAAACATTATGAAATATTAATTAATTATTATAATTACATAATTATTATAATCATATATATATTATATTTATAATTATATATTTATTATATTTTTAATCATATATTTATTATAATCTTATATTTACAATAATTACATATTTATTATAATTATATATTAAATATATATTTGTAATAAATATATTATAATTATGAATTTATTATATTTATTATTATGTATTTATTATAAATATATATTTATTTCAATTATATATTTATTATGATTATATAATTATTATATTATTAATTATATATTTATTATATTTATATATTTATTTTGATTAGATATTTATTATAATTAGATATTTATTATAATTAGATATTAATTATAATTATGGATTTGTTATATTTATAATTATATAATTATTATATTTATATATTTATTTTATTATACTTTTATTATAAATAAATACATATTTATTAATGTGATAAATAAATTTATTAAATATATTTATATATTTATATATAAATATCTAAATATAGATTTATAATTCTATAATTATATTTATATTTATAAGTATAATTATAAATAATCTCACATTTTTAAATTTAAATTTATAAATATATTTTTAAAATTGTAATTATTTATTATTAAATGTAATTATATATATATATATATAATTATAATATATTATAAAAAATATAAAAAATATAAATAATTTTAATAATGTTTATTTATATATATATATAAATTTATAAATAAATTTAATATGGTCTATTTATGTATTTAAATAATTATATATAAATTTATAAATTTATAAATAATTATATATAAATAAACCTTATATTTAAAATTTATAAATTTATATTTAAATAAACATTATTAAAATTATTTATCTTTATATAAATAAACTTTATTAAATATTATATAATTATTATAATTACATTTTTATTATAATTATGTAATTACTATAATCATATATTCATTATATTTATAATTATATATTTGTTATATTTTAATTATATATTAATTATTATAATCATATCATTAAATATATAAACCTTATTAATTACATATATATATATAATAGGTATATATTTACAATAATTATATATTTACAATAATTATATAATTATAATAATTATATAACTACGATAATTATATATTTATAATAATTATGTAATTACACTAATTATATATTTATTATAATTATAACAATTATATAATTATTAATAATTATAACAGTTATATAATTATTAATAACTATAACAATTATATAATTATTAATAATTATAACAATTATATTTATAATTATATATTTATTATATTTATAATTATATATTTATTATATTTACAATTATATATTTATTAAAATTATTTAATAATTATACGTGTATATTTATTATATTTATAATAATAGAATTATTGTAGTTGTAATTGTATAATTATTATAATTATATAATTATTATATTTACAATTATATAATTATTATAATTTTAGTAATTATATAATTATTATATTTATAATTATATATTTATTATAAATATAAAATTATTATATTTATATATTTATTATATTTATAGTTATTTAATTATTGTAATTATATAATTATTATAATTTTATATTTATTATAATTATATATTTATTATAATTATATATTTATTATAGTTATATAATTGTTATAATTATAATAAACATTATTATAAATTTATTGTATTTATTTTAGTTATTATATTTATTATAAATATATTTATTATAATTATAATTATAATAAATAAGATATATATATATAAGGGTTGGGGAGGGGTTGCCTGGGATTTGGAAACCAAAACCCAAGAGCGCCAATTCATTTGGTGATCTAGGGTAAAAGTGTCTAGCACCAATTCATTTGGCGCTAAACATATCAATTTATCAAAATAAAAAAACCGACCCTTTAAATTAAAAAAAATAAAAACCCCCCTATCCTAAATTCTCCCTCAAAAAGTAGAAAAAAGAATACAGTGAACCGGCCCTATGGCGTGTTGCACTTGGAATGGCTTGTAGTTCAGGGATAACTACTGAACTACCGATAATCATTTGGAACATGATCATGGGGATGGGTGGGATGACAGTGACACTGGTTATTGCGTGTTGGAAATTATGGACCAATAAAACTGAAATGATAGTGAAGACTTTGAAGGATGAAGGAAACTTCTAGAACACAAGAGAACACACCACCATGTGGGATGCTTTTCCCTAGTGGTTTCCATTTCTTCATATAGAAGCATAAAAGAAAGATATATTTATAATGTAATTAAAACCACGTGACAACCTTTATGATATCAAACCATGCTGAACTATAAATGAGGGGAAAATAATAGGGGGGGGGGGGAGGGGAGAAATAATGGTGGAATTAAATCCTAATTATTGAAGTTAGTCAAAAATCACCCCTAATTTCAATCGAGTTCACCAGATATCAATAATGCCAATCTTCGCATAGAGATCCCCAACCTGGCGCACCCAAGTGACTTAGTGAGAATTTTTATAGGCTAATATTCCTCCCTAAAAACCTTCTCCTTTCTTGTCACCAGCTTCTCCAATTGATGTGGCATACATGTAGGTGGGCTTGGCTAATCAGCTGTAATTAAGTGTAACTCACCCAGTTAGAGATCACATCATGAAAAACTAGGTGGCATTGTCTGCCTAATAATTTTATAGATTGTGCAAAACCAAAGTGGGGAATCTTCATGATCAACGTCAACTGATTCCTCCATATTGGATGGTGGTAAAGTTAAATCCACTGCGACTGATGGCCCGGGCATCACCTTGACCATTTTGGGTGTTGCAGCACCTATAGAGTGCATGCTATTGGGTTTGAGTGATGATCTCTAGTATCCAATAGTGATATCAGCCTCCAAATTCCCTGGTATACATGCCATTGTGTTTTTTATGGTGAATGGATCCTCACTATTGAACACACCACATTCATCATGATCACTCCAATCCCACTACTCCTCCTCCTTGAAGATGGCATCACACGTTACATGCACGCGCTTGCTAATAGGGTTGTACATGCGATATGCTTTTGACCCAGACTCATACCCGAATAAGGTCATTAGTGTACTCCCTTAATATAGCTTCTTCAAGTGTGGATTCACATTCATGACATTCCAAATGAATCCAAAGGTGTAAATAAAGTGAACCGTCAGTCATTTTCTATTCCAGGTCTCGTACAACCTCATGCCATCAAGGTTGTGTGTCGACACTCGATTAAGGATGAAGATGGCGGTGGAGACAACCTCACCCTAGAACATCCTGGGAATACCCTTAGCCTTTAGCATGATTTTATCCATGGAAACCATGATATAGTTGTGTTTTTCAACCACCCCATTCTACTATTGTGAATATGGATCCCGGGGATGTCATTGTACGCCACACTCGGAACAGTATTCACTAAATTCCACTGAAGTAAAATCGTCACTGTGGTTGGTGCATAAGACCTTCAACTTGCACCCAGTATCCACCTCTACAGTGGCTTTAAAGCTTCTAATCAATTCTAGAGCCAAGTCCATGATTTCAAGGAGATTGAGCCACATGTAGTAGCTCATGTCATCCATGACTAGAAGAAAGAAGTAATTATCGCTTGGCATCGTTGGTGTGATCAGCCCACAAAGGTCATCGTGGATAAGGTAGATGACTTTTTCTTTATGAAGCTTCACTTTATTTGGGAAGGACACTCACCGCTACTTCCCAGTGAGGTAACTGTCACAGAAGTGATCCTCCTGTTCAAATTCATGTGGCCATACCTAGAATTTTGGCACCAGACCACCTTCAAACTCCTTGTAGACAAGCATATAGGCTATGCAATGTTGAGTTTTAGCTTGTATAACTGATAGGGAGAGCATTGCACCTTGTCCACCAAGAGTCGTTTCTTGTCACAGATATTTATGATGCCTCCATTGATAAGTACCTAATAACCATTCTCATCAATATTTCTAATTCTGATGATGTTGGTGCTGAGTCTCAGGATGAAGTACACCCCCTTGAGCATGTGGTGTTTTCCGGTCTTATTGGTGAACAAGATCATCCCGCTCCCCTCGATATTGTTGACATAACCATCAAAAAACTTTCAAGTTCTGTGGATCCCAAATTAAATATCATAGAATATAGTGTGGGAACCATTTAGGTGGTTTGTGGCATCAGTATTTAGGTACCATATGTCATCATTGCATGACTCCTGAGCCTATTGTGTAAATAACATCTCATCGACCAGCTAGAGAGGATTGCATTACGACCGTGGGGAATTGGAAGTGGTGGATCATGGTGGTAAACTATCAGTCACCATAATGCACACCCTTTCTATAAGGAACAAGGGATCATTTTCATCACCATGGGTTAGAAGGGTCTTATCATGTTTCAACCTTCTACGATAGTCTTTATCCCAATGACCCATTTTTCCACAGTAGTGATATTAGTCTCTTGAGACAT
Organism: Viscum album; assembly: GCA_963277665.1. Taxonomy (NCBI): domain Eukaryota; kingdom Viridiplantae; phylum Streptophyta; class Magnoliopsida; order Santalales; family Viscaceae; genus Viscum; species Viscum album. The sequence goes on along the minus strand of OY728125.1, from coordinate 1,744,011,371 downwards.
CACTGCTGCCACTGGATCCCCAATAACCGCTTCCATTTTTTTCACTTTCCTTGTATTTCTTTCTTTGTGGTTTCCAGCGGCACCAAATGCTGAACGTGGAGTCGTTGAAGGGTCCCTCCCCCATACGTCACTCCTACATCCATGCAACCCACTCCTCCTCTGTGAGAAAAAAATTCCCTCCATATTTGGTGGTGGGATCTGGCTCAAAGCGGTCCTCTGCTACTTGGAGTCTCCCTATTACCTCCTCTACAAAGAGCACTGAGATGTCGAGAATCATCTTAATTGAAAGGGAAATTTGGGAGAACCTATAGGGGACGATGATTAGATATTTCTCAGGAACATTTTCTTGAGGATCTAGATCTCTAAGTATTGTGAGATGGTTGAACAACCCAGTGAGCTGTATCATGAAGTCACCCACTGATTCACCATTGCGAAGTGAAATTCCTTCATACTCCTTATGAAGTTTCTAGGCATTTCCTTGAGTATGTGATCAATTCTAATGAACATGGTTATGATGATGTCCCACACTTCCTTGGATGTGTCCTTGATGGCGAGTATGGAGATCATATCTGGTGGGACATCATGGAGGATGGCCTCCACTACCATCCAATCTTCTTGGAGTTCAGCACGACCAGTGTCTAAAACATCCCAAAGTACACATGCTTGGAGCATACCCTTCATCCTCAAGGACCAATAATTTTATTTCATCTTCATGGGAATCAGATATGTCACTGATCCCCCGATCCCCTTCACCACCTGATGTAGCACCAGAGGGCTGCTACCACCATCAATAAGGGCTATGGGATTTACTAATGATTTATAAGAGATTCAAGGTGATGTGGGCTCTATGTGAAGAATCGTGGATCAAGTGAACCTAGATATGATACCAACTATTTGAAATACTTGACCAATCAACATGAAATGCAAGCGAAGGACTTGGTAGGATGAAGTAAAATTCTAGAACATAAGATATATTTTTGCGTACCACCAAGTGGTATTCTTTTTTGTAGATATTTTCATTGCTTTACATACACACATAAAAGAAGACGTTTTTAAAATGAAATTAAAACCATGTGGTAGCCTTAATGAGGTGAAACAATATTGAACCCTAATTTAGGGGAAAATAATGAGGGGGAGAGAAAAATAATGTTGGAATTAAATCCCAATTATTGAAAATTTTCAACATTGAGAAGGTTGTGATGGTGGAACATGTGAGAAAATTTCATAACCAGCTGTCGATGTCATTGGAGAGTGTGAGGACGATAGAGTTCTAGGGGTGGGGGTGGGGAGTGGGAGGTGGTGGTGGGGGAGGAGGGGATGTAAGTGAAGTTTTTGGGGCTAGATAGGGTCTTCCATTAGATGTCAATGATGAAGTGGTGGGTGATGAGGAAGGCCAGTGGAAGGTTCTCCTATATTCTACTACTAAACAACACCTGGAACTCCACTACAAAGAGAAAAGACCTTCGGTATGGTGAAGGTATACAAGTATGAGCCTTCCGATTAACTCCAAGATTTACCTTGCGCTTGGTGTTATTTTTAAAAATGGTGAGCCGACCACAAAGCATGATAATTTGGGATTTTAATGAAAAAATTACAAGTAAAAGGTGTATGAAACTCGCTACAAAATTGTTCTTTTCTTTTTCATATTTACATATTTTTGTATATCAAAAAAGTGGGTTTCATGCATTCATTTAAACTAATGTACAAACGATAGTAATTATTATAATTGGTAAAGGTTTTCCAATTTAGTTATTTTTTATTTCTGATGTGATAAAAATGTATTCATGTAGGTTATGAAGCAAAATGATGTGAACCATAAACATTTTTTAAAAATAGTTTTATTAACTTTACAGATGATTTATTTTAATATATGAAGTGGAAAATAATTTACCATGCCTTTTATTGGTGTAATTTATCTCTCCCAGTGGTTATTAAAATAACTGAGGTGAACAAATATTGTTTTTTTAAATTAAATATTTATTTTGCACAATATTTTTTGTACAAAAATAGAAAAAATAAAAATAAAAATAAAAAACAATATAATTTGAATCATTAACAATGAAAAAAATATATTTAATTCAAAATACTTCAAACAACTTGATCGAATAAAAAACTATCAAATTTCTTCATGGGGATATTGATTATAAATTGTATATAAATCCTCTTAATGGTTTCATGAATGAATTCAGTCGAAACCAGAAATTTATGATGAATAAATCACTATATGGCTTGAAGCAATCTTCACATCAATGATATTATAAATTTGATTCATTTATGTTAGATAATAAATTTTATATGAGAAAATATGATGCATGTATTTACTATTAGTCTATTAAAAATTCCATGATTTTTATGCTTTTATTTGTTAATGACATGTTGACTATTGTAAAGACTTAAAAATAATCTCTACATTTAAATCATAATAGTAGTATATTTATGAAATTAAGGATAATGTTATTGGTAAAAAATTCTAAGAATGGAGAAAATTTGGGATAAAAATAATAAAATTCTCTACCCCTCTCAGCATGAATATGTTTTGAAAGTTATGAAGTGATACTTGTTGATTGGATTCAACCCATAGGTGTTTCCAAATTTGAGAAAAAAATGTTTTTAAATTTGGGATATCTTTTATCCGATGGCACATATAAGGCTGCATGTGTTTTTTAAGGGAAGATATATCTTTTATATCTATTTAGATGAGAGAAGTGTTTAATTTTTAACATGGCCGATACACGGTGATTTGGAAATTTAAGATATAATATTTCATATCTTATATTTTTTTTTGAAAAAGGAAATATTGAAGGCTTTAAAAAAGGAAGAAATTGATGGAAAATAGAGATATATTCTCAATATATTGTCCACCAGGATCAATAGGAAAGGGGACACCATGTGTGTGGTAGCCTGTGTGGCTCTTTAAAAATAGGTAATGATGAATCAATGGTGGATATATGATGGAAATGAATGTCTAGGGATATTTTGAGAGTTTTCTTGATTATAGTGATCAAGTGGTGGGTCTCGATTGGTGATCGATGGTAAATCATGATGGAAGGATCCTGAGAGAGAGATAACTACTTTTGGTGTCACAAGATGTTGTGATGTTGATGCATGTTCAGATTATGATCCATGAGGTGGTAACATTTCATCAATAGAAAGGTGATGTTTTTTCACAGATGGATCTTTCATGCATGGCATTGGTGAGATGTTTTTTAGAGAGATTATAGTGTCATATCAAAGTGTGGTTTTCACATAGGGTTTTCTATGATCTCATTTTTAATTCATGTTCCGGATTTTCTTATATTTTCCACTCTCTAATTCATAGTGAATTTTTCATAATTACCCAGTGGTTTTTTAATCCTCCACATCAAAGGGTTTTTCCATGTAAAAAATCACAGGTTCTGATTTAATTATTCTGATTTATATCACATCCTTATTTCATTGGGTTGCTTACAAATTGTTTCATAAGGGTTTTTTCCTTGGATTGGGATTATCCCCCAACAATATTTTAAATATATAAAGGCTATTAATGTTGATTTCTCATATCACTTCAAAATCTCATTTTCCTAGTCATATAGTGTCATGAACTGACCCAACTCGGCCTGCTTGACTGACAGTAAACTGAATATGACACCCTAGGCCCACCTTCAATAGGTCAAGGGCTGAAAGTTCACACTGAGTAGGCATGTCACACACTTGGGAGGCCTTATCCTAAGGTTCATGTATACATGCACGCATCTCCATACAACAGTATAATGCAGAAAGGTAAAAAAATCATATTGTGAAAGAATTCATAACCTCTCTACCACATAAAAGTAAAACAATAAGTAAAACTAGGTAAAATGGACTAAATAAATTCCCTCCAAAACTAAAAAAGAATCCAAACTACTAACAACATATGGGAAGCAACCCTAAAGAAACTCCTAGATCAATCTGATGTCAGACTAGAGAAACAAAGCTCCACCTATTCCTATTCCACCAAATACTCCAATGAAAATCCTATCTTCTTCATAATACATGACATGTCTAGGTATAACCCATGTAGGTGTTAGTATAACAATACATAATAGGACACCTTAAAATCACAAAACATAAAGCCCCAAGAGTGTAATTAGCTGATCACCATGAAGGTATGTCAATAAATATATGGTACATAACAATATATAACCATAAAACCTAGAGATTCTCAAGATATAAAATATGACTAATGGGTGAGTTCAAGAACTCACTACTAACCTAGGATTCTATTTGAAGATCAATGGTCACACTCATCTAGGAGAACTCACTCCAAAAGCCGTTCCATCCCTGATGGCTATCATCTGGGAGGTCTCACTCATCATGTTTTTCTATATTAATGGCACTCATCTAGGATATTATACTTACTAGGTCTATCCATGAATAAGTATGAAGGAAACTAAGAGGGATCATTCAAGATACAAACTTGATCAAGCCATACCTCATCAAAAGATAACAAATGTCAAAAAACAAATAGGGGATCACACCAATGACCTATGGGGTATACATGACATTAATTAGAACTCTAAAGATAACAATACATAGATAGAGAATCTCATCCCAGGCCTCTGGAGTATATTGGAACTTACCTAGAATAACCTACTAATTAGAGGATCATACACCTACGTATATTGGTTATGAAGATTCTCAAAACCATAACTAGGTAAGAATAAATAATGATAGAAGATCACACCATAAGTAACATGAAGGGATTATATAACTAAATTCATGACAAGTCACATATATGGGATCAAAATCCTAGGATCAAGACATAATGCCTCATAATACCCTCAAAATGATGGACCAAGGGAATATGCCCAACTGATACCAGTCACTGAAGTGATGAAGGGACTTAACCTTCCATAAAAAAAGTACAGTGTGTACTGAGAGTTCATGACATGTCTCTCAAAGTTTAGACCTACACATGTTTCACTTTCCCAGATGAAATTCATTTCTCCAAAGACACGATGTTTTCTTTATAATACATGATGTGTTGATATTGGTCTGTCACTCGATGTTCTATTTGGTTATGCTCGTATACTATAGACTGTGCCCCGTTTACTCAAGGTGTGGCCATGTACTCAAGGAGTTCCTATGTAAACTAGCCATATCTGAGTACTTTCTAAAGTATAAGTGGTGTATTTCATATCATACGACATTTAGGGGTTAGTCAATCACTTGACATGTGTCTTCTCCCTTAAGCACTGTTATCGGTGACCCAAAATAACCCATTCTTCGGCGCTGAACAACTAGATCTCAAACTCCTCTTGTCATGTAGTATCTTTTGGGGTAGAGGAAGTTCTAAATGATGAAAACACAGAAAATAGAAGAATAAAAATGGAAGAATGTAATGATTTAACATGGTTTGGAAATAGTTCCAACAACCAAGGGAGAAAGGGGGCCTTTCGTAATTATTTATCTTAGGATAAATAATCATAGGATCACATACAATGATTAAAATAGATGGGATTTGATCCCATTTTATAGATAAAAGATTTTAAGTAGTACAAGGGTTGGTTTGGGGTTGTTCAACAACCATTGAAAAACACTCCCACCATCGGCTGTGTCCACGGTCCATGGGGATGCCTAGGTTGGTTGGCGCCTGAAGAAAAACCACCTCCAGGTTGTGCTAACAAGGAGTAAAAATAATATGCTGATAGTTTATTCCTTCAATAAATTCCATTAATTAGGAGTGGCCCCAAAAATCTCCCCCTTTCGACCAATTTTGGGTAGAATCTAGACCCTCCATCCCCTTGTTGGTGTCTAACATCTCTTTTGGTAGAACTTTCATCTTCATGTATGACCCATTATCATTGGTGTGGATTTTTTCACATTTCAATAATACTTCGTCCAAAAAATCACAAATCCAGTGATATCACACATCGATGTGTTTAGACCTGGAATGAAATGTCAAGTTAGAGATGAATAACTCTATGACAATCATAATAGATAATATAATTCTCCATACTCTCTCCCATCTCCTGTAAAAACTTCTTCTTCCACAACACCTCCTTTCATCCCATAGTGACCATGATATACTCTTCTTCTATGGTAAACAAGATAACACACTTCTAAAGTCCTGATTTCTATGAGACTACTCCCCCTAAAAATTATATTAGGTACCCATATATTTATTTCCTTATTACAACATCTCTATCCATATCATTGTTATTGTATCCTTTCAAAATACGTTTACCACTTCCAAAACATAAAAAATTAATAGATGTGCCATGAAGATACCTCAATATCCATTTGATTGCAGTCTATTGATACTTTATTGTATTTTATAAGAATATTATCACAAATATAATAGCATGAGAAATATCTGGTCTAGTGCACACCAAGGCATACATAATACTACCAAAAACTGACTAATAAGGAACTTTTTCCATCTCTGATTTCTTCTCCTCAGTCAAAGGAATCTAAATTGTCATGAGCTTGAAATGACTCACAAGTAGAGTTATAACTAGTTTTTCCATTCTCATGTTTATCCTTTCAAGAACATTCTCAATGTATTGATCCTTAGATATCCAAATCTTGTGATTCCTACTATCACGAGTAATCATTATACCAAGAATCTGAATAATGTCTCCGAAGTCCTTCATTTCAAAATTATTGTTCAACTCCTAATTCAACCTATAAACATTAGTGATATCTTTTCCAATAATTATCATATCATCAACATAAATCAATAATATAATGAAATTAAAATCAGAAAACTATTTGATTAAAAAATTATGATCTTCATTCGTCCACATATACCCGTTTTTCTCTTTGAATGGGTTGATTTTTTGATACCATTACCTCAGTGCTTGCTTCAAACCATATAAACATTTCTAGAGTTTTATACAAGGCTTTCTTTAACTTTCACCTAAAATCCATCTTGATGATCCACGTATATAACCTCTTTAATATCACTATGTATGAATGCTGTCTTTACATCCAGTTGTTGAACCTCCAGTTTTAGACTAGCTTCTAATCAATGAAAAACTACGATAGAAGACATTTTAAACACATGAGAAAAATTTCATTGAAGTCAATACCTTTATTCTGAACAAATCCCTTAAAAAATTGTATGGATCTATAGTGCCGAAATGAGCTGCCATATTCACCTTTGATTCTACACACCCACTTATTCTTGAGTTCTATATTTCCATGTGGGAACTCCACCAAATAAAATGTACGATTCATGTGTAAGGATCTCATATCCTCATGCATGAACTTTTTCCATTACATATTCTTATGAATCATGATCACATCATCATAAATATCTGGCTCTCCCCCATCAGTGAGCATCACATACTCATGAGATGAGTATATACGACTGAGTTACCATTCTCTAGTAGAACTCCTCAACTGCACTTTATGGGGAATATGTTCTAGAATATCACATGATGGAGACATACTAGTAGATAGAGACATATTACCCAGTAGTGATATATCATTATAATCATGTATCAATCTCACATTAGAAGGAATTGATTGTGGTGAGACTGGTTCTAAATTTATTGGAACTTCCTCAAATTGCAACTTCTCTATATTTTCCACCTCAGAATCCTTAATCATTTGATCCTTAAGAAACACCACATATATACTTCTGATGATTCTCCTATTGATAGGATCATAAATCCAATATTCAAACTCTTCATGAGAATATCCCAAAAGATACAATTATCTTTTTTTCCATCCAACTTTACTTTCTTATCTTTCAAGATGTGAAAAAATTCCCTGTAGCCAAATACTCTCAAGTGTTTGAATAAAACATATTTACCTATCCAAACACTTTTTGGAACATCATAGTTTAGTGTAAATTTTGGATAAAGGATGAAAAGATAAAATATGGTCATCATCCCCCAAAATGGTGTTTGGAATATTTAAAATTGAGTGCATGTACCCCACTCTTTCACAAATCTTCATGTTCATCATCGTAGAAACATCATTATAATGTCGAGTCTTTGGTACTGATTTTTATAGCCTAATTCTAAAAATACTACAGTGCTCCTCAAATAGACAATATTACTCTCCTCTATTTTCTACTCTCACACACTTTAACCATCTTCCTATTTCTATTTACACCTTCACATGAAACTTCTTGAAATCATCCTGCACTTTATCTTTAGTTTTCAATGAAAAGGCTCAATATTTTCTAGAATAATAATCTATGAAGGTAAAAAAATAAATAGAACCTCCCACAGACTCAATTCTCATCATGTAGACATCAGTGGGAATCTAATCTAAATAAGTTTCTTTTATGGATAGTAATTAAATAAGAAATGATATTTTGTGATGTTTTCCCATGATGTAATCAACACAAGTATCCAAATGTGTAACTTTTATTCAGGGTATGATATTATTCATAGAGAGCATAATGATTCCTCTCTCACTCATGTGACCAATCCGACTTTTCCAAATTTCTATAGGAACATATTTTCTGGAAACATTGACATCTCCTCTACATGGTCTGTAATATCTGTGATAAAGATCAGTATATTTATTTCCTTTTTCAATTACCAATATTCCTTTGGCAAACTTCCATTTCCCATAACCAAAGGAATTAACATATCCATTGTTTTCTATAATTCTAGTGGATATCCAATTGAGGTGAATAGTGAGAACATGCCTCAAATCCTACAACAGTAACTTATATTTAATATTAGTTTTTAGAAAAATATTCCCAATACTAGTGATTTTGGATGCACCATCATTTCCCATATTAAGATATATGAAACTCCCTAAAGTGTAAGATGAGAATAAATCTCTTCTTTCCTTGACATGGTATGAGGCACCCGAATCAATCCTCCGTGTTGAGTATTGGATTGCAAGAATGACTTGATTATCTTCCTATACAATAATGATATCTTCATTAAAAAAATACAACATCATTATTTTAGGTTTTACCTTACAAATTCCTCTACTCTGCCTTTATACTCTAACACTCCTGGAAGAAGTGTCTGGGATTTCCCTAGTTGTGTCACTTCATGTCATATCTCGACCAAGATTTTGATTGCTTCCTTATTTATAGACATTGGTCATATGGTTCTCTTTCTCTGCTTTTTCTCAAACATTTATGCTTCCCTTATCCTTCAGTGACAAAGGCCTCTAATTTAGGTGTACATACCTCATCTTTCCTTTGAGACTCTTCATTCAACATTCTATCTTTTACCATCTCTATGGTGAAAGTTACATCTAGAGTTGAATTTTTGAATAACATAACTAGTGTATCCCACATCATTAGTAATGAACACAACATCAATAGTGCTTGCAACTCATCATCAATAATAATTTTCATGGAATTCAACTGATCAATGGTACCATGGAGCTCGTTCATGTGCTTTGATATGTTGTTCCTATATTTGTACATTATATTGAAAAATCAACATATCAAGTTTTATTTATTCTGCATTATTTTCCTTGCATACATATTTTCCATGTTTTTCCATAGGGCTAAATCATTGTTTCCATTGAAAAAATTCAGGAAGTTACTCTTGTCAATACACTACTTGATTTGGGAAGTACACTTCCTATTGAGAACAACCCACATCACATCAACTGGTGGGGTACTAGTTTCCGTCTTTTCACTAGATTGACCTCTTGTTAAATATTCCAACACATTCACTATAATGAGACAATTGGTCTCCATTATTGCATTCCAAAAATATTTAATATACAAAATATCCTCCATTTTAGGTTTCCTGGTGGAATAATTAAAACTGGTAATATTAATCATATTAACAGTATTTTATTTTATTGATACAGTGAGAATTACAAAAAATATTACCATATAGATAGGTCCAAAATGGTCAAAATAGCTGGAAACGACTCATAGATCACTGAAAATGGCCTCTTATTGGCCAAGATATATCCAAAATAGTTTCAATATTTTAGACTAACCAATGAGGTGGTGTTGATGTGGTTTTCTAGAGTAGTCACTGGATAGCTCACTGGAAAGTCACTACTGGTGTGAACAATACCTTCTTCTCCAACAAGGTGGTACTATAACACCTAGGGTTTGATCGAAAGTTTTACTGCCTTTACCAAATTCGTTTTAACTTAATTTTTACTCTATTTGAATTATTGGAATCATTTCAATGATCTTTTCATGGATATGAAGTCAAAAAAACTTTTCCAACAACCTTTACTTTTTTAGTCACCCAAAAAACTCTTTAAATGTCTCCATTTCGACCTTGGTGGCTTCATTACCAATTTTGTTGGGGCAAAGAATGATCTAGATGGTGAAAAAACACAAAACAGAACAATAAAATTGGATGAACATAAGTATTCAACTAGGTTTAACAATGGATCCTATGTCTATAGAAGAAAGAGTTAAATTCATGATTATTTCTCTCTGGATAAATCATTAGAGGATCACATACAATTATTATAATTCATGGTATTTGATCCTATTTTATTGATCAGATATTTAAATTATTCCAAGGTTTGGTATAGGGTTGTTCATAAACCCTTGAAAAACTCCATTTCTGCTGGCTGCATCCATGGTCCATTAGGCTGTCTAGGTTGGTTTCCTCTTGAAGAAAAACCACCACTAGGTTATGCCCACAAGGAGGAAAAAAAATTTGCATACAGTTTTAACCTCAATCAACCCCCTTAATTGGGAGTGGAACCAATAATATCCCTATTTAATAGATCAATGATGTTTGATTAGAAACTTCCATAGCCTTATTTGGTCACTATTTGGTAAGAAGAGGAAGGCTAGAAAGCTGTAAAGATAAAGTAGTGAATCAACTAGATGGTGGGTTTCACTGAGAATGGCAGTAAGTTCCATGATCTGAACCACCAGCAGTCATCTAGAATTCAATCATGTGGATTGGTGGAATAGAGGTGACACTTTTTTTTTGAAAAGGTGGTGTTGGAGAAGGTTGTGAAAAAGACTCATAATTATCTTTCAATGTTTTTGGGGAGCATGAGGATTATGGAGTTCATGGGTAGTGGGGAGCGGGTGGTGGTGATGGGGGATGAGGGTATGTGGGTGAAGTTGGCGTAGATGAATCAATTACTTCATGGAATGGTGACACATAAGTAGTGAAATATGAGGAAATCCACTAGTGGGTGCTCCTATATGTCGATGCTGAACAAAACCTAGAACACCATCACCCAAAGAAACAACCTCCACTCTAGCATGAGTATATATGCGTGGGACTTCTGAGTTAACTTTAAGCTTCACCATGCACTTGTAGTTATTTGTAAAAATGGTGAGCTGGTCATGGAGGATGATCCTTTTAGCCCCATATTGACCCTTTTATATTTTTATGACTGGGTTTTATTCATCATTTCCATAATTGTTTCAATTAATAATATTAATTTTCTTTCTTTATTTCATGATCTAGTTGGTTTCCGAACATTCTTTTGTCATCAAGATTTAACAATGAATGTTTTTTTTTATTTTTTTTCTAATTAATTTGGATAATTTACTAAACTATAATTGTTTATCTTTTATTTATTGGTATAATCATTCCCAATTTATGTATTTAATAGACGTCATATTTATTTTAACTCCATAGTATCAAATTTATGTACCAATTTTTTATAGGCTAATTATCTTATTGAGCATGAGAAAGGTGATATAGGGGTCATTAATAATATGTCAACTCACTTAAAGTAGATAAATAAAACTAACTTATATACGTTAAGGAGTGAAAATGATCATTTTTTTGACACAAGAAAAAATATACACTATATTGTTAATGATTCATTAATTGAACACAAGATGTACAATAACATTTAATTTGTTCTAATTCTTTAATGATAACTTATTAAAATCTTCTAGATACCATGTTTTTTCCATGTGAAAATAAAAAATATCTACAGAGCCTTAATATATAGTTTGACATGTGAATAGAATTTGGAACTTCATCAAGATCATTTTTTTCATCATAACTTCACTGAGTTCATGATATATATATATATATATTGAATTGTTGGTTTCATTATGTAATTCTCTTTTAACAAACTTTTCATTGATATATGAAATACTTTTCATTTTGAAGTTTGATTTTTTTATCAAATAACATACCTTTTTTTGTAGAATAAAATAGTATATCATACCATTTTATTTCCCTACAAATCAAAAAACACATAGATACAACAATAACACAAGAAGGACATTAAATTGAATAATATTTATAAAACATTAGTGAATTATTATTATGTACTTGTTAGTTGATATATCATAGTATTTTTAGAGTTTGATAAACAAATTCCATGTAAAAGGTGTATAACACTCAATTTAAAATTTTTCTTTTCCTTTTCATTTTAACATATTTTTTTCTATAAAATAAAAGGTATCCATGAATTTATTAAAACCTACTACTATAGAAATGGATTTTAAAATATCTAGATAAATACTTTATTAGTGATAAAAAAGTGATGTTGATCTATGTGCTATTAAAAGTTTTATGCTTTTATCATTACTAAATTTATCACTAATATAAGGTTCCCTTTATCAGTGCTAAAATTAGAGTTGATCAAGGTCAACCTGCTGTAGTGCGCTATTAAAATTATAGCTCACTAAAGAAGAAAATTGTAACGCCCCGACCCCAGCTACCCAGAGCCGGTGCATTACTTCGTAACATTGGCATGATCCCAAAAGATCAAGTCTCGAAAGACCGATTAGTTTAGTAGCCTTGGAAACACTAGATACATTCATAAGTCTTTCATTACATCAAAAAGTGAAAAACTACAATAACAACATGGTCTTCATATTCCACACTCATATCTTCACTGATTATTCTTGCAAGTCAGTCATAAAATACTTCTTCACAACCTGGAAAATTTTTAAACATTGAAAGGGGTGAGCTCAAATGCTCAGTAAGGATAACAATAATGCGGAAGCTTTCATAAATAAACATTAACATTTAAGGCAATGTATAACTAAAACAAAAGCCTCTTAAACATGAACTTCAACATAATATGGCAAAAGTAAAATGAGATAATGCCATTTACTTCTTCACATGGATATTCTACTGGTCGAATAATCACATGTAATATCAATAACCACTTTCATAATGAGGGAATGTATAATGCCAGACATTCTGAAACACTTTGTCAAGGCCTCGGCCAAGACGTCTAAAATGATTAAGGCCTCGGCCAAAACCATAAACCAAATTGGGAAAGGGCCTCGGCCAATTCCACGTCTAGTTGTCTCATGAGACCTACCGATGCATCGAGGAGCTATAGCGGGCTCCACCCGTCACTTATTAAGTCCAATACATTCCTCATATGAATAGGTTTAAACATATCATAAACCATAACATAATCGTATCACATAAAACATGCATAAAGGAAACATAACATTTCCACATTTCAATCACAAGATATCAATACAACACTTTGATATGATAAAAACGCTTTCAAAACCATTTTCAATACCAAAATAAAAGAAAGTTAAAACTTTGTATTTATTTTTCATTAAAAAAATGATGGCTTGTAGAGGAAGCCGAAACTCAAATAATGGTCACAGCGGCGGAGAAGTCATTGTCGCCGCATAAGTACGGAAAGAAAAACATTCCCTTTTGTCGTTTAGAAAAATTCTTTGTATAAAAAGATTCCTTTTGAATAAACGTAAAAGTCAAAGGGGTTTATACACCGTATAAAAGAAATTTGTGTATAAAACAAAATATGCCTCAATGAAAGGAGATTGAGACGAAGTCCTTAAAAAGATCATTTTTAAAATAAAATAGATATATTATGTGTATTCACTATAGGTACACATAAAGAAAGTAAAAATACAAAATAGGACATAATAACATCATGACATAATTTGAAAGTAGGAGATTAACCCAAAGAATGGAAATTGGGTTAAGAAGTTCCCTTACCTCGTGTCTGACTTGACTCAACCGTTCTTTAACCTCCTGAATAATAAACTAGAGTTAATATATACCTTATTAAGAACCATTTTCAACTTCATTATCCTTATTATATCACTTATTACAATGATATGAACATTATGTAATTATTTAAGTTAATAATGTTCATTTTGTCGGTATTTGGTTCTTAAGTCAAAAATAGGCTTCTTACACTTACATGTTGTTAATTTGGTCAAAGGTTCATTATATCCAGAATGGTATTCATGATGTAGATATCATATATGTCATATATATCCAGTACATACATTCATTTATAATATTACATCACATTTAGAGGTAAGAAATGAAATGCACCGTTCATGGAGACGGTAAGCCGTACGTACGCATGAATGCTACTTCCATTTCTATTTCATATTTTCTGGAATGGAATCATAATGATATGAGAGTATATTATAATTCCAGTATAATAACATATATAATATCATTAACTTTATCCTTCACACATCCCACATATGGTATTAACGAATCAAATCACTTTCAGGGGGCGGTAGTCCGCGCTTCCTAAAATGAAGATATCGTGTTTTACCCATAATGGAAATCATAAAGTATGCCATAAATGAGAAATACAGAAGCATAAGTAAAACAAAAACATATTATATATCATATATAAAAATAGTGACATCTTAATGGCCACCTTTGGAGGTGTTATATGAGTGTTGAACAATCATCGTTTCGTGAGGCAGAAATTCGCCATCCACAGAAACCGTATGTTCTTTAACCATTAGATGTAGGTGTGTGTAAGTGTAGCTCGAATCCTTCTTATAACAACATCCTAGTATATTGAGGATACTGGTGTTGTTACAAAAGAAATGAATAAAAAGAGTTTAGGGGGTTGGAGAAGAAAAATAAAACAAAACAACATTAGAAAAGACATTACCTCAAAATCGGGTAACTCTTTTTGATTTGAGCTAAAGGCTTCCTTGGGAAGAGTTCTGCCCAAAGTGAGGTTTCTAGGAGTAAGGGAGGAATGTTGGGAGAGTATTTGGGCAGAGGTTGGCCGAGCCAAATGGCTTGATGGTGTGAATAAGGTGGGAGAGGTGGGGGCCTTTTATAAGAGGAGAGGAAGAGCACTTTTGGAAAGTAAAGGAACATTACATTATTTGAAAATGTGTTTCGGTTTTAAAAGGTCCCACATTGATAGAATTCGTGGATAAGGTGATAAGGCATCGAAATCCACTCATCCAATAGGTTTTGGCCATGTGTAGTTCATAGATTTTATATTAACTTTCCATTTTATTTAAATCGTCAAATAATGATGTCATCGCTGCATCATTATTATGTCATAAATAATTAAATTAATTTAATGTCTAAAAATTATAAAACAAATACTATGATATAGGAAATCTTTTTATCTTTCCAATGACTATTTATAATCAAAATTTGGACTTGTATAACCCTACTTAAAAATTGTTTTCGTAAAACATATTATGTTTGTGTCATTTTCTCTTTAACATTAAATAAAAAGTAATTTATGTCATTTCCCAACAAAAGTGGATCCATGGGGTCCCCAAGTTAGGCCATGGCTTGTCTTGGTCGGCCATGACACAACCAATGAGGTTGGGACATGTGTCTAGGTCATTTAATATTATTAAAGTATTATTTATACCTTAAACTACCCTAATTACCACTAATCGCGATTAAGAACTTAATAAGTTACTATTCACCAAAAAATTATTTTTATCCCATTGAACCACATTTTACTTCTTAATGACAACCATGTATGTCGGATTTTTGAAAATCAAATCACAGAAGTGGTAATATTTCATTTAAAAGAAAAATCAGTTATTTAACTACCACTTAGTGGTTTCACTATTCATCAAAAATTGAAGTTTTTCAGAATAATGCCAAAATTTCACCCTAAGCTATAATTGATATTCCGAATTCAAAAATGATGTCTATTTTACAAAATTCCAAACATATAAGTTGCATTAATTAATTTTATAATTAATTCCCGCTGTTACGACAAATAGCGTGTTTTTAAGAAACAATTTATATCAAAAGATGGGCAATTGTTTATGTCCATTTTCAATGTTAAATTAATTCTAATGACCACCATTGGATAAAATGGTAAAAATATATTCCAATTATACTTTAAAACCACTATATAGTATAACTTATCACTATAAATTATTTTGATTAAAAAAGGTGTTTTAAGTATTTTTCACTATTCATAAAAAATTAGAAGTTCTCAGAAAAATACCAAAAATTCAACATAGGCTAATTTCGATATTAGGAATACAAAAATGAAGTCCATTTTGAAATATAAAATTTCTATAATTTTAAAAGGTGGCTATTACTATTCATAACGGCTACTTTTATTAGTCGCGGTGTTTTAGAACTCGAAGTTGCGTACAATGAAAGCTATTGCATTATTGAATGAGAAGCGTATCGTGGAAGCTCGGGGTGTTACATTCTACCCTCCTTCAATAAATTGCATCCTCGCAATTTGAAATTTTTCTTTGATAATAAAAGGTTGAAAATAGAAAATACCTTTGTGGAAAACCCACATCGGAAATAAGGTTAATAAATATATAACATTAAAAGAAAGCAGGATAAGTACAAAGGTCACCCGATATAGCCCATTATAGGATTCTATGAAAATATGGATATGGAGGAGAAACAAACCATCAAGGTCTGATGGGGAGTTATAGAAAACAGGATTAGGAGAAAGTTTAACCACAAGAAAATCACAAACTTGTGATTGGTTAAACGGTCATTGAATCCCTAGTTGGAAAAGTTAACCGACAACATTTTTGTTTTAAGTTACCTTTTATAATGTTGAGGATTTTATTTAGGAGATTTACTAAGAACGTAAGGGAATATACATACTTGTTATGTATACTTTCATTCATTAATGAATTTTTACCACAAACCCATCTTTTACTCCAAATGGTAACAGAACTCAAAAATATTCTATTTATCCTAATTGTATAAGGTACCAAAGGTTAACACATACCATTTAGATTAGTAAAATTATTTTGTAATAACCAGGGACTTCCTGTAGGCTAGTGGTAGGAAATAAAGGCCTGTCGCACTTTGATTGTGGGTTCGATTCCTACAGCTTTGTCCGACGCGACGGTTTATGCCCCACCCTGCAGGTTGTCCTTTTTCTAAAAAAAATAGTATTATAGTATTCCAGAAATAATCTTCAGAAAAGTTTTAACCTTAAACAATACTATTCAAAGTTCAACTTAATCCATCCCAACATTTATAGTTATCCAAAATAACTCTGTCCAGACTTTCTCTAAAATGTCTCTTAATTCCAAAATCAATTGTAGCATCAGATTCCCCATACAAAGAAAAGTTTCTCTTATTGTCACATACTAAAAATATGATTACCTTAATCATATTAAAACCTTACTGAAATCAAAAAGTACTGCAGTACAATCCATATATATATATTACATTATTCTTATAACCAGAACATAATCCTTGAGTCCAAAAGCACCAATACATTAGTTATTCTGCTTCAACTGTAGTAATAGCATAAGATTGTCCTTGATCCCTTGTCCTTTTCTGAGGTAAGTTTCCTTGATGCTTAGGACATTCATTTGCATAATGACCCATTTCTCTACAATTGTAGCATTCAACATTGACAGCCTCTTTCTTTCCCTTGCAATCACGAGCCTGGTGACCCTTTTCTCCACATTTATAACAAACTCCCATTCCTTTTAGGCAAGTACCAGGGTGATTCTTCCCACAATTATCACATACTGGAAAATCCTTCTTTCCCTTTTTCCCTTTATCTGTCTCTTGTTCCACCGTTCTCTTCTTCTCTTGCTTTACTTTGTTGTCATAAGACTTAGAGAATTCCTTTTCTGTCTTGATAGCACACGAGACAATATCTTCGTATGATGAGAAGGATTGTGATACCAAAGCTCGACGGAGAAATGGTTTTAACCCATCAAAGAAACGATCAATCTTACTCCTTGGGTTACGTATATAATCGGCAGCATGCCTCGCTAACCTTGTAAAGTTAGCCTCATACTTTGCGACATTCTCATCCTCCTTCTGCCTCAGACTCAGAAATTGCCTTTCCATATCTGCTCGATGGTCACGAGGAAAGTATTTTTCTAAGAAAAGCTCTTTGAACTCCCTCCATTCCATATTCGATACGTCATCATCTTCCTTTGTGTTTTGAATCAGCGGCCACCACTGATCGGCATCTCCAGTGAGGCGGTAAACTGCCATGACAACCTTCTCCCTTTCACTACTCCCCAAGGCATGGAATATTTTCTCTAAGGAATTTATCCATTGCTCAGCTACTATAGGATTTGTACTCCCATTAAAGGTTGGTGGTTGTTGCCTCATGAAACGGTCTAGCATTGATCCTCCACGTTGCGGATCAGGGTGCTCCATACGAGTAAGGTTATTATTCATAACCTGAGTGAGTTGTCCTAGTATGGTAATAAGTTGATCAACACCATTTGTATCTCCAGATACACAATAATTATCTTGATCAGGAGGGCAATCCCTACACGGAGTTCGTGCATTGATACGGTTTCCATTCCTTCTACTAGGCGCCATTTCTAAACAATGGCATAAACTAGATTAGTTTATGAATCAAAATACATAATTCCATACTTGTAAAACACTTTACATAAATTGAACTATTTATGAATATAATCCATAATCATAAAAAGAAATGTTTTCTTTGAGGAAGTATATACTGATAACCCTTCATAGTGGTTTGTAAATAAAATGAGAATTATCCTAACCATATCCCCCGGGAGTGTCGTAACCAAGAGTGCAGCAAGGCCCGTTGTCGTGCACCAGTTCCCGTTCGAGTCTAGCTCAAAGCGGTGTTTTCGGGTTTTACCCCTAGGTACATCTGTGCCAGAGCCGCCTCTACCTGCTCGTATCCAGACAGGGATGTATTGCTCGGAAAACTCACAAAATCTCTACAATAACAAAATTCTAGGAAGTTCTTCTATACTAATCCTCAAAGTCTATCTTTGGGCTATGTTCTCTAATCAGAGTTTATCTAAATCTAGCTTCCAAGGTTAGTACTAAACTGCCTCTGATACCAACTGTAACGCCCCAACCCCAGCTACCCAGAGCCGGTGCATTACTTCGTAACATTGGCATGATCCCAAAAGATCAAGTCTCGAAAGACCGATTAGTTTAGTAGCCTTGGAAACACTAGATACATTCATAAGTCTTTCATTACATCAAAAAGTGAAAAACTACAATAACAACATGGTCTTCATATTCCACACTCATATCTTCACTGATTATTCTTGCAAGTCAGTCATAAAATACTTCTTCACAACCTGGAAAATTTTTAAACATTGAAAGGGGTGAGCTCAAATGCTCAGTAAGGATAACAATAATGCGGAAGCTTTCATAAATAAACATTAACATTTAAGGCAATGTATAACTAAAACAAAAGCCTCTTAAACATGAACTTCAACATAATATGGCAAAAGTAAAATGAGATAATGCCATTTACTTCTTCACATGGATATTCTACTGGTCGAATAATCACATGTAATATCAATAACCACTTTCATAATGAGGGAATGTATAATGCCAGACATTCTGAAACACTTTGTCAAGGCCTCGGCCAAGACGTCTAAAATGATTAAGGCCTCGGCCAAAACCATAAACCAAATTGGGAAAGGGCCTCGGCCAATTCCACGTCTAGTTGTCTCATGAGACCTACCGATGCATCGAGGAGCTATAGCGGGCTCCACCCGTCACTTATTAAGTCCAATACATTCCTCATATGAATAGGTTTAAACATATCATAAACCATAACATAATCGTATCACATAAAACATGCATAAAGGAAACATAACATTTCCACATTTCAATCACAAGATATCAATACAACACTTTGATATGATAAAAACGCTTTCAAAACCATTTTCAATACCAAAATAAAAGAAAGTTAAAACTTTGTATTTATTTTTCATTAAAAAAATGATGGCTTGTAGAGGAAGCCGAAACTCAAATAATGGTCACAGCGGCGGAGAAGTCATTGTCACCGCATAAGTACGGAAAGAAAAACATTCCCTTTTGTCGTTTAGAAAAATGCTTTGTATAAAAAGATTCCTTTTGAATAAACGTAAAAGTCAAAGGGGTTTATACACCGTATAAAAGAAATTTGTGTATAAAACAAAATATGCCTCAATGAAAGGAGATTGAGACGAAGTCCTTAAAAAGATCATTTTTAAAATAAAATAGATATATTATGTGTATTCACTATAGGTACACATAAAGAAAGTAAAAATACAAAATAGGACATAATAACATCATGACATAATTTGAAAGTAGGAGATTAACCCAAAGAATGGAAATTGGGTTAAGAAGTTCCCTTACCTCGTGTCTGACTTGACTCAACCGTTCTTTAACCTCCTGAATAATAAACTAGAGTTAATATATACCTTATTAAGAACCATTTTCAACTTCATTATCCTTATTATATCACTTATTACAATGATATGAACATTATGTAATTATTTAAGTTAATAATGTTCATTTTGTCGGTATTTGGTTCTTAAGTCAAAAATAGGCTTCTTACACTTACATGTTGTTAATTTGGTCAAAGGTTCATTATATCCAGAATGGTATTCATGATGTAGATATCATATATGTCATATATATCCAGTACATACATTCATTTATAATATTACATCACATTTAGAGGTAAGAAATGAAATGCACCGTTCATGGAGACGGTAAGCCGTACGTACGCATGAACGCTACTTCCATTTCTATTTCATATTTTCTGGAATGGAATCATAATGATATGAGAGTATATTATAATTCCAGTATAATAACATATATAATATCATTAACTTTATCCTTCACACATCCCACATATGGTATTAACGAATCAAATCACTTTCAGGGGGCGGTAGTCCGCGCTTCCTAAAATGAAGATATCGTGTTTTACCCATAATGGAAATCATAAAGTATGCCATAAATGAGAAATACAGAAGCATAAGTAAAACAAAAACATATTATATATCATATATAAAAATAGTGACATCTTAATGGCCACCTTTGGAGGTGTTATATGAGTGTTGAACAATCATCGTTTCGTGAGGCAGAAATTCGCCATCCACAGAAACCGTATGTTCTTTAACCATTAGATGTAGGTGTGTGTAAGTGTAGCTCGAATCCTTCTTATAACAACATCCTAGTATATTGAGGATACTGGTGTTGTTACAAAAGAAATGAATAAAAAGAGTTTAGGGGGTTGGAGAAGAAAAATAAAACAAAACAACATTAGAAAAGACATTACCTCAAAATCGGGTAACTCTTTTTGATTTGAGCTAAAGGCTTCCTTGGGAAGAGTTCTGCCCAAAGTGATGTTTCTAGGAGTAAGGGAGGAATGTTGGGAGAGTATTTGGGCAGAGGTTGGCCGAGCCAAATGGCTTGATGGTGTGAATAAGGTGGGAGAGGTGGGGGCCTTTTATAAGAGGAGAGGAAGGGCACTTTTGGAAAGTAAAGGAACATTACATTATTTGAAAATGTGTTTCGGTTTTAAAAGGTCCCACATTGATAGAATTCGTGGATAAGGTGATAAGGCATCGAAATCCACTCATCCAATAGGTTTTGGCCATGTGTAGTTCATAGATTTTATATTAACTTTCCATTTTATTTAAATCGTCAAATAATGATGTCATCGCTGCATCATTATTATGTCATAAATAATTAAATTCATTTAATGTCTAAAAATTATAAAACAAATACTATGATATAGGAAATCTTTTTATCTTTCCAATGACTATTTATAATCAAAATTTGGACTTGTATAACCCTACTTAAAAATTGTTTTCGTAAAACATATTATGTTTGTGTCATTTTCTCTTTAACATTAAATAAAAAGTAATTTATGTCATTTCCCAACAAAAGTGGATCCATGGGGTCCCCAAGTTAGGCCATGGCTTGTCTTGGTCGGCCATGACACAACCAATGAGGTTGGGACATGTGTCTAGGTCATTTAATATTATTAAAGTATTATTTATACCTTAAACTACCCTAATTACCACTAATCGCGATTAAGAACTTAATAAGTTACTATTCACCAAAAAATTATTTTTATCCCATTGAACCACATTTTACTTCTTAATGACAACCATGTATGTCGGATTTTTGAAAATCAAATCACAGAAGTGGTAATATTTCATTTAAAAGAAAAATCAGTTATTTAACTACCACTTAGTGGTTTCACTATTCATCAAAAATTGAAGTTTTTCAGAATAATGCCAAAATTTCACCCTAAGCTATAATTGATATTCCGAATTCAAAAATGATGTCTATTTTACAAAATTCCAAACATATAAGTTTCATTAATTAATTTTATAATTAATTCCCGCTGTTACGACAAATAGCGTGTTTTTAAGAAACAATTTATATCAAAAGATTGGCAATTGTTTATGTCCATTTTCAATGTTAAATTAATTCTAATGACCACCATTGGATAAAATGGTAAAAATATATTCCAATTATACTTTAAAACCACTATATAGTATAACTTATCACTATAAATTATTTTGATTAAAAAAAGGTGTTTTAAGTATTTTTCACTATTCATAAAAAATTAGAAGTTCTCAGAAAAATACCAAAAATTCAACATAGGCTAATTTCGATATTAGGAATACAAAAATGAAGTCCATTTTGAAATATAAAATTTCTATAATTTTAAAAGGTGGCTATTACTATTCATAACGGCTACTTTTATTAGTCGCGGTGTTTTAGAACTCGAAGTTGCGTACAATGAAAGCTATTGCATTATTGAATGAGAAGCGTATCGTGGAAGCTCGGGGTGTTACATTCTACCCTCCTTCAATAAATTGCGTCCTCGCAATTTGAAATTTTTCTTTGATTATAAAAGGTTGAAAATAGAAAATACCTTTGTGGAAAACCCACATCGGAAATAAGGTTAATAAATATATAACATTAAAAGAAAGCAGGATAAGTACAAAGGTCACCCGATATAGCCCATTATAGGATTCTATGAAAATATGGATATGGAGGAGAAACAAACCATCAAGGTCTGATGGGGAGTTATAGAAAACAGGATTAGGAGAAAGTTTAACCACAAGAAAATCACAAACTTGTGATTGGTTAAACGGTCATTGAATCCCTAGTTGGAAAAGTTAACCGACAACATTTTTGTTTTAAGTTACCTTTTATAATGTTGAGGATTTTATTTAGGAGATTTACTAAGAACGTAAGGGAATATACATACTTGTTATGTATACTTTCATTCATTAATGAATTTTTACCACAAACCCATCTTTTACTCCAAATGGTAACAGAACTCAAAAATATTCTATTTATCCTAATTGTATAAGGTACCAAAGGTTAACACATACCATTTAGATTAGTAAAATTATTTTGTAATAACCAGGGACTTCCTGTAGGCTAGTGGTAGGAAATAAAGGCCTGTCGCACTTTGATTGTGGGTTCGATTCCTACAGCTTTGTCCGACGCGACGGTTTATGCCCCACCCTGCAGGTTGTCCTTTTTCTAAAAAAATAGTATTATAGTATTCCAGAAATAATCTTCAGAAAAGTTTTAACCTTAAACAATACTATTCAAAGTTCAACTTAATCCATCCCAACATTTATAGTTATCCAAAATAACTCTGTCCAGACTTTCTCTAAAATGTCTCTTAATTCCAAAATCAATTGTAGCATCAGATTCCCCATACAAAGAAAAGTTTCTCTTATTGTCACATACTAAAAATATGATTACCTTAATCATATTAAAACCTTACTGAAATCAAAAAGTACTGCAGTACAATCCATATATATATATTACATTATTCTTATAACCAAAACATAATCCTTGAGTCCAAAAGCACCAATACATTAGTTATTCTGCTTCAACTGTAGTAATAGCATAAGATTGTCCTTGATCCCTTGTCCTTTTCTGAGGTAAGTTTCCTTGATGCTTAGGACATTCATTTGCATAATGACCCATTTCTCTACAATTGTAGCATTCAACATTGACAGCCTCTTTCTTTCCCTTGCAATCACGAGCCTGGTGACCCTTTTCTCCACATTTATAACAAACTCCCATTCCTTTTAGGCAAGTACCAGGGTGATTCTTCCCACAATTATCACATACTGGAAAATCCTTCTTTCCCTTTTTCCCTTTATCTGTCTCTTGTTCCACCGTTCTCTTCTTCTCTTGCTTTACTTTGTTGTCATAAGACTTAGAGAATTCCTTTTCTGTCTTGATAGCACACGAGACAATATCTTCGTATGATGAGAAGGATTGTGATACCAAAGCTCGACGGAGAAATGGTTTTAACCCATCAAAGAAACGATCAATCTTACTCCTTGGGTTACGTATATAATCGGCAGCATGCCTCGCTAACCTTGTAAAGTTAGCCTCATACTTTGCGACATTCTCATCCTCCTTCTGCCTCAGACTCAGAAATTGCCTTTCCATATCTGCTCGATGGTCACGAGGAAAGTATTTTTCTAAGAAAAGCTCTTTGAACTCCCTCCATTCCATATTCGATACGTCATCATCTTCCTTTGTGTTTTGAATCAGCGGCCACCACTGATCGGCATCTCCAGTGAGGCGGTAAACTGCCATGACAACCTTCTCCCTTTCACTACTCCCCAAGGCATGGAATATTTTCTCTAAGGAATTTATCCATTTCTCAGCTACTATAGGATTTGTACTCCCATTAAAGGTTGGTGGTTGTTGCCTCATGAAACGGTCTAGCATTGATCCTCCACGTTGCGGATCAGGGTGCTCCATACGAGTAAGGTTATTATTCATAACCTGAGTGAGTTGTCCTAGTATGGTAATAAGTTGATCAGCACCATTTGTATCTCCAGATACACAATAATTATCTTGATCAGGAGGGCAATCCCTACACGGAGTTCGTGCATTGATACGGTTTCCATTCCTTCTACTAGGCGCCATTTCTAAACAATGGCATAAACTAGATTAGTTTATGAATCAAAATACATAATTCCATACTTGTAAAACACTTTACATAAATTGAACTATTTATGAATATAATCCATAATCATAAAAAGAAATGTTTTCTTTGAGGAAGTATATACTGATAACCCTTCATAGTGGTTTGTAAATAAAATGAGAATTATCCTAACCATATCCCCCGGGAGTGTCGTAACCAAGAGTGCAGCAAGGCCCGTTGTCGTGCACCAGTTCCCGTTCGAGTCTAGCTCAAAGCGGTGTTTTCGGGTTTTACCCCTAGGTACATCTGTGCCAGAGCCGCCTCTACCTGCTCGTATCCAGACAGGGATGTATTGCTCGGAAAACTCACAAAATCTCTACAATAACAAAATTCTAGGAAGTTCTTCTATACTAATCCTCAAAGTCTATCTTTGGGCTATGTTCTCTAATCAGAGTTTATCTAAATCTAGCTTCCAAGGTTAGTACTAAACTGCCTCTGATACCAACTGTAACGCCCCGACCCCAGCTACCCAGAGCCGGTGCATTACTTCGTAACATTGGCATGATCCCAAAAGATCAAGTCTCGAAAGACCGATTAGTTTAGTAGCCTTGGAAACAGTAGATACATTCATAAGTCTTTCATTACATCAAAAAGTGAAAAACTACAATAACAACATGGTCTTCATATTCCACACTCATATCTTCACTGATTATTCTTGCAAGTCAGTCATAAAATACTTCTTCACAACCTGGAAAATTTTTAAACATTGAAAGGGGTGAGCTCAAATGCTCAGTAAGGATAACAATAATGCGGAAGCTTTCATAAATAAACATTAACATTTAAGGCAATGTATAACTAAAACAAAAGCCTCTTAAACATGAACTTCAACATAATATGGCAAAAGTAAAATGAGATAATGCCATTTACTTCTTCACATGGATATTCTACTGGTCGAATAATCACATGTAATATCAATAACCACTTTCATAATGAGGGAATGTATAATGCCAGACATTCTGAAACACTTTGTCAAGGCCTCGGCCAAGACGTCTAAAATGATTAAGGCCTCGGCCAAAACCATAAACCAAATTGGGAAAGGGCCTCGGCCAATTCCACGTCTAGTTGTCTCATGAGACCTACCGATGCATCGAGGAGCTATAGCGAGCTCCACCCGTCACTTATTAAGTCCAATACATTCCTCATATGAATAGGTTTAAACATATCATAAACCATAACATAATCGTATCACATAAAACATGCATAAAGGAAACATAACATTT
The DNA here is from genome assembly GCA_963277665.1 of Viscum album. NCBI lineage: Eukaryota > Viridiplantae > Streptophyta > Magnoliopsida > Santalales > Viscaceae > Viscum > Viscum album. The sequence continues at coordinate 1,743,985,299 of OY728125.1, read as the reverse complement.
CCACATTTCAATCACAAGATATCAATACAACACTTTGATATGATAAAAACGCTTTCAAAACCATTTTCAATACCAAAATAAAAGAAAGTTAAAACTTTGTATTTATTTTTCATTAAAAAAATGATGGCTTGTAGAGGAAGCCGAAACTCAAATAATGGTCACAGCGGCGGAGAAGTCATTGTCGCCGCATAAGTACGGAAAGAAAAACATTCCCTTTTGTCGTTTAGAAAAATGCTTTGTATAAAAAGATTCCTTTTGAATAAACGTAAAAGTCAAAGGGGTTTATACACCGTATAAAAGAAATTTGTGTATAAAACAAAATATGCCTCAATGAAAGGAGATTGAGACGAAGTCCTTAAAAAGATCATTTTTAAAATAAAATAGATATATTATGTGTATTCACTATAGGTACACATAAAGAAAGTAAAAATACAAAATAGGACATAATAACATCATGACATAATTTGAAAGTAGGAGATTAACCCAAAGAATGGAAATTGGGTTAAGAAGTTCCCTTACCTCGTGTCTGACTTGACTCAACCGTTCTTTAACCTCCTGAATAATAAACTAGAGTTAATATATACCTTATTAAGAACCATTTTCAACTTCATTATCCTTATTATATCACTTATTACAATGATATGAACATTATGTAATTATTTAAGTTAATAATGTTCATTTTGTCGGTATTTGGTTCTTAAGTCAAAAATAGGCTTCTTACACTTACATGTTGTTAATTTGGTCAAAGGTTCATTATATCCAGAATGGTATTCATGATGTAGATATCATATATGTCATATATATCCAGTACATACATTCATTTATAATATTACATCACATTTAGAGGTAAGAAATGAAATGCACCGTTCATGGAGACGGTAAGCCGTACGTACGCATGAACGCTACTTCCATTTCTATTTCATATTTTCTGGAATGGAATCATAATGATATGAGAGTATATTATAATTCCAGTATAATAACATATATAATATCATTAACTTTATCCTTCACACATCCCACATATGGTATTAACGAATCAAATCACTTTCAGGGGGCGGTAGTCCGCGCTTCCTAAAATGAAGATATCGTGTTTTACCCATAATGGAAATCATAAAGTATGCCATAAATGAGAAATACAGAAGCATAAGTAAAACAAAAACATATTATATATCATATATAAAAATAGTGACATCTTAATGGCCACCTTTTGAGGTGTTATATGAGTGTTGAACAATCATCGTTTCGTGAGGCAGAAATTCGCCATCCACAGAAACCGTATGTTCTTTAACCATTAGATGTAGGTGTGTGTAAGTGTAGCTCGAATCCTTCTTATAACAACATCCTAGTATATTGAGGATACTGGTGTTGTTACAAAAGAAATGAATAAAAAGAGTTTAGGGGGTTGGAGAAGAAAAATAAAACAAAACAACATTAGAAAAGACATTACCTCAAAATCGGGTAACTCTTTTTGATTTGAGCTAAAGGCTTCCTTGGGAAGAGTTCTGCCCAAAGTGAGGTTTCTAGGAGTAAGGGAGGAATGTTGGGAGAGTATTTGGGCAGAGGTTGGCCGAGCCAAATGGCTTGATGGTGTGAATAAGGTGGGAGAGGTGGGGGCCTTTTATAAGAGGAGAGGAAGGGCACTTTTGGAAAGTAAAGGAACATTACATTATTTGAAAATGTGTTTCGGTTTTAAAAGGTCCCACATTGATAGAATTCGTGGATAAGGTGATAAGGCATCGAAATCCACTCATCCAATAGGTTTTGGCCATGTGTAGTTCATAGATTTTATATTAACTTTCCATTTTATTTAAATCGTCAAATAATGATGTCATCGCTGCATCATTATTATGTCATAAATAATTAAATTCATTTAATGTCTAAAAATTATAAAACAAATACTATGATATAGGAAATCTTTTTATCTTTCCAATGACTATTTATAATCAAAATTTGGACTTGTATAACCCTACTTAAAAATTGTTTTCGTAAAACATATTATGTTTGTGTCATTTTCTCTTTAACATTAAATAAAAAGTAATTTATGTCATTTCCCAACAAAAGTGGATCCATGGGGTCCCCAAGTTAGGCCATGGCTTGTCTTGGTCGGCCATGACACAACCAATGAGGTTGGGACATGTGTCTAGGTCATTTAATATTATTAAAGTATTATTTATACCTTAAACTACCCTAATTACCACTAATCGCGATTAAGAACTTAATAAGTTACTATTCACCAAAAAATTATTTTTATCCCATTGAACCACATTTTACTTCTTAATGACAACCATGTATGTCGGATTTTTGAAAATCAAATCACAGAAGTGGTAATATTTCATTTAAAAGAAAAATCAGTTATTTAACTACCACTTAGTGGTTTCACTATTCATCAAAAATTGAAGTTTTTCAGAATAATGCCAAAATTTCACCCTAAGCTATAATTGATATTCCGAATTCAAAAATGATGTCTATTTTACAAAATTCCAAACATATAAGTTGCATTAATTAATTTTATAATTAATTCCCGCTGTTACGACAAATAGCGTGTTTTTAAGAAACAATTTATATCAAAAGATTGGCAATTGTTTATGTCCATTTTCAATGTTAAATTAATTCTAATGACCACCATTGGATAAAATGGTAAAAATATATTCCAATTATACTTTAAAACCACTATATAGTATAACTTATCACTATAAATTATTTTGATTAAAAAAGGTGTTTTAAGTATTTTTCACTATTCATAAAAAATTAGAAGTTCTCAGAAAAATACCAAAAATTCAACATAGGCTAATTTCGATATTAGGAATACAAAAATGAAGTCCATTTTGAAATATAAAATTTCTATAATTTTAAAAGGTGGCTATTACTATTCATAACGGCTACTTTTATTAGTCGCGGTGTTTTAGAACTCGAAGTTGCGTACAATGAAAGCTATTGCATTATTGAATGAGAAGCGTATCGTGGAAGCTCGGGGTGTTACAAAAATAAACATGTATGGGAAATTCATTAACTAATTAAAATAAAAATTTCATCACAAGTACAAGAAAAAAATTATATTATACACATGTTCAAAATTATTTTATACAATTACATCAGAATGTATTATCACACACATTCAAAAACATCAATGATTTTGTTTTCTTTTTCTCCCAACCCCCTCTCAAAAAAGACCGATCATAGTATTGGTTACCGAACAAGCACACAAAATCAACGAAAGGAATACACTTGTATAATAAAATAATTATTATGTTAGTAATAATTTAAATAAATAAATTAAACATAAATATTAAACAATACATTAACAAAATGTCAGTTTTAAACAAATGGACAGACTTTGAGTCATACTGGTCACATTGTGCATCAGTTTTATGCGAAATTTATTTTTACATGTCACAAATGATGTAAGGATTATTTTTAAAAATTATAAAGACAAATCCGAATGAGTTTTATTAGTTTTGAGTATGTCACATGTATTTTTTTTATTAAAATGTCAATTTAAAATAAAAACACACACTTTGAGTAATGCTGATCACATAGTGTATTGGTTTGATGTCAGAACAATTCCTACACATCATAAACAACTCATGAATAGTTGTCCTAAAGTTTCAATATAATTTGAGATTTTTTTGAATAGTTTTTAGTGAGTGACTCACCTTTTAAACTAAATTTTTAATTTTAAACTAATAATGGACACTTTGAGTCACACCAGGTAGACTGTGTATCAGGTTGTGGTGAGGCTGATTCTTACACATAAAAAATAAAATACAGATCATTGTACTAATGTATCAAAAAAATTGGAATTAGTTTGATTGGTTTTGAGTTTTTAATGTGTGTTTTGAACTAAATCATCAATTTTAAATAAAAGGGAACACTTTTAGTCGTACCGATCACACCATAAGTCAGATTGGTGTATGATTGACTCCTACATGTCAAAAATGAATTATGAATTATTTTTTATAAATCACTAAGATAATCCAAATGTTTTTTCCCAGATTTGAGTATGTCATTCGACTTTTAAAAAAATGTAAATTTAAACTAAAAACATGCAATTTGAGAAATACTAGTCACATCGTGTGTTGGTTTGATGTGAGACTGATTACTACCGATCAAAAATGACTTCTAAACTATTTTTTAAAGTGTAAAGGCAATATGATCATGTTTTATTAGTTTTCAATGAGTGACACTTGTTTTGAAATAAATTGTCAATTTTAAATGAATAAAAATCACTTTGAGTCATACTGAGCATGCTGTGTATCATATTGAGGTGTACATAATTCCTAAATTACTGAAATTACTTATGTATCATGTCTCTAATTTATAAAAACAATTCAAATGTTTTTGTTAGTTTTTATTATGTGAAGTTTGTTTTGAAATAGAATGTAAATTTTAATTAAAACGATTCACTCAGAGTCATACGTTTCACACCAAGCATCAAATTGGCATGCAGCTAATTCTTACATGTCATAAATGACTTGTGTATCAATTTCTTAAAGTATAAAGATAATCCAAATTCATTTTCTTGGTTTTGAGTATGTCACATGTTCTTTTTACTAAAATGTCAATTTAAATTCAAACCACACACTTTGAGTCATACCAGTCACATCGTATGTTGGTTTGATTTGAGACTAATTCATACATGCCATAAATAACTTATGAATCATTTTCTCAGGTATCAAGATAATACAAGAACATTTTCATTGTTTTCAGTGCGTGAAACATGTTTTTAATTAAATTGCCAATTTTAAACTGATAATAGAAAATCTGATTCATACCAAGCACACTGTGTATTGGATTTAGGTGAGGATGATTCCTACACATCATAAATGACTTATGTATCATTTTACTAAAGTATCAAAACAATATGAAGGGGTTTGATGATTTTTGAGTATGTGATGTTTTTTTGAACTAAATTGATAGCCATAAATAAAAATAAATAATTGGAGTTATACCTGTAACATCCTGTTACCTTTTTCTAGGTATTTGTTGACCCTTGTTGATCTAATTTATGTCAGGTCTTATTTGGGGGCCATTCAAGCATTTTTTAGAAAATTTTGGAAACTTATTTAGATGTGCATGATTGGCACACCTTTTTCCCAAACCATATGCCCCCAGTAAAAGCCGTGCACCCCTTGGACAATAGAAAATTCATGGTTGGCACACAGTTTCCCAAACTGTGTTCCCAACCCTGAGAATCCATGCAACCTAAATTTTAGGTGTGGATGGATGAAACACGGCTTTCCCAAAACCATACTCCCCCTCTAGATAACCATGCGTACAATATTTAATTATTTATAAAATTAATTTTATAATCCCAAACCATTGATTTAAGATGAATATCACTACCATTTGGCACTAATTGTATTTTTTATTCTTTTGAGATTCCCTAGAAGAGATTTGGATCCTTAAAACTCCTCCTTTGTCAAATAAAAGTGTTGGTGGAAGATAAAATAATCTCTAATATGTGGATCTCCTCCTGGATGTTCTCTTACTATCATCCTTTCTCTTATCCTTATAGAGTTTTAGATCATCATATTTTTGATGGATATAAAATTAATTTTTATGGTTATAATCATTCTCTTGTTATATATTGATTCTATATTTGATTCAAAGAAATTCTTCACCTTGATGAATCTTTGGCCTTCCTATTGTAGTTGGTGATCATTTATTCCTATGATCTAAAGTTAAGTGGTCCCATTTTAGATTTTCCATGTAATTGAAACCTTGATTTTCTTGATTGCTTGGAAATATATTTTAGTTGATTTATAATACATTTTTTTGAAATTATTTGATTTTGGAATTTTAAATGGAATGGATTTTGAGAAAAACCCCAAATTCCAATGGAATTGGAAATGTGGGATGAATTTTGAGAATGATAAAATCAATGAAATGATTTGAGATTTGATTTTAGGAACTGGATTAAATTTGAATGATGAAGAACCATGATTATTTTTGGATTAAAAAGGTATGGAATGATGAAAAACCCATGTTTTGGTTTTGAAATTGAATGGTCATATTGAAATTGAAAATTGGGTAATTGAACTATAAATGGTATTGGGATTTAAATTAGTTTATTTTACCATAAATTATTGATTTTTTGAGTATATGAGATCTTGGTTAGTTAGTGGGGTATTCGGGATAAAATTTCTTGTATATAGATCCTCTTGAAATGAATTTATGATGAAAACTCTAACAAGAAAACTAGTTTTACATGATTATCTATGATAAGATTTTGATGAGAACTATTAGTCCTAAGACTGAGGGAAGTGGGAACCCGTATTTAGTTATGATCAATAAATTGAGATGTGTGAGGATCCTATAGCTAGAAACTAATTTTCTTCAGGGAAGATTACCATGGTGCATGTTGTTTTTAATTTGATTATATATGGTATTTATTATATAACTATTTTAATCATTCCAAATGATTTATATATATGATTTTATATAAATTATTTATTTAATCCTTGTTTGAAAGGTTCTACATCTGCTGAAAGAAAGCATTATTTGTTTAAAATATGAAAATTCTATGTTCTTTCTTGCCAAGTTTTATTTAAATTGAAGGAATGGTTGGTTTATTTATATTACTGTATTATGGAACAAATTGTTAGATACTGCTGGGATTTTTATCTCAAAACCTACCTTTGACTTCATGAATTTGTAGATTTTCTTATATCAGGTCTGAAAAAAGGAAATACAACACTTGGAGGTGTTTTATGTTCTTGATCCTTAGGACCGTAGAGTGATGATGGTGATCAGTGGAGTTGAGTTCCAATTATTAAACATGGATTTAAGACTTTTGATGGTTTCTTGATTGTATTTTGGGATGATGTTTCATGGAGATTTTTATCTATCTGATTGAGTACTATTTTACTTGTTTACTTCTGATACTTTCTCTTTAAGGAGTGCTGATATACCGAATTGTATTATATTATATTCTACTTTTTGTGTTGAAAATTTATTCCCTATTTATCTTTTATGATTCCAGGTTCTATTCACCATCCCTTGAGTACTGGGAAATCCCTTTGGGCCATGTTAGTTGCATCTCAGGTATTAGGGTATTAGGGTATCTAGGATAGTTTGTGACAAAGTGGTATCAAAGGGATAGGTTAAGCATATTTCATTGAAGTTGGTATGTGGTCTAGGTTGTCCTGGTTGATAGAAGGTCAAATTTATTATACTTGAGAGGTATTTATGAGAAATTTCATGGACAACACATGTTATAATGAGCCTTAAGTCACCATGGTAAGTGTGGGAAAAGTGTATTTGATAAATATTTTGATCTAATTTTAGTCTTTTACCTTATTGTTTAGTGTGTTAGGAAATTCTTAGACTTTTGAATACCATTTGAGTTGCTGAACTGAGTGTCTTGGTTAACATTTTCTTGTGTTTTATTGATAGTGTGTAGCATCATGCCTTTGAGAATATGTTTGAACTAATCCGAGGAAGGAACTACCGATGAACCATGGAAGGTGAAACCTCCAGTTGATAAGAATATCATTGAGATAATGGTGTGTACTATTAAAGCTCTAGGACAGGCAGCCACATCCATTAGCTTTCAAGATCAAATCATTTAGCTTTAATGGGATAAATCTAGAGATTATGGTCAAGAGTTTATTTTCAAAAATTAACCAGATTTCCATGTCTCTAAAGATCTTTAAGAGGTTGAGGATTGGCTGAAAGTAATTGAGAAGCTTTTTGAGTTATTGGAAAGTCTTGATTTAATTGAAGTAATGCATGCTACCTTTATTGTTGAGGAACCTAGAAGGATATGATGGGATTAAATGGAGATATTGAAGAAGCAAGAAAGCTTGGAGTGGGAAGGCATCATGGTCCTTTTTAACGACCAGTTATATCTAGAATCCATGGTTCTATAAAAGTTAATGGAGTTTTTTAATATTTAAAAAATTGACAAGACCATGAATCAGAATGAAAAATAAATTATTGAGCAAGTACAATTTTCTCATTAGATTGCGGCTAATAATTAGTTAAAGGCACGAAGAATTGATATAGGTATTCGAGCTGATTTTTGATATAAGGTTTTTATGTTAATGCTGACTTCTTATGATAATGTACTGGATAAAGTGTTAATGATTGAGATTTACTTGGATGGTATGTCAAGGTTAGTTAGAGTTATTTTTTCTCCCAGTGAAAGTTATATGAGTTCCTTTAAATAAAATGGGAAGTTTGATGAGTCTCATAGTGTATTGTGATAAAAATGTTCTTCCAGACCTCCTACAGTGCCTAGTAGTGGCACATTGACTTGATTCTAGTGTGGGAAGGCTGGGCATTCAAAACAGGTTTACACTAAGGCACCAAAGATTTGACGTTCCTGTGGATTCTCATGTCACTTGTAGAAATATTTTATATGTTTTCTACCCCATTTGGTATCCTAGGATCATCTAAACCTAATAAAACTATGGTGTAATCATATGTTTCAATAAAAAATGGGTTCCAGACATATATGATGTGGCTCTATTTTCACATAGTTTTTCCACATCTTTTTATTTAATTTTTAAAGATTTAATTAATTATTTAAGTACTTTATATTAAATAATTTTACTTTTGTATATTTATAACTAATTTTGTTAATTAAAAAATTTTATAATTAATTAAGTATTTTTAGTCTTTAAAATAATAATTTTAATCTTACTTTAATTTTTTGATTTAATAATCTCTTAATTATTTTTTAAGTGAAATTTACTTGACTTTTTAATAATTTAACATTTTTATAAAAAATTATTTAATCATCATATTTATATCTAATTAAATTTTAATTTATCATTATATTTTATTATTTAATTTAGTTTTATTAAAATATCTTAATTGCATTAATTTATATGTTTAACCATCTTGCTAACTAATTAAATTAAGAGTTTTAGTTTAAATTAAATGAAATAGTTCGCTTTTAACTTTATGTATTCTATTAGTTAATTAATTAATTAAATAAGAGTTTTAAAACATTAATTATTTAAACCTAAGAATGCAGTTAGATTATTTAGTCACTAACTTGTGTTTTTTGTCCTTCGGTGAGGTAGACCAGGGCCATCAGTGACCTGTTGAGTCACCGATTCTTTCTTTTTAACTCACTATTTACCCTGTAATTTATTATATAGTAATTTTAATTTAAGTATTTTATCAATTTAGTTCAACAATTACCCAGTTTATAATTTAAGTGTTGTCAATTAATATTTTTTTCGTAACTTTTAAGTTTAAGTTTAATAATAATCCGTTTTTTAATTTATGTTGTTTATCCAACTTTAAAGTTTCAATCATTGTATTTTTGATTTTATGGTTTTAACTGGTTAATTATTTTCAATATTTTTATTTAGTTAACTTAAGTTTTTATTTTAATTTCAATTTATGCATTTTTAATTTTTGTGTGTCACCGTGAGTTTATTTTTTCCTATTTTATCGGTGATCTTGTTTTGTCGGTGACCCTATTCTATCGGTGACCCTTTTCGTAATGGCGACCTTCTATTTAATCTACAATGGTGAGATTTTATTTACTTATTTATTTTTTCACCGGTAACATCGGTTGTGCGCCGCTGATCCTCATGTTTTTATAACTAACGATAGCCTCATTTATTATCTCCATCGGTGACCTTTTTTCCATCGGTAACTTTAAATTTGTAAAGAGCAACAATGACCTTTATATTTTCTCCAACATCAACCTTATATTTTATTGCAACTGTGACCACTTTATTTAGCCTATCAGTGACCTTTAATTTTAACTAACAGTGGCCTTCATTTTATTCTATCAGTGACCTCATCTCACCCTCGCTTCCCTTGCTCCTCACCGTTGCACACCTCCATCTCACCCTCCTCCTACAACTGTTTTCGCTTCCACCATTTCCACCCCAACACTAGTTCTTTTCTTTCTCTCTACTATCCTTTCATCCTCATTCCATCCACTTCTACTCAACATCCACGCATCACCGCAAACATAGTTTCAACCAACATTTCGAATAAACTCAAACCAGAAGTTTTACTTTCACTAAAACTAAATAACAAATTCAACCCAAATTCAAACCAGTATTTCACACAAATTAAAATCAAACCCTACAATCTTAGAATGTTGTTGTAATTATGAAATTGAAGGTTTCCATCGAGATGGTTCGAAGAGGTCGAGACGCTTTCAACAATGGTGGAGGAGTTCCTCCACTGTTGAACTGCTTCACCGTGGATCTTTTTTCCGATGCATCCTTGAGGAGTCCACTTCTGTGATTGAAGGTGCCATTGTGGTCCGCAAGCAGAAGTTTGTTTTCACTGGACGGTGGGAGGAAGAAAATTCCCGAAGTTCCCTTGTTGCACCACTGCTTTATGATGCTGTGAACTGGGCCACCGCCGCACCAAGGAGGAGTTGACCACGAGCCACCGTAGTCGATGGGCGACGAATCTTAACCGATCATCACCTGGAGATTTAGCCAGACCAGCTTTCAGCACCAAAGAAATCCCCTCCCCTAGGGTTTCTATGCACCGAATTTGGGGGAGGGGGAGAAGAAAGTTAATTTAAAAAAATATATATTTAAATTAAAAACTAAAATTAAACCTAATTAAAGATATAATTTAAAAAATAATAATAATAGAAATAATAAATACTAATTAAATGAAATATTAAAATTAACTAAATTAAATGTATAAAAATTAAAATATTTAAGAACAATTGAAATAAACTAATCTAATATAATTAATAGTAAATATAATTAATGTTCAAAATAATTATCAAATTAAATTTTTTATTAACATTACCAATTAATTAAAATATATCTATTTTTATCTAGAACTAAAATTTTAGCAAGTTATAAATTTAATTAATGTAACTTAATAAAATTAACTAATAAAAATATCTTAATTTTCAACTTAATTAATAATTAATTAAATTACATAATTACTTAATGCTTAATAATTAATAATTAATTAAAATTCTCAAATTCAAATGTTCATTAGGATTAATTAACAAATTTAATAAATTTAATATTTAAATATATAATTAAATAATATTATTACATTATTATATCTTCTCAATATAACCACTAAAATATAATTTCTAGTTTTTAATATAACTAATAAATTAATTTATTTAACAAAATTATTTAAAAGTTTATTAATTTTTTTAAAAGAATTTTTAATAATCTATCTTCTTAAATTATTAATTTTTATTTCCTTCATGTTGTAACTGTGTTGTTTGTTTTTCTTGCACAGGTTTATTCAAGAGATGGGAAATCATCCAGGTGCACCCAACTAACTCATCCAGAGTTTGTTACGTGAGAGAAGCTAGCACGGATTTTTAGTCACAAAAAAACACATGTGTGTGGTGCATATGTGAAGGAATGTACTGAGAGTATAGGGTTATAAAAAAAGTAAAAAAAACAATAAAAGTAGGAAAAAACACACTAAAAAAACTTTCAAAAAAAAACTGCTAAACAAATGTGAGTTTCATGGCTGTTTCTGTTGAACATCAAAAAATTGCTTCACTGTGAACTGTTGTGTATTTAATCTCACCTTGTTTTAGTTTAAAAATGGAAGTTAATGAAAACTGGGATCAACCGGGGCATCGCTATGTATTTTGTGGCTATCATGGGCACACTGCTTGGTATTATATTTATAACCAGCCATAACAGATTTTTTACATTGAAGAAGATGAAAACATTGAATCTAATCCCGAATTCCTATCTAAACTCGAATTTATTAAAACAAAATTTGATACTATGGAGGATTCTTGGAATTCTTGGTTTAATAAAACCCATGAAATTCAACTTAGAATTTCTCAAGATCAAGATAAAATAATGAAAAGATTAGAAAATATTCTCTTAGAATTACAACAAAGGGTTAAAGAACAAGAATAATTTGAAGAAAATGAAAAAGAAAATGTTTATAAAAGATTTGAAAATAAAATTTAAGAAGAGAGTGACTGTGAAACTGGGAAAAAAAACTTTCATCTTGAAAAATATGATTCTGTTGAACTAAATCTTGAAATAACTAGCTCACTGAATCAAGAGAATAACAATGAATATTCCAAAAATAATTTTAATGTTGTTGAGTTAGAAAATTTTGAAGATGAATTGAAATATATTGAAAAGGAATTCTTAGTTCTCTTCATAATTCCTATACTTGAGAAAAATAATTTTTTTAGGAGTTTTGAAAAGGAAATCACTCGAGTAGAAGAGATATTTGAAAATGAAAATTTTAATGTTAAAAACTCTTCACCCAACTTTTCTGAATTTTTGAACAATGATTTTGAACTTGATATTGGAATTAATCTGGATGAGAACCTTAATCCGGAAAATATAGAATCTGGATTTTTTGAACCTCAATTGAAAACTTCTCTTCCATGTTTTGAACCTATAAACCCAATAATTGCTAAAATGTTGTTGGATGATAAAGATGAGGGAATGATATTTTAAGAAAGACTAACTGATGAGTTCTCATTTCTCTATTCTCATAGTAATCACTTTATTGAAACTTTGTGAAATGAAATAGAAATCAGTGTTGACCAACTTGAGGAGAATTGTCTTAATTTGATCATTCTGGAAACGTAACTTATTAAAACTGAATTGTACAATTCTTCTCTTGAAATTGAATTGAAACACTCAAACGACATGGTTTTAAAAAGTGATATTTGTGAACTTGAACATGAAAGAGAGGTTGAACACACACTTTATGGTTGAAAAATTGATTTGATATAAGCAGTAGATGTTCAATGTGAGTTAACATATGAGGATCTTTTGCAAGAGATTTATAACATTGTTAGACCTGAATCTGTTTGTGATAAAATAAATTCTCTTCCCTATCTGTCACTTCCATCCTCAACTGTGAAGGGTAACGGGCCTTATCATGATACTGATAGTACTCTAGAGGGGGAATTACACTTGAGTTCCAATGTTTATAATTCTATTCAGCACTCTATTGAATATCCTATTGAACTTGCTAATTAGAATTTACCAATATACACCCTTGAATTAGTATTTGTTAATGTTGGGGTTAATAGAGATATCTCTGAGGTCAATGCCACTCCCTTTGAAGAACATAGTTCTATGTTGTCCCTTCATGTGAATTCAAATATTGAAAAATCTAAAACAAAACTGGAAGTGGTTAGAATTATGCTCATAGCTGTTAAAGGGTGTTTCTTAGGGATTTTTATAGGCTATGAGAGTTTATTTTCTGTTATGTTAAGTTTTGATGCCCACATAATTCATTGTTTTGTTAAAAATATTTGGTCCAAACACATGTGGTGGTTCCTATTAAGGAAACCACATCCACCTAGTGACTATGTTTAGTTTCTAGGTGAGTCTGAATGGGGACTATAAATATAGCGCTACATGGGATGCAGCCCATGGTTTTTGTTATATTAACAAATAAAAATATGTAATTAAATAATTTATAGCTAAAGACTTTGAATTCAATACTTCATGAGAGTCAACCCATGTTCTTTCCTTTGTTTTCATTTTTTTCTTATTTTACTTTGAATAAAGTGCTACCGTGTTGTCTTCTTTATGCTCTATCTATACTGTATTTTTGTTCTTGGTTCACATGATTTGTGTTTTTAGGATGCTGCTAATTGGTTTCATTTTAGGAGTGGAATTCCCACATTTAAGGATAATTCACAAATTTTTATAGGGAAGATCTTTCAATTTTATTTTGTACTTATTTTTTCTCCTATTTTCTTTCAAAAAATTCTGCTCTATTTGTTGCTGCTTTAAAAAATTCAGTATATGTTTAAAATTCTGCTTGTATGGGAATGATAGTCTGCTATATGTCACTGTGAAATAAAAATTCTGCATGCACTTCACTTCTGAAAACTGAATTTCATTGTTATTAAAATTCTCTCACTACTTGAAACTTAGTGTGGGGTGGTATTTGCAGGCTTATTTTTTTATTGAATCTACTTTAAATTGGGGTGTTCTAGCATTAATTTTTCTTCTCTATTGAACTCAATATTGAACTCAATTTGTTAAAATGCTTACACCTTATACACTATATATTTACACCTCACATGTTACTTTTGATCTGTATTGAAAATTATTCACTGAATTTAAATGTTAATGCATGTACTTATTTGTGAACCTGCTGTTAAATTAATATTTGTGAAAAAAAAATAATTTTTGAACTTCAAACAGACCCTTTCAACATGTCATAGATGTTCTAAATTGAAAATCTATCTTGAACCTTAATTGTTTAATTGTTATTATACACTTTTAAAATTAATCTTTGGGGACAAAGTTTGGTTTTAAGTATTAGGGAGGTGGTCAATTCATGATTTTTCTAAACTGTGCTTAATTGAAAGCACATCAATTCCCACTGAAACTTAAAAAATTTTGTAAAAAAAATGGGTAAATGTTTTTAGAATTCTTCCACAATTTTAAACTGTACATTGATCTCAAATGGGTGTTTCCTAAGGACAATGTCTTGATTGGTAGTTAAGAGCCACTGAGAATCTGTAATTAATGAGGTCAGATGATTGTTGAGTGTTTTTTCTTAGTGGTTTTATGGAAATTTGGTTAGGGACTATTTTTGAGAGAGATATGGGTGACCTATTAGTGGAGTTATGATATTAATCTTTGGAACTTGAAGTTTGATCTTGATCTTAGGGGCCTCATTCATCTTTTAATTATTAATGTAGTTGCCTTAATGAGATAATGGAAATGATTTTTATAAAAATATTTTGGAACTGGATTAGTCTGGGCATCTTGGATCCCATAGTGAGTCTCTGAGACCCTTGATGATGGGTGTATTTCTGTTTACTGTAAGCCCTCCGTACTCCTTGAATATGTGCATTTCACAGTTCTTAGTCCATGATACAAGGCTTGGGAAAAGTAAATAAAGTGTCTAGGGTCAAAAATGAGTTCATTAAGGTGAGGGGAATGATGAAAACCAAATGAAGAAGGGGTCAATTAGTTTATATGGGAGTCATTTAGGTTGTTTCATTAAGGATATTAAAAAAAAGAACTTATTTTTGGACCTTAAGATTGATTAAAAGTACAAGGTTCCTCTGGTTAAGTTTTAATTGCCCATAAATTTTACCTCTTGTCACCAGCGGAATTTGGACTTAAACTTGGATTGAAATTAGTCGGTATGCAGTATCACTTATGAGGCATGACACTTTCATTGCTTGATGATTCAATGTTCTCCTGACTACCAGTGAGAATTTGATTATTGGAAAGGATTCATTTGAGAAATTCATTTTCTAAAAGCCTATTGACACTTCAGTCCTCTGTTTTTAAGTGCTGGACATGTTACTGTTTGAGCTGAATCATAAATACTACAATATGTTTTTCAATGATAATAAAACATGAAATTTTTTGAGGACAAAAAATGCTTAAGTGTGGGGGAATTTGGTGTGGATCTATTTTCACATAGTTTTCCACATCTTTTATTTAATTTTTAAGGATTTAATTACTTATTTAATCACTTTATATTAAATAATTGTACTTTTTTATTTTTATAACTAATTTTGTTAATTAAAAATTTTTATAATTAATTATGTATTTTTAGTCTTTAAAATAATAATTTTAATATTACATTATTTTTCTAATTTAATTATCTCTTAATTATTTTTGTTAAGTGAAATTTTCTTGACTTTTTAATAAATTAAAATTTTTATAAACAATTATTTAATCATCGTATTTCTATCTAATTAACTTTGACTTTATCATTATATTATATTTTTTAATTTAGTTTTATTAAAATATTTTAACTTCATTAATTTATATGTTTAACCATCCTGCTAACTAATTAAGTTTAGAGTTTTAGTTTAAATTAAATGAAATAATTCACTTTTAACTTTAAGTATTCAATTATTTATTTAATTAATTAATTAAGAGTTTTAAAACATTAATTATTTAATCCTAAGAATGCAGTTAGATTATTTAGTCATTAACTTGTGTTTTTTTGTCTTCCGATGAGGTAGACAAGAGCCATCAGTGACCTGTTGAGTCACTGATGCTTTCCTTTTTCACTCACTATTTACCCTGTAATTAATTATATAGTAATTTTAATTTAAGTATTTTGTCAATTTAGTTTAATAATTACACAGTTTATAATTTATGTGTTGTCAATTCATATTTTTTTGTAACTTTAATGTTTAATTTCAATAATAATCCTTTTTTTTAATTAATGTTGTTTTGCCTACTTTTAATTTTCAATCTTTATATTTTCGATTTTATGGTTTTAAATGGTTAATTATTTTCAATATTTTTATTTAGTTAACTTATGTTTTGATTTTATGTTCAATTTATGCATTTTTAATTTTTGTGTGTCACCATTAGTTTATTTTTTCCTATTTTATCGGTGACCCTGTTTTATCGGTGACCCTTTTCTTAACGGGGACCTTCTATTTAATCTTCAATGGTGAGATTTTATTTTATTTTATTTTTTTCCACTGATAATATCTACTGTGTTCCATTGATCCTCATGTTTTTATAACTAATGGTTGCATCTTTTATTATCTCCATCAGTGACCTTTTTTCCATTGGTAAATTTAAAATTTTAAAGCGCAATGATGACCGTTATTTTTTCTACAACATCAACCTTCTATTTTATTGCAACTGTGACCTTTTTATTTATCCTATATTTGACCTTTAATTTTAACTAAAAATGACATTCATTTTATTCTATCTGTGACCTCATCTCACCCTCGCTTCCTGTGCACCTCACCGTTGAACACCTCCATCTCACCCTCCTCATGTAACTATTCTTGCTTCCCCCATTTCCACCCCAACATCAGTTCTTTTCTTTGTCTCAGATATCCTTTCATCCTCATTCCATCCACCACTACTCAACATCCACACATCAATGAAAACATAGTTTCAACCAATATTTTGAATAGACTTAAACAAGAAGTTTTACTTTCACCAAAACTAAATAACGAATTCAACTAAAATTCAAACTAGCATTTCACACAAATTAAAATCAAACCCTACAATCTTTCCCTGTTATTGTAATTATAAAATTGAAGGTTTCCATCAGGATGGTTCAAAGTGGCTGAGCCACATTCAACCACGGTGGAGGATTTCCTCCACTATTTAACTACTTCGCCGTGTATCTTTTCGCCGACGCACTGTTGAGGAGTTTTCTTATGTGATTGGAGGTGCCACCATGGTCTGCAAGCAGAAGTCTGTCTTCACTGGATGGCGGGAGGATGAAGTTTCTTGAAGTTCCCCTATTGTGCCACTACTTTACGCCGCTGTGAACTAGGCCCCCGCCGCACCAAGGAGGAGGCGACCACGAGCCGCCGTAGTCGATGCGCGATAAAGCTTAGCCGATCACCACCTGAAGATTTAGTCGGACCATCTTTCAGCGCCGAAGACCCCCCCCCCCCCCCCCCAGGGTTGCTGTGCGCCGAATTTGGGGGAGGGGGAGAAGAAATTTAATTTTAAAAAATATATATTTAAATTTAAAACTAAAACTAAACATAATTAAAGATATAATTTAAAAAATAATAATAACAGAAATAATAAATACTAATTAAACGAAATATTAAAATGAACTAAATTAAATCTATAAAAATTAAAATATTTAAGAACAATTGAAATAAACTAATCTAATCTAATTAATAGTAAATATAATTAATGTTCAAAATAATAATCAAATTTATAATTTTTATTAACATTACCAATTAATTGAAATATGTCTATTTGTTAATCTAGAACTAAAATTTTAGCAACTTATAAATTTATGTAATTTAACTTCATAAAATTAACTAATAAAAATATCTTAATTTACAACTTAAATTAATAATTAAATAAATTACTTAATTACTTAATGTTTGAAAATTAATAATTAAATAAAATTCTCAAATTAAAATGTTCATTAGGATTAATTAACCAATTTAATAAATTTAATATTTAAATATATAATTAAATAATATTATTACATTATTATTTCCTCTCAATATAATAACTAAAATATAATTTCTAGTTTTTAATAGTACTAATAATGTAATTTATTTAACAACATTATTCAAAAGTTCATTAATTATTTTAAAAGACTTTTTAATAAGATATATTCTTAAATTATAAATTTTTATTTTCTTCATGTTGTAATTGAGTTGTTTTTTTTTCTTATGCAGGTTCATTCAAGAGACAGGAAATCTTCCAGGTGCACTCAACTAACTCATCCAGAGTTAGTTACGTGAGAAAAACTAGTTCGATGTGTTAGTCGTGAAAAAACGCACATGTGTGGTGCATATGTGAAGATATTTTAAAGTAGGTGAAAAATGTTCGATGGCAAGTAGCAGAAGAAAATGGGTAATTAAGATAGGGAAAGAAACATATTTGTGGGAGATTCATTCAACACATTCGAAGATCCAGGTTCGAGCTGAGGAAGTGCATAGGGCGACTCTGGAACCACTTTCTGGAGCTGGAGGAGTTTAGGGGCAGAGCTTCATGTCAGGAGTTTATTTTCTTTCTTAATTCTAGTATTAGTACTCTGTTAGTATGTACAAGTTTGTAAAACCATAATTAATATGTTTTCTAGATAAATCATATAGTTTGGGGATAAATTGAAGTTCCACTGGTTATCTTTTAATTCTCTTTTCACTTAATCATTTTGATGATTTCAGTTTTGATCGGCGAGATCAATGCTGAGTTCATTCGATTGCTTATACAATCAGAACATAACTTTCAAAATTTCATAATAAATTGGAGAGATTGATTGTGGATACACCTTTCAAAAGATAATTAATTATTATGACTTCAGTACTTACGGTGAGTTCTTCCTATTGTTATTTTCAAACAATTCACAATTGATTTATTTTGGAATGGTGAACTCTAGAATAGATTGACTTGTATGACCTAACTCCTGTCGAGGGAGGTAATTCATACTCTTATGGTGGAAATCTGAAATATCTCTTATGTGAATTTAAATACCTATAAAACCATTATTATGGATATTTTTTCCACGACATTACAACCTGATAGTTCTTTTATCAGTGCTTTATATTTTTGTTGTTCATAGTTTTAAATTTGTTTTCTGATTCATATTAGTTTAGATAAAAAAACACCAATAAAGATGTGTAGTTTCTTTTCTTCTTAATAACTTCATAAAATAAAAAGTAAAAAAGTAAAAAAGATAGAGTATCTAATCCACTGTGGAAAACAGTGGAGTTTTTGAAGGTTTTTAGAAGAATAGTGGTTAGAATTGCCTTCCCTGTGGGTTCAACCCTGCTTGCCACATATACAATAGTTAGTAGGATTATAAATTATAAACTTTGACCAGCTTCAACGACAGTTCATGTCAATATACATCGAGAAAAAATATTCTTCACACAGTGGAAGAGTCTCTATAAGAATTTGACATGGGTCCAGTGACTGTGAGAGGTGACATCACTATAGATTCATCCTTAGTAACTTCTTTATTTGATACCGTTGCATCTCACTCATTCATATAGACCCATATTGTAGATTTTCTAACCCTTACTAAGGATATTTTATCTTATGTGATGAATATTACTAGGACCCTTAGAATGAATAGAGGGTAAGGTCTTTGATGTCCTAATTATGTTTTCTCTTTACTAGATATTGGGTTTACCTGGATTTTTTTGGGTCCATGATATTAAATCTCTTAATGACATTCATAGGATAGATTGGTTGATTTCCCATCATAATCATATTGAATATTATCTTTGGAAGGTCTCCTTTACTATGCCTAATGGGGTGGTCCATGTATTTCAGGGTTAATGGGACCCAAGTTCAAGTATATTTGGACCCTCTTATCTAGAATTGGGGAATGTAATGTTAGTGTTTTTTTTGATTTGGGGTGAGAATATTTGGGTGATGATCTACCTCCATTTTTTTTCAAGTTCACCGATATGTTTATTTCTAATTTATTGAGTTTTCCAATGGTAAGAGAGGTAGAATTTTCTATTGATGCAATGTATTATACTCATCCAGTGTTTATTCCCTCTTACCATATGGATCCAGTAGAGTTGAAAGATTTGATGACTTAGTTGGATGATTTTCTTGAGAAAATATTTATACATCCAAGTGTGTCACCTAGGATGGAACCTAATATATTTTTAAAGAAAGACGATGGTGTGCTTCACCTTTTTGTGGGTTATTGGAAGCTTAACCAATTTATGGTAAAGAACAAGTATCTATTTCCATGGCTATATAATCTATTTGACTAGTTGAAAGGGGTGAAGTGGTTCTCAAAGACTGGTATTTGATCTTGCTACTAACAGTTGAAAATTAATGAATTTGACATCCCAAAAACCGTATTTAGGTGTTGGTATGGAATTTTTGAGTACCTTGTTTTTCCTTTTAGACTGATTGATGCACCTATAGTTTTTATGTATTTGATGAAAATTGTTTTCCATAAGTACCTAAGCACATTCCTTGTTGTCTTTGTGGATGAAATCTTATTTTACTCAAAAATCGAGGGCGATCATGCGTGTCATTTGAGGGAAGTACTAGAAATTTTTAGAGATCATAGAATTTAAGGCATGAATTCAAAATAGTGTTTTTAGATTTAGGAAATGAAGTTATTGGGGAACATGGTCTTGGAACATGGTATCTCAATTGATCCTCCGAAGCTGAAAGAAATTATGACATGGGAACAACCATGAAATGTTTTCAATATTCAGAGATTCTTGGGTTTAGAGGTGTATTATCACCAGTTTGTTTATGTATTTCTCAATTTTATATTATCTAATGATCACCCTCACTCTGAAAGGAGTGAAGTTCATTTGGGATGATATGTTTCATATTTATTTCATTGAGTTCAAACTCCTTTTGACTTATGTGCTAGTGTTGACTATTTCAAAGGATAGGAAGGTCTATTTTTCTCTTTTGTGACACATCAGGTTTGGGTTTAGTTATTGTTTTTATAAAATGTGACCACATCATTGCATATGACTCTAGATATCTTAGGCCACAGAGAAGAATTATCTAACCCCTGATCTCAAACATGCATCCTTATTTCATGCTCTTAAGGGATGGAAGAATTACCTTTTAAGATAGAGGTTCACCATTAATTTAGATAAAAAATTCCTAATTTATATGTTATCTTGAAAAGATTTGAATATCCATAAAAACATTGGGTGGAGTACCTGTTGTCATTTAATTTTGAAATTTATTATACCATAAGAAATGGGAATTCCATCGCTTATTCTCTGATAAGGAAAATTCCTACCAGGGCTATGAATGAATCATTAGAAGAGTGGAATTTGATGGATCTCATTGAACTGTTTCACTTGGGATTCAAGGAGAATGAGTCTGAGGCTATTTTTACTAGTGTTTAGTCAACCTACTCTCTTATTGAGATGATTCTTTAGGACCAACAACATGATTCTGAGTTCTGTGTCATTAGAGAGTCTCTTCATGGTAGGTAGGAAATTTTTGAGTGATATTTCTCCATGGAAGGTATTTTATGATTCCCAAACCAAAAAGTTGTGCATTTTTATTTGAGGAAGGATTCCATAGAATAATTTCATAGTTCTCAATGGGAAATGTACCAAGTTAACATAAATATGTTCTATGATATATGGCAATAATCCTCGTTGCCAGGCATGAGACAAGATATGGATTAATTTGTTTCATGTTATTATATATTCGAATAGGTTAAGGAAGAGAACTATAAACCTTTTTATTTTATCTATACCCTTCCATTTATAAGTTGGAAGTGGGACTACATTTCTATGGACTTCTCACTGGGCTTTCCTCATACCCCTTGGAAGAAGAATGTGATATGGGCTGTGATTGATTTTCTGACCAAATCAGATCACATTATACCCATATATGGTATGAACAAATCTTGGAACTTGGGAAGATTATACATAAAGGAGGTTATTAGGATACATGATGTTCCATCTATGATAGTCTCTGATAGAGATCTCTGGTGCACTTCTAATTTTTAGAGATTCCTCCATGAGGCACTAGGATCTCAAATGAATGTGAGAATAGTGTATCATCCACATACAGATGGACAGAAAGAATGAGCTATACATATTTTAGAAAACATGCTCTATTATCACATCCTTGATTTTTGGTGGATATTAGGATAACCACAAGGCACTAGTTTAGTTTTCTTATAAATTTTTTTACCATTCATCTATTCCTATGGATCCCCATTAGGACTTGTATGGCCTATTGTATACTATCCATTGCATTGGTCAGAGATTGGTGAAGCTTCCTTGGTTGGACAAAGTTTGGTCCAATAGATTAAATCTATGATTTATTTGATTCATCAGAGGATGGAGACATTACATAGATGATATATATATTATTATAATTTTCATCAATTACCATTGGATTATTTAGTTGGTGAATAGGTGTTTTTGAGAGTTTCACCGTTGTTGGGACACTGACATCTTGGAAAAAAGGGAAAGCATGTACCATGGTTTTTGGGAACTTTTTATGTTTTTGAGTAGGTTTGGAATGTGTATTACCATTTTTTAATTCCATTGTAGTTTATTTTTATAGATAATATGTTCCATGTATCACATCTTATGAAATATCTATCTTACTGATCTCTTGTATTGATTCGGGAGGATCTTTATATTGAGCCTAATTTATACTTGACTGAGTATCCATTAAGGATTGGTGAATATAAGAAAAAGGTACTTTGTGGGAGGATGATACCTCTGGGTTATCTTATATAGAATCATGATCACGATTCTCAAGAGAATTTCAAGCATGAGGCACTAGCGAGAGTGTCGTAGCCTCATCTCTTTGACATAAAAAGTTCATGTTTTTCTTTCTAGGGATAATAAGTTTTTATGTTGGTGAGCTTGTAACATCCCTTTACCTAATTTTAGATATTAC
This sequence comes from Viscum album, assembly GCA_963277665.1. NCBI lineage: Eukaryota > Viridiplantae > Streptophyta > Magnoliopsida > Santalales > Viscaceae > Viscum > Viscum album. Next base: position 1,743,962,542 of record OY728125.1, on the reverse strand, counting down.
TAGAAACTTTTTTTGATCTCATTTATGTTGGTTCTTATTTTGGGATCATTTCAGGAGATTTTAGACAATTTTGGAAGCTTGATGGGCGGTGTAAGGTTGGCGCACGATTTTCACAAACTGTGCACCCCTAGTGCAAACCATGAACTTACTAGATAGCGGTGAATGCACAATTAGGGAATGGTTTCCCAAACCATTTTACCACCAAGGGTAAACCGTGTTCCTTGAATAGTAGGGGCATATATATGGCACATAGTTTTCCCTAACCGTGTGCCCCCTCCAGATAACCATGCGTACAAGTTTTAATTTTTTAAAAAATTAATTTTAATGTACCACACCCCTAGTTTAAGTGGTTAATCACCCCCATTAGACCCTCATTAAATATTTAAATAATTAGAGGCTTTATAAAATATATTTTTGTCTTCTACAAAATCATCCTTTGGAAAATCAAAGTGCTGGTGGAAGATTTTATCCATATCTGGTAAGTAGATCTATTATTTGGTGTTCTCTCCCAATATTCCTTTCTCTACTCATTATAAAGTATTATATCAACATGTTTTTGATTGATCAGAACTAAATTTTGATGTATAAAATCCTTTTCTTATTACATATTGAATCTATATTTGATTTTTAGTTCTTTTTCACCTTTGATCATCATTGGAATTCCCATTGCAGTTATTGATCATTTATTCCCATGATTTAAAGGTAGGAAATTACATTATATATTTTCCATTTAATTGAATCCTTATTTTTCTTGATTTTTTTCCTATTTATATCAATACATTTATAAAACCTTGATTTTGAGTGATTTGACTAAGAAATTTGGAATGGCATGTATTCCCACCAATTCTAGTGGAAGTAGAATTTTGGGATGATTTTTGAGAATAATGGAATCGTTGAAATGATTTGAAATTTATTTTAAGAAAGTGGATTAAATCTAAATTATGAAATCCCATTATTGGATTTGAATTTAAAAAGCATGAAATGATGAAAAACCCATGTTTTGGTTTTGAAATTTAATTGGAATATCAGAACTAAAAATTGGGAAATTGAATTGTAAACGATATTTGATTTGAGATAATTTTATTTGATCATTATTTATTAATTAATATATAACATCTGATCCTAGGTAGTTAGTGGGTTATTTGGGACAAAAATTCCATGATATTGATCACTCATAAATACATTTATTATGATACCTCTAAAAAACCTATTTTTTCATGATTATACCTGATGGAATGTTGATTATTCCTATTAGGCCTCAAGATGAGGGACGTGTGCACACATATTTATCCATGATCACTAAGTTGACAAGTGTGAGGATCCTATAGCCAAAAAACATTCATACCTTAGGGAATATGACCATGGTGATTTTTTTTTGATTTTACTTTGTATGAAAATGATTATAAAATAGTTTTACTTGTGTAAAAAGATTTATATAAATGATTTTATATGAAATGTTTTTTTAATCCATGTTTGAAATGTTTTCCATTGTGGAAAGAAAGAATGTTTTGTTTTAAATATGGAAATTATATGTTGTTCCAAGATTTGTTTTATTTAAATTCAAATAATTATTGGTTTATTGTTATGGAATGTTTTATGGATGTCTTGGTGAGACCCTACTGGGATTTTTATTTCACACCCTACCTTTATCTTTGGGTGTTTGTATATTTTCTTATACCAGGTCTGAGAAAAGGAAATACACCACTAATAGGTGGTGAATTTTCTTGATAAATGGGACTGTGGAGTAGTGATGGTAACCGGTAGAGATGAGGTCCAATTGTTAAACATAGATTTGAGACTTTTAATGGATTCTTGATGGCAGTTTGGATTGATGTTCTATTGAGCTGTCTATCTATCCTCTTGGGTACTATTTTACCTATTTGAATTCTGGTACTTTTTCCTTGAAGGGTGTAGATATATAGACCAACATTCTTTTATCTTCAGCTATTTTTTTGGAAAATTTGTTCCCTCTTGATCTTATATGATTTCAGGTGCTATTTTTCAACATGTGGGGTTTAAGAAATCACTTTAAGCCATGTTAGTGCTGTCTAAGGTATCAAGGTACTAGGGTATCCATAATAGTTCATGAAAATACCTATCACAAAGTGCATGAGATTGGAATTCAGATTATTCATAAATGTAAAAAATTAATTATGGATCATTATCCTAAATTATCAAGACATTGTAAATGTTTTTACTTGGATTTTAGTTTTTAACATGGCCTTTTTTCTAAAATGTCAATTTAAATTGAAAACATGATGTTTGAGTCATAATGGTCACATTGTATGTGATTTTAACATGAAACTAAATACTACATGTCAAAAAATGACATACGAATTGTTTTACTAAATTATCAAGATAATCTGAGGATATTTTCTCTATTTTCAGCGAGTGACACACATTTTAAACAAAATTGTCAATTTTAAATTGTTAATGGACAATTTTAATCATACATGTAACAACATGTATCATATTGATATGGTACAAATTACTACACATAAAAAATGACTTTTGGATAATTGTAATAATTTATTAAAACAATATAAATGTGTTTTCTCAGTTTTGAGTATGTGATGTTTGTTTTGAACACAAATATCAATTTTTAATAAAAAGATACACTTAGAGTCAAACATGTCACACCATGCATCCGATTGGTGTATGGATAACTCCTACATATAAAAATTGACTTAGGGACAATATTATTAAAGTATAAAGATAATATAAATATGTTTTCTCTATTTTGAGTATGTAATGTCTCTTTTTTACTAAAATTCTAATTTAAACTGAAAACATGCACTTTCAGTCATAATGGTCACATCATGTGTTGGTTTGACATGATATTGATTCCTACATTTCAAAAATGACATATTAATCGTTTTACTAAAGTATCATGAGAGTCCAAGCATGTTTTATTGGTTTTGAATTTGTGACACATGTTTTAAACTAAATTTTCAATTTTAAATTGATAACGAACACTTTGAGTCATAAAATGAACACCATATATTGGATTTAGGTATAAATGATTCCTACATATCATAAATGACTTATAGATTATTTTCCAAAAGTATCAAGGCAATAAGAATGTGTTTTGTCGGTTTTGATAATGTGATACATGTTTTAAACTAAAATGTCAATTTTAAACACCACTATAAATTAATTCCATACCAATGGAACTAAATAATTGGTTTGAAAAAACCATTGGTATTGGTTACCAATACCCATGGTTTTGTCATAAATGTGGGTATATGTCCCTTATTCAAACCTTATACCCACATTTTTGGTAAAACCATGGTGGTGGATAATTTATTCAAAAACTACACCCATTTTTTTCCAAAACCATGGGTATATGAAACTTATTGAAAACCTATACCCACGGTTTTTGAAAAACTGCTGGTATTAGTATCTTATTCATACCATATATCCCAAGTTTTGAAAAAATGTGGGTATATATAACTTATTCAGAACTTATAACCCTAGTTTTTCCAAAATCATGGGTGTAGGGTACCCTTAAAAACCATTTTTAAAGGTCCCAAAAATATAGGTATCAATAACAACAATTTTTAAAATCGTTGGTATAGGTCTATAACAATGATTTTCAGATACATTGGTTTAGGTAATTTTTTTTATAAATTATTATTTGAAATAAAATTAAATACATCTAAATATAAATTATATATATATATATATAACAAATCATATTCTCGAAGGTCATTGTTTGTCTGGAAATCGTTTATGTAGACCTATACCAATGTTTTTTTGGAAAACCATTGGTATAGGTCTATACCAATAGAAGAGTATCCAATGACCCTATAAACCATTAGTATTGGCTATACCAATGGTTTGGAGTCCTATACCATCAGTTCCAAACCATTGATATAGGCTATTTTTTCAGTAGTGAAACTAAAAACACCTACTTTGAGTCATACTAGACACACCATGCATCATATTGAGGTGAAATTGATTCATACATGTTACAATTGACTTATAGATCATTGTACTAATGAAAATTAACTAAAAAAGTAAATATATTGAATAAAAAATTCACTAAATAAGTAGTAGTAAGTCATATAATCATGATTATTTTATATAACATGACACCATGTATTCTTCCCATTCACTTCTAAAAATATCTATTGCCCTTATAAGAACTATTGATAGTTCAGGTAGTACTAGAAAAATATAAATAAATAAAGGATTATTAAATATTTTTAAATGAAATTACAATTATCATCAGAGATATATATTAAAAGAATGCTATTTTAAAGAAGTAATATGATATATTTCATAAATTTCAAATATAATAACCAAAATATTTTACATTAGTTTATTTTGGGAAATGTATAAAAATTTATAAAAATAAGTAATTTGTTTTGATTTAGGTTATTTTTGTGTAATGTTATTGTATATACCCTATGAGTTATACATTTGTATAATTATATTATAATTTTGTGCTCATGGATGATTCTCATGACATGGTTTTGAAGATATTTAAACACCACCCAATCATAAATTTTTTTCAATAAAACATAATATTAAATGCATAACTTGAAGTTTATTTGTAAAATGTTTCCTGTAGTTTATTATGAATTGATAAACATCATTATGCATGGTCAATTTATTACGTATTCATGCATTGAATCTAGAAATTAAATATTTGGAAAATTGACTACAATGAGTAACCAATTGTACCTAAAATACAAATAGTATCAAGTAATGAAATTAATAAAAAAATACTTGATATGATTAAATTATAGAGTTTTACCCCTGCATCATGGGTATTATGAATTTTTTTTATCTGAATGTTTTCTTTTAAACACTGTGGAATGTTTTCCCACTATTACATCAAATTTCATTAGTTACAATGATAATTCATTTGTGGAAGTGATGTAAGGACTAATGAGTCCAAATTTTTGTTCACAAGGTTTTCCGGTCAAATAGTATTGATATATAAGACTGCAAAAAATATGAATTTTATTTTTTCATAATTAACCAAGTAGATCAGATATTGGGAAAAAAATCAATAAAACCAACATCATGTATACATTTACAAATGATACTCCTATCCATTAATACATGAGGGTATTGTTTACATTATAAAGACCAATATAGTCTTTAACAATATCTCTGTACATATGTTCTTGAAAATCAATTACCATCGTATCACCACTTTCTAATGTTGTATCTTCATGAACTATTAATGTTAGTAAATGTGAACATTGAATGAGAGGGGTAAAATTACCCTATGAATATCTTTTCAATTAGATGGTTGATCATTTAGATAGTTTTTATTTGACCTTCCATTTCACCCCTTCCCTTTGTCCATCTATAATAAAATTCATCACTTCATCCATTTTTTCATTAATTGTTAAAGGTTTTTCTTGATAAATTAATTGAAAATTAATACCTCCTTATTTACATGTATTTTTGTAAGATTTTATGACCATGATAAAAAAAGATCGAATATCTTTCTTAACCATATGAATATCTACATCATCGTGTGGAATAGGTAGCTCAATGCTCAGATCATGATCTACTTGAATCCCCACCATACATGATATATTGAAAGTTATTTTTTGTGTAGAATATATCCTTGGATATTGTACGAAGTTACCATCATAATAAGGTGATGGTTGGATGTTTATAGATATAAATCAAAATAATTTTAACTCTGTAGAATGTTACTTTGGAATGGTATCAATGTCTAACTGATTCACATATTATAGAATCAATTTTAAAATGTTCATTAACTCTTATAAGATAGTTTTTTGAGGGGAATGACTCACCTAAAAGAAGGTGGAGGGTGGGAGGGTATTTATATAGTGGCTGTTCTTGTGTTGTTTCTTCTATTTGATTCCTTCCCATAACATTTTCTAACAACTATGACCTCAAATTATTATTTTTTCTTATAAATAATCTAATCATCCCTACAACTCTTTAATTTTATTATCTTTATCCCCCTTATCTCAAAAAAAATTTTAGGATGGAACCCTAAAAACCACAAATCTATATTCAATTGAAGTTTAATAATTTTAATATTATCTTGATGGGAAAGATTATAACTTGGTGTTGCAATGGGTGTGGAAATATATCTATAACTCTCTAACTTATTCAAAATCACAACATTATCAAAATTAGGGGTACAATTAGAAGAGTTATGCCTAAAATGTTCAATTATACTTTTTTCTCAAGAAACATGTTCATTTTAAAAATTATCAATCAAAAAATGGTTCCTATTCCAATCCAATCACAATTCCAAAAAATGATTCAACACCAAGATCAATTGAGGAATACATATAAATATAGGGATGCGTTAATTTTTGTTCATCTAAAAACTCATGCTTAACCATATTATAAATCTTTTTAAAAATTTCCTCATAAAAAAATAGAATATCATCAAAAAATGTTTCTGAAAAATTAATATTACTTAAAATATTTAATGTGTGTTCAAAATCTCATTCAAGTTCCCTTTAAAATAATTTATTATGAGAAATAGTGTTTTTTCAGTGTTCTCGTCTAGTTTCTAGGGAATATTTGTTCAATTTATATCTATGAAATTTAGATTCTATATTTTTCAAATTTAAACCATTTCCCACAGATTTTAAAAAAATATTTTCCATTTTTATAAACAATGTTTCCAAAAGAAGATTAATGAGGGAAAATGGAAGTGTAATATTATCAGTTAAGCTTTCTTCAAATAATATTCCCCCATCTTATTTATTAGAATTAATTTCAAATATTATTGGATTAAAAATATAAAAACTATGAAGAACACATTTTTTAGTTGTCTCAAAATTATACAAATCATGGATTTCAAGTTTGTTATTCTTTTAAAAAATAACACAAATTTCAAGTTCAGATTCAATGCTAAAAATTTCAAGAAAATGAGGTGACTAATTTTTTAAATTTAATTTTTCATTATTCATATTCTCCTTAACTTGAGGAATCACATTTTCAAAAATCTTAAAATAGTGAGATTTTTTAAAACTAGGAATCAGGTAGAGAATGCGACATTCATTTTTAAACACATTGTGTCTTTTCTAAAAATTAATTATCTCATCATACTTTAAGTTATTGACATATTAATAATTTTTTTCCATCATTTATAGAATAGGTTGTTTCCAAATTTTCTTCTCCATCAGTTTCATATTATTTTTAATAATAATTTTGTTTCTCAGTTTAAGCCTTACACCCCTTCTCAATCTCATTTTCAAATTTTCCATAATCATTTTCCTCATCATTATATTCAAGTTGTTTTTTTATCCTTAATATTTTACTATGATTCCTATTTTCCATTTTTTAGTTTTTGAATTATGAATTTATCAGTTTCATTAAATGCATCAAACATAGAAAAATAATTTAAAAAAATTTGTTTCAGAATTGAATAATCTTTGGGTCGGGTTTATAGAATCATATTAATTTATCAAATTGATCTACATGATGTGGTTGTTTATAGAAACACTTAGAAGAAGTGTTCACATAATTTACACAATATACATAAATAATTTTCCTCTATTGATTCCATCCCCATTAATATTCCATTTTTTAAAATAGAAATAAAAATAACTATAATTTAGTTTTCACTGAAAGAAAAAAAACACAGTAGGAAAATCACCAAAAAACAATCAAACCTGACATAATAGTAGAGAGAAAAAATAATTATTTTAAATCTCATAAACACAAAAAGGGAAGTAGAAAGTGAAATTCAGCTCAAATAGAATTTTGAAGGATTTTTTATAGTAATTTTCATATTTTTATTTTAATTTTATTAAAAAATTATATTTTTTAATGTTTTAAATAGTTGGTAACATGAAGACTTACCTTGAAATGGTGAAAAAAACAAGGAATTTTCATCAATAAAATGTAAAAAGTTTAATTATTTATTAAACCTATTGATACTAAGATAATGGTAATTGGAGTATCGATCCTTAGGGAAGGGTGTGCATCAAAATATGAAAAAAAACACTATAAATAGTGGTTGAAAATAATTGAATTTAAATTTTAATCATTATAATTAAATAGGAACTAACATTTATTTAACAATTATTTTTTATTGAATATGATGAGAAGTAAATATGTTGAGGTGGTGATAACATAAAATGAGTAAAATGATCAGTTTAGATGCAAGGAGAAGTCGGTTGATGAATTAACTCTAAATGGACTTGACGAATTTATTCATTAGTAGTAATTTTATTGAAATAAAATCCTCAAAAAAATGTTTGATTAATCTCCCTCTCCAGGATATTAAACATGCACAGTGATAAATCTTAGAGTTTTCCACTTTAAGAAACATAAAAAAGTAATGGGATTTCAGTAAGTTTCAATCCAAAACTATCTCACCGATGGTTCTCAAAGTTTTGAAATGAATTTTGATGAAATTAATCCATGATCAATATCACTAATCAATCATGGAGTTTTTAAATTTCCAATTAGAGGTTATTTAAAAAAAACATCAGTACCAACCACATCATCCATTTTTGATATTTGACGAATTAATGTGAGGAATTACATGTATTGACCAATAGAATTAAATTTTCCAGATCTTGTAAGTTTTAGCCAAAAATTATATTCAATTTATAAACTAAAAAAATAAATAAAAAATAGTGTTAAGAGTTATCCCTCATTAAATGGTTGTGATCAGTGACACTGTGATCCTTAGTCTTCATCCGGGAAGTCCTTATAGCGACCCAACTTTTCCTTACATTAATTTTACATCATCTTAGTGTTAAACAACATAAAAACATCACACATTTAGGATCCAAAGTTCTAGTTTATTGGGTAAACTATGACCATACATAAAATTTACAACACAAAAAATTTATTTAATTCCCTCTTCTCTAGCTTATTTTTAGCTCTTAACCTCTCCTTAGTACATGTAGTCACCTGAGGATACACATAAAAAAATGGTGAGATATAATACTAGTAAGGGGACAGATAAGAACATGAAAAAAATAAAATGGTATGAGAATAATCATTATCATCACAACATAGGAATATGATCATAATCATGAAAGGAAACTTTAAGAAAAATCTTGGAATGTGGTAATGTATAAAAATTAAACATCATGTCTTAGTGGTTAACTACCATAAAAAGTTGTGAACCAAGATAGCATCATGTTAATGCATAATTTCCATTTAATTAATTATATTCAACACTTTAACCAATTAATTTTAGCTCTGTATAATTATATGTTCACTCGTCACATCATAGCTTTCATATTGTGCTATATAATTCCAGGCGCACCCGTCACATCATAACATTTACATTATCATCCATTCCACATAGAACATATATCAAACTTAAACATAAAATAACCCATGTAAAGGAATGTGTTTCACATAATAAATAATACATTAATAAGAACTTTTCTCCCAAAATAAAGAGGGGATAACATTCTTGACATAGAACAATCAATGATGAGTGAAGTAGAAACAATCTTTAAGAAGTAAAAAGAGGGTGTTTATTTGTAAGAAGAGTTAGTTTGGAAGAACATTAGGATTTGTCATAAATTAAAATATAAAACATGAATATCATGGGATAGGTAATATGAGGATGAATAAATTATTCTTAAGGCATATCCATACTGAAATGGGTTGAAAGAGGGAAAACCCAAAGTATGAGAGTTGGTTTCTAGAATCTCCCTTTACCTTGTCTCCGAATGATTTCTTAACTATAATGTCTTACATAAAGACATTAGATTAATTAATTAAAAATTAATGAAAATTTTATAGATCAATAAGATTAATTATAGTTTAATTAAGATCATTTATGGGCTTTTGGATGAGTTATAGAGTTTAAATTCATTGTTCGGGAATGTTTGTTTTCATAGTTTTCATGAATGGTTCACTTGTATTCTTGAATGGAAGTTCATTTAAAACCTGGATAAAAAACCAGAATTTAATTATATTTAATTGATTATGTTACATATTTTTAAATGATCTTATAAATAATTTTTTTTATATACCATGATAATGAATCATTAGATAAGAATTTAATGTTGATCGTTTGGGTTAATCCGGGCGGTTTTTTGACCGCAACGAAAATATTTTATTTAATAATTTATTAATATGTACATAAGTTAGTTCAAGAACATTATATAGGATATAAAAAATATAAAATAATATTATTCAATCATAAAAATGGTTTCATTACCAGATATGAGGGCGGTAAAGGAAAATGAAAACATGTCGTTCTTGAAGGTGATAAATTAACACCTCGTGAACTACGTTTTCCTTTCTAAAATAAAAGGACGAGGATAAAGGGGTTGGATGATATATTATACCATTAGTACAACAAAATTACATTATATTTATGATACTAGAGTTATGATACCATGGGGATGAGGATAGGTGGGGAGATATTAAGAAAAGAACTTGAAATTGAAATAAAATTAAAGGAAAAGAGAGAGAGAGAGGGGGGAATTACCTCTTGAATCCTACTTAAGGAACCTTAGATTGGACTTTTGATGAGACCATAAGCTCTTTTATCTTGGGGAGGGGATAGGGAAGTTATTTTGGTAGAGTTTAGAAAAGGATTTAATCTTGATAGGTGTGAGTAAATGAGGGTGTGAAGGGTGGTATTTATAGTAGAGGGGAGAGGGGTTTTCTCAATATTATATTCATTAATTTTTTATTTCTCCACAAGACAAGTAATAGTGATATTTATATGACCAAAAATATTAATATGTGCATGTGAGTTTGAACCAATTGGTCTTACATAATCAGAACATCATATATGAATATATAATTAATGTATTTAGCATATTTTGTAAATTATAGTATTTCACTATTCATAAATAATTCAAGTATTTCAGAAAAATCCCAAAAATTCACCCTAACCATTTTTATATGTGTAGAATAAAAAAATGAACTCCATTTTTCAAAATTAATTTTATAAATATGATTAATTTAATTTTTAATTAAAATCATAATTTACTTGAAAAATACATATTTTAAAATTAAAACTGATTTCATAATGCTTTCAAAAATTACATAAGATCTTATAAAATTATCTAAAATATAGGAGACATAGAATTTTTAATTTATGAAAAAAATTTAGGAAAATAAATTTTCTTTTAAATTAATTAATTAATTATAATTATTTATTTATGGGTTATAAAAATACCAATACTTTTACTATGGTCACATTTTCACTTATAAGATGCCTAAATTTTATTTAATCATTCATGGGTAAGGTTACTATTATTTTAGATGATTTAATATTCATAAGGGTGATATTACTAATCATAAGGCTAAGTTACTATTCATAGGGGTAGGTTATTATTCACCAAAAACTAAGTTTGTCTTATTGGAGTCCAAACATCTTACTGATCGCATCTGTGTATGTCATATTTTTGAAATTCAAAATAAAGAGGTGATAAATTTATGTCTAATGTCACATAATAGTTCATTTATGAATGATGTGGCATTGTGTTTCCTAATGTGATTGATTATGACCTTAATATAAGAAGGGAGAAACTGCATTGATAAAAGTTTTGGTTGTCACATTTCCCCCCCTTTTGAAATTTCACCTTTGAAATTTCATTTTACACAAACAGGTGAGGGTACTTCTCCTTTATCACCTCCTCTAGTTCCCAAGATGATTATTCAAACTTATGGTTCCTCCAGATCACTTTGACTGGGTGGGTTGTATTATTGAATATAACCTTATCTCTTCGGTATAGAATCTTTACTGGTTATTCCTCATTGGAGAGATCATCTTCCAGTTATACCACCTCTGAGATTAATACATGTGAGAGATCTGGTATGTACTTACTCAAGAGTGATACATGAAACACATCCTAAACATAATCCATATTTGGTTTAAGTGAAAGAAGATAGGCCACAACTCTTATATGGTCAAGGATATCAAAGGTGACAATGTAACTTAATCTTAACTTACATTTCATTCCAAAATGTATGAATCTATTACATGGTGATATTCAAAGGAAGACATTATCTCCGACATCGAACTCCAAGTCCCTTTGACGATTGTCTTCATAAATCTATTTCCTACTCTGAGTAGCTTCAATATGTTTCTAGATGGATTGAACTTTATCTATCATCTCCTATAAAAGATCAGGTCCAAGCAGCTTTCTTTCACCAACTTCATCCCAACAGGTTGGAGTTCTACACCGATTTCCATAAAGAGCTTCATATGGATCCATTTGAATACTCGAGTGGAAGCTATTTTTGTATGAGCACTAAAAAAATGGGAGATACTGATCCCATCCACCTTTGAATTATAAAGAGTAGGATATTAGTATGTCTTCAAGCATCTGAATAATCCTTTAATATTGTCCATCAGTTTGGGGGTGATAGAAAATGCTGAAATTTAATTTAGTACTCAAAGCATGTTGAAGACTCCTCCAAAATTTAGATGTGAACCTTGGATCATGATAAAAGAAAACTGAGATTGGAACACTATGTAGTCTCACCACTTCCATCTCATATATATTTTCAAGTTTTTCGAGAGAGATATCTTCTCAAATAGAGATAAAATGGGAAGTCTTGGTGAGTCGGTCAACTATAACCCATATCTCATTATTTCCCATCGACATACTCAGGATACCCATGAAAATATCTATAGTGAAATTCTCCCATTTCTATATGGTTATAGGCAATGGTTGCCTCCTACCTATGGTCCTTTTTCACTCTTCTTTAACTTGCTGACATACCAAACACCTTGAGATATATTCCACAATCTTCTTCTTCATGTTATCCCACCAGAAGTGTTCTCCGAGATCTCGATATATCTTGGTGCTACCGGGATGGATAGAGAATGTTGAGATATGTGCATTTTCCAATTTATACTTCTTTATCCTAGGTGACGAAGTCACAAAAATCCATGTTCCAAATCGAATCACACCATCATCGTCGATATTGAAATCATGCAGCTTCCATTCAATTACTACATTCACCTTCTTTTATAACTCCAGATCATCCACTTGTGCTTCCTTAATCATCTCTTGGATTTATGGTTTTACAGTCAATTGGTAAATGTAGGATATATCCCCCACCCTTATGATTTTAAATCTATCCTTTACATATCTAAGAACATAGGTTGTTTCTCAATCTGTAACATGGATAGAGTAGCATTTTCAATTCTTCTTAGAGAATTAGCCACCTTTTTCGCCTTTCTAGGATGACAGTGAATAGAGAAATTTTAGTCCTTGATTATCTCTAATCATCTCCTTTGACACATGTTGAGATCCTTTTATGTGAATATATACATTACGCTCTTGTGGTTAGTGTATATGTATCACTTGTCACCATAAAGGTTGTGACACTAGATTTTTGAGGCAAACATCATGACTCCTAGCTCTAGATCATGTGTCGGGTTGTTGTGCTCATGGAGCTTCAACTTCTATGAGGCATAAGTGATCAAATTATCATTTTGCATGAGTACAGAACCCAAGCCTTTCTTTGAAGCATCAATATATATCACTAAACATTCTACACTTTTCGGTAATGTGAGTATAGGTGTAGTGACGAGCCTTCTCTTTATCTCCTTGAAGATTCCCTCAAATTCTTCCATCCAGACACGCTTTACCCCTTTCCTTACATACTAATTTAGCTATCTTGAAAATCATGAGAAATTAATTTCAAAACATCTGTTGTACCTAGCTAATCCAAGAATACGATAGATTTCTATGACACTAGAGGCTCTGGTCCATTTCTTAATCACCTATCTTTTTGAAGGGTCCATATAAATTTACTCACTTGTGATCACAAGTCCCTATAAGGCGACTTTATGTATCCAAAATTCACACTTTATATACTTGGCATACAAATTATCCATACTTAATGTCACCAAAAAAGCCTTAGATTTTCTTCATGTTCCTCATTTCTCTTTGAGTATATGAGTATATCATCGATAAACACTACCAAAAATTTGTCTAGGTAATGTCTAAAGACTCTATTCATTATTTCCATGAATATTGAAGGGGAGTTAATAAGTCCTAAGGGCATCACCGGAAACTCATAGTGCCCATACCTTATATAAAAGGTAGTCTTCTGAATATATTCATTCTTCACCTTTAGCTGATGATATCCAGAATGAAGATATAATTTTGAGAATTATTGATCTACTCTTAACTGATCGAACAAGTCATCAATCCTTGGAAGAGGATACTTGTTCTTTAGGGTGATCTTGTTTAGTTACCGATAATTAATACACAGCTACATTTTCCCATCCCTATTCTTCACAAAGAGCACTGATGTACCCCCAAGGTGATGTGCTAGGGTGTATGAACCCCTTGTCCAAATGCTCTTACAATCGCTTCTTTAACTCTTCCATTTTGATAGGATCCATTCAATTGGGAAACATTGAGATAAGAGTAGCTTCAGGTATACATTCTATGGAGAAATCCACCTCATGATCTACGGGAAGTCTGGGAAACTCTTCAAGAAATACATCATCATATTACCTCACAATGAGAATTTCTTCTAGGTTGGCACCTTCCATTGACATAACCATTTGAGTGAGGTATGCTTATTCACAGGGAATCAACACCCACACCGTTGAAAGATTTTTCAAAGGAGATTCATTATACTCCTTACATTTTTAGAAGATCATTGGATGGTTCGAATTATGAAAATATATTTTCTTTTCCCAAAAGATTATATGTGCTCTATATAATGAGAGGCAATCCATTATAATTATAGAATCAAATTCCACCAAGGTAAGTATTACGAGATTAACTATAAGAATCCTCCCACATATTCCAACTAGAGAAGAATCAAACATTTGGGTTGTAATTATTGAACCAATTGGTGTTTTTATATATATATCTACTTCTAGGTTTTGAGGCTTCAATTATATAGTTCTAGATAAATTGAAAGATATAAAGGAATGTGCAGAACTAGAATCAAATAAGACTTTTCCCATTCTTGAGTGAATAGGAAGTGTACCTTGTAAGAATTCATTATTTTTCTCCACTTCTGTAGTTGTGATGGAATAAACCTTTCCTTTTTTCCTTAGGTATTAGTGTCTGATGACTTTGATTACCCTTGAGCACTCGAGGTTTAGTGCACCATCTTGCATAGTTCCCTTGCTCCCAATAGTTGTAGCATCATACCACGGGTGGTTCTCTCCTTTCATCCACCATATTCTCATGCCTTATCATGTATTTTCGCCACTCATGACCTTAGTGTCCTTCTTTCCCACACATTGAAGAATTTCCTAGTACATTTGGGGCAGTTCCCATGATGCATCTTACCATATTTTCGGCATGTGGGTGGATGAGTTTTCTTTCCACATGTATCATTAGATCCTATGACATGAAATTCCATCTTTTTTTCATACCACAATATCCATGGGACCATTCTCCAAACTCCATGTCAACTTTGAGAGCACATAAAACAATTTCTTCATAACTCCCAAAGTCCCAAATTATAAGAGCCTTTCGATGGTGTGGTTTTAATCCACTAAAGAATCTATCAATTTTTCTATCATTGTTGATAAAAAACCAGAAGTGTACCCTACAATACTTTCGAAACTCGCTTCATAGGTTATGATGGATTCTACATACTTTTTATTGAGTTATATGAATTCAATCTCCATTTTCATATGAAGAGTTCATGATAAATACTTGTTAAGAAACCTGATATTAATGTCTTCCCATTCCATCACTTTCTATTTCGTCAGCCGATATAGTGTTTTTAACCAAATCCCACTATTGACCGACCTTTCCATCTAGAAGATAAATAGACATAGTCACATTCTACATATCAGAATAGTGAAGCACATAAATGATCTTCTCCATGGAGTTTACCCACTATTCCGCAACTAGTGGATCAGAAGACCCACTAAATTTTGGTGGTCATTGCCGCATAAAAAACGTGATAGCTAGTTTCTCCATCTTAGGTGAAGGTGGACATTCCCCATTATTCAAGTTATTATTTATAACCTGTGATATTTGGGTAATAATCCCCATGACATTTTGAAGTCCACCTCCCAAATCATTGGGGATATTGTTCAGGCAATTATTGCATTGTCCCTCACACGGGTTGTTGGCCTGGTTTCTCCTAGTTCCAACCTTTTTCTTAAATAGAAAAGGTTAGAACAAAACATAAGTAAAAAATTCATGAATAAATAACTTATTCATTTTTGAAATTTAATCTAAAATAATAACATATGGGATCCTTATTTAAAGCTTATTGTGTGCATATTTGTACTTAGTCTCATGATATTGGTTTTATCTAGGGTTCACTAATCTTAATTCCCAAATTAACTAAACCTTTCATCTGATACCAACTATAGTGACCCAAATTATCCATAAATTAATTTTACATCATCTTAGTGATAAAAACATAAAAACATTACACATTGATGATCCAAAGTTTTAGTGTCTTGGGAAAACTAGGATAATACATAACATTTACAACACAAAAAATTTATTTAATTATCTCTTCTCTAGATTCTTGTTGGATATTAACATCTCCTTAGTACATGTAGTCACTCGAGGATATACATCAAAAAAGGGTGAGCTAAAAGCCAAGTAAGAGGATAGATAAGAACACGAAACAACACAACATTGGATGAGGATAATAATTATCATAATAACATAAGAATAGGATCATAATCATGATAGGAAACATTAAGAAAAGACTTGGAATGTGGCAATGCATAAAAATTAAGCGTTATGTCTTAGTGGTCAACTACCACACATAGTTATGTACAAATCTCACATCATGTTCATGAAAATTTTCTCTTTAATTAATGGGATTCATCACTTTAACTAATTCATTGGAGCACTGTATAATTCCTGGTGCACCCATCACATAATGACATTTATATTGCGCTATATAATTCTGGGCGCACCCGTCACATCATAACATTAACATTTTAATGCATGCGACATAGAACATATGTAAAACATAAACATAAAATAAAACAGGGAAAGGAATGGGTTTTAAATCATAAATAATTCATTCATAAACATTTGTATCTAAAAAATCAATTGGGTATAACATTCTTGACATAGAACAATCAACATTGAGTGAAGTAGAAACAATCTTTGGGAAGTAAAAAGAGGGTGTTTATTTGTAAAAAGAGTTCATATGGAAGAACATTGGGTTTTGTCATAAATTCAATTAGAAAAAATATATATCTCAGGATAGGTAATATGAGGATGAATAAATTATTATTAGGGAATATCCATACTGAAAATGGGTTGAAAGAGGGAAAACCCAAATTATGAGAGTTTTTTTCGAGAATTTCCCCTTACCTTGTATCCGAATGATTTCTTCACATTAATATCCTGTATAACCACAATAGATTAATTAATTAACAATTAAAATTTTTTTAATACATTAATAATATTCATTATGGTTTTATTACTTTCATTTATTGTATTTTTGATGAGTTATAGAGTTTAAATTCATTGTTCAGGAACGTTTGTTTTCATAGTGTTCATGAATGGTTCACTTGTATTCATGAATGGATGTTCATTTAAAATATTGATAAACATCCAGAATTGTAATTATATGTTATTGATGATGTTATATGACTTTAAATTACCTTATTAATAATTTTTTATATACCATTAGAATGAATCATTTAAATCTGAATTTAATGATGATCGTCTGGGTTAATTCGGGCAGTTTTTCGACCACATTGAACTTGTTTTGTTTAATAAATTAGTAATATGTAAATAAGTTAGTTACATAACATTAATTAAGATATAATAAATATAAAATAATCTTATTCAACCATAAAAATGGTTTTATGACCAGATGTTAAGGTGGTAAAGGAAAATGAAAAAATGTCGTTCTTGAAGGTGATAAATTAACACCTCACAAACAACATTTTCCATTCTAAAATAAAAAGAAAAGGAGATTGGGGTTGGATTATATATTATAACATTATTATCATAACATTACATTATATTTATGATACTAGAGTTACCATACCATGTGGATGAGGATAGGTGGGGAGAGATTAACAAAAGAACTTGAAATTGAAAGGAAATTAAAGGAAAAGGGAGAGAGGGGAAGTATCTCTTGATCCTCTTTAAGTCACCTTGGATTGGTTTTCGAGGAAACCAGAAGCTCTTAGACGTGGGGGAGGGGCTAGGGAAGATGTTTGGGTAGAGTTTAGTCAAGTATTGATGGTTGAGAGGTGTGAGGAAATGAGGGTGTGAGGGTGGTATTTATAGTGGAGGGGAGAGGTGTTTTCTCAATATTATGATCATTAATTTATTATTTCTCCACAAGACAAGAAATAGTGATGTTTCCATGAACAAGAATAGTAATAATTGCATGTGATTTCGAACCAATTGAGCTTAAATCATCAGAATATCATACATTAATCTATAATTAATGTATTCATCATATTTGGTAAATTATAGTATTTCACTATTCAAAAAAATTCAAGTATTTCCGAAAAATACCAAAAATTCACCCTAACCATTAATCGATGCATAGAATCCAAAAATGAATTTAATATTTAAAAAATAATTTTATAAATATGATTAATTTAATTTTTAAATAAAATCACAATTTATTTGAAAAATACCGATTGTAAAATTAAACTGATTTCATAATGATTTCAAAAATTACATAAGGACTTATAAAATTATCTTAAATATAAAATACATAGAATTGTTAATTTATGAAAATATTTTAGTAAAATAAAATTTCTTTTTAATTAATTAATTATTTTTGGCTTACAAAAATACAAATACTTTTACTATGGTCATATTGTCACTTATAAGATGCCTAAATTTTATTTAATCATTTATGGGTATGGTTACTATTAATTTAGAATATTTACTCTTCATAAGGGTTATATTACTATTCATAAGGGTAGGTTACTATTCACTAAAAATTATGTTTGTCCTACCGAACTCCAAACATCTTACTGATCACAACCATGCATGTCTGATTTTTGAAATTCAAAACAAATAGGTGACAAATTTATGCTTAAAGGTCACATAGTAGTTCATTTAAGAATGATGTGGCTTTGTGTTTCCTAATGGGATTGATTATGATATTAATACAAGAAGGGATAAATTTCATTGATAAATGTTTGGGTCGTTATAGTCCTAGTCTGTTACCTCTGCCTCTCTCTATCACTGCCTATTTATATGAGTCTCTAGATGTCAAGAATTGTAAAGATAACTTGATTTTTTTATTTTCCTCCCAAATTTATCCTTCACCGTCTTCCGGTTCATCAGATACTTCTTGCACCAACTATGGTTGGTCTCCACGTTTTCATCATCCATGTGTTGTTTTCTGGGTATTTTATTCACCTATACATGACTTTCGAAGATCCCATACAATAGATCACTTGAGATTTTTGTTCTGAAGAAAACCAAATGAACATGGACACTCTCCTTGGTAGATTATAGAAAAACATAAATTGAAAGTAATTAATCAATTATTATAATTAACTTTACTATAAATATATAACTTTTATAATTAATAATAAAATTATTATGATTAAAGTAAATATAAATATATAAATTAATAAACATAATTACAAAAATCATTAATATTTTTGATAAAATTATTGATATGACTAAATATATATATGTATAATCATACTCATTATTATTATTAGATTTAAATATATATTAAATTATTATTCTTAAATTTTAATTATTATTTTCATAATTAAAATTTTATAATAATAATAATAATAATAATTTTTTTATTCTAATCTATCCGCTACCTATAGATCTAATATCCTCCAATGTGGGGGGATCAGGCTCATCAATCCCTCCACATCACACGGTGGTGCAAGTTGGGTGGAAGCATGATCTTCAGCGGGGTCTCCAATCTCAACACCTCTATCCATTTCTCTTGGTCTCTTGAAGGGGAGTTAGTAACGAGTGAGGTTTTCTTTGATATTTGTGGCTTCATCTACTATCATGCTGGTGGTGGGTCTCATGATTTTGGCTCAGTGGGGGTTAGATGATCATCTATGGCATAGAGGGTTTGAGGAGACTCCAGTTCAAAGAATCCATGATAGCCGTAGGTAATATTCTTCCTCCACATGGTGAGGAGTGGATCAACCTTAGGTGGTATACTTATCCCGAGAAAAAATCAGTAGTAGTTGAAGAATGCTTAAATGATAGAGATACCTTGAATAAAGGTTATATCGTTGAGGTGGGATTGTTATCCATGAAAATCCCTTCTTTTGGCCTCATTAGTTAGCATGTTTCGATGGATTTAGATATAGGTGTGTTAGTCACATTGATTTTGATTAATCTTGTGGAGTACAGGTGGTATTGCAAGGCTTCTACCAATGGTAGACTGAACATGAAAGAAAACTTTGGGCTCATCATATCGATGGACCGATGGCTATGGTGATTACAGCAGATGGAAGTTACACACTACCAGTGGATTCACTGGTAGAAGAAGGAATGACTAGCAATGGAATATACTCTGTTGTGCTATTGGTGGATGAGGGAGATGGGTTCTACCAATGGATTCTCTGGAAGTGAAAGATCATGAGGAATAATGGTGGATTCTCTACCAGTGTTTATGCAACGATAGAAGGAGCTCAGTGGTGGCTCGATTTGGTGCTAGAAGACGTGTTAACATGGCAGTGGATGTTTTTGGTGGTAGTAGATGTGTGTTATGGGTAGTGGTTTACTTCTGGTGGGGGAAGGAATAGGACCAATAGCATATGTATGGTAGGGACTAGTGGTGGATCCCCTGCTTCAATGGTGGCACACTGGATGCTAGTGGTGTACCCTTTACTTCAATGGTGGCACATCGGATGCTTGGGGTGGATCCGCTGGGGAAGCACAAACGAGGATCAGTGGATTAGCTGCAATAGTTAAATAGATAAAATAAGAAAAATTAAATATTAACATTAACAAAAATATTAAAAAATTAAAATGTTAAAGATAATAAAATTTAAAAACTAATTCAATTAATTATTTAAACTAAACACAAAGTAAAAAAAATGATTTAATAACAAAGTTAAAACTACTAAATTAAATAAATTGAAAAAAATTAAAATATAAAATTATTAGAATAAAAAATTTAAATATAAAAAATTAAATTAAATTTTTATTATAATAATATAATGATAAAATATTTAATTATAAACATTCATTAATAAAATTAAAAATTTAAAGATAATATGAAAAGATAATTCGAAATAAAAAATAAAGAATGTCTAAATAATTAGAGTCAATAATTTAAATGAAATAATACGTAATTATAAAAATAAGGATTAATAATTTCAACTACTAAATTTCTAAAGTGAATTAAAAAAAATGATAAATTAATTAATTAAATCAATAAAAAATTTAAAATATATGTGGCCAATCAAATTATTTAAAGTCCACCTCACGATACACGCAACCATGTGTCTAAATGAACCATAGTATAATATACCATAATAACTTATCTGTATAATTGACGAGTGTGAATGGTAATAACTAAACTATGGAAATTATATGGTTTAGGAATTTTAAAAAAAATCAATTGGTTACGAATTGATTAAAAACGAAAATAAAAAATTATTTGAAAGTAAAAAAAATGTTTTTCTAAAAAAAATTGATTTTATGTGCGCTATGTGTTTATATATTAAAGAATTAAGTTAATAATTTTTATTGAATTATTTTAAAAAAATTATATTATACATTAAATCAAATGTTTTATTATTTATTTCGTATTTTTTCTAGGCATTAGATAAGAATAAATTACAGTTTTATGCTTAAAAACTGTATTTTTCAAAAAAGTAACATCATCACATTTTGTTCTCATTTTTTAAAGTTATTTTATTTAAAATTTTCTAAAATTTATTGGAAAAAATGAAATTATTTTTTTAAATCATCTTTTCATAATTATCTTCTATTGAATTTATGATAATTTTATGAAATGATTAATTTTTTTGATCAATGGTTAAAAATACTGATTTTTATTAAAAACCGTCATCCTGTTTAAAGAATTTTAAAAGTTAAATTTTATTTTTAAGTGTTTTAAAAAGTAAAATTAGTTCAATTAAATTATTATTAATCCAATTTAGGTCATTGGAATCAATTTTATGTTAAAATTAGGTATAAAAACTTTTTATACTTAAGAAAAAATTTTATTTAGAAAACTGATTTTCATTGCATTTATAAATTTAATTTAAAATTATATCCTGAATATTATATAAATTTAATTTCATAAAATAGATTATATATTTTTAATTATCACAATTAATATTTTTTAATTATACGAACTTAATTTTTGGACATAATTAATAATAAAAATAGAAAAAACGGTTCCTCGCGGTTAGAGGGAAAATCTGCTAAACCTTGGTAAAAACTATGTGATAAGGCCACCATTTTTCATTTTCAATATTATTGGATAAATGTATTTATAACCTCATCACCTTAAGTTTGATATTTATTTATTTATATGACACTTTTCTATCAAAGTGACCTATATAATATTTTAAGTACATAAAAAAAATAAAATATCATTCTCTTAAATTTATATATCTCTTATGTGTTCACATAGGGATACAAGAAAGTTGTGAATTAATATTAATGTTTATTCTTAGAATTATAATTTTTTATGATGTAAATTTATTTCAAATTTTTACTAATTATATAATTTCCTTAAATTTATCATGCAACACCCATATAATATTTCTTCAATTAATAGAAAAATAAAATAAATGATTTTAAAAATATTAAAAGCAACATGGTTTGAGAAATTTATAATATTCCAAAAAAGTTATGGATGAATTGAACAAATTATGTATGTGTTGAAGTATTATATTAAAATTCCATCTTTTTCTTGGTGTCATTAGTGTCAAGTTAAATGAATAGCATCAAAAAGTACAATAATGTTATTTTATGAAAATTATATTTAATTGAACTATTTAAAAATCATAAAAACATTGAGTGTGGGAAATGTGGATAATATATAGTTTATAATCACATACTTTGGACATTTATGAGAAATTTTTTCCCATATAATTAAAATTATAATCCATTAAGATTGAAAAATACACAATTATATTTAATGTTAAAATAGGTTAACTAAGGGGTTAAACCCAGAGATAAGGTATAAAACACCACATAACCCTATCATGTTTTTTGGTTGATGTTATTTCAGGAAAAAAACTAACTTATATTTAAATATCTATAAATTTTAAATCATTTAAATCAATAATTAATTTTTAAATTGTTAATATTTTTTGAAATTTCAAGAGTGTCCCTCCCCTCACTTATAAAAATACACCCCTAATTTCTCTTATTTACATTAAATTGAGCCTAATATATCTAGAAATACCTACCCAAATCCCTTATAAAATTTTATAGAAACATTCTAGAGGTTTTGGTCTTCCAAAAGACCAACCCTATGATCCTTAAGAGGATATCTAATAGAGTTATTTCAATAAAGAGGTAATCTCCATAACAGATAACTTTATTTATTAATTATTATTTTACCTCTTATAAATATGTGGTATTTATCATAAAATCATAACCTTATTATCATAAATATAAATAAATTTTATTATTTTGAAATCACAATTATCCACCATATTTCCCATCAAATGCTAAGTGAAAGTATCACTCGTGCGTACGTACAGTTTACTGTCTCCATGTAGCAATACAATTAATTTATTATCCCCATATTTTATGGTTGGGTATTATGATGGGTTTAATTTTTATATATAATATTTATGAAAAAATTATTTTTTGGGAATTATAATACGACATCCATCTTCTTACATTCTAATAAATTTGAAAATGATAACTTCACTCGTGTGTATGTGTGGACTGCCACCTCTATTAGGCGATGCGACTAAATTTTTATTTCCTCTTTATATATATGGTAATAAGAATATATATAACTAATATATATTAAATATTTGATATAATAATTATTTTTAAATATAAATTATTATTTACCTTTATTTAATTTTATGTGTTAAAAAGTGAAAACAATTTTCGTGCTTACAAACGATATACTGTCTTCATGAATGGTGTAATTCATTTTTCTATATCTATACTTTATGAATATATATAATGAATATATATTATATTTATATCATTATTAACATTATGGAGATGATGAAACCATGATCAGTGTACATAGATTGAAATTACTGAATTAAAACTCTCAAGAAAAATGAAAAACTGAACACCCAGTAACGATAATTTTAATTAGAAATTATTAATAAATGAATATTAAAATATTATAAGTGGATAATTTATGATATTATAATTATGTAAATTATTCTAAAATATAATTATAATTAATTTTAAGTGATTATATTGGAGGTTAGCATACTTTTTAATCAAGTGGAACTTTGGGTAAGGGATTTGTATGCAACTTTTACTTTTGTGAGACACATTCCATATTCCACATATGTTTCTTTTGTGTGGTGAATATAATTTATATGAATTTATTTTATGATTATCCTCCTAAAAATTTTATGGAAAATGCATATCTTTATATGGTTCTCTCTTTCTTTAGATTTTGATTGAAATGTTACCAATGTGGTTAGGGTTTTATATTACAATATCATTATTTATGATCATGTTTTTTCTGATGATATTTCTTGATATTAATCCCAATAATCCAATAAATTTTATTCTCATATGGTTATTTATATATAATATATGTTTTCTTTTAATTTTCCTCTCTTTATGTACACAAGGTTCCAAAATACCAATTTTTAAGGAAAACCAACTTTATTTCATTCTTCGATAAACAAACCAATTTCTTCTGTATTAATATTTTTTAAAAACATTTAATGAATGTTTCTAATAGGAATTTTTAATGGAATTTTTACCCATTATTAATTTTTTACAATATGGTTGAAAAGGAATATTCTTGTAATTTCCCAAATTCCGTACTTTTAAATTTTTACTGAAATTGTGAAATTAATATTTGTTTTAACATATGATACATGAAGTAAATTTTTTACCCTTATGAACACTCAATTATTTAAATATTCCTTTACAAGTTTCTAAATTTATTTTCAAATAATTTTTTTTCTTCATATTTTTGATGTTTTTATATTTTAAATAAGTAATTTCAAAATAGAAAGTGTATTTTTCTCAGGAATAATTTAATGATATTTTTATGGTATTTTTATTTATCAAAGACAAAAAAATTTGAAGATACTTGTTATTTACTGAGTATATGACCTAATTAAACCATAATTATTATTTATCTATATGGATAATGATTACTATGATAGTATATTTATGAAACTCATTCCTTTTCCGTTGATTATACTGTGATGAATTGATAAAATGTTTATGAAACCCATTTGTTTTCATGTGTTATGATATGATGAATGTTTTATGATCTTGTACCACACATATGTATGATTTTAAGTATGTTATGGGTGGCCCCAAAATTATATACCCCCCTAATAAATTGGGTAAAGAGCGATACCTTATTAGACAAACATGATTGGAATGGGCAGTGAAACCAATTCATCAAGGAGATCTATCCCCCAAAATAGTCCTCATAGTGAATCTTTAATACTATAATGTATTTATGAGTGAACCTAGTTCACTATCATATTCTTGGAAATTATCCATAAATATTAAAGAAATGATTTTTTATTCTTATTTTTATTCAATAAATCTATGTTTTATTCTAATATTATTCTCTCATAGATCATGTTATTTAATTCATGATTTATGCCTTATGATCTGTCATAATTTATTTCACGAGTCATGATTTTGATATATGATATGAAGGGTATGGTTTTCCAATGTTATCATTACATTATCATACCATTATGCTGATGTTATGTTTAAGTGATCAATTTTGTCTCTATTTTTACCCTTACTGAGCATCATAGCTCACTCTTCCCAATGTTTTCTCCCCCCAAGTTATGATGAAAGGTATTATGTATGATATATCTAATGAATATGAAATTTATAAAGAACTTTAGGGGACATGATGCAATTCACTTATGATTTAGTTGTTTATGTGTCCATGTTTTGAAAGATAATAGACCTATATGATTCTGTCGTGGATTCTAATGTTATAATTTATTATTGATCGAATAAGATGTAATATTTATATAAGAAAAGTATGGGTTGTTATGGTTTGTATCAGAGAAAGGTTTAGTTAACCATTATAAATTATGATGAGAATTGTTTTTGAAAATCCTTAGGATATTGCTAGGTATAGGAGAATGTACAATGTTATGGTAAAGAAAGGACTGTGGTTTTCCTATAAAAACATCCAAGTCTGAATACTAAAAAAGGATGTGGTTTTGGAATAGATATATCTAGGTGTAATAACCCAAATAATATTTGTACATATAAGGACCCAACCTTAAAATATTACATAATCTTGAATTAAATGAATAATTCACATTGAGGATCTTTTCAGTTTTATAGTGTTAGAAAATTAGGTCATAACTATTACATAATAACTTAAATATTACAAGTATACTCCACTACTCAGTATCTATTTTTTTTCATGAAATAAAAACTATTAAAAAGAAACATGTCTAGTTCCATATTTTAGACAACATTACTTTTCCTTGATCCCATCATTGACCCTATTCATCATTAAGTCCTATGGAAAACATTTAAAATACTTGGGATGAGCATAAAATACTCAGTAAGGGTTATAAAATAAGGAAGTAAAACGTTAGCCCATCAATAAATACAAATCAATGAAACTATATTTTTCAACCATAACATACCTTATTAAGTAATAAGATTTATGAATAACAGACACAAATCATAAATCATAAAGGTTACTTATGGAATCCATATCAAACTTACATTGTAACTATCACAGCTACATAGGGAGTTACACTTGGAATACCCATCATAGTATATTCCCTAAATATCTTAGGAGAAACATCACGTTTACCTCCGTCACGTTACCCAATGCATTGGAGAGCTATCTCGGGCTCACCCGCCCTAGGTTTATCATGGAACCACCCGTATATGTAAACAATTCCCAATAACCATAACTTAATAATAACACATAACCCAAGTATAAATGAAAGATAACATTTCAACCTTCCAATATATCAAAACAATGCTTTATCAAATAATTTTCAAACCATTTAAAAAGATATTTTTGAATCACAGTGTCCCATACCAATTTGAACATTTTAAAGGAATTATCATTTGCAAACATTAATTTCCATATAAATTAATCCTAAAAACCATTTAGAAGAATAAATCATTAAAACTTTTAAAACAATATTTTAGTTAAAGAGTTTTTTTAACAAAAAGAGAGATGCTTGAATACAAATAAATTAGGAATAAAATTTAATCAGAACTTTATAATATCATTATAATAAAGGTATTCATGATATAATAATTCAAAGGATAGTATATACACCATATAAGAGTGAATTGGTGCATAACAACAATGAAGTCTTGGTGGAAATGTAAATTGAGATGAAATCCCTTATAATGATGGTATCCTTAAATTAAGGATAAATCAATCAAATAATTATGTGTGAAAAATATAAATACACCCAATATAAGTGGATATTAAGTTTAAAATAATCATAGGTCATTCACACATATTCATAGGACGACATATTCAAGAATTACAAGTTGAACCCAAAAAATTGAAATTGGGTTAAGAAGTTCTCTTGTAAACATTCAACAGCCTAACGACGTCACTTTAAAATTCAGAAAATTATTTGATGAGATAAAAAGGGTATATCATCACTTGGACATAAATTTTACACCAATAATGATATAAAATAATATATCCCAACATAATAAGATATATCTTAAAAGACATAACAAAAAGAAGTCTTTTAAAAAGAGGAGGGTGAAAGATTCCCTTACCGATTTAGTAACTTACAAAACATATTCCACATGAAATAAGGATCATACAATGAATATGTGAATAATCATAAAAGAAATTATATTACACAAATAGTAAAATCATGGGCAGTACATACACCACACAAAAGGAAATAGTGGAAAATATAGCATGAATCTCACACGAATAAAAAGTGAGATGAAACGCATTACCACGTTGTAATCAACTGAGTCGTATGACCAAAAGTTAATAAACACAAAATTAATCACAGGATACCATGAATATAATGAGAATCATGATAATATAAATCAAATTTTATAACAAAATACACCACATGCAATGAATAAGTGGCGAACGATGGAAATCTCATGAAATTAAAAGTGAGATAAGAAAATCCCTTAACTTTTGTCCGACTTGACGCGTTCGTTATTTAATTTCTTGAATATTAAACTAATATTAATTTCTACTTTCTTAAGAACCTTTTTAAATTTTATTATTACTTTTATATTACTTATTACTATGTTATAAACATTATTTAATCAATTAAGTTAATAATGGTCGTTTTGTCGATATTTGGTACTTGAGTAAAAAAAATGAACACCTTATAATTACAAGTTGTTCATGTGGTAAGATATAAATTATCTTCAGAATGATATTAATTATTTAGATATCATATATATCATATATATCAAGTATATACATGTATTTATAATAGTACATAACATTTAGATGTAAGAAATGAAATCCACCGTTCATGGAGACGGTAAGCCGTACGTACGCATGAACACTACTTCCATTTCAATTTCTTATTTTAATGGAATTAAAAAAATAATTATACATAGTTATATTATAACTCCAGTATAATATCATATACAATTTTATTAACTACATCCTTTATACATCACATATAAGGCATTAATGAGTCATATCACTTTGAGGAGGTGGTAGTCTGCACTTCCTCTAATGAGATTATCGTATTTACCCACTATAGAAACCATAAAGTATTTATGTAAATGGAAAAATAAAAGAGAATAAAGAAAAAATAAACATAATATATATCATATATAAATTCATTTCCATCATAATGGCCACCATGAGAGGAGGTTTGAGATATTTGAACAATCATCATTTCGTGAGACATTAGTTTTCCATCCACAGAAACATTATGTTCTTCACCCATTAGATCAAGGTGTGTGTAAGTGTAGTTCGAATACTTATCATAAAAAAATACTAGTATATTTAGGATACTGTTTTTGTTACAATATAAATTAATAAAAAGAGTTTAGGGGTTGGAGAAGTAAAATAAAAGAAAACATTTTAGAGAAACCGTTACCTTTAATTTGGGTAACTGCCTTTGGTTTGAACCAAAAGACTTCTTGAAGTGCCTTATTCCTAAGGTAAGGCTTCTAGGAGGAGTAGAGGGATGTAGGGAGCTTAATTGGGCAGAGGTTGGATGATCCAAAAGGCCTTAGAGGTGTGAGTAATTGGTTAGAAGTGGTCTCTTTTTATAAGGGGAGGGGGGCTCTTTAGGAAAGTGTGAAAATATTATTTTATTATATAATGATATTCGGTTTATAAAGGTTATAAATTCATTAATGTAAAATATAAGATAACTCATAGTATAAATAATATCATCCAATTGGAATTGGACAGGTTTTATATGTTATTTTAATATTTATAATCTTATTTATTTAAATCTTTTATTAATGAGGTAAATACTACATCATTATTGTGTCATAAATAATTTAATTTATGTGATGTATAAAAATTATAAAAAATAACATGATATAGGAAATATTTTTATATTTCCAATGAATATTTATAGTCAAAAATATATTTTATATAACACCATATAAAAATTAATTTACAATGAGATATTTGTTTATGTCATTTTGCCTTTACATTAAATTAATTAATCTAAAGTGTCATTATCATTCATAAGTGGCTCCATGGGGTCCCAAAATCGACCCAAATATTTCCATGTTTGGCCATTACTCATCCAATAAGGTTAGTACAAGTGATAAGTTAATTTTTAATTATTATAATATTATTTTTACCTTGAATTACCCTATTTACCTTTAACCACTGTAAATAAAAGTCAAAAGTTACTATTCATCAAAAATTATTTTCATCTTATTGAACCACATTTTACATCTTTATAACAACCATGTATGTCATATTTTCTAAATTCAATTCATAGAAGATATAAAATTTCATTTAAATGAAAAAGTCAGTTTTTTTAACTACTACCAAGTGATTTCACTATTCATCAAAAAATTAAAGTTTTTCAGACAAATACAAAAAATTCAGACTATGATTTATTTGATATTCTGAATTCAAAAATTATGTCTATTTTTCTAAATTCAAAACTTATAAGTGGCAATAATTAATTTAAAATTCATTCCCGTTGTTAAAACAAATAGCGTGTTTTTAAGAAACAATACTATCAAAAGATTGACACTTATTTATGTCCAATTTCAAAGTGAAATTAGTTCCAATGACCAAAATTTGATTTAATGGTAAAAATATATTCTAATTACACTTTAAATCCAATTAAAAATATAATCTAACCATATAAATAAATTAGATTAAAACACAGTTTTGAATTAAAATACAATATTTTCACTATTCATTAGAAAATGAACTTTATCAGAAAAATTCTAAAAAATTACACAAAGTAAATTTTGATGTCCCAATTATAAAGAAGGATTTTATTTGGTCAAATACAATGTATTAAAGTGACCAAAATTAGATTTAAAGAGGGTTATCCATTAAAAGGCGGTAAATCGGCCTTTTAATGTAAATTATGCTTAAAATTAGATTCATTCACATTTTAAGACTCTATCTTTTATTGGATAAATGTAAATACATTTAACAAACATGTATAATTATATTTTAGTTATTTTTTTTCATTCCTGCCAATAAAATGACTAGGAGTTAACTACCATTTAAAATAATAATATTATACTATTAGTCTGCAACGTAAGATTTCAAAGAAACCTGTTGTTGCGTATCGGGCACGCTATCGAACATAGAAACCTATTTAAAGTAAAATTAATATTTAATTCACAAATATTAATAAATATGAAATATTTTTTATTCTTTATTTACCTGGGATGTTACAGTACAAGTTTATCTCCTTGATTAGTTTGGTGCATGGTCAGTGTTCCCTTACATAGCACCTGGTTTGACACTCCCAGGGGATATACTTAGGTTAATTCACATTTTCTTTATGAACTATCATGAAGGATTTAAATAGATAATGTTTATGAATGAACAAGGTAAACCCTAAGGTATCATATATTGAAAAGAATGTGTCATGATTTAGAGATCCTATAAATTATTTTCTATGGTTATATGGTTTAAGCTATGATTATCATTTCTAACACTATGATTTTTCGTTTTAGTAAATGGTTGGAACCCAAAGGAACTATATTAATGCCTAATGTAATGGAAAATGAAATCATTACCCTCATGATAATCCAATTGTTATGGGATATAGAATGTAAAATATTGTTGTTATGATTACCCAACTTTAAAATTCTATGAATCATGCTAAAATTCTAAACAAGAAATTGTGGGAACAACATTATGTTGAGTCCTTCATGAGGAAAAATCAACAATCTTTTTGTTGGTATAATAATCAACTAGTTTCAAAGAAATGGATCAGTACCATTAAAAAGATATTTTTATATTCCAAAATGTTTGGATAATGAAAAATTCATTTTATTTTTATGTCATTTGGATGAATAAAGAGAAAAATTGTGGAATCTTATCAAGAATATAAGGAATCATGAAGTAATTGACTCCATTTTGTGGAAATATTTTAATATATTATTTATAAATAAGTTCTTTCCTAATATTATTCATATGAAAATATAGAAGGAGTTCCTTGAGTTAAAAAAGAAGGATGATGTATCTATTGGTACTTAAGAGGAAAATTTTCGAAGACTTGTGAGGTACTCTTAATGTATTATCATCCAATATGAAATAATGGTTGATAAAATATTCAGTTTCTTAAAACCATGTCTCTAAATATTGTTATCAATAAGGTAATTCGATAGATATAAGGAAATAATTTGATGTTATATCATGGGGGGAATGGAAATTGAATTTACCAATCAATCTCATGGGTTTGATAAGAAAAGAATGACATAATTCCAAGAAAATTATAAAAAACATGGAGAGAAGAATGTGATCTTCTTTTATGCTCGCTGTGTATAAGGATAAATGGAGGACGTTTTCTTAAAGGTAGTGGTAAATGTTTTAAGTGTGGAATGGAAGTTCATTGGGTAATTGAATGTCAAAGTGATGAGAATAAGTTTTCTAATGATGTGAATATATATATGGCTCCACATAATACGCAACCAACACTCAATTTTTTTAAATGTAAGGAGTATATAAATTATGTTAACCAGTTCTCAAACCCAGAGGTTAGTGACAATGATTGGCATCATCATCCTCTTTATCTAAGAGAGAAAGTAAAATCCCATGATATCAATATTTCTAACAAGTGGTATGATAAATAAATTTTAAAAGGTACAATTACCTTACATTATAGAAATGAAAATGACTTATTTGACTACAGTTCTACTTATTATTTTATATCAAAGGAATATAAGGGTATCAAAATTGCACCCCAAAAGTAGATTTTGAATTAGAAGTGAAAAACACTAATGGTATAATGGTAACATCTCAAGTATATGATTCTTCCCCATTTTATGTTTTTAGGAGTTGTATTCCTAAAAATCTTGTTATTCTACCTTTGGTTGAATTTTATATCAACTTTGGCATGGATTTAATTTCTCTACCTAAACACCACATTAATTTCCAATGAAGGGAATTCATGTTTTATATTATAAACAAGCTATGATCTTATATATGTGTGATGATAAATATAAAACTCTTATGGTAACCACATCCATTATATGTGTATTGATTCTTATTCAAAAGGGGTATTTATTTGAGATAGTTAGAGGGAAGATGAAGATGATATACATATTTTGTATAAGTTTGATGATGTATTTCTAGAAGTGCTGTATAGTATTCCACTGAGTCATGGAGTTGAGTTATATTTTGAACTCATTCCTGGTGTTGCACAAATTTCAAAGATTCCAAATATATTAGCCTATGTTGATTTATTATAATTGGAGAATAAAATCTAAGAGAATAGTGAAAAGATATTTATTCAGAAAAGTGCATCAACTTGTGGTGCACTTCTTCTTTTTATTAAAATGAAAGATGGATCAACATGAATTTTCATTGATTATCTAGAACAAAACAATATTATAGTCAATAAAAAGTATCATCTACCATATAGTGATAACTTGTTTGATCAACTGCACAAAGCTCAAATTTTTTCTAATATTTTCCTTCAACATGGATATCATCAATCGAGTGTTAAGAAGGAGGACATACCCAAGACAATATTCTATATATGGTATAGACCTTATATATATAGCGATTCCATTTAGTCTTACTAATTCCCCTATAGTATTTATGAATTCAATGAATAAATTCTTAATAGATTAGAATGATTAGTTTCTAGTAGTATTTATAGAAAATATTCTTATATATTCAATGATAAAGGAATAACATAAATACAACTTGAGGATTGTATTAAAGGCACTAAGGAAAGGGTATGTTGTTTGTAAAATTTAAGAAGTGTGAATCTTAGCTATAAAATGTTTTATCTTTGGGTCATATAATATCAATAAAGGGTATGTCAGTGGATCCATCAATGCCAAATGTAATTGAATGTTGGTCCAAACCAACCACTATGATTGAGATCTATAATTCTCTTGGTTGTCCTAGATATTATTAGTGTTTTGTGGAGAATTATTCATGGCTATATACTCCACTCATCAAGTTAACTATCAAAGGGAGAGAATTTCCTTTAGACAGATGAATGTGAGTAAAAATTCTTGTAACTCAAGAGAAGGTCAGTTAGTGCCCCAGTTCCTACACTACCATGTATAGGGGAAGAGTTCGTGATCTATAGTGATGCATCCAAAAAGGGACTATGATGCATCCTCATGCCGAATGATATGGTGATAGCGTATGCCTGAAGATAATTGATAGTTCATTAGAAAAATTACCAAACTAATTTTTTGGAATTAGTGGTGGTATTTTTTGAATTAAAGACATGGACGAATTATTATTTCGGAGAAAGGGATGATCATAACAGACTGAAGTATATTTTCACATATAAAGAGCTTAATATGTTCTAAAAAAGATGTTTGGAATTTATTAAAGATTATGATGGATCAATATATTAACACCTTGGGAAATAGAATAGGGTGGTTGATGATTTGATTCTAAAGGGTAATGATATATTATCTATGATAAAGGTGACAAAAGATCTAATATTTATGGATTTATAAAGAATATATCTGAGAATATTTAAGGAAGATGGAAAATTTTATCTATTTCAAATTAGTTTTTAACCATATATCCATGTGAGGATTAAAGAGGAATAAAAGGAATATGTGAAACTACTAAAAAGGTGAGAAATGTTCCTAATTTCATCCTTTATTATGATGTAATGATAAGGTTTAAGAACCATGTCTGTGTTCCATACATATCATTTTTTGAATTAGGATATATTAGAGGTGGCTCATAGTTCTTTATTCTCTATTCATCCTTGAAGACTAGTGATGTATAGAGATCTGAAAGATTATTTATGATGTGATATAATGAAGAGAGATATTATAGAGTATATATCTTAGTGATTGGTATATAAACAATTTAAGGATTATATATTTAATTCTAATTGGATGTTATAACCATTACCCTTACAAGAATAGAAATTGGAAAAGATCACCATGGATATTGTTTTTGGACTCCCTAAAAAATTTAAAGGACATATTAATATTTGGGTTATTATTGACCTCCTTAAAAAGTGAACAAAATTCATTGATATCATGGAATATCTCCCTCTTTACCATCTTTCCTTATTATAAATTAATGATGTGGTAAATTTTCATAAAGTAACACATTCTATTGTATCTGATCGGGATCCAAGGTTTACATTAATGTTATAGAGAAGCCATTAATAGGCTCTAGATATGGAGTCATGTTTCATCACATTATATCATTCTCAAGTAGACGGGTTTTCTAAGAGAACCATTCAAACCCAAGAAGATATTTTTAGATCTTTTTCTCTATAATTCAAAGTTAGTCGTGGACAACATCTTTCTTTAGTCATTTTTTCTTTCAAAAATAGATTTCATTAAATAATTCTTATGGATCTTTATAAAGGAATATATGGAAATATGTTTAGAACTATAAAAAACTAGGATAAATTTGGAGAAAGAAAACAATTGGGAACTAAGTTTGCAATGGAAATTATTAATAAAGTAAAAACCATTCAATTTGACATCATTGTAGTTAAAAGGGGATAGAAAAGTTATATAGATAATCATTTACAAGATCTCAAGTTTGAAGTTGGTGGGAGGGCATTACTTTTAATTTATACATGGAATAAGGTTATGAGATTTAGGGAGAAATTAAAGATGATTCAAAGGTATATTAGTCCTTTTTATATTCTTTATTGAGGATGTATAATAGCTTATCGCTTGGTGGTTCTATTGGAACTCTCTCAAGTTCACGACGTGTTCCATGTATCTCTCCCAAGGTTATACAAACCTGATCCATCAGATGTACTGAACTTAGAGGTTATATCAGTGGATATTGATCTTTCATATAATGAACAACTAGTATAAATCTCATATCGTTGAGATAATGTGCTCTAGAATGAGACTACTTATCTTGTTAATGTTATATGGGGAATCAAAAATTCGAAGAGGCTGTATGGAAACCCAAGGATGTAATGAGGTAGAGAGATACTAATTTGTTTATATTGGAATAATGCAATGTCAAGGATGAAATTAATTTCAAGGGTGTAGAATGTAACCCCTAGAGATTTTATGAAATTTTACTTTTAAGAAAAATTAAATATCTTTGATAGCTTAAGATACATGTATCCCCAAGTCAAAATGAATTGTACTATAGTATACCATTATAATCTACCCATTAAATTATTATTAATGAATATTAATGAGTAAATTATTTAAATTATATGTTTTACACATGTATAAAATAAATCCATTGGCTATCAATTGATTAAAAATTAAAATAATAAATCATTTGAATGAAAATAAATGTTTTTCTGAAAAACATTTATGCTTGAAATGTGTTTTTATCTTAATAAATTAAAATGATTAATATTGGTGAATTATTTTAATGAAATTTTTATATTAGGTATTCAGTTTTTTTATTATTCATCTCATATTTTTTCTTGGCATCTAATAAGAATAAATAATGTTTTATACTTCAAAACTCTATTTTTCTAAAAAGTGATTTCGTCACAGTTTGTTCAGTTATTTTAATTTTTTTCCAATTTCAGAAAAATTATTTGAAAAAATGAAATTCATTTCTGAAATAAAATTTTCAAAATTTCCTTAGAGTAAATTTTCAAGAATTTTCTGAAAAGATTAATTTTCATGTTGAACAGTGAAAAATACTAATTTTATAAAAACTGTCTTTTAGATTAAAGCATTTCCAAAGTTTTTTTTTCAAATGGTTATAAAATTTAAATTAGTTCAATTATTTTATTATTTATCAAATTTAGGTTATTTGAGCTAATTTTATATTGAATTTGGATAGAAAAACATTTTATACAAAAGAAACCCATTTTTTTGGAAAATCACTTTTCTTCACATTTTTTGGTTTAATTTTAAATTAAATTATAAAAATTATAAAACTGATTTTGGTAAAATGGAATTATTATTTGGAACTATAAAAATTATTATTATTTAATAATTTCAAATTAATTTTTGGTTATAATGAATAGTAACAATAAAAAAATTTGTCATAGTGGGAAAAAGTTAAATCGAGTCAACCTAGGTTATAACTAAGTTGTATGGCCACCGTTTTTTATCTTTAATAGTATTGGAATAATGGATTTATAATATAATCACCTTACGCTCTATTTTTATTTATTTATGGGAAACTTCTCTATGAAAGTGACCTAAATAATATTTTAATTAAATAAAAAGACAAAATGTCAGTCTCTTACTTTTAAATATCTCATATGTGTTACATAGTGATAAAAGGAAGATGTGAATGGATATTAATTGTTATTTTGAGAGTAATTAAGTAATTTTCCTAATTTAAATTTATTTATAATTTTTTATAATTATATAATTGCCATAAATTCTTATGCAACACTAACACAATATTACTTCAATTAATAGAAAAATAAAATAAATGATTTAAAAAATACTAAAAGTTTTATAATTTGAGTGTGTTATTATTTTACAAAATTTTTCTTAATTAATATAATATATTAGTGTTGTATAAATTTATAATATTAAAATCCCATATTTTTCTTGGTGTCTTTATTGTCAAATTATTAGAATGGTGTAAAAAATGACATTATATATATTTTTTGAAAATATTTATCTATTAAATTATTTAAATTTCTTGAAAATATTAAAATAGTAAATGTTGTATAGTATATTCCCTAAAATATCACCCCTTATCCATTTATGATATAATTTTCACTTTATAAGTAAAATTATAACCAATTAAGAGTAAAAAATGCATTACCACAGTTAATTTTAAAATAGGTTAACTAAGGTGCTAAACCAAAAGATAAGTTTTAGAAAACCACATAAACTTGTACAAATATTATGGGTTGATTGTATTTAAAAAAAACCTTATATTATAATATATACCCATTTGGAATAATTTTTATCTATAATGATTTTTTTTTATATTTTAGTAGTTTATGAAATTCTAGGAGCGCTCTTCCCCTCACATATAATATTACATCGATCCCTTCTCTTATTTACAAATTTTTTGAGAATCATAGATTAAAAAAACCTGAAAAAATCTCTTATAAAATTTCATATAAAAATTATATATGTTATAATATTCCTAAAAGACTAATCCTATGATCCTTAAGAGGATATCTGACGATTTCTTTCAAAGAAGAGGTAATTTCCTTCACCGATCACTTGGTTTTTTAACTTATTCTATTAACTCCTTTAAATCAATGGAATTTATCATAAAATAAAAATTTCAATATAAAAAATATAATGAAAATTTATTATTATGATACACCTTTATCCACCCTCTTTCCCATCAAATGGTATGAGAAAGTATCGCACATGTATATATATAAATTACATTCTCCACATAGTGATACAATTCATTTTTCATCCCCATATTTTATGGATAGGAATGAATATGTTTTTAATTTTTATAGACAATATTTATGAAAAAATTATTCTTTTGGAATAATTTTATCATATCTACCTTCTTGTCTTACAATCTATTCAAAAATGATAACGTTGCTCGTACGTACGTGTGGACTATCACCTCCATGAAGTGATATGATTATATTTTCATTTACACTTTACATGGTTGGTAATAAGGATATATTTTATTAAAATATATATATATATATATATGATATGATATAATAATGTTTATTTAGAGGTGAATTATTATTTACCTTTAATTCTTTCCATTCGTTGAAATATGAAAACAACGTTCATGTGTACGTACGATCTACCATCTATATGAATGGTGTAATTTAATTTTATATCTATATAATTTATGTATATATATATATATAATTAATATATATGATATTTATATCCTGATTAACATTATTGATATGATGGTGCGATGATTAATGTACAAGTACCAGAACTACCTAGCCAAAACTTTGATAAAAAATGAAATAGTTAACACATGAAAACAATGATTTTAATAAAAAATTATTGACAAATAGATATTGAAATATCATAAGTGGATCATTTATGATATCATAATTTTGTAAATAATTTGGTTATATAATTATAATAAATTTATATTTATTATATAGGGAGTTAGAGTAATTTCAGAGCAAGTGGAACTTGAGTTAAAAAATTTTAACCTCACTTTTACTTCTATGAGACATAGGCTACATTCACCACTTCTTTATTTTATTTGGTTTATATAAAAACCATGAAAGTATTTCATTATGATTATCATAAAAATAATAAGGCTTAAAATATCCATCTAAGGTTATCTCATTCTTTAGGACTTGATTTGAAAGTTACAATGTGGTAATAGTTTTATGTTAAAATATAACTATTTATCGAGTTGGTTATGATTATGTTTGAAATAATGAAATTTAATTATATAATAGTCAATAATCTCATTAAATTTCTTATCCTATTTTTATTTCTAGATAATATATATTTTTATTTAATTTTATCCTCTTTAGGAACTCGAGATAATTGAAGAATATTTTCTAAATAAAACTGAAATAGTTAATTTCTTTGGTAACAAAAATTTTTATTCCATATCCTTTTTTTCTAAAGATATTTTCAAGAATGATTCTCCTATTATTTTTATACTTAATTTTTATCCATTATTTAATTTTTATAATTTGGTTTAAAATGGTTATTCTTATCATTTTCCAAATGCGATACTTTTGACTTGTTACCGAAAATGTGAATTGAATCTTAATTTTAGAAAATAAAGCATGAGTGAAATTTTAAACCATCATGTACACTCAATGATTTTTATCTTCCATTATATGTTTCCAATTTTTTTTTGAAGGAATTTTTTTTGATAGTATTTTGAATTTTTTTAAGTTTTATAGAAGTTATCTCAAATTAGGAATGGTATTTTTTTGAAGAATGTTATAATGATATTTTTATAGAAATTATCTTTATGAACAACAACAACATTTAATGTTACTTATTATTTACAAGTCATATGATCCAATTTTACCGTTCTTTTTATTTCTCTATAAGGTTAATGATTATTATGTTTTTTATGAAACCCATCACTTTCATTGAGTTATACTATGATGAATTGATGAAATGTTATGAAACCCATTTCATTTCACATGTTATGATAAGATATTTGTTATATTATCATGTTGAACACATCTGTATGAATTTAATTATGTGATGGGTGGGCCCAAAATTAAATTTCTTTCTATTGAATTGGGTAAGGATAGATATCTCATGATATAAACAGGTTTGGAATGGGGAGTGAAACCATATTAGCAAGGGACGTTTCCCACTATGACAGTATTGACAGTGAACCTTGAAAACTATGATGGTTTGGGGTGTGAACCCAATACACTATGATAGTCTAGTAAAAGATCTTGTACTACTAAGGAAATAATTTTATATTATTATGTGTATTCTAAAAATCAATGTTTTATAAAAATATTATTCTCTTATAGCTTATACTCTTAGATTTTTGTATGATTCATGTCTTATGATCTGTCAAGATTTATGCCAAGACTGCAGATTATGATCTATGATATGAAGGATATGGTTTTGAAATGTTACTCTCATATTATCATACCCTTATGATCATGTTATTTTTAAGTGATCATTATTGTCTCCCTTGTTTACCCATACTGAGTATTGAGCCCACCCTTCCTTATGTTTCATTTAACTAGGTTATGAATAAAGATTCTATGTATGAAATGTTTATGAAGAGTACAAGTTATGAAGAACTTAATGGTATATGTTTTATTTCACTTATTAATTAGATGTTTATGTATCCATGTTTCCAAATATAGTATACCTACATGATTCTAGAAGGGATTGAAATGTTATCTATTGATTATTCCTACAATAAGTTTTAATATATATATATATATGTATGAAAAGTATGGGTTGTTATATAATCATTGCTAAAAAAAGTGATGAAACAAGTAACAACTTTATCAATGAATTAATTTAGTAATGATAATGGTTATAACTACTAGTGCCTTTTTATTATGCTTATAATAATAAACTTTATCAGCGTGTGTTTTTTCCCTAAAAAAATATGATCTTCTTAAAAGAAATATATATTACTAAAAATAATATTTAATATTAAAATGTATTTTTTTGATATCAATATACATAGAATTTTCTTAAATATGATCATTATAATATTAAATATGTAGTTACAATTTTTATGTCATATATTTTGGGAAAAATTGTATATGTATTATGTAAAAATTAATATTAATTAAAAATATTGACTAATTAATATTAATAGAAATTTAATAACATTTTTTTATGTCAATGTCATTTTTTTTCAATTTGACATATATGTCCAATATTAAATATTCAATTATTAATTAAAAATATTAATTAATATGTATTTACACTTAATATGTCATATAGTAATTTCACATGTACATAAATAATTCAATTTTATAGAAGCACACATACACAAATATTAAATTTTTAATATGGTCATTTTAGAATTTTATTTATTTGTATTTAATATTCAATATATATTATGATTTTAATTAAAAAATATTAACCATTTTTATATTTTTATTTAATATATAAAATTTATTAATTTTTAGTATATATATATATAATGTCTTACTTTATTCATTATTATAATTTATTTAATTAATAAATATTTTTTTAATATATTAATTTTTATTATTTATTTGTTTAATAGTTTATTACTTTTATTAAATTTTAATATATATTTTTAGATATTTATTAATTAAAATATCACATATTTAATCTAGTTTCAATTTACATAAATAAGATATGTATTCATTTCCATTTTAACATATATTCATTTTCATTTCTTTTAAGTCTACAAAACTAATAACTTGTATTAATTTTATAATATTTCTTCAACCTATTTATTTTTTAATTAAATTTACCACAATATAAAAATTTATTAATTTAATATTATTTATTCATTAATAATCTTAATTATTTTTTCCTTTTTTATAATTTATTCATTTTTTAATATTTATTGGTTTAGTATTATTGTATTCTTTTATTTTATAAATGATTATGAATTAATATAATTAATATTTTCAATATATAAATATATTCATATAGATATAAATATATTTAAATAAATAAATAAATATAAATATATATAAATATATAATGTTTCCTTAAATATTATTTTTATAATATGAAATAAAAATTTACAATTAATAAGTCATATATTTAGTGAAAATTGTTTTATAATTAATAATTAATATTAAAAAAATATTGACTATTTATAATTGATTAATGGATGATTATTGTGAATATTATATAAATGTACTTTGTTTATCAATTAAGCATATATAAAACTTTTGTTACACATATACATTAAGTTGACACAAACGTATACATAATTATTTCAATTTTATATAGAAACATACACATACATATACACACACAATATTTTTATAATTTATTCAATTTGTAATATTCGTTTTAAAAATTTATTTATTAAAATAATATTTTTATTAAATTATGTTTTTAATTGTTATTTTTTCATTTTTAATATTTTTATTTCATATATACTATTTATTACTTTTTAATATTTTTATAATTTGTTATGTTTTTAATATTACATATTCAATAATAATATTGACTATTAATTTTAATATTTTTTGTAATTCATTCATTTTTAATATTTAATTCGGTTAATATTTTTTTTAATTTTATCCTCTTTTAATATTTATATATAAAAGTTTATTGATTATAATTTAATGTTTTTAATATAGTTTTACTAGGAACGGTAGAGACCATGGACTAAAACCCATGGCCATGATGAATTTATTTATGAATAAAGAAAACACACAAATATAGGATAGAGTAGAAAAATAAAAAAAGTGGCACACATGTCACAACTATAGAAGAACAGGAAGCCCTACATAATCATCTTTTTTGTGTCTACCAACCCTTCATAATGAGTTGCCATGACCTCTTGAATACCTTCCTCTCCTCCATTGTTTTGGAGTTTTCTAAGAATCACCATGATCATCCATGTCTAATGAGCCATATTTCTCACAATGAGGTTCAACAGCTTGATCCCCATCCTCACTATTTATTAGCATCATAGCTTGAAGCTCTTGAATATCATCAACCATATCTTGTACTACGATAAAAACCCATGGTGAGGTGTCATTAATATTATCGCCAATAAAGTCTTGATTTTTTCCATCCCCAACCATGGGATCCTTAGAAGCTTAATCCACATGGAGATCCACATTCATAACCAACAAATTAATAGAAGAGAGTGAAGAAATATTATTAGTATTTTTTACTGGTTGTGAGCCTTCCAGTGTCCGTTTATTCATGACGCCCTTATTCTCAAGTCTCTTATGATAGAAAACATCATACTCTGGGATATTAATTGACTCTATCATGAAAAAAAATCAGGTGTAGTGACACCCACATACCACCCTATTTGTATATCCTAAGTATTAATTCCCATTACAACATATCTAGAAACACTACTTTTTCACATAGTGGGAGAAAAAAGAAGGCCTTCTACCCCACCAAGCTTTAACTCTAAGATCTCCTTAAAACCTAAAAAAATATGTTGAGAGGAGGGACCCACATATCCCTCTTTAATAGTACCTATACTAATGTACTCCCCAATCCCACAAATAGGGCATGGGGCATCCTAAATTGAGGTACTAAGGCAAGGGGGTAGGGCTTCTAACTCAGCACCCATTGTACCCTATCAAATCAAGTGCACATTGAAGGACATGGGAATCTTCAATTCCATCTGGGAATCCATTTCATACAGCTTCAAATGGACAAGATTCAAATCCTTAAACTTACAATTTACTTTAAAATAAGTATCACCAATCAGCTAAATCTCATAATTAGGTGAGTGATCTCGATTACACACCTCCTACA
Source organism: Viscum album (assembly GCA_963277665.1). NCBI lineage: Eukaryota > Viridiplantae > Streptophyta > Magnoliopsida > Santalales > Viscaceae > Viscum > Viscum album. The sequence goes on along the minus strand of OY728125.1, from coordinate 1,743,919,121 downwards.
TGCCTTCCTTCAGATCAACATCTTGAATATCCTGACATTTATCATATTCCTGAATCATAAGATCAATTAGTCTATTATAGGTCTCATCAGAACCGTCAAAATTAGGTATCATTCATTTTACTCACTATGAGGCCATAAGATCTTTTGCTCCCTCAACATACCACTGTCTAGGAAGACTGAAAATAGTGGGAAACCCAGTGATGTTGAATCTAAAGAAAGGGAGTTCCTTGGAAGTGTTATCAATAGGAAATAAGAACTTGTCCATATAGGAAGGTTGGTCACTCTACAGTTTCACTGAGCTAACTTGATCAATATGTGTCTTACCTCACACCTTTCACCATTCCTTAATATGGTTTTATTTTATATAATTAAAATGTACTCATCTCCATATTAAAATATATCAATTTTTAATGTTTTTAATAATATATAAAATTAATAACCATTATTCATTTATTTAATATTTTATAATTATATTAATATTTTAATTAATAAATTTCACTCTTTTTTAAAATTCAATAATTTTATATTATTTAGTATTAATTATTCACAAATAATGTTATATATTTTATACTTTTTTTAATTTACTTATTTTTAATATATATTTGTTTAATATATTTGTAGTTTATCTATTTTAACATTTATATACACATATTTATTCATTAAAATTTAATGTCTTTAATATTGTTGTAATATATATATTTAATACAAATTCAAGTTTATTTTAAAATATATACATTTTTAATTTTTTATTAATTTATATAATTAAAAAATCATATTAAATTTTTTTAATTTTTTTGATGTATAATAATTTTTAGTTATTAAATTTCACTAATTTATAACATTAACGTATTTATTATTATTGATTAATTGATAATTTCATATTTACTTTTTTTATAATTTACTCATTTTTAATATATATTTGATTTTTTTTAATATTTTTTAAATTTATTTTAAACTGTTTTTATCAATGCTTAAAAAAAGTGATGATAAAACCCTTCCCAGTCTTTTGAAATCAACCCTAATAGAAACCCACTCCCTCATGCTATTCAATCCCTCATGGAACTAAACCTGTATCACGGCTCCCCCTTGAACTTCCCCAAAAAAACAATCATCTCAAAATCACAGGTATGTAATTATTTGAACTTAATTTTAGTTGATCTATCATTTTTTTCCCAATCTTTAGTTCTTATTTGAGAGTTTATCATATCACCCCATTTCCCATGACCTATTGTGGTACTATATTATGTTGACCCAATTGAAACAATCGAGGCCATTAGGTTTTTAATTACACAAGTTTGATTCAAATAATTCCTTCATGATTCTTTGACCAGCCTTGCTTTCCAAAGGGTTTGAATACTCAAGATCGGTTATTTTTAAATTTTCATGTCTTGAAGTAGACGTTTTTAGTTTTTCTTCAAAAATTTCGTACCTAAAAGACTCTTAAAAAATATTTAAATCTTTCTCTATCATATTTTTTGACTCTATGATGAACATTCCAATTAATTTTTGGGTTTAAATACTTTTAATTAGTGTGTTGTTGTTTTGTAATGTGATTTTAGATAATGATAAATGGGCTTTCAATAAGAAATTTAAACTAATGAGATGGATTTTTTTTAATAAATATGAATCAAAATATGAAAAATTGTAAATTTTTTAGTACCTCCCAAAAAAATGATTCCAATTCGAAAGAGGGGATTTCATCACTTAGTCCCAATCAAAATATTTATTTATTTAATAATGTAATATAGTTTCCCAAAATTTTATATCAAGGAGGATTCTAGTTGAGTTTTATTTGAAAAAAAATATTAATTTATACATAATTAATAGTATTGTATTTATTGAAAATATTTTTATGGTTTTATTTATAATAGTTGTTTTATTGGAAAATGAGTTTGGAAATAGTGGTTTTTGAAGAATGAAAACAATTATAAGAGAAAATTAGTGTTTTAAAGATAAGAAATCAACTTTTGAGGAAATTAAGACATATATTTAGAGTAATTGACCTAAAAATGATCAATCGATGAGGTTATTATTCTCTATTTTCCAAAATATTACTCTCAATAATTGATTTTGGGTATATAATCCATAATTAAGAACTAAAAATTGATATGGTTAAAATCATAGAGATTATTTACCATAATAAAAATGATAATTTTCTTTCATTCAGTAAGATTGATTATTTAATCAATGAAAACTGATTACAAGAGTTCAATGTAATACTAACCCTGCTCAAAAACTCAATTGAATACGTTTAGAAAATTAAATAGTTTATAAATAATTGAAATTATTCTTATCGGTTTTTTATTTCTTGGAATAGAATTCAATATGTAATAACATTTCTATAAAATCTATTTAAAAAATTAATGGAAGATAAAATTTCAATTAAATTGTTTAGGAAGAAAGCGAAAAAGAATTTTTTTTTCAACTAAATGTAAAAAATCCCAAAATAAAGAATACGATAGTATGTAAAAGGAAGTTAAATATATCACTTGAGAACTTCAAAGTTTAGGTCACCGAAGGTTTTTCTAGAAACAGATACAAAACAACTTCCATCCCTTTTTGTCATTTTTTTTAATTTCATCTTTGAGTCTCCAAAGTGAGTATGTATTTTTTATTAGGAAAATAATAAAATTTTATTGAAGTATCAATAACATTTTTCCTTTGATTATGAATATTATTTACACTTTTAAATCATTATATTAATATATTTACACACAAGTATGTTTAGACACACACATGTATATAATTACATATTTTCACCCAAATTCTGTTACATTGATTACATATCAATGTATTAATATGGTAGATGTATAACTTAAGTATATATATTTATTTTTTGTACAAAAATAATATATTTGGACCTAATAGGATGTTAATGAATCCAAAAGGGATGGTTCTTAATCATATTACAAAGGAGATTGAGGATGTGATTGAAGAGTTCATCAAGTTTGAAATAGAGCATGCATACTACAGTTCTCAAATCCATTGTTCGTGTTTAAATTATTTTTTATTCAAGAAAAATTCATCCATAATAGTTGTAAGAACATTTGATTTGTCACAGAATATATTTAAGCATTAAATTATGGAATAAACACATAGAAAACTGAAATTATATACTGACTGGGATGATAATTCGATTTATGTATCATTTAATTTGAATAATAGTGTCAGTTATGATGGGGATCATATGAAATAAATGAAAATGTAAAATTATGATGACCTTCGTGATTTTACAAAGGTTTTTGAAAAGTTAAATAACCATGCAAAGAGGCCATTTTATAATCTTTGTACTAAATATAATTTGAATGTTGGAAGTTGATAGAGAAACAATAACTTTAAAAAACTACTTGGTATCCGGAATGATATGATACCATAAAAAATGTGTTTCCTTTCTAAAAATATAATGTTGAATGAATGTTATATTCAATGATTATGATCTCTAAAAAATACATGTCTATAAAAATGATTGTATATTGTTTTGAAAGGACCAAGAATCACTCAGAAAATTCCCTATGTGTTGTTCAATGTTGGAAAGATAAATAAATTCATTAAAAATTTGTATGGTACATGCCTATAATTCCATGGTTTATATGAAAATATAGATGTTTGGAAACAACTAGACAATTGTCATGGAACACAATTACAAAAAATTGATGTTGTGAATCTATATAACTCAACATACTATACTCATTGAAAGAAAATTGATTAAGAGTATCTTGAATTTTTAAACAATCTAAGAAACCTATATCTTGCATAATTGACATATGGAATAAATCATTTGGATATATAATGTAGTACCCATAGTATATATTCAGTTATGTTTGTAAATTATAACTTTCCACCATGGTTATGCATGCAACCCAAATAAATTATGTTGTCTTTTCTTATATCTTTACCAAAACTATACGGTACTAATATTGATCCCTATCTGGATTCATTGATAAAATATCTTAAATTAATATGAGATATATTTTTTAAATTGTATGACACTCATAGAAGTGAAGAGTTCACAATGAGAGTCATACTGTATGGGATGATAAATGACTTTTGTGCTTATGAAAAATTGTTAGGCTATATGCTTAAAGGAATATTGGGGTGTCCTATTTGTGAATAAGGTACACACTCAGTTGAGTTGATGATTTATTTGAATAATGTGTTTTTAGGACATCAATTTTTTTTAACATGATGATATAAATATCGTTCCTCAATGACAACATTCAATGGAAATATAGAACATGGTACAAAACCATCTACACTAATGGGTGATCAACTATTTTAGAATATAAAATATATTGAAACTTTTTTTGGTAAACATTTTTTAATTAACCTTATGAAATTTCATTGGAAAAATAGATTAGTTTTCTTTGAATTAGCATAATAGAATTGTTTTTATGTCATATGGTTTCATGATTTCATTTATGCAGAAAAATGTATTTGATAATGTTATTGTTATGTTATTAAATGTACTAGAGAAAATAAAATAATAAATGGAATTAGGGTTATATTGGAAATGATTTACTAGGGTATAAAGAAATATTTGGCATTGGTGGTGGGTGAAAGATGAAAATTTCTTCCACCAGTAGATTACAATCTATCCATACACAAATTTTTTTTTGTAACATCCTTAACTGTGTAAAAGTTTCAAAGGGGTATTCATAAAATATCAATAATGTAATGTCAATGAAAAATTTGAATTTATAGGATCTGGAATAACACGAAAACCATGTTTTGATGAAATATTTAATGAATATTGCTCTGCATTGCATTATGCCTAAAATGTATGATATATATTAACTAGACATTGCTTATTTTTTAAAATCCATATACATGCAAGTTATTGAATAAAAAATGTTTCCAATAATTAATAAAGAAATTATACTCATATTATAAGAATTTCAGATGTTTATTCCATGATCATTCTTCAATATAATGATTCAGTTTGTTTGAGAGATTAAATAATGTGGTCCTGTACGTTAGTGATAGATGTACCACATTAGATTTTATATGATTATTTTGAAATGGTATATAAATAATTGGTGTCATCCAAATGGTTTTATTATAGATATTTGTTTAATAAGCTATTTAATTATGTACTGATTACCATTCAGATATTGATGGCATTAGGCTCCAAAAATATCATTACATTAGACCTCATATGGGATAAAGGTTTTACAAAAGAGTTTTTATTACAATTACCATTATAGATCATGAGGAAGATCACCCTAACATTTTACATAACAGTATAGAGGTTTTTCTATAGGATGAATCCCACCGTAATTATTAGAAATGTCAATCCATAAAGGGATGAGATATGGATATCGAATACACACAATCCACACTTTATTGGATGTTTTTGAAATTTTATTTATAAGAAGGTGCACAAAAATCCAAAATAAATTGTCGAATTACTTCGATTTCTAGCTATAAGAGCATATATATATGTACAATCTTAACATGGTTATACAATTAGTGGTTATACATTCTATATAAAGGGAAAATATAAACATAGTATGATAAAAAATAGTGGAGTTACACTTGTGGTGGAAGTGATGCATGAATCATGTTATAATGATTAAAATCAAATTTATGTAAATATTTCATACTTTAGCATCATAAAAAAAATATATGAGTTGGATTATACAACATTACCAGTGTCAATTTTCCCATTCAAATGGATTAACAACAAGAGTTCAGTTAAAGCTAATGAATTGGGCTTCATGAAGGTGAATTTCATTATAAAAGTGTATAAGGAAAAAAATTTATAATGGAATCACAAGAATTTAATGCATTTAATGTTTCAGATCATTAAAATAAGTGTTTTTCAATTTTTCTATCAGAAACTAAAACATCTGTAGGGTAAAATGAAAATTCATTTGAGGATGATGCTTTCATTGAGAGATCAAAATCATCTTATGGTGCTCCCAATGTAGGTAGTACAACGACCTAAGATTCAAGTAATTTAACCTTTTATTATGTATTATGAAGTTATATAATACTTGAGTTGAATTTTTGGTGATTTTAGTGTATTTTGGAGTGTTTTGGTAAGGTTTTTGAGGGAGTATGGTTTGATCCAGGTTAGTGATAACCGTGGAATTTTCCTAGGAATATGTTTGAGATTACACTTTTATGATACTAGATATGCATGTTTGGCACACGGGTTATCCAAATTGTGTGAAAAATGCTACACCTCTAGGATATGTATAGTATAAATAAAAGGTTAGTCAAACTGTGTGGCACTACAATGTGACATTTTGGGTGTTGTCTAGTATCATGTTTGTGGTTTGTGTGTCGTTTGTTAAAATATGCATCCTAACATTACAACGTGCAATTAATGCTAAAAAATGAGGGTTAAACTCATTTTTTACCTCTCAAACACTCAATTTTCTCCTTTTGTTTGATATTATCAAAACTACTCATCCAATCTAGGTATCCTTGGTGATTCCATTTTAAATGAATGTGTTTTTATATAATAAAGGTGTATTAGATCTCCAAAATCAATGGTATGTCTCTATTTCCTTTGTTTCTCTATAGATCATCTTATCTCCACTCACATAGATCAATAGATATAATACATTATGGATAGATATATGGTCAATGATGATTTTAAGGAGATATTATTGGGATCTATTGAGGGGAAGGTGTTGTGAGCCTAGATATAGAGGTTTCTTAGTTTTGTTCTTCATTATCATCATCCACTAAGAGGTGGGTGGGTTATCTCCCTTCTCCACTTGTTCTAAAACTTAAATTCTTTATTTCAATGAACTTTTTTATTATATAACAATGAAAATATTAAGTGGTTCTTAAAGGAAACCATTTAACTGATTAAATGAGAACATGATAATTTGGAAGGAATTTGGAAAAAAACTTTCTTTATAATTTTATATTATAGTTAATGTATGATGTAAACAAGATGTTTGATGAATTTTTTTTATTTTTAATTAAATGAATTTGAATATTGTCTTGTCATATATGGTAGCATGTGTTCATATTTCATTATATGAGGCCTCTTTGAAATAAGCTTGGTGCTCAATGCCAAATGTGTAGTGGAACATGAGATTAATCACATTGTAAAGACTTATTGGAGGATTAGAGACTACTAATGTGTATGGATATATCTTAGAACATGTATATTCTTGTGTAAGAGAGAGAGAGAGATACATATATGGGTATACCAAGAGAATTGAAAGAATAGAAAAATTGATTTAGTTCAATTTATTTTATTAAATTGTTTTCTTAAAATAGATTGTTCAACATTCATATTACACTATTCTAAATTGAATAACTATTTCGATGTTTCTCATTTGGATATATAATATGTTATAAACCACGAGATAATGTGTTTTTATCTTAGTGGCATGAGTTGGTAAGTCTGTTGGGAAAATAGCACTAAGTGTAATATTCACCCCTTCTTGTGCACTTTGGTGCATTTGTAAATGTTTTTTACGTACAAAAAAGGAAAGAAAAGGAATAGTAATTATCTAGTGGAATATCATGACACTTCATCCATAAGTTTTTGTTTGGAGATAAGTGTTCTCTTTTAGAGTCCCAATGTGATGTCACATCGATGTTACTACATTGGATTTCATTTGGTTTTTTCATGTAATCTTTTAATACGTTTTAATTTTTAATTTTATTTTTATTTTTATTTGGGTTTCATTTTTATTTTATAACTATTAACCATGAATCATATAGTTAGTTTTGGTTGTTTGGACATTATATTGTTAAGTTATGTTTTTTTAAGGGAAAATTGTCCCCCAATATTGTACTAGTGCATTGTCATTTATTTTTGGAATTTGGTATTTTGGGGATGCAACCAAAGGATAGTATCACCTCTTACTTGACCCAATCTAATGGGTTGAGGTCAAATGGTTCAAATGGTATCAGTCCTAACCAGTCCTCTTGTCCTTTTGGGATTATAGAAATGATATAGGAATGTCAGAACATGAAATATATAGCATTAAAATAGGTAGGTAACCTATTTATTCTAAAATTAAATTTACAAAAGTGTTTTGGGTTATAAAAAGTGTTTGAAGATAATTTTGGGTATGTTTCATCTCATAATTATGGGTTTAGATGATGAGTGTAACATATCATGCATCAGTATCAAGACTTCCCACAAAGGCCACATTCTTCATGTTAATTTTATTATTTTTTTTAGAAAACGGTTAAAATGGTTTTTTTGTAATTATGGTTGTTATATATATTGTTTATGGTGATTTTTAATGTAATAAGCCTTCAGTTTTAGTGAGTGATGACTAAGTGGTGATTTTTTATGGTTATAGTGAAACAGAATTGGGTCAACATCATAGAAACATATAAGAAGTATATATAGAAAACATGAGTACACTTGAGCCATAGGTGAAAAAACCTCTTGTTCATATAATTATTAAATATTTTCAAACCATTAGAAAAATAAATTGAAATAAAAAACCTAAATAATTGGATCATTCTGTATAGTTTCAAAAACAGAATCTACTAGTCTTCTATATAGATTCAACAACTAAAAAACAAAAGTGTGACTCAATATAATGAAAGATACTCTTTTCTAATAGAGTAATTAATAGAATAAATATTTCTAAGAGATTACTTTTCATCTTACATAATAACCTATCTATACATTACTAATGTCAAGATAAGTCTATGTTATTTATTATGATTCATATGAATATGGGTAAGGATTTTTTCTCATTCAAGGATATCATGTTGTATCTTATAGATCATGAAAGTTATGGGTAAATAAGAATAATTACATGACATAAGATTTTGAATTACCTAATGTGGTCTATTCCATGAAAACATGGAATCATTACCATTTTGGTGTCAAATTTATAGTGTTCATGTATCATAAATTCTTGAAACACATTTTCTCACAAATATATTTGAATATAAGTAAATAATGATAAATGAAATACATTTAGATGTTTGAATTTAACTTCATTTATACACCAGGTAAAGAAAATTATATGGATAATGTATTGAGTAGGAATTCATATCATCAGTTAACTAAAGAGGTTTCCGAGTAGTGGAAACCAATAATGGTCATAACTGATATACATCTATATTTTAAATAACAAGGTATATTATGGTTTTAATTTTAGTTTATTTTATTCATGATTTAATTGAGCATGTTAAATATTCTCATACATCCGATATTTAATGTATAACCATGAGGTCAAAACTCAATGGTTGGGGGACCATTGAGGGATGAATGAAAGAAGAGAAATACGCATTGTTCTTTTAATATTAGATTATGGTTCCATTGATATATCTTGAAAAATTATCTCTTGTTACCACCATTCGATATGGGATGTTCATTCTATAATTCAGAATATGTATAAGGTGTGATGAGAATGGTTTTGGTTTCTATAATGAAGTGGAAACTAGGGGAGATTGTCATGATATGCCTCACATATCCACAATTAAAGGAGGACCACCCACAACCAAGTATTATATTACAATTTATACCTATAACTATGTGTAAATGAGAGAATATAGTTATGGAATTTATAAAAGGTCTACCGAGAATGGTTCAGAAACATGATTCCAAATTGGTGATTATGGATCAAATCACAAATCCAGCTCACAAATTTGTTCACTTTATCTATATTAACTAATCCAATAAAGTGGAATAAATTTCTAAAATCAATATTTTGGATGCTTTAAAGATTCCTGGAATTCTAGTTTCAATTCTATATAACTGAGACCCATGTTTTATATATTTATTTTTAAAATTCTTGAAAAAATCCCTTGGAAAACAATTGACCCAGAGCATGGATTATCATACTCAAATGGTTTTTCAATCCTAGTGAAAAATCCAAATGTTGGAATAAATTCCTTGCGATGAAATTATGGATGTTGGTGTTTCCTGGGTGGATCATATACTGTTAGTGGATTTATTATTTAATAATAGTTACAAGAACTTGATACATATGGCACCTTTGAAGTTATCATGTGGTTTCCCATCTCGTTCCCCACTTTGTTGGTGGAAACATATGATAATTCACTTATTAGACCTATCATCATATATAAGACTATGGAGAATATTTATATGATCAAAAAGTGGATTCCAACAACACAGATTCACCATAAAATAGATGTTAATCATCATCACTAACTATTATCATTTTTATAGGTGATCATGCTTTCTTGAGAATCACTATAGGGACAAGGAATTGTCATTTTGGTAATAAAGGAAAAATTTATCATTGTTAAATTTTCCCTTATGAGACACATGAATGAATTGATGATGTGGATTATCAGTTGGATCCAATTCCAAGATTTAGTTCTATATGAAACATTTTTCATATATCATAATTGAATATTTATCATCTTGATCTTAACCATATGAATCTATGGGGGCCATGTTAAGTTTGAGAAATTTTCTATATGGATTCATGTGAAAATTTATATTTTAGATAGATTAGATAAGATCTTATGTGATAAAATATTACATTCATATGAGGGTTATGAAAATATTGTCAAATTCAAGAAGAGACATGGGGATGTGAGAAAGAAATGTCAGAATTGTGAACTGAGATTTTTCAAAGAAATGATAACCTACACATTTAGATGGATGGAAAGACCAATGGTTGGTAGAATTTAACACCCACAATTTTAGGTACGTTACCCATTTATTTTGTATTTTGATGTTTTATAATACTTGGGATGAGTTTTGGGAGTTTTTGGAGGGATTTTCTATATTTTGGGTTGATTTTTAAGGGAACACAATTAGAGCACGATTAGAAGAAACCGTATACTTTTCCCAGGAAATCGTGGGTGATGTGATTTTTTAGGATAATAGCTTTGAAAGATTGGATTGCTATTTGTCTAAATTGTGTGGAACAACAACATGAACCCTTGGTAAATATACAACAACAATGTAGAATTTGTGAACATTTGGTCAATCCCTGTGGTACTCTGGGTGTTGTCTAGTAGCATGTGCATGGACAACCGACAATTTCCTACTAGAACGATTTGGGAAGTCTGTTGGAGAAATCCTACTGAGTGTTATATTCTCCCTATGCTTATTTACATTGGTGTTTTTTTATATGTTGCAAACTGAGACATAGGAAAGTAAAATGTATTATACATATGTAGTGGTGCATTATGATGCTTCATCCATAAATAGATGTTTAGATATTGGGGTTTTCACATGGATTATTGGAGTGATGCCACATCAATGTAATTGCATTGGATATATTTTGTTTTTTTTGTTTTATTTTACTTTTATTTCAATTCCACACTAATGTTTCTTTTTATTTTGTTTTCATTTGGGTCATATCATCCTTAATCATGAATTATTTAGTTTGTTTTGGTTTATTTTTGTATTTTGTTATGTTTGTTTATGTTTTTTCTTTGTGTAAAATTTTCCTTCAATTTTTTACTAAACCCTTAGAATTTATTTCTGGACTTTTGTGTCTTGGGGATGTCACTTATGGTAACCCAAGATAATGGGTTGGGGTGGGATGTTCCCAATAGTATCTTATACATTAGAGGGGACTTTAACAAGGGGATTTTGATACATGAAAAAGGATCAAAATCCCCTAAACCATTAAATAAAAAATGCAAGTTCAATTAACATGATATGGTGTTATTTATTATACTATTATTTTATTCATAATATTATGTGTTATCTACTAAATTTTCATACTCTAAATTAAATGATTAACTACTCATATAGATAATGACTTCTCCACATTCTTATGTTACCAATCCTTAAGAAGAATACACTATCAGTACTAAAATTATGGAATTGTTAGGGGTTCAAAAACATGTTGATGAACAACAGAGTGTGGTATAGAATCATCATGTAAACTAAAGATATTAAGGAAATAATAAAAGTTATAAAAATTAAGGTTTTATGGGATTAATTTTTCCAACCCATTGACCATAATAAGTTACTATTCATTAGTTAAATTGGTGTAAAAACACAAATGTATGTGATAATTAATATAGATACATGGAACAATGTATTGAAAATATTAATTACATCCATTTGGGAATATTTTAGGGTAATTTTAGGATATATTTTATCCATTTTACCAAAAAATTACATAACAAATCATTGATATACTTTTCATTATCCATTATAGTGTTTTTTTTATTTTTTACGATAATCATAAGAAATTTGTATAAATGGTCACTAGAAAAGCTTATAGATCATTCTAGACACTTATTACAAATAAAAATCTCAATAAAGATGAGGGGGACTTAATTAACCACCCACCGACTATGTATACACATATTTTAAACCATGTAACACAGAAATATTTCATTAGTCTTTATAATGAGGAAAAATTTTAGGTTAATTGTAATTGATAATATTTTATTTAAAATTATTTATTTTATCCTCTTTGACTAAAATTGTTTATTTATGAAATTTAAAAGGATTTTCAAAAAATAAAAAGCATGTATCAAAACCAATGTACCCCTACTTTAAACAAGGATGAGGTACACTTCACTAGAAAAAAATCAGTATATATTTAAAATGAAAGTAACTTTTTTATGTGATATGAAACAACATATTTTGTTTTATTTATATTTATATAGATTAATCCAAATCCAAATCCACTTCCATACCACATCATGTTATATGAATATAGGATTATGTAAATGAAGAGGGAAAACAAGTATATGAAAACACACAAGAAATATGGTAATCATGTAGTAAGTATGACATAATAGTAATTTTTTATGCTTTATAATAGTATAAAATAAATATATTTATTCATGTTTGAATGTTCTTTATATGGTTTTAATGTAATAATTTTATTGATCATACCCAAATAAAAACTTTCAGTTGCTTTGAAGAAACTAAAACAATATTGCGATGTTAGAGGTGCTAATTTTAGAGTATAACATCAATCATATTTTCAGACAAAAAAGTTCCAAGGATATACAAATGATATGATGAAAGGAATGAAAGAATATATAGATGTGTTAAAATATATTATTTTACATTTTTTGGTTGGGAGACCTGTATATGTGAAAGGGTTAATGTGAAACCATAGTAGAATAATGATTTGTACATGAAGATCCACATGAACATACTATCTATGAGGCTAGCCATTCCACTCAATCACCTATCTTACCCAACGTAATAATTTATTTAAAACTCTTCCTACCAAATTAGAATTGAAAAAATATTGATAGAATTATTTTACTAAAATTATACAAGGAGGAATTGTATGAGATTTATATCTATCCGCACCTAGAAATCTCTTTATTGAGATTGGTACATTGTACAATATCAAAGGATACATACGACATAATAAACAACTCCCAAAAGGTCATGTGATATTAGGTATTGAAGAAGATCACAAGATGAACTATGAATTATCTATTTCTCTTGATGATTTAGAGGTCACCATAGTCGATAGTACCATTGGAGATTTCATGGCATGGTCGTTTAATCTTATAAAGTTACATAGCGATAATGAAGTATGTCTGTTATATTTTTTTTCAAATGAAAAACCATTAATAGTTGATGAAAAATATAAAATGTGGAACGGTATTATAGACAAAAAAATGAAGAGGAAATATAAGGTTGGGTCAATACAATCCAATGGATCAATGAAGAAATAAAAAGGACCTTTTGAGAGTACCTTTAACAAAATAATATCATTTCCACATATATTAACATTGAATGTTCACGTGGATACAGAATTCAATAATGGAAATGTGTCTTAAATTGAATATGACGAATAAATATATAGAGATTCCATTACATATCTGATTGGTATTAAGATTATAATTGAAATTATTAAGATTTAATGGTTGGAAGTCTCATTTGTGAATTCATACATGAGGTACATTTTCATAGTATGTGTTTCAAAATAATTATATACTATGCTAATTGCAGTTAATAACTATTAATATTTTCTACAAGTGTACATATTACTACCATATGATGGGAAATCCCCGTGATGAAAATTTTGGACTCATTAATTCCACTATCATTTCTATACAGAATTTAATTTGAATCTCGAAAAAATGGATAACTAAATGATGAACTAAGAAAAATGTTTGAAAATAAAATAACACATGATATAAAATACACAATGACTATAATTTAAGGGTAAAACCCTATAATCCAATCATTTATAATATATTTTTATTTTTTAATTATATTTTTTTGTTTTATAGGAAGAAATAGATTCCTATCACACTACATTTGAGAACACTAAATATTTATTTTTTGGATCAAAATCATAGATTTTCAAAATATAAACCATAAATGATGTCTATTTTGAATTTTTAATGTACTTCATCAAACATTTTAAAGATACACTTAAAATTATATGTTTTAGTTTATTGTTTATCAAGAATTTTGTTATGATAGGGTGATTTATAAATATAATCTAAATAATGGTACGAGGCTCATGACTGAATAAAATAATAATATGAATTTATTCAAATGGATAGAGATTAATGTTTATATAGTAATATTTACCTAGTAAAACTTATTTCATAAAAATTTACTTATTTTGGTCAATATTTCCATAGTTTCCCAAACAAAATAAGAACAATAATTGTGCACAATTCATTTGGAAATTTAAGAAAGATATCATATACAAATAATAAATTGGAATCCCCAAACAATTATTTCTAAAGTTAATTACACTTTCATTTAATATATTATTATTCAATTTAATGTTAGTATTTTATAAGTACTACTAGGAATGCCATCTTTCTATGTACTCGAAAGAGGAAATAGATTTGTTTCTAGATGAGTGGTAAGAGTATGCGATGTCAGAATGTTTACCGACATCCAGTTGAGTTTATTAATTATTATATTTGTGATCTATTACATAATATTGATTTAGAGATACATTTTGGATGTAGGGCATTATTATCATAATTCATAGACATTATTTTCCCAAGAATTAATTCATTTATTTTTGGAAATAAATTGGTAATATTTTTATTCTAATCCAACAATTTCAATTTAGAATTTTTTTATATTTGACTCTCATATCATTCCATAGGAATTAAAAACCCATCATTAATTTTATTCCCATATTGAATGAGGCTACAACATTTTTGATCATCCCCCATGTATGGTTTCTCAATAAGACGAAAAGAGTATGAAAGTTTTGATTGAGGATTGTATAACATTAGTATCTCATTATGGTAAACTATTTAAGGACATATACAGGGAAAACACCTATAAAACCATTTATCTTGTTTTATTACCATGGTATTTTTAAATAATTATTATGCAATAAAACTATGATAGAAGCTACAAAAAACATTGATAATAAGACAAAACCTGATGGGAAATTATTTTAGAATATTCCAAACATTATAATTCACCCACTTATTTTATATATGTAGTCCAGATTTAATTCAACCTTTCAGATATATTTACTAAACCAGCATATCAAGTGAGTACTTCAATCTTCCTATTGTTACTATAATTTTTAAATTCTTATAAAGGGTATATTCTCATTCCTAAATTTATGGTGAATTTCTTTTCATCTGTTCACAAATTTACTTCCTCTTGGTGTTAGGATGAGTTGTTCAAAAATAAAAAAACTTTTTGTGATGACCCTGGAGACATGAAATATTTGAGTTGTTTCTCAGGTACAAGTGACATTGAGGTAGAAATTAAGATAATAGAAAGCGGGGAATGGGTCAAGGATCCTTATTCCAACTAATGTGAAGACATATTATGAACTTTTGGGATGAAATTCACTAATAGAAGTGCAGTCGTGTATGCCTTAGGTTTTTTTTTCAATTTTAAGTAACAGATATGCCTTTTGTTTCCTAGTTTTTAGTACTGTATTCAAGATTGTGTTCTATTATTTCTAATAACTATAAGTTGAAAAGGATGGTGATTTACCATTGAAGAAACATTACCAAACATGGGAGGAGTTTCAGTAGAATATTTCTATTATTTTATACAGGTGATTTGATATTAGTGACCTCTATCTAAGGAAAGTAATTCCTTGCTCATTGCCTCATCATTTGTATTTTTTTTAATTTTTATAATTTGATGAGTCTATTAAAACGGTATTTATATTTATTAAAATGATCTATAATTAATTTGTGATGTCCATAAATCATTCTCATGACATTAAAATTCATAATGTGGATGGTATGACTAAAAGTGTGTGTTTTCACATTTAAAAAGGGTCATTCTACTCTAAATCATAGTCACATAGACAAAAATGAGAAAACATTTTGTATTATGCTGATACTTTAGAAAAATGAACCATAATTCATTCCTAGTGTATAAGAATTGGCCGCACATCAATCTAAATTTTTTTTCATGACCGACCCCTAGGGCCCCTATGGTGACTACCCCAAGCCCGCCTCCCATAGGTCAGGGGATGGAGACTAGCACGAAGTAGGAATATCCCACAAGTTGGAGGAATTTTAACAAGTTTTGTTCAAACACATGTCTCCGTGGAATTTTGATGAAATCGATAACACTTAGAAGACATGTATTCATACTACTATGATAACTCACACAGAGTAAACAGTATAAACTAAAAGAAAAATGGGCCAATATAAAATTCCAACAAAGAAAAGTACAAGCTCTAGGAACTCATCCACAGAAAACCTTACTAGAAGGGTAGGTGAATGGCTGTTGTCTGAAGCCATAGAAGTATACGTATTCTATATGATCTCACCAGGAACCACTTGGTCTTTGTCCACCCTGGACTCTGTCAAAGCGTCAGTCATATAGACAAGACACGAGACGTGCAGGCGATTCCCATATAGGGGTGAGGAAAACAATAATCAGTAGGGACCCCAAACCACTATAGTATACAACAAAACAATACACAAAAGCAGGCTACCAAATGGGTAAATGAAGTGTAGCCTCTAAGTAGTATAGTAAAGAGAGTTACTAGAGTCATCTCACACCAGTACCTGTATATGACATACATATACGAAGAAAGTCTAGCACTACGGGAAATATAGATATTTGCGACGGGTCATTTGCGACGGGATCCCGTCGCAAATAGCCTTTTGCGACGGGGCCCCGTCGCAAATCGCCCGTTGCAGAAAACACCGTCGCAACTAATTTTTTTTGCGACGGGCCCGTTGAAAAAACACGTATTTGCGATGGGAAATTGACCCGTCGCAAATAGGTTTCTGATTTTTTTAAAAAAATCTTTTGCGACGGGCCCGTCGCAAAAAGTATTTGCGACGGGTCATTATCCCGTCGCAAATGGTTGCTTCGAAGCGGGTATTTGCGACGGGAATATATTCTCGTCGCAAATAATAATAAAAAAGTTAAAAAAAATTTAAAAATTTATTTATTATTATATAAATCAATAAACCTATTTATATTGATATAAATATAATATTTATTTTTTAAATATGTTTTAGAAATGAAGAATGAAAATCAAATATGAATGTATAAGATGTTCAGTAAAAGAGGCTTATAAAATAAATTAAAAAATACTTTTAATTTGTAATTATGTAATTTTTATCAGTTAATAGTCATTTAATAACTCTTTGAATATAAAAAAAATAAAAAAATTAATGAAAGATGGAAAATAAGTTAAAAATGAAACCCAAACTTCAAACGGCCATAACTTTTGATCCGGGACTCCGTTTGAGCTCCACAGCATATCAAATCGAAGCCTGCGATGAGCTCTACAGCGCTATGGATGGGTGATACCCGTCCAATGTTGTTTCAACGCCAAAAAAGGCCCAGAAGGCCTCCAAAACTAAGTTTTTAGTCGGGGTACCCCGATTTTTCACCGTTTAAACAGCTATAACTTTTTCTCCCAATGTCCGATAAACCTCTACCATATATCATATCGAAGATCATTTCATGTTCTTCGATTTGATTGATTGTGGAGCTGAAACAGACTTCTGGATTAGATGTTATGGTCATTCAAACATTCAAATGGCTATAACATCCGATCCGGATGTCCGTTTGGCCTGTACCGCATATCATATCGAAGATCGTTTCATGTTATTCGATTTGACTGGTTGTGGAGTTGTAACGGACTTACGGATTAGAAGTTATAGCCATTTTAACATTCTCGGTGGATTTTCACCCCCTCATTCCTATGTATTCATTCATAACTATACATATATATATATGTGTGTGGGTGTGTGTGTGTGTATCTATTGTATATATGTATTTATTTATTTATTTATTTATTTATACATATACATAAAAACCCATATTTTATAAATTTATTTAAAACTAAGCTTATAAATATATATTAATTAATATACAAATAAATATACGAATAAAAAATTATAACTACATATATATATATATAGAATAAATATATATTAATATACGAATAAATAAATAAATATATATATTTATATAACCAAATATATTTATATTAGTATAAATATATATTAATATACGAATAAATATAACTATATATATATAGATAGATCATTAAATGTATAAAAAAATGAAATGGCTTAGTTGTAAAGGTTAATGCGCGCATGGGGGAGGTTTATTCCTATTTATTATTAATTCTTTCTAATTATTATTAATTACTACTAATTACCATTAACTATGAACAATTAATACTAATAATTGAAATTTATTAAATAACAAAACAATATAAACACAATTAAATTACAACTAATTAAAAATAAATAAAAATAATAAAAAATTTAAATTAAATATTAAATTAAAAAGAAAATAAATACCTTTAAAATTGATCTGAGGTTGATCTCCGATAATTGTTGAAGACATCAATATCAAATCTGGAAATAAAAATTAAACTTAAGAAACTATGAACTCTAAAAATAGAGTTTTGAGAGAAGTTGAGAATAAATGGAAAAAAACGGGTGGGGGTATTTATAGGTTAGATTATTTGCGACGGGAGTATTTGTGATGGGTATCCCGTCGCAAATACTTGAGCCCGCATTTATCACGGTCAACGGTTAAATAGTTATTTGCGACGGGTCCCGTCGCAAATATTAACCTGCCGACATACTATTTGCGACGAGGGGTATATTACCGTCGCAAATAGTTTTTACCGCCGCTGGGTATTTGCGACGGGAATATACCCCATCGCAAATAGTTTTTACCACCGCCGATTATTTGCGATGGGTGGTAACCACCCGTCGCAAATGACTTTCCCGCGGTTTGGTGCGCTTTGCGCGCCAAGCCTTTTGCGACGGGTGAGATTTCCCCTTCACAAATAAGTGGTTATTTGCGACGGGAAAATACCCCCGACGAAAATAAGTTTATTTGCGACGGGATTTATTCCCGTCGCAAATAACCCATCGCAAAAACCCCTTTTTCCCGTAGTGTAGGCATATTCAAATCCAATGTGACACACTTTGAGTTATCATAGGAGACACACTCCACATATGCACAGGAGACACACTCAGTGTAGGCACACAAGACACAATATATAAGAGACACACTCAATTTGGGTGTAGGAGACACACTCCATAGGATACACACTCTAAATGGGCACATGAGACACACTCCGTATATCACAACCTGACACTAGATTCTGCTCTTAGCACGATCGTTATGGGAGAACCCACTCCTCAAGATAAAAAGGACATATGCCAACCTCTAAGATAACTCCCATAATGTATTTCAAAAGCACATCCTCATTGCGAGGATCCCAACATAGCAAATGGTTCGTCAAACAGATATAAAGTTTTAATGTAATATGCCTTCTAGTAAAAGAGGCTAGTGGGGTCTAGGTCTGGTCTGCCCATCGGGTCAACCTGACCCGGCCCAATGAGGCTTGGCCCGGCCCGACTGGGCCTTAACCGTTCTACTGGCCCGACGTGTCTACTCGCTCCAGGGTTATTTGAGCAGGCTGGTTCGATCCACCCTGATGTGGCCCGGTTGGCCGCGCCCCTCCTTGGCCCACGTGGTTGCCTGACCGTGTGCTAGCCGACGTCCAGATCAACATGGCTGAACAACATTGCGTGACCAGTTCCTGTGACTAGCACACACTCATGGGTTCTCCATCCAATGAGGATCTGACGAGCTGCATCCCTCCACTATCACGACCTTCCTCCACCACCCATGTCCACTGAAGGTACAAGTTTCCACCACCAGACTTTGAGTTTGCGGGATTCTGTTGCCTCTACCGATGACCCCCTATCGCGGGCCCACTAGACTGTGGGATGCCACCATCGTTGGCTTCCATTCCTGTGGTCATCCTGTTGGGTCCTCTTGGCCCGACAACTCTGTTGGGCCAGTGTCACCTTAGCTATAAGCCTCCTGCCAGCGGCCCATCGTGCACCACCACACCAGCACGTGGCCGCCACCGGTACCTGTAGCCAGTACCTACGTGCTAGGGCCATATTCCATGGGCTACTGGGTTTGCTCTGGGGTT
Organism: Viscum album; assembly: GCA_963277665.1. Classification (NCBI taxonomy): domain Eukaryota; kingdom Viridiplantae; phylum Streptophyta; class Magnoliopsida; order Santalales; family Viscaceae; genus Viscum; species Viscum album. Next base: position 1,743,898,821 of record OY728125.1, on the reverse strand, counting down.
CTAATTCTTGATGCGAAATTTAGTTTGTGATTCTTAGGTCACCACCATCACTACTGTGTCTTCCAAATATTATCACCATCACTCAATGGGTCTAACCACATTTGGAACCACCCGAAAAAACATACCGCGACCATGAGGGTCCGCCGACGAAGAGGAAAAGAATGGGGAAGAGAGATAAGCACAAGAAAAACCTTATAACAAACCTTTTCCTTGTTCCTATCGGCCTTGTACCATTCATGTTAGCTGGGTTATGAAGTATAAAAACCATAAAATCTATTTCCTTTAATCCTGCAGTTTAACGATCCCAAAAAAATGATCAAACCACAGATTAACTTATTCGATGGTTGTTCCTTATTCATCGTTGGAATCAAGAACATGGAAAGGAAAATATCATGAAGAAAATAAACCCCCCACATGGGATTTGGATGGATCACTGACAAATAAGGAATCCACGTTCTTTTTTCGTCGATCTGTAGATGCCTGTTCCGAATCCCGATCGTCGATCCGATGATGTTCGTCATCGATAGGTCTGTCTTCACCTTTCCTCAGAATAATTCATAGGGTTATGATGATAACCCTGAATTCCCATGATGTGGATTATTCGAAAGAGAAACCAACACTGAATCACCTTGTAACATCAATTTAAAATATTTTTATTTAATATTTTAATGACATTCAAGTCCAAAATTAACTTCCACACATGACCCACACCAGTCGAGTTTAGGCCCCACCTGAGGTAAAGTCATTGTTCTAGATGCAACATACCCCTCTAATTTTCAATATGGGTAACCTTTTAGAAGCTATTAATGTTAAAAGTTATTAACCCAAGAGTTTTTAATTAAAAATTAAAATTTATTCAAATATTTGTTCCATGAAAACTAGGTCTCAGAATCTCACACTGTCTTAGCGCCTGGTCTTAGAATTTTCATAATTAATTTATAAAATTAATATAGATAAAAATAAAATTAATCACATTATCCTCTCCTAAGGGATTTATTTTTATGAAATCCAAAACAAGGGCTACTAGATAAAAAGGTGAGGGTACTGAGCATGATTCTGACCCTCCCACTCCTAAGTGATCTCCTGGAGATTCCTGTGCTGACGACGAATGTGAACCAATGTAATCGATCATCCATAAAGTATATACTCATGTTGATCCTCTATCTCCATCGGATACCCTACAAAAGTAATCCCATCATCAATGTCTAGCTCACCCCAATCGATAATGTGTGACAGATCATGCACTTACCTGATTAGATATGACACATGAAAGACATCATGCACTCGCTCTAACTGAGGAGGTAGATCCAAGTAGTATGCCACCTTTCCGACTATTCTCATAATCTGAAAGGGTTTGATGAACCACTAAGAAAACTTTCCACCCAAGAAAAATATTTGTATCTCTCATCGGTGAGAGACCTTATGGAACACATGGTCTCCCTTATCAAAATACAAGGGTCTCTGTCGCTTGTTAGAATAGGAATTTTTATAGCTCTATACAGTCCTCATATGCTCCTGGATGATCTTCACCTTCTCAGTGTTAGTCCATAAAAACTCTAGACCCAGGAGTGCTGACTCCCTTGGGTCTATCTAGCATAGCAGTGACCTGAATAATCACCCATACAAGGCCTCGAATGGTGCGATACCGATGGTGGAGTGGTAGCTGTTGTTGTACGCAAACTCCATCAAAGGTGAATGGTTCTCCCAACTACCGCCAAAATCATGGATGAAATCATGTAGCAGGTCCTCTAGAACCTGGATGGTCCTCTCTGTCTAGCCATGCATCTGGGGATGAAATGTCATGCTCAAACACAACTGGGTCCCAAACACCTCATGAAATACCTTCCACAACTGGGATGTAAAGCATGAATCATGATCTGAAATGATCTTCGATGGGAGTCTGTGGAGTCAAATTATCTCCTACATGTAGTGGCATCCCAAGCTCTCTAATGAATTATGATTCCGGATGGGTAGGAAGTGGGATGAATTAGTGAGTCAGTCAATGATAACCCAAATGGTATCGTGTCCCTTAGATGTGTGTGGTAAACCAATCACAATGTTCATCGATATTCTATCCCACTTACACTCTAGAACCTCGATTGGAAGATCCAATCATTTTGGAACTAGGTGCTCTACCTTCACTTACTGAAAAGCGAGGCAGTAAGAAATTAACTATGCCACAACCTTTTTTATCCCCTGCTACTAGAACTAACATCGGAAGTCATGTTACATCATTGCCACACCAATATGTGCCACCAAAAGGGATGTGTGGAACTCCCTCAGTACCTCCTCCCACTATTCCATTGGTTCAATGGTGTGGCCCTTGAAAATGACTTTGTGCTCCCAACCTATTGAATATCCATCAGGGGCCTACACTGTGGACAACTGAGCACGCCAAGTCTCACATTCGACATCTCCTAGATGTTCCTCCTTGACTTTCTGTAAGAGTGGAGGGGTAAAAACCATCGACTAAAGGTATGTTTCTACATCATCATTCACAAAGGATATCTGCAGTGTGACCAAATGCTCTAGTGCCTCACTCCACAAATACAAGAAGTATATCTTGTTGAGTGCGTTTGACACCATGTTCCCTTTCCTAGGAGTATAGAAAATATCGAAGACACAATCCTATAGGAACTCTATCCATCACCTCTATCTCAAGTTCTAATAATTTTTGGGAGTAGATATAATTGATAATATTTTGGTTTGAGTATATGATAAATCGCTTTCCTATAAGGTAGTGTTACTGCATCATCAATGTGAAGACTACCTTGCCAACTCTAGACTATGAGTTGTGTAGTTTTTCTCATGTGGTCGCAACTACCATGAAAAGTAGGCAATCATCTCCTTCCTCTGAATCTGGACACAACCATTCCCGGTTCCTGATGCATCAAAGTACACTACGTACTCGACACCCTCCTCTAGAAATCCCATTATAGGAGCACTCGTGATGCTATAATTTTGTTTCTAAAAACACTTCTTGCATTTCTCTGTTCACATGAAAGGTTTCCCCTTTTGAGTAAAAGCCATAAAGGGTGATTCTACATTAAAAAATTTAGGCAAAAACTTATAATAGTTCTCGACCAAACCCATGAAAATTTTCACCTCGGTCATGCTCCTGGGTGGCATCCAAGAAAGCACCACCAAGATCTTCACTGGATCTACTACAACTCCAGCTACTGAAATAACGTGTCCCATAAAGTGGAACTCCTAAATCTAGAACTAAAATTTCAAGAGCTTCCCATATGGATGGTGATCTCAGAGTGTGTTTAGGACCATCCTCAATTGTATTGAATGCTCCTCCTCAGACGCCAAGTACACCAGGATTTCATCAATGAAGACCAAGACGAACTAGTATAGGTAAGGTTGGAAGATTATATTCATGAGCCCCATGAACACTACTGGGGAGTTAGTTATATCAAATGGAATCAATATGTACTTATAGTGGACACACCAAAATCTGAAGGGTACCTTTGTTACATCCTCATCCCGTACACAAAGCTGAAGATAGCCAGATCCGAGGTTTCTCTTTTTGAACTACCTCAATCCCTTCAGCTAATCAAAGAGGTCATCAATTTGTGGAGGTGGATTCTTGTTCTTCACCATCACCTGATTCTTTCACTGGACATCCACACATATCCTCAAGATATAGTCTACCTTCTTGGAAAACAAAACTCGGGCCGCCCGAGGTGAAAAGATGGGATTCATGAAGCATTTCCTCTGCATTTACTCCAACTTTACCCTATTCTCTCAAATATCTTCGAGATCTATCTAATATACAGGTGTAGATATTAGTACTGTCTTGGGGTACATATCAATTCAAAAATCTACTTCCCTACAAGGGGGTAATCTTGGAACATCTTCTAGAAATAAATCCTCATACTCATCCACCACTGCAGGAAATTGGGGACTTATCCTATATATTGAACCAAGGGTTATTATAGCCAATTGATGTGTGTTCAGATACACCCTCCTACGTGTGAATCCATTCTATACTGCTACGCTTTCCTTTTTTCCGACAAAGAAAAACTTGGTCCCATATCCACAGACACACCACACTATGATCCTAAAACAGTCAATCTGAGAATTAACTGTGGATAACCATTACATACCCAAAATGACATCATAAGGCCTTGACACTGCTACTAGGGGATCCCATCCAAAGATCTCGCCTCCAAGAGTAATATCACATTATCAGCACCAATGTGTGATTTTCGAATCTCCTCCTGTAGGAGGCACTAAATGTAAGGATCGATCTAACTACTCCACCAGAATCTTCAAGCTCCAAACAAGTACCAAGGAAAGGAATGAATAAATGGAAACCATGTCTATAAGAACTACATCTAGGTTGGAGAAGACATATATCATACCTCTAATCATATTCGGAGAGCTGCGGTCATAATCCTCTATCACCTGAAGCTGTGATAATCCCTATCCACCAGCTCTCTAAGCCTGTGGTGGAGCACCTGGGGTGGTGGTGGTAGTACGTCGAACCTCCGTCCACCTCCTGCTACTCGTCCTCCTCAACTTCCATGTCTTCTACCTAGAATACTACCTTGTTCCTACCTCTATCGCTATCTCTACAGTCCATGGACTGTCTAATGATCAGTCACATGCCTGGTCAGAAAATATCTATCCATATGTACTTGACCACACACTAGTTTCACTACCTCTACTTTGGCTGACCTATTCTACCCTAGAAGTCTCATTCTGCTAATCCTAAATCCTGTGGTCAGCCCCTAGAATGTCTGGTCCTCTTGAACCCATGTGCTAGCTTTCAGCTATCGACTGCTGATGACTCAGCTATATGACACCCAGTGTTAGCTCCAACCATCATAGTTTACTCTGCCAGAATTCTTTATACAAGCAGAGCTCGCTCTAGCACCCCAACATGCATAGAAATGATAATAGACATCCTATACAACCTGATCTCCTCATGTAGTTATAACTCGCAGGTCGAGGCCCTAGATAATGGGTACCACACTCTGTATGTATAGTAGTGATAAAGATATGTGAATCTCACCAAGCACTCTGTTACCGTCAGGCTGCCCTACTATAGGTCCAACAAATGCTTTCATACAAATAGATTATAACATAGTTGGAAAGAACTCCTCCCTAAATAGATGCTCAAATTCTACCCAAGTGAGGGTTTCCTCATTATGCAGCTAGATCATCATGCTCCACTATCTCTCCACTGAGCCCTATTAAAGACTCACGTCTAGGACCTCCATCTAGTCGAGAGGTGTCCTTAATAGACAGAAAACTTGTGTAAACACCTCCAGTAAATCCTTATCTACCTGATGATCTATCTCACCTCAGCACCTAGGAGGTCTCTGTCTCTGAAATGCATGCAACACACTAAGCCTATGTTCATACTCTACCTGTAACACTAGTAGGAATTGATGCTCTCTGAGTGGTGGTATCCCTATTACACCACTCAGAGGTGCTATCTCTAGAAATGGTCCCTACACTGATGACTTATCACTTGGTGGACCATCCTCATGCTCATTCCCTAGGATCCTAGCTGGATGCCTATGTGGAATCATACTAAAACAGAATAAGATGTACCATAGTCAATAGAGTATACATGGTGAGCTAACTCTGACTCAAGAAATACATGAGAACACACTCAATTAATATATTTTTCATGCAACTAGGGTTTTTATGTATCAAGTCGAAAAGTAAAATTCAGGGTCCCGGTCTATGAATACATCATCCGTCATTCCAACACTGGACTCCCTGGCCTAAAAGATGATCTCTAAACACTTAAAACTATTTTCCAAAAATAAATTCACCAATTATTAGTCCTTAATATAGAACATAAATTCTTCTGTTACCAATCTGTTATGACCCATTCCCCGGGGCCTGTCCTGTGACAACCCCAAGCCTGCCTCCCATAGGCCAGGGGATGGAAACTAGCACCGAGTAGGAATATCCCACAAGTGGGAGGCATTTTCCCAAGTGCCTATACAAACACACCCACCTCCAAAGAAATGTTATAAAACTGAAAACACTAAGTATAAATTCTTGGATACTACTAAGAAAACCCACATAGAGCAAAAAATAAAAACTGAAAGAAAAAGTGGCCAGTATATAATCCCAGAAAATAAAAGTAAAATCTCCTAGAACTTTTCCTGAGAAAACCCTACCTAAAGGGTTAGTGAAGGGTAGCTGCCTGAATCCATAGAAGTATGACTTACCTATTTGATCTCAGTGGGAACCACCTAGTCCTGGTCCACACTAGACTCCATCAAATCCTTGTTCATATACAGAAGACATGAGATGTTCGGAGGAAGCCCATGCTAGGGTGAGTAAAATAATACTTAGTAGGGACCCCAAACCACTAAGGTATACCACAATGAAATACACAAAGCATGCTACCAAAGGGGTACACAATGTTTAACCTCTAATAAGTGATGTCAAGAGAGTCACTAGAGTCATCTCACAACAGTACATGTATATGACATACATATACAAAGAAAGTATTGGAACATTAAAATACAAGGAGACACACTCTGTGTCTTCATAGGAGACACACTATGCATAGGAACAAGAGACACACTCCGTGTACGAGAATGAGACATAATCTGTCTGGGTGAAAGAGACACACTCTATATGGTCAGAAGAGACAAACTCCATAGGTCACAACCTGCCACTAGATTCCTCTGTTAGCTCGCTCGTTGTGGGATCCCCTACTCCTTAAGAAAAAAGGTTATATGCTAACATCAATAAAAAATCTTTTAGAGTATCTCAAAATAACCGCTTCTTCACAAGTGTCCTAATGTTGTAAACGACTCATCAAACATACATAATGTTTGAAATTTACATGACTTTTAGTAAAAAAGGTCCGGTTGGGTCTAGGTCCGGTCCAGTCTAACTTGGTCAAACCAAGCCGACATGACCCACTAGACCCATCCCAGCCCGCTCGAGTGGGCCTGTTCGATCCACCCGAGTGCGGCAGGTCTAGTCATGACCCTCCCTAGAACACATGGTTGTCTGATCACATGCTAACTAGTGCCCCAATCAATGTAGCTGGATTGAATTTCACCATTGGTCCATGTGACCAGAACACACCCATGGCTCCACCATAGCTTCTCTGTCCAACATGGATCAGATGCACAACGTCCCTCCAACACCACAACCTTTCACTGCCACCCACAACCACTACCACTGTGGGTTTTCTCCACCTTCCTTCGAGTTGGAATCCTCCTGCCACCTCCACCTGCGGCCCCATACTATGGGTCATCCTGCCACCATGGTTCTACTAAACCACTTGTTGTAGTCGCCGCCACGGTCCCACTGAACCGCTTGATGCCTCCACTACCAGCTTACATGCCAGTGGCCATCCTATCAGGTCCACCTAGCCTGGATGTGCCTCTAGGATGGTGTGACCTTCTCCACCAGCCTCCTGCCAGTGACCTGTCATGCACCTTCACACCCGCACACAACCCACGCCGCATGCCGTTTCCTATGTTGTGTTGCTCATGGCCACTACCGCATGCCACTAGGTTCACTCTGGTGCTCCGATTCATGATCCTAAAGTTGTTACGAGATCCTCGGGTCACCAACTTCACTACGGTGTGTTCCAAATCTTTTCTCAGTCACACTGGGGGATCTGTCCACATTCAGAACCACCCGAAAAACATACTTCAACCAAGAGGGTATTCTGATAAAGAAAACAAGAACTGGAAAAAGAAATAAGCACAAAACACCCTTAGAATAGTCCTTGGTCTTATTCATGTTTTCCTTGTCCCTTTCATGTAATCAGGATTACGAAAAATAATAATCATCAAATCTATTCCATTTAATCCCATACTTTAACAATCCTGCAAGAATGATCAAACAACGAATCAACCTGTTTGTGGGTTTGTCCATATTCATCGTTGGAATCATGAATGGGAAAAGAAAAATATCACAAAGAAAATAAATCCACCACATAGGATTTGGATCTATCATTGATGAAGAAGGAATCTATGTCCATCATTTGTCGATCCGTTGACGCCTACTCCGAATCTCGTTCGTCGATCCTCCATTGTTCATCGTCGAGAGGTTTGTCTTCTCCTTAACTTAGAGGAATTACCAGGTTTATGATTATAACCATGAATTCCCGTGATGCTGTTCATTAAAAATAGCAACTAATGCTGTGGCGCTCTGTAATGTCAATTTAAAATATTTTTATTTAATATTTTAATGACGTTCAAAACAGTAAATTAACTTTCACCATCGACCCATGCTGGTTGAGGTTAGGCCCTGCCTAAGGTAAAGTTGTAATTTTGGATGCAGCTATGGCCTCATATTTTCCATCCAGACACCCGTTTAGAAGTATTAATGTTCAAAGTTATACACCTGAGTGTTTTTAATTAAAAAATGAATTTTATTCAAATATTTTTCCCAGACACACCGGACCTCAGAATCTCAAACCATCTTATCATGTGGCCTTATAATTTTTGTAATTAATTAAAAAAAATACAGACAAAAAATATGATTCATTAAAAAATTTGGGGTTGGTATGAATCAATGTGCATGTTTTCATGTTAAAAGTGAAATTTTACTCTATAAAATTTGTCACATAGCCAAAACCATGAAAACAAGGTCATATTATTTTGAGTATTTAAGAAAATGAAACATAATTTATTTTTTTAGGTTGAAAATGACCAAATGTCAATATAGCCTAAGACATAGTTGGCATGACTCAATGTTCATGTTTTCAATATAAAAGTTTCATTTCAATTTAAAACAAGAGTCACATTTTCAAAAAGGGTCAAATGATCTCGAATTGTTTAAAAGTTTTTGGAAAGTAATCTATAATTATTTTTTAACATGCAGTAATTGACCACACATTAATCCGGGAGATGATGTGGCTAGTATGACTCAATATGCTTGTTTTCAATATAAAAGTGTCTGTTTAGTTTAAAACACAAGTCCCATTTTCAAAAAAATAAAATGAGATCAATTTATATGAAAAAATTATGAAAATGAACAATAATTCTTTTTTTACATTTAGGAATTGACCACACATTAATCTATTACACAATGTGGCTGGTATTACTTAAAGTGCATGTTTTTTCTATAAAAACATGTAATTTTACTCTAAAACTAGTGTCAAATAGAAACAATAATGAAAAAAAGCTCAAATTTTCTTGATATTTTATGAAACTAATACATAATTAATTTTTGATGTGTAGGAATTGACCACCCATCATTCTGGTATATGATGTTCCTAGAATAAATCCATGTGGATGTATAAAATAAAAAAATGTTACTTTAGTCCAAAACATGATTCATGTAGACAAAAAATAAAAAATGATATTAGATAGGATTTCTACTTTAGTAAAATAAACCATAATTTTTTTTTTTGAATTTATGAATTGACCACATATGAATACGACACACGATGTGGTCTTTTTGGAATAATGTGAATGTTTTCACATTAAAAGTATAATTTTACTCTAAAACACACTTCACATGGATAAATACTAGTAAAAATATTTTATTATCTTAAATATTCATTATAATGATATATATTTCATTTTTTTCATATATGAATTGAATGCACATCAAACAAACACACGATGTTACCGATATTTCTCAAATTGAATGTTTTAAATAATATAGTTTCATTTTAGTTTAAAACAAGAATCACATTGTTAAAACCAATAAAATTATCTTATATTATTTTCAAATTTTAGGAAAATTACCAATATTTCATTTTTTAAATGTTGGAATTGACTTCATGTCAATCAAATACACAATATGGTCGATACGACTCAAAGTGCAAGGCTTCACATTTTAAAAAATGTAATTTTACTCTAAAACATGTGTTCCATAATGATATGTAGGACAAAGAATTCATATTGTCATGATAATTTATGAATATGATCCATAATAAATTTTTGGCATTTTGGAATTGAAAACACATCATTATGACACACTACCTTCATGATAAGACTACAACTGAAAGTTTTTAATATAAACGTGTCATTTTAGTTTAAAACGTTCCTAAAATTGTCTGAACCAATAAAATGACTTCAAATTTGTTTCAAACATTAGGAAAAAAATACACAGTTCATTTTTTATATGTAGGAATTCAACACATGTCAATGATGAAACATGATGTGGCTGGTATGAATCAGTGAGCTTTTTTCAAACTAAAAAAGACTCATTTTACATTAATGCTCTCATCATATAGCAAAATCTGAAAAATATCATATATGGTCTTGATACATTAATAAAATGATCCATAATTCATTTTTATATTTAGTAATTGACCTCACATAATCCCGACACACGATGTTCTAGGTATGACACGAAGTGCATGTTCGAAAAAACATCATTTTAGTCTAAGACATGATTCACATAGAAAACCATGAAAAACACAAATTTTTATCTTAAAAAATTTATAATACAATCCTTAATTAATTTTTTACATTTATTACTTCACTAAACATCAATATGACACATGATATGTTCAGTATGACTCAAATTATGTGTTCTCACATTAAAAGTGTAATTTTACACTAAAACACACATCACATATCGAAACCAAGTAAATAAGATTAGATTGAATATAATCTTAATTAGAAAAATAAATAATTTTATTTTTTCATGTAGAGGGATTGACCATTTTTCACTCTAACACACGATATGGATGGTATGACTCAAAGTGAATGTTTTCAGCATAAAAGTGCCATTTTAGTTTAATACACATGTCACACTATTAAAACCAAGAAAATTTGAAAAAAATGTTTTAAAAAATTAGTGCAATGATACATAATTAATTTTTTACATTTATTAATCTATCACACATCAATCGAACAATAAATTGTATGGTATGACTCAAAGTACATGTTGTCTCATTAAAAATGTGTAATTGTAATCTAAAACAAGAATCACATTTCTAAAACTAAGAATAGAACTTAGATTACCGTGATACTTGTATAAAATGATCCATAATTTATTTTTGATGTGTAGGAATTTACCACACATCATTTTAACACATGATATGCCTTAGAGGACTCCAAGTGTTCATTCGCAAAGAAATTTTATTTTAGTCTAAAATAAGATCCACATAGCTTGAACTAAAAAAAGATCAAATTTCCTTTATACATTAGAACAATATTACATAATTATTTTTTTACAAGTAGGAATTGACTTCCAATCAATCTAACATGCGATGTGGTTGGTATGACTCAAAGCGTGTGATTTATCATTAAACGTGTAATTGTACTATATAACACAAATCACATAGACCAAACCATGTAAATGATCTTGGATTGGATTGAATATTTAGAAAAATGATACATAATTAATTTTTAGAATATGGTAAATGACTACATGTCAATATGACACATGATGTGGCTGGTATGACTCAAAGTGTGTTTTTATAAAACAAAACTGTCAATTTAGTTTAAAACGTACATCATGTTGTCAAAACCAATAAAAAAAGATTGGAATATTTAATGCTTTATAAAAAGTATCTATAATTCACTTGTGACATGTATAAATTTTCCACACATAAATATGACATACAATGTTGATGGTATACATCACTTAGAAAAAACAAAGTAAATGAGCTCATATTTTCTTGATAATTTGTGAAATTATCTAGGATAGATTTTTGATGTGTAATATTAAACCTTAAAACAATTCAACTTATGATACTCCCTATAATACTCCAAGTGTGTGCTCACAAAAAAGTTTCATTTTAGTCTAAAATTCAATTCACATGCACAAAACCGATTAAAAGACACACAATTCTCTGAGTATTTTATGAAAAAAATCCATAATTCATTTTTTATATATAGTAATTTACCACACATCCATCTAATACATGATATGGATTTTTTTGACTCCATGTGCTTGTTTTCACATTAAAAGTGTCATTTTACTCTAAAACACATGTCACCAATCCAAAATAGAGAATATGAGATCATATTCTCTTGAAAATTTAAGAAAATGACCCATAATTCATTTTTGATGTGTTATAATTGACTACATGTCAATCCGACACATGATGTGGTTGGTAGGAATCAAAGTTCTTGTTAACACATTAAAGTGACATTTTCTCTAAAGTACACTGCACATAAGAAAAACTGAGTAAAAAAGTTCATATTTTCTTAATACTTTAAGAAAACAATTCATAATTCATTTTTTTGTGTTGGAATTTATTTAATATCAACTTGACATAAAATGTGTTCAGTGTGACTCAAAGTCAATGTTTTCACATTAAAAAGTGTAATTTTAGTCTAAAACACATCTCAAATCGAAAAAATATGGAAAAAGTGTGTATTGTCTTGATACTTTTGGAAGCTGATCTATAATTCATTTGTGATGTGTAAGAACATAACTCATTCAATCCTACACATGATGTGTCTGATAGGACTCTAAGAACATGTTCATAATAAAAAATAGTATTTTTATCAATTTTTTATATATCTAAAACTGGGAAAAAAGATCAAATTGTATTGATTCTTTAAGAAAATGATTCATAATTAATTTGTGACATCATGTCATTTACCACATGCCAATTTAACACAAGTTGTGCTCGTTATGACTCAAAGTGAATGTTTTCTCATTAAAAGCTTCATTTTAATCTAAAACAGTCATCACATAGACAAAAAAGAGAAAATGAACTCGTATAGTCTTGATACTATTTGAAAATGATCCATAATTATATTGTGATGTGTTGGAATCTATCACACATCAATCCAATACACAATGCGGTCGTTATGACTCAAAGTTCATGTTTTCACATTTAATGTGTCATTTTAGTCTAAAACACATGTTATATATCTAAAAATGAGTAAATGATATCAGATTGTATCGGTACATTTGGAAAATGATAGATGATTCATTTTTTTGTTTTTAGTAATTGATCACATATCAATCTAACACACGATGTGGCCAGTATTATTCAAAATTTGTGCTTTCAATATAAATGTCAACAATGACACCCGAAAAAGGTGACAACTATGTTCATGTCCAGTATGCAAGATATAATAACTAATAATATGTTTAATTTAATTTATTGTATAAATAACTACCACCATAAGATAACTAATTAATATAATTAATAAATTATATTATAATTAATTCTATAATTAATAATTAATAATTTAATTAATATATTAGTATATATTAATATAATTATTATAAATTATTTAATTAATTAAAAAAACTAATAACTAATAATATTAATAATATATTTTATATTTAAAAATATAATTTATCATATGAGAATTTTATAACATTAAAATTAAATTTTTTCTGAAGCGTTACAAAAATGAACTTTGTTTTTATTATAGGGACATGCTTTTGTATATACTTTGATCGTAAGAAAAGACCCATTATAAGATTTTTTTTTATATTGGGATTTATTTTTTTGAATAATTATAAATATACATCAATGTAAATAATATTTATGAAATTATTTAATGTAAATTTTGAATTAATATGACGCAGAAATGTAATATTTTTATTCCTATATTATTTTTTTTAATATTTATATATCAATCTAGTTATGGATTATAATTTATTTTTGTAACAACCCAAAGTTTCAATAATGGAAAATCCATCTTGATCAATTTAAATGTCTCTTTAGGAAAAATATTTTTATAAGATTTCAAATTATTTGGTTTTATTTTAAGAATTGTGACCGTTTCTTTTATAGCCATTGAATAGTGATTACATGATTAGTATAAATATATGGATTTAACAAATCCAATTTACTCAGAAAAAAGAATCGATGGCCTCATCTAGTAGAATTTCTCCACACGAAGCCCATTTCTCAGAGCTCGGAAAAGAGTTGGCGTCCTTGGGCTTCGCTCTTGACCAAGCCCAAGCTGAGCTTCACCATGTCAAGCTCGAACATGACCATCTACGGGAAAAGTGGAAGTTGATAGAAATTACCACTCGAGCGATGTTATCCGCGCCACCCCAAGAGTCGGTCACCATCGTACACCTTACCCTATGGTCTTATGCGACTATTTTAAGGGGTTATGTAACAAATCGCTTGTACTATGTTCATGTACATTATTTTTTTATATAATAATGAATATAATTTCTTGTCATTATTGAAACATTGTAAATAGTTTTTAATATACAAATGATGTTTCTAGTTATTATTTAATTAAGAAATCTATTTTATTAAATTAAGGTATTTTTTTAATTAAATAATATTGTAATAAAATATTATTATTATTATTATTAAATTAATTTTGTTATATATAAATTATCATATAATTGTATGAATGCAATTATAATTTTTATTAAGGTTTGAAAGCCATTTTTGTCAAAACCCGTGAATTTTCGATAAATTTCGGTTTTTATTTTAAAAGTGAAAAATAACATATTTAGAAAATTATTTAGATAAAAGAAATGTTATTTTTGGAATCAGAACATCGAAATTATCCAACGGTGAATTTTTCATAATTTTCTGAGATAATCAAATTTTTGGGTAAAAATTAAATACCGTTTAAATATATAATGTGTTTTATGACATCATAATGACCCAATAGTGATGTAATAAAATAATATAAGATTTAAGTTTGGCCAATATATGTTTTAACATTAAAATAATGTGATCTTGGGTTTGGTTGACTTACTTTTCAAATCATTAATGAACCCTTCAAGACTTATTAAACACCTTGTCTTTTTAAATTGTTTTCCATGGGAGTGTGACTCACCTCCACATAAGAAACCCCATTATTTTAAGAAGTTCAGACTATATCCTTATAAAATATTGTTTTCCTCTTCCCTTTTTCAAAAACCATGTGCAAAAACCATGGGCTGGTTTGTGTTTTGGATTAATTTAATGTAAGGGGTCCCAAACCTAAACAATAAAGAATTCCTTCACCTTTCCTATATAAAACCACCGAAGCTCCCACTTCCTCCTCACTCAAAGCCCTCAGAGTTTGTCCAAACTCTACCCTACTCTCTCTAGAATCCTCCCAAGGTTCCCCAAGCTCCCAAGAAGCCTCTATCAAGCCTCTCTCTAGCCTTTGGAAGCACACTTCCAAGTAAGGGTTTTTCTTCTTTTCTATTTTTTGTCAATTTTATTTAAGTTGTTTTTCCCTTTTAATTTCAAATATGAATGTTGGGGTATGGTTTTGAACCTTCACCATACTGACCTCTTATTTTTTTAATGATGGGAGACCCCTTTCTCTCTCATTAAATGCCTCCCATGTACACCCATTAATATGCTGAAATTCTAAAAGAACTTCTCTCTCCTCATTTACATTGAAGAGATACTTTTGTATCAGGAATCTAAATTCCATTACAATTGTTGGGACATGTATATATATTACATCCTTACTGTCTATTTCATGTAAATATTATGAGGAACCCCTTTCTCTCTCAACAACCTTTTTTATGAATTCTTATATCACGCCGTTACGCTGCCGAAATCACACCAACTTTCTAAGACAATGCCATTGTGTAGTGGATACCATGCACATTTCTACATCAAGGGTATTCACCTTTATGAATATTTACTTAATTATTACAAAGTTTAATGTATGAATTCCACATTCCTTTATCGTGGAATAAATGATTATGTTTTATGAATCCATGTTTTATGATCCATGTGGCACACTTATGCATGAAATGAAATGTTTAAGAAGGGTGCGCCCTTATAGCGCTCCAATGCATTGGGTAAAGTACAATATCATGATACATCATGTGAAATGGGTGTTGAGTCATGATAATTCAAGTGAAAAAATGGTTTACTCGTGCTTTATGTGCAATGAGGATTTACTCATGCTCCATGTACAATGAGCCTTGGCTCATGCTAATTCCATGTTAAGTGTTGTTGCCACATTTCCATGTTATGATTATCATGCTTTATCATGCCTGTATGTTCATGTTTCTCTTATGCTCTATTGATATGCCTATTTTCTAACATGTATTGTACTCCTCATATTTTTCCATGTGTACTCTCTTACTGGGCTTTATAGCTGACCCTTTTCTTATGCATGTCCTCAGGTTATCCATTGCAATGCTAAGTATGAGGAAATGTAGTGGTCATGTAAAGGATGTTTTCAATAAAGATGTTGTATTTCATGTCTTAAGTTTTTATGTAATGATCATATTCCCCAAAGACACTAAACCTCTCGATATTATTTGTTGTATCATGTGATGTTTTTTTGTAATAAATCATGTTTATGTTTGTAATAAAAGAAGGGTTATCATAGTTGGTATCAAAGGATAGGTTTAGTTATTTTTGGGATTAGGATTAGAAAACCATAGTAAAGACTTATATACAAGAATAAGTATAATAAAAACATCCCTACGTTTTGGTAAGTACTGAGTAAGTGATTTATCAAAGAAATACATCCCTGTATGGATACGAGCATGCAGAGGTGGCTCTGGTACAGATGTATCCTAGGGGTAAAACCCAAAAACACCGCTTTGAGCTAGACTCGAACGAGAACTAGTGCACGAAAATGGGCCTTGATGTAATCTTGGTTACGACACTCCTGGGGGATATGCTTTGGAAAATCCACGAGCTTTGTATGAACCCTTATTAAGGGAATTAAAAAAAATTCCCCTAAGAATATATGTTAGAAAGTACATCATGAAAATCCTAGACTGAAGCCAATAGATTCATAAAATAAGGAAATAAAATTTAATTTATGAGTCATGAACTTTTGTCTTTGTATTACCCTTTATGTGTTACCCCTAACTTTCCTTTTATTCTAGCCAATGGCCGATAATAGGAGGACTCGGGCTAACAACCGATGTGAAGATTAGTGTGATGACTGTACTAATGAGATGCCCAATCCAATGGGAGCAGGAATCGTGAACATTGTCACGCTTCTCTCTCATCTAACTCAAGATTTGAATTGAAACACAGGTCATGAGGAACATCCATACCCCCCTAAGAAAGAACAAGTCTCTATCAAAAGGATAATGAGACAAAGGCCTCCTACTTTTAGTGGATCATCCGATACCACGATCGCTGAACAATGGATCAACTACATTGAAAAGGTCATCTTCATCCTTCAATGTTATGAATAAGAGAAGGTTCTCCTGGATGCTTATTGTATAGAGGGTGAAGCTGATCAATGGTGGACGTTGATAAAAAATATGAAGCCTGAGGAGGAGATCGAGGTGTTCGAATGAAAGGATTTTCGGAAGATGTTTTTCGATAAATATTTTCTGCGCACCCTCTGGATTAAGATGGAAAGGGACTTCCCTTACCTCAAGAAAAAAGAAGAAGAATCTGTTGGAGCATATGAGGCAAACATCACAAGGCTTTCATGATACGCTTCTGGCTTTGTCATTAACCCCGAATGCAAGGTCGACCACTTCTTTGGTGGGATGAAGCCTAGCCTGCGGAAAGCACTAGCGATCCATGACTTCGACAGCTATGAGGAAATTTTCCGATGAGCCCTCAAGGTCGAAATGGAGATCGGGGAATCATAGGGGTGTCATGGGTAAAAAAAGAGTAAGGTGGACTTCAATGCTGGCGGTCCGATGGATAAACCCAATGGTGCTAAGAAGATCCAACACCCCACTTACCAAAAGTAAGGAAATAAGTACCCTGGAAATTGCCTCATGGGGACGAGGAAATGCTTTAGCTTTGGAAGAGAAGGGCACCTAGATGTTAACTATCAGCAATAAAGACCAGCGGTTGCAATAGAGGAGTGGAATGCTCTGTTCGAACCTCAACGCATTGTTCATTTCTACAAATGCAAAGAACTGAGTCATCTTGCTAATCAGTTCCCTAATCCAAGGGTTTTCGGAGGCAACCAATAACCTCCAAGGCAGCAAGGAAGAGCTTTTTCCATCACTTCTGCTGAAGTGAACACCGACAACAAAGTGGTGACAGGTACGCTAGTTATTCATTCAAGAATATACAATGTACTTTTTTATTCAGGTTATACGCATTATTTTATATCTTGAATGTTTAGTAGAACAATCCCAGTACAACCACAAATCATAGAAGTGAAGATGTCAGTGAGTACGAAAAATGGGGAAATCATTTCATCCCATGAGTATAAGTCCTCCCCTGTTATAATATGTGGATTGAATTTCCCGGTGAACCTCGTCATACCCACTTTGTTGGAATTTGATGCAATTTTTGGCATGGATTGGCTTTCCTTATATAGAGACAACATAAATTATAGAAAGAGGGAAATCACACTACATATGGAGAATCGACCCTTGATTATTTACAAGTGTAAGGAGGAAGATGAATCTCCTTTAGCTCCATCATCTCAAGCATGGATATTACTTCCCTATGAGCACGCGTATCTGGCTCAGATGATTGAGTCCAAAGAAGAAACTATCCTTGAAGAAATGCCTATTGTGAGGAAATTTGCTGAAGTGTTTCCCGGGGAATTTCCTGGTCTTCCTCCTAGAAGAGATGTTGAATTCTCAATTCAACTTATACCAGGGGCTCTACCAATATCCAAGACTGCATATAGAATGGATTTCGTGGAGCTTGAAGAGCTGAAGAAACAATTACAGGAGAATCTGGATAAAGGGTTTATACGCCCAAGTGCTTCACCATGGGGTGCACCAGTCCTCTTTGTCAAGAAGAAGGATGGGTCAATGCAGCTTTTCATCGATTATCGTGAACAGAAAAAAATCATGATAAAGAACAAGTATCCTCTACCACGGATCAATGACTTGTTCGATCAGCTGTGTGGAGCACAATACTTCTCCAAGGTAGATTTTCGGTCGGGATATTATCAAGTAAGGGTGAAGAAAGAAGATGTCCCAAAGATTTCTTTTCGTAAAAGATATGGGCACTATTAATTCATAGTAATGCCTTTCGGATTCACCAATTCTCTAGAAATATTCATGGACTTGATGAATAGAGTCTTTATAGATTACCTAGACAAATTTGTGGTAGTATTTATAGATGATATTCTAATATACTCAAAAACCAAGGAGGATCATGAGGAGAATTTAAGAACTGCACTGCAGACTTTGCGCAAGGATAAGCTCTATGAAATGTACAACAAGTATGAGTTATGGTTGAAGGAAGTCTCATTATTGGGTTATATCATCACAGGCAATGTGATATCTGTGGATCCCTCCAAAGCAGATGCAATCGAGGGATGGCCAATGCCAACATCAGTAACAGATATCTGTAGCTTCTGGGGGTTAGCTGGATATTATCAACGATTTGTGAGAAATTTATCACAATTTTCCAACCCTCTTACCAAGATAACTCAAAAGGGAGTAATGTTTGATTAGAGTGATGAATGCGAAGAAAGCTTCAAGGAGTTGAAAAGGAGGCTTATCACTGCGCCCGTGATCACTTTACCAACAAGTGGGGAACTTTTTGTGGTATTCAGTGGTGATTCAAAGAAGGGTTTAGGCTGTGTGCTGATGCAGAATGATAAAGTGATATCCTATGCCTCAAGGAAGATGAAAATCCACGAGCGAAACTATCCAACGCATAATCTGGAGATTTCAGCTCTGATCTTTACATTGAAAATCTAGCGACATTATCTCTATGGAGAGAAATGTGAGATATATACTGACCACAAGAGTCTTAAATATATATTCACACAGAAAGAGATTAATATGCTCCAAAGAAGATGGATAGAGCTCATCAAGGATTATGAATGTTCAATCCATTACCACCCTGGGAAAGAAAACAAGGTGGCAGATGCCCTATGTAGAAAGGACCAAACGACTATATCAATGATGAGAATTGAGAAGGATCCAATCTTCTTAGACTTGATGAAGATGGACATGGGAATCATAAATAAGGGAAAATCATCAATCCTTTCACAAATGATTGCTCAACTATCTCTTTTGGAAAGGTTAAAGGATTCTCAAAAGGAAGATGTGGGAATTTAGGAAAAATTGAAAGCTATCAAAAAAGGTAAATCCTCATTGTTTAATGTTAATGAAGAAGGAATTGTGTGGTTTGGGAAAAGACTATGTGTTACATCATGTCCGGAGCTGAAGAAAGAACTTTTGGATGATGCACATAGTTCAAATTTCTCTATTCACCCAGGGAGCACAAAGATGTATCGAGATCTCTGAGAAAATTTTTGGTGGGATAATATGAAGATGGAGATCGCTGAATATACATCAAAGTGCCTGGTGTATCAGCAAGTGAAGGAAGAGAGGCAACAGTTTAAGGGGATGATGCAACCATTTCCCATACCAGAATAGAAATGGGAGAACATAACCATGGACTTTGTCACTAGACTTCCAAGGACATCCAAGGGAAACAATGCAATCTGGGTTGTTGTGGATCTTCTCACAAAGACTACACACTTCATTGCTATTAGAGAGGATTTCTCTTTGGATCAACTGGCACAGATATATATCAGGGAAGTGGTAAGGTTTCATGGTGTACCACTATCAAATGTGTCTGACCGAGATCCAAGATTCACCTCTATGTTTTGGAAGAGTCTTCAACATTCTCTGAATATTGAACTGAACTTTAGTACAGCCTATCATCCTCAAACTGATTTCCAATCTGAGCGGACTATCCAAACACTTGAGGACATGTTGAGAGCGTGCTCAATGGACTTTAAAGGAGGATGGGATCGACATCTTCCTCTGGTTGAGTTCTCTTATAATAACAGTTTCCACTTGAGCATCCAAATGGCACCATATGAATCCCTATATGGGAAAAGGTGTAGAACACCTACCTGTTAGGATGAGGTTGGTGAACGTAAGCTACTTGGACCAGAAATGGTCAAGGAAATGGTGGAGACTGTGAAAACCATTCAATAGCATATTAAGGAAACCCAGAGTCAACAGAAGAGTTATGCAGATAATTGTCGATGAGACCTTGAGTTTAAATTTGGAGACATGGTTTTTCTATGCATATCTCTGTGGAAGAAGGTCATGAGGTTTGGAAAGAAAGGGAAGTTAATTCCAAGGTACATCAGCCCCTTCGAGATTATTGATCGTGTCGGGTCAGTAGCTATAGACTAGCCCTTCAACCTACCATGGACAAGGTACATGATGTCTTTCATGTATCTCTTTTAAAGAACTACATACCGGACCCTTCAAATGTACTTTCTTCTGAGGTGGTATAGTTGGAGGATGATCTTTCTTTCGAGGAACAACCCGTGAAGATCTTAGATCATAGAGAAAAAGTTCTATGAAATAAGACAATGCCCCTCGTCATGGTGTTGTGGCGAAACCACAAGTTTGAAGAAGAAACATGGGAATCAGAGGAAATGATAAAGCCAAGTTACCCACATTTGTTTTAGTGTGGGAAACGGAAAATTTCGATGGAATTTTTTTTAAGGGGGGAATATTATAATGACCCAAAGTTTCATTAATGGAAAATACTTCTTGATCTAGTTAAATGTCTCTTTATGCAAAATGTTTTTATAAGATGTCAACTTCTTTGGGTTTATGTTAAGAATTGTGACCGTTTCTTTTATAGCTGTTGAACAGTGATCACATGATTAGTATAAATATAGGGCTTTAACAAATCCAATTTACTAAAAAAAAAAGCGATGGCCTCATCCAGTAGAATTGCTCCATACAAAGCCCATTTGTCGGATCTCAGAAAAGAGGTGGCATCCTTGGGATTCACTCTTGACCAAGCCCAAGTTGAGCTTCATCATGTCTACCTCGAATGGGACCGTCTACGGGTAAAGTGGAAGTTTATAGAAATTACCACTCGAGCGATGTTATCCAAGCCACCCCAAGAGTCTATCACCATCGCAAACCTTACCCTAAGGTCTTATGCTACTGTTTTAAGGGTTTATGTAACAAATCACTAGTACTATCTTCATGTACGTTATTTTTTTATATAATAATGAATATAATTTTTTGTCATTATTGATACATTGTAAATAGTTTTTAAAGTACAAATGGTGTTTTTAGTTATTATTTAATTAAGAAATCTATTTTATTAAATTAAGGGATTATTTCAATTAAATAATATTGTAAAAAAATATTATTATTATTATTAAATTAATTTTTTTACATATAAATGATCATATAATTGTATGAATGCAATTATAATTTTTATTAAGGTTTGAAAGACATTTTTGTCAAAACTAGTGAATTTTCGATAAATGTCAGTTTTTTATTTTAAAAGTGAAAATTAACATATTTAGATAATTATTTAGATAAAATAAATGTTATTTTTGGAATCAAGACGTCGAAATTATTCAATGAAGAATTTTTCATTATTTTCTGAGACCGTCCAATTTTTGGGTAAAAATTAAATACCGTTTAAATATATAATGTGTTTTATGACATCATAAGGACCCAATAGTGATGTAATAAAATACTATAATCTTTATTTTCGGCCAATATATGTTTTACCACTAAAATAATTTGATTTTGGGTTTGTTTGACTTACTTTTCAAAGCATTAATGGACCCTTCAAGACTTATTAAACACCTTGTCTTTTTAAATTGTTTTCCATGGGAGTGTGACTCAGCTCCACATAAGCAACCCAATTATTTTTAGAAGTTTGGACTATTTACATATAAAATATTTTTTTACACTTCCATTTTCCAAAAACCATGGGAAAAAACCATGGGCTGGTTTTTGGTTTGGATTAATTTAATGTAAGGGGTCCCAAACCTAAATAATAAAGAATTCCGTCACCTTTCCTATATAAATCCACCCAAGCTCCCACTTCCTCGTCACTCAAATCCCTTGGAGTTCGTCCAACCTCTGCCCTACTATCTCTATAATCCTACCAAGGTTCCCCAAACTCCCAATAAGCCTCTCTCAGGCCTCTATCTAGCCTTTGGAAGTACACTTCAAAGTAAGGGTTTTTCTTCCATTCTCTTTTTTTGTCAATTTTTTTGAAGTTATTTTGCCCTTTTAATTTCAATTATGAATGTTGGGGTATGGTTTCTCACTGCTCTCATACATCCCAATTATTTTTTGAATGATGGGAGACCCCTTTCTCTCTCATTAAATGCCTCCAATGTACACCCGTTACTATGCCGAAATTCTGAAAGGAACTTCTCTCTCCTCATTTACATTTAAGTGATAATTTTGTATCATGAATATAAATTCCATTACAATTGTTGGGACATGTATCTATATGACCTTCTTACTGTCCATTTCATGTAAATATGATGTGTAACCCCTTTCTCTCTCATCAACCTTTTTTATGAATTCTTATGTCACACCATTATGCTGCCGAAATCACACTGATTTTCTAAGCCAATGCCATTGTCTAGTAGATACCATGCCCATTTCTCCATCAAGGATACTCACCTTTATGTACATTTAATTATTGATTACAAAGTTTTAGGTATGAATTACACATTCCATTATCATGGAATAAATGATTATGTTTTTTGAATCCATGTTTTATGATCCATGTGGCACACTTATGCATGAAATGAAATGTTTAAGAAGGGTGCACCCTTAAAGCACTCGAATGCATTAGGTAAAGTATAGTATCATGATACGTCATGTGAAATGAGTGTTGAATCATGATAATTCAAGTGAAACAAGGGTTTACCTGTGCTTTATGGACAATGAGGATTTACTCATGCTCCATGTGTAATGAGCCTTGGCTCATGCTAATTCCATGTTAAGTATTGTTTCCACATTTCCATGTTATGATTATCTTGATTTATCATGCCTTTATGTTCATGTTTCTCTTATGATCTGTTGATATGCCTATTGTCTAACATGTATTGTACTCCTCATGTTTTTCCTTGTGTACTCCCTTACTGGGCTTTATAGCTCACCCTTTTCTTATGCATGTCCTCAGGTTATCCATTGCAATGCTAGTTACGAGGAAATGTAGTTGTCATGTAAAGGAAGTTTTCAATAAAGATGTTGTATTTCATGTTTTACGTTTTTATGTAATGATCATAATCCCCAAAGACACTAAACCTCTCGATCTTCTTTGTTGTATCAAGTGAAGTTTTATGTAATAAATCATGTTTAAGTTTGTAATAAAAGCAGGGTTGTCAAAACTTTTTATTAGGGATTCTATAGGGTTACACATTTAAATGATCAGTTATGGACTTTATCAGCGCTAGTCAGATCACTGATAAACTCCCCCTTTATTAGGGCTTATAAATTAATTAATAGATACCCCCATTATCATGAATAAAATCAGGTGATGATGAGGGTAGCCTTTATCAACGCTAAAATTAAGCATCAATAGAGGATGAATTTATCAATGATTTTTTATCACTAGTAATGGAGACCTTTAACAACATTTTTGTTAGTGATGATAAATTCCTTACGCTTGTAAGGGAACATAGCATGTTTGGGTTTTTTAGTGATGAAAAATACCACTTTTAGAACTTATAATGGTTGGTTTGGTAGTAGTGAAAATACATTTTGTGAAGAAAACCCCTTTGAAATAACATAGTGTAATATAACATACTACACCCACCAAGAATACAAAAAAACGATCTATGGACAATTGACAATTACATT
This sequence comes from Viscum album, assembly GCA_963277665.1. Lineage (NCBI taxonomy): Eukaryota > Viridiplantae > Streptophyta > Magnoliopsida > Santalales > Viscaceae > Viscum > Viscum album. The sequence continues at coordinate 1,743,874,458 of OY728125.1, read as the reverse complement.
ATAACTTCTTTATTTTTGAAATTGGTTATATTATAACTGATATCAAAAATAATTTTCATGTTGGTAATCTAATTACTACTCATGTAGAAAAGTGACTCCCACATTATATTTATTTTTTCAAATGATGGAAATTAAATGAAATTATTTCCCTCAATGTTGAAAATATATATTTTTTGTTGGATTTAAAAAACAGACATCAAAAATACAAATTTCATTATATTTAGAACTACCCTTTATGATCACTAAAAAGTAATAAAAAGGGGGTTCCTTTATCAGTGCTACATTAAAGGGTTGATAGTGGGTTATTTGATCATTTTTTTTAAAAAACCCCTTTTTCAATGCTTTTTTAGCACTCATAAATTATGCTTTTATCATAATTTTTTAGTGCTCATAAAGGGTGGCATTTATCAGTGGCGATAAAATGTATATTCCATAAACAATTATTTATCATTAGAAATAATATATTAATATATAAATATATTGATATTGATATATATATATATATAATATTTTATTAAATATGATTTATATAATAATAAATATGTATTTACACTTAATATATAATATATTTTTTGAAAAATATTCTATAGAATAATTGGAAATAAATAATAATTAGTAACTCTAACATTACTATTGAGTAATATTAATTTACTAATAGTTTAATGATAGAAAAATTCAATAAAATAATTAATGATTTAAAATATGTTGGACCAATGACTTAAAGTGACCATAACATCTGATATGGGTGTCTATTTGGGACCTACCACATATCAAATCAAAACTTGTGAAAACTAATTTTTTTGTCGAGGTACTTCAATTTTGTAACATTTGATTGAATTTCACCCTCATTGAATAAGGTCTAATTCTTTTTCAATGAATAATGGATGCATTATGAAGGAATAAATTCATATAGATATTATGGTGTTCAAAATTTTCCATTTTCACATTTTAGAGTTATTTATAACTAAATATATGCACATATATATATATTTGTATATTTTTACATATAAAAATTTAATTTTATAAAAAAAATTATCCATTTTTGTCATAAAATATATATCTCAATATATAAATAAAATGTAAATAATTATTATCCATTTTATTTAAAACAATATCTAACTATTGTTTTCCATAACTAAGATGTATTAATATATATTTATATCAATAAAAATATATATTCAAAGTTTATATATACATGTTTCTGTATTAAATAGTATATATATATATTTATATTCAAATATATGTAAATGAATATTAATATGTAATATATTTAAATACATTTTGAAAACATTATATATATCAAATATATATACGTAGAGATAGACATATGGATAAATACACTCACACACAATCATATATTTTATAAATGTATTCAAAAATAATAATAGAAATATATGGATAAGAAATATGTATTTAAATATATAAAAATAAATTTAAATATTTTAAAATATAGAAGAAAACAAGATAGGGTTGTGGTAAAGGGGTTCTTTTTCACCTGGATATACTAGGATTGTGTCTTGGTGGGTGGAAGGTTGAGTATTTTGTTGGGCTATAGCTGAGTACTAAAAAAGTGGGGTCATGGGAATTAAATAAAGATAGGTGATAGAGTATAGGAATGAGATCTATATAAAGGAACTAAAAGGGGGTGGTCATGTAACATCCCAGTTCTGGATGCCACCCAGAGGCAACCCGTACCCGGTTGGTCACATGACCTCGAGTGCATTTCCCCGAACGCTAGAGGATGATGACTAGCAGCGAGGGCCTTGGGTGTGATAGTGGGGAAACTATGCCCTCATTGGCAGAGTACATAGCAGAAGTAAACAAATACATACAAAAGCGGAAGCAGTAATAATATCATACAAAAATAAACAGTGGAAGACTGGTAGAATAAAATGGAGAACATATATAAAATGATGCATGATACATATGTCTAGCAAAGTAGAAAAACAAATAACAATTCTGAAATAAAGTACTAAACCAAGTAAAAAAGAAAAAAATAATCATCTCCACAGCATCACAAGCCCAAGCTTGGTCCCGTGCTCTCCAGCTCCACAGAATGTCAAGTACCTAAAGTAGAAGGGTGCTTGCACTTGTCTATACCTGCAATAATATAACCACTTTGGGCCCAAAAGCATGGCCCAAACAGGGTGTGAGATGAATCCCAGTAGAAAACCACCACAAGATTTGTGCCTAACAGTCAGTGGATATATGGAAGGTAAAAGTGCAGAAAGCAGTAAACAAGGAAGTACTCAACAGTAACAAACCACAGTTTGAAATATCAAGCAATAGCTAATTAAAGAAGATAATCACAAATAGGTAACCCTCTGGGAAGTACTCACAGCCTATCCCCTCTGGTCCTACCTAATAGATACAAGAAACCCACTGGGTATCACACATAGTCTCACCCCTCTGGTTTAGCTAAAGTATAGACTCTATGAGGAACCACTCACCGTCAATTCCCCCTATAGTCTTGTATCGGTACTAAAGGTGCTCTGGGGAGGCACTCAACATCTCATTCCCCCTGTGGCCTGAATTGAGGAACAATAGACTCTCTGAGGAAGCACTCAACGTCAATTCACCCTATGGTCTCGCATCGTAATATTATAAAAGAAACTCTGGAGAAGCCATTACATCCATTCTCCCTATGGTCTACTACACAAGGTTCTCACAACCCTGTGTAAATAAACAATTATAGCATCGTGTATTGGCCCTGGTAAACCTAAAGAACTTCTTGGATAGCAGTCTATAGCATATCAGCATGTCTGAACAAAAGTCACAACATCCTACAACTAGGCATGGGAAAGTAAATAGCAGCCTAACAGGAAAACTAGACCCAAAGGTCAAAATAGGAAAACAATGCATGGGAAACACATCCAAAGCACAACAATTCACCCTATTCACAATCAAGTATCTTCTACTCAAGCATCCAAGCATAATAGGTAAAAAATAGGGCTAAAACGGTAAACACACAATACCCTGTTCATGGGTATTGGGTGAAATTTGCACATAAAACTCAAAGACTATCAACAGAAAGGCACAAAACACCTACCTCGACATTAGGAGATCAATATAATTGAACCTCGAGGCTTTAATCACCTTAAAATTCCAAATATCTACAAAAAACCTAAAATTTTTAATAGAGGATAACTTGATAAAATAGAGGAATCATGAAATGAGGATCAAGTAGAAGAGAGATCTTACAGAGGCGATACCAACGCAATCGACGACAGTTGAATAGGAGATCAAATGCTTGGTCGGGGGTTCGTCGAAGATCCGTGGCCGTACGGAGCTCTCGGTCGAACGAGACCTAGAAGGAGAGCGTTCAGGAGATTATACATGACCCTGGTACGTTTAATGAAAAAAAGAAAGTACACGGTGTTTTCTCGCTGTTTCTGTACTCCGCTTTAGGCAGCCTCCAGGTCACCCCCACATGACCATGTGCATGGTCGCTACACGGCCATCACACAACTACCTGTGGTAATCGATTACATAGCGTGTACTCATAAAGTACACGACGTGTACTTTTAATATTTTGAGAAATTTCCCTTTCTCTAAAAAAAACCAGAAAAGGAAAACATACCTGAAAAGATGGTCTGGGTTCTTACAGGTCAGGTGCTAACTAAGGGGCGGGGGGGGGGGGGACTTGTAGATTTTTTCCCTATTTTTTATCACCACATTTTAGTACAAAAGGTATCCTTTTTCCAAACTCTTTTTAGAATTAAATGGTGGAATTTATAAGTTATTTTGTTATTGCTAATAAAGGACCCAATATTTTAAGGGTTCTTATCCTGTCAATAATTTTTAGAACTAACAAAGTTCAGCTTGACTACTGAAAAAAGGGGATTATATAATAGTTAATTAAGAATAATTTATGAAATATATTGTTTCAAAATTGATGTATGAATATAATAAATATTATATTTTTTATAGGTTTACAAATTTAGTTCTTTTTGATAACTAATGAATTCAAAATTATTTTTCATAGGTTATGAAATAAAATTATGTAAACTGTAAACATTTTTAAAAAATTTTTTTTATTAAATTTTAACATGTTTTATTTTAATAGACGAAGTGGAAAATAATTTATAGGGTCTAATATTAACAATTTAATTTATGTTTCCCATCATTTATTAATATACGAATGCGTTTTTTTAAATTATATACAAATTTACCTCAATAATTATTTAAAAATGATAAAAAAAATAAATTATAAAAAATAGTGAAATTTTATTAGTGAACAATTAATAAGAATATATTGAATTAAAAATATTACATAAAATATAATGGAATAAAAAAAATTCTTTTAACAATTTTAATCCATTTTAAAATAAAACTGTGATAAAAAACTAAACCTATCTACACATTTTAATGTATATTTTTTAACATTCCCCATTTCATGATTTTCATATACAAAAAAAATAATTATTTTATATAAAAGGATATAATCAGAATGATCAATATAATTTAAATTAATTTTTTTATAAGTAAAAATATATAGAAAATTTTGTCAACATTAATTTTAAAATATAAATAGGGTGCATATTTTATATAATATTTAAATTGCATTATCTATAAATTCTATGGAAAAAGAGATAAATGTGTAGTGCATGAAAACTACAATCTTCCTTGTGGTCACAATGATTGAGAGGAATTATTGATGTATGTCAACCCTTTCATAAAGATCAATTTAATCCAATAGTTGAAAAATAGTTCTCTCTACATATATGAGACAATTTTGTTTTTAAAGTAAGATTGTAATATTCTAATTGAATGTAATGAGATATTGTGTTCATTTATCCTCTTGCATTTGGGATTTACTTTGAATTTTTTAAAGAACATCCCTAATAATTCCCAAAATAATGATATAAAAGAATAGAATCTTTCATCACCTATAATTATGATTTGGTATCTTTACTAAATAAAAGAGTTTAAACTCATATTTAGTTACATTTATTTCACTAGAACACCATTGAAATTGTCTTAAAAAATTGTTGAAATTATATTTAAATTATCTCTAAAAAGTCAAAATATTTCTCCAGGAACAAAACTAATAAAAATATTATTGTAACTAAACCAATACCTTGAATTTATTTTTTATGTTACTATTTTATTAAATTAGTTAATATAATAAATTATTATTTTTATCTTATATATATTTACCAAATTATTCTACATAAAATCGTATTATTTTTCATTTTTTATCATGTTGATTTTATGTATAATGTTTTGGGTGTTATTATTAGTCACTATAGCCCCCCTCCATGGCTATACTATCGACGTGAAACATCACATAGGCTCATGTTCACTCCTCGATCACAAGAGGATGGTGAATAACATCGAGGGGTTGATATATCGCTTGGATATCAATTTACTTGTTAATATAAAATCAAAAAGAACATTTGTTAAATTAAGATTAATATATAACATAATGAAAACTGATACCAACAATAAAAAAATATAACGACAAAATTAAACCTAAAAAGGACACATATGAAAATAATTTACACTATATTATAATCATGATCTAGACACATGTATCAAAAATTAATATAGCTAAAATAAATCAGTTATAAATTCAAAAAACCATAGAAAATCCCCTCCAAACCCCTCTTAAATCATTACAAAGATATCAAATTCCAAATCACAACTGTTGGACTAATAATGATGATCCAAAATATCCCATGTTTTTTAAGTTTTGATGATCTAAAATACCCTTCATACTTTACTAATGATATTTTTTCTAATTAACTTTCACATGTTTTATTCTAATTATTTGTTTTTGGTGGTTAATTTCGTTAAATATGTATTTTTGGTTGTTTTTGAATAAAATCTGCCAAGATCGAGATAATCAGATTTGTGACCATTTTTAGATATATGGTAGAATTGGATATGTCAAATTTCGTACATCATGGGATCACCTACATAGAAATTTCATACATAGACATGATATCTTCTGCGAGACACCTCCTACAAGATCATTTGGATATGTAAAATGGTTATGTGGAGTAATGGGATATGTCATCAGTCACAAACATGATCTAACCACTAAGTAAATCGACTATATAATAAAATCATTTATGTTAATAGCCTATGTGATGAAATCAACTATGTTTATATTAATGGATATATTGATTTTGGTGAATCCTCTATGTGAAGAAAGTGGCTACATCATTTCAATCGATTAACTCAGATTTAGATACGTGAATGAAATGCATACATCATTCAATTTGGCTATATGAAGAAAATTTTTCTTAGTGTATTTAAATCCACAATCCAGTTATCTACATTTAATTCTTCAAATTGACTACATCATAATTCATGTTGGTAGTTATTACCATTGAATCACTCAATTGAAGTTTCTATAGCTACTATAGAGTCTTTAAATTCTAAATTTCCTCTTTAAGATAAAATAAAATATAGTATGATCAATTTATCGAGACATAATAAAAGGATGATATATTTTATTTTTTTCCACTATTTCTAATTTATTTTTTCAAAGAGAAGGATGTGTCACTGATCCCTATTTTTTTTTTCTATAGATCATGTTTTGTTCATTTAAATAAGAGGAAGTTCATGAATTTAAAAAGGGTAATTGTATGGGAGGGAATACCTTTATGCATGATGAATAAAGAACATAAGATAATATAGTTAACATGTTATCAAAGATATCCAGAAAACAAAAATCAGTTTTTCTAGAAAAAAATTATAAGGTCTCATTTCATCATCTATGATTATTTATGATTTTTTATTTTAGAATACCCTCCTTGAGATTATTATTATTCAGATCATTTCTCATGGAGATCCTTATTTTTCTATCAAATGTATCTTACAGCTATGAGTTGAAATCTAAATACACTTTATATTTTTATATTTTGTAATAAAGGTTATTGATAAAAGAAAATTTGAATACTGCTACTTATAAAGCCTTTAAGGAGCTCGGTTGAAAGCCCATATACTTATACCAGATGTTGACTACATTCAGTCAACCATGAAATACTTGAAAAAAGTATTTGTATAGTTAAAGTAATCACACTCATAGAGAAGAATGGTTGTTTAGTGAACTAGGGTAATTTTATTCCCCAAATCACTATAAATCTCCCTGTGTCTTTTTCTTTTCATTATGATCTTATTTACACCTCATTATCTATTAAATAATAGATCTAAAACCAGTCATAAACAAGAGATATTTTTTAAAGTGATTTTTTTAAATAAATCAATTCAACCCCTCATGAGTCTTAATATAGTCAGTCGTTGAAAACATTTGGTATTAGAGGTAGTTATTTTTGAATTCATACCAGTGAAACATTAAAATATAAATATTTTTTTAACAATGGGTACCATGAATGAAAAAAGAGAAGGAATTTCTATGGCCAAAGAAACTTATTTTAATGGTGATAATTATGAATGTTGTAAGGAATAATGTATTATATATCTAAAGGCCTTTGTATGAAGGTATATCTCAAAGACGTGAATCCTTATGAAATTCATGGGATAGAACTAAAAACAAGGAAACCTAAAATTGAGGAAAACTATGATATAAATTCTAAAATATGAATGCTATAACTTGTAGATTAAGTCTAGATGAGTTTATAAGTGTTTCTTAATGTCAAAAATCTTATGAAATATGACCAAAAATTTCAATTACTTTTTAATAAGTAGACAAAATATGGGATATCAAATATAATACTATAAAACTAAAGTTTTACACTTTTAGAATGTTGGATGGTGAGAGTATCATACAGTAGAATGGAGTAATCCCAAAATTTTAAATAATATTGTTTCTTTAAGGGAACCAATTATTGAAGTATATTAGGATATAAAAGTTCTTAAAATATATCCACCAAGGTGGAGAGGTATTTTGGATTCTCTTAGACAATAAACTGAGGTAAAAAACTTCAAAATAAAAGCACTTATTGGAATTTTGATGATCTATGAGGAAGATATGGAAGTTGAAGTTAGTGAAAATTTGATAATTAAGAAGGAAAATGTTTCTTTAAAAGTATAAACTTAAATGGATGAAAAAAAGTGTAAATAAGTTCAGATAACTGAGTCATCTAGTAAATTATTCAAGTAAATATGATTCAGATAGTTATCTTTCATAATTTTATATAAAATTCAATAAGATAAATAAATAGAGAATAGGTTGTAAGAAACCTTTCAATAAATATAACATGACATTTAGAAATTCTAAGGTTGTTATATTTTTTGAGTGTAAGAATCTTGGAAACATCAAGCTTGATTTCCCACAACTTTAAGATTACAAAAATTTAGGAAAAAATACTTCAAGAAAGTAGATTATACAGAAAATGATAATTAATCCTTGAAGGAAACATGGATTGATTTCAAGTATTATAGTGATGTTATATATATATAATTAAAATATAAGCATTCTAATTAGAAATAAAAAATGGTTTTTCTGAGGAATATTGATGAGGTATATTCTTACTAGTATTTTGATCATGAAAATGAACCAAAAATAGACACCTATAATTCAAGGAAATAAATGATTATTGTTCCATTTTAGAAGTCAAATATAAATATTTTGAAAAGAAAAATTAAAATATTAAAAATAATATGATGTGACTATAAATAAAAAGGTAACTAAAATTATAATATTAAAATCCAAATTGGTTGATTCTGTTACAACCTATTTTTAATATGGAAATAAAATTAAAAAATTAAACAAAGTATTTTAAGACATTAAACATACTACTAGTGTATTTGAAAAAGGGGAAAATTATTTAAATAAAATTCTTGGTAATAATAAAAGTCATAAAAATAGATTTGGAATAGTAAGTGAAGCTTAATACACAAATACTTACGAGAACTATTTTTACATACTTCTATGAATATAAATATTTTAAAAATTATTTGATATCATTATGATGAGTTAGAACACAATGAAAATGACTACCGTTTGATAAACCCATAGTTCTGTGGAGTTCAAAATTATTTTTTCAAGATTTTTTTATTCAAAATTTAGTGCAGAAGGTTTTGGGAATATTGAATAAATTTTGGTTCCTAAATCCTTAATTTCTAACATTACTAGAACTAAGAAAATTTGGGGAGAAAAACAATTTCTTTTTTGTGTTGTCTTTGAATATAAAAAGGTATAAAATCACTTATGAAATATAGTATATGGATAGTAGATACTCAAGGAATATGAGTGGAGATTTATCTAATTTTCTGTCTTTAACAAAGATAGGTGGAGGTCATGTCACTTTTGGGGAAAATCAAAAGGAAATATTATAGAATTTGGATAAGTTGTAAATAAGAACTCAATAATTATAAAAAAGTTCTCTATATGGAAGGTTTAATGTTCAATTTGATAAGTATCTCTCAAATTTGTGGTTATGGTTTTTTTGTTTATTTTTTAAATAATACATGTTCTATTTTTAAAGAAAAAGTTTTAAAATTTAAGTCACCTTTAATAGATAATGTATATACTATAGATCATAATTATTTCATTAGACAAAATTTGAATTGTTTAAATGACGAAGTAAATTATTTGTGGACATGGAATAAAATATTAGGAAATTGTAATGTGTATTAATTGATAAAATTTTCTTAAGGAAATTTAGTTTCATATTTACCTCAACTTAAATTGAATAAAAAGAAGCCATGTGATTCATTCCAAATGGGAATGAAAAACAAGCCATATTTTAAAACAATTAAAAAGGTCTGTAATTTTAGTCCCCTAAAACATATTCATATGTATTATTTGGGAAATATTGAGTTTCAGGCCTAATAGGAAAATAATTTTGTTTAGGTTTTAGTTAATGATTTTTCTATATTTTCTTGGTTTTTCTTTTTTTTTGTTTTAAAGTGTTTCTTGTTCAATTTTTATATATATTTTTAAATTATTTCAAACTGATAAAGATGAAGAAATTAATACATGAATAAGTGACCATGAAGGATAATTTGAATACCATTAGTTCAATTCCAATTATTCAAAACATGGTAACAAATATAACTTTTATTCCTCTAGGACACCTCAATATAATAGTGTTTTTAAAAGGAGGAGTAATACATTGTAATAAATTTATAGAATAATGTTATGTGAATATAACCCACCTAATCATTTTTGGGATTAAACTATGAATACATCATGTTATTTCATAAATAGATATATAATTTGGCCTATTTTAAAGAAGACACCCTATGAGCTATAAAATAATATAAAGCTAAAAATTGGACACTATATTGTTTTTGGATGAATGTTTTATATTCTAAACACAAAGGATGGTCTTGGTATGTTTGATCTAAAATAAGATAATGGAATATTTCTAGGACATTCATCTACTTCAAAAGACAATAGAGTTTTCAATAAATTTTCAATGATCATAGAAGAATAAACACATGTAAAATTTGATGAAATTTATCCTTTTGATCAAACATTAAATCAAATTGACGAAATATGTTACTATTTTGAAATGATGAGTTCAGAACCTATTTTTCATGATAAAAAAGAATAATAATTGGAACTTTATTTTCTAGATCTAAATCCTAAAAGGCTAGATGTTAGTGAACCTAAATGTGTGCTGCCTAGATAACCTAGAACCCTTAAGAACATTCTTTTAGAAACTGTTATATTTAGTTTATATAAAAGAATTATAACTAGAATGTGTTTATGAAATCTTTTATATCTTTATGATTTTTTATCTCAATTAGAATCTAAGTCAATAAAAGACGCATTAGTAGATGAATGTTGGGTTATATATATGTAAGATGAACTAAACTAGCTCATGATAAGTAAGTTATGGGAATTAGTTTATAGAACGCATGGATACCCTATTATAGAAAAAATGGATTTCTAGAAATCAGAAGGATGATCAAGGTGTGATAATTAAAAATGTGGCTAGATTAGTAGATTAAGGTAATAATCATAAAGAAGTTATAGACTATGAAGAGACCTTACCCCCAATATCAATATTTTAAACCATTATGACTATTTTAAGAATTAATATTATATGAATTTTAAATTATATCAGATGGATTTAAAATTATATTTTAGAAATGGTTTTATAATGGAAGATGTTTGTGTTGAATAACCTTTTAGATATAAAATTATCCATTTTATAATTTTTTTAAACATACCAAAGAAATTTATGGTCTTAAAAAATAACCTAGATATTTTTATGAGAATTTATGTCATTTTATTTTGTCGAATTTATTTATCTTAGGAATTAATGATCTAAATATTTTAAGAAAACTTTATATTTAGAAATGTATTTAGATAAAATATATGTTGGTGATATATTTTTTTGTTTTAGAAATAAAAAATTGTGTAATTAATTTTTATAACTCATGTAAAAATAATTTGAAATAATCATAATGGAGTGTTAAAATATTTTATAGGATTTAAAATTTATCAAAAAACCCTTTTAATGTGTTAAATAAAATAAATTAAATACTCAAATTATTGAAAAGGTTTGCACTTGAAATTAGTAATGTACATACTACTCCCTACGAGTTCTAATGAAAAACATGACTTGGATGAAGCTATTAAACTAGTTGATAATAATATTTATAGATGAATACATGGAATTTTATAATATTTATGTTTTTAGTATGTATTTGCGCTCAATTTCATTATAATATTATAGAATTTCATTCCAAAAATTCAAAAAGGATTTTAGGAAATTTAAAAGAAATAATTTATCTTTCCTTGATTTTTTAGAAATCTTTTGATTTTAAATTAATATCATACTCAGATGATGAATTTTGTGGTTGTAGACTATACATGAAGAGTGCATCAAGAACATTCCATTTTCTAGGTAAATACCAAGGATAATGGTCTGGTAAAAAGAAAAAAATAGTTTAATTATATATAATAGAAACATAATATACTACCCCTGGTAGTTTTTGTTAACAAGTGTTATGGATAAAACACAACATAATAGAATTTTGATTCAATTGTAATCTTGTACTAATTATATGTTATAACACTAGTTCTATAAAAATTTATAAGGATCATGAAAATCATTAATTTACAAATCATATATACTCGAGACATTATTTCTTAAGAGTTCACACTGAAAAGGTGTCATTTAATTTGAATTTATCTCTAAAAACAATCAGTTAGCTTATTGTTTTACTAAAACCCTTTCATGTGAGCCTTTTGATTATACTACAAGATAATTGGGTTTATTTTTGAGTAAATTTTATGCATTTTATTTATTTTGATTTAAATTAATTAATTTTCTGGAGTATATTTATTATTGTTGAAATTTTAAATTTAGCATTTAGTTATATAATTTAATTTAATTCTATATGTAAATTATTTTTATTAATATTGCTTATGTATTTAAATTTAGAAAATTTGAATTTTCTATTTTATTTTATTTGTTTATTTATGTTATTTTTCTATCAATCAGAAGTAACCCTAAAAAAACATGAAACATAAGCACATTAGGATTCAAGTATGTAGATTAATAAAAAATCAGGTACCAAACATTTTTCCATTTGCATACGTAACCTCCCTTTAGATCTAAACCATCTCCTCTAACATCTCAATTCATGTTTGACCTTTAATCATCCTATTAGAAATAGGATGGTAGAAGTGTGTCGATGATGGAAGCTACGATTCATCTAAGAAATTAAAAATAAGTGGAAAAATATATCTTGTGGGAAAATCCATAAATATGGCATGGTAGAAGATACTGTAATATCTATTAAAGAAATTTCATGAATTTCAAGGTCGAGATTTTGTGTTTGATGAGAATACATTACGTTTTATTTTTTAGGAAGACGTTAATGTGTTCTTGATGAATGTAGAATTTTAGTTCATTAAAATAAAGTAAATTATCTTTTAAAATATTAAATGAAAGGAAATGGTAGTTTATTTAGTTTAAATGACTGATATTTTTCATTTTCCCCAAGATTTGCAGTTTTCTTTTATAAATAATCTTTTCGTGATAATCATAGCAGGTATAAATGAAGTGTTCATTTTTTTTGTTTGGAACCACCATTTTTGAAAAGATTTTTTTTAAAGATATTCTTGATAAATGGAATTTTTTATTTTTGTTTGTGGAGACATTTATAACATAAATATCGAGATAGATTGAGAGAGTCCTATTTCATGATATTTATTAGATGTTTTTCTGGTAAATAATTAAAATTTGAGCTATTGAAGATACATGGTGTGATTCGTGAATCATTTTTTCAATGGAAAAGAGAAGTTATACTATTATCCTTATAGTAGATTTATTTATTTAGTTTTGAAGAAGAAATAAGTATATTTAAATGAAGGTGATGCAATGAAATGTCATAAAAGTAATACCCTATCATTATTTCTCTTGAATACAATTGTATATTTTGGGATCCATCATTAAGTTATTAAAGGCAGTTGTTCAAGAACGTGTGACTCATGGGGGTGGGGGGTCATCTCATACCTCATTACCTTGTTTTTCAACACCTATTAAGATGGTTTCTATTAGGGGATTAGAGGAGGAAACATCTATAAAAATGATTATTTAGTTATAGTCAATAGTTCTATAGTTTGTAGGGCTATCTAGATTCATAAGGATGTGGTTTCTCAAATCGAATCTACTGGAGAGGTTTCTTTGTTTGATGATTAATATTATCAAATGGATATAGTTTTTGAGACAATTTATACATTTTATGAATATAGTCTCGCTAATAAAAGGCTAGAGAGTTAAAAATATTAGATAGTAAAGTGTTAGAAGATGTTCATGAAGAAGATGATCCAATTCTGATTGGAACAAATATTGATAGAATAAGGGATTTATATGTGGTTATTGAATCATAAAATCATGTCCATACACCAATGGTACCATATTCAACTTTATCATCTCATGAAGTATCTCCATCTATTAGGAAGACTTATGAAATCTTATAAAAGTAAGTGTTTTCTAATGAAGTAATAATGGAAAATTATAATATAAGTGTATATTATTTTTACATAAAAGTGGATTTTGTTTCTTGAAAATATGAGATAAAAGATCTAAAAGGGTCTTCTATCACCAAGTAAAATATTAATAATTTATTTGGGATGGTGGATGCCCAATTAGTGTTGATCAATAGACATTGAATATATCCACCTATGGAACAAGCTAGTTATGACGTATGTTTTAAGAAACCGATGTAAGTGAGATCCTTGATAAATTTTTTTGAAAGAAATTTTCCCTATAAAGGTTGAGTGTGGTGAACTTATTATATTGGTGGCGTATAAAAGGGATGTCCTTTAGAATTATTCATCAATGTAATCTGTAGTATCCGAAGAAGTTCATGATGAAATCAATATTTTACAAGTTTAATTGAATGATAATTTACACACTCTTACTAGTGTTTCATCAATTCATTTTTAATTTTAATTAAATTTCACCCCTCTTCTATTTCTCCTTTAGTATCTCTAGTTCTTCCATATTTCCATAATGAAGTAAGTCAGATAATGTGAGAGTTGGGTTCTTTTTCTTCTCATATTATGTGTCTTAATGTTGATATAATTTTTCCAATGATTTTCGGTGAAATATATTATAATATTTTTAGTTATTTTCATGATACTTAGAAATCCAATTAAGAAGAGTATTTTTTTATTAGATATGTGTATTCATGACCACGTTGGTCATCTTGAAAAATATTTTGGATATATGGTAGAAGAAAATATGAGTGTTTCAAAGGGAGATTTTTTTACTAAAATGCTTTACTAAAATTAATGATAAAAATAGTAACATGTTTTTAAAAAATAATAAATAAATCTATTAGATTTTTTTGAATCTATATTATATGAACAAAATAGATTCAGATACTGATTCAAAAGAATATTTAGAAGAATATTTAAATAAGTTAGTTCTTGTTACAGGAAAGTAGTTGGTTTCTTTAAAAAAATATTCTTGATTATATTTCTGTTAAACTACAAATAAATAATAGTGATAATGATTTTAAATCTAGTACCGATGACGTTAAAAAAGTATTTATGATTTTACTAGTGCAAGTGAATAGAATATATCAGAAAGTAATGGTGCTGACTGGTAGGCTAATATACATGAATATGTCTGTGATTCTCATTATGAAAAATGTTCTTGTGAATATGAATTGTGGCTTTTTAGCTACCGTAATTTCCCTTCCGCTTCACCCTCCTAATGTCAGTTAGTCAGCTAATTTCTAATTAGGGAGAGTAGAATATTTGAAGATGTTTATAAAAGATGTAGTAGCATTGGTTTCCCAAAAGCATAAGAAATCATCTCTCTTGATCCTTTAATTTTGTAAGTTGGATGTAATTCTGATGATTGATATGTGTACTGAAGCCTTCTTTCCAATGAGTAGATGAAGTGCCATTGGTCCTAATCGAACTAGTGCTTGATATAAAGACAGGTAGATAATAGAAGGTTTTTATGATCCTTCAGTTCTATAAATTCCAAGATCATCTTCCTCTAAAACTACTCCAACTATAAAAAAACCTTTACCCAAACCAAAATGGGTTCCTTGATAGATATTTTGTAACTACACTATGTGGATGTATATTTTTACATAAAAATAATTAATTAAATGCTTCATTATTTCTATGGTTTTTATGTTTATCTTAGTGATTATTTTTCTTTTGATTATATTTTTATATTTGTTTTATTTCATAATACTCAATATTTCCACAATTCTATAATTGTGTTTTCACACTATATTCAAAAAAATCATGAATCTATAGTGCTAAATTAACATGTGTTTTATCTAGCTTACCCTTCATTTTTATTAAATAAAAGGGGGTGAAGTGCTTCATATTAGAAAAGTGGGATAAGTGTTCTATCCTAAAAAATGGGTAAGGTGTTCTCTCTTAAAAAAGGGGGAGAAGTGTTCCCTCTTAAAAAAGAGATAATTTTTATACCTTTTCAACCTCTTATCAATATTAAAAAGGGGAAAAGTTATTTTAAAAATGGAATAATTATCTACCATTCAAAAAGACAAGTAGTAACTATTTTAGGGGAAAAAACAAAATAATTTCAAATGATATCATTTAACTTTTGTTAAAACTTTTTTAAAAAAATATATTAAAAATTCACAAGAATATCTAATGGGTGTTATGAGTTTAATGGGTATTTTGATCATAAAAAATGGGTATATTGATGGATCACTAGTGTTGATACAATATATCCCATGGGTTTTATTTTTAATGATCTCAATTACCCTTCATACTTAAATTATGATGCTATTTCTTATGAGTTTTCTCAGGTTTTATTATATTCTCAGGTTTTATGTAGTTAACTTATTTAAATATGGAATCTGGATGTTTTTTGTTGAAATATACCTAAGTATGGAAAATCAGCTACGTGATAGTTTTTGGATATGTGTTGGAAATGACTACATAGAATATCCTACAACACAGTATTACCTCTCTGGAAATTGCATATATCGATGAGATCATCTACATGATATATTTACCAAATGATCAACCAGCTATGTAAAATGGTTACGTGGGGTAATCAAATATGTGAGAAATCACCTACGTTATCAAATGACTAAGTAAATAGAATTTTGTAAAGAAACCTATTATCTGAATCACCAACATAATGACATCTGCTACATCACTTCAATTGGCTACATTAGTTTTGATTAATCATCAACATGAAGAAATTGGATATTTCATTTCAATAAGCTACATCAATTAAACACCTATGTGATTAAATTTGACCACATGAAGTAAAATAATCTACATGGATTCAAATTTATAATTCGGCTATAAAGATTCAATTCATCAAATTGGCTACAATGTACTGAAATTTGGTATTTATTACTATTTACACAGTCAAGTGAAGTGTCTAATGTTTTTTACAATCATTAAATGATCGATTTATTCACTAATATAAAATAAATCATAACAAGATCTAAAAATATATATAGAAAAAAATTATGCTATATTTTATTTTTCTCCACCGTTAACGATTTTTTTTCATATAGAATGACATTTCACTGATCCATATTTTTTTATTTGGATCATCTATTGTGAATTTAAATAAGATTTAATGCATGAATTTTAAAAGGGAAATGGTATGGAAGAGAATAATTTTATACATGAGAAGTGTAGCACACAAGAGAATACAGTGAGTTAATTCTCAAACATCTCTAGAAAATGAAACTCAGTTTTTCAACAAAAAAAATAATATGAAGTACCATTTCATAATATGTGATTATTAACGGTTATTTTTGAGTTCGTAAGACTCTCTTGGAGATTATTATTATTCGGACCATTCTGTTTGTGATCCATCATTTTCTATCAGCTGTATCTTACAACTGTGAGCTGAAATCTACAACCTATCTCTGTTTTCATCTTTTGTTAAAAAGGATCCCAATAAAATAACCTTTAAAGGATGTTTCTTGTAAATCCTTTATTTATCCCAATTTAATGTTTATTTTATTTTACTAAGGGTTCAATCCTTTAACTCAGTCATCCAATCCCTAGAAAAAGTATTGGTAGTCGTCAAAAAATGGATCGGTCTAGTGAAAATAATCACCCTCATGGAGAAGAGTGGTGGTGGATTGGACTTAAAGACTTATATTACCCAAACCACTACAAATATATATATGTCTATTTCTTATATTTAAGCTCTTATTTACATTGAATTATATATCAAATAACCTACTATAAATCACTCATAAATAAGAGGGGTGGTTTTTGTAATTGAATAAAAATTTAAAGAACTTTATTCCCCCATTTTGAGTATTAATACAGTAAGTCTCCATCAACGATATCTAAAAAGGGTCACTCCCAATAATTTTTTTGTAAAATTTTTAATAAAAAATTCAAAATTACTGAACTTATAAGGTGAGAGAAATACATTATAGTAGAATACATCCATAGATCATAAACATCTCTTAGATATTAAAATACGCATATGTTTATAGTAATATTAAAACATTTAATTTATCATAAAAAAGTATAATTCCTAAAATATTATCAATTTCTTACCAATATGTATAATCCCATATTTTTATAAGTATGTCCCTCTTTGAGTTTTTAATTAAAATAATTTTATTTGGTAATTATTTCTTTTTTTAACCTTACGAGATGACTCTTATTTAGATGCAGGGAGATTTCACTAGGAAAGTATCCTAATGTTTGGGTATGAATGTTTTTTTATTGGATGGAGTCAAGGTATAAATGTTTAAAAAGGGATTATAAGGGATTTATAAGAGTTTTTTTGTATTTATAGTTGGTGTGGGATATTTTTTAGAAGATGGGCTTGAAGCTATGTGTAGATAATTTACCCACCGTGCAAATTTTACACAACAATTAACTGTTTCCAGGAAGACCCCATGAATCTATTCATGAAGTGAAACAAATAAACTACATGAAACAGATTCACATTGTGCATTTTATGAGAAGGGTTATTTTAACCTAAGGTTATGTTATTTTCATCATAAATTATATTTTTGAAACACATATTTTGAAAATATTATAATCTATGTAATTACTAGTTTCATCAGATTTAAAGCCTCTCTACATGTATGATTCAATATTTTTTCATATAAAACCATTCTATGTCAAGACATAGGTGATTTCTAGGATATTGTTTTGTCTTCTCATCCATTTTGGATGCCCCGTTTATGGTGTAAATATATTGTGAGTGGTTTTTATTAGGTTCCCCCTCTATTATGTTATTCTTCAATTATTGTTGTGGGAACTATTAACTACAGTTGGTTTGGGTGTTGATCTTGATATAGATTTATCTAGGTTCCTTATGAAGATATTTTTTACCTTTATTTGTAATTGAAATTATAGTTTGAATGATTTTTCTTAATTATATGTTAAGGATAGGTGGTCCAAAACCCAACACTATGGCATGTTTAATGGGTAAGTATGTGGAATTTTTCGATTTCACTGAAACAACATGCACATTAATTAATTGAATGATAAATAATGATAATCCATGGATTTGATTATTCATTAGATACCTTTGGATTCATTGTTGGTTGACCAATCTTTTGGATACCCATTGGTTATGCCTAACAAAGAATAATAATGAATTTCCTAATTATTTAAAGTATGTTTATAATGACATGTGACCTAAAATGATTTTCGTATGATAAATTAACCTTGAGAAATGGTTTAGTATATTATAGAAATGGATATGTTTGATATTATAAGACTAGGTGTAGGATGTAATGTTAATGGTTTAAGACCCTTTTGAAAAATGAATCTTTTAATTCAAAGACAAATGGAAATTTGAATAATTGACCATTGGAGGCTTATGGTATGATATTGTGATATCCTTGCTGTTATGAATTGTGTTGAGTTTTATTTTGTAATTATTATATAGTGGGTTTGGACTATTTTCATGTTGAAATTATTATATTGAGGGAATTCAATAGTTTTATGATGTAATTCTTATATATAGTGCCTACCCCAATTTCATGTTGTAATGCTTATATTGAGGGTTTGCTGAAGTTTCAGGCTATTATGATTATATAGAGGTCTATTCCTGAGATGCTAAAATACTTATATAGATGGCTTGGGTAAGATGGTGAAATAATTATATAGAGGTATTTTCAAAGTTATTTGATTATACCATCGATATTTTGTTAGGTTTGGAATGGTTTGATATATGTTCAAATATATTTTGGAACAGTGATGAAGAAAGATGATTATTATATTATATTAAATTTATTAATTAACAGACATGATTTTCACTTTATTGTATGCACTTATTATCAGAATATCTTTTTATACAAAGTTATATCAACCTTCTGATTTTTACTTAAACCCCATTCGAGCATCTATTTGGAAATCGATAATATTACATTGATGTAGGTTTGGATGAGGGAAAATAATCTTGTATTTCATTGTTCTTTTCTAGATAGGTTGGAGCATAGAGGTAGGACCGATATGTGGTTTGAGACTGGTGTCATTGTTTTTATTTTTTTAGTTGGTTTTTTTATTACTTATGTCTTACATCTAGATACATTTTACCCTGTCATTACATGGGTCACTATTGTTTGTTTTTTGGTTCCTCCTTTTACTTCCCAGTAGTATGTTGTACTATTTCTTCTATTTCTATTACTCTAATATTTATTTATATTGTTTATTTACACTATATTCTAACTCTATAATATGGTGTGTAATATCACCACTATACCCACCACACCCTCGCAACTAGTTTACATCCTTTGGTTTATGGGGTAGTAAACCTGAGGACACATAACCTTCTTGATTTGGAAATGTGTGACAGTGCCATATCAGGGGATGTTACAAAGTGTCATCCGAGGAGAAGGTTTTTCTATTTTATTTCCTTACAAATTGGGAATGTTAAAAAGGATACTAGGATATGTCGATACATCATAATGATATTTTTCATTGGATTATCTAACCCATTTATAATGGAAATATGAGTACCTATGGATGGGATTTCTATTCAGGATGTTTTCTTGGTTGATGTTATTTCACCCAAGATGATTCACATGTGGTGTATTGTTATTATTTCTTGAGATTTATACTCATGTCCTGGTATGGAATGAGATGAGTATGCATGAATCATGATTGGAAAATAAGGATATATCATGTCATGCATTGTTCCCGATAGGGACATATTTATTTTATAATATATATTTTCTATATGAACTATGGAATGAGATACCTATTATATCTAATGAATGAAATAAATGAAATATTATTCCATGATAACACACATGTATTCCAGGTTTATAGATACCAAAAGAATTTGGTTTTATGTTTTTATCACATTTTGGGGTTGAATTTGTTGTTATTTAGTGTTCAAAAGTGTTTTTTTATTGTAGAGAAAATTCATCCACATGATCTTTGAACTGATCATGAGGAGAGTGGCAATCATCACACCCATAATAGAACTAAACCTGAGATATTAGTGTCTCATATAGATCATATGTTTGTTCAAAATCATGAATGTCTATTGAGGGTCATGAAATACATGTAAAGAAAGTTTATTCGCACCATGACTTCATGTATAAGATGATGAGAGAGTTTCAACATTAGAATCTTCTTACATTTACTATAGAGGGAAGCCCCCAAGAAAAAAATTTCTTGATTGATTCTGTCTGTAACACCCTGAGATTTTATGAAAAATATTCTTTTAATTTCATTAATGTCTTGTGTTGTATGCTACACCAAAAGGAGCTTGCACAACACGCATCCTTGAATTGCCTTGCATTACACGCAATCACAACCTTCCTCGATAGCGTGTGTAGTACGCAATAACGAGTTTCACTAAACAACAATATGCTATTAAAATATTATTAAAACTAGCTGTTATGAATAGTAATACCTACTTTTTGAAATTTTTTAAATTTTATTTTTCAAAATGGAATTCATTTTTGGATTCATAATATCGAAATTAGCTTAGGGTGAAATTTTGGTGATTTTCGGATAACTTCATATTTTGATGAACAGTGAAAATTACTAAATTTTAATTAAAAACAACTTTTTCAATCGAAATAATTAATAGTGATAAATTATTAGTTTTAGTGGTTTGAAAGTATATTTAGAATATATTTTTACAATTTAATACAATGTTGGTCATTGGATGTAATTTCACATTTAAACCAGACATAAACAAGTGTCAATCTTTTGATAGTTATTATCTCTTAAGAACACGCTATTTGTTTTTACGACGGGAATTAATTTTTAAATTAATTAATACAACTGATATGTTTTGAATTTGGTAAAATAGAAATCATTTATGAGTTCATAATATCAAATATAGCTTAGGCCTAATTTTTGGTATTTTTCTGAAAACTTTCAATTTTTGATGAATAGTGAAACCACTAAGTGGTAGGTTAAAAACTGAATTTTGCATAAAACTTAATTTTACCGCTTCTGTGAATGGAATTTCGAAAATCCGAGAGACACAGTTAATATCAAGGACTAAAATGTGGTTCAATGAGATGAAAATAATTTTTGGTGAATAGTAACTTTTTACTTTTATTTACCACGGTTAAAAGTAAATAGGGTAATTAAGGGTAAAAATGATATTAATATTACCCTAACACATGTCCTAATTCTATTGGACAAGTGTATCTCGACCAAAAACAACCTTAAGTGTAAAATATTATCATTTAGGCCCACTTGGATTAGATTAGGACATTTATTATTAATTTATTTAAAGAAGGGTTAAAATAGTTAAAATCAAAGTTTAATAAGTAAATCATTTTTAATATGGGGTTATACATAAGATAAATTCAACTATAAATATTCATTAGAAATCTAAAAAGATTTCCTACATAATGGTATTTTATTTGTAATTTTTAGACATTAAATAATTTAATTTATTTATGACACAATGATGATGCAGTAATTATCTTATTAATGAAATATTGATATAATTGATGTTATAATCACCAAAATAAATGTAATTTGAGACTTTTTATGAATTCCACTAATTTTCTAGATTACTATGATATATTAGTGTTGATTTAATCAACTTGTTTCGAACATATAATTCTGTTATGACTTTCACAAAAATCATATATCAAATAGTGTCAAAATTGACACAAAATAGTTTTTAAATCAAATATTATATTATTAATTGTTATTTTATTCCTAAAAATCTAAGGTTCGGACAAATGACTTAGATAAGGATATATATATATTAATAATAAACAACTTGGGGTTCGTTTTTCATGTTATAGTAAGTGTATTAACCATATAGTGTAAGAAAACAAAAAGTCACGGTAAAAGTTAAATTATTTAACTTAGAGTTAAATCTAATTGATAAGGTTAAAATAATAGCCTAAACTTGTCTAAATCCTATTGGTTGATAGGATTTCGACCCATACCCACTTTACCTTCGATATAAGACCCTTGGAACCATTATAAACCGATTTTGACTTTAATATAAAATAATATTTTGAGATATTCCTAAGGTGCCCCTCTCCTCCCTTATAAAAGGGCACCTCCTCCCCCTTCTCCTCACACCAATTTTAGCACTCAAGCTCGGCCAACCCCTGCCAAAATCCCTTCTCCACTTCCCTAGAATAATCCTAGAGGTCCTGGTCTTCTTAAAATACCAATCTTAGTTTCCTAAGTGGAGGATTCAAAGAGGCGTTCCAAAGAAGAGGTAATATCCATTACCAATCTTTTCAACTTCTTTCTTATTCAACTTCTTATTCTTTAGTTGTTTCATGATAAAGTAATAACATCAGTATTTCTTATATACTGATATGTTATTATAAATATTAAACAACTCTAATTAACCTTCTATCCATCCTACGGAAAAAGGAAATCACCGCGCGTGCGTACGTACGGAATACCGTCTCCACGCCGTGGTGTAATCTATTTTCCGCCACCACCTTAATTGGATGGGTATAATTGTGTAATGAGTAACTATATATTATTATTATAAAGTGATATTGATAGTGAAATAGTATACAAATACTTCAACACAATTCCACGACCATGGGAACGATATCATCGCTCGTGCGTACGTACGGACTACCGTCTCCACGACGCGATGAGATTCATTCTCAATGATTAACCATTCATGAATGATTATAAAGTATATATATAATAAGTACTAATTAAATATATGACATAATAATGATACTGGAATTATTTATATTTATATGTATGTCATCTACATAATTCCATTCAATTCAATAAGGAAACGAAAACAACGTTCATGCGTACGTACGGACTACCGTCTCCATGAACGGTGTATTTCTTTCCATTTACTGATTTATTATATATGTATATTCTGAATATATATATATATATATATAAATCATGTTTTATATTATGGAATTAAGTAATCATGATATAAGTAATCATATGAATAATGACAAGTTAAAAACACGAACGACAAATGAGACGATTTTACCCAAAACGCTACTTTAACATGAATTTACAAAAGAACGGGTAATATAAAGTCATAAGTGGACCATATATGATATAATAAAAATGAATATGATTCTGGAATAAGTCAATAACATGATTTGAATAATTATACAGGAGGTTCGGACACTTACAAAGCAAGTCGGACCTAAGGTAAGGGAAATATCACAATCTCATTTTTATCCGAGATTGTTTATTCGTAAGTATTTACTGGGGTGTATTTTATCATCCACATCCATGTTTCCTCAATATGTAATATTATTTCCATCCACCTACAATTGTTTAAATCCAATTTTACCATTCGGTGAGTTTTTAGTAAAGAATATGAAATGAATCTTTTGTCGTTTTTTCATACGAGGTACTTTTTGACTTTTCCGACAAAAGTATGAAGAATGTTTTTTTTAACTGATACGGCATGAATGGATTTTTAAAAAATTATTTCCAAGAAGCTTCCTTTACAAGTTTTCAAGTTTATTTTTAATCAACTTATTTTAGTTTATAATTGTATGACATGTTAAGAAAAGAAAAGTGTTTTTGAAGAAGAAAGGATATTTTCCTCAAGAATGGAGTTCAAGTGTTTTATCAAAATTATTTTCCATATAATATAATAAAGGGTTCTGTTTTTATCCCTATTATTACATTGATTTTATTATGTTGTGAGGGAATGATTTTTATGAAGTCATTTACCTTATATGATTTGTTTTATGATGTCATGATGTTTCAACAATCTCATTTTTGTTACATGTGTTATGCGATGATGTATGATTTATGATTATGTGGCACACATAAGAAATGATTCATTATAAGATGGGTGGGACCTATATCTCCCTCCAATGCATTGGGTAAAGATTTTATATCTCATGAGATAGATATGGCTGGAACGGTAGGTTATACCGGTTCAGTGAAACAGGACTGGAACGAGGGTTACTCGATTCAGAAAGGGACTTTGTCCACTAAGATAGTCTTGGCAATGAGTCTTGACTAACAAGAAATGAGTCTCTATGATTAAGTGTGTATTCCACAAAGTTTCATGTTTTAAGTTATGATTATTGGGATTACATTTCACTTCTATGATTTACCCCATGTTATGATATTATGAGCTCTTTTGCAGGTTAAGATTTCCAAAAGCTATGTTCTTATGTATATGATGTGATTGATATTTCTTTTGTTTACCCTTAATGAGCATTTGAGCTCACGCTTTTATGTTTTCTTTTCCCCATGATATAAAGAAAGGTTTTAGGTATAAAAAAAAATAAGATCTTTATGGGAGATGTTGAAGATCTTTCACCACGATTAGAAGATTACGTTCCGATTATCCAAAGACACTAAACTATTACGATCCTTGTTTGTTTGTTTTTTTGTTATGTACTAAGTATTCTGAAAAAGTAATGTAATGGACATGTACGTTACGCTTCGGGTCTCTATAGTTGGTATCAGAGGAAAGGTTTAGTCAACCTTTGGAAACTAGGATGCGAAAACGTTAGTGAGATCCCTAGAGATATTTATAAGGTATGTCTAGGGATGTCCCTAAGGTTAAGTATACGTATAGGTTATAGTACTAGAATTACGCTAACGATCATAGAATTAAACCTAAGATGTTAGATATTGAAGGTAATCCCCCTTTATTATGTTGTTTTCCCTAGCATGATTTTTTCCTCTAACACTATTCTTTTTGGGTTTTAGACGATGGCTGGAACCCGAAGGAACCGTGTTGATCAATGCAATGTAAAATGCAATGATTGTCCTCCTAAACAAACAAATGTTATGGGAGATGGAGTGCAAAATCTCATTGCTATACTTACACAAGCTATGAATCATTCTGGACTTCCAAATGAGCAGAGAAGGGAACAATATTCTATTGAGTCATTCATGAGGCAACGTCCACCTTCTTTTAGTGGGTCTTCTGATCCACTTGTTGCTGAACAATGGATCAGTAATACTGAAAAGATATTTTCAGTTCTTCAATGTTCTGAACATGATAAAGTCATCTTAGTAGTGTATCGTTTGGAAGGTGATGCTGATCAATGGTGGAATCTTATTAAGAATACGAGGCAAAGGGATGAAATTGAGTCCATGGAATGGGACGAGTTCAAGAACATATTTTTCAGTAAGTACTTCCCCCGTATTCTTCTAACAAAGATGGAGAAGGAGTTTCTTGAACTAAAGCAAAAGGATGATGAATCTGTTGGTATATACGAAGTGAATTTTACAAGACTTGCAAGGTATGCATCTGGCATTATCATCCAACCTGAAAGTAAAGTTGATCGATTTTTCAGTGGCTTAAAACCAAGTCTTCGAAGGTCATTAGCTATAAGAGACTTCAGTAGCTATGAAGAAATTATGCGTTGTGCTATGAAGGTAGAAATGGAAGTTGGTGTTACATATCCATCTCATGGTTTTGACAAGAAACGAAAGATGGAGTTCAAGGAGAAATCTCAGAATAATGGTGAAAAGATGATGAATTTTTCCTTATGCACAAATTGTGGAAAGAAGAGTGGTGGAGATTGTATTAAAGGGACTAGAAAATGTTTTAAGTGTGGAAAAGAAGGTCATCGAGCAGTTGAGTGTCGAAGTAATGGAAAAAGGGTTTCTAAGGATGCGAACAAAGCAAACACTGCAGATAATGCACCACCAACACTTCAATGCTTCAAGTGCAAGGAAAGGGGGCATTATGCTAATAAATGCCCTAATCCAAGGGTTAGTGATGATCGACATGAGAAACCGCTTAAGGAAAAGGACAAAGGGAAGTCACATGCGATTACTATTGGTGATGTTGAATATGACAACGATGTGGTGGAATGATTAAGTGTTTATGTAATGGGATTCCAAAATAATGTTGTATCATAAAGTATTGGAATATTTATGTATTGGACTAATGTGGTATTCAAAGTGATTGAGATATTTTTGGAAATAAGTTGATATGCGCATAATGAAGGAAAAACGAGAAAACAAAATGTTTAACAGTATTCATGAGCTCATGATTGATATAAGGACTTAGTGATATCATGGTTTGAGTATATAGAATTTTGAGGATTTTGGTATGTGGAAAGTGTTAACTTTTAACTACATTCATGTTTTCACTAAGGTTCAATGGGTATTCAAGAGAATACATGATTAAGAACTTTGAATGTTTGGAATGTGACCAACAAAACATATCTTATGATATATGGGGATCAACGATGGTATTAAATCTCTGGTAATCGTTTTCACTATGTTATGAGAGTGGACTGCAGTATTATGGATAAGCCTAAAGATTGTAATAGATTATGTTGGACATAAGTTAGTATTATTTAAGGATAGAAGTTTTTTCGATATTATTGATGGGATGTTATAGTAATGTAGCTTTAGAAAAAGGACAACCTGCAGGACGGGCGACAGCCCATCGCGTCGGACAAGGCTGTGGGAATCGATCCCACAAGCGAAGTGCGACTGGCCTTTATCGCCTACCACTAGCCTACAAGAAGTCTCTGTTTAGTAGAAACTAGTTTTATTATATTAAGCAGTATGATATATGAAGTATAAGTCCATTTTAGGAACCATATATGATTAATCTCACTATTGAATGACTTATGTATATTTAATAACTTTTGTTAACCTTTTGTTTGAGACAGATGGAATGACCCGTCATTCTATCACATGATCTGCTAACACTTCACGAATAACAAATTAAACTTCATTTATTTAAGAGATGAAGTGGAAATTGTTCAAGGCACGAACAACAGTGAGATTGTACCAAAATAAAGTAAGTATTTATTCTAATTCAAATTCTTCAACTTTAGGGAAATGATCTTGAAAACCAAAAATGTTTTCCTAGTGATCTTATATCTGATTAATCAGATAGTACCTTAGATCGTCACAAATTTATGGATTTTTGATTGTTGGCTTTTCCATAGCCATGTTCTCTACCACTCTCCATCAGAACATGATGGTTAGATTTTTTCTTCCATATCCATATTTTCACCTATGTGGAAACCCAGTGATTAGTTTATTTGGGTAACCGTTACATTTCATACTTTCGTTTTTAAATATTGGTTTTGGTATTCCTTTTTACGATGTGGGTTTCTATTAAAGAAACTTTTTAATAGTAAACTATTTATAACCCCGACGAATTTCGAGGGCGAAATTCATTTTAAGGGGGGTAGAATGTAACACCCTGAGATTTTATGAAAAATATTCTTTTAATTTCATTAATGTCTTGTGTTGTATGCTACACCAAAAGGAGCTTTCACAACACACATCCTTGACTTGCCTTGCATTACACGCAATTGCAACCTTCCTCGATAGCGTGTGTAGTACGCAATAACGAGTTTCACTAAACAACAATATGCTATTAAAATATTATTAAAACTAGCCGTTATGAATAGTAATAACCACTTTTTGAAATTTTATTTTTCAAAATGGAATTCATTTGGGATTCATAATATCGAAATTAGCTTTGGGTGAAATTTTGGTGATTTTCGGATAACTTTCATATTTTGATGAATAGTGAAAATTACTAAATTTTAATTAAAAACAACTTTTTCAATCGAAATAATTAATAGTGATAAATTATTAGTTTGGGTGGTTTGAAAGTATATTTAGAATATTTTTTTTACAATTTAATACAATGTTGGTCATTGGATGTAATTTCACATTTAAACCAGACATAGACAAGTGTCAATCTTTTGATAGTTATTATCTCTTAAGAACACGCTATTTGTTTTGAGGACGGGAATTAATTTTTAAATTAATTAATACAACTGATATGTTTTGAATTTGGTAAAATAAAAATCATTTATGAGTTCATAATATCAAATATAGCTTAGGCCTAATTTTTGGTATTTTTCTGAAAACTTTCAATTTTTGATAAATAGTGAAACCACTAAGTGGTAGGTTAAAAACTGAATTTTGCATAAAACTTAATTTTACCGCTTCTGTGAATGGAATTTCAAAAATCCGAGAGACACGGTTAATATCAAGGACTAAAATGTGGTTCAATGAGATGAAAACAATTTTTGGTGAATAGAAACTTTTTACTTTTATTTACCACGGTTAAAAGTAAATAGGGTAATTAAGGGTAAAAATGATATTAATATTACCCTAACACATGTCCTAATCATATTGGACAAGTTTATCTCGACCAAAAACAACCTTAAGTGTAAAATATTATCATTTATCCCACTTGGATTAGATTAGGACATTTATTATTAATTTATTTAAAGAAGGGTTAAAATAGTTAAAATCAAAGTTTAATAAGTAAATCATTTTTAATATGGGGTTATACATAAGATAAATTCGACTATAAATATTAATTAGAAAGCTAAAAAGATTTCCTACATAATGGTATTTTATTTGTAATTTTTAGACATTAAATAATTTAATTTATTTATGACACAATGATGATACAGTAATTATCTTATTAATGAAATATTGATATAATTGATGTTATAAACACCAAAATAAATGTAATTTGAGACTTTTTATGAATTACAATAATTTTATAGGTTACTATGATATATTAGTGTTGATTTAATCAAATTGGTTCGAACATAAAATTCTGTTATGACTTTCACAAAAATCATATATCAAATAGTGTCAAAATTGACACAAAATAGTTTTTAAATCAAATATTATATTATTAATTGTTATTCTATTCCTACAAATCTAAGGTTCGGCAAAATGACTTAGATAAGGATATATATATATTAATAATAAACAACTTGGGGTTCGTTTGGCATGTTATAGTATGTGTATTAACCATATAGTGTAAGAAAACAAAAAGGTCACGGTAAAAGTTAAATTATTTAACTTAGAGTTAAATCTAATTGATAAGGTTAAAATAATAGCCTAAACTTGTCTAAATCCTATTGGCTGATAGTATTTCGACCCATACCCACTTTACCTTCGAAATAAGACCCTTTGTAACCATTATAAACCGGTTTTGACTTTAATATAAAATAATATTTTGAGATATTCCTAAGGTGCCCCTCTCCTCCCTTATAAAAGGGCACCTCCTCCCCCTTCTCCTCACACCAATTTGAGCACTCCAACTCGGCCAACCCCTGCCAAAATCCCTTCTCCACTTCCCTAGAGTAATCCTAGAGGTCCTGGTCTTCTTCAAAGACCAATCTTAGTTTCCGAAGTGGAGGATTCAAAGAGGCGTTCCAAAGAAGAGGTAATATCCATTACCGATCTTTTCAACTTCTTTCTTCTTCAACTTCTTCTTCTTTAGTTGTTTCATGATAAAGTAATAACATCAATATTTATTCTATACTGATATGTTATTATAAATATGAAACAACTCTAATTAACCTTCTATCCATCCTACGGAAAAAGGAAATCACCGCGTGTGCGTACGTACGGAATACCGTCTCCACGCCGTGGTGTAATCTATTTTCCGCCACCACCTTAATTGGATGGGTATAATTGTGTAATTAGTAACTATATAGGATTATTATAAAGTGATATTGATTCTGAAATAGTATACAAACACTTCAACACAATTCCACGACCATGGGAACGATATCATCGCTCGTGCGTACGTACGGACTACCGTCTCCACGACGCGATGAGATTCATTCTCAATGATTAACCATTCATGAATGATTATAAAGTATATATATAATAAGTACTAATGAAATATATGACATAATAATGATACTGGAATTATTTATATTTATATGTATGTCATCTACTTAATTCCATTCAATTCAATAAGGAAACGAAAACAACGTTAATGCGTACGTACGGACTACCGTCTCCATGAACGGTGTATTTCATTCCATTTACTGATTTATTATATATGTATATTCTGAATATATATATATAAATCATGTTTTATATTCTGGAATTAAGTAATCATGATCTAAGTAATCATATGAATAATTACAAGTTAAAAACATGAACGACAAATGAGACGATTTTACCCAAAACGCTACTTTAACGTGAATTTACAAAAGAACGGGTAATATAAAGTCATAAGTGGACCATATATGATATAATAACAATTAATATGATTCTGGAATAAGTCAATAACATGATTTAAATCATTATACATGAGGTTCGGACACTTACAAAGCAAGTCGGACCTAAGGTAAGGGAAATATCACAATCTCATTTTTATCCGAGATTGTTTATTCGTAAGTATTTACTGGGGTGTATTTTATCATCCACATCCATGTTTCCTCAATATGTAATATTATTACCATACACCTACAATTGTTCAAATCCAATTTTACCCTTCGGTGAGTTTTTAGTAAAGAATATGAAATGAATCTTTTCTCGTTTTTTCATACGAAGTACTTTTTGACTTTTCCGACAAAAGTACGAAGAATGTTTTTTTAACTTATATGGCATGAATGGATTTTTAAAACATTATTTCCAAGAATCTTCCTTTAAAATTTTTCATGTTTATTTTTAATCAACTTCTTTTAGTTTATAATTGTATGACATGTTAAGAAAAGAAAAGTGATTTTGAAGAAGAAAGGATATTTTCCTCAAGAATGGAGTTCAAGTGTTTTATCAAAATTATTTTCCATCTAAGATAATAAAGTGTTCTGTTTTTATCCCTCTTATTACATTGATTTGATTATGTTGTGAGGGAATTATTTTTATGAAGTCATTTACCTTATATGATTTGTTTTATGATGTCATGATGTTTCAAGAATCCCATTTTTGTTACATGTGTTATGCGATGATGTATGATTTATGATTATGTGGAACACATAAGAAAGGATTCATTATAAGATGGGTGGGACCTATATCTCCCTACAATTCATTGGGTAAAGATTTTATATCTCATGAGATAGACATGGCTGGAACGGTAGGTTATACCAGTTCAGTGAAACAGGACTGGAACGAGGGTTACTCGATTCAGAAAGGGACTTTGTCCACTAAGATAGTATTGGCAATGAGTCTTGAATAACAAGAAATGATTATCTATGATTAAGTGTGTATGCCACAAAGTTTTATGTTTTATGTTATGATTATTGGGATTACATTTCACTTCTATGATTTACCCCATGTTATGATATTATGAGCTCTTTTGCAGGTTAAGATTTCAAAAAGCTATGTTCTTATGTATATGATGTGATTGATATTTCTTTTGTTTACCCTTACTGAGAATTTGAGCTCACCCTTTTATGTTTTCTTTTCCCCAGGACATAAAGAAAGGTTTTAGGTATAAAAAAAGGAAGATCTTTATGGGAGATGTTGAAGATCTTTCACCACGATTAGAAGATTACGTTCCGAGTTTCCAAAGACACTAAACTATTACAATCCTTGTGTGTTTGTTTTTTTGTTATGTACTAAGTATTCCGCAAAATTAATGTAATGGACATGTACGTTAAGCTTCGGGTCTCTACACTGTCCATATGATCTTTAAGCTCCTAGATATACCCACTGATAGGAGGGTGATGCCTATTGTATACATGTTGTTTTGACTTTCCATGTATTAGTGGGATATTTTAGAGAAATATGGGTATCATGAATAGTTATCCTGAAAGGTATTTTAGGAGAATATACTATGATAATTCACTATAAAGGCATTGAAGGATGAGAAGGATCATGTGTTCATGCATATGACACTAGATGGAAAGTCAGTGATTGACTATGCTCGATGTTTCACAGAATTTCTACATTTTGTGCCATCGTTTTATATTGATGAGATCTATTGGGTGAGATTCTTTAAAAATGGGTTTCTCCCTGAGATCAGGTATCAATTTCGCATCTTTCACTTGATTAGTTTTTTAGGCATGATTGATCAGGAACTAAACAGGGAAGGGAATTTGCTGGAGGACCTGAGTTGTGACCATGATATTTTTTTGTTATAACTTTTTTCTCTTCTTATACTATTAAGAAGTGATTCAAGGATAGTTGTGACTAAGGTAACAGTGGGAAGAGATGATAAGGAAATTTTAATCCATCTCAGGACTTTGTTCTATTGCAATGAAATTAACATGTCATGTTTGGCCACATAAGGTTCAGTTTCTTTAACATGATTTATAGTTCCTTGATTGACATAGGAGGGGTCACCTGTAGTGGTTTTATAGTGGTATAAAGTAGTAGAGTAGTGTTAGGGTATCAGGAAAGGCATCTGAGTGTAAAAAGGACACAACTAACAGTGAAAAGACAGGTATTTAGAGTTCCATTTTATGTTTAGTTTGAGGTATGGGACATGGTACCCCAGGGCATGAATGGTAGTACTAGGTAGAGGGAATATCATAGGGGATCCAGAGAGGATCCTAGGGTAGAGGTTCTAGTATGCTACACTCTATGTAGACTACTCTAACTAGTGTGGATAAAGTACCTTATACCATCAGAGGTATGATTCTTATATTATCCAGCCTTTGTTGCATATTGTTTGATATCAAATCATTGAATTCATTTTTAATATAATCTTTTTTCAAAAGGTTTAGGCATGTTTATGGAAATATTAGATCGTACCGTAACCATTGATACAACATTTGAAGTGTGGTTAGAGATTATCAAATGTTGAAAGGGGTGTTATCTTGAGATTAGTGTTTAACGTTTCTTTTTGGAATTGTTTCTACTATAAATGATAGGTTTTGATTTGATTATTTTTATAGATTTGTAAGTTCTATAATAATCCCATGTTGACTATTACAAGAGGATAGTTTCATTTTTACCACCAGAAGGAGGAAGCTATTTTCACTCGGTTGAGTGGGATCTTCAGGCAGTGCGTTCATGAAAAATTCATTACATATTGGATTATCTGATGGATCACATAGAAATACTATGTATGAATGATGGTGTAATGAAGTAGGGTAATTTTTCTCCAGCATTAAACCATTTTACGATGTCTTTCCCGATGAGTTCTATGTCTTACCACCTGAGTGAGAGTTGAGTTCATGATCAAGTTGGCGATGATAGGAGATCTAGTTTCTATATTTCTTTATAGTATGAAACTGGTAGTGCATTGGGAGTTGAAATATTAATTTTATGATCTGGAATATAAAGGTTTCATACACCCTAATATATGTCAATGGGGTTCTCTAGTTCAATTGGCCATGATGGATAATGGATCATTGTTCTTATGTGAGTATTATCATAGGTTGAACCATATGATAGTTAAGTACTTGTATCACCTTCAACACTAGATGATCTCTTAAATCAATTGAGAGGTGCTATGATATTCATCGAGATTGATTTGATATTAGGATACCACCAGTTGAGGGTGAGACCATCAGACATAGATCATATGGATTTATGACGTAGGTATGGCTTATATGAGTTCACAATGATGCCGTTTGGTTTGAAAAATACACCATCAATATTTGTGGACTTGATGATTCAGATATTTCATCCTTTTTGGGATAAGTATTTGGGGGTTCTTATTGATGATATATTAGAGAAATACCTATTAGTGAATGACCATGACCAACACATTGACATTTTCTTGAGTAAATTGGGAGAGAATTTTCATTACGCTGGGTTAATCAAATTCATATTCTAGAATGATAAAGTGCACTTCTTCAGTCATGTCATGCTAGAGGACGGGATTTTAGTGGACCATAGAAGGCTATATCCATGGTATTTTGGGGGAAACCTAATAATAAATTCGATATTATGAGTTTTTTTAGTTATTATCACAATATTGCCTTTTTTAGGCCCATCCCGCATAATTTTTCTTTCCCAAGACTCTATCCCTCAAGCATACCCCAGGAAAAGGGCTCATGATGGGAGATGCATCCAAACCACCTTATAAAGGGGTTCTTCATGATCCTCATCCTTTGATGTGGGATTTCCATAATCCTCCCCCTTATAAGGGATCGATGTCCTTGATGGCACATCAAATGGAACCTAGCTCTGATACCATTTGTGATGGACCGGTCCATCCCACGATCATGATATTGTCCTATTTAGCCTATCCCACACAATTTTTTATTTACCTAGGCTTTAGCCATCAAGCATCCCCAAGAAAATTTCCTTATGATGAGAGAGGTATCCACACCACCTAATAAATGGGTGTTTCTTTCTCCTCCTACTTTGATGTTGGATTTCCATAGTTAATTGAGGGTTTATCTAGGACTTACTATGTTTGGAAGCATCAATGTATGGACTGACCTATATATGGGTGAGGTTTTTTTGGTTAGATTCTTTCTAGAGTGATATTGAGGAGCTGAATGGTAAGAAAAAACATAGAACATATCCTAACTTAACCTATTCTAGGTAACGAATATACCATGTACCGTTATTTCTTTGGAGTAAAACCCAGAGAAGTTATGTTGTAAGAGGTCAAAGTTATTTCTTATGGCTCTAGAAAGATGAGACCTCGTGGGAGGGATTACCATACTTATGATCTAGATTTATCTTAGGTTTTAGATGCCCTGAGATGTTGGAGACCCAATCTTTTGGGTGAGAGGTTTGTGGTGTACATGGACCATAAGAGGCTTAAGAATATCTTTTCACTCCGAGACAAAAACCTTCAGCAGAAGTGGTTGGTCAAGTATTTTCTTCCTTTTAAAACAAGTTGGGTTATACACCGGGAAAGGGAATTTTTTTTAAAAACACCTTGAGCTAGAATATGCTGACAGTGGTAGTAAGTGAGTCTTATGATATGACGTATGATAGCACTCTTTGTAGACATGTATCTTGAAGTTCAGGAGACCCAAGGATGGGTAGCTTAGAATTTGACATCAATCATACCCATTCTTCTTGACCAAATAAATACAGAGATGTTATATGATATATAGGTATTAGTTTGAGAGATAACATATATGGTGGGGTTCCATCAGTTGGATAAAATCTTGTAATTGGTAATTATATTATTTTTTTGTGTCTGAATATGGGTTTCTATGATCTTGTGTAAATAGATGAGGGGAGAGTTTCATTATTTGAGATAGGTTGTACATCCTAGTTTGAAAAAGATATATCACGATCTATATAGGAATTATTGGTGGAAATGGAGGAAGAATATGGTAGTGGGCATCAGGTAAAGATGCTTCACCTGTCAGCAGGTGAAGGATGAACATGAGAGGCATGCTGGGATGTTGTAGCCTATTCCCATTCTAGAGTGAAAGTGGGATGACACCACTATTGATTTTTGGATATCATTGCACAAGACACCTCATAAGAATGATGCAGTGTGGGTGATCATGGAATAACTGATGAATGTAGCCCCATTCTTTCCTATCAGGGAGACATTTATCATTGATGGTTTTTGAAGTCATTAAATGTAGGATATAGTTTTATTTCATAGTGTTCTTAGGATTATAATTTCTGAAAGAGATTTCGACTTCACATTCTGGTTCTAAAAGGGTCATTAGAAGGCAATAGGATTGAAGTTCTTTCAAACACATCCAATAATCATCAGACAGATAGTCAATCTAAGCGGAAAATTAGATTATAGAGGATATGTTATAAGCCTATATTTTTTTTTCTGGTTTGTGGGAGAAACATATGTCACTCATATATTTGTCATATAATAACAGCATCCAAGAATTGAATCAATTTGGACATTTGGAGTATTTTTATGGATAAACTTTATGTTTTCTTGTTTGTTAGTTTGAGGCTGGAAAACTTGTAGTTATGGGACCTAGTCTTGTATAATAATCATATTAGTTGGTTCAGTTGTTCAGGAAGAAGTAAGTGACCATGAAGAGTAGGTAGAAATCTTATGTTGTCCCTCAAGGAAAACCTCTGGAGATTGAGCTTGGTCATCATGATTTCCTTTGGGTGTCTCCTAGGTTAGGGAAATTCCATAGTAGGAAAAAGGGAAAGCTATAGCCTAGGATTTTCAGTGTTCTTGAGACAGTGGAAAGGGATGGTCTAGTGGTGTACCGATGAGACATTACGAAATTCTATAGTTCCATGCATGAAATGTTTCAAATGTCACATCTTCAGAGATATCAATGAGAAAATTCTCATATAGTAGAGATTGTGGTCATCAATCATATTGTTGATTCATCCTTTGAGGAGCACTTGATACTGATTTTGGCGTATAGTAAGAAGTATCTATGGAGTAGGAACATACCTATAATTTGAGTATAGTGGTATTAAGGGAGTTTTTTGGAGGATACCTAAGTGACAGATTATGTTATGTGATCATAGTGTCCAGATTAGTTTTTTGAGACCGCACCGTGATTCTTGAAGAAGATTAGAGACAATTTTTATATAGTGGAGAGGTTGTGGGATCCCATCATTTTCTAGGTACATACCTCTTTTCTTTTTTCATTAAACACCTTTATTTTGGGTTTTATTTCTCCCTTAAACCTTGGAGGCCATGTCTCATTTGGAGATAGATATATTTTATTAGGAAAGAAACCTATAGTTTGTTTGATTTGATGGAGATTGGTATTTTTTTTTAAAAAATGCATACAGGAATTTATTATGTTTTTGGAGGGATTAAAATGTGGTTTATGATCCTTTGAATAATCTAGGGTTGAAGCTATCTGCATGTCATTTATATATAATGTAAATGTTAAAAAACATGTATCCATAACTAGGACGATGTATTGAAATGGTTCATGATGTGAAATAAATAAATTCCATGAATATGGTTCTTGTTGTGTAATGTTCAAGCATAGTTATTTTAACCTAAGAAGATATGTTTCTCAGGAAAACCCATATTTGGGAAGATTCAAGATGTTAAAAGATCACATTCTGTGTATTTATTATGCTCAATACTTTTAAATCCACTCTATGTTTATGATTCATTATGGTTTCATAAAAAACCCTTATCTCTTGATCCTTAGGAAAGTTCCAATTTATTTTCGAGTATTTGGTTTTTTTTCTGAATGTCTCGTTGAAGCGACCAATCTCTAGTGAGTTGTTTTTATTAGGTTTTCCCCTCTCTTACATTGTTCTATAATTGTGGTGGTGGAAAATCGTGACCATTGTTGGTTTGTGTGTGGATATTCATGTTGTTTTGTCTGTGTTCCTTCTTATGATCTTCTATTCCTTATTTCTAGTTGCAATTTTCTTTGAAAGCACTGTCCTAATCAATGGTTAAAGGTAGTTAGTATAAAACCATACCCTATGGTCCTTTTAATTTTTATGTATATAATATTTCAATTTTTTGATCATAATGGTCACATTAATTAATTTAATATTGAATAATGATAAATTATGGATTGGATTATTCACTAAATTCCTTTAGTTTCATTGATGTTGAGATCTCTATTGTGACTAGACATTGGGTAAGACTACCCTAGTATAATAATGAATTGGATAATGATTTAAAGTTTATTTAGCATGAAATGATACATCATGTGATTTTCTTAGTATAGATTCACCATGGTAAATGGTTAAGTTGATTTTAGAAAATGCTATGTATGATATGATATGATTGGGTGCAAACTAAAATGTTAATGGTTTAAGACCCACTTGATAAATGAAATGTGTAATTAAAAGGAAAATGGTTATTTTTAGAACTAACCCTTGGAGTCTTATAGTATGATGTCATGATATCCTTGATATTATGACTTATGTTGAGTTTCATGCAAAAATTATTATATAGAGGGCTTAGATCATTTTAATGATAAAGTGCTTATATAGCGTGCATGGTCCATTTTCATGCTATAATTATTATATTGTTAGTGTGGCCCAGTTTCATGATGTAACTCTTATATAGTGTGCATGGGATGGTTTCATTATGTAAAGAGTATATAGAGGGATATGACTGCGATGTTGAAATACTTATACAGAGTGATTGGCTCAGATGATGAAATACTTATATATAAGGATTTCCTATTTTTTTAATTATATAATAGATATGTGATTAGGATTGGAATGTTTGTGCTACATGCTTATAGATATTCCAAAATGGTTCCAAAGTAGGTTTATTGTTTTATTATATTATGTCAATCTATTAATACACAATTTATTTATTTATTTCATGAACTTATTATCATATTGGTTTAATTAGAAATGATAGTGTCGACCTGTTGTGTTTTACTGAGACCCTATTAAGACGACCATTTATTACTTGATAAAATTACATGGATGCAAGTTTTTATAATGGAAAAAGACATTGTAGTTTACTTTTGATTGTTGGATAGGTTGGATCATAGAGGCGGTACTGATATGTGGTTTGAGACTGGGCTTTTTTGAGTTATTTGGGTCTGTTGTACTATTTCTATTATTTCCATTACACAGATATATAATCATATTGTTTATTTATATTATCATATAACTATGTACTGGGGAGTATAGTCTCCAAAATATTCTCTTCACACTGATACTTCTAGTTAGCATCCTCTGGTGTATGGGAAGGTGTGATTTAGGACTAGTAACCAATCTGATTTTTCCATTTGATAGAGTGGTGGATTTGAAGACGTTACACAAGACACACTAAGATAATATTTTACTTACTTCAGACAATGCTAATAAGAAACCAAATTTAATTATTAAAATGAGTAACTTCCAAACACATAGACTAATTAATTTCAAGGATATGAATATACTATTACAAACACATGAAATATTTCCTATGTAAATTAATTCACATCATTAGTATAGAAAACACATAATCTACATGTTACTAAAATCATTCCACTTATGAAATCATAGATTTTTAATCATAGACTAAATTAATGAATATTATTCATCATTACCAAACTCAGGGTTATTCCATATCCCAAATCAATTATTTCCATGTATAATAATTATACAAATATATGTTTTCAAAAACAACTTAATCATTCAAAAATATTATTTATTCCTAATAATATCTTAAAAAAAATATTGAATATTGAAACATAAATTTGTCATCACATAAGCTCTATTTACTCTATTATCAAATGATATTCTTTTTTAAAATCATATTCTTAGTTTCTCCTTAGTTTTCATTTATTTATAGAAAATATTTCATATAATTAACCTTACATTACTTTCCATAAAAAATAAGCTACTATTCCCATCTCATATCAAAATAATGTTATCACTAAAAAAATTATAAAAAATCCTTTAGAATATTTTTAGAATTAAACCCAGGATAAATTAACTATTCATTCATATTGTATATTTATCGTCTTGATCATGAGAAACATAATTAAGAGGTCATTACTGATGTTTTAATTAGCACAAAGTAGATAAATAAATGTATTTTTTATATATGACAATATGAAAATAGATAAAATTAATGATGTTTATACTAATAATAATATTTGAAATTATAATTAAATTATGTTAATATAAAGGATAATTATTTTGACAAAAGAAAAAATAGACACTACCTTATACTAATGAGTCATCAATTGAACCCAACTATAAAAAGGGCCTATAAGGACCACCAAAAGAGTCCGAGAAAGGCTGGTATTGGTCACCAATGACTGCCATTTGGTGGTCGCTAAAGGTCATACGGTTGGGGCCAATAGAGACTTTCAAATTGAAGTAACTATAATTAATTAATTCGTTTAGATAGAAATTAATTCACACTATAAATTTATTTTAGAAAAACTAAAAAAAATTTAAATTCAGTAAATGGATACATCACATATAATTTAATAAAGTCACAAAAAACCCCATCAAATTTTTTTCAAAGCTCCACATCCATCATATCATATAAAAAAATTAAATTTAAAATAAAATATAGTACACTAAAATAATTAAAAAAATATAAAAATTATAACCCAATAGAGAATTTACATTAAAACTTACTACAATAAATAGTATGTTGTCATTTTCTTCAATATATTACTTGTTTCTTATCATTTTTAATCTAAAAATGTTTGTTCAGTTATCCCTAAGGACACCTCAAATAGGATTGATGGTCCATAAACTCATACACATCATAAATAGTTTAAGATAGTTTTCAAATTATTTAAAATCAATCTACTAATGTTTTCCATGTATTTGACCATTACACACACATTTTAGTGTTTTTAAACAATAAAAATGAATTTTTAAAATAATATATAAAATGAAAACTCATATTGATTTCAAATGAATATGATCTCATTTTCTATTGTTTTTAAAATTACATGCATATTTCGATGATTTAAAATTATAAGAATGTATTTTTAGTCATCCTAAGAAAATGAAAACATTGATTGATATAGAGTCACTTCCAATATTTCAAAAATAATTCAATGAATGGTTTCCAATGATTTAATGGAATGAAAAGGCAGTTAGGTTGGTTTTGAACCCCTGATGGATATTTATAAACACTGCTAATTCATTAGAAATTGATTATTTATTCAATCCAAGCACAAATGATGTCAGATTGATGTTTCATCATATTTTACTCATAAAAAATTTTAGATAAGTTTTCTTATGGTTTAAAATTAATATGATTCCATTTGATATGGGTTTAACCATTACATTCATGTTTTAATTTTTAAAAACAAAAAAAATTATTTTTCTATAATCCTAAGAAAAAGACAACGCAAATTGGAATACCGTCAGTTCCGAAATTTCAAAAATTAACATAAAATTTTTTCCTATGATTTCAATAAAATTGATAGTTGTTTAGCCAGTTTTGATCCCCTATTTCAAATATTTAGATACTTTCAAATATTTAAAAACAATCTATTCAGTCATTTAGAGAACATTGTATAACATCATTGTATTTGGGAATATATCTATCTAAATTAATAACATGTTGATAGATTTCTCCACAAAAAATGTTGGACCGAAATGATCCAAATGACATTAGGTTAAATTTTTTAAGAAATTATAAGAATAATAAAAACACATGTAAAAAAATAGTAATTAATTCAAATTTCTCATGTATAGAGGATAAATATTTAGTATGTTATCATTGTTCTCTATTAAATAATAGTTTGAAGAATTTTTAAATTAAATAAATAACATTTTGATTATTATGATAATATATTATTTTAAAATATCTGAAATAATAAATTATTATTACTTAATATAAAAATTTATATAAAATAAATCTATGAACACTTAAAATTTTAAAACATAAATTTTCGATAAATTAATTTTCTATTTAAATTTTGAATATCAATTAAAATGAAAAATTTATAAAATTATAAAATTTAATTTTTAGAAAATAAATTCATTTTGGAATTCCACCTATCAAAATTTTCCAAATATAATTTTTTGATATTTTTATAATTAAATTGATTTTTGTGTGAATAATTAAAAATACCTTTTTAATAAAATCATAGTGTTTATAACTATATCATGGAGAAATTATAACATAAAAACATATATACCATTTTTAATGGAAAATATTTATTTATGGAGTAAAACTATACATTTCCAAAAAAGCATTATTAATTTAGAAAACAGAATTTTAACAACATAAGTAATATTTTCCAATAAAAATTATTTTGTGTCTTTTAATTTTATTTTATATAATTTTCTTAAAATTAGGTTTTTTGAGGATTTTAATTCCATATAAATTTTATTTTTTAATTAAAATTTAATTTATATCTTGAAAATCTAGGAAATTTATAATTAAATCCTAAGAAGAAATTGTAATCATACAAATACATTTTTTTTCTCAAAATGAGTTTTTACGTGTTAAATAAAATAATGATAAAATTGATATTTATTAAAGATATACATTTTAAATGATCAAATTAATTTTATATTTTTAATAATTTGGTATAAATTATCGAATAATTAGATTTTTATTTTTAGGCATTAAAAGTAAATTACTGAGGTGAAAATTACAAACCATGGTAAACCCAAATATTGTAAAAGATTAAATTCTTAGAGTAAAGAAAAAAACCATTTCTAAAACATGTTTAAAAATTACTTTTTGATATATTATCAAACTTATTTCTACCAAAACTCCATTATTATCCATTTTAGAGTCTTTTTGACAGGTGAAACTTGTTCTCTCATTATATTAAGTTGAAACATTTACCAAAACTCAATTCTGACCACTTATAAAAGGGGCGTCTCACCGCCCCTTCAAGAATATTGAATGAATTTGGTTTCCTCCTGAAACACTAACATTATTCCATACCCAATAATCATATTTCATCTCCTTGAGGATCTATTCATAAGAAATAGTCTTAAGACATCTATTTTTGAGAAATCCTATAAGGCAAACACGAGCATTTCCATACGAGCATTCCTTTTTCATAACATCTTTTCCTTTATTTCGTAATTATTAAATTATTATTTTTTAATTAATATATTATAAAATCAGTTTTTTTTATAATGAGTTTTATTATTCTAGGATAATAACTTCAACCACCTTTTTCATTTTCTATTTAATTAAACAATACTATCATTCATGCATTATGCAAACTACCGCCTCAACAAAGAAACAACTTCCATTTCCCACTAAATCCTCTCTTTATTGAATTCATGGGAGAATTAAATGAATATATGTGACATATATAATATAATTATTATTATTTAGTGAGAAATTATAATTTACATTTTATATGTCTCATTATATGAGAAATGAAAATTTTGATCTTGAATTGTGCATACTAACACCTCTATGAAATAATGTATCTAAATTTTCATTTAGTTTAATTATTATTTATTAAAATATCTTAAAATATAATTCAATACATTAAAATATCTAAAAAATATTATAATAATCATATTATTTGAAAATAATCCACTTTTATAATAAAAATCATTTATTAATTATTTTATGTTTTTGCGTGGATTAGTCTAACCATATAATTTAAATTTTTTATAAAATAATATTATGGAGAAATATTAGAACCTAATTACAGATAATATATGTTATTAATTAAAATAATTATTTTTTTATTTTTTTATGGAATGGTAATATTCGTATTAAACTCATTAATTAATATACCATTATCTGTTTGTTAAAAATTTCCAAAACCTATTGGTTTCAAATTTAATTTATAATAACCATAACCAAAAATACATATAATAAAATTATAACATTATAAATAATTCAAAATCTTCAATTACGATACCTTTTATTATCTAGTAATGATAAACGTTTGGATAAGATTGAATAAATACACCGTGATTGCTAAACTAGTTTAAAATGATCATTATTACTCGAACCAAATATTGAAAATAAATAAAAACTAAATAATATAAATATATATAATAATTTTCAATATATTTTACAAAATGTTATATTTTA
This sequence comes from Viscum album, assembly GCA_963277665.1. NCBI lineage: Eukaryota > Viridiplantae > Streptophyta > Magnoliopsida > Santalales > Viscaceae > Viscum > Viscum album. The sequence continues at coordinate 1,743,830,644 of OY728125.1, read as the reverse complement.
ATATGTCTCTCAAATAGGTGTTTAAGATATTTTTTATTATATAGGAGATTAAAGCACTTTAGGGGAATGCATGAATCAGGGTAAGGGGTTTCTTTGTATATAATTTAATTTATTGAGACACATTTCTTATTATGAACCATATAAAACTTGATTCGGTATTTTTAATACCTATTAAATTTCTTTTAACATATTCATGTAATTCATGGGGTTTTTAGAGACATATTTGTAACACCTCGAGATTTTGGGTAATTGTTATTCAAATAAATATAATCTTTTCTACATTTTTAATGAAAATAAATACTTAGTTTATATTGTGTTGCAAGAATTTTTTATTTGTATTTTTTACACAGAAAAATGATTTTATCTTATTTTACATGAAACATATAGTTTATTTTTCATTACACGCAACATCGAGTTTTAATAAACCGTAACAAATAATTAATATTATTATTTTAAAAAACCATTATTACCTAGCCATTAAATTGATGGAATTAATTGGAAAAATAAATTTTAAATATCATGTATAATTGTTTTATATAATGAAATAAATTTGATAAAAAATTACCGAATTGTTCAATAAATTCTATATATGTTTCCAAAATTCTATTTTATTTAAAATTGTTCTATGTATTGATTTTTGTGAGAAATAATAAAATTAAGTTTTAAAAATTTTAGAAAGTAAAATAGATAAAATAAACTTCATTTTTTAAATAAGTATAACACATTTATCTAAGGTGAATTTTTGGGATTCTTCTGATAAATTTCATGTTTTTGACGAATAGTGAAAAATAATGAATTTTAATTAAAAAATTCCTTTTCATTTAAATAATTTGTATTGTTTAATTTTTTTTATCAATTGGTATTAATGTAACATTGGATATTTTTTAATTATAAAAATCCAATTTAGTTAATTTTAATCTTTTTTGTATTAGATATTGATATAAAATCAATGTAAATTTTTGAACATTTTCTCTTTAAAAACAGCTTTCTCGTCACATCTGAGTGATAAATTTTAAATTAAATTATGTTTAATATGTGAGTTAAATTTAGAAAAATGTATTAAATATTTTGAATCATAATAATTAATATGATTTAATAAGTGAAAATTAATCTTTGACAAAAATGATTAGCGAACAGAGATAAAATTTAATTTCTATGACTAAGGTTAAAATGGGGTTTTGCGTGCTACATGAGTTTGTGTTAAAATTAAATTCCCACATACATAGTATTTTAATATAATAAAATATATTTAAAATTTATATTTATTATTAATAAATTATCTAGCAATTATTATATTATTTTAGGATTAAAGTATAAATTACCAAGGTTAATAAAAAACTAGTTACCGTGGTGAAAATTAAAATGGTAAAAGTGAGTAAAAACTAAAAGAGAAAGGGAAAATGCTTACTTTTTTTTGGATGGAGGTTTAGATAAAAAATTTAATCCCTAAAAACCATTTTTAATCAATTTTTGAGCCACATTAGTTGATATTGACCACCCATTATTGGATTCTTTTGGGTATTAAAAAAAATGTGACACCTCAATTATAAAAGGTAACACCTACTCGTTTATTCACACGTTCAAAACCTTTTGGTTAATCCAATAACTACCCAAAAAACTTCCCAATTCCCTAAAATAATACTATAATATTTATTTTGGTCATAAATCAACCCTATTATTACTTTTGGTGCGAACCTAAGGAGGGTGCCCAAAGAAGAGGTAACGTTCTTCAACCAGAATTATTATTTTATTTATTCCCCCACATCCTTAAATTATTATTAAACCATACAAATATAATAAAAATAGTATATTACATATAATGAGATGTTTTTATTTTTAATTAATTACCGAAAACCATCTCAACTTCTATCGAATGGGTCACAAAATCACAATTCTTGTGTAAAACAGACTTCCACCTTGAGAACCAATGCCATTCATTTTTCCATTACCACTTCTCACGATTGGGTATGATGATGGATATAAAGTAAATATACGATATTTATAACACAATTATTCTTCATTAGTCATTATATCATATATATATATATAAATTTATATTCTATATGGGATACAATAATGTTGTTCATTTGTATGATGGACTACCGCCCCATAAAGCGATGTGATTAATTTTCACTAACTCTTTACATGTGAGATAATAAGGATAAAGTAAATGAATATATGTGATATAAATAAAATAATAATTATATTCTGGACTTATTTATCATTGTTTACTTATAATATATTTTCTTATTCCTTAAATTTTGACACACCAAATTTTGATAACGTCATTTGTGCTGGTGTGGACTACCGCCTTCACGAAGCATTGTAACTCTCCTTTCATCACCACACCACATGTATGACATGTATAATTATATTTCAAGTAATAATATGGAATTTATGATATAAAAATAATTCTATCAATATAATATATTATTTACCAAATTTCTATATTGATCATTGGAAAACAGAAATGTTACTCATACGTACGTCTAGCCTACCATCTTCATGATCATAACATAATACATTTCTCCAAACCACCTTCCATGATTGGAATTAAATGTATAATTTATATATAAATATGATAATTATTTCATTATTATTATTATATATATTATGTCACTATGATCAAATTAAGGGGGAAAAAATAAAAAATAAAAACATATATGAAAAACAAAGATGTTATTACACGAAACAAGCTTTTATCAAGAAATTGAAAAAAATGGGTGAAAATGTATAAGAAAATAATATATGAAATGATATAAATTTATATGGTTATGTACTAGATTTATAATAAAATTATATTTATTATAAAGGAGTTTTGGATGTGTAAGAAGGATGTTAAGACTTAATGAAAGAGATTTTTGTCTCACTTTTTACTTCTGCGAGACACATTCCATACACACCACCCATTTATTTTATGTGGTGTATAAAAAACCATTGAATTTATTTTATTATTATTAGAATTATAAATTTGGGGAATTAAATTCTCATTTTAGGATACTTCTTTCATGGGTATTAAATTTTCAATGTTAATAATGTGGTTAAGGATTATTTTAATAATTTTTCTTCTTTAAGACACATGTCATGTTATGCACCTATAATATTTTATGAGTTATATATAATGAACCATTAAAAAATCATATGATGAATATAATTATTTTAATTATATTTAATTATAATAATCTTAATATCTCATAGGAATTATGATTCCAAAGTTAGTAAAGTGGTAAGAGTTGTACGCTACATTCTCATTATATATCAAGATTGTTTATGATTATTTTTCAAATGATGAAATATTATAATACAACTCTCAATAATTATCATGAATTTTCTTTTACTTTATTTATTAATGATATATTTAATTAATAGTACTATTTTCCTACTCTTTGGTATGTAAAATAACCAAGAATATGTTTTTTAAGAAAAATTGTCTTTTTTTCTCTCTTCGATCGAAAACACTTTTTCATCCAAAATAATGTTTCATAAAAATGATTCCAAAATTATTTTTAACATTATCAAAAGGATTTATTGAAAAATGTTTTATCCTTTTTTGAATTTTTAAATTTTTTAAAAGTTATCTTTATGTAGTTTTCTAAAAGAAATGCTTGTTTGGATTTTATAGAAAATGTGAATAGAATATTTATTTATGAATGCAGGACATGATTAAAATTTCATAGCATAATGACCATTATTTTATTTTATGAATACATTATAATTTTTATGGTTATTTTCAAGGAAAATTATTTCATTTTTTTATATTTTAAAAGGCTTTTCCAAAAGAGGAATGAATATTTTAGTCAAGAAATGTTTTAAATTATTTTTAAACCTTCCTATATAATTTTAAAAGGTTATTTTCAAATAAAATGATTTTTAAAATGTTTTAATGTTTAAAAAGTTTTTTCCTCAATTTTTAAAGGCTTTTTTACTCAATAAATCATCATATTATTATTTTAAAATCATTTTCCATCAGAGATGAAATTCTTTGATGTTACTTATGTTTTACTAGAGATATGATCCAAGTATTAAATTCTTATTCTTTATTTGAATGGTTTATGTTTATAAGGAAAACATATTAATGAAACTTATTTCCCTTAAATGGGTTATACCACAATAAAATTCATATGGAACTGACTTCTTTTTATATTGGTTATGGTTTTATGAAATGTTGAAATGATTATGGAAACTGTTTCTTTTCCATAGGTTATGTTATGAAGAAAAATTTATGAAACCCATTTCATTTCATGGATTTTGAAATAATGAATTTTTTATGATCTTATAACACACATATGTTTTATTTTTATTATGGGGTGGTTGTTATATTATAACAAAATAATATGGTTATGTTACAATGACAGATAATTAATATGTTGTAATCAAATATTAGTGGGACCTATATCTATCTCCAATGAATTGGATAAAGATTTATATCTCATGAGATATTCATGATTTGAATAGGTAGTGAACGTGGTTTAATATGGTACTTTGTCTGTAATTATGGTATTGGGAGCTATCCTTGAATACCATGTGGATTTAGGGACTCAACCCATTCCACTACAAGGAAAGGGATTCCACTAGGTATGGTGGTGTGTCCCTCCTAGAGATTTTATCCTCCCATGTTGTGGCCTAATATGTTTTCACAATGATACCTGACTACTAAGGAAATAATTTTCTATGATTATGTGTATGAAAAAAATTCTATGTCTTATACCATTATTTTTCTCTAACGACTCATGTTATTTTATTTATTTATTATTCATGGATTATTAATATCCAATCTTTATTTCAAGAACCAATATTTTGATCTTTGATATGTTGGGTATGATTTACATAAGTTATTATCACATCTTCATACCCACATGCTCACATTATATTTATGTATTTTCGTTTTTACCCATATTAAGAATATGATATTACCAGTTATTATGTATCCTTTCCCCAGGTTATGAGGAATGTTTTTATTTAGGGTATGTCTAGGAATATTACTAAATGGGAAGATCTTTTTGGGAAAAATTTAATATCTTTCACAGGATAATAATATCATGTAACTGGTCTCCAAATACACTAAACTATTACAGTCCTCATTCATGTTATTGTGTGATCTATTGAATATTCATCTAAAATTATATATATATATATATATATATATGTGTGTGTGTGTGTAATTAAATCATTAATTACTATAGTTGGAATCATTGTAATGGTTTATTTACCCGTTTGAAACAAGGATGGGAAATATTTAGTGAGATACCAAGGGATATTTCTAAGAATATATATAGTGATCACTTTAAGGATATGTCTATGTATGGGTCAAAGTATTGGAATATGTCCTATAATTTTAGAAAAGGATAGAGTAAGTGGTTTCCATGAAATTACATCCCTATATGGATACTACAAGTGGATGTGGCTCTAGTCTAGAGGTACCTATGGGTAATAAATCCAAAAAGGACACATTGATCCCGACATGAACATCACCCAGTTCAAGAAAATGGGCCTTTCTACACACCTATTTTGATATTACTGAAGGTATATTCTATTTATATAAACACACTCTTTATGAACCATCACGAAGGATTTAGATATATGATTAATATGAGTGACCTAGGATAAACCTAATGTTTAATTGATTTAAAAGAAGGTTTCATGATTTTGAAATACTATATATTATTTTTCATGTTAATGTGGTTTTATAATATGATTAGTGTTTCTAACACTATGATTTTGGGTTTTATTCAATGGTTGGAACCAGAAGAAAAATGGTTAGCATTGACTGTGATAGAAAATTTTTAGATGAGAAGCTGAATGGGTAGATAATTTGAGTGAAAGATATTGTGACTATGACTAATAATTTGTCACTGAATGTGATTAGAAATGTGCATATTAAACAAATTTTAGACTCACCTATGAAGATAATAATATAGGACATTTAGAGTACAAGTAGTGGATACCATAGAGAAAATAAGATTCAGTTCCATATATGTTGAGAATGTGGGAATAAGCACTCAAGGGAATGTCTCAAAGGGACATGAAGATGTTTTGGGTGTGAAAAATAAGGACACGAATAAAGTAACTACAAATAAAATATGAATGTTTAGTTAACACAATGGATGATAATATTAGAATACTTAAGGTATCATCGACATTAAAATGTTTTAAATATGGAAGGTATGGATATTATGAAAATTAATGTCCAAAGGGGAATGCTCATGATGATAATTAGCAAGGTTATAAGAGTAATGGTTTTTATATTAATGATAAAGGTACCCTGAATGACAGGTAAAAGGTATGGGATATTATAATAGTCTTATTTAAATTAAATATAAGAAGCATGATTAAATCCAGGTTGAGGAAACTTATAACATGATTCATATTTTATTTTTTAGAAAACTAATATTAAGGAATAATATGATTAATCCTAGTTAATGGGTTTTTAATGAATTGGAATGATAAGAGTGTATATGTATTGGAATTCAATAATTATTATATATGAATCATAAAATTTATAAGGATTATTTTGTAGAATATTTTCATTATGGACTTGTAAGAATATGGTGAATGATACTGATGAATAAGAAAAGTGATTTAATGGAATGGTTACATTTTTTTGTGAAAACACATGATTAAGGAAATATAACCCATAATATATTCCTAATGGTGAGATAATGATTTTTGTATAAATAGATGATAGATATGAATAAGTAAATTGGATAGTACTGATTACCTTGGATCTGATTAAGGATTTATTGAAAAAGTGGTTTAATCTATCATTGATGGAGTTTTCACCATTTTATTATATCCAATAATATTTTATTTATATATGTAATGATAAATAATCTGTATTTTTTTAAAAAATTATGGTAAATTAATTTATTTCCATGTTTTGAGAGAATATATGATGATGGTATTCACATGTATAGTATGTTATAATAAAAAGATAGTTTATGATATATGGGGGGTTAATGTAAGTAGATTTTGTTAAATTTAGTGATCTTATTTATAAATATTGAATATTTTAAGGGTTATAATGTTTACAATTTATGGAATGAATTATGTTTAACTTTGGATGAGGTTTTCAAAATTAATGTATTACCTAACCATATGAAGATTTATCCATATTGGATAACCATTGTTAATTTTCTTACTAAATATAGAAGTAATGAAATATTATTCTATTATGGATATTGTGACCTGTTTGTGATTCCAACATAAAAAATAATATTAATTTCTTGGAGTAAGATATCATGTGAAAATTGATCGAAGCACAACCAAAGAATGAAATTACACTTATAGTATAAAGGAATGTTAATCCATTGGTATATTAGTCCCTTTGGAATTGTTGATCATATCAGGATGGTAACCTATCATTTAGTACTTCCAATGAGCCTATATTAGATTCATGATGTGATCCATGTATTAATATTGAGGACATATATACCTGATCAATCACATATACTGAACTCTGAGGTCACACCACTGGAGAAAGATATTTCTTATATGAAACAACCAATAGAGATTCTGGATCAAATAAAAAAGTTTTATGAAACAATAACAGTAACGTATTTAGTGTTTTTTGGAGAAAAAACCAGCTTGAAGAAGCTACATGGGAACCCAAGGACCTAATGAGGAAGAATTATACTAATATTTTTTTCACTAAAGTGAAGAATTTTGAGGGAAAACATTATTTTATGGGTAGTAAAATGTAACACCCTGATATTGTATTAAATGTATATTTCAAATAAATTAAATCTTTTCTATATTTTTTTTGTTACATTAAATATTGATTTTATCTTATATTTAACAAAATGGGAAGTTTCGGTTTTATTACATGTAACACTGATTTTATCTTGCATCACACACATCACCCATTTTAGCTTATGTTACACACAACAACGAGTTTTAACGAACCATGAAAAATAATTAATATTATTACATAAAAGAAGACTATTATTAACTAGAAATTAAATTAGTGAAATAAATAGGAATAAATATTTTTTTAAATTTTATTTTTAATGTTTATATATAGTGAATAAATCTTAGTAAACAATACTTAATTTTTCAATAAAGTTCTTATATATTTCAAAAATTCTATTTTTTCAAAATATGTTCTATTTAGTTATTTCTATGAAAAATAGAAAAATTAATTTTTGAAAATTTCATAAAATTAAAAGGATAAAATATATATTTTTAAAATAATCACTTAGAAATTATATTATGGTGAATTTTTGATAATTTTTTGAAATGATTAAATTTTTTATGGATAGTGAATCATTCTGTATTGTAATTAAAAACATCCATTTAGTTTAATTAATTTATAGAATTATATTAAATTTTAAATTAGTTTTAATGAAAAATTAGGACAATTATGTATATATTTATTCAATTTAGGTCATTTTAATAATTTTCACTTTTAATTTTGATATAAAAAATTGGAAAACTTTTGTACAATGTTTTATTTGAAACCCAACTTTATCGTTGCTTCTACTAAATTAAATTTAAATTAAATTTTTTACTTATATAAATTTAATTTCTCAAAATGGATTCATTTTTTGCAATCATAATAAGTTATACTATCTAATATGTTCCAATATTGTTTACCTTAGTGTTTATTGAAAAAAGTAAAAAATTATTTTCTGCGATTAATGTTCAGACAGTTTTTTACGCATTACATTCTCTTGTGTTTAAATAAAATATACTCCCACGTAGGATTTTAACTTAAAAAATTGGTTTTAATATTTAGAATAATTATTTTTAAATTATATAATAATTATAATTTTATTTTATTCTTAACGTATAATTTATCAATGTTAAAAAAACTAGTTACCTTGGTGAAAATTAAAATGGTAGAAATGATTAAAAATTAAAGGCTAAGGAATAACTTGTTTAAATTTTTGTTGTTGTTGTGTACGTATGTCTTGAACATATCACCCTCCCATCTATTATTTATGAATTTTAGAGGCACATTAGGTGAGGGTGACCTCCCATTATTGGATATCTTTCAGTATTTAAAAAATGCCACTCCCCCTCAATATAAAAGGCCACCCTCTCCACTATTCTTCACATCGTAAAAACCATTTGTTCAGTCATTAAATACCAAAAAAACTTAAAAAATTGTCCCTATAATTATATAATCCTTAGTTTCATAATAAATCCAACCTAGGAGGGATTTTGGTCCAAACCTATGGAGGTTACCCTAAGAAGAGGTGACATTATTCAATGAGCATTTTTTTTATTTCATACTCCAAATCCTTTAATTCTTTTAAAAACATGATGATATAATAAAATCAGTATATTAAATATAAAAAATGTTTTTTATGTTATAGTTATTTTCTAAAACCATTTCCACTTTTAACAAATGCGTTACGAAATCATCATTCATGTGTATGGAGGACTACCGCCTCACGAACCAATGCCGTTGTTTTTTCCCTTACCACCTTTCATGGTTGGGTATGATGATGGATTTGAAGTATAAATATTATATTTATAAATTAATTATACCTCTAAAGTAATTATGTTTTATATACCTTTTAAATTTCAATTTCATAGGTGATATAATAATGTCATTTATGTGTATGACAGACTACCGCCTCACGAAATGATGCGATTCATTTTCTCTAACACTTTACATGTTATAAAAAAAGGATAAAGTTAATGAATACATGAGATATAAATTAAATAATTATGATATTAATGAAATATTTAACATTTTTAAGTATAACATGCCAATTTTTTCTTACCTTATTTCCATAATGATCGTTGAAAAATGGAAACATTACTCAAGCGTACGTACGACCTACCGTCCCCATGATTGTAAAGTTCTTCTTTCCTTAAGACCATCATTCAAGATTAGTATTAATACTATAATTTATGTATAAATATGATATTTCTTTCTTAATTTTTATTCTTTTTATTATGGAACCATAATCAAAGTATAAGGAAAAAAATAAATCAAAACATACATGAAAAAGAAAACAGTTATTACCCGAAACATTATTTTAATAAGAAATTATTAATAAATGGGTAAAAAAGGTCATAATTAAGTGATATATGGTATGATATACATAATTATGGTTATTTAATAGATTATTTATAAAATTATTTTTATTATATAGTATATTTGAATTTTCATGAAGGAAGTTGAGACTTATAGTAAGGGATTATCATTTCACTTTTTTTACTTCTATAAGACACATGACATACTCACCAACTATTTATATTATGTGTTTTATATAATAACAATTAACATATTTTATAATGAATAAGATCTAAATTATTTAGTTTTATAAATCAATTTTAGGATACCTCTTTCACAGGGTTTATGGTTTCAAAGTTACAAAAGTGGTTTGAGTTTTTTATCTCAATTTTTCTGTCTCTGAAACATATGTTATATTATGAACCTATATTATTGTATGAGGTGTATATAATACCAATTTAACATGTTATATCATGAATATTCTTAATTTATTGATATTTTATGTTTCAGTTAAAGTAATTATTTCACGAGAATTAGGATTCCAAAGTTACCAATTTGGTACGAGTTTTATGTTAGAATATCATCATTTATCAGGATTATTTACGATTATTCTTATAATGATGAAATATTATGATTTAGCTCTCAATAATAATAATTAATTTACTTATCAGATGTTTATTAATGATATTTTAAATTATTAGTACCATTTTAAACTATTTGGTAAATAATATAATTGAGAACATTTGTGAAATATAATTTTTTTTCTATCTTCGATAAAAAAATCTTTTTCTTCCAAAACCATGATTTTTAAAAATGTGTCTATTTTTTTAAATTCACAAAAAAATACATTAAATATTTTTTACCCATTTTTGACATTTTTATAATTTTTTAATGGAATCATAATGTATTTTTCAAAAACAATTCTTATTTAGAGTTTACTAAAAATTTGAAGTGAATTTTTGTTTTAACATGTATAACATAAATAGAATTTCCATCCGTCATGAAATTAATTTCAATGAAGATACCATTATATTTTTTCAATGTTATTTTTAATGAAAATGATTTAATTTTTTTTTAATGTTTCAAAAGCTATGTTTTCTAAATCGAAAAGGATATTTTCCACAATAAATTTTTAAATGATTTATAAGCATTATTTACAAATTTAGAAGGTTATTTGCAAATAAAAATTTTTTAAAATGTATTAATTCTAAAAATATTTTTTTTATAATTTTTAAAGGCTAATTTTCTCAACAAATTTCCCATGTAATCATTCAAAATCATATTCCATCTATGAGGACATCCTTTGATGTTACTTATGATTTAATGGGGATGTGATCCAAGGAAAAAATTATTATTCTTTATCTGAATGCTTTATATTTATATTGAAAATATGTCAATGAAACATATTTATCATCCATGGGTCAAACAATGATAAAATGATTATGAAACCCACATCTTATCCCCTTGGTTTTTCTTTGATGAAATGATTATGAAATCTGTATCTTTTCCATAGGTTATGTTTGATGAAAGTTTTACGAAAACCATTTCATTTTATGGATTCCGATATGATGAATATTTTATCATCTTGTGGAACATATATGTTTCATTTTTATTAGGTGATTATGGTTGTATTATAACCATAGATTGTGGCTAAATTATACCCAAGGAAGGTTGATAATTATAACCAAAGATGGGTGGGACCTATATATCCCTTCAATTCTTTTGGTAAATATTTATATCTTATGAGATAGATATGACTGGAATGGGAAGTGAAATTAGTTCATTAAAGGAATTTTCCCACAATGATGTTATTTAGAGTAAACCTTCAAAACCATGATGGTTTGGGGAGTGAACTGATTCTACTATGAGGAATGGTATTCCATTAGGGATGGTGGTACGTCCCTCGAAGGAGGTGCAACCACCAATGGAGTTCCCTAATAAAATTTCATAACGATCCTCAACTACTAAAGAAATGATTTTATATAATTACGTGTTTTCAATAATTCTATATCTTATTCCAATTTATGCTCTTATAAAACATGTTCTTATATTTCCATATGATTCATATCTTATGAACATCCAATATTTATGTCATGACTAAGTAGTTTTATCTTAGATATGTAGGGTATGGGTTTCTTAAGTTATTCTCATGTACTCAAACACTTATTCTCACATTATGTTTTTGTATTAAACTTTTTTATCCTTACTGAGTATATGATCTCACCCTTTCTCATATTTCCCTTTAATAAGTTATAAATGGAGGTTTTATTTAGGGCATCTCTATGAAGATTACTAAATTGGAAGATCTTTGTAATTTTTTTTGAATATATTTCACTAGAGAAGAAGATTATATACCTAGTCTAAAAAACCCTAAACTATTATGATAATTTGTCATATGTTTGTGAAATATACTGAATATTCATCTAAAAAGATATAATATCTCTGTATGTAAATCCTGGGTTGCTAAATTTATTTTTTATTTCAGTAAATGGAATTCAATTCAAAAGATACCAAATTTTTATGGGTTATTATTAACTCAACTCATTTCCTTAATTTATAATGTTTCCAATGGAACTTCTTTCTTCCAAGATTGGTTTCATCCACCTGAGCATTTTATTTCTTGGTACATTCTATATATATTTCGGTAAAATAAAACTTTTGATTCAAATATTTCACCTTGATGAATTTCATCCCCATAAAATTAAAATCATTATTGAGAATAATTCTCATTATCATTAACGATGATTTCCACTACTTGACCATATTTTCCTATCCCTATAATTTTATCCTTTATATTTGGAAATATCATTTTATGTTATCTAATGAGACCTTCATATTTACCTTATCCTATTTCCAAAATATTTTTTATTTCCCTTTTTATGATTTTGGGTTTTCAACAAAAGTAATTCAAAAAATTTCCCATCCTTTAAAAATAAAATTCTTTTCCTTCTACTAAAAATTTATTTTAATAAAATATATTTCATTTCAATGATTTAATATTGAAATTACTATTAAAAATTAATTTATTTTAAAATGGTTTCACTATACATTTTTAAACCTTTTTAAACTATTTTCAAGAACAAATTATTGAAGATTATTTTTCAAATTCAAAAATTTAAAAATGATTTAAATCAACATTTTTCAAAACTTTATGTTTTTTAAAGAATTTATTATAGAGAATTATTTTAAAATATTTATTTTTATAATTCCTCCCTTGTAATAAATTAATTATATCCTTTATAAAAATGAATATTAATATGACTGTAACTTCATGTTTTATGGAAAAAATAAATTTTTTTCTAAAAGATATTTTAATATTTCACTATCATCTACTCTTTATCTGTAAAGATTATAATTTAATAGAAATTATTTTTATGCAAAATCCTCTAAAATATCTTATGAAATAATAATTACAGGTGATTGATTTGTGGGTATCATTACTTTATATTTTATATGTCAGTTTTGGGGACACCATCACAAAATGTTGTGAAACCCATTTCTCATTCCCCAGGTTCTCTATAATATGAATAATTATTATTTTAAAGTGGAATACATATGTATAGATGACAATGGGTGTGGAACTATATCACCCTAAAATAATTGGTTAAGGATTTATACCTCATGGTATAGTTAGATAAATCGATTATTAATGCATATACGGCTTCAAGAATATGTTACAACAGTTAGGTAGGGATGTATGCAATAACAACAGAAACATTTTTCAATGAAATTTCTCCCTTATTTTAGTAATGTCATAATCATATAAAGTCACATCAGGAAATAAAATTCCACACCATTCTTAAATGAACCACTATGTGACCCTTAAACATAAATTTTCCACTTTTGTATTTTGAATTTAAAAAATATGAAATACGCAGTTGTGATCGGTAATTTTTTTGGAGTCTGATTGGAAAAACTCAATTTTTGGTGAATTGTGACTCACCCATATGAATAGTAACATTATCTTATGACTAGTAATATAAAACTTATGAATGGTAAATCATCCTAATGAATAGTATCCTTACCCATGAATGTATAAATAAAAATTAGGCATTTTATAAGGGACAATATGACCATAGTAAAAGTGTTGGTATTTTTATATTTCGTAAGTATTTAATTACAATTTTATCATTAATATAATAATTTAAAAGAAAATTTATTTTCATAAAATGTGTTCATAAATTAATATTTTGATGTATTATAATTATAATATTATTTTATGAGATTATTACTAATTTTTCAAAGTGTTCGAAAATCAGTTTTTATTTTTCAAGTAAATTATTAATTTAATTAAAAATTAGATTAATCATATTTCAGAAAATATTTTCAAAAAATATAGATAACTTTTGGTTTCTACACATAAACAAATGGTTAGGGTGATTTTTTGGTATTTTTCTAAAATACTTGAATTTTCAATGAGTAGTGAAATACAATAATTTACAAAATAAGCTAAATACATTAACTATAGATTCATGCATGTTGTTTTACTTATATAAGACTGATTGGTTTGAAACCACATGCTCATGTTACTTTATTTAGTAATGGAATCATCAATATTTCTTATCTTCTGTAGAAATAATTAATTAATGAATATAGTATTCTGAAAACCCATCTCCCCTCCACTAGGAATACCACCCCACACACCCTCCTTTCTTCCAAACATTCAAACATGAATCATTTTCCAAATTCTATGCAAAAATATTACCTATCCCCTCACCCAATTCAATCATACCTTTTTCTGATAAAAATAAAAAAAATCTTCCTTAAAGAGGCTCTCAATGAAGATGATATATTGAAGAGGTAATTTCTTTGTCTTTTATTTCAATTTCCTTTCAAATTTCATTTCTTTTTTTCTATTATCCTCAAATTATCTTATCAAAATGTCATGATAACTCCAGTATTATTTATATATAAGTATGATATCATTATAATTTGATATTATTCATTATACTCTCCCACTCCCTCTACATTTTAAAAAATGAAATCGTTTCCTGTGATGTGTAAATTTAACTACATCACGGGCGATGCACTTCCATTTTATTTAAAATACTTAAAGGATATAAATGAAACCATTTCTTTAAAAAAAATATTTTAATATTTATGTTGTAACCCCTTTTATTTTATGGAAATAACTTTTATTAGTAAAACAATTTGATATAACAAAACATGTTCTTTGTGTTCCAAAAACCGCCCAAATTAACCTGAAACGATCATCATTAAATTTTAACTAATAATTCATCCAAATAGTTATAAAATAATTATTTAAAAGATAATTTAAAATATTGGGATATCATTAATAACATGTTATATCAGTTATAAATGTTTATCCATGTTCTATATGAACTTCTACTCATGTGTACAAGTGAACTGTTTATGAAAACTAAGAAAAAGAATACTCCCAAACAATAGATTTATAATCTATAACTCATCCAAAGGCCCATAAAAGATCATAATTAAACCATAATGAACCATATTCATGTATAAAAGTATCAATAATTTATAATTAATGAATATAATTTCATTATACATGACATTTAATTGAAGAAAGCGTTCAGATACAAGGTAAGGAGAAATTCTCCAACCCAACTTTCATTCATTAAGTTCGACCTCTTTCACTCCATTTTCAGTATGGTTACTCATTAAAAATAATTTTTTATCATTATATTAACTAATTTTTGATATAAATGTTTTCTAGTAGAGTTTATTTCAAACATAATGTTTTCCAAAATAACCCTTCTTTCAGAAACAGACCTTTTACTTCTCACTCAAGGTTGATGGTTCTTGTATCAACTATGTTATTACCTCTTTATTTTGGGAACCCAAAGTTTATGAATGTGTTATTATGAGATGAAACCCACTCATTTACATGCTTTATTTATTTTCAATATTGATATATTTCTTATGTGTCATGCATGATAATGAATATTTTATGATTTTGTAGGTGCACCCCAAATTATATAGCACAATTTGAATGTTTAAATGTGACGGGTGTACCCAAAATTATATAGTTCTCTAATGAATTGGGTAAAGTGATGAATATTATCATTTAAAGTGAAATGATTCATGAAAATGATAGAAGCTTTGTTCATAACTATGTCTAGTATTTGACCACTAAGATATGATGTTTCATTTTTATGCATTTCCACAAACTGTGCCCTTACCCAATGGTTCCTATGAAGATTTTTATGATGATGATGTTATGATAACCCCATGTTATATTGTTTCATGTTGTTATCTATTATATTTTAGGGTGTTTATATCACTCGTTTTTTATTTATATTCTCAGGTGACTACTTGTACTAAGGAGAATTCAAGAGCCAATATGAAGCCAGAGAAGAAGGAATTAATGAAATTATTATGCTTTATATTGTAAATGTTATGTATGGTCCTTGTTCGCCCATGAAAATAAACATTTGGATCCTCTTTTTGTAATATTTTTATGTTTTTATACTAAAAATGATATAAAACTAATGTAAGAAAGTCATGGTCTCTATAGTTTGAATCATAGCCAAGCTCAAGTTAAATTGGATATTAGGATTATTGAACCCTAGAGAAAATGTCTAGTATGAGACTACGCACAAATATGCACACAAGAAGCTTTGATAAATATAGGAATCCCATAATATATGATATTAGTGTAAAATTCAAAAATGAATATGTTATTTATTCATGACTCGTTGAATTATGTATTGTTGTAACATGTTCTATTTTTGAAAATGGTAGGAACCATGAGAAAGTAGGAAAACAACCCATGCAAGGGCCAATGCAATGATTAACCGAATGACATCCCCAATGCTTTATGAGGTGGAGTTAAAAACATCATAGAAATTCTTACCCTATTGTCTCAAGTTATGAATAATAACCCAGATAATGATGAATTCCCTCCTTCACCTAAGAGGTAGAAACTGGATATCAAGTGTTTTATACGGCAACAACCACCGATGTTTAATTGATCTTATAATCCACTAGTTTCCGAATTGTGGGTCAGCTCAATGGAGAAGATATTTTATGTGCGTCACTGTTCTAAGATGGATAGGTGATTCTGGCCATTTATCATATAGATGGAGGGACCAATCAATAGAGGACTTTGATTAAGAACACCTAGCAGGATGATGAAATTGGAGAGATGGAATGGGAATACTTTAAGATAATGTTTCTTAATAAGTATTTCCAAAGAACCCTTAGTTCAAATATAGAGAGAGAATTTATATAATTCAATAAAAAGGATGGATATTCTATCATGGCCTATGAATTTAATTACATATGGCATTTAAGGTACACTTGGGGTTCTTTTATTAACAATGATAGAAAAATTGATAGATTCTTTAGTGGGTTAAAACCACACCTTCTAAAGCCTCTTACAATTCGAGACATTGAGAGTTTTGAATAAGTTTCTTGATATGATCTAAAATAAGAGATGAATTTGGGAAAATGTTCCAACATCTATGGTGATAAGAAACAAAAGGTAGAGTTTCAAGCAGGAGGATCTAATGAAAAAGTAGGGAAGAAAACAAAACCACCCACATGACAAAAATATGGGAAGAAGCATCATGGGAATTTACTCAAAAGAGATGGGGAAATGTTTCAAGTGTGGTAGAGAAGGCCACCAAGCTCATAAACATCGAAAATACATGATAAGGAAGGATAATGTGGTGGAATAACATAAAGTACCACCCATGGTCCAATGCTACAACTGTAGGAAGAAAAGGAACTATGCAAGCTAGTGCACTAAACCTTGATCCCTCGAGGGTAATCTACGTTAGCATTTGCTAAATACATAGGAACAAGGGAAGGATTATGCCATCAATACTATAAAAGTTAAGTAGGAAAATGAATTCATACAAGGTACACTACCTATTCAATCTAGAATGGAAAAATTCTTTTTTGATTATGGTTCTAGGAATTGTTTTATATCTTGAAAGTTATCTAGAACTATAGAATCGATGCCTCAAAACCTTGAAGAAGAGATATATGTAAAAACACCAAGTGGTGAAATCATTTCAACCCAAGTGTTGGACTCTTATCTTGTTGGAATATGTTGGAATATTTTCCAGAGAATCTCCTAATACATCCCCTGGTTGAATTTGAAAATATAATAGGAATGTATTAACTCTCATTATATAGAGAACATATCAATTTTATGGAAAAGGAAATATATTTTCATATTCCAAACCATCCCATGAGCCTCTACAAATTCAAGGAATATCTTGAATATCCTTTTAAAAATCCTTCAATGGTGTGGGTGTTCATTACCTATGAAGAGGCATACCTTTCCCAAATTGTTGAGTCAAAGGAAAGATTCAACCTAGAAGAAATGACCATCTTAAGGGAATATAGTGATGTATTTCCCGAAGAGTTTCCTGGACATACCCTGAATCATGAGGTAGGGTTCTCAATATGAATCATACCCAAAGACAATCCTATCTCAATGTTTCCCTATAGGATAAATCCCATTTAACAGTAGAAGTTTGATAAGTAGTAGCAAGAGAATTTGAAAAAAGGATTCATATTCCCTAGTGCATTACATTGGGGTGTTCCCGTGCTCTATGTGAAAAAGAAGGATTGATCAATGTGGTTATGTATCGATTATCAAGAACATGAAAAGATCACTATAAATAAGAAGTATCCTCTTACAAGGATATATAACTTGTTAGATCATCTATGAGGACCTTAGTAAATCTAAATGGAAGATCTTCATTCTGGATATCATCAGACAAAGGCAAAGATGGAAGACATTCAGAAGATTGCCTTCTATACAAGGTTTGTGCACTATGAGTTTCTGGTGATTCCCTTCAGAAAAACTAATTCCCCTAAAATCTCATGGATTTTATGAATAGATTATTTTGATATTACAACTACAAATTTCTATTAGTATTTATCGATCATATTCTAATCTACTCTACGAGCATGGAGGAACATGAAGAAAATCTAAGACTTGTGTTAGTGATATTGAGAAATGAGAAGTTGTATACCATGTTCAGAAATTGTGACTTTTGGGTGAACCATGTCATGTTCTTGGGACATGTGATCAGAAGTTATGGAATTATTGTGGACCCTACTAAACAAAAGGTGATTGGGGAATGGCCCAGACCCTCTAGTGTCACAGAAATCTATAGTTTTCTTGGATTATCTGGGTACTACCGATGTTTTGTGAGAAATTATTGATGATTTTTAATCCCACTAACTAAGTTAAAAAGGAAAGGGGTAATGTATGTGTGGACAAAATAATGTGATGAAATCTTCAAGGATCTAAAAAGAAGGTTGTTTACTGCACCTGCACTCACATTACAAAAAATTTAAGAATTTTTTGTGATATAAAGTGATGTTTTGAAGAAAGTCTTTGCTTTTTTACTCATGAAAAATTATAATGTGATAGCCTAAGCCTCAAAATAGTTGAATATCTAGGAAAATAACTACCTGATTCATGATATGGAACGACCATCACTGATTTTTGCATTGAAAATCTGGTGGCACTACCTCTATGGTGAGAAGTGTGACATATATATTGATCACAATAGTCTAAATTATATATTCACACAGAAGGATCTCAAAATGCATAAAAGGATATGGTTAGAGCAAATCAATGACTATGATTTCTCTATTCAATATCATCCCGACAAGGCGAATAAGGTAGCTGGTGCTCTAAGAAGAAAAGAACCTTCTACTTTATCCATGATATGCATTGAGAAATACTCTATCTTCATGGATATGCAGTGTATGAATTTGAAAATCATAATAGTAGGGAATACATCCCCCGTTTACATAATGATTTCACAACCATCTATCCATGAGATAATTAAAGAGGAATAAAGGGATGATCTAGGGTTACAAAAAAAGGTGAACGCAGTAAAAAAAGGGAATCTTCAAGGGTTCTATATCGATTATGATGGTGTGATTCAGGATGGAATGATAATTTTTGTGTCTTAATCACTCAAGATAAATAAGGAGATATTGGAAAAGGCACATAGCTCAAAATTATCTATCCGTAATGGTTTCTCTAAGATGTATTGAGATCCCCGAGGACACTTCGGGTGGGATAACATGAAGTATGAGATTGTAGAATATATATCACGGTGCTTGGTATGTCAGCAAGTTGAATTAGATTGAAATAGTCTAAAGGGACGATGTGACCATTGCCTATGACCATGTGGAAATTATAGAATGTCACTATATACTTTTTCAAGGGTCTCCTGAATACATCCAAGGTAAATAATGTGATATGGTATGTGGTTGACTGAACCACCAAGACTACCCACTTTATCCCTATTTAGGAAGATCTCTTGCTTGAACAACATGCAAAGATATATGGGAATAAAGTGGTGAGAATGCATGGTGTTCCACTCTCGATTGTCTCTGA
Source organism: Viscum album (assembly GCA_963277665.1). Classification (NCBI taxonomy): domain Eukaryota; kingdom Viridiplantae; phylum Streptophyta; class Magnoliopsida; order Santalales; family Viscaceae; genus Viscum; species Viscum album. The sequence continues at coordinate 1,743,810,320 of OY728125.1, read as the reverse complement.
TCATGATCCATGTTTCACATTTACATTATGGAGGAGTCTCCAACATTCTTTGAGTAATAAATTAAATTTCAGCATGACCTATCACCCCCCCAATCTAATGGAAAATCCGAAAGGAATATTTAGACGCTTGAAGATATGATAAGAGTCTTCTATTTAGAATTCAATGGTCGATGATATCAACATATTCCATTGGTTTATTTCTCATACAAGAATAGCTTCCACTCGAGTATCCAGAAGGATTCATATAAAGCTTTATATGGAATGTGATGTAGAACTCCAATATGTTTGGATGAATTTGGAGAAAGATAGTCACTTGGACCTGATATTTTGAAAGAGATGATAGATAAGGTTCAAGTTATCCAGAAACATATCAAAGATGCTCGAAGTTGGAAAAAAAAGCATTGCTGACAACTATATACAGGACTTGGAGTTTAATGTTGGAGATAAAGTCTTCCTTCAAATATCACCATGGAATAGAGTCAAGAGATTTAGAATGAAAGGGAAGATAAGACCAAGGTACATTTCCCCCTTTGAAATCATTGACCACATAGTATTTTTGTCCTATCGGCTTGTAGTTCCACTAAATATGACTCAAGTTCATGATTTGTTTCACGTATCACTCTGGAGGAAGTATATACCAGATCCCTTACATGTACTGAACTCAGGGGTGGTACAGATGAAAGATGGTCTCTCTTATAAGGAGAATGCAGTAAATATTTTCGACCACCATGATAAGGTTCTACACAACAATACAACCCATATTGTCAAAGTCTTATGGAAGAACGACATGTATGAAGCATAAATTTGGAACCAGAGGATGCGATGAAGGAGAAGTACCCTCACTTGTTTGGGTAAATTGAATTTTCGAGGGAAAAATTTCAAAAGGGGGGTAGAATGTAGCGACCCAAAATTTTATCAATGCAATTTTTCACTTCTTGTAGTAATTTCATAATCATATAAAACCACATCAGGAAATAAAATGCCACATCATGATTAAATTAACTACTATGTGGCCATTAAATATAAATTTTCCACTTCTATGTTTTTAATTTTTAAAATCTGAGATACATAGTTGTGATCAGTAAGATGTTTGGAGTCTGATTGGAAAAACATAATTTTTGCTGAATAGTAACCTACCCTTATGAATAGTAATATGAACATTATGAATGGAAAATTTTCCAAAAGAATAGTAATCTCACCCATGAATGTATAAATAAAATTTTGGCATATTATAAGTGGCAATATGACCATAGTAAACGTGTTTTTATTTTTATATGTCATAATTATTTATTTACATTTTTATCATTAATTTAAAAATTTAAAAGATAATTTATTTTCATAAAATGTGTTCATAAATTAATATTTTTATGCCTTATGTTTATAATATAATTTTATGAGATATTTATTAATTTTTCAATGTGTTAGAAAAGAAGAGTTTTATTTTTCAAGTAAATTATGATTTTAATGTAAAATTAATTTAATCATATTTAGAAAATTGTTTTTGAAAAATGGAGTTCATTTTTGGATTCTACACATAAAAAAAACGGTTAGGGTGACTTTTTGGTATTTTTCTAAAATACATGAATTTTTGATGAATAGTGAAATACTATAATTTACAAAATAAGCTCAATACATTAATCATAGAGTCATGGATGATATTCTGCTAATGTAAGACCAATTGGTTCGAACTCACATTTTCAAGTTTCTATATTTAGTCATGTAATCATCAATATTTATTTTCTTGTGTAGAAATAAAAAATTAATGAATAAAGTATTGTGAAAACCCCTCTCACTTCCACTATAAATACCACCCATCACACTCTCATTTATTCACACCTATGAAGCTTAAATACATATCCAAATTCTACCAAAATCTATTCCATAGCCCCTACACCACTTATAAAATCCCTTTTTCTGATAAAATTACCAAAACATCTTCCCTAAAGAGGCTCTTAAAGAATATATATTCAAGAGTAATTTCTCTATATTTTCCTTCAATTTCCATTCAAATTTCATTTCATTTATTCTCTTGTCATAATCATACCTTATCCAAATTTCATGATATCTCTTGTATGATTGATATATAGGAACGATATCATGTTAATGGAATATTATTCATTATAATCCTCCCACTCCCTCTTCATTTATAAAAATGAAATCGTTGCATGTGATGTGTTAATTTTCCTACATCATGGGCGATGCACTTCCATTTTCCATCAAATACATCAAGGAATTAAATGAAACATTATATTTGTAAAAATATATTTTAGTATGTATGTTTTAACCCCTTTAATGTTCTGTAAACATCTTTTATTCATAATACTAATTGATAAAACAAAACATGTTCATTGTGATCCAAAAACCGCCCAAATTTACCTAAAATGATCATTATTAAATTTTAACTAATGACTCATCCACATGGTTTACAAAATAAGTTGTTTCAATATCATTTAAACTCATATAATATCATTAATAAAATTTAATATCATTTCTGGATGTTTATCAAAGTTCTAAAAAAACTTCCATTCATGTGTTCAAGTGAAACCTTCATGAAAACTAAGAAAAAGAACACACACGAACAATGGATTTAAACTCTATAAATCATCAAAAGGACCATAAATGAACTTAATGGAATCATAATGAACAATATTCATGTATAAAAGGTTCTTAAATTTCTAACTAATGAATATAATGCCATTATACATGACATTAATGTGAATAAATCATTTAGATACAAGGTAAAGGTAAATTCTCAAACCTAACTTTCTTTCTTCACGTTCTCCCTCTTTCACTCCATTTTTAGTATGGTTACTCCTTAAAAATATATATTTTTTATAATTATATTACCTATTATGGGATATACATGTTTTCTATTGGAGTTTATTTCAACCAAAATGTTTTACAAAATAACTCTTCATTCAAAAACACTCCTTTTACTTCTCAATCAAGGTTGATGGTTCCTGTATCAAGTATGTTATTCCCTCTTAATTTTGCAAACCCAAAGTTCATGAATGTGTTATTACGAGATGACACTTGTTCCTTTATATTGATTATTTATTTTCATTATTTATATATGTTCTATGTGGAATGCATGATAATGAAAATTTTATGATGCGATGAGTGCACTCGAAATTATATAGCACAATATGAATGTTTGAATGTGATGGGTGCACCTGGAATTATAAAATACTCCGATGGATTGGGTAAAGTGAAGAATATAATGAGTTAATGTGAAATTATGCATGAACTTGATGCTATATTTTTTCACAACTATGTGTTGTAGGCGACCACTAAGATACGTTGTTTCATTTTTATGCATTTCTACAATCCATTCCCTTACCTAATGATTCCCCTAATGACTTTTATGATGATGATGTTATGATCACCCCATTTTATGTTGTTTCATGTTCTTATCTATTCTCTTAATGGGAATTTTTTCTCTCACATTTTGCATTAATATCCTTAGGTGACTGCTTGTACAAAAGAGAAGTCAAGATCTAATAAGAAGCTAGAGAAGAAGGAATTACATACATGTCTATACATTATGTTTTAAATGTTATGTATGGTCCAAGTTTGCCCATGGAAATAAATTTTGGATAATATTTTTTAATGTTTTTATATTTTTATCATTAAAATTATGTCAAAATAATATATGGAAATTAGGGTCATTATACATGCTCCACTACTTTTATTGTAATTATGATGTGATTCCGACTCCATTATGGGAATCTAGAAGTGATGTCCACACTACCATGTTATGGGAAATGGGTAATGATTTATACTTCACAATTTTATTATTCCTAGACCCATTATAGTGTCATAATTTATTTTATTCTTCACTTACATGATATTTCATGTCTTTAAACATAGTATTATGATCCATGGATCATTTTATTACCTCATATTTACACAACTTTATTCCATGTTTTATGTTTTCTCATTGATGGTTACATGTCTTGTTATTAGAGATTAAAAAAAATTATTGTTAAATATTTTTTTAACAAGATATTTCTACTTAATCTTGTTTTATGATATTCTCGTGATTAAATCCTTAATGAAATGTTGATGATTTTGTTTCCATTTTTGAGTGTTTGAGATCATCCCTTTCTTATGTTTTCATTCCCAAGGTTATGAAGATAAGTATTTTTTTAAGAGGGTGGGGCCGAAGCCTCATTTTAGTATTTAAGAAAATAAAACACCTCTTTTAACTGGGTATAGGAAGACCCATTACATTGCCCAAAGTCCTAGTGGGCTTGTAGCCCATTACATAGCCCGTAGGCCCAAATTTTTGGTCTAAGGCCCATTCTATGAATAGTAACCCGGCTGCTATAGTGATCGCTGCTGCTACTGTACCCTGCTGCCGCTACAGTATTCTGCTGCCGCTAAAGTACCACCGATCAACAGCACCACCGCTAGTATAGTATTGCTATAGTACTCTGCTCCCCATGGGTTTTGAACCCCCATTTTTCATCTAGGATTATGGGGTGCTTACCACTAAGCCAAACCCCAACTACAAAGATAAGTATAACCTATAAGAAGACTAGAAGGGATTCTATTTTTATTCTATTATAATGAAACAATCACATATTTTTTCAAATAAGGAATATATAAAGATAATCTTCTAAGAGACTAAACATTCAGTTATCCAGTTTGTGTGACTATTTGTGAATGGATTGATTATTCATGTAAAATAATGAAATATTTGTGCTTATTTATCTTGGGTCAACTCATTTGGTATCATAGGGAGGATTATTTAGTTTTGGGATTAGTTTTGATAATATTAGTGATAACGTTATTGGTGAGTCTAAGGAATATGGAAAAAATATATGATAAAATCAAGAATTTTTGGTAACTTTATTATTTTATGGTTTTTCTAGAAATAGATTATATATATATACACTATAATTTGATAGTAGATTTCACACAGTTGTTCCCAACTATAATAATATTAAATATAGCACGTTTTGTATTAAATCAACCATCATTAGGTGCAAAAAAAAACAAGAAAAATTACACACCATTCTCAATACTCCTATGGGATATGCTTTAGTTAATCAAATTATCTTTAAAATCCATTATGAAGGATTTATCATGTTAAAGAATTAGGTTAATGAATATGATCGAACCAAACCTAAATAAAAATATATATAACCTAGGGTGATTTATGTTGAAATAAATGATGATATAATAATTTCTAAGAGTATGAAATTTTTAGGTTGAATTGTGTTGGAGATTGTTGAAGATTATTAGGGAGAGTTTCTTAATGTTGAATTATTTTTTTTGTTGGATTTTGGATTTTGTTTTGAAAATTACCAAAACTTGTTATATTTAGAAACTTTCTTTATTACTAATGGCTATTTATGAAATGGGTAGTTATATTTTAACATATTATTTATTTTCCGAAATTTCATATGTTTTTTAATTCTTTATTTTATAGTTTATTAGTTGTTCATTATTTATGTGTTTGATAATTGAAATTAAAATCATTATTAGTTTATTTAAATTCTACATCTATGTCTTTAATTTTATCTAATATAGTGTATTTATATCTGGGATAATATTTTCAACCCTACATGAGATCTTATTACATATATTACCACCATGTATATTTCTTATTTCCTACATCAGCCATGATTTTCCATGTAGATAAATGAAACCATTATTTCTTTCACAATCTAATTATATAAAGTTCATACTAATGTGATTATGCATTTTAAAATCCTATATTCTGTATGATACTTTTCATGCCTACTGTAAATGTTGAGTTTCAATTTATTTTTGATATTATGTGTCATTATTCCTTTTCATGTAAACTTTAAATTGAAATTTTTGTTCAACATGGATATTTTCACTATTGAAAATGTTCCACATGATTTTTTGTATTTGGATTTGAGGTAAAAAAATGCATTCTATTGTATTAAATGCTTTATCTTATCTCCTACATGAAGATAGAGAATGTGATTCCCTCTCTCAAACTGAATATATGTTGAATTATTTACAAGTGACCATATGAAGGAGAAGTGACCATAAGTAATTTCTTCAACCGTAAGTAATATCATATGGTTTTAAGAGACCATGAACACATGAGACCATGAGTTGTGATGTGATAACATGAGTAGATACCATGGAATAAGTGTTCAACAATATGTTATGACATGTGACCGTAGACTGTGACAGTGGACTGTGATCAAAAGACGAGACATTGGTCATTGAATTTTTGGTGCCATCATTATCCGGGTTCTCGTATTCTTCTATCTTGTCTGAAAATATGGTAATTTTTTGAATTTTTTTAGATATATTGTTTTTCGTATTTTTCTATAGTTTTATTTACAATAATTTTATATTTAGTGTTTTTAATTAATTATTTATTTAAAATAATCTATAATTATTTTATAATTGTTTATTTTTTAAGTATTTTAAATTAATTATATTGAAAATGAATATTATTCTTTAATTTGATTTGAGTTATCGTAGTGTATATTTGAATATTTAAAATTTGATTATGATGATTATTCTATGTTATAATTGATTTCTAATTTATTATTTATATTTAAGAAAGATATTATATATCTATTCAAAATTTTTGAAATATATTTAATGTAGTTACTTGATTTTTAAATATATGTTTATATTTCAAATATAATTATCATGTGACTTTTAATTTATATATTTGATCATTAAATTTATAAATATTTTGGATAGTTAATTTCATATACTATTTTTCCATTTTTTGTAGCGATTATATTGAAATTTTCAATTTTTTAGTAACTATATAAATGGTTATTCTAGAAATAATATTCTCTATCCTAGAATATTGTTTCTATAAATTTATATGTCTTATTATTATTTTGAGTTGTTTTACCAATGGAAGATGTTTTTTTAGTCTTTTGAGTTATCTATTTTGGTGGTAGATGTGCATGTCTGTAGTATGTTGAAGTAAAATTATTTTCAAACTTTTATTCCCTAAATAAAAAATCTTTGAACTTTCAAATTATTGTATAATTATATAAATTCCAATGCGATCATTGTTTCATCATCTAGATGATTTCTTATGTTTTGAAATGAACCATGTTCGAATACTGTTACATTTTTTAAATGAACTGATCAATTACTCAAGAACCGAAACCAACGATTTAATTGTTTATATTCTATCTATTTTATTCCATATTATTGTGTCTATAACTATACTTATTATCTCTCACACATGTGATCACATGATCTATTTATGAATTTAAATTGAAAATCAATTTTTATTTCTTTATGTTTTGACTTCCAAATTCAAATGTGAGAACCCTTTCGGTTATGAATCTTGTAGTATAATTTCAATGTTATAATTGGGTTGTGACTCCACATAAAAATATTATGCTTTATTATGGTTATCCATCCACTTTGTAGAAAATATTTTGGTAATCGAATCATGATTCCCCTATAAAAAATTAGTATAGGGTACAACATATATCTCATAGATTATATTGGTATATGGGCGGTGTATGACTACACTAGACCAAACAACTATAATAATATATTATGATTATTTAATTTTCAATGCATACATAATTAACCAACTCTAATAATTATAATTAAAGGGTGCCCCTTTATAGAATTATTAGTTTTTTATCTTTTTAATTATACAAAAAATTTGTATCAAGTGTTGAACCATGTAAAGGTATATTGTTTATTGTTGAATTTATTTTTTTATATTTAATTATGATAAGCCTTTCCTAGAATTCATATTCTAGGGGAAAGATCATCAATATGGAAGGAACAAGTACAATCATACCCATTTATTTTGACGAAATAGATTATAGATGTTATAAAAATTGAATTAAAACTTTCCTCAAGAAACTTAACATTAATCATTATACTGTGATGGTTTAACCATAAAAGCTACCAAATTTTGATTCTAATACACTCACAAGAATTAATTCTACCAAATCCATTTTAAATTATAATGTTATAAATATCTTATATTCTACTAATAATATAAATGTTTTTAGTCATATTTTTTAATGTAAAATAGTTCATGAGATATTAAATATTCTACAATTTACTCACATTGTATTGGATATGTTGGTTAAAATTAATCTTTCAATGCACCGTGACGAGTATCGAGACATCAGTATGGGTAAATATGAAACTATGAACTATAAGTTCCAACATTTTACTACCATCATGAATGGAATGAATTTATATGGAGAAACATGAGAAAAAATAGTACTTGTTGAATGATTTCTATGAGGTCTACTAATGAAATAGTTTGAAGAGAAGTATTACATTTATGAAATAAAGAACATTATAGATTACAGTCTTTAGAAATTGATTAGATCACAAATTCAATATAAACTGGAATTAAAGAATATTTTTTGATATTGAGAAAATGAAGAGAAAATGTGTAGAGTTTAAATTTTTCAACGTTGTATCTACTGACTCTTCTAATTTTAAATTACTGGATAATGAAAATGATGATATGATTTATATTGTGATTGATGTCTAGAAAAGTATTAACATGAAAATATTTAAGAATGTTTTTAGAATAAAATATTAAAAGGAAAAAACGAAGGATATTACAATGTAGAATTAATTATAACAGTTCAGGTGTCTCTTATTTTGAGTAGAGAAAAAATGGATTATAAAGTATTACCTCCAAAAAATAAAGAATAAATATAAATAAAAAAATAACAAGAATAATGTATTGAAATCCTTTTGCAGTTATATCTAATAATACATTTATTGTGAATTATATTCAAATGATAAAGAATCTATTAATTTATGTTTTATAGAATCCCTAAAATAGGTTAATGATTCTAGTTTCTATTTTGGTTGTTATGATTTTGATTATGATTTCAAAAATATGAATGTTTCTGAGTCAAAAAATAAATTGAAAGGATGAGAACATATGTTTTTCAAGTTCCTAATTTATATCATAATCATAAATATAATAATGAGAAACTTATTTATGAAAATGAATTATTTTTACAAGTTAATGAAAAACTAAAGAATTATTCTTCTACTTCTCATTAAAATGTTTAGGATAATTTAAAAACTACCTGAGATGTGCATTAAAATTGAAAATGAAATTTGGAAGTCTTAATAAATTTCTGTCTTCTTTTATTCATGGACATTATATATATAAAAAAATATGTATTTCAATAAAATAAATAATTTTTTTATTTGTTATGATATTGGATTACCTCAAATGTATTACAATAATTATTTAAAAAGTAAAAATTATTGTACTTCTATTATTACATGTCTTGAATATGAGATGAAAGGAAACTATGTAAATGATTTTTTTCTTATATTTAAATTGTTTTTAAAATTTTTTAAGAACCATATTTATATGAATTTTTTATCTATACTTAAATATAGTAAATGATTAATTTATTTGTACACCTAAAAATTGTTTTACTAATTCTATTGGACCTAATTTCTGTTGGGTACAAAAATTGTCAAGTAATTGATTATTATATGAAAAATTATGTTTACATGTCAAGAATGAAATGTGTTATATGGACTGCGGATGCTCTAGGTAAATGACTGGCCTCTCATCTATTTTTTTAATTATAAAAAATTTTATTTAGGCACTATTACATTTTTAGATAATTCGAAATGAAAAGTAACGGTTTTGGTAAACTAGGTATTTAAAATTATACTTTTATTACTAATGTTTTATGAGTTGAATATTAAAAAATAATTTATATATTATATCTCAATAATTTTATGATGTAATAGAATTTAAATTTAAAAATGATATGTTTTTAGTATTTAGGAGATATTCATTATTATTTTATTCTAACCACAATGAAAATATAAAGACTAATGATTTTTTTGCATTTAATATTCTATGTAAAGTGTTTCATATATTTGCAGTATGACAAAATTATTTTACAACAATGAATATTTCATTTTAAATTATGAATATTACATAATCCATATAGTCATGAGAATTTTCTATAGTAACCTACCATAAAGAAAGTGAATCTTCAAGTTTATGATGTGTGCATGAAAGGGAAATATCATAAGGGTTCATTTTGACCTATCAACCAGATAAGTATTAAAAGTCCTTTACAGTTAGTACATATTTATTTATTTTTCTTAATAAAATTTATATCATTGTGGAAAGATATCTATATTATTTATTTTCAATGACTATGGTATATTTACATGGGTTTATTCTTATGGTAATAAAAATTATACTTTATTTAAATTTTATAGTTTTTATAAATTAGTTCAAAACAAAAAAGGTTATATGATTCTTTCAATTCATAGTGCTAAATGAGGAGAATTTCAGGTTATTTTGATGACATTGGTTATTTTCATAATTTTTATGCTCCATGAACACCACAACAAAATAGTGTTGTAGAACGGAAAAAATAAAACAATTATTGAAATGGCCAAAACAACGTCATGTGAATATAAGTTTCATAGATTTTTTTTAGATGATGCTATATTTAATTTTGATAATATTTAAAATAGTATTATTGTTAGACATTTGCTGAAGAAAACTTGATATTAATTATTCAAATGTAAAATCCTAATATTTTTTATTTTAGTTTTTTTGAATTTAATGTTTTTATCTTGAATTGGAAATATAATTTTTTTAAATATAATACAAAAAATGATGAAGGTATATTTCAACTTTATTTAAATAATAGTAATTCACATATATATTATAATAAATGATGTATTTCTGTTGAATAATTTTTTTCAGGTTATGTTTTGTGAAAATAATGTGAAATTGAATACTAATTTAAATGTTTTTGACGATGAGTTTTTATATTTTCATTTTTTTGAAGAAAAAACACAAGATGGAAATGAATAAATTTAAGGGGAAATTACTGCATCTATTATTTATCCTAGATCATAGAATATTCATAGTGATCATCTGATTGATAATGTTATTAGTAATATTAATTTTGGTTTTAAAACTAGAAATTCCTTTTTTTTATTTTTATATTAATTAAGATTTTTATTAAGTTCCCAAATGATGTTATTGATTAATTAAATGATTTTTATTTGATTTTTATTTATTCATGATTATATTAATCCAATTTCTCATAATAATGGTCAATCTTTAGTTGAACCCCCATAGATAATCATGCTATTAAAACAAAATGGATTTTTTGAAATAGGATTAATAAATCCATATAGGTTTTTAGGAATAACTATAGATGAGTTTCTCATAGTTATTTTCTAGAATATGAAATGATAGAAAATTTACCTCAGATATGAATCATATTATTGGTAAAAATTTAGTTTCTTAGAGTTCAGGAAAACCAATTTTCCCCTTATCTACTCTTGAAAGTTAGTATACCCCTGCCACTTCTTCTTTCCCTCAGTCATTATGGATTAAACAAACCATATCTTAATTTTTAATATATTCCTATTTATTTTAATAATTAAACTTATATCCCTATCACAAATAACCCTTTAATAAATCTTGAACTTAGAATGTAGACACACATTTTAAATTTATTTTAGATTATGCTTATAGATTTTATATTTTATTAGAATTTATTCCTACTGAAAAATTTCTCACTGATATTTTTACAAAAGTTTTTGTTTATTCTATATTTGAGGATGATAAATTGGAATTTGTTATGGTAGATAATTTATAATTTTTTACATTATATATTTATAATTTTATAATAATTTAATTTAATATCTTCTTATTTTTATAAACTATTTGAATATGAATTTCTCGAGAGGAAATTAACACTTAAAATATGTAATGTGTTTTAATTTAATAATTTTTTTATGATATTAATTTATATATGATTAATTATTATAAATTTTAGAATATTGGAGAATTTATTGAAAACTATTTTTGAAAAATATTTTCTGGTTTTGTAATTTCCAAAATGGTGGAGATTGTTGGATATTGTTATAGAGATTTTGTTAATCTTTAAGTTTTTTTTCAATTTGATTATGGAGTATATTTTAAAATTTTAAAAAAAAATATATTTATTAATATATTTTATTATTAATGATTGTATATAAAATTGGTAATTATATTTTTTCATAGAATTTATATCCCATTTTCAATAAGTTTTTTAATTCTACATTTTAGAGTTTATAAAATGTTAAATATTTTTTTTTATGATTTAAATTTAAATTATTATTATTATTATTATTATTAATTTCTTTTAATTTTTATTTCATGTTACCAATTTTATGTGAAACCACATTTTGTTAGAATGGATAAAATGATAGACCATTCATGTAATCTAATTTCATAGCCTGTTACCATGACTATTCTAGAATTTTTTCTTCATGTATAATGAATCATACTTTTAATACATAGATATTATATATAAATAAAAGAACATTTATTATATAAAACTAAAAAAACACACCAGAACCATATTTGTTTAGTTTACATGGAAAATTGGAATCATAAACAAATTATTCTTCAAACATCTACATCATCTCCGACTTATTCCTTCATACCTAAATCCCTTTTTGAAACATCTTACTTAATGAATTTCTTCATATCCTGTTGAAAATAAACATATAAAAGGGTGATCTATGATGCTTAGTAAGGGTAAAAATGTGAGATATCAATATTCACTTGTAGAAATAGGAGCTATACCAATGGTTTTGGCCAGACCATTGGTAAATGTCACTAATTTGGACATATACCAATGGTTTGGCCAATAATGTTGGTATATGTCATTTATATGGACCTATAACAATGGATTTTTCCAAACCGTTGATATAGGTCACTAATTTGGACTTATACCAATGGTTTGGCCAAAACTGTTGGAATAGGTCCAATTAGTGACACTATACAACTAGTTTTGGTCAAACTATTGGTATTAGGTGGACCTATACCAACGGTTTTCCCAAAACTACTAGTATATATCAAAAAAAAACAAATCACATATACCAACAGTTCTCAAAACCATTAGTATAGGTGTATACCAATGGTTTTGAGAACCGTTTGTATAGGTACAAACATTCTTTTATGGAAATTTTCATTAAATAAAATTAAATAAATCAAAATTTAAAATACTTATGAATATACATATATATTTATTAAATTAAATTTACAAAATTCATGTTAGGTTAGTGGTTAGGTCGTTGGATTATAAACAGGAGGTGCTGGGATCAAAACCAAGAAAGGTTCATTTTTTTAAATTACCTATACCCACGGTTTTATGAAACTATTGGTATAGGTTTTTCATATGATATATACCAATAGTTTGTTAAAGCACTGGTATAGGTCTATACCAATAGTTTTCCCAGAACTATTGGTATAGACCTATCCCCATGCCAAACCAGCAAACAGTTCTCTAAACCGTTGGTATAGGCTATACCAATAGTTTGGAGACCTATACCAATGTTTCCGAACCGTTGGTATAGGTTTTTTTTCTATTAGTGATATCATAATTATAATAAATAATAACATAAAAAAACTTTTGAAAATTATATCATGAATATGAAATAGCATAATATCATGTCATGTGATAAATAATTGAATTTAACAAATAATAAAAGAACCCATTCCATGAGATCATAACATAAGGTTTGTAATTTTGAAATAAAAACTAGTATATAAAATACATTTAATATTAGTCAAGGATCATTTTGAAGACCATTATAGTGAAAAATGCCTTTACTAAACTAGGTGAACTCCCCCTTCCAACACTGTATTACTTAACCGAGTCCACATCACGTTCTAGTTCTGTCTATGTCACGAGATATAAATATTTTTCTAATGAATTAGAGGGAAATATTTGTCCAACAAATCAAATAATTAAAACCATAAGTATGTGTTCAAGCTTAACATAAATCATTTATAATATAATATCCCATATATGAAATGGTTTTCATTAAATTTTTATCATAACATATGTCATAGAAAAGAAACAGAATTTATAAACATCAATTCAGCATTAAAATAAATCATTCAGAGAAAGAATATTATTTTTATATTTTGATCATATCCACAACAAAAAATTTGTAACATCAAATAAGGTTTTATTATATGGAAAATAATTTTGAGGGAACACTTGAAATAATTTATGATGAAAATATCACTTCTATTTTGAAACCATATATTTATTAAAATGCCGCACAAGTTTAAAAGAATTTTTTTTAAAAAAATAACCTTATAATATTATAAGGGAGTATTCCAGATATTAAGTTGTCATGAAATTTTTAAAATACATTCATGTTGTAAAAGGTTAAAAAACTATCATTTAATACATTTACCTAAAAGGACACAAATTATCTCATTTGGAAAATGAAAAAAGGATTCCTTTCAAACAATTTTTTAAAAATTCACTCATTGGTAAAAATGAATTTAACTATTTTATAAAAATAGTAAAACATTTTTAAGAAATATGGACATGGGAGACAAATATTCCCAAGATGATACATACATATAAACAATCCTAAGTAAAATGAGATTGTGAAATTAACCTTTACCTTATGTCTAATTTCCTTCATATGTATTAAAACATCATGCATAATGGTTTAAAGACTTTTATTAATTTATAATAGAATCAGAATAATGTTTATTATATTATATAGGATCTTATTATATCATCTTATAACCCATTTTTTAATAATATTTCTTTATTACACTTTTCCGGGGGGTTAATTGCTTCCTTTTCCTATGCATGTTTGGTCATATAAGTCCCTGTTATTTTGAATAAGATATAGTTCCATCATCTACAGATTGATATTAAGATAATATAAATCATATTTTTCCATTATATTGATTTATATAATTATTCATGAATAATGAACAAGGAAAATGAATCACATCATTCTATAGAGATGATAGGTCGTACGTACGTATGAGTGATGACATCATTCTAAAAAGGGTGAAATGGCAAAGAAGATGATGGTATACTAATTTTATTTATAGCATAAGTATAATTTTATTTTTATCATATATATATATATATATATATTATCTCTATAAATATTTATCATCAAAATTAAGTGTTTGTAAAAACATATTACACCACAGTTTGGAGACAGTAAGCCATACCCATGCATGCTCGACAGTTTTGTTTTTCATAGGATGTATAAAATGTAGAATATGGTTATTATATAATTATAATAACATCTAAGAATGTAATTTACACTATATTTATTAATTTATATTGAAAATAACATAATAAACAAAAGTAGAAGAAGAAAAAATCATGGAAGAGTCAGTATAGACGATTACCTATTCTTTAGAGATCCTCTTTTAGATCTCTTTTTTGGGAACGATTTTTGGTAATTTTAGAAAAACAGAACATCTAGAATATGTCGAAGGAAGTTTAAAAGAGAAATTGGCAGGTTATGGTCGATATTTAATGCTCAATGTGATGTGAGGAGGTGAGAAAGGATGTTCCATTTTATAATTGAGGTGGGTGACACTTTTAGAATTTTCTCAAAATACTAATTTATAATAAATTTAATATTAATAAAAATACCTCCATAAGGACATTTATTCCAATATAATTTGAGATAAAGCATCAATATCACCAAATAAATAATTTTACCTAACATTTGGTATTATTTTAATCCTTATCATTTTGGTTTACCCTTAGTTAACATATTTTACTTTCAACTAAAGTAACAAATTATCAATATTAAAACATTGTATTTCTAACTTATGTGATGTAAATTAAATAATAAATGAAGAATAAAAAATATTTTAGGCCATATAATATTTTTTTATATTTTTTTCAAAATATTTTTATGGTTATTAAACAATTTAGTAAAATATTATTTTTTAAAAATATCTTTAGTATCAATTTGAAACTATTCATTACGTGGAATTTCAAAATATCGATATTATAAGTTAACTTTAAAAACAATAATTCCATAAGGGGGAAATTTAATCTATTAAACTTTTTTATGACATTAATTATCTCAAATTATATTTACTTTAATATTTTTAATAATTTTTATTTGATATTTCCATTAATAAAATAATTACTACACCAACGTAGTGCAATCATTTAATATACATATTTGTCCACTAAATATGAAAAATAAAATACGAAGATGAAGATAAATATTCTATATTAAAAATAATATTGATAGTTGAATATATATTTTCAATAGCCCTATATTAAAAATTATATATTATTTAAAACATTGATTTGAAATATTTAAATTATTATTAAATAAAATATTATAAATATCATAAACTTATATAAGCGGCCGAAAAAGCCAAAATTATATTTATATCATGAATATATGTTTATTATGTTAAAAATTTACATTTATATTATTTAATAACAAACCTTTTCCAAATGTGGACACACAAGTTATATTTATGACAAATAAAGTGACATTTTGTGAAAGTCTTTGATTTAAATATTATATAAGTTATCATCCTCAAAAAGTGTTCATTAAATAACTTAATTTATAACTTTTCGTGTCATAGGTCTAATTATATCAATCCAATAAATGTTTTTCATGTGTTAGGGTCATTTTATAGTCATTATTTTATTCTTAACCTAAATTACTCAATTTACCCTTTCCCTAGGAAACAAAATTTTCCTATCATACTATTCATGTTGGCCCAAAATGAAAGTAACCTATTCAATAAATTTGAAAATTATGAATAAAAATTTGGAATCCATTTTTCAAAAATTGAATGACATAGTTTTAATAATTTAATTTAATATAAGACTTGTAAAACACAATGAACAATAGTTTTTTAGAAAAATTCTATTTTATACATTAAATGTTTATATAATTAATTCATGTATATAATAATTTTTAAAAGGAATAATTGGATTATTTTAAATTAGAATTAACTATTTAAAATTTTAAACTAATATAAAACATAATTTTACCTTGAATGTACTTTAAAAGAAAATACAGTTTTCAATAAAAATTAGTATTTTAACAATTCATTAAGAAAATAACGGTTTTCTGAAAAAAATAATTTCAATATAAATTTGACATGATGAATTAAAAAGTTAAATTAATTTAGTAAAATTAATATTCTATAACTTATTGAAATCAATATTGAATCCTAAATAAAATAAAAATGCATTTTTGATGAAAACATATTATTGAAGAATAAAGTGATTTTACTAAAATTGTGTGGTTATTATCAAAGCACATACAAATACATTCATATTGATTAATATATTTTAAATTGTTTCATAACATATTTATTCATAATAATTACCTCCAATTTAATGTCTAGGTTATACTAATAGTGTATCATGGTTTGTTTAAATCCATAGTTTCATGTAATAAAAGCTATTGAATAATTCAAATTATCTACTGAGAAATATTTCATAAAAAATATAGGTGTTACATCATGTGTCTATTCTTCTACCATGAAAATGAAATAATTATTTGATGATGAGTTACTCATCATCTTGTATAGTGAAATCAAAATTTCTTCCTGACTACATGTGTGCCTTCATATCTCTATATGCCTGTATTTTCCATACAAATAAAGAAAATCAATATTTCCTTAATGATCTTCTTAAAAAACATCCAGGATACTATAGTTCATAATTTTCAATTGTTATATTCTACATGATACACATAATAACTATTTTACATACTAGAGTTTATTTTATTTATTAGATGTTGTCTTATGTGGCCTTATCACACATGATTGAAGTGGATGAAGTTATTTTGTGTGGATATTTTCATTAGTAGAAAAGACCCACATGAATTTTTATGTCTGTATTTCATGTAGAAAAATAAATTTAATAAAATGATTATTTTATCCTATCTCCCACTTGAAGATCAATCTAGAAACTCCCAATATCAAAATAAAGATATCTTACATTATTCATATGTAACCATACTAAGGATATGAATTCATAAGAGATTCCCCATGACCCAAAGTTATTTCATGTCACCGTAAGAAGATCATGATCACAAAAATCCATGAGTTTTTATGTTATATTGTGATTTTCAACCATGAATGATCTTTTTGAATATAATTTATCTTACATAACCATGGAATGTGATAGTTGACCATGACTGAGATATAAAATCATATACATAGACTGTGCAATACCATTATTCCCCAGGTTCTCTTGTTCTTCTTTAGTGTCTTAAAATGAAATAATTTTTTTTGAATTTTATTAAAAAACAATTTTTTTAAAAATTTCTGGTTATTTTTTTACTGAAAATTCTTATTTTTTTTATAATTTATTTATTTCATTATTTTATCCTAATTTTTTTATTAATAAAATTCATGATTAGGAATTCTAAAATTTTCATATTGAAAATTAAATTTATTCTTCAATTTTTTATGAGTTCTTGCAATCTGTACTTGTATATTTTAAATTTGATTATATTGATTATTTTAGGTACCTATTGAATTAAAATTTATTATTTATCGTTAAAAATATATTTTATAGATACTCAGTGTTTTAAAAATATATTGAATGTATTTTTAAGAATTTGAAATATTTGTTCAAATTTTCAAAATAATTAGTCAAAAATATATTAATTTATATTATAGACCGTTCAATTTAGAAATTTTTTGATGATTAATTTTAAATAATTTTTAACCCATTTTGGTAGAGAGTGTTTGGAATTTATTAAAAAAATTTAAATAACAATTTTGATTATTTTTCTTGAATTTTTTTTCTATCTCCTAGATAATTGATGCGATAAATTTTGAAGTTATATTTTTATCTTGAATTTTTTACCCTTGGAAGGTGGTTAATAATATTTATATTTCTTTATTTAAGGGGTGTATTAGAATGTCTCAATTATGTTCATTGAAAAACATTAATGCAGTTCCATTCCCTCAATAAATATGATATGAACTTTCAATGTACTATACAGTTCTATAATTTCCTCAAAAATCATTGTTTTATCATCTGAAAAATCTATCAAGTGATGAATAAAAACATCCTCAACTACTATTTCCATGATGAGATGAAATGATCTATTTCTTAAGGACCAATACCCAATCTTCTCTTGTTTATATACCATCTTTTTTATTAATGTTTATTTGATCTATAACACAACTTCATATCTTCCAATCCTATAAGCACACATTAATTTTAATCTTTTAAATTAAAAATCATTTATTATATTTTTTGGGTTGTGGTTCCAAGATTATAAATTCAGGATTATTTTCATTATGAACCCCACATTCTAAATTTTATTTAATTGGATTTTGGATCATCGTACAAAAGTATGAGTGTCAGTGGGTTTATCCCCCTAATTTATTGAAAAGGATTTTATAATTGGGTTATTATTCCCCATTAAAACTAAATATAGTATACTGCATACCACTAAAATAGTAGAGATATACAACACTAGAGTACGCCTACTTTGGTATGAACCTATATAAAAATATCTTATGATTATTTTATTTTCAATTATTAGTTAATTAACTAACATAGATAATTTAATTTAATTTAGAAAATCATATATTTTGTTTAAAATTTTTAGGTTGTATTATTCACCCCTTATAGACCTTCTTCCATCACCATTTAAAACCTAATTAATTTATCATCTTATAATATTTACCTCCTGGTTTTAAGTTTTTCACCCATTACATTAACTCATTTTTGTTTTATAAATGGATGGAGGTAGGAGGAAATAATATGTACAATACATTAATTGTGATAATAATAAACAATGTTTTATAAAATATTGTTATGAAAATATTATTTTTATTCTCACCCAACTATCTAGAATTGTGAAGAATAATATGAATCATTCTAAGAATATGAACACACCAATGAAAATAATGATGAAATTTGATATATTACTGGGTGGTGAATATGACAATGGAAATAATATTCAAGTACACATATGTCACAAATATGGGAAGAAGCACCAAAGGTAATATACCAATGGTATAAGAAAATGTTTCATGTATGGAAGGATTGGTCAAAGATCTCATGATAGTTGATATGGGGAGAAAATTTTGATTAATTAAATGATTTAGATGAATATAAAATAATTAAAATGTAATGTGTTTGTGATTAATGTAAATTTATTCTCTAATTCGATAGAAAATAAGTATATTATAACTCAATATCCCCAAAAAACAAGAGAGCAAAGGAACTCCTGTGAAAATATTATTGTTGAATAAAATACATGTAATAAGTGGTCCATGGTATTATACACTCTTTATTTGTAAATGTATTATCTCATTTAACTTCCAATAATAATAATCTATTAAGTTATAGATAAAAAACCAATATTTGTATCATTATATTATCTAAGGTGTATTAATATCCTTCTAGGATTTTTTGGATTATGATTCATGCATGTCTAATTATCCTTTATTTTGGTGAATTTAATGAGATTTTGGAAACATATTTTATATATTTACATACAAACTATATTAATTACCAAAATAGAGAAATTTAATTTCAAAAATATGCAATCATCCATCAATGTAAGGTTTATATTATATTTATTGGAAAATTAATTCTATTATAGGTGTTACGATACTTAATCATGAGGGACATTAATCTCAAATCATCAAAGAAAAAATCAACATCAAGAATAATCTATTTCTGAGGAAACAATATGTTCTCTATATTTAGAAGGTTAATTGTTCCCTATAAATTATATTTAGAGTTATAATTATATTTTGGACACCCTTTTCAATTTTCATCGGTATTTGATTGTTAAATTTTCTTGGAAGTATTTTATTTAAGGGGTATAATATAACACACTGAGATTTTGGAATATATATTCCAAAATTAATAATATGTTCAATATATTTTCCTATAAAAAACACAAAACCACAGTGATCCATGACATATTAGATGATCGTTAATAATAAATTGTGAGTTGTATAAAAACTCTCATAAAATAAAAGAAAATAATTAATTTAAATCTATTATGTTTAGAGGATAAATATTTAATATGAATTAATTGGTCTTTCATAAACTATTATTTTATGTATTATTATATCAAATCAACCAATTATTTATTATTCTTATTATGTAATATATTACAATATATGATCTAATATATTAACACTATTTAAATTATAAATGGACATGAAATAATATTAAGTTCCCTTAATGTTTAAAAATTAAAATTTTCAAAAAAAATAAGTTTTCTACTATATTTTTAATTTTCTTCTAAATATAAATTTATAAATTTTTGAATCTTAATTTTTAAAAAATGAAATTAAATTTCGAATTCTGCATATCAGAATTATACTAAGAATTGTTTTTTTAAAATTTTATTAAATAATTTGTTTTTATTGAATAGTTCAAAATATAGTTTTTCTAAAATCATTGAATTTAAAAATATATAATGAATTAAGTAAAATATAAAAAAATTTAAAACATTTTTCAAAATATGTTTTTAATAATTAAAAATATACATTTAAAAACAGTATTACGAATTTGGAAACAAATGTTTACTAGCTCAATTAATATTTTTCAAAAAAAAGTGTTTGTTGGTCTATTCTTTTAAGTAAATATTATTTTGAGATAATATGGTATTGTATTTAATTTTAATATAGATAAAGATTATTTGTATTATAATAAACCAATTATGACATTAAAATCAATGGCATTGTTAATTTTTTCCTATAAAAAATTTAATCTTAAAAATGAAATTTTATGAAAAATAGTTATTACACTTTACATGTGTTAATGGTATAATTAAATTTTTAATAAATATAAATTAAATATGATAAACTTAATTTCATATTTTTAATCATGAGGTCCAAGTAATGTAACAATTTCTATTTTATTTTTATGCATTCAAATTAAATTACATAGGAAATATTTAGTTACCACAGTAAAAACAAAATAGTAAAAATATAAATTATCAGAGTAAAAAACATATAAATATGTTTCAAACCTATTTAAAATGAATGGATAAAGTATTATAGACCTTATATAATCTAATATATATTATTATCCAAATTTAATTCATCCCAAGTTTTCAAACATGTGGTCTCTTTTAACTAAGTTGAAATATTTTAAAATATTTCATTCTCACCCCTTATAAATGTAGCCAATCACCACCCCTTTAATACCAATAATAGAACTTGGTTTCAACTTGAAACTATAAAATTTTAAATAACCTATAATTATCATAATTTTCCTTCTTCCTTTGATCTAAATACACTGCATTAAGACAAACGTTTTTGTGGAATCCTGGGAAAATACAAGAATTTCAATTAGAGTTCTCATTTTCTTACATTATTTTCGTTTCAGTCATACATTTTCAATTATAATTATATTATTACTATAGAATAAAATTAATATTTATTTTATACTAAATATTATTATGATATATGAATAACTATTATCTATATTTTCCCATTTCAATTATGAAAAAAACTCATCATTCGCGTGTTGTGTGGACTACGACCTCCATGATGCAACGACTTCCCCTTTTCTCCAATGCTATATAAACTGATTATATGGGTGTATTTGAAGAATAAATATGTTATATAAATATATTATAATTATTATTTTTAATGTAAAAATATATATAATCCAACTTCTTTCCCCATCCTTCTTTAAGAAATGAAAAAGTTAACCGTGTGTTTTGTGGACTACTACCTCCACGAAGTAACATATGTCATTTTTTATGTAGTTTAATTCTTATTTATTAAAATAACAAGAAAAATTATTGGAAAAAATTAAAATCATCCAAATAATATCTTTATGATTCTATAATAGTAATATTATTCCATAATAGTCCATGTTTAGAGTCATAATCATCCATTAATTTTGGCATGTTCTTATTTGGGTCGGTCTAACCACCTAAATGAAAAATGCTATAAAATAATATAATGGATGACTTTGAGAACATAATTAATGATAATATATGATATAAATATGAAAATAAATAATTTTTTTTGTCTTTTTAATTGTAATTTTAGTATTAAACTCATTAATTATGATAACATCATTCAATTATTAAAATTAACCAAAACATGTTTGTCACAAACTTCATCAAGAAAAACCATAACAAAAAAAATCCATATAATGAAATTATAAAATTATAAATAATTTAATAAACTATTATGGTACCTTTTATTATATTTGAATTATGAACTTTCAGAGAAGAATGAATAATGACACTATGATTATGAAATTAGATTTAAACATTCAAGATTAATCACACACTATATTAAAAATAGTTAATAACTAACTAATATACATATATAGAATTATTATAATTAAATTTTATAAATGTTTATACATAAGAATAAATTTATTAAATAGGTTATCAAGATATTAATTTTTTTATATAGGAAATTAAAGTGATTTAGTAGAAGTCAATAATTACTGTATGAATGTTATTTGTGTCAAATTTAATATCTTAGGTCATATTTCATAGTATGCACCATGGAATAATTTCTATGTTGATATTAATTCCTAATGAATTTATTTATCAATATTTATGAAATTTATGGATTTTTAATATCTATATCTTGTTATTTATTTAAATTTTCATTCAATTAAAATGCTTTAAAAAATGTATGGGTGTTTGTTAACTCGACTCCCTTTATTGAGTTATAATGATTATTCTTGTACTTATTTATTAAAAGAATATTTTCTTCCACCATATGAATTTATTTTATTGAATATTCCATTTCTATATAGGGAGTACTACATATTTGATTCAAATATCAACCTTTGATGAATTTATCATCCATAAAAATTCTTTCACAATTTAGAATAATACCCATTCTCTTTAAGGATGGTTTCTCAT
The DNA here is from genome assembly GCA_963277665.1 of Viscum album. Taxonomy (NCBI): domain Eukaryota; kingdom Viridiplantae; phylum Streptophyta; class Magnoliopsida; order Santalales; family Viscaceae; genus Viscum; species Viscum album. The sequence goes on along the minus strand of OY728125.1, from coordinate 1,743,786,662 downwards.
CCTTTTGTTGAGTCAATAAGGTTTTCCTTATGAATTTTCCATTCCTTCTTATTTTGAAAATCACAAACACCTTATACTTAAGCAAATCCATATTTCAATTCTATAAAGAAATTTTTCCATCCCAAAGTAATTTACCCCTACCATATTTTCATTACTCATATCAATATTTTTCTTAAGTATAAAAATCGGATTCATACCTAAAAACCTCAGAATCATATAATACTTAGATATGAAGCATTCTGTTTTAGGCTCCGAATTCTAGATATGAACTCTAATGAAGTTACAATCAAAATTCTGGATTTGAACTCTAATGAAGTTCCACTCCGAATTCTGGATATGAACTCTAATGAAGTTCTGCTCCGAATTCTGGATATGAACTCTAATGAAGTTCCACTCCGAATTCTGGATATGAACCCCAATGAAGTTATATTCCGAATTATGGATACGAACTCTAATTAAGCTCCATTTCGAATCCTGGATACAAACTCTCATGTAGTTCGACTCCGAATTATGGATACGAACTCTCTTGTAGTTCGACTCCGAATTATGGATAAGAACTCTCATATAGTTCAACTCCGAATTTTAGTTATGACCATATCTAAGTTTTTAATCCGAGTTCTCGGAATTCAGACTCTGAACTCCTATGAGTTCTGACTCTGAATTCCTATAAAATCTGACTCTGAACTTTGTAAGTTCTGATTCCGAATTCTAGTGAAACTAGACTCAGAATTTCCTTAGAAATTCAGACTCTGGATTTCTACAGAATTCAGGTTCCGAATTCCTACAAAACAGAATATGAATATCTATTTATTATAGACTCTGAATTCATTTTTTGGTTAGACTCTAAACTATTATTTGCTTACATTTTGATCTTTAGTTTTACTTATACTTACACTTGTTTAATTACAAAACGATGTCGTGCTTTCAGTTATTGACTAACCGTTGGTTGAGTGAAAGGTATACAGATTCCTCCGAAATTTAAGGATAAATATGATCGTTGGAGAAGGGAGCTGACCGTTGGATCTTCACCTATAAATAAGAGCTCATTTGATAAGCTCCATACTGAACTTTGACACAATTTTGAAACTTGTGCATACATGCTGTTGAAGTGATTTATAGAGAGAGATGCTCTTATCAACTCTCAAGCTTCATGATGAAAGTTTTGAACTGATTTTTCAAACTTTTACTTGTGCATACATTCTTCGTGCTACTCTGATTATTGCTGATTACAATCGAGGGATTCCAGGGATAGGAAGACAGAGTTTCCAACACCTTGAAGTTGTGGGATTCCTTTCTGAGGAAGATAGAGGATCCATGTACCTTGAAGTTGAGGGCTTGCGGGGATAACAAGACAGAGATTACGATCTTCGTATCGAGGGCTTACATGGGTGTGGGTAAGACAGACCTTCTTGAAAGTATAAATCAAGGGACCTTTATCCAAGGTTTTTGGATACCCTTCTCTTTGGGTCAAAATACTTATATCTTGTTACCTGTTTTTTTACAAGTTTATCTTTTCCGCTGCATTTTTTATTGTAAGGAAAGTATAATCTTATTATTTTTAATTACACTTGTACTCTGATTTAGTTAGATTCTATACAATTTAAGGTATAATCTCATATTATAAACTTTGGTTAAGTTTCATTTTCCAGATCCATATTTCTGGAACCGGTTTTTCAGAATCACTTTCCATATTTAAGCAAGTATATAGAACTAGAAGTTTGTATCTTCATACTTTGTCCCAATATTTCAATTGGTGTTAGAGGTGTTGTGAGTTTTCTCAGTTTAACATTGTTAAACTTAGATATTTCCTTGTTTAAGGAAAATTTTAAAGTGTACAATTCACCCCCCTCTTGTATATTGAGCATCTACATCATTATTTCGATCCTACCCCATTTATATATTTACATTTCCTTTTAATGTTATATTATAGATTTTTAAATACAATTATGTGTTATCACTGAGGATATTAATATTTACATTTTACATTTTTTAAGAAAGTTTTATTACTATTTTACGAGGTGGGATTTCAATAATGGTATTTCAATTTTTCCATACTTTTAAAATGTATAGGTTTATCATCCTATCAATATTTCATCTGATAAAATTTATAAAATTTTCATGGATCTATTATTTTTTTCTCAATAGTAAGTATTTTTATAAATCATTTAGAGGATCTTATTAAAAATTTATATCCTTTTTCATGTCACTATTATTAAGGATTCATATTAAAAGTAAATTCTATCAAACATGTTTTCACTTTTTCTTGAAAACATTATGTATATTAAAGGATTCATTAATGATATTTTTTCCATAATAATTATTTTTAAAATTCATTCTTTTAAAATTTAAAAAATAAACCTTTTCATAAATTCCATTTAATGTGACTGTATCTTCAACCATTATGGAAAAGATAAAATGGTTTCTAAAATTTGTTTTATGATTTCAGTACCCTTTAACTTTATCATAAAAGGTTTTATTTTTTATGTTATTTTTCATGAATTAAAATATAAATTTTATTATTAAATAGTATTTTGGTGTGATTGAATTTAGGGTATAAATTATTTAAATTTTTGAAAAAAAATTTCTGGTTCAATCTTTAAATTTTATGAAAACTAATTTTTTACATTAATTAATTATTTATAATGCGATTAATGACTGTCTTCAAGTGGCACTGATATGTAAGGATGATGATTTATGGGGTCATATTTCACTATCCAATAAATTTATTATGTATTTATATATAATGTGATAATTATGAGAATCGTGTATTGATTCTATCTACATAATGGGAATCAAGAAGTGATACCTACTCCACTATGTTATTAAAATCAGGTAGTGATGACTACTCTTCTATGGGAATCTAGTATTGAATCATGATCCACCAAGTTATTATAATTGGGAAATCACTCCTACTCCATTATTTTATGATTTTTACACCTATTTTAGTGCTATACTCTTCTTTTATAACTCATTTACATGTCATACTATATATTTATACATATGATTATATTCCGTAGATCATTTTTATTGTCTAATAATTCCACACACTTATACCGTGGTATATGTTTTGTTTTTTAGATTACATATCATATTATCTTGGATTGTAAACAACTATTATTGTTACATGATCATTTCAATAAGTTACTTCACCATGCACATGTTTTACCATTTTCTTATTATCTAAACCCCAATGACATGTTGGTGATTTTTTTCCATTAATGAGCATTAAAGATCACCCATTTCCTATGTTACCATTCCCCATGTTACAAAGATGAGTATAGACCATCATTATTCTAGAAGTGAGTCTTTTATAGTTCAATTATAATGAAATTTTCAAATATTTTATAAAATAATCTGTATACAAATATAATATTCTAAGAAACCAAACCTCTGGTTCTCTAGTTTTGGAGACTATATGTGCATGTGATGAATATTAATGTAAAATAATGAAATACTTATGTTTATTTTTTTGGGTAACCCTACATAAAACATCATAATGATATTCCATCTTCTTTTAAATGTCATAAATTATTCAAATACTTGTTTCCTATGATTTCACATCAATCCAAGGTCATTTTGAATGGATTTGAGCATTACACACTATTTTTATTATGTTAAAACAATACAAATGGATTTCCGATCAGACCGATAAAAAGGAAACATGGGTTTATGTATCATCAATTTCTACATTTCAAATAAAAATCCACGGTGGATATATACGATCTCATGGAAATATGATGTCATTTTATTGGTTTTCACCCCTTAGACAAGTTTTTAATGACTAAAAAATCATTAAAAATTGCTTATTCAGTCAGTAAGAGAATATTTCACAACATATTGATGTGTATTATACTTGTACACATCATAAATAATTCAAATACCATTTTTATATAATTTTACATTAATATGAGGTCATTTATGGGGTTATGACCACTACATATTTGTTTTTGTGTTTGAAAACACTATGTATAAATATTGTTGTGATTATCATGAGAAAAAGACTACTTAGGTTGACATAGTGTTATTTCCTACATTAAAAATAAAAAAATTAATGGTTGTTTTGAAATGAGTTCATGGAAACAAAATGTTTTTTACTTTTTTTACCCCCAGATCCACATTTTTAGAGATTGTAAAATCATGAAACATTTATTATTCAATCCTTCTAAGCACACTGAATGTTAGATTGTTGTGTCATATAATCATAAATTTCATAGATAATCCAATTACACTATATAATTATCTAACATCAATAAGATTTTATAGTGTTTTTGATCATTACACACATGTTTTAGTGTTTCATAATACATAATGTGTATTTTGTCATCCTGAAAAAAAAAACATGTATTAACATGGAGTTAATTCTTAAATTTCAAAAATCATTATATTTTTGTTTTAGTATGCTTTTAGGGAAGGTAATTGTGTTTTTTATTTCTTTTACTCCCATGACGTGTGTTTTTAATGACTATCAAATCTTCAAAACCTACTAATAATACCATTTCAGATATATCACATGTCATATTTATGTTTGACAAACTCATACACATTAATAATCATTTAATGACAATTTAACTATGATTCCACATCATTTTGAGGTTATTTACTCAGTTTTTACTGTTATGTGCTTGTTTTAATGTTTAATAACACTATTTTTTGAAAATAATCCTATGAAAAAAATATATTGTTATTGTGTTTGTTATTATAATTGAAAAATAAATCTTTTTTTTGTTTTCCCATGACTTCATAGAAGTTGGAAGCTAGTCTCTGATGCATGTTTTTAAAGACTACTAATTTTTTTAAACTACGTATTTGGTCATTACAGGATCCCTACACAAAAGATTGAATTTTTTTTACATGTAAAAATAATTATACTAATATTTATATTATATTTAACAACAATATAAAGTCATTTTTAATGATTTTCATAGTTACATGCATGTTTTAGTGTTTTAAAACACTAAAAGTGAAATTATAAACATCTAGAGAAAATTAAAACTCAGATTAGTATGAAATCAGTTCCCACATTTCTTAAATAAGTCCATTATTTATTTCGCATGATTTAATTTAAATACTATGTCAATTTCTTGGGTTTAACCACATATATATGATATTTTTCTACCTATGCAAGGGGTGGTTTGTGTGACCTTTACGTGAATAAAGTTCATACTTAGATAGAAAAAATGATGAACCTTACGGTGGGAAGTTTGTGTCACATTTTCACACATGATTTTTACCCTTATATGTTATTGGGATAAAATTATGCTTCAACCTATTCGTCAAGGTTTCGATCATGCACTAGGGTTTATTTTTTACTATTATGTTGTGTAGTTTATTTAATGTTTATGTGGTTATTTTTTATCCCCATGTGAGTTATTAAAGTAAAATATATTTTTAGTGTCTTTTAATATATATTTTTTGAATCCATTTAAATAGATTTATCACTAAAGGATTTACTTTCCAAGCCATATTTGAATTGAAGGTAATTGATTCATGCAATTAAACCCTTCTACATCCCTAAGAGAGAGATCAAAGAGAGGTCCTTCCGAGATACCTCTAATGTGACAATTTTTTTAGTTCCATAAAATCAAAGAGGACTTGATACCCATATAGAGGTTTTTGTTGAGATAGATATATCATGAGAAACCTCTTCTATTCATGATTTAATATCCACAAGAAAAATGAAGCATATCTGAAGCCTCTTTAAAGGGAAACCTGTTAGTAGCAAGATGACTAGATTTTGAGGTTTCCATATTTCTTTTAATATTTTTTAAATTATATTGATTTTGTTCTTATGATGTTAATATTTTTTAGTGATCATCTATATTATATTTAATTTCCCTGATCTTAATAAATAGTGTGAGTCAGCGGTGTTCTTTCCATACACATTGGACCAAACTGGTCGAATGTATGTTCAACAATCCTGTCCTTTATTTATTTCATTATCTTTATTTACATGAACATAATAGAAATTTTTTATATATCCAATATATCAGAAGCTATTTTAGGGGAATAATCTTCATTATTTTCCCAAATAATTGATATTATATCTCATACATAAATAAATTGAATCTATTTAGTATGAAGTAGAAATTCTTGATGGAGATAATAACTTTAATCCTTAGAGAATCAAGATAAGATCCATTATTTTCTAGAAAATCATCATTGATTATACTTATATAACTGATAAAATAATTATTTTTCAATCCTCCAATCGTCAGACCACTACGACCTACAAAGATGCACCTAATGATGTTCTTTTAAAGGCCCACAGGCCCTAATTATTATGTTTAGTTGATAATTATTTTAGAAGTTTCAGATGAATCTTTTTCTCTAGTTATCTCATTAAAATAATATAAATTGTACATGAATGTATCATTAGTTGTTAGTATTTATAAAAATAATATAATTTTTACCTTTTAAAGGATTCCAAGCACTCTTTTCAGAGCACATGTTTTTCAATTTAATAAAATTATGCTTGATTTATCAAACATTAATCCTACTATTCTTGATAATGATAAAGCTATTATTCCAAGTATTTCTATTTATGATTTTTAATGAACAATTTTTGAGACTATGATGTAGTTCCATGAGTCCTTAACCCTTGAAGAGGTCAAATCGACGTTCATTTCTAATAAAATTCAAAATATATTAAAGGGTAAGTTATAAGAAAAACATTTTTACGGTATGGGTAGAAATGATAATATAGGTAAGAAAAAATATTATCATAAAGTTAATGTAAAAAATTATAAGCATAATAAATTTAGATGTAGTTTTAATAATTCCAGGATAAAATAGGCCACTTGTTATAATTGTGGTATGACTGATCATAAAAGTAAAGAATGCAGTAAGCCTAAACAAACAAAAAAAATTGATCGATGTAAAAATAAATCTCTATTTTTAGATGGTGGATATGAAAGTGTTGGGGTTTTATTTGTATCTATGATATATATTTTTTAGATTACTGTGTCTTAGAATCATGGTGTTACTTCCACATGTGTTCCAATAAATTCATAGAATTGATAGATAACATAGTGGAAGAATCCATTTAATTAATAATGCATGATTTCAGGTTAAGGGTTGCGGATATACTTTTCCTGATATTAATGCATGTTCTATTTTAACCATAGTTAATGTTAGGTGGTTCCCTAATCTATATATAAATATTATCTCTTTATGGGTTCTAGATTAGAATTTTTTTTACCCTAATTGGATTCTTGTAGTCTTAGAACTTTAAATGTATCTCATACTATCATTATAGGTTCTCATACTATCATTATAGGGGTTTTTAAATGGTATAACACCTAAAAATATTCCTCTATATGATAATTATATTGTGGGTATTTCCAAGAGATTTAGTTTTACAAGATCCCCTTTTAAATAAAATAATATATTAGAGTACATTCATTCTGGAATGTGGGAACCTTCTAGGAATTATTCCCACATTGACGGTTTGCACATTTTCATCTTAAATGACGTATTTTATTATAAAATGCGAATTGAATTTCTCAAAAAAACATGTATTCTGTGTTTCATAAATTCAAAAACTAGAAATTTCCAGTTGAAAATGGAACACAAAGAATGATTAAAAAATGAGAATAAAAAATTATCATTATTATTTTTTCATTATTTTATTCAATTCTATGAGTATCAAGAAATCCTAAGAAATCATACTATTAGAGAAAATACCCAGAAAGAAAGTATAAATGAGAAAATTCACTACACTATTTTGGAGTGGGGCTGGAGTGTTCTTACATGTTCAAACCTACCTAAGTATTTCTTAAATGAATCTAAAACATCTAAAATTTACCTTATTAAGAGATATATTTATACTTATAATTGATTTAAAACACTATAATAATTGATGGATAATAAAGATCCTTCATATAATCATTTTGAAGTATTTCGATTCACAACCCAAGCTCATACTAAATTAATAAATTGGAACCTATATAACTTAAGTGAAAATTCATAGTCTTTCTTGAAGGTGTCAAGGGACATATGACAGGGGTCAATTAACTAGTATATCAAAAATATATAATAATATAGGATGTTATATTACATGAATCTATTTCTATTAAGTTGAAGTCTCCCACTAAAAATAGTGGAAATATACCTCCAACCAAGGATTCTCAGAATGGATTGCCAACCTAGTTTGAGGCTCACATTGATCCCCCTTTACCTCATCTTCTGACTGCATCCTAAGCTTAATCTAGCTTTAATTTTTAGTTGGATAGTAAGCTCTGTATTACTAACAATGACTACTAGATCACTATGAATACAGCTAGATGGGCAATTAGACCTCCAATTCATTATGTCCAATTTTATACAGTCTCTATTTCCATTAATTTTTCCCACGATCTTAAACATAAGTATCCAAAAACCAATAAAAATCTATTGATGACCATGATTCCAAACATCAAATCACTTCTATGAATGATGAAATTCGATCCTTAATAAAGTAGCATACCATGTCTGTTATTAAGAGAACAAAAAATTCAAAAGTGATTAGTTTTTTGAGTATTTTAAAAATGAAATAAGATAACACTTAAGACAAGAAAAATTAATCCTAAGTCTATGCCTCTATGAAAGGGATTCATTCAACATGAGGGAATTGATTACTCTGAAATTTTCTATCATGTTGTGAAGCATTCATCTATTTGGTTTCTGCTTTCATTTTTTAATTATCATGACCTTCTAATTGAGCATCTTGACGTTATAACTACTTCTTATTCATGTTGATATTGATGTAAATTTTTATATGAATCCTTCTGATATTCTCATGAATGAAATCAATCCAAAACAGGTATTATTGTTGAATAAATCACTATATGGTTTGATTTAATCTTGAAATCAATACTGTAATAAAATTGTTTCATTCATTTTACATAATCATTTTAATAGGAGAAAATATAATTCATGTGTTTACTATATGTCTATTAAAATTTTATTTTTTATCTTCCTCTATATGATGGGGGATTGTTGACTATTTATAAAGTCATGAAACTAATTTTAATAGTAAAATCATTATCAATGTCTAGTTTTGAATGTAAAGATATTGGAAATACTAAAAAAAATTATGGAAATGGAGATAGTAAAGGATATAAATAAGAAAATTCTCTACCAATGTTTTTAATATTATGATTTTAATGTTATAAAGAGGTTATTATATAATTATCTAAAGCCTCTTAAGGTACCTTTTACACAACACTTAATCCTCTAATTGTCTTATTCACCATGAACGAATGATTATATTCATTACCTGAATAAAACTCCTTATGCTGGTACTGTTGGAAGCATTATGTATTCTTTAATGTACACAAGACTGAATGATCTCTTTTATTTTTATACCTTATGTATATTTATGAATAATCTAGGTATTATACATTTAAATTTACTTTACTGGATCATAGTTTAAATATCTTTTACAATATATTGGTATATTTTCTATGTAATAAATGTTAATTAGGATGATTTTGTTATTGGGTTTGAATATACTGATTATATGAGTAACATTGACACCCAAAAGCCTATTGAGGTCTCTTTTTTAATTCCTACAGGGTATTCATTTCTTAGAAGTGAAACATACAGTTCATAGTGGACATATCAACCACTAAGACTAAGTATATTAAAATAAATGAGGATATTAAAGAATATGTTTGGCTAATGTGTTACTTTCCATGCTATATTTTTCTAGTTATATTATTACTATTTATAGTGATAGCCAATATTCATTACATTTTCCTAATACTATATTTCTTTATTATCCAACTATAGATATATCATGTTTTATATTATTAGAGAAGTTTTTGAATTTTGAACAATGTGTCAATAAGATGACAATAGACAATAATAAAATCGATAGTTTTACAAAGGTTGTGACAATTTACAAGTTCAATCATTCTTTAAAAATTTGAAACAGGGATATAATTCAATAACAATCATGGAAATAGCATATTAAAATTATATTTTATTTATAAATGGTGGAGATTTTTGAATTATGATTTACTCATAACATGATTCTTGTTTATCATTCATTTATATTCCACATGCTATGTATTTATTTTTCTCATGTTTTTTTACCCATAAACAAGCTCTATTCAAGAAAAATTACCTTGGTATGAGAACTATAGGTCACCCTTATGTGAGGTCCTTAAGGATAGTTACACATCCCTTGTATTGGTTGGTTCACCCCTACAAACAAGTTTTAATTATGCTTATGTGGGCGAAGTGATTAACCATGTGTGGGTATATTTATGAGACCTTTACGCATAATAGGATTACTCTTAGATGTGGGATGTAATGACCCTTACATTGTGTATGCGATGAAACTTATGTGGGGTGGTGTCTGTGACCTTTATTCACAATAGGTTCCCCCTTATGTTGTTGTGGGATAAACTTTATGCCGAAACTCATTTGTCCTAGTTTCCTTCACACGGAGGGGTTTATTTTTTACCATTACACATTGGATTTTATTTTTTCATTTATGAGACAATTTTTTTATCCACACATTGGATGTTAGGGTTAAATATTTCTTAGTATCCCATTTCATTTGATTTGTTTATTTTATTGCAATAACTACCACCCTGAAGGATTTATTTTCCTGACAATTTTCAATTAAAGATAAATTTATTTTTGAGATCAAACCCTTCCACAAACCTTAGAGAGTGTTCAGATTTATCTATTTCTAAGATCTTTTTAGTTTGACCATTGGTTCTATTCTATCAGTTTATAATAGACCTGATCATGGTTTAGAATTATGGTGGATATTTATATACCATGATGAATTTAGTATATGTGTGATTTTAGTTTCATAAAATTGATCGAGTTTATATAAATCATCACTGAAGGGAAATTAATTAGTGGTAATATGGATGGATTATAAGATACCTATTTTAGTTCTATTGTAAATTTGATTATATCGATTTTTTCTCTATATATTGACTTAATTTTTATTTGTCATCTATTTTTTTTTTCATTTTCTTAAGAATAATAAATAATGTGACTGGGTAGTGTTCAAATAATTCCCATATTACCAAACTAGTCCAAAGTACACTAAATAATAATTCCCCTTATAGTATATGTTTTTTTAGTTTCTCCCATCTAGACTCACTAAAACCTTTCTTCCCTTCATTCATTTTTCTGTTAATGTGAACTTATTAAAAACAATCTAAATATTAAATATATCCTTGGAAATTGTGTGGTAGAAGAACACATGTTTTCCCCAACACTCTCTTCAAGGAAACCCTTCCCCTTATACTCTCCTTCACCGCCTCATCCTACTTTAGGCCTCCATCGACCTAATATAGCCACCCCCCAATGATTCTACCCCCAAAATCATGAAAGGTTTCCATATCTAATAGATTTGGATCACCATTCATCAGTGTTTTCTTTCCCACTATTATAGGTGATTCCCCATCCATGATTTTTTCATAGCTGTTACTTCTCCCTCCCTTCACTATTTATCAAATATTTCCATGCAACATTATTAGTTTTTCTTCATGCACCCTTCCATTATCTTTAATATCTCATCTCTAACCTGATATCACTATCGAAATTTTGAACCCTCGACCGCCTTTGTTTGTGATGTCTCTAAGGTTGCATCCCACTCCTCCTAAACAATTATATATCATTACTCATTATATCATTGTAATATCTACCACCTTACCTTGAATCCCTCATTTTTTTCATGTTCCCTCATCACCATAGTCTTAATGGTGATATTTTAAAAAAACAAAAAGTAGTGATTTCTTGTAAGGGTCATAAAGGGGATAATTTAGTCATAATCTACTAGGAAATCCATAATCATCCACAGAGTTGTCATCTACAATGAAATGACATCATCCTCATTTTCTTATTAATCATTAATGTTCATTTCTCTTTTAGAGGATGGAGTATCCTTTCACCGAATTATTTTATTTTTGGTTTTTTATTCCTTTCAATATAACGACACATATTTATTCTCCAAATGTAATAGTTAGGGTCTCAAGGATGGTTTGGGATGGGAGTTCATAGAACTATGAAATAAGAGATGAATCTGTGGTAGATGCACACATGTGGGAGTAAATATCCAAAAGAGACACCAAAAATAGAGAGCTGAGGATTAAAAATGAGTTTTTAATTGTGTGTCTTTTAACAAACATTAATAGATCACATGAATTTTGGGTCTTTTAGAATCTGTATTTGGATTTTTTTTAATTTCTATATCGAATAAATAATTATAAATGAAATGAATAAATATTAAAACAATTTTTTTTATGATGAAGTCGTTTGATTTAATTAAAAGTGTGGTAATTTTTTTTATTCCAACATAAAAATAGGTTTTTCATTTTCATAAAAACGATATACAAAATAATATAAAATACATATTTTATCATGTTAAAATTAATCATAAATAACACAATACAATAATTATTAAATAAATTTCATCCTCAAAATTCTATAACTCACATGAAGTGAGTAATTTTTATAGGGAACTCTTAATTAACAATGCACTTGTAGTCCATCATTGGTTGACTTAACATATCAATTGATATTTACCTATATAAAATTTAAAAAATCCCTCGGTAAAAGATCTAGAATATTCCTAATATAATCTTAATAATTAGAGGATAGATAAATCCATCTTAGTCAGAGGCTCTCATTGATACCTCCCCACCTTATCAACTAACGGAGTTCCTACCATAATATAGCTTTGATTTTGAGTTAGAAAATGATCCCACTATAATTTTAAATCATGCAAATCTCACTATTGATAGAGAAAGGAGGGTCATTATAAATCATTATAATTATGTACATTTTGATATGATATCTTTTTCCCCTAACATTTCTTAGTATCTAATTATTGGGGATCATGAAAACTATAAATAATCTGTTGATGATAATGATTATAAACATTAGATCACTAATATGAATGAAGAAATGAACTCCTCAATAAATAACCATACATGATCTATTATTAGTAAAATAAAAAAATTATAAAGTGAATAGTTTTAAGGTTATTTTAATAATGGAATAACCTATCCCTGTATTTATATAAAAATAAGTATATGTCTTTCCTTATAAGAAAGTTATTCCTTCAATATGAGGGAATTAATCACTCCAAACTTTTCTCTCATGTTGTGGATCATTAATTTATCTATTTAATGTTTTCTTTTTTTACTTATATTAACCTTTATATTGAGTATCTTGATATTAAAACTTATTTTTATTTTATGGTAATATTGATAAGACATTATATATCAAACCTCCTGAGGGTTTCATAAATAAATTCAAAACAAATCAGGTTTCCTTCCTGAATAAATTACTATATGATTTAATAAAATAATCACATCATTTTTATAAGAAAATTTATTCAATTATGTTTGATAATCATTTTAATAGGAGTAAAAATGATGCATGTGTTTACTAAAAGTATGCTAAAAATTTCATGATATATATACTTATGTATATTGATGAAATATTAATTATTTATATTTACATGAAACTTATCACTACTATTAAATAACAATTGAGGTATTTTTTTTTGAAATAATGGATAGTTGTAATTATAAATAGGTATAGGGAAAATATATAGTTATGGACATAGATAATAAAATTCTCTACAAATATCATCAATCAAACATTTGGAATATTTTTTGTAGGTTCTTATTTCAATATCAAAATACTGTTAATTTATAAGTTTCCCATCACTTAAAACTCCTATTTTATTTTTCACCTAGCACAAATGATGATATTATATAAATGAGTAAAATTACATATTCCAGTATTTTGGGTATCATTATGTATTCAGGGATTTTCACAAGACCAAATGTTTCCTTTCCTATTTGTATCTTAAGTAGGTTAATGGCTAATTCATGTAATCCATGTTGGAATGAACATATGTTCCCTATTATTTTTATCTCATTTACATTATCATTGTATCTTTTTTTAATAAATGATAATTCTGATGAATTAGTTATTGTCTTTATAAATTTGGATTATACAGGTAACATTGACATAAGAAATTCCATTACATGACATGTTTTTACATACTATGGGGGAAACATTTATTGTAAGTACAACATGTAGTTTTTAGTGTCCCTCTAAAAAATCAAGGATGAGCATATCACACTAATAGAGTCTATTAAATAATTTATTTCTCTAATGGGTTACTTTCTTAACTTTTATTATCTTGCTTTGTTATTAATAATTTTACTGATATGTGATCTATATTACATTTTTCTAAGAATATATTTTTACATGATAAAGCCAAAATATAGATATCAATTTACATTATAATATATAATTTACTATATTTGGATGGTGTATCAATAATATATACATATATAATAATATATTCTATATTTTGAATAAGTTAGTGATATTTTCTAAGTTAAATAATTTTTAAAAAATTTAGAACAAGGTTCCAATTCTATATCATTAGGTGCAAGAACATCATCAAATTAAAATTTATTTATCAATGGTAGAGATTTTTGAATAATTATATACTAATAAATTTATTCTTATTGATCGTCCTATTACATTCCTCATTATCTTTATTTCTAATTATCATGTTTTTTATCCATACCCAAGCTATATTCTAGATAGCTTAACATTACATGAGAATTAATGGTCACCCTTACATGAGGTTATAATAGAAAATCATGTATCCCTTATGTTAGTTGGGGCACCCTTATATACTAGTTTATTCTTCCCTTAAGTGGTGGAACTGATGACCTGTACATTTAGAAATTTTTGTGACCATTATGCATAAGAGGTTCATCCTTACATGTGGGAAGTGAAGAAACTTAAATGGGATGGTTTGGGAAAACTTTATACACAAGAGGTCAACCCTTATGTGGTTGTGGGATGACCATTACACCATAATCTATCTGTACTAGTTTCCTTCACACACATGTGATTATTTTTCCCCTCACATAGTTGAATTTATTTGACCGTTACATGGTTGTTTTGCTTCATATTCATTCTGGTTATTATGGTCTAATAATTCCAATCCTATCATTTCATTATATTTTTTTAATCTATTAAAATAGATTCTAACATCAAATATTTATTTATCCATCTATATTTAGTTCAACAAAAATTTATTCATGTGATCAATCCCTTTCCCCAAACCTAAACAACATTTCAGAGGGATCTCCTTCTAGGTTATCACTCATGAAAACATTGTCTCCCTTCCTTAACTTTTCATAAGAAATAATCCAGGTGTAGAGTATTGGTAGATATTAATAGTTTAGGAGAAATTCTATCTACGTATTATTTTTTATCCAGAAGTAAGATCGAGTTCATCTAAAGCCTCTTCAAAGGGAAACCAATTAATGGTAAGCTAACAGCATTGTATGCTTCCTATTTCTATTTTTAATTACCTATATCATATCATTTTTTCCATTGGATGTTGTTCTGGTTTGTATTTATATCTTCTAGGTTTTATTTTATCTTTCTTAATAAATATCATGAATGGGTATTGTTCTAACCATTATAAAATATCAAAACTTGTCGAAAGTAATTCAAATGATCCTATCCTTTACTACATTAAATTTATAATTTGTTCCACGTTTCTCTTATCTTCACTCCCCAAAACATCATTACTCTTATTTTTTTATATTTTTGAGTAATAAATATAAACAATGAACATATCCAAGATATTATAGGATTCTGTGTGGTGGAATTTCATATGATTTCCCCAACACCCTCTTCAAAAACCCTACCCATTTAAAATATAGACACCACCCAACTCACCTCCATGAAACCCTAAAACTCATTTATCCTCTCCCTATTAATTGTGTCTCTATCACCCCAATACTGTTCAATGTATTTATTGATTCCATATTAGGTTCCCATCATATTTTTATTTTTTACGGCGTGTGTGAGAAAACAACATGTTAAATAGACCTCTCTCATTATTAGAGGGAATAAATAAAAATTTTATGTTAAATAAATGATTTGAAACTACTATTTATTGAAGATAAAATTACCTTGTTATTTTCACTATACTGTGTTTTAATTGAAATATTGTATTGTATTGAAACTATTAGATTTTTTTTCATTTTTTTAATTTATTAACCTTATTTTTAAATTATTTGATTTTTTGTTATATGAGGTGATGGGAACAGAGCGTGGAAAATTATTGGATGTGTTTAACTGTGATTTTATGAAATTATATTTTTTTATAAATTAATTTAATATTTTAACCATGGTTATTTTTTATAATTCTTGTATATTTTTCTAAAAGGTAAATAACCTCTAGAGGCCTCCATTTGGAAGCCTCTATAGGGCCCCTCTAGCAGTCTAAATAGGTCCCATTGACATGTCAAAAGAGGCTACCATTTAGTGGTAACTGGGTACCCACGATAGTCCTTTAGCAATGAATTTTTGTGGTCACTAAAGGCATTTTCTCTACTAGTGTAGAGACAAACATGTGGAGATATTTTATGGGGGTGAGGGTGGTCATAATGGGCTTGAGCAGATGATGGTGGAGTTGTGGGAACCAGAATGGGGGAGTGGGAGAATAAATATCATGTTTTGGAAATGTGAGTCTTTTAGTGATTGTTATTAGATCACATAAACTGTCAGAATTTTAGAATGTGGGTTTTTATATTTTTTTTAAAATTTTTGTTTTGAATAAATTTTCATACACGAACTGAATAAAAATTATGAAAAAATAAAAATGAATGTTTTATAAAAATATATCCATTTATAGACAATAAGAAGCCATTTATTAAGATAAACATTAATATGATGATGTTTTTTGATATAATTAATAGCGAGTTGAAATTTTTTATTTAAAAAAAATATAGTTTTTTATTTCCCTGAAAAATATATATAACAAAAAAGGAAGCACATAATTGTCTTATGTTAAAATTAATCATATCTAACATAGAATAAACACCCTACATGCACTCTCCAAAATAAATGAATTAATATATATATATATATATATAGATTTACCACAACAATAACATGAATAATGTCTTAACTCTAGAATATAATAGATTTTCCCACCACCTTCGAAGGTGCTACTCAGCCTGTGATAGAGTATTCTCACCAGCACCTTACTATAGATTCCCTACAAAAACCATCTAATCTTGTTCGAGAATACATGAATTTATTGTGATGGGAAAAGAGAAAGTCTAGGAATCCTGGGACTCCAAGAGACAATATGGTATGAGATAGAGGTGACATATTTGACAACAATGAACCCATGATTCATTGGGGCTATATCAATAGATCTAAAATCACTAATAATTATCATACATTACCCAACACCGATTTTGTTAGTGCTTAACATAAAGTGTTGATAAAAAGGAAACCTTTATTAGTGATAGCTAAAAGCTCTGATAATTCTATTTTTATCATATATAAAAAAGAGCTGATAAATGTGTAAACTTTATGAACATATTTTTTTATCATTGATAATTTTTTAAAAATATTATTAATATATATAAAATGTCACGACCCGTCCCCCAGGGGCCCGTGTCGTAACTACCCCAAGCCCGCCTTCTATAGAACAGGGGCTGGTGACTAGCACCAAAGGCGTAAATCCCTATAACTGGAAAGGTATTGCCTTTACAAAACGTAAACTCACAAAACCTGAGAACAAGCGGAAGAAAACACTAAGTAAAGAAGTATAACAAGTGTGATGAATGTACAAAGGGGCCAGAAATACAATCCCAACAGAAAGGAACAACTACAATTGAAAGAAAAATATAATTGAAATGTCAACTGCTGAATGGTGAAGCAGCTCCTAGATCGTCCTCCGGGTTCCTACCTGAAGGGTAGGTACATATGTCCTCCTCAGCACCGCATCTATCGGTTCGCTCTGTGTGCCGTCACACCATGTGCCCATCTCCGGGTAGCGTCCAACCCTCGTACACTCTACCTTGGTCAGCGCTGTCCGTCATCTGCATCCAACACAACAAGGTGAAGGCATAGCCCGTGCAGGGGTGATTATAACGATACTCAGTAGGGACCCCGATACCCTCAAGGTCTCACAAAATCCAACAAGGATAAATCACAAAGAAAGATCTCAACAGATAACATCTACTTAGTTATATGTCTATACATATACCTAAGTTATCAAGTAACCCATCTCAATCATGAGGAAAACAAAAATGTCATTAACTCAGCTCAAACCAGTATTTTCATTATCGAAACAAAAACTACTGGAGAGCTCCTCCTCTATCATGTACAGTGATCCTGTCGCGACTCCAAGGAGATGCTCACTTATCTTAGACTACTGAGGTACTCCTCCTCTGTCAAGTACCGTGGGTCTGTCTCCCCAACACAGTAGCGATTCCCCACCATGGGTCCGCCACTACAACCAAGCGCACCCCCTCATAGCCTACATAGGTACTCTTTCTGTTGAGTACCATGGGTCTTCCGCCCCAACACAGTAGTGCTCCTCCGCCATGGGTCTGCCACCCCAACACAGTAGTCCTCCCCACTGGGTGAGTTAAGTTACTCTGAATCGAATCAGACAAACAATAATCTGGTCTCAGCCAGCTACAAGGTCTCCGTACTCCGTACGATCGTCTCCGAAAGGATCCACTCAATGAGCTACTGGTCGATACTTCCAAGTGTCACGTAATCTCTCGTGGAAGTATCTGATGGGACCGCCTCATCATAGGGGTCTCAACGCAATAGACGGCGCATCAATCGGACGCCCGGTCTGTAAGTTATTAGCATTTCTGTTCCAGGGGACCGAGTGGATTTCGTGTACAATACAATCTGTCCATACTCCAAATGTGTCCAAACCTCAAGTGGAGTATTTCAAAAGAACCATCTCATCAAAATGAAACCAACGTATTGGACGACATGTCAATTGGACGTCTGGTCCTTAAGTTATAAGCATTTCTACTCCGAGGGCCCGGTTGGTTTCGGGTTCGAACTGACCCGTCCATACTGAAACTTCACAAAAACCTTATGTGTAATAAACTGAAATGATATTCTCGATCCAAGGATTCCAACTCATTTGATAGTGTGTCGATCGGAGGTCCCTAGCTCATGTTATGACCGTTTAACTGAAAATGGTAAGAAAAAGGGGGGTCTGGGCTCGGTCCGACCCTGCCCAACCCACCCTGGGTCAACCCGACACGGGTCCGGGTTCGGGTCCGGCCTGGCTGGTGCGGCCCGACCCGGATGAGCATGGCCCGTCCCATGGTAGGTCACGGCTCGGCCAGCCTGGCCGAGCAGGGGGGAGGGGGGCTCCCCCATTTTGTTAAACAGCGCCGCCTTGTCTCTCAGATCCCGCGCGGTGCGGGATCCTTCCCACCACCGCCGCAGCTGTTGCTATGACGATTCTTCCACCGGTGGTATACTGGGGCACCGCCAGTGACCCGCACCGCTAGAATCCTTTGCGGGCCACCGGAGTCATTCCAGTGGTCCGTTCCAGCTTCCGTCTGCGCCGGCAGTCATCTCAAGACCCGAACTCCACCACTAAAGCTCCAATTCACCATTGCGGCCCTGTTTTGTCGTCGCCAAACATTCCGCCCATCCAGAACGATACAGTGATGGGTCTGGACTTGTTCATTTTCCCATACCCACCACGTTAGTGGTTCAAAATATCATTCAACCAATAAAACTCCCATGCTCGAGGGTTTAATCACATATATAAAATATACAAAATCACCCTACCTTGGAAAAGCTTCGCGGTAGTCATGCATTGTGGATGACGGTATCGATTCTGTCATCGTCGAAGTGCACCCAAAGAATAAGTGGTGTCTCCTCTCTTGTCACAGAGAAAAGAATAGAAGGCGCGTCGTCATCCTTCATGGATTTGGGGTTCTTAGTCGAAGAGGATAATGTTCTTCTCTATTTCTCCAAAGTTTCTTCCAGATTCTCCCAACACAAAAAAATCCCCAAAATAAAATAATAACCATGGCTATTATTTGATTAACCCATGAAATTCAAATTTCAAACCACTTTAATTGAATAATTGTATTTTAATTCATTAATTAAATGTGTTGTCATAGAATTAATGGGAGAGGGGAAAGTGGAGAGATCAAAATTAATTTAGGGGGAGTTGTCAAAGAAATTAATTAAGGGGAGAGTTATGGGAGGTTCAAGAGAGTTATGGGGAGTTCAAGAGTTTACGGCACGTTTGGGTCCCACCCCACAATTATCCTCCCATGGGAGGTTATGTGGATGTGGGCCCCACCTATAACTCCCCTTTGTAGGAAAATAACCACCCTCCACAAATAAAAATAACTAACACATATTTTTATTTATTTTTTAAAAACAACCTGAAAATTAACTTCTCCCCTCGTCAAAACACAACTACAGTAACGGTCCCCTTAAGCGAATATCAGCTCTGCGAGTTAATCGGTGCCCTCAGATTTCAATTCTGAGCACCGGTTCGAAAGATAGAAAAAC
Organism: Viscum album; assembly: GCA_963277665.1. NCBI lineage: Eukaryota > Viridiplantae > Streptophyta > Magnoliopsida > Santalales > Viscaceae > Viscum > Viscum album. Next base: position 1,743,766,295 of record OY728125.1, on the reverse strand, counting down.
CCACTCATTTGTTCATTGAACGTACCCAGAAAAAACATTAGAAATTGATTCTGAGCACAAAGGGCCTCAGAATCAGGTGCCGTCAGAATCTGCAGACTCGTAAAATTTTAATGAAATTAAGAAAAAAAATTCCTTGAAATTTCATGGTCTTTATATTACTCCCACCTCAGGGATTTACATTCCCGTAAATCTACAACACACGCTTGGGGAACAAAAGAGGTACTGAGCACACATATGAGCCTCCCGCTCCCATGTACTCTCCTGGAGGTTCCCATAATACCAGCAAAAGTGCACCAGAGGAATTGACTGTCCTCATAGGACCCGTTCCTGTCAATCCTCAATCTCTATCGGGACCTCCGGGAACGTCGCCCCTTTATCAATTTCCAGCTCCCTGTGATCGATGATGTGTGATGGGTCGTGCACATATCTCCTCAACTGAGATACGTGGAAGACGTCGTGTACCCAGTGCAACTGATGTGGAAGGGACAGGCGGTAAGCCACCTCACCTACCCTACTGAGGACCTGGAATAGTTCGTTGAAGTGCGGAGATAACTTGTCACCCCGACCAAATATCCATAGACCTCATTGAGGTGATACCCATAGGAGAACATGGTCTCCATCCTTAAACTCCAGAGGTCTCTGTCTCCTATCATCACAGGACTTCTACCTGCTCGTTGCAGTCTTTATCTGTTCCTCGATGATCTTCACCTTCTCTATCGTAGATCGTACCATTTCTGGTTGGTAGGAGGTTGGCCGACTTGGTCAGTCGTTCGGTGATCACCCTTCTTCACCTACGATCTGTAAGAGCTTCTAAGATTTCTCCTTTGCAGAAAAGAGAAACCTGGTCTCATCCCCTGGATGAACCATGCCCATTGCCTAACATAGTCAATCCTGACATGAAAGATACATTCATTCCATGGATGACGTCGTAAGTCCTCGATGCTTCTACCAAGAGATCCAACTGTTACTCTCGCCTCCATGGGTCGAGTCACACTATCGACATCAGTGTGTGGTCACTGGGTCTCTTCTAGTAGGAATCTCAAATGTGAGGGTCAATTCAATAGTTTAAACTGGATCCTCTTAGTACACAAAAAGGAAGGAAAGAAAACGTCACAAGGACTAGTGTCTTTTATTACTATAGCTCGAAGTGCAAAGACACAAAGCAAACACAACAACGACAACATAGAAACTAGAAGCACCAAGAACAAAGTCCTACATGCCTGGAACTAGTCCCGCTCCTATCCACCTACTTTTGGAGCTCCATAGTCGTATGCTTTAGCTTCTTGAAGACGTGCTCTCCCATATCCACTCGTTCCCTGTAGTTAGGGTGGACCTCCTGGTGGTGGTGGTAGTAACACCTCGAAGCGTCGTACACCACTAGCTATATGACAAACTCCTATGCATCGGTCTGGTAGGTTACTCTACTGCCTGCTGCTCATCTGATAGAACGGTCGGGCAATCTTGAGCCAAGTGACCCTGCCCGCTGCATGCATAGCACTTCCTACTCATCGTATAGCTGGCTCTGTTTCATGTGCCTCGCACTAACGAGGTTCTGTCCCAAGGTCTCCCACCTGTTGGCCTAGTCCACTTGGAATTCTGTGTCATCTGTCTACTGTCAGCTACATAAGACTTCACTATGGTCGGAAGGCCTTGCGGAGATAGCTGTATCTCCTGAGCCTGCATAGAGCGTAGAGTTACTGGTATAAACTCCACCCTGAAAAAACCCTCTAAGTCTCCCCAGGTGAAGGTCGTCTCATCACAAAACTGAAGCATCAGGCTCCACCACCTTTCATCTTCTCCCTAAAAAAGACTAACAGCTAGGTAAACCATAAAGTTAGCAAGTGTCCCAACTGTGTGGAAAGCACATGCTACAAACTCCAGCCAGTACCCAGCCATCTGAAAATATGACTCGCCTTGAAACCTCAGAGGCCTCTATCACTGGAACTCATGCAACACGCTTAAGTGGCGTGCACTCTCTGCTATTGTGGATGGTGATAATGATAGCCCAGTGGGTAATGGTACCACTGGTTCCTCTGCTGTGATGGGTCCCTACATCGTGGCCTCGCTGCTCAGTGGGCTACCATCGCGCTCTCTACTCGGAACCCGCTCTGACTGACTGGGTGAAGACATCCTAAAAGAAACATATGTGACACGATCAAAAGATTATACCTAGTGAGCTGACCTAGTTTGAGATAACTTAAAGAAAACTTTTGAAAACACATAGGAAATTAGTGTTTTCGTGCACTGAGTCAGAAATCAGAAGTTAGGGTCCTGGTGTATGGATACGTCGGCCGCCGCACCAACACTGGACTCCCTGAACAGAAAAACACACTCGGTACGCTTAACAATATTTGTTCACAGAAATGAAAATATCAAAGCCCTAAGTTCTATGGTAGAACTGACTCCTCGAATACCAATTTGTCACGACCCGTCCCCCGGGACCTGTGTCGTAACTACCCCAAGCCTGCCTTCATAGGCCAGGGGCTGGCGACTTGACCCAAAGGCGTAAATCCCTATAACTGTGAAGGCATTTCCTTTCTAAAAAATAAACTCACAAAACCAAAGAACAAGTGTAAGAAAACACTAAGTAAAGCAATATAACATGTGTGCTGAAAGTACAAAGGGGCCGAAAATACAAACCCAATAGAAAGGTACAACTACAACTGAAAGAAAAGTACAACTGAAAAGACAACAGTTGAATGGTGAAGCAGATCCTAGATCGTCCTCCGGGTTCCTACCATAAGGGTAGTTACAAATGTCCTCCTCAACACTCTGCATCTATCGGTCTGCAGCGTGTGGAATCACGCCGAGTGTCCACCTCTGGGTACAGTCCAGTCCTTGTACACTCTACCTCGATCAGTGTTGTCCGTCATCTGCATCCAACACAACGAGGTGCGGGCATAGCCCGTGTAGGGGTGAGTATAACGATACTCAGTAGGGACCTCGAGACCCTCAAGGTCTCAAAAAATCCAACAAGGATAAACCAGAAAAAATGATCTCAATAGATAACCTCTACTTAGGTATATGCCCATACATATACCTAAGTTATCAAGTAACCCATCTCAATGATGAGGAAAACACAAAGGTCATTGACTCAGCTAAAACCAGGATTTTCATTATCAAAACCACAACTTCTAGATAGATCCTCATCTGTTGAGTTCAATGATCCTGTCGCGACTCCGAGGCGCTTCTCACTATCCTTAGACTGCTGAGGTACTCCTCCTCTGTTGAGAACTGCGGGTCTATCGCCCCAAAATAGTAGCGATTCCATGCCATTGGTCTGCCGCTACAACCAAGCGCACCCCCTCATAGCCTACAGAGAAACTCATTCTGTCAAGTACCGTGGGTCTGCTGACAGAAAACAGTAGTGCTCCTCTGCCATGGGTTTGCCACCCCAACACAGTAGTGCTCCCCACTGGGCTAGTTAAGTCACTCCATATCGAATCAGACAAGCATCCATCAGGTCTCAGCCATCTACAAGGTCTCCGTACTCCATACGCTCGTCTTTGTAAGGATCCGCTCCATGAGCTACTGGTCGATACTTCCAAGTGTCGCGTAATCTCTCGTAAAAGTATCTCATGGGACCAACTCTTCATTGGTGTCTCAACGCAACAAACGGCACATCAATCAGACGTCCGGTCTGTGAGTTTGTAGCATTTCCGTTCCAGGGGCCCGGTTGGATTTTAGGTACAATCCAACCCGACCATAATTCAACTGCGTCCAAACATCAAGTGTAGTATTCCAAAAGAACCATCTCATCAAAAGGAAACCAAAATAGTTGACAGCACGTCAATCAGGCATTCGGTCCTTAAGTTATATGCATTTCCGCTTCGAGGACCCGGTTCGTTTCGGGTTCGAACCAACCGGGACATACCCAAACTTTACTGAAACCTTGAGTGAAATATACCAAAACGACAGTCTCAATAGAAGTATTCCTACTCAACTGACGGTGGGTCGATTGGTGGTCCGTATCTCATGTTATGACCGTTTAACCGAAAACGGTCCGAAAAAGCGGGATCTGGGCCCAGTCCGACCCGGCCCAACCCACCCTGGGTCGGCCCGAACAGGGTCACCCCGACCTGTGTCCGGCCTAGTAGGCACAGCCTTGCCGAGCGTGGGGGGGGGGAGGGGGGATCCCCCGTTTAGTGAAACAGGGGAGCCTAGCGCCGCCTTGTCTCTCGGATCCCGCACGACGTGAGATCCTTCCTACCATCGCCGCAGCCATTGCCGCGACAGCGTTCTAGGGCGCAGCCACCTCCAGGCGGCCGGTCGGTGCTGCTGCGTCGGCGACATGAGCCGCCAGAATCCTCCGTGGGCCACCGATGTCATTTCAGTGGTCAGTTCCAGCTTCCGTCTGTGCCGATAGTCATCTCGGGACCTGAACTCCGCTACTAAAGCTCCAATTCGCTGTTGCGGTCCCGTTTCATCATCGCCAGACATTCCACGCATCAAGAATGATATGACGATGGGTCTAGACTTGTTCGTTAGTCCGTACCCACTGCGTTAGTGGTTCAAAATATCATTCATCCAATTAATCTCTGATGCTCGAGGGTTTAATCACATATAAAAAATATACAAAATCCCCCTACCTTGGAAAAGTTTCGTGGTAGTCGTGCGTCATGGATGACGGTATCGATTCCATCGTCATTGAAGTGCACCCGAAGAATAAGCGGAGTCTCCTATTTTGTCACGGAGAAAATAATAGAATGCACATCATCATCCTTTGTGGATTTGGAAATATTCATCAAAGAAGATGGTGTTCTTCTCTATTTCTCAGAAGTTTCCTCCAGATTCTCCCAACATAATAAAAGCGCCAAAATAAAATAATAACCAGGGCTATAATTTTATTAACCCATGAAATTAAAATTTCAAACCACTTAGAATAATTAACTATGTTTCAATTCATTAATTAAATGTGTTGTTATAGACATAAAGGGAGAGGGAAAGTGGACACATCACAATTAATTTAGGGGGAGTTGTCAAAGAAATTAATGAAGGGGAGTGTAATGGGAGGTTCAAGAGTTTAGGGAACATGTGGGCCCCACCCCACAATTATCCTCCAATGGGAGGTTATGTGGGTGTGGGACCCACCTCTAACTCCCCTTGGGATGAAAATAACCACCCTCCACATATAAAAATATATAACACATATTTTTATTTATTTCGTAAAAACAAACTGAAAATTAACTTCTCCCCTCATCAAAACGCAACTACGGTAAAAGTCCCCTTAAGAAAATAATGGCGCTTCAAGTTCATCGATGTCCTCAGATTTCAATTCCGTGCACCAGTTTGAAAGATAGAAAAACCCGCTTGTTTGTTCACTGAATGTACCCGAACAAAACTTCATAAATTGATTCCGGGCACACCGGGCATCAGAATCAAGTGCAGTGAGAAACTGCGGACTCGTAAAATTTCAAAGAAAATAAGAAAAAATTCTCCTTGAAATTTCTGGGTCTTTAAATTACTGCCACCTCAGGGCTTTGCATCCCTGTAAATCTACAAAACACGCTAGGGGAACAAAAGAGGTACTGAGCACACATCTGAGCCTCCCGCTCCCATGTGCTCTCCTTGAGGTTCCCGTGTTCCCAGCAAAAGCGCAGTAGAGGAATCGACTGTTGTTGTAGGACCCACTCCTATCGATCCTCAATCTCTACCGGGACCTCCGTGAATGTCTCCCTATCATTGATGTCCAGCTGCCCGTGATCGATGATGTGTGATGGGTCGTGCACGTATCTTATTAGCTGGGATACGTGGAAGACGTCGTGCACCTGGTGAAACTGAGGTGGAAGGGCCAATCAGTAAGCCACCTTGCCTACCCTGCTGAGGACCTGGAATGGTCCGATGAAGCACATAGATAACTTGCGGCCCCATCCAAATCTCCGTAGACCTCGTCGAGGTGAGACCCATAAGAAAACGTGGTCACCATTCCCGAACTCCAGAGGTCTTCGTCTCCTATCAGCATAGGACTTTTGCCTACTCTGTGTAGTATTTATCCATTCCTGGATGAACTTCACCTTCTCCATCGTAGTTCGTACCATTTCTGGTGGGAAGGAAGTTGGCCGACTAGGTAAGTCGATCGCCGATCACCCTTCTTCGCCTAAGATCTATAAGAGCTGCGAAGACTTTCCTTTGCCGAAAAGAGAAACCCAGTCTCGTCCCCTGGATGAACCACACCCATTGCCTAATACAATCAATCCTGACATGAATGATACTTTCTTTCCATGGACGACGTCGTAAGGCCTCGACGATACTACCAAGAGATCCAACCGTTACTCTTTCCTCCAAGGGTCGAGTCATGCTGTTGGCATCAATGTGTGGTCACTGGGTCTCCTCCAGTAGGAATCTCGAAAGTGAGGGTCAGGTCAACAGTTTAAACTGGAATCTCTTAGTACACAAAAAGGAAGGAAAGCAAATTTCACAAGGACTAGTGTCTTTTATTACTGTAGATCGAAGTACAAATAAAAAAAGCAAACACAACAATGACAACATGGAAACTAGAAGAACCATGAAAAAAGGCCTCCATGCCTGGAACTAGTCCCGCTCCTGTTCACCAGCATCCGGAGCTCCATAGTCGTATGCTTCAGCTGCATGAGGATGTGCTCTCCCATATCCACCCATTCCATGCTATCGGGGTGGACCTCCTGGTGGTGGTGGTGGTGGCAACACCTTGAAGCATCGTACACCACCGGATGTACAGACAACTCCTCTGCCTTGGTTTGGTAGGTTCCTCTACTACCTGTTACTTATCTGCTGGATAGGTCGGGCAGTTTCAAGCCAAGTGACTCTTTCTGCTGCATGCATAGCACTTCCTTCTCCTCGTATGGTTGGATCTGTTTTGTGTGCCTTGCAAAACCGAACCTGTGTCCCGAGGTCGCCCACCTGTTGGCCTAGTCCGCTTGGACTTCTATGTCATCTGTCTACTGCCGGCTGCAGAAGACTCCACTACGGTCAGAAAGCCTTATGGGGAGAGTAGTAGCTCTTGAGTCCACATAGAGCTTAGAGTCACTGGTACAAACTCCACCCTGAAAAAACCCTCTAAGTATTCGTAGGTGAAGGTTGACTCGTCGCAAAACTAGAGAATTTGGCTCCACCACCTCTCAGCAGCTCCTTAAAAGAGACCAATATCTAGGTACACCATCAAGTCAGTGGGTGTCCCAGCTATGTGGAAATATCATGCTACAAACTCTAGCCAGTACCCAGCCGTCTGAAAGTCAGACTCACCTCGAAACCTCATAGGCCTCTGTCGCTAGAACTCGTGCAACGCGCTCAAGCTGCGTGTACTCTCTGCTGTTGGGGATGGAGATAAAGGTAGTCCAACAGGTAATGGTACTGCTGGTGCCTCAACTGTGATGGGCCCCTACACTGTGGCCTCGATGCTCGGTGTGCTACCATCATGCTCTCTACTCGGAACCCCCGCTTACAGACTGAGTGAAGGAATCCTGAAAGAAACAGACGTGACACGGTCAATAGACTATACCTGGTGAGATGACTTGGTTTGAGCAGACATAAAGAAAACTTTTGAAAACACACACGCAATTAGTGTTTTCGTGCACTGATTCAAAAATCAGAAGTCAGGGTCCTGGTGTATGGATACGTCAGCTGCCGCACCAACACTGGACTCCCTGAACTGAAAACTACACTCGGTACGCTTAACACTATTACTTAACAGAAAAGAAAATATCAGAGTCCTAAGTTCTGTGGTAGAACCGACTCCTCTGATACCAAATTTTCACAACCCGTCCCCCGAGGCCCATGTCGTAACTACCCCAAACCCTCCTTCCATAGGCTAGGGGTTGGCGACTAGAACCAAAGGTGTAAATCCCTATAAATGGGAAGACATTGCTTTTATAAAACTTACACTCACACAACCAGAGAACAAGAAGAAGCAAACACTAAGTAAAGCAGTTTAAAAAGTGTGCTTAAAGTACAAAGGGGTCAGATAGACAATCCCAATAGAAAGGTATAACTACAACTGAAAGAAAAGTACATCTAAAAAGACAACACCTGAATGGTGAAGTATCTCCTGGATCGTCCTCCGAGTTCCTACCTGAAGGGTAGGTACATATATCCTTCACAACACTTCGCGCCTATGGATCTGCTCCATGTGTCATCACGCCAAGTGTCCACCTCCGGGTATCGTCCAGTCCTTGTACACTCTACCTCAGTCAGTGCTGTCCGTCGTCTGCATCCAACACAACGAGGTGCGGGCATAACCCGTGCAGGGGTGAGTACAACAATACTCAGTAGGGACACCAAGACCCTCAAGGTCTCATAAAATCTAACAAGGATAAAACACAAATAAAGATCTCAATAGATAACCTCTACTTAGGTATATGACCATACATATACCTACGTTATCAAGTAACCCATCTCAATCATGAGGAAAACACAAAGGTCATTGACTCAGATAAAACTAGGATTTTCATTATCGAATCCAAAACTGCTGGAGAGATCCTACTTTGTCAAGTACAATGATCCTGTCACGACTCTGAGGCGCTGCTCACTAAACTTAGATGGCTTAGGTACTCTTCCTATATCGAGTACCATGGGTCTGTCGCCCCAACATAGTAGCGATTCCCCACCATGGGTCTGCCGCTACAACCAAGTGCACCCCCTCATAGCCTACAAAGGTACGCCTTTGGTCGAGTACCGTGGTATTACCGCCCCATCATAGTAGTGATCCTCTGCCATGGGTTTTCAACCCCAACACAGTAGTGCTCCCCACTTGGCTAGTTAAGTCACTCCGAATCGAATCAGACAAGCAGTCATCAGGTCTCAGCCATCTACAAGGTCTCCGTACTCTGTACGCTCGTCTCCGAAAGGATCCGCTCCACGAGCTACTGGTAGATAATTCCAAGTGTCATGTAATCTCTTGTGAAAGTATCTCATGGGACCGCCTCGTCATAGGGGTCTCAACGCAATAGACGGCGCGTCTATCAGACGCCCGGTCTATGAGTTATTAGCATTTCCGTTCGAGGGGCCCGTTGTATTTCGGGTACAATCCAACCCTTCCATACTCCAAATACATCCAAAAATCAAGTGGAGTATTCCAAAAGAACCGTCTCTTCAAAAAGAAACCAACTTAGTTGACGGTACGTCAATCGGACAGTCCGATCCTTAAGTTATAAGCGTTTCCGCTCTGAGGGCCTGGTTGGTTTCGGGTTCGAACCATCCGGGGTATACACAAAATTTGCCAGAACCTTGAGTGTAATATACCAAAATGACCATCTCGATCCAAGGACTCCTATGAAATTGACGGTGTGTTGATCGGAGGTCTGTATCTCATGTTATGACCGTTTAATCGAAAACGGTCCGTAAAAAGGTGGTCTGGGCCCGGTCCGACTCGGCCCAACCCACGCTGGGTCGACCCGACCCGTGTCCGGGTCCAGCCCGGTAGGGCGTGGCGCAGCGTGGCCCGTGGCTGTCCATGGCTCGGGCAACATGGCCGAGCGGGGGGGGGGGGGGCATCCCCTATTTTGTGTAACGGCGGCGCTTGGCGCCACCTTGTCTCCCGGACCCCGCGTAGCACGAGATCCTTCAGACCACCGCCGCAACCGTTGCTGCGACTGTTCTTCCACCAGTGGCGTGCTGGGGTGCCGGCATAATCCTCCACGGGCTACTAGGGTCATTTCGATGGTCTGTTCTAGCTTCCGTCTGCCCCGACGGTCATCTCGGGACCCGAACACCACTGCTAAAGCTCTGATTCTCCGTTGCGGTCCCGTTTCATTGTCACCAAACATTCCGCGCATCAAGAAAGATACAAATATGGGTCCGAAATTGTTTGTTAGTCTATACACACAACGTTATTGGTTCAAAATATCTTTCAAACAATTAATCACCCATGCTCGAGGGTTTAATCACATATATAAAATATACAAAATCCCACTACCTTGGAAAAGCTTCGCGGTAGTCGTGCATCATGGATGACGGTGTCGATTCCTTCTTTTTTGAAGTGCACCGGAAGATGAAGTGGAATCTCCTCTCTTCTCAAGAAGAAAATAATAGAAGGCACATCGTCGCCCTTCGTGGATTTGGCGTTCTTTGTCGAAGAGGATGGTGTTCTTCTCTATTTCTCGAAAATTTCCTCCAGATTCTCCCAAATAATAAAAGCCACAAAATAAAATAATAACCAGGGCTATTATTTTATTAACCCATGAAATTCAAATTTCAAACCACTTTAATTAATTAATTGTGTTTCAATTCATTAATTAAATGTGTTGTCATAGAATTAAAGGGAGAGGAGAAAGTGGAGAGAACACAATTAATTTAGGAGGAATCGTCAAAGAAATTAATGAATGGGAGAGTTATGGAAGGTTCAAGAGAGTTATGGGGAGTTCAAGAGTTTAGGGAACGTGTGGGCCCCACCCCACAATTATCCTTCCATGGGAGGTTATGTGGGTGTGGGCCCCACCTCTAACTCCCATTGGGAGGAAAATAACCACCCTCCACAAATAAAAATATCTAACACATATTTTTATTTATTTCTTAAAAGAAACCTGAAAAATAACTTCTCCCCTCGTAAAAACGCAACTACGGTAAAGCTCCCCGTAAGAAAATACCGGCGTTGCGAGTTCATTGGTGTCCTCAGATTTCAATTACGAGCACCAGTTCGAACGATAGAAAAACCCGCTCGTTCGGTCACGGAACGTACCAGAAAAAACTTCACAAATTGATTCCAGGAACACCGGGCCTCCGAATCAGGTGCCGTCAAGAACTGCGGACTCGTAAAATTCCAAAGAAATAAAAAAAAATTCCTTGAAATTTCTGAGGCTTTACATAAAATTATCATATTTATATTCAAAAAATAATTTTTATTTATATACATTAATTGAAAAATGAATTTGAATTATATATATAAATATATCATATTATTATTTATATAATTAATATATATATATATATATTTAATGTCTTAATAGAGGTATTTATAATATTATAAATAATAAATAATATATAAAGTTATATAATTATAATATTATTTAAAATAAATTTATTATATTTAAAATTATATATATTTTTATATTAATAAATTTATATATGTGATTATATAAATATATATAATTATATAAATGTATTTATAAATATATGTAAGTATTAATAAATATATTTGTTTACTATTATAATTATAAATTAATAAAATATATATTTAAATAATTATAAGATTATAAAATATATTTAAATAATAAAATTACATAAAATATTTATTATTATATATATTTATACACTAATAAATATATATAATTATATAATTATATATAATTATAGAAATATATACAAAAGTAACAACACACACCATTGACTAAAACATTGGGCCCCAATTCTTTAAAAAAATAAATTAACCGTATAGAGAGACAATCTAGTTATAATATAAAAAATTGGAATCTATGGAACCCACAATAAACATTAAGAAAACATTCACATTCAGTTTTTTCTTTGTCTACCACCCCTTCCATGTGATCCATCTCATCCACTTGGGTGTCTACCTCTCCTCCATTGTTTTGGATCTTTCCAAATAACACCTTGATAAACCGTGTCTGCGGGGGTCATCATCCTCACTATGTTATTCAATATCCTGGTATTTATCAATATCATTTTGTAGCATCCAAACATGAAATTCTTGATTAACATCAGTCGTGCATTGTTCTATATAATCATCATTTGTCATGGTCTCAATAATAACAGGCTTATCCCCAGGAAAGTGTTGAATGATTTCAATGTCCCTAAGAAAGGGATCTTGAAATTGAGTTATAGGATCCACCTTGAGATCATTATTCACAACCTTCATATTCATCAGAGAGGAAGAAACATTACCATTATAATTAAAATTAGGATGTGGTTATCCTTCATTGATCATCCTTTTTTTATTCATTTATTCTCAAGGATCTCAGATATATAACGAATTAAATTCAAAAATATTAATGTATCATAACATTATTATGAAATTGGGTGCAGTTACACCTTCATTATTCCATAATTTTCTAATCTGTACTCTAACTCCTGAATCATTAGACATGGAAGTAGTGGGAAAATATTCTATAAGAAATATATGGAAGGCCTTCTGCCTCTCCAAACGTTGACACCATGAACCTTTGTTTCTATGCCTTCTTATCCCTAAAGAACCCCCCTCATTTTAACTTGAAACATTACCATTATTTGGAGATAAAGGCCCCTCAGTAACTTCATTAACATCAAATCCAATAGAAACTGAATCCCTACTTCCACAATCTAGGCATAGAGTATTATGAGATGAAATATGCAAGCTAGAGAGTGATTCCTTCAGTTAGGTGGAATCAACACCCATTGTAGCCTGTGTTTTTAACATTCTAGTGGGATTCGTGGAAGTCGTCAATGCATTTTGGGAATCAACATTGTGTGAAATTAATTCCTTTAACTATAACTTCAAACATGAAATATTTTAATTCTTTCCCATAATACTGACATTCAAAAAACAATCACTAATCTATTAAAACAGATCATCATTTGGTGAGTCACCAGGGTAACCCTCCACATACATGATTTCTTGTGGTTTATCATACCAATGGACATAAACATGAATAGAGTCATGGAAATGTATTGGATCAATTAACATAATAGGATCCTCTTAAAAAGTATCATATATGAGATACATTTTTTGTATAGTATGTAAGGCCCGGGGACCACTAGAAGAAATATTGAAATTTTTAGAAAAAAAATTATTTTAGGTGACTAATAAAGAATATAATTTTTAAAAATAACCAAAGAATTAAATGATTTCAATATTTTGGATGAACTAAAAAATCATGATTCATGATAATGTATAGTGAATATTTATAAACATATTTATTTTCGATATATTTTCTAATTTTTGAATTGAATAAATTTTCATAAATTAAAGGGTTATTTTTTCAAAAAAAATGAAAGAGAAATTTTTATAAAACTATATCAATGTATGATAACCAAGAAAAAAATTATTAAAATAAAATTTTATAAGGTGAAGGTGTTTATTATAATTAATAATGGGATGAAAATTTTTATTCTAACATAGAATGAGTTTTCTTATTTCCATGAAAAATATATAGAACATAAATGGAAACACAAATTTGTATCAAATTATAATTAAAAATAGTTGTCATAAAACATCCATTACCATGTTCATGTTCCCATGGAAATATATATGTAGAGTTACCATAACTAATTAACATAAAACTTATTTGGTCCAACATGAGATGGTTTCTCTTACTACCTTCAACAGTTCTATTTTCTTGGTGACAGAGGAATCCCTATAGAACCCTCCCACATACGACAACACAAAAACATTATAATCTCATTTAGGTGGCCCTGAATGATCGATTAAGGGAAAAGAGAACATCGAGGAATCCTAGGAACCAGATGATGGGTTTTTGAAAATTTTCCAAAAAAAAATTATTTTTATGTGTATAGTTTAAAATACATTTTTATCAATAATTAATTCCTTATATGAGTTCATTATTTTGGTTTGAATAAAATAATATGCTTTTATGATCCTTTATTGAGGATATTTGTGAAAAATAGATTTTTTTACTTTTTTATTGAATAAAATTTCATACAAGAAAAGAATAAATATATTAAAAAAATAAAAATGAAAATTTTATAAAAATATTTCCATGTATAAGGACCAATAGTAAAATTATTGAAATAATATTTTAACGATTAAATTTTTTTGAAATAATTAATAGTGGGATGAAATTTTTTATTTGAGTACAAAATGAGATTTTATATTTCCATGAAAAATATATATAATATAAAATGAAAAACATAATTGTGTCAAGTAAAAATTAAACACATATAAAACAACCCCCCATGTTCAAATTCATATATATATATATATATATATATCTACCCTAACAACAAAATAGATAGCTTATTGACTCCTACATGGGATTATTTCTCCTTCCACCTCCAATGGTGCTATTCGCCTAATAATAGGGGAATCCTTACAGATCCCTCCTATAGATGACCCTAAAATAACCATCAAATCTCTATTAGGTGGTCATGAACGCTCAGTGATGGGAAAAGGGAAATTCCAAAAATCTTAGGAACCATAAGTTGAATTTTTTATATTTTTATAAAAATGGTTGTTTTTTGTTGAATAGTGAAAAACAAAATTTTCAGAAATAAAAAATGTTTTAATTGATTTCATTATTTGGATATAATTTTTGGTCATATAGATATGAAATTTTTAAACAATATAACTCTAGAAATATTTTTATATTTTTGTATTGAATAAATTTTCATACATGAAATTAATAAATATGTTGAAAAAATTAAAATGAAAATTTAATAAAAATATAGCCACATATGATGACCAATATCAAAATTTATATAAGAAAATTTAACAGTATGAATTTTATTGATATAATTATGTGTGGGAAGAAAATTTTTATTCGAGTACAAAATGAGGTTTTTTATTTCCACAAACAATATATACAACATAAGAGAGAACACATATTTGTCTCAAGTTAAAATTAAGGATGTATAATAAATAACACCTAAATACCATGTGCACGTACCCAATAAGTATACTTGTAGAGTTACCCTCATAAAATAATAGATAACATACTGGATCCTCTTTGTGATGGTTTCTCCTACCACCTCTGACAGTACTATTCGCCTGGTGATAAATGAATCCCTTCCGCACCCTATTGTAGTTTACCCCATAAAAAGAGTCAAATATCCATTAGACGACCATGAAATCTCAGTGAAGGGAAAAGAGGAATTTAAAGAAGACTAGGAAGAATAATAACAATTTTCTATATTTTTTTAACATATTTACTTATTGATGAATAATGAAAAATAGAGTGTTTAAAAATAAAAAAGGCATTAAATGAATCCATGATTTTAGTTCAACCAAAAAATTATGATTTATGATCATGTATAGTGGATATTTGTAAAAATATTTATTTTGGAAATATTTCAAATTTTTTGTATTGAATATATTTTTATATATGAAATGAATAAATATTTTGGAAAAATGAAAATGAAATATTGATAAAAATATATCATCATTTGAGGACCAAGACCAATATTATTAAAATAAAATATGATAGGCTGATCATGTTTTTTTATTATTAATGGTGGAATGAAAAATTTTATTCAAGTAGAAATTGATATTTTTAATTTCCATGAAAAGATATAAAACATA
The DNA here is from genome assembly GCA_963277665.1 of Viscum album. Taxonomy (NCBI): domain Eukaryota; kingdom Viridiplantae; phylum Streptophyta; class Magnoliopsida; order Santalales; family Viscaceae; genus Viscum; species Viscum album. Next base: position 1,743,751,135 of record OY728125.1, on the reverse strand, counting down.
ATATTAAACACATATTTATCTAAAGTTAAAATTAAAAAAAAATATAAAATAAAACACACCCTTCCACTTGTAAATTCCCTAAAAAATATATATTAATAGTGACACAAATAGAGACACATATAACTTATTGATTCCTTCATATGATGATTTATCCTATCTCATATGATGGTCCTATTAACCTAGTGAATAAAGGAATCCTCAAATAATACTACCATTGATGAAACCAAACAAACTGTTGAACCCCCTTTAGGCCACCACACATTCTCAGTGACAGGATACGAGAGAGTTAAGGGACCCTAAGAACCAAATAATAAAATTTTGAGATTTTTTTTAAAATACTTATTTCTAGCTTAATTTTTTAATTTATAGTTTTTAAAAATAATATAAGCATTAATTTATTTTAAGATTTTGGTTTAACCAGTACATTATGATTTATGATCATGTATAGAGGGTATTCATAAAAAAAATTTGTCCATTTTTTTTTCAATTTTAAATTTAATAAATTTTCAAACATGGAATGAATAAATTTTATAAAAATATTAAAATGAAAATTATATAAAAATATAGCCATATATGAGGATGAAAAACATAATTATTAAAATTAAACATGATAATATTAAATTGTTTGATGTAGTTATTAGTAGGATGAAAATTTGAATTCTATTGAAAAACAAGGTTTTTTATTTATATGAAAAATATATAGTAAAAAAAGAACCACATATTTGCATTAAATTAAAATTAAACACATCTAACGCAAAACACCCCCTCACACGTGAATGTTCTTGTATAAATATATTTGTAGAGTTACTCAAAAATATCACACATAAATTATTGACTCTTGTATGGGATGGTTTTTACTTCCAATGCTGATAGTGATATTCTCCTAGAGATAGATAAATTTCCATAGAACCCTACTATGGATGACACAGTACAAACGGTCTAATATTTATTAGGTTGACATGAATGAATGTTGAAGGGGAAGGAGAAAGTAGAGAGAGTCCGTTAACCACAAGTTACAATTTTGTTTTTTTCTAAATAGAATTATTTTAATGTGAATAGTGAAAAATACCATTTTTAAATAATAACAAAAGATTTAAATAATTTAATACGTTTGGTTCAACAAAAACATTATGAGATAGGATCATGTATAAAGGATATTTTTAAGAAAATTAATTTTGGAAATATAATTATATTTAAGTATTGAATAAATCTTTATACATGAAATGAATAATTATATTAAAAATGAAAATGAAAATTTTATAATTTTTTTATATATATGGAAAGAAAACATAATTATGAATAAATTAATAGGGTGATGTTTTTTGATATAATAACTATTGGGAAAGAAAATTATATTCCTGTAAAAAATGATGTTTGTTATTTTAATGAGAAATAAATACAAATTAGAATGAAATGAATATTTATATAATGATAGAAACAAACTTATCAAAGAAAAAACACCCCTCCCATGTCCATGATCCCATTGAAGTATATTTGTAGAGTTAACCTTACAATTGTATAACATACTTAATGAGTCTAAGAAGTTATTGATTCTCGTACCACCTTTGATAGTTCTATTTTCCTGGTGATAAAGGAATCCTAGAAGTTCTATATTGAAGATGACATTAAAAAAACCATTGAATCTACTTTTGGTTTCCAGAAACACAAATTGAAGGGAAATGATAAAGCCGAGGATGCTTAGGAACTGAATGATTAATTTGGGATTTTTTTCTATAAAGATGTATTTTTAGGTGAATAGTAAAAAAAATTCATTTTAAAAATAAAAAATTATTTATTGATTTCCTGACTTTAGTATAATTATAACACTGCGATTTATTATCCTTTATGAAGGATATTTTAAATATGTTTATTTTGGAAATCTTTATTATTTTTTGTATTGAATAATTTTTTATACGGGAAAGGAACATATATTTTAAAAAAATGAAAATGAAAATTTTATGAAACTTTTAATAGGTATGAGGAATAAGAAAACAATTATTAGAAGTAAATTTGATAGTTTGATGTTGTTTAATATAATTAATGGTTGGTGTATTTTTTTTCAAATATAAAATGATGTTTTTTATTTACATGAAAAAAAATATTCATAAAAATTTGAAACACATATTTGTCTCCAATTAAAATTAGAAAAATATAACACAAAATACCTACACCCATGTTCACACACCCATAGAAATATATATGTTGATTTATACAAATAGTGAAAAATTAAATTCTTGACTTCTACATGTGAGGGTTTCTAATACCGCCTCTTGTGGTTATATTTTCATGGAGTTTGAGGAATCCTCATAGTTCTATAGTCTAGATTATGCTATATAAACCATTGAATCTCCATTAGGTGTCCATGTGCACTCAGTGAAGAGAAAATATAAATTCAATGTTGTTTGGGAACTAAAAATGATTTTACGAGTTTTTTTAAAAGAATTATTTTGATGTGAATAAGGGAAAATATAGATATTAAAAATAAAAAATGTGTTAAATGAATTCCTGATTTTGGTTCAACCAAAACATTATGTTTTTATATCATGTGTGGAGGATATTTGAAAAATGGTTTATTTTGGACCTCTATTTAATTTTTTTATTAAATAAATTTTCATATATGATATAAATAATTACATTAATTAATAAAAATGTTAATTTTATAAAATATATCCACCTTTGAGGACCAAGAACAAAAAAATCGAAATAAAATTTAATGGGATGTTGTTTTTTGATATAATTAATAGTTGGATGAAAATTTTATTTTTTGAGTAAATGAGGTTTATGATTTACACGAAAAAAGTAAACAATGTAAATGAAATAACACAATTTTATGAAGTTAAAATTGAATATATCTTACACAAACACCCCATCCCACATGGATGTGACAAAATAAATATATACGAAGAGTTACACTGACAATATAATAAATAACCTATTGAATCATACTTGGGATGGTTTCTCCTATCAACATTGATGAGGGAAATGCCCTCATTATAGAGGAATCCAAGAATTTCCCTACTATAGATGACACTTTTCCAATAATAAATTCTTCCTTAGGTTTCCACTAAAACTCAATTATTCATAAAGATAAAGTTTAGGAGGCCATGTAACTACAATTTGATTTTTTTATATTTTTATGAAAATAATTATATTTTGGTTAATAGGGAAAAATACTATTCATCTATGTAAAAAATGAATTAAATGAATTAAATTAATTTTTTAACTTTTCTTCAATAGGAACATTATGATTTATGATCTTTTATAGATAATATTTTTAAAAAGATTTATTTTGGAAATCTTTTATTTTAATTTTTTAATTTTTTATAAATGAAATTAATAAATATGTTGACAAAATGATAATGAAAATTTTATACAAATATATCTATATATGAGGACTATGAATGAAATAAATAACCGAAAATTTTATAGGTTGAGGGTTATTTTTATTATTAATAGTGGTATGAGAATTTCTATTCTTGCACAAAATTTGTTTTTTTATATCAATGAAAATGATATGCAACATAAAAGGAAACACAATTTTGCCTCAAGTAAAAATTAAATATATCTTACACAAAACAACCCCTACTATGCACACTCGACCACATAAATATATTTGTAGATTTAACATAAAAATGAACATATAACTTTTCAACTGATGTATGTGATGGTTTCTCCTACCACCATCGATTGTTCTATTCTCCATGTGATAGAGGAATCCTCACAATGACCTTCTAATAATGACAACACATAAACTATCAAATCTCTTTTAGGTGTCCAAAAATAATTATTGTAGGGAACATAGAAAGTAAAAAAATCAAGGGCACCAAAAGATGTTTTTTTGTAATTTTTTCTAAAAAAATATGTATTGGGGAATAACAAAAAATATATTCTTTACAAATAACTAAAGGGTTAAATGTTTTCATGATTTTTGGTAAACTTGAACATTTTTATATATGATCATGTATGTGGAATATTTTTAATCATACAAATTTTCAAATTTTTTATAATACTCATATTTAATAAATTTTCCTTGATGAAATGAATTAACCTGTTTAGAAAAAGAAAAATAAACATTAACAATAATATAGCCACATTTGTGGACCACAAAAAAATGATTAAAAGAAAATTTAAAATGATGAAGTTTATTGATATAATTAATATGAGGATGAAAAATTTGATTCCAAAAGAATGAGGTTTTTTATTTCCATGGAAGAGATATATGATATAAAAGGAAAACATATTATTTTCAAGTAAAATTTAAACATATATAACAAAACACCTCCCATTCCATGTTCACACACCCATATAAATACAAATATATATATATATATATATATATATATATTCAGTTACCCTAACAAAAACATATACAACATCTTGAATCCTTTATGTGATGGTTTCTCCGACCTTCTATGATGGTGCCATTTTTCTCGGTATTAGAGAAATCCCCATAACACCCTACTAAAAATGACACTATAAAAAATGGAGAATGTCCTTTTGGATTCCATGAATTCGGAAATAAGGGAAAATAAAATGTTAAGGAATACTTTGATATGTAAGTTGAATTTTATATATTTTTATAATAATAATTTTTTTTGATAAATAGTGAAAAATAATTTTATAAATAACAAGATTTTAATTTTTTGTTTTACCAGAACATTATAATTTATGATAATGTCTACATGATATTTAAAAAATTAATTTTAGATATGTTTTTAAATATTTTAATAAATAAAATTTCATACATAGAAAGAATAAATAGATTTGTAAAAGGAAAATAAATTTTCTATAAAAATATGGCCACATATGAGGAACAACACAATTAGATTTTTAGGCTTTTGTGATGGGGATTTTGAAATGGATTCCCATTGATAAAAATAGTTATTGATAGGAATCAACCAAAAAAAGGAAACACATCATAGAAAAGATTGTTGTGGATATTCTAATTTGGGAAGTTCAGTCTAATAATTATTAGTTTCCATGGACTGTAATTTCTGATTAAAATTAGGTTATTTTTTTAACTAACCATAAAAGATTAAAATAGAATTCCCGATTATAAAAATATTTAAATAACAAAATATAAAATAAAAAATAAAAAAATTAAATTAGAAAATATAGAAACTAAAAACAAAACATAATAAAAACATGAATAACATTACTACACCATTTCATAAATAATATGTCTATCAAACCAAAATACATAACAATGATAACCAATTTATGATAAAATAGTATCTAGGGGAGGAGGATCACTGGAAGTGTTAGAGGGGGAACTCAATATCAATACCATGTGCAAGACATTAAAAATAATATATTATCTCCTCATATCTCTAGTTTTACTGCCCACACTCCTCCTTTCATTCTCTCTGTATCAACTATATCATCTCATCATGAGATTTAAACATATTTTATTACTGTGTATTGGATAAAAATGAAACATTTTCATGAGGTATCTTCGAGCTGACTGATGACATTGAAGAAGTAACATAATAACTTGTAGGTGGTAATCATGAACCAATACTAGTCACCTCACCATTTTTGACACCATTCATTATTTCATGTATCCAAACCCCCATACTAAAACCAAAATCGAAAGAAGAATTTAATTATGTATCATTTTTATTATCTCATGAATGAGCAGTCATAGTATAATAAATTCCATTAAAATATAAATAGAAATTAATATAAAAATAAAAATAATTTAAGATTTTAAACAAAATATAACAATAATCTCACACTGTCTATCACTGACAAGATATCATATACTAGGATCAATGTACATCTTCTTGTGAACTTAAAAATCTATAAGAATGAAGTAAACATCATCCTATATAATAAAAGAAAAATTTTACATTAAAATTTTATATACAATAATAAATAATATTACTTACTATATGCAGTTGATGTATACCAAATGTACGAATACCAACCCTATGTGTGACCCCTTCCCCTGGTTTTGATTCCCTGAGGATGAGACCCTATTAAATTTCACTCATATCATATGAGAGAACAATCATTCCCATACTTGAGCTAAGATATATTCATGTCGATAAGAGAATAAAGATAGGTCTAAAAAATATTATAATCTATATCCATCTCACTCATTCTTACTAAAAATTTTCAGGTTGAATCACCTTATTAGAAAATTAAAGAAAAATAATCAAGAACATTATAGATGGATGAGATCAAATAAGGAAAATCCAAAATACATAATGGAGAGTCTACACATCATGAATAGGTCTATAATCATAGTCTTAGTCCTCATCACCATCAGTAGTTTCCCACTCTGACGATGAGTTCCTTAGATGAAAGGGGAAAAAATAATTTTATCTATGATTTTGTTTCTCCAAATTAATTCCCTTAGAAGAAGAAATGTGGACATATTTCTTCCATGTCCTTATGTAGAAGACCAATCATTAAAGCCATGTCCTCGACCATGGTTTTTCAGATGTCAACCCCACTACCAAGTCCTAGCTTGTTGCCAATTCTGTACCAGTTATTTCATTTACAAATCATATACACCTATCTGCTACTTAACATTACGATTTAAAATTTCAACATAGTTGGAATCAATTTCTTTAGAGATACTATTAATTGGTGATGACTTCACCCTAGACTCCAAATTAGAAGAATCAAGCATATCATAGTTGACCTACAGAATGACAATATATTGTTAAGAGGATTGTCTAGGGTCCGAGGAAGTTATACTCACCGCATTCTTCTTAGAATGAAGTGGGTAATCCAATAACAAATTATATTTTCCCTTTCCCATAGAGGATATAAATTATTATTTCTGGGTTCAATTCCTTGTCTACTTCATCGTGAATAGTATTTTCAAGGTACTCCAACTCAATAGAATTCATAATAGAATCATCATACTCCTGATCACCTATGTCATTGACAATTTCTTACTATCTTATTTCATAAGTATTTATGTTATTTGAAATAGTGATAAAATCCCCCTCTTTCCCAAAAAGTGTGTGTGCACTAGGCTATATTGTTGGATTGAACTCTTTTATAACAATACCAGCCTATGTTTTCTTCCACAAGAAGGAAGAGGAATCCTTACCACCACTAATCATATTTAAATCAGCTCTATTTTGTGAGACAAAATTACTTGTATTACCCTTTGCTGGAACCCCATCATCAATCAACTGTACACCTATATCCATAGTAGATTCTTTCATAGACTACGAATTCATAATGTAATTATGTTCAATATCCCCACATGTTGAATTGTAGGAATATAACATTTCTCTTTTTTCAGTTTAGTAAGTCATGAATAACTAATTTTTTTTTGTTTATGTACAATTTATGGACCTTACCATATTAAAATCTCAGCTCAATAACCTCAAAAACAATGGAGAGAGAAATTTTATCAGCCCTGGTGGTGCCAAAGAATTCCTCAACTAGAAATCTGGTATAGTTTCCAAAACAAAAAATCCCAGTCCATTTTTATAATTTAATAGGAACTCCAATAGTAAGATTACTATCATACATGATCCTCAAATAACACATAAACTAGTTTAAACCAAGAATATTCACCAACAACTGAGAAGATGATATACATACCTCTAATTAGTTAAAATTAGTATCCCATTAACGTAGATTAACAATGATAGGAATGATTGAAATTGAACCATACCCCATGCACACATCAGCAGATTATCAGTGGGAAAGAGGATAATAAAAAAATTCTATGCCCAATTAAACACACCTTTAATTGCTAAATCCCCAAATTTCTGATAAATGCATAACAAGGTAATACAATTTCCTTGATTTTGACCCATTGGATAGGGTTTATCATTCAATAATTGCGTGTTTACTAAGATTCTGGTGTTTCAAGACCACATCAGCATCAGATATGACATGAAAAATATTTATCTTCTGAAAAATTTCCTAAGAATACCCTTTATATAGAGGAAGGAATTGCCTGCCGCACTAGTGAAGGGAACACCTGGTTCGGAATCGCTACTACAAACCAATAATGGGGCTACTACTGGTATCACGACCACCTTAAACTGAAGCTTATCTAGGAAAAAAGAGTCCTTAGGGGAGTTGTAAGTGTGAACCATGGATGTGCCATATATGTGTACATGAAAAGGCCTTAGATCCATGAGAGAACTCAGAGGAAGTCTTGACGCCATAATAAAATTGAAAACTTGGACCATCCCCACTAATCTAAAACAAATTAACATACCTATAAGAAATTATTTATAAAAATATCAAATGTAAAAAATTAATAAATACTATAGTATAATAATTATCTTACATATAAATAATCATTAATTGATATATCAAATATAAAAACAAAGTAAACAATAAAATATAATAATTACCAAAAAATAAATACCATAATATAATATTTTTATATGTAAATAAAAATTTCAAATATATAAAAAAAATATAAATATCATGAAAAATATGATAATCATATTTTTGAATATTTTTTTAAAAATATATCAAATACAAAATAATTTTTTTTGGAATCATTGAGGGAAAAAAATTGATCCTAGGGACTATGTCCAATCATCTGAATCGAACAATATTAGAGGTAAATAAATGTTAATAGAGATATAAAAAAACTAATATGTACCTGAATATAATACATCATACATAATATTCATCACTATATTCATTGATGATGAGGTCTTCATGTTCCTCTTCAACATCATCAATTTCAATATGACTTTTAGTTATATAAACCCTTATTCCTTCATTAAAATTATCAATATCATTATCCCTAAACTATTTGGAGGTATCATTGATATTTATATCTAATTGAGTTTGAGATGTATTTGAGTATTTTTCTTGAAAATTTCAATATCTGAAACTTCCATAGAACAATTTTAATTTAAAAATAAACTCATTGTCTTCATATATCATTTTTATTACACTTCATAAGTCATTTAAATCTCTTAAATTCATACAATAAACTTCCTTCTAAACATTATGTGTTTGATGTCCTAATATAAATAATTTATTTTAGGTATGAATAAATTTATATTTAATGTTAATTACTCTTTTGTGGATGAAATCACAACCCCTGATTAGTATGAAACCTATGAAATTTATCCATTACTAAATAATTCATTCCTAGATAACATAACTCAAAAATTTCATTGTGTAAGACATAATTTTAAACTTCACATTATTTATGATGTAATACATTAAAAAAATACCACTTTTCATTGATTTCATTGATTCACCATATATGTGTGTATGAAATAGAAATCCATTAACCATATAACCATTATAAGATTTTACCTATTTCAATGGAGAGTTTTTTCACACATATTCTTCCATCAATTTTATGTTGTGTTACCTAAAAATAATAAAAATTGTTAATAATGGTTATTATTACGAAAAGAGATTTAATTTTCCATCATAAAGAGTTTAACTTACAAGTCATTGAAACTGATATACAAAATTATATTGTTGACATTATTTAAGAGGAGCATAGGTAATTATCATAAATTATTATTTGGTTTGGTCATCATATAGTCTACAAAAAAATAATGTAAAAATATGTATCTATAAAAAATTTAAAAAATAATAATTAAAAGTTGTTGTTACTATACAAATATTTTCATTTGATCATAATTGAGAAGACCATATTCTTGATCTATATGTAGTTATTCATATGAAATCCATCATTCATGATAACAACCAAAAGAAAGACTAAATTGATTAAAAACTGACAATCGAAGGTTCATGAAATCAATAACATTTTCTTCATTGAAACCCATCTGATTATGTTTTTATGGATATTCAGAATTTAATTAATAAGAGAATAAATATGAAATTTCCACATACAAATACACTTCTACAATTAACCCTTGAATTGATGATTTGTTAAATACTTTATTCTTTAATTTTTTCGTACCTATTCATAATGTGTACATCCATTAGAATTATAGCATCCCCCTATATTTAGCTTCATATAGAAAGTTAAATATCAAATTTTCCATTGATCTAAAGAAGGATACAAAGAATACTTTCTCTAATCAAAATAAAATTAATACAAAATCATTTTACAACATACTAAATGCATCATAATCTAGTGTTTCCGTGAAAATATCAAGGAAGAAATTAAATATTTTTGTCAAAATGTCTATATTGAAGAATGAAAAATACCACTAGGACCAAAAAGTAGTAATATTTCCATTATAACATAATAGTCATGTCTTTTTGACCAGGTAATATGTACACTTCTAACTTAAAGAGACACATTAGATAAATAACAATCTAATAAACTAAAACATCTAATCTAATGATAAAAAATAGTTCAATTTGTTTATAAAGTGAAGAATCTATCTTTGACATCATTGCACAATGTTATATTTCATATTCAAAAAATTAATGTTTAGGATACTTGAAAACTTATATAACATCTAACAACACAGTTAATTTATATTTATTATTCCTAGGTGTCTCTAACATCGTATAAAATAGTTTACCAAATAGTTTTCTCAATAGACATTACATATGACATGAAATGAACCAAAATATTAGACCAATATGATTGGTCCAAAAAATACTCGGCTTTATCCAATCTTGATAGCTTTAAAAACCATATTTTTTTCATTTATAGTTGGTTCCAAAGTAAGGGGAGGCAATGAATTGATAATAGATTTTACCCGAATACCTAATACCACTTCTAGTGGTTAATATCATTTTTTATACCCATTATAAAATTACTTATATTATTTAAAAAAATGGTGATCCGTAGGAATAAATATATGATGAGAGTCAAATTAACAAGTCTTTTTTTTACTAAAAATCATAAACTATTTGTTCTTAGACATGCAGTATAGACATTATATTTGACCATGTGAACTCCATCTAAATAGCATACCATATGTTATACTCACTAATTATCCACATTAATGAAATATTTAGTTTATTATTATGAAATACAACTATAACATATGTAGTTAAAACATCATTTATATTGAAAATAAATCAACAACTAGTGGCTTAAAATAAACATAATTATTCTTCTCTAGATGTCTTATAAGTAATAACACCAAATATATATTGTTCATTATTTAGTATCCAAAGTGGTAAGTTGTATAGAGTTATGAAAACAAGTCAACAATAAAATTGACACATGTAAGCACTATATAGATAAAAAATGTTAGCAGAAAGACTCAAAAATATATTACAATGTTATGGAAAAAAGAAGGATGCATTAGATTAGTGTGTATCCATAAATCACTATCACATTAATGATTTATTATTTTACTCATGTAAATATTTGATTTATGTCATTTTATCAATCAAGCTATGCTGTGAGAAATAAATAGACACTATAAATTAGGTTTAATTGGAAAATACCTTAACTTTTTCAAAGGAAACCCATACATTCCTTATTTTTCCTCTTTATACCTTGTATCTACACAAGTTGGATAATTAACTATTGATTCATTATAACTATAATATGAAATGAAATAATTTTAACATGCATGTATCTTCTGATAAATAAATTCAAAATTATGGACTGACTTATCACATTCATAGAATCATATATGAATTATAATTTCGTATTGGGGAAAAACATTATCCAATGAAATTATTTGATTGAAACAACTATTTGGCATTAAGAAATCTAATTTAATGGCCATATACATTTTATAAACTTCATGTTTTCTTATATAAAATCCAATATATTTGGACACCTTAGTAAAATTTATCAAATTATAATATTGATATTATTCTTATTTAGGATTTTTAATTTCATTTAGAGTTATTGTGTCTTGAATCGATGGACCAAAAACCCAGTGATCTATTTTTTCAAATTTTATATTTGGAAATATATATTTTTTATTTTACACTAAATTCCATTCACCATGTTGATGCATAAAAATATAATATTTCTATATTAATACTATAGATTTTGTCCAAATTTTTTAAATGTTTCAAAACTCATAAGATAAAATTTCTAATATGGAAAATTAATTATACCATAAAAAAAATTCAATATTTGATGATGCATTGATATTAATATTTCAACACTATAAATATAGATGATATCTATACCAGAAATGTTGGGATTTTTTGATTATTTAATCAATCATGATCATATAATAGAAACCAATATCTACATCAAGAGTCCATATTTATCTAAAAAATAATAAAAATCAAAAAATTATAACTTATTATTCATATTACAAAATAAAAATAAAATTTTAATTATGACTAATTATAAAAATTTAAAATTAATAAGTAAAAATTATTAATAATACTTATTAGATATTGACAATAATTATAAAATATTTATTAACTACTACTAATTTATTAATATTTAGAATTAATTTTTTATTAGATATCATTAATTTTTAATAATTATTAGTAATTTTTATATTCTTTTACAAGTAAATACAAATCATCATAATTATTAATAATACTTACAAAATATTAATAATATATACTAATTATTGTTAGTATTGATTAATTAATAAGAAATATTTGAGTTTGAGTTGGAAACCTTACCCACACCCTAAAAATTTATTAAAAAAAGTATGCTATAATGAAAGGGAATAAGATAATGTTCATTACAAAAATATATGGAATTACCAAAATAAAGAAAGGAAGAAATCAATTCATTTCACTTCCCTTAGAACCCTTATTTTAGTGATGATGTCTTTTAACCCTTGTATGTCAGTCTCTCCACCATGAATTGATCCATTGTGGTGTCATATGATCATCATATAATGATGATTCACAAGAGTCCTCTAGAATGATGAACGTCTAATATTTCCATAAAAAATCCCAAAAGTCCATATGTGGATTAGATCGACAGACATATTCAATATTTTTTTATATCAGTTTCTGAAAAATTAGGTAGTCCCTATAGAAAAAAATGTACGGCTCTGTTTTGGTGATGTTAACTTCGTGATGAGAGTCACACCATTCTGCTATTTAAAGATTAAGACCCTGTGCAATCCTTTCACCCTCATAATCCTCTGAAGTGTTTTTTTTTTGAAATTTCCCCTTATAGTATCATAGTCCTTTACTAAGTTTATAACAAAATTTTCCTACGCATTTTCACAAGATCTAAAAATTTGGATGGATAATACTATTCCATATTTACTATTACATCAGGAGGAATCCATCAACATGAGATTACTAGTAATAAATCCTCACCAATATTGGCCTCCCCCACATCTATTTAGGTATATCTTATGTTGATTAACGTTTCTTATCAATATTACAATAATGTGCATGGTCAAAAACAGGAATATGAACAAGTCCAGCACTGAGCGATCTAGAATCATCATTAATAGAAGGTAAAAATGGATCCCTCATGGTTTTATAAGGTATTTAAATATCTAATATAGGTAAGGAAGCCCAAGAATTATAACCATCATTTTTCCTTTGTCTAGTTTGATAAATGTTCAAGCCAAAAATATTCTACCTATTTTCATCGAGGGTCCAAAGGGTAACCTGGAAGGTGCCACAAACATATCCTTATAGAATGGAGGTGCCTTATAATCATAGGGTTTTCAGAGTCATTTTTGTCATATCTAACACTTTAATCAATATCAAACTAAATATATGAGGATCTTAAAAATAAAGTAGCACTCGTCTCATGGGAGTCCTCACATTCAGACTTCTTGGAATACACATTATGTATTAGAGGTTTCTTAGTGTAGTCCCTAGAACCTATAAACAATTTGTTGGTTCTATAAAGGGTAAGGAGTAAAGATGATTGGACTTGTTGTATATTAGTCGCACCTACCCCTACACCAAACTTCTCCCACCATTGGATGAGGGGCCTTATCAAGCCCTAGTTCATTCTTTATAAATATTTTATATTTTCTGATTATCAAAATATTTTTCAACCTTCGTTATAGGAAACAGGATAAATCAATATTCAATAAGGTTTCCATGTTTTTTTTACAAAAAAAACTTCAAATATTTATGGAATACCTCCATAATGTTCTCAATGAAGCAGTAATTGAGATAAAAAATTAGGCACATGATCATACTCAATAGAGAGTTCAAACATGAACTCATGAATGACAATAAAAATTATTTCAATGAGAGGAGTATAGTGATCAAACTCAATAAGATGTTAGAAAAAATTACTAAATACGGAAAGACATATCTCTTTGTAAAGATTATTGGGAGTTCTCAAAATAAAGAAAACATCACACATAATGATAAGATAACAAAACAAACCTAATTAAAGACCATGGTCATTATCCACACTTTTGTTATTGAATTTTTAAACCGATCTAGATCAAGACATAGATCCCAATCTAGGAGTCCCAAGGTGTCCAACAAAATGGAAATACCACCAGATCCATAGAATTTTAATATTAGATTCAATTAAGGAAAATTGATTAAAAAAATCCAATATCGATGAAGTGATGCACCATCTATCGAAACCCTAAATCTGAAGAAGACCCCTCCTTAAATATTCTATCTTCCACGATTCCCAACCTTTTAGTGGGGGATAACCACATAATTGTGTTTTGTTTTTAGTATTCAACTCAATCATGAAATAATATAGGGTTTGATTTGAAAAAAATAAAAAGATCCATTTCTCTAAATATTGTTTGATTACTTCTTCAAATGAGATTCAGAAAAGAATCTAAAACTGGGGTGATTCATAGTAGAAGGGAGATGATTTTTCTTCACGTCCCTCGAATTTTGCGCTATGCCATCAGAAGAAGGGTCACAACTCTTATATCATGGAACCGCTTGGTCCCTTACGTAATCCTCAATTTCCACAGTTACTTTGATCTTCCTTAGAAGTTCAAAAAACACATCATGAGGTTGAATGTAGCACTGTGCATCAAATCCCCTTGCACATGTGCCTAAATAGCCATGAAATCATAGATAGTGAAGCTCTTGTGGCCCCTTCATCCCCATCCATACACCACATTTATTAATTATTACTAAAATTGAATAATTATTTCTAAATTATTAAAATTTATTTAACAATGACTATTTTGTTATAAATTATTAAAAAAATCTCCCTAATAATTTTAATTTTTAATAATTTTTAGCGTTTCATTAATATTATAACAATTTATGCCAAATTATCTTAATTTTATAATATTTATAAATTATTACTATTATTTAATAATTAATAATAACATTTACTAACTAATACTAATATTGAAAAATTATTTATTAATTATTAAAAATTATTTAACAATTGTTACCAATTTTCTTTATTACTAAAACATTTTTACTAGTTATTGTGGTTTTTAAATAATTGTTAGTAATTTTTATCGCTTTTACATTATATGACCAAATTTTTACTAATTATTTATAATAATTATTAATTTTTAATATTAATAAAATTATTTAATAAGAAATATTTAGACATTAATAATAATATATAAATATTATTACTAATATTGACATATTATTTATTAATTATTACAAATTATTTATTTATATATATATCAAAGTTATTAATGGCACATTCCATGGTGCACCATCATGCCGTGGCTAGTGTCAGGAAGTATTGATATATGCCATGGATTTTTCGTGGTGCATTTGGGAGGGTACACAATAGTG
This sequence comes from Viscum album, assembly GCA_963277665.1. NCBI lineage: Eukaryota > Viridiplantae > Streptophyta > Magnoliopsida > Santalales > Viscaceae > Viscum > Viscum album. Next base: position 1,743,735,595 of record OY728125.1, on the reverse strand, counting down.
AACATGCGATAGTGTACTACAGAGTGTAGTATAATTCTGTGTTCCTTGCACTTTTTCACTGGGGACCCTAGCCTCCATTGTGCTCTATTATCTATAAATTACTATAATTATAACACTTTTTTTTAATTACAACATTTTTACTAATTATTTTTAATTTTATATAACTGATAGTATTTTTATATTTTTTACATGTTATTAAAAAAATTATAATAAGTACTAAAAAATTTATTTACAATATATATTACTTATTTTCAATAGTCATCAGTATTTTAATTTTTTACAATTTATTGAAAATTAGCATATTAACTAAAATATACTAATTATTGATAATATTGCCTAATTAATTATTTTATTAGAAAAAATTTAATAATTAACACTCTGATGAAATATTAAATGTGATGTCATAGTTATATTAACTCCCATTCTATAAAAACAACTTTGTGTTCTCACATTTTTATATTCTAACTTTTGGTATTATTATATACTCTATAAATACATGGGGATGTTAATGAATGTTGATTGGTTTTTTGGTCTCTACAATATTCTGTTTTCTCTTATTATATTATTATATTATATTTTTATTTCTATTTACCATCACAATTAGTTTAGAAAAATTCAATGCTCATTTCATCGGTGATGTGATTTTCCTATTATCGGTTTTACATTTTGGATTTTTAAATTCTTTGCAATTTGAATCATTGTCTAATAGAATACACAACACGTTATCAGAATGATTTTCATTTCTACATTTCACATTGAGATAATTATTTCACCATACATATCATTGATTTGTGTTTATTTTTACATGAAAAAGGAATGTTTCATGGTTTTCAAACATTGTTCATTTTGCATGAGATTTCACAAGCACATCAGCTCCACCCATTCGAAGTGCTAAATCAAAAGGTGTGGATTATTTTCTATACCATATTTACTTATCCCATCTTAAAAATAATGAAAACAATATACTATTTTATTCATTTTTTTCGACATAAAAAATAATGAGCTCTTGAAGAGATCCAATTACTCAAAAATAAAAAATTTAACTTCACTCTCAGAAGTGAATGTGTTTTATTAATAATATCTATAGTAAATTAAAATAAAACCAACCTTAATAAAATAAAAAACAACCCCACAAAAAGTGGTAAAACATGTTATATTTCATATGTGTCTTACAACGTTCCAATGTTTGTTAATTAGTTATGATCATTCCACACACATCGTACTTAGAGCTGATGTTCATTGATCATTACATGAACCATGAAATTTCATATCACTAAACTTCTTGTTCACCTTAAATGTGTCAAACATCATTTTATGTTTAAATAATCATGGAAGGAATATTATTTATTTAATTTATACACATCATCCAAAGTACGATAAACATATTTAATTAAAAATTCAAGCAATTATGATAAAGACATTATAGAACCCAAACCAATAATTTTACTATGTTCCCTGAAGTAAGTAAGAATATTTATTAAAAATTATTTATTTTATTCCTTCAAGTGAATGAAAATATTTATGATTTTCATAAATCAACTTTGAGGGAATATATTATTTTTTATAATAATTATGCCTTAATTGTTTATGAAATAAAATAAACAAATAATAATATAACCACCAGAAGTGGTTTGATGACAATACATATTTAAAGAGTAAAATGATTTTTATTGATATTTTTGAAATAATGCATCCATAAAAAATGATATGAAGATATTTTACTTTGAAATTAGGTTGAGGGATATCATCAATTATCAATTATTCGTCCTTTAGTAACAATATCAAGGGACAATAGTATTATTTATCATGTACTTATAAACAATCAATATCATATCATGTAATTAATTTATACCATGAAGCGGATGTTGTTATTAAATGATTTAATTATATTATTGTTATAATCTAATATATTTTATGAAAACGATTTTAGCACATGAAGTGGTTAAAAAATAATCATGATGATCAATTCTATGGAAGATGATCATTATTGATAAATAAGGAAATATAAATTGTGGATCATGAAATCCAATTATTATACACATTCCCCATTGTGAATGTAATTACATTATCTCAATCCTCAAAGAGAATGAACTTATTCATGAAAAATTTTATATAATTTGTTGTACTCATACAAATATTTTTTGATTAATATTTGAGAGTGGATGAAGTTTGATCACTATATTTCTCTTTCATTTGGAAAAGATAATGTTATCATTATATGAAATATAATTTTAAATGGTGATGAGGTGTATGTTGTTAATGCAGAGGATTATTCCACATTGGTTATTACTACAATATTCACTTGATTTAAAATAAATGAAGGCTTCACTCTAAAGAATATTTATTCTAAAATATTTTTTTGGGTTCAAAGATCTAAAAAATACAAAAAACTTTTTAGTGATGGGAATAACCTGGTAGGATTATGTTATGAATTCATCAACCACCATAAGTGGATATTATAATGAAAAATAAAAGTTTTCAAAATGAGGTATAATAAATATCTTATATAAATTTATTTTTATGAAAAATCTCTATAGATAATAATTTGATTAATTTATAAAAAATTACTCATATATGAGTTAGTATATGGAAATGTAAGTACATTAAAAATTATAGATAATCAATTAATATCTCCAAAAGGGTGAATATATTTCTATCTAGTAGTATAAATTCATAGTGCTATATTATATATGCATTCTCAATGACATATTTAAATTTTATTCCTTAAGAATAATATCATATGGAGAAATTTGATAAAATATGAACATATATATTTAAAATTAATTCATAAAAAGAGATTATAAATATTTTTTTATATACAATACAATCAATAATGGCAAACCAAAAGTTTATTGATCATGGTAGATTAAATATATGGATAATTGTTTAGTCCATCCATGATCAATTATAATGAAAGATATTGATTCATATATACATGAGCATCAATTTGTTGATAACATAGTATACATCCATCATGAAAAAAATGATGAATTTATTTAAAGGATGTATGTCTATTAAATTTTCAACGAATTCATTCTCATTAGGTTATTATGAATTCCCCATGTATAGTAATATATAAAGATTTACCAATTATTATGTTACTTATTATTGAGGTAAATTATTTATATTATTATTATCTATTTTTTTAATAAATTTCCCATATATTTAAGAAGAACAAATTATGAAGTATATATGGGAACTCCCACCCACTATGTGATCTATTTAAATATTATAAGAAATATGAATCTAAAAAATGGTCTTATGTGATATTTTCTTCTAGGGAGTACACATTTCATGTTATGTGTGTTGATAAAAATAAATACCGAGAATCACATACTATATAATTTTTTATGCAGAACTATCCACAATATGATCACAACACTTATATGGAAGTAATGTAATAAAAAAAATATATTGATTATTGAAAAAATATGTTTGGTTGAACTGATTATATAAAGTAATTATTTTTATCATGAGTAGAAATAAATAAATACATTTTATTTTGAAGAGGAAAATGAATATATCAAAAAAAATATTTTTTGATTTTTTCCCTAAAGTGACACTAATTCAAGAAAAGTCATGATATATCATTTAATGTCATTGATAATTTATTTAAAACATTAAATTATTTCAGAAATTATTTATTAAAATGTATTTTGATATATTTCAACAATACAATAATTTAACAAATAATATTAAAGGAACTTATGATATAATCAACATATAATGTTCCAGATTTAATATCCAAACTACCAAGAATATTGAATACTGATGATCATATTATAAGAAATATTCTTCCTTATATATTTAGTTATTTATGTGTTTTATATATTTTTAATTTATGTTATCTTTTTTTATTACAGCATCTATATATGGATCCTTGATGGGTTCAAAATTCCTAATGCAAATTCAAAATTATATAAGTTTCACCCAATCTGAAAAATTATTGGGTGAATTGAATAAAATGTATTTCAGAAATCCATATTCAGTTAGGTACAAATATAAAATTTATGTTTTTATCCCCAGGTTTGTTTGAATCATTATATTCTTCATATTATCAATATTCTTTGAAAAACATCTAAACTCACAAAGTGTTTTCTGAAATCAATGACATATTTGATAATGAAATTAGTTGAATTTTTTTATGTTTAATTAATCATCCTAAAGATGAAATACTAAATTTTTGAATGATTTTACCCATAATTAATAATTAAATATATTCCATCTAGGATTGATATATTTCATACGTGAGGGGTTATAAATAAATTTTTATCCTATATTGATTAAATATAAATACACATTGTGTTTATCCCTGATGTATATACATTTAATTTTTCACATGTAACTTCTAAACAAAAATAAATCATACAATGATAAAAGGTAAGTTTCTTCCCAATTCATATAAATATAAATGTTATAAATTGTAATTATTCCAAAATTCAAAACCAAATTTTTTGGTTAGGAATTGATAAAGTACATTCTATGAGTTAAATGATGTAGTGATGGCCATTATAATAAAAAGATATAAATGTTGTAATATTTTTCCTTTCATTATGTTTTTATCTTTGGGTTTTCATAATATGGTTTATAATTTGTAAATACCCTGCGGAGTTAATGTTATCATAATATTTTATCTCTAATCAAGTTGTTTTCCCCTGAAGGGTTCTTCTTTGATGAGGTTTTTAATGATGCAATCACACATAATAACTAATGACTAAGTGAATGCTGTAAATTTTTAAAGATATTTATAATTAATAGAAAACGTAAGCCTTTTTAATGAGTCATAATTTTCAATGATACCATTAATTATTACATAGGGTATTCATACCAGGTCTTGAAGACATAAATAAATAATTTATTCTCTGATGAAATAATTAAAAGATATAATAAAGTGGATTAAGAATGATTGCCTCTTTTTTCCCTTCAATAAGTTTTTTTCCATTGGTTTTTATTGGTAGGATTTTTAATGAGTCTCTATGATATGTGATTCAATTATGTTAGTTTATTTTATTTTTCCCATATAGGGTTTAAGTGAATGTTATATAAGATTCCATGAAATTATTACATTAAATGTGGAGTGTTATGAATGATTAAATGTGACTTTCATAATTATATTAGATCTAATTCCTAAAAAATATCTTCTTGATTCCACTATTTTATGTTCCCATATTTGGTATTATTATGTATTCTATAAATACATTGAAATGATAATGATATTTGATGGGTTTTTTGTGCACTATTTTTTTTCTTTTTTGTATTTATTTTAATTTTGTTTTATTTATATTTCTATTTTTCATCACAGTATCCACACCTTAACTATAAACTCTTTTCATCAATAATGTTCATTGCCTATAACTGATCATACATTTATGGTTTCAAAATTATTCATGGTTTCAATCGGTGTTTGATCAATTTCAAAAAAAATACCCTGTTTTAATTATTGCTACATTTTATCTAAATATTATTTTTTTAATTGTTAGTATTTTATTACAAGTAATTATTTATTTTAAATATTATATCATATTTTTATTATGTACTTGAAATTATTTTTCATTTATAAATAAAATTTTAATAAATATTATTCAGAAATATTAACTAATTCAAAATATATTAAAACGTCAAATACTGCAAGATAAATAGTCGAATATTAATTAATATTTATATGTAACATGAAAATTATTAATATAATCAATAAAAATGAACATATAATTCCAATATTACATATATATCATGCTTTGTAATAATTAAAACCTAAGAATAATTATATTATTAAACATATCAATCAGTCCTATAGTGTCACAAATTTTGAATGATATAATATTAAATCAATAAATATTAAAAACTTAGAAAATGTACAAGGGAAAAATATGTAATGATAATATGAATCATAAAAAAACATGTAGATAATGCTAAAAATTTATTTAAAAAATTCTAAATAATAGATTATTGTTAAATAAATATTAAAAAACATGGAAACTAACATTAAAAACAATTTTTAGAAAATATTTTGAATGAAAATATCTCTTAAACTCAAAATAAAAAACATATGAACCCCAAAATAGGAATATATTTTTAATTGATAAGTTAAAATTTGAAAAAATACCTCAAATTAGGTAGAATCAACATATTAGAAGATGGAACGTGTAATAATTGATGGTGTAAACCAAAATAGTTACTATTAAAGATATATTAACCCCAATCAAAAAATAATCCACAAATATATAGTGAATATTTTGACCTTGGGTTGGACTGAAATAATTTTTGAAAATGGGGAGGGGAAATCCCAAAATTAAGGAAGGAGAAAAGAAGTATAGTTCGTACATTGGAGATTCTAGCCAAAATTATCTAGAAATCAGGTGTTATAGAGAAATTTGGTGTGGGATGTGGATAGGTTGTGGCGATGGAGTATTTTTTCATGAAGGGGATGAAAAATTTGGGGGAGGATAACAGGGTTTCCATATTTTATAATTAATATAGTTTTCATTGGGATAATAGCAACATACAATCCGCTACTAAAGATGATGTTGGTAGGAAATGTTTCAATGAGGATTGATATATGTAAGTATTAATCTAGTCATGATGAGTAATAGGGAATGATGATATAACTTATCCCTATTATCTATTGAAAAAAATAATATTTGTGACATATTTCATTTTCCAATAAAAAAACATAGAAATATAGGTTACTTTTTATGGATTTCCCTTAATCACAGATAAACTATTTTCCCATAGTGTAAATGAAAAAATATTAAAATAAAAGTTG